>OY728167.1:375917486-378417486 GCA_963277665.1 Viscum album | reverse complement strand
TAATTTTTGTGAAAGTTATAACAACTTGATTACTTATAAAAACATAAATTGAATAAGTAATAACATATAATATTCACCTATAAAAATAATTTATGGAATCAAAAGTTTTAGTTTATATTTATTTTAATATTTATAATATCAATTATTTTAATCTTTCATTAATAAGGTAATTAATTCATCATAATTGTCTCATAAATAAATTTAATTCTTTAATTTATAAAAATTATAAATAAAATACCATGAAGTAGGAAATATTTTTATCTTTCTAATGAATCTTTATCGTCAAATTTATCTTATGTATAACTCTATATTAAAAATGGATTAGTTACTAAAATTTGAATTTAACACTTCTAACAATTATTTAAATAAAATATAATAAATGTCCTAATCTAACCCAAATGAATCAAAAAGGATCTTATTTTTTTTCCTAAGGTTGATTTCAGTCGAAAAAACATATCCAATAGAATTAGGACATGTTTTGCGGTATTTTTGTAATATTATAATATTATTTTTACCATTAATTACCTTATTTACTTTTAACCATGGTAAATAAAAATCAAAAGTTACGATTCACCCAAAATTATTTTCATCCTATTGAAACAAATTTTACTTAATAATGAAAATCGTGTCTGTCAGAATTTTGAAATTCAATTCACAAAAGCAGTAAAATTACGTTTTATGCAAATTTGAAAATGTTCCTAGAAGGTGGGAAAAAGACGTTAAAAAGTTCAATAAAATTTTATGTTACTAATATTATTATAAAATGAACATAATGTTTAAACATCAAAAGCTTGAGCAATGACATAAAACATGGAAGTACGTAAGGCATAGATCATAAAGAAACATTATGCATGATAAAATAGCAAGGGAGTAAAACATGTAATTGAGGAAAAACATTAAGTACATGATATGATTTCCATAGTAGCCAAGGAATTGCTGCCAAGACCATCTTAGTGGAAAAAGTCCCTTTCTGAATCGAGTTCACTCCTCGTTTCAGTCCTGTATTACTGAACCAGTTTAACTTTCCGTTCCGGCCATGTCTATATCATGAGATATAAATCTTTACCCAATACATTGGAGGTAGATATAGGTCCCACCCATCTCATAATTAAATCATTCTTACTTGTGCCACAAAATAAACATACATCATTCATAAAAACCCAATAAATAAAATGGGTTTCATAAACATCATCCCATCATCACATAATCCATATAAAAGAAATGGATATCATTTCATAATAAGAAAAGTGAAACCATGTAAATCATAGAGACATTATACATGAAACATACACATATGAAATAATTTTATCTTAGATGAAAAATGGTTTTTGATAAAATACATGAAATGAATTCTTGAGGAAAATATCCTTTCTTCTTCAAAATAATTTTCTTTTCACAAAATGCCATGAAATTTTAAAAGAATAGGATTTTTTTAAAAATAGTCATGAAATATTTTTGAGGAAGATTCCTGAAAATAAGGCTTTAAAAAACCTTAAAAATCCTTTCATGCCGTATATGTTAAAAAAACATTCTTCTCGTACTTTTGCTGGAAAAGTCAAAAAGTACCTCGTAACGTAAACAAAATAATGATTCCTTACATACCATGTAGTAAAAGTTAAAAATTGGTAAAAAGGACTTTAAACATACATGAATACACTTTTATAAAACATGGACATGGATGATAGCAATAACCCTAATAATACTTACGAATAAGCAATCTCGGATAAAAATGAGATTTGCACAATTATTCCTTACCTTAGGTCCGATATGCTTCGTACGTATCCAAACCTCCTGTATAATGATTTAAATAATGTCATTGACTTATTAAATAATCATATTCATTGTTATTATATCATATATGGTTCACTTATGAATTTATATTACCCATTCTTTTGTAAATTAATGTTAAAGTAGCGTTTTGGGTAAAATCGTTTCATTTGTCGTTCGTGTTTTAACTTGTAATTATTCATATGATTACTTAGATCATGGTTAATTACATATATATTGTAAAACAAGATTTATATATAATATATATTCAGAATATACATATATATAATAGATCGATAAATGGAAATAAATACACCGTGCATGGAGACGGTAGGCCGTACGTACGCATGAATGCTGTTTTCGTTTCCTTATTGAATTGAATGGAATTAAGTAGATGAAAAATATATATATATATACATAAATATAGTAGCATTTTTATGTCATATATTTCATTATTACTTATTATATATACAATATAATCATTCTTGAATGGTTAACATGGAGAGTGAATCTAATCGCGTCGTAGAGACGGTAGTCCGTACGTACGCACGAGCGATGATATCATTCCCAAGATCGTGGAATTGTAATAAAGTGTATGTATAATATTACAGAATCAATATCAATTTACAATAATAATATATATTCATTACTTTCACCATTATACCCATCCAAGTAAGGTGGTGGTGGAAAATAGATTACACCACGGCGTGAAGATGGCATTCCGTACGTACGCACGCGCGATGATTTCATTTTTCGTAGGATGGATAGATAGTGAAATATGGTTGTTTCATACATATAATAACATATAATTATATTAGTGATATGGATTTTATTACCTCATAATGAAAAAACTAAAAAAATAAGAAGTGGAAGAAGAAATAAAGTTGAAAGAATCGGTAACGGACACTGCCTCTTCTTTGAAGCGCCTCTTTGAGACCTCCTCTTAGGGCACTAAAATTGGTCTTTGAAGAAGAACAGGACCTATAGGATGTTTCTAGGGAAGTTTCGAAGAGAATTTGGCAGGGTTTGGCCAAGCTTGAAGGCTCAAAGTGGTGTGAGGAAGAGAGGGAGGAGGTGCCCTTTTATAAGGGAGGAGAGGGGCACCTTTGGAAATATAAGAAATATTAGTTTATATTAAACCCCAAAACCACTTAAAAACTTCCAAAATGACTCATATACTAAGCTTAGATGCGATAGGGTTGCAATATCATCAACCAATAAAATTTATACATGTTATGAATTAATTTTAAACATTATCATCTTGATTTATCCTTATTTATCAATTTAATTTTATTTGTGGTAATAACATTATAAATTTTAAATTATAACAAATAATTACTTATTTGTTGTTAATTGTCCATAATTGGATACTTTATAACATTTTAGACCATATAAATATAAATTTATAATTTTTAAATATTTTTTTGTTTTTTTAAAATTTTTATAATATGTTATTTTTATAAAATAACAATAGTGTCAATTTTGACACTATTCATTTATTTGAATTTAAATAAAATATATACAGAAGATATGTTCAAACTAAAAGCTTTAATAGATTCATAAAATGTCATATGTATCTAAAAAATTAGTGGATAAAATTAAATAGTTCATATAATATTTATTTTATTATTTTTAAAACAATTTATTTGTTTTATCTCTTAATAAAATAATTACTACAACATTTTTGTATAATTATTTAATATACTTATTTGTTCCATAAAAATTAAAAATAAAATTCTATTATGAAGAAAAATATATTACCTTTAACAATAATACTTTTACATGAATTTATCATCTTAAAATCACAATATTTAAATTATTATATTTATTAAATTATGAAGGTGACAACTTTGGCATCATTTAAAATAAAATAATATAATGGTCATAATCGCCTTAATAAGGATCCAAATGGTCCAAAATTCGTCCATTGGATGATTATGGTTTATATATACACTAATAATAAGTTTTTTGTAGATTTATGGGCCTTTTGATATGTATTACTATTTCAATAAAAACTATATTATTGATTTTTCACAAAATAAATAATTTCTGCATCATTAATGTATAAGATAATAAGGTAATTAAATAACTCTAAAAAATTACAAATATATTACCATGACAAAGAAAAAAATTTTATCTTTCAAATGAGTATTTATAACCGAATTTATATTCTGTATAAACTTATATTAAAAATACTTTAATTATTAAAGTTGAGTGAGACATATTTCACTTTCCTTTAAATAAAATAACTAAAGGTCTTAATCACCTCCAAGTGGGTTCTAATGGATTCCATTTCAACCCAAATATGACTTAGGACAAATTATAATCATCCAATTGTATTAATAAAAGTATTAGGATAATTTTATAATATTATATTTACCCTTAATTATCCAATTTACCTTTTACTATGGTAAATAAAATTTACCGTTGTTACTATTCATAAAACCCAAAAATAAAAAGTAGTCTATTAATATAATTTGTAACCACTGATTAAAAATATGGAATCCATTTTTCCAAATTCAAAACAAAGAAGTTGCAGAAATTAAATTAAAATTAATCCCGTTGTCGAAAGAAAACGAGTTTTTGTTTAAAACATTGCAAAAGATTGAATTTATTTAACCTACGAATTCAATGTAAAATCAAAGCTAATGACATAAATTATATTAAATGGTAAAAATATATTCTATTTATACTTTTAAACCATTCAATATCATAATTTAATCACATAAGTTATTACAATGAAAAAAGTAATTTTTAATTAAAATATAGCGTGTTTTTACTATTCATTAAAATATGAAAGTTATCAGAATAATATGAAAAATTTATCCAACGTAAAATTTTATATCTTGATTCCAAATAATAATTTTATTTTATAAAATTGAACTTATAAACATTTCAAAAACTAGATTTAATGTGGGTGCACCATCAAAAGGCGACAAAACTGCATGTTTTGAAAAATACTTATTTTACCCAAAAAATTTATTTTGTTCTTATACCATGTTCTAGAAAATGTGTAAGATGAATAATAATGTTATAAAATTAAAAATTTAGTTAATACTATTCATAACGGCTTGTTCATAATAATATTATAATAATATATCGTTGTTTAGTAAAACCCAGTATTGCGTACGACACACGCTATCGAGGAAGGTCGCGATTGCGTGTAATGCAAGCCAAGTCAGGGTTGCGTGTTGTGAAAGAATCCTTTATTATTTCTTATAACAGAATCCAACCATATTTCATTTATACATTGAATATATATATATATATACACTCAATGTTGCGTAGAGTGACTATAATAAAACGAACTGGAAATTGTGTGTAACACAATATAAGAATAGTGTTGTGTATACTTCAAGATAATACAGTGTGGGGTATAGCACAAGATAATCTTGTTGTCGAATAAAACACATGACATAAAATAAATTAAAATGAATACTTATCATAAAATATCGGGTTGTTACATTCTACCCCCCTTAAAATGAATTTCGCCCTCGAAATTCTTCGGGGGTTATAAATGGTTTACTACACAGAAGTTTATTTTATAAAAACCCACATCATAAAAAGTAATACCAAAACATGGCTTTAAAAACTAATGTATGAAACGTAACGGTTACCCAAATTAACTCATCACTGGGTTTCCACGTAGGAGAACATAGGTGAAAATATGGATATGGAAGAAAAATATAACCATCAAGTTATGATGGAGAGTGGTAGAGAACATGGCTATGAAAAAGCGATAAATCACAAATCCATAGATTTGTGATGATCTAAGGTACCATCTGATTCATCGGATATAAGTGCACTAGGACAACATTTTTCGTTTTCAATATCATTTCCCTAATGTTTAAAATTTTTAATTAGAAGAAATACTTGCTTGATTTTGGTACAATCTCACCGTTGTTCCTGCTTTGACCAATTTCCACTTCATCTCTTAAAGAAATGAAGTTGAATTTATTATTCGTTAAGAGTTAGCAGATCATGTGATAGAATGATGGGTCATTCCATCTGTTTCAAGAAAAAGTTATCAAATATACATAAGTCCATCTATGGTGTGGTTAATCATATACGATTCCAAAAATGAACTTATACTTCATATATCATACCACTTAATGAAATAAAACAAGTTTATACTAACCAGGGACTTCCTGTAGGCCAGTGGTAGGAAATAAAGGCCTGTCGCACATCGGTTGTGGGTTCGATTCCCAGAGCCTTGTCCGATGCGATGGGTTGTCGCCCGTCCTGCAGGTTTTCCATTTTCTAAAACTACATTACTATAACATCCCATTAATAAACTCGAATAAAACTTATACCCTTAAACAATACTAACTTATGTCCAACATAATCCATTTCAATCTTTAGGCTTATCCATAATACTGCAGTCCACTCTCATATTATAGTGAAAACGATTACCAATGATTTTATATTACAAGCATGTTAATACCATCATTGATCCCCATATATCATAAGATATGTCTTGTTGGTCACATTCCAAACATTCAAAGGCCTTAATTATGCATTCTCCTGAAAAAAAACCCATTTAACCTTAGTGAAAACATGAATGCTGTCAAAAGTTAACTCTTTCCACATACCAAAATCCTCAAAATTCTATATACTCAAACCATGATATCACTTAGTCCTTATATCAATCATGAGCTCATGAATACTGTCAAACATTTCGTTTTCTCCTTATCCCTTCATTATGCGCATATCATCTGCTTTCCAAAAATATTTCAATCACCTTTTCATGGTTACCAGTACCATATAATTATTGAAAACCAATACATAGATATTCCAAAATTCCACAATACCATATATGAGATTCCATGATACTATTTTGAAATCCCATTACATAAACACTTAATCACTACACAACATCATTTTTATACTCAACATCACAAATAGTGATCGCATGAGACTTCCCTTTATCCTTTTCCTTAAGAGGTTGCTCACGTTGATCATCATTAACCCGTGGATTAGGGAATTTATTAGCATAATGCCCCATTTCCTTGCACTTGAATCATTGAGGTGTTGGTGGAGAGTTCTCTGTAGTCTTTTCTCTATTCATATCATTAACAACCTTTTTCCCATTGCTTTGAAAATCAACTGCTCGATGACCTTCTTTTCCACACTTAAAACATTTTCTAGTACCTTTTAGGCAATCTCCACCATGCTTCTTTCCACACTTTGATCATAAAGAAACATTCATCTTCTTTTCACCATTTTTCTGAGATTTCTCCTTGAACTCCATCTTTTGTTCCTTGTAAAAACCAAGAGATGGATATGTTACACCAACTTCTAGTTCTACCTTGATAGCACAACGCAAAATTTCATCATAGCTACTGAAGTCTCTTATAGCTAATTCCCTTCGAAGACTTGGTTGTAAGCCACTGAAAAATCGATCAACTTTACTTTCAGGTTGGATGATAAAACCAGATGCATACCTTGAAAGTCTTGTAAAATTCTCTTCGTATATGCCAACATATTCATCATCCTTCTACTTAAGCTCAAGAAACTCCTTTTACATCTTTGTTCAAAGAATACGAGGGAAGTACTTACTGAAAAACAAGTTCTTGAACTCATCCCATTCCATGGACTCAATTTCATCTCTTTGCCTCGTATTCTTGATAATATTCCACCATTGATCAGCATCACCTTCCAAACTATATACTGGTAAGATGACTTTATCATGCTCAGAACATTGTAGAACTGAAAATATCTTTTCAGTAGTACTGATCCATTGTTCATCCACTAAGGGATCAAAAGACCCGCTGAATGAAGGTGGATGCTACCTCATAAAGGATTCAACAGAATGTTTCTCCTTTCTCTGCTCATTTTGAAATCCATAATGATTCATAGCTTGTGTAAGTATAGAAAAAAGATTGTTCACTCCATCTCAAATGACATTGGTTTGGTCAGGAGGACAATCATTGCATTGTCCATTACATTGATCAACACGGTTCCTTCAGGTTCCATCCATCGTCTAAAACCCAAAAAAATAGTGTGAGAGGAAAATACCATGCTAGGGAAAAAAACATAATAAAGGGGGAGTACCTTCAATATATAACATCATAGGTTTAATTCTAAGATCGTTAGCGCAATTCTAGGACTGTAACCTATACGTATACTTAACCTTAGGGACATCCCTAGACATACCTTAGAAATATCTCTAGGGATCTCACTAAAGTTTTCGCATCCTAGTTTCCAAAGGTTAAATAAACCTTTCCTCTAATACCAACTGTAGAGACCCGATAGCTTGACGTACATGGACATTACATTACTTTTTCCGAATACTTAATACATAACAAAAACAGACACACAAGGACCGTAATAGTTCAGTGTCTTTGGAAACACGGAACTTAATCTTCTAATTGTGGTGAAAGATCTTCAACATCTCCTATAAAGATATTCCTCTTTTGTTTTCTTACCTAAAACCTTTCATTATATCCTGGGGAAAAGAAAACATATAAAGGGTGAGCTCAAATTCTCATTAAGGGTAAGCATGGATAAAATAAAACAAATCATATACATTTGACCTTAAAAACATGAACATAATGTTTAAACATCAAAAGCTTGAGCAATGACATAAAACATGGAAGTACGTAAGGCATAGATCATAAAGAAACATTAATCATGATAAAATAGCATGGGAGTAAAACATGTAATTGAGGAAAACCATTAAGCACATGATATGATTTCCATAGTATCGAAGGCATTGCATCCAAGACCATCTTAGTGGATAAAGTCCCCTTCTTAATCGAGTTCACTCCTCGTTCCAGTCCTGTATTACTGAACCGTTTTAACTTTCCGTTCCATCCATGTCTATCTCATGAGATATAAATCATTACCCAATGAATTGGAGGGAGATATAGGTCCCACCCATATCATAATTAAATCATTCTTACTTGTGCCACAAAATAAACATACATCATTCATAAAAACCCAATAAATAAAATGGGTTTCATAAACATCATCCCATCATCACATAATGCATATAAAAGAAATGGATATCATTTCATAATAAGAAAAGTGAAACCATGTAAATCATAGAGACATTATACTTGAAACATACACATATGAAATAATGTTATCTTTTATGAAAAATGGTTTTTGATAAAACACTTGAATTGAATTCTTGAGGAACATATCCTTTCTTCTTCAAAATAATTTTCTTTTCAAAAAATTCCATGCAATTTTAAAAGAATAGGATTTTGTTTAAAATAGTCATGAAATCTTTTGGAGGAAGATTCATGGAAATAAGGCTTTATAAAACCGTAAAAATCCTTTCATGTCGTATACATTAAAAAACATTCTTCTCGTACTTTTGCTGGAAAAGTGAAAAAGTACCTCATAAAGTAAAGAAAATAATGATTCCTTACGTACCATGTAGTAAAAGTTAAAACTAGTTAAAAAGGACTTTAAACATACATTAATACACTTTTATGAAACATGGACATTGATGATAACAATAACCCCAGTAAATACTTACGAATAAGCAATCTCGGATAAAAATGAGATTTGCACAATTATCCCTTACCTTAGGTCTGATATGCTTCGTACGTATCGAAACCTCCTGTATAATTATTTAAATAATGTCATTGACTTATTACAGAATCATACTCATTGTTATTATATCATATATGGTTCAGTTATGATTTTATAATACCCGTTCTTTTGTAAATTCATGTTAAGGTAGCGTTTTGGGAAAAATTGTTTCATTTGTCGTTCGTGTTTTAACTTGTAATTATTCATATGATTACTTAGATCATGATTAATTACATCCAGAATGTAAAACATGATTTATATATAATATATATTCAGAATATACATATATATAATAGATAGATAAATGGAAATAAATACACCGTTCATGGAGACGGTAGGCCGTACGTACGCATGAACGCTGTTTTCGTTTCCTTTTTGAATTGAATGGAATTAAGTAGATGAAATATATATATATATATATATATATATATATATACATAAATACAGTAGCATTATTATTTCATATATTTCATGATTACTTATTATATATACTTTATAACCATTCTTGAATGGTTAACATGGAGAGTGAATCTCATCGCGTCGTGGAGACGGTAGTCCGTACGTACGCACAAGCGATGATATCATTCCCAAGATCGTGGAATTGTAAAAAAGTGTATGTATAATATTACAGAATCAATATCACTTTAAAATAATCATATATATTCATTACTTTCACCATTATACCCATCCAAGTAAGGTGGTGGTGGAAAATATATTACACCATGCCGTGGAGACGGTATTCCGTACGTACGCACACGCGGTGATTTCATTTTCCGTAGGATGGATAGATGGTGAAATATGGTTGTTTCATACTTATAATAACATATCAGTATATTAGTGATACTTATGTTATTACCTCATAATAAAAAAGCTAAAAAAGAAGAAGTGGAATAATAAATAAAGTTGAAAGAATCGGTAAGGGACATTACCTCTTCTTTGAAGCGCCTCTTTGAGACCTCCTCTTAGGGCACTACAATTGGTCTTTGAAGAAGACCAAGACCTCTAGTATGTTTCTAGGGAAGTGGAGAAGAGAATTTAGCAGGGTTTGGCCGAGCGTGAAGGCTCAAAGTTGTGTGAGGAAGAGAGGGAGGAGGTGCCATTTTATAAGGGAGGAGAGGGGCACCTTTGGAAATATAAGAAATATTAGTTTATATTAAATACCAAACCCACATAAAAACTTCCAAAATGACTCATATCTGAAGCTTAGATGATATAGGGTTGTAATCTCATCAAATAAAAAAATTTAGACATGTTAGGAATTTATTTTAAACATTGACATCTTGATTTATCCTTATTTATCAATTTAATTTTATTTGTGGTAATAACATTCTAAATTTTAAATTATAACAAATAATTACTTATATGTTGTTAATTGTCCATAATTGGATACTTTATAAGATTTTAGACCATATAAATATAAATATATAATTTTTAAGTATCTTTTTGATTTTTAAACAATTCTATGATACGTTTTTTATAAAATAACAATAGTGTCAATTTTGACACTATTCATTTATTTGAATTTAAATAAACTATATATAGAAGGTATGTTTGAACTAAAATAATTAATAGATTTTTAAAAGGTCATATGTATCTAGAAAAGTAGTGTATAACATAAAATAGTTCATATAATATTTATTTTATTATTTTTAAAACCATTTATTTGGTTTATCTCTTAATAAAATAATTACTAAAACATTTTTGTATAATTATTTAATATACTTATTTTTTGCATAAAAATTAAAAATAAAATCTCATGATGAAGATAAATCTATTACCTTTAACAATAATAATTTTACTCGAATATATCATCTTAAAATCACAATATTTAAATTATTATATTTATTAAATTATGAAGGTGACAACTTTGGCATCATTTAAAATAAAATAATATAAGTGTCATAATCGCCTTAATAAGGATCCAAATGGTCAACAACATGGCCAGTGGATTATTAGGGTTTATATATACACTAATAATATGTTTTATGCTGATTTTTGGGCCTTTTGATATGTATTAATATTTCAATAAAAACTATATTATTGATTTTTCACTAAATAAATAATTTCTGCATCATTAATGTATAAGATAATAATGTAATTAAATAACTCTAAAAAATTAAAAATATATTACCATGAAAAAGAAAAAAATTTTATCTTTCAAATGAGTATTTATAACCGAATTTATATTCTGTATAAACTTATATTAAAAATACTTTAATTATTAAAGTTGAGTGAGACATATTTCACTTTCTTTTAAATAAAATAAACTAAAGATCTTAATCACCTCCAAGTGGGTTCTAATGGATTCCATTTCGACCCAAATATGACTTAGGACAAATTATAATCATTCAATTGTATTAAAAAAAGTATTAGGATAATTTTATAATATTATAGTTACCCTTAATTACCCAATTTACCTTTTACTATGGTAAATAAAATTTACCTTTGTTACTATTCAAAAAGCCCAAAAATAAAAAGAAGTCTATTAATATAATTTGGACCCACTGATTCAAAATATGTAATCCATTTTTCCAAATTCAATACACAGAAGTTTCAGAAATTAAATTAAAATTAATTCCGTTGTCGAAAGAAAATGGGTTTTTGTTTAAAACATTGCAAAAGATTGAATTTATTTAACCAACGAATTCAATGTAAAATCAAGGCTAATGAAATAAATTATATTAAATTGTAAAAATATAATCTATTTATACTTTTAAAACATTAAATATTATAATTTAATCACATAAGTTATTATGATGAAAAAAGTTGTTATTAATTAAAATATAGCGTGTTTTTACTATTCATTAAAATATGAAAGTTATCAGAATAATATGAAAAATTTATAGATGGTAAGATTTTATATACTAATTCCAAATAATAATTTTATTTTGTAAAATTGAACTTATAAAAATGTCAAAAACTAGATTTAATGTGGGTGTGCCATCAAAAGGCGGCAAAACTGCATGTTTTGAAAAATACTTATTTTACACGAAAAATTTATTTTCTTCTTATACCATGTTATAAAAAATGTGTAAGATGAATAATAATGTTATAAAATTCAAAATTTAGTTAATACTATTCATAACAGCTAGTTCATAATAAAATTATAATAATATATCGTTGTTTAGTAAAACCCGGTATTGCGTACAACACACGCTATCGAGGAAGGTCACGATTGATTGTAATGCAAGCCAAGTCGGGGTTGCGTGTTGTGCAAGAATCCTTTATTATTTCATATAACAGAATCCAAACATATTTCATTTATACATTGAATATATATATATATATATATACACTCAATGTTGCGTAGAGTGACTATTATAAAACGAACTTGAAATTGTGTGTAACACAATCTAAGAACAGTGTTGTGTATACTTCAAGCTAATACAGTGTGGCGTATAGAACAAGATAATCTTTTTGTAGCATAAAACACATAAAATCAAAAAAAATTAAAAATAATACTTATCATAAAATATCGGGTTGTTACAATGGAGGCACATGATCATGAAAATGTAGATACTCATGAGATCATCCACTGAAAAGCTATCTAAAATTGACAGAAAGTTGGAATATTTTGACAATATTTTTATAAACAGTCATTTGAAATCACTACCCTGATGTGATCTAGGAAATCCCATTATGATTTCCATATTGATGTTGTCCCACTTCCACTCATGAATTTGTAACAGCTGTAAGATCCCCATTGGTCACTAGTGTTCTGCCTTAACCTGCTAACAGGTGGAATATCGAGTAATGAACCCATCTATCTATATTTTCAACCCTTGTCATAAATATTAATTTTGTATGACATGTTATATATTATTAATACTAGTATGTACTTCCCATATAGGGTCATAGGACTCTTACATCAAATCCTCCTAGACATCTATATGAATGTAGACACATATATGAATGTGTAAGACCACATTCTCATCAATGACCCAAACAGGTGGTGGTTCATCCCCTATAACACTATAATATAGAATAAATACCTCTAAAACTAATGGATAACTCATATTAACTCTATAAATAAGTGAAGAGGGAATTGATAATGATAAAAGTACAACTTTCCATGGCGTCCATGAACCTCTATGTGCTTATCATAAAACAAGCCCATAATATAACACTTGCTAATAGCCTCCTACACTTCTTGTGTCTGAGTCTTCTTGGTTAGAGTATATACCATTTCATTTATCTTACAAGGAGTATAATAAAGATTAAATTGAAAATATTATCGGGATTAAACCCACCTTCATTTCATGAGATTCAAGTCATGTTGTGTAAATATGAACCTGAGGCTTTTGTGGTCCCTAAACACCAAAATTATCTCTTCCACTTAGTAATGTATCCAATAGTGGAAGGCATGAACAAAATCATATATCATAAGAACATTACTTGGGTAATTAATTTCATGAGTTCCCAGCTGACAAGACTCTTATACCACAAATCAATCCTCCAAAATCATAAAAAAATCCTAGGTTGATACCTAATGCTGCACAATAAACAATATAACATCATCCATCCTCGTGTATGATCAATATCAACACTGAAGTCATCCTACCCAATATCTATAAAAATTACTCCTTACATGCTTCAGACCATGTATACTTGAAACCATTCTTATTCAAGCCTTTAATTGGTGCTACAAGACATGAAAATACATTTATAAATGAATATAATATCCAGCCAAGCATAAGAAATTTTTTACATCAATAAAATACATGGGGTTTTTCCAAGAAATTACCTCTCTCACCTTCTATAGTTCAACTTAAACTCCACTATCTATGATAATGAGACCCAATAAGTGAATTTTATTGAAACTGATGTGGCACATTATTATATTATCATATAAATTAGGCTCTCTTAGTGAATTAAATATGATCTCAAGATGCCTTACATGGTCATGTCAATTTTGAGAATACAGAAATATATCTTCCATGTATTCTACTAAAAATGAATCTAGATATTTGTTGAAAACCTAATTTATGATTTCCATGAAAACTAAATGTTAATTAGTGATACCGAACGACATGAAAAAATACTCATACATGCCATATTCACTATGGAATGTTGTACATGGTATATATGTTTTTCCAATATGCACCTTATGATAATAAGACCCCAGATAAATAATTTGTAGTATCCTCGTAACTTGGAGCTGGTCAAAGAGGTCATCGATACAAGGCAGTGAATACCAGTTCTTAACTGCAAGAACATTCAACTGATGGTAATCCATGAAAATCCTGAGGTTACCGTGAATATTCTTGGTGAAAAGGAATGGTGAACCTCAAAAAGAATAATTATCTCATATTAAACCATTATCTTCTATGTCCTCTAGTTTCCTCTTGATTTCTTGTATCTCAGCAGTAGCCATCTTATAAGGAGGAATAGATACCAGTGTTTCTCATGGAACTTGTTCAATTTCATACTATACCTCTCTCTCGAGATGTAGTACTAAAATCATCTAGGAGAACATCCCAAAATGATTAAGTAATAGATTAAAATACTACTAGACTCATTCCTTAATCATCCAAATATAATCTAGAAATTTGGGCTTCCATCATGCCCAGCCCATGATGCGCAGGTCTAGCTCAGCTTTCCTAGACATCCCATTCCCCAAGGTGAAAAAATTAATTTATTCAAATGATGGGATTGACACCCTTAATTGATGTAAATAAATATAATCATGATAGGGAACAATCAAATCCATCTCGAGGATTGTTTGAAACCCTATAATCTCAAGGAAAAGTAGGCCCCATATGAAACAAGACCCTCATATCTCAAGGTAAAATCCCTAAACTTGAATACATTATTCTATCATATACCCAATGTATTATCAAGTGTAATCAAGGCATAGGAAAACACATCATTGAGACCAAGGACCTCCCAAACAGGCATATATATTTAGTAATGGGAATAACTATTATTGAAAAGAGAAGATAATAAAGTTGAGGCTATGAGAATTGTACCTCACACCATATAATTTATGGTTCTCTTATTTTGTGGTATATGATTCACTGTTGATATATTGCTAAATATTGAACCTATATTTATAGCATGGATACCCAGAGAAGGCCCTCTCAACTGGATCTTATGTTTGGTTCCTAGATACCTCATACATGACAACCACTTCTAACTGGTCATCTAGTTTTACTCAAGATCTCTACGCAAAGAGATTTTTTTGACCTCACTCCTAAATATGGAGTCAGTGATAACCCTCTCTCAATGGATTGTGGAGTAAAATCCTTGTGATATTATTGATGATGACACATCTTTTTCGAAGACCAGCACAAGACTCGGTCCCTAGTGCACTATGGTTTTACATGTACTAGCCTAGTGCACTGATAGAATCTCACTTAGATACATGTGTTCTCTACTTGGATAATAATAGCCCCACTCAAAATATCAAAATGGATCTTCGTACTATTGGTTGATGTAGAACCAGATTTAGGAGCAAAACTAATATGGCTCGAACCCCAAGCCTCTCTCGGGTTACAAATAATGATAAGATCTATGTTCACTATCCTATATATGGTAGTCAATTTAAAGTCATTTACCTATGATTGGATGTCATACATGATATCATCCTTGAATCAACAAGATTTGGATAACTCATCACGTAAGAGAATAAGTGTTATGTTTTAGAGATCATTGAAATGTGAAGAATAATCCATAACATATAAAGCTCAATACTCAATGGTCATAAAATGCCTAGCTCTATCATCCCTCAACATCTCAACATAAAAATAATCATATAAGGCCATCTAAAAATCCCTACATTCCATATCATGGTGATAATATGTATGGGTAATAATATTCCACCACCTCTTGGTGGAATATCAAATAATATACATAGATAACTTTAATCTTCTCTTAGGATGTGTCTTAATATGCTCAAAAATGGATATCATGGCCTCAATTAGTGACTCCATAGCCTATAGACTGTGATACACAAAAAAATTTAGTGAATGATATTACAGAAACACATGTTTCCATACTTTCATAGTTGCTGTAAGTCACAGGGCTCACTAAATAGTTTGTATAAAGCTTAAAAAACCCTCTAAAAAAAATTAGAAGTAGTGCCCATATCAGGTATAACTAGTAGTGTCAGAAGTGAAACTTTAGGAGGATATACTAGAGAATCATGAGCCACCACCTTCAGAGTATTCCCATCCCCACCCTTTCAGTACGCAATTCGAGGCCATAATGATGGCATGTCTCAACAAATTCCAAGCACATGCCTCATTAAAATATTCTATAATCATAAGAATCATAGTTATTAGAATAGGATAGGTACAAGCATTACCATATAGAATCCACACCCCTCTTCCTTCCTGTAAATCTAGGTCTTGGAAAGAAAATAAAAATAATAAATCATGAGAGGCACTACCTACTTATCACTACTAAGTTCATTATAGGGTCAGGTTCTCTATTATTAATAATGGTCTTAACATAAAGACTCTTAATTTCATGTTATAGAGAAAGACACCACTTAAGTTGAAATAGTAACCATATTTAATAGAGATCTTTCAATTTATAATTTTAAAACCCATTAGTTTGTAAGTATATGTTCTCATTTACATACATGTATATCAGAGTCCAATTAGATGGATTTTCCTTCAAAATTTATGAGGTACCATAATCCTAATAAATTTCAATTGACATGCATTTAATTTCAAGAAATAATTTATTGAATCCCTATATGAATTGCCTGAAAAAATTTAGGGGTATACTAATAAATGCACTAAAACAAGATGCAAACAACACACAAAGTAATATAAACATGGAATATAATATTAATTACATATAAATATCCATGTTCCTATAATGAGTCATGAAACAATACTTCTTTACCATTTCCAGCCAAGGTTAAAAATACATAGTCATAAGAAACATCGTAAATAAATTAAGCAACCTAATGGTGAAGTCACAAGAATTGTAATATGAACAATTCTAAACAACATATCCCATACCAGATAAATCTTCATTGATTGTACATGGGTGAGGTACTCTTAAGAACTAGTTCATGACCAAATTATGAAACGTCTTAGTCTTCTTTCAACCATCCCAAATAGTATGTAATAAAAGTAATAAAAACAACTTCGTACCACATTGTGTCATAATGGGGTTAGTTTACTCATAAGTAACTAAACATGGTTGGACACATTGCCGCATGTGTGCCTCCCTGTATGCCATAGGCTACCAAAAAGTACTGAGACTCTCTCTTGAACAGTGGAGAGGCTATACCCTTGCGATCAAAGTAGAGCACATCCTTTTCATAATAATATTAATAAATTACAAATGGAAATTGATAACCAAGTAGTGTAATAGTAAGAATCCACCATATAAATAACCAATTAATCACATCCATAAATGTCATATATAAAAATGATGATCTTGTAATTATATAAAAATATATATTACATGGTGCTTGGGGAAAATAAAAACACAACATGATATAAAAAAAAGAAAAAAATGCCTAAAAAATTATCAAGTATCATCTCAATCATTGAATCATTCCTCTAAACCAATACTCTATCATATAATGAAAAACATGTTTCCATAACATGTCATTTCCCCTTGTCCCTACATGAATTCGTACTTTCTATTTGGGTACCAAATGGTATCCCAAACTGGTGTGAGTTAAACTCATTAGGACACCACCAAAGTCGTATAATGGCATGTAGTATGTGAGTATAGAATAAAAATTGTTCATGTAATATTAAAATCTATAAATTAAATGAATTAAATTAATAAACCACATAGGTTCGTGTTCCCATGGAATTCCCATCCTCTTCTACCTGCTTTGGACTATGACGGAATGTGTCTAATAATACAATTAGTTATGTTTTAATTTAAAATAAATTATTTGGACCCAATCCATAGACCAAGCACTCCCATGACTCATTATCATACATTGGATACATAATTCATATCTCATCACCTATCCATAGTGGATAGAAATAAGGCTATCATAAAAGTAAATCACTGACTGAATCCGAGATTTTTCTTTGGCATGGAAGATGCATCATAATAATCAATTAAATTAATTTATTCAAAGGAAACCCAATACCACCCTTCACATCCCTAATCTGGAACCCATGTATCACTCTAGGTATAATATGATCCCATCACCTTATAATCCCATCCTAGGAATTACTCATAGCATCCTCTATACCACTCTAGGTTTGGTATAAACTCATCACCCCCTGATTATATCCTTAAGAGTTTGAAATGGAATCGCAAGTGACCCTCATGGATTATATAATAATCTCCCCTATGATTCTATACTTGGTATTCAACAAAGGGAGTTCATGTATCACTTGTGGAATCCTTAATAATATTCACTCTAATTATATCCTTCATGTTTCATAATGTAAAACCTGGTATCACTCATTGAATAAACATTATATTATCCAAGTTTGTTCTTACATGGAATTAATTTAAGAACCCTTATACCAACCATAACGTAATATAATTTCATTTATAATTCATTTAATAAAATAGGTCTGATGAGTCCATTCATGGAATTCCTAGTTAGAACCCATGTTGCACTCTTAGAAAGGAATAATCAAGTGTTATGGGACAAAATTATATCCATATAATTTATGTTCTCCTTTTAAATCAATTGTTTATCACATTTTTATAAGAAATTAACTAACCTCATAAGTTAGTTACAACCATATCCTAAGATTATAAGGACTAACATCAACTCAATCATCAAATTCATCATAATTGGTAATTTCAATTAAAAAATATGACTGATTCATAAGTTATCCAACATGATAGACAAGTACAAGGGGCTTGGCATTCCATTCCCTCTTTTATTTTATTAAAATTAAAATTTAATCAATTCATTTAACATCCCAAAATAAGGGGTAAATGATCACACCTAAAAGGTGAATCAAATTCATACGCCATCAATGGTGGTATACTCAAATTAAAAAGCACACCCAAAGGGGTAGTTCAGTTCAGGGTAATTAAACATTAATTATATTTAAATAGATCTTGTTAGTCTTTTAGAAAATTTCTATACATTTAATTTAGAAACAAATATATCAAAAAATCATCACTCAGAAAATCTAGCACCTGAAATAATTTCATAATTTATAAAGACAAATACATTAATGTAAAATCATGTGACAACCTATCTTAGATGGATTGTTCTCTCTTATTTTGTTGTGGGCCTCTAATCCATTATATAATGGATGATATTGAATAGTAGATAAACTCACTAAAAATAGGTCATATTATATCACACAAAAATAACTTCATTGTTATTGAGTTATATGACAAAATTTTCTTGGGGAATGAAATGATTAATAATACTCATCCAAAATTATATATAGAAGATTGATTATTGTTGGGAAAAAAAGAAACCTCAAATCCAAGCAGGTGGTTGAGGATCTCTCCCTATAGCTATAATCATATGCATGAAAAAGAAAATATAGGATGGGTGAGGAAATAAGGGAAGGGGTTTTCCCCTTTAAAAACAAATCCATGACTTATTCACATCATTTAAATATATACACATCATTAATTTCTCATTCTAGGGGTCCAGCGACAACAATTCACATATTAAATTTCAATTACATGATGTAAATTTAATTCATGATGGGAATTTTGTTCATGTAATATATTTCCACTACAACTAGGGTCCATCCAAAACAAAATTTATCCCTTATTAAAAACAACATGACTAACCTTATGGCATGTTTACAAGGGATAAACCTTCTAGAACAAACATAATAAGGGTTAACCAAAAATTAAAGATCCATACCTCATATAAAAAATTAGGGATCATACAGGGGATCTATAAAATGCATCTAGTATGTTGAAATTATTTAATTGATTACAGAACTCATGTTCTTGGATACATGTACAACTCCATATTTGAGTTTTTTAAAAATCTATTCTAGGACATTTATTATAGATTTTGTGATGATTGATTATTATTATATACTAATATAATGTTTCTCTATTTTTAGACAATTGTCATTGAATAAATTTTTTTAGGGAAAGTGTGCATGATCCTTATAGGGATGTGATTCTTTTTTATGATTCTGATTTTATATAAGGATAGTTTATATACTTCCTTCTCATCTATTATGATATGACTGTAGTTACTAATTTATCATTATTATATGAAACTATTTTTCAATGAATACATTTTATAAAATATGTATTGGTGGAGGAACATATTTGGTTATGTTAAGATTTTAGTGTTTTAATTTTTTTCATTTTGGGGTAATTTGGAAACTCATTGATCTCAAATTGAATACCTTTGTAAATTATAAACCTAATACAATTATGAGAAATTGATTTTACCCAAGCAGAAAAACATATATAAATCCTAAAATAATCCTATTTCTCAATTCAATTTTTATAAAATTTATGAAAAGGCCATTGATTTTTAGATCCCATGACATGTAATAGTATAAAAATTTAAAATCACTTACCTGAAAGTCTTATAAATCATTTTGAAATCATTTTTATGATGACATAATTTTTTTGATGAACCATTCCATGAATAATCAAACAGAATTTACTAAGCATAATAGTCAAAACATTTGATCATTAAGGAAGATATTTTAAAATTATCGAGTCATTATTTTGATTGAAAAAGTAAATTTTTATAATAAACATCTATTTTTGACCACCTTTATATCTATCCCTTTTTATCCCATATAATCCATGATAAAAATTATTGGGAAGCAACATTGAAAGATGAAAATCACTACAGAACTTATTCGGGATGTAAATTCACATTCACTATTGATCTGATGTGTGGGGCCTATTTGTGAGTAGATTTGGGAAGAAAGTGTGATGTTGAGAAATTTTTTTGTATGCTGATATGGGGAGAATAATTAAATCCAGTAAAAAGGAAGAAAATAACACCTTTAAAAATTGATCAAGGAGGATTACATAAATATTTTATGTTTAATAATTCATCTCTACATTAAGAATAAAAAATCTATATAAATTTATAAAAAAAAAATACCGCTGAATGATATAGGGAGAAGGAATATTTTATAATACAGAAGTGATTTATGTGAACAATCCATAAGAATAAAAATTTTTTGGAGATGAATCCTTATATGGGACAGTGAGGGATGGAATAATTAATAAGTATAAATGAGATTTATTTAATTCACATTATATATAAAAAAACAACCTCAACATTAATTAGAATATTTTAACATCATAACCAACCAAAACCTTTCCATTAAATAAAAATATAAATTCATCATGATTAAAATTAGTTCTTGAATCATTAGATGGATATTTAGAAACAATGAAATCCTACAGTGGTCCCATTATGATCTTGGAAGGATAAAATCTTTTTATAAATATATATTTTACTTTAAGAGAGATACATCTCAAAAGGATGTTATAAATGATCGTGGAAGGATATAAAAAATTAAGAATTAAAATAATTCAACAAATAGAGAAAATAAAATTAATAAAATTTAAGAGGAATAATAATTTTGAGTGAATATGTTGTTTAAAAGGTAACATATATTAGATAGCGTATTGAATTTTTATTGGGTAATATTATTTATGTTTACTGATACATAAGTTCAAGGATTATGTGTAGTGGAATCGATATAGATTATATATTAATTAAATTTTATATTTAATTAAATAATTTAAACCCCTACTGATTTCTTAATAAAAGCTTAATTGGTGCATTTTTTCGATACTTGGAGTGGATCCAGAATATAATTATTTAATGGATGGAATATTTATTTAAAATCATCTTATTCAAAATTGAAATTATTTATACAAATCCTACATTGAATATGTGAATTCAAGATTTTAAGAACATTATTATAATAAAGGATGAACCCAAAATATTAATTTCAAGAAGAATATATGTAGCAAGATGATGAATTTAAAAAAGATACATGCATTTTCTATGTTTTTTATGAAGAAATATGGTCCTTATGCATAATGATTAATGTATCCAAAGTTAAGAGGTATGATAGATAATAAATGGATGAACGTTTAAACATTGAATATTTTTAAAGGATGAATTCTAGGAATAAGAAAAGCCTAAAAATTGATCTAAAGTTGAAATATTGAATAGCTAAAATTTTCATTAGAATCTGTAAGTGTAAATAACCCATATGTAATGCCATAGAATTTAGAATCCTGAAAGCTAGGGCATCTATAATTTATGAATATTTGATGAGTTTCATAAATTTGGTTAGGTCTCTAATATGTACGAGTTACATTACTATATATGTAAGAGTAACTCAGAGTTGATATATTGGAAAATTGATAAAGGAAAAAACATCATTCTATATATAATAGTATCTTTGGAAAGCTAAATGGTTAAATAAGGTATATCCCACACATAAAAGCCCTTCATATCAATATGTAATAGTAATTTCCATGGATACAGTGATGTTTAAGGGTGATTATATTTGACTATGTGATAAAATAATTGATAGATAAGGTGTTTTTTCAAGTTCCCCTTTAATACATAATTGTGATATAATTTTTCCTTGGATGTGAAAGGTCAAGGACCACAATGATACAATAGGGTCACCTTGAATAAAACATTTCAATCACTTATTAACATGTAAGAGTAATTTTTATTTTCCACTCACGACAATTAGAAAAAGAATGATGATATATAATGGTCACTAAAATATATAAATGATCATGTGAGCTTCAGTACAGTTTGTGAGGACTCGTTTAGTGCATCCACGAAACCCAAGTTCAAAACCAGGCGGAGGCATAATTCTTGGTACTATAGCAGTAATGTTGCAGGTACTGTAGCAGCTACTGTTTGGCTATAGTAGCCAAAACTATTCACCTTGGGCCACAAGTTTGGTCTTGGAGTCCTTAAGGCCTTCAGACCACCCGGGCATTCGAATTAGTAAGATTTCATGCCACATTTAAGGCCTTCGGGCCACATGATCAGTGAAGTTGTCCCAGAAAGACTCTACAAAAATGGAGTAGCCCCAGAGGAGGATTCATAGCATGTGCACTCACTTGATCAGAACCAAATGGAATTGGAAGAATGAGAGGGTATGTCTACGCCATCAGGACCAGCATGTTCTTGCATGGGAAGCCTAGCCCTAAATCCATGTGAAGGTGGAGAGATACCATCACAATGCAGATGCGGGGGAGGGGTAGTTCCTTGTAGTTATAGTATGGTTGAATTCCAAAAGACCATAGGGTCATGTAATCTCTTAAGCCTACAGGCCATGTAATCTCTGAACCTATAGGAATTTTAAGGGTACCCCCTCATCCCTTGAAAGTGGGGTTATCAAAAATCATTAAAAATTAAGGCCTTCGGGCCATTCAGACAATATATAAATGAAGTGTTAGGGTCTTATCCTTACTCATTGATATGAAATAAGAAATGTGTAAGGGTCCCAAACATTTCTACATAGGGGATAAAATTTGTCCTTTGTATAAATCATCGTGGATATGGTGTTACACATATGATGAATAAATGTACTCTTGTATTAATTAAATGATACTCATTTCAGATTGAAAAAATCATCATGAATATCAAATAATGTGAACTAGCCTTCATTTAGACTTCTGTAAGTTAAACCCAACGCACTACTATGATCCCCTCTGATATTTCCGAGCCCTTTCCTATGTGATAAATATTTAAATACTATATAAGACTATATATATTTACAAAAAATTATTTTGGGGTCATGACTTGGAATATGAATTTTCCAAATATCTCATTTTAATGCTCAAATATGGAAAACATTTCACCTGCCTCTATGAATAATTCAACCAAACATGAATAATGTAATGATTATAGTTGAATTATAAAGATAAGAGATATGTTCTAACATTAGTAAGTCTGAAGCCTTTTCCCAACAAACATGAAATAAATTTGTGTAATATGGATATATTTTGTAGATTTAAATATGGAATACCAAATACAATGTAATATTTATAGTTCTATAATTTTTTTCATACTTTTCAAAATCAATGAAGTAGAATCTTTCAAAGCTTGATAGAGATTTTAAATATGGATGTTTCTCAATTTAAGGGTTGTATTCATAGAGAAAATATGATCGATGAAGTTGAAAATAAGTATGAAATAGAGACCTCAGTCTGTGTGTTATTTTGTGGATAAACCCACTACAATAGTGAGTTAGTTGATACTCATAGAACCCATTTGTTGTCCAGATTTACTTTTTCATCCTTCTAATTTCTTCATGATTTATTATGAATGAATTTAGTGGGTCATTTTCTTATGGAATATTTTTATTTTTATGATTCTACATAGATTTATCATCATTAAATAGTTATTTAGTAAGGTCAAAATTATTTATTATGTAATAAATATAGGCTATTCATTTAATATAATTAATGTAATTTTTATTTCTGTTTAAATTTCATAATCTGAGTCTTCATTAGAAGCATAATAAATCAGATTAGTTTGATATACTTAATGTTTTTGCTTAGTCATAACACATTCATTGGATGAATACTGTTAATACTATATTTTTATTGTAATTTCCATATATGATTAGGTTTATGTTATTAGGTTTTATATCATGACTTTAATAATTCAGATAAGAGAAATCATATACTCACAATGAAGAATGTGGTATCCAAAAGTCCAAAATATTCATTGTTATTATATTTTACCTTTATCCATGAGATTTTATCTTTTTAACATTTCTATTTTAATTATCTTCAAATCGATTACATAGAAATCCTTAAAAAACGTCCAATAACATTGAAAAAATCAATAATAATATAAAGTGGAATCTTTAAATATGTTGTAAACTCTAAGTGAGAAAACCTCAAGGGTTGTAATCAATGCATTATTAGGGGATAAAAATTTGAATAGAGATTTATGAAACATTTTTTACCCTTGAACAATACCATTAGAACTATAAATTTGAAAACTTCAATGAATTTAATGGACATAAGACACTAGAAAACTACTCCCTGCTTCAAGTAATCTTATATTAATCTCCAAATTCATTGGTCACTACTACCACAATAAACCACTAAGGTCCACTAGGTGTAAACTTTGAAAAAGATTCACTAGATCCACATATAATAAGACCATCTGTAAACTATGTGTAGTATATATACTCACAACATGTGTTGGATTGAACCCCATGTAGTGGTGAGTATAATAATAATCAGCCAGACACCCAGATGCCAATAAGGAAAGAAAATGAAACAAGATATATCAAACTAAAAAACAAATGGGAGACAAAAAAATAAGTAAATAAATCAAGATATTTTCTTTAAATAAAATTCATGAGGATATAGAAAAGTTCCAATCATCATAGACGTAATTCCACCAAGTATTTAATTACACAATAGACTAAGAAAGACCAGTGTTCCAAAAGTCTCTCAAAGTCGTATGTCAATAGGCTATATATATGCTATATATTTAAGCAAAAAAATATATTCTTGAGTTTTTTTATGTCTTAAAATCGCTAAAATGCTATACCATAAAATATTTCACATTTAAACATATAACTAAAATAGGTAACTGAATCATTGTTCAGGTATTCACACTTGTTGAGGTGATATTTCATCCTTCTATACACACATTAAATTAGTCGATCAATAATGTTATTGGGGATATAGTACCTATTCCAAGAATAATTTTTAGTCAAGGTAGAAATAACCACTCCCATTTATAACTACCATGCCTTGTAAAAATATACATTCCTAATAAAATTTATAGTGGGGTTCCCTCACCTCACCAATTGGGTAAGTGTCTGTTAAGGGTGTAACCAACCCTATTGGAGGTAGACTTCCTCATTGAGTATAAAATTCCAAATTGGGGAGTATCTAACCCAATATACATAGTACATATTCCTAAATTAGGTGGGGGAGTAAAATTCTCTAGAAAGAATGAGGGTGACCCATGCCCATTCACTATTGTGATACCAATGTAAAATCTAACCTTGTTTATACTCTAATCATTACATCCAATCACAATTGTAATTTTTTAAAACATAATGAATCTAATCTATCTGAATAACCACATATCACACATATGAAAATGATATAGGGCGTATTATCATGTTATTCTTTAAAAAATTATCAGAATGGAAAACTGACGTAACCAAATAGAATCCCTATACAAAAAGATACGAGAACTCATCAAAAGTAGAATAGTACACGACATTCACTCAAGGGTACACTATATGTGTCCCCTAAAAATGATTGGTCATTCAATTCCATTCAAATTGAATGTATGGTTCTACCCTCATGGAATGTATACTAGTTCACATGACATGTGCTATCAATGGGAGTACTCAAAATTCACCACTACAATTTTATTTTTGTAATTCCATCACTATATGATATGTATAACTGGCCACACTATGCGTGGGACCCAAATATGCTATAAAAATGTACCATTACACTTTTCATGTATTTTAATCAAGATATATAAAATTAAAAATAAATGAGGTGTATGGTCATGGACTTTAACTTACCCTAAGTCATGTATTCCTAGAACCATATGGTGTGCGATAGATCTGTTTCTGTTTTATGATATTTAAAATCATCAAAATCCCAATTGTTGTAACCAAGATAATAAAAGAAATTTATTTCTCAATATATATTACATATAGTTATAATGTCTTAATAAAATTCATATTCTATGATATCTTAATGGACATTTTGATTTAAAGCCTCAATCACACCTGTCACACCACATACAACCATCCACAGATTCCTTGGGCCCTTCCAAGTGGTCCATTAACCACCATCACAACACCATAAGGCCATTACAACATTAATTGGATACAATAAATAAGGTAAAATAACTTTAAGGTTTTATATTTCATGATAACCCATGACCATACCATTATTTGTCCATCCCTTGCAATGATGATTTTATTGTTCATGCCATCTCCACCCCATCATCTGCCAACATTATTTCAAACCATCACCATTGAATTACCATTAAAATATATGGATGGAAATTATCATTTACTACGATAATATTATGAAAAATTCTTACAATGTATTTATATTCAATATATTTGGGATTTTTTTTGAAAAATTTTATTTCATGATGGAAAATGATTGAGAATTCTAATGATGAGGTAAATAATTTAAATAAATTATTTTTTAAATATTGGATTAATCTTTCATCCTAAAGATATATTATTTTCATAACCATAATAAACGATTTTCTAAATTCAGGATAAATATTTTTTTATGATATAATATATAAAAAACATTTTTTACATTATATGATTTAACCCCTATATACGATGGAAATTTAATTTTTTGTTGTACCATAAAACTATGAAAGATTAAGTTATAGAACATGTTCAATCTAAGATGAAATTGTTTAATTATAAAAATATAATTATTTAATGTTTCATCAATCAATTATTTATAATTAATAAACCATGAAGTGAAAAATATAGTAATATCCACTCATTTTCATTTAAAGGTCCTAAAATCACTCTATTGATGTTGTTAGAGTTTTTAGAGGATTCACATTATAAATTAATTATAATAACGTAAAAATTAAATCTCAATTAATTTTAAAATGTTTTAAAATTCAAAAATAATTATTAACTTAATTATTAAGCAATTGAATTATAATAATTGATCCCTTACTATTGAAAGAATATAATTTTCTTCAAACACATTGATGTTTTTTTATAAAACACTTAGTTTTTTGGAAAATTTCATCATTTTTTCATTCATTATTTTCGGTGAGTTACATTATTCTTGAGATTTAGTTCTAGAACATAACAGTATTTCTAGTTCATTATATATTTTGCTTAGATTATTTTTTAATTATGATATGTGGGAAGTACATACTTATAATTTTTTGTTGGAGTGGATAATATTCCTTCACATTTTTTGGATTATCTTATTCAAAGTAAACGAACCATATCACTTGTTAAAAATTAAGAATTTAGGGGTAGAAGGTTCCCAATGAAATTTAATATTTAAATAATCATATAACTATTTGTAGATAATAAATACTTTCCAAAATGTAATTAGACACTATGCAACATCATACAAATCTTTCAGCTAGAAAAACTACCCGAATGTCATTTTTCATGAATCTATATAATATTTTAAGAGAATAAAAATATACTATAAAATTAATAATATATAATCATATTTGATATTTATTTATATACTAATTTAAAATATCTTGTCTTCGTAACATATATGGAGAGAATATATTTAGTTAACTATATTCATTAATTTTTAGCCTTCTTTCTACAAAACTCATCATCAACCTCTAATAATAAACAACACAACATCATCCAAAATAATAAAAAATTTAAAAATAATGAATAAACCCACTCCATAAAATTCAGTAATTCATTAAACATCATCTTATAAACCACTATTCAAATACAATCCTTTATACTAGCACTGAAATTACTTCTACAATCCAACTAAAACTCTCCAGATGTAATGTAGCAACTTGGATCACTCTATAAAAACTAGATTGGGGAACTAGATGAAATTAGGTGTGACTCTCAATATTAAAATGGATAACAACTTTAAGTACATGCCTAATAATAATTTTGGGGAGACTATACCCCTTGGATTAGATAACCATAATTTATATTATAAGTAATAAAAAATGTAGAATCAATAATCAAGTCTAAAGAATGAGTTGGTTCCACAGAATAAAAATCTATATTAAATATGATTAACCATTTTACTTATTTTGAATATTAATATAATTTTTCTCAAATTATTAATGTGCTTATGCATGAAAAAATATGTGATTATTTCCTATATATACATGTCTCACTAAAATGTCATTGCAGTTCCCCACTATAATGAGAATTTAAAAGTTGTACAACTATATTATTAATTAAATGTTCAATAAATGATTATATAAATTTATGAGATGAAAATTATATAGGACATAAAATGTGGATACTTATAGAACATTGAGATACATTATCATGGTATATTACCTTATTAATATTTAGTGAATTAGTTTATAAGAAGAAGACCCACTAGTAGGAAATCCACATTTATTTTTGTCATTTGATTTCACTATCATATAATTATATAATGATTCATATAATTTAATATTATTATTAATAAATTTAAAGTGTCTTGTACTTTTATTTATGGTTGAAAATTGTGATGATATATTCTCCCAATGATTTACGATACATTGGGTGTGTCACAATTGACACTATATTAATGAATAATGGGAGAATGGATTTTCCCCTTTATTATTTAATGGATTTTGATATCTAAAGACCATTTATAGGAATGGTACTTCTTGATTAAGTCCATTGAAATCAATTTATTTTTAGCAATTTCATTTCCAAAAAGTCAAAGTAATATAAATTGAGCATATATTTTGATGAAACCATCATGAAATTGAATTGATTAGAGATACTATGATAAAGAAATTATATTACATAGTGATTAACCATGTGAGGATGAATTTCACAATTACATTAAATTATTTTTAATTGGGATCATTGGATTGATTATAGATACTATTCTTAATCCTCAAGTGATTTTTTCAAATATAACTCTGATAGAGGCCTAAAGATTTTTATATGAAGTGTATCTAGAATATTATTTAAATTATTTTTTGATTTTCACAATTTAGAATACATATTATTTTCTATTTGTGGTTTCATACATAAAATGGGTCGATTGGTTTCAATTATTTATTTATTAGTTATTTTGAATAATATATATGTGAGTTAAATAATTATAATTATTTATTTTCAAGATTTAATAAATATTTAATTTATTTTATTTACCATATGAAGAAATATTTATTTATCAAATTAATATAAACTAATAACATTTGGTAAAAAATGAGGAGGATATACAAACTATTTTAATGGATTGTTCTGAAATTATATATTAAATATCATTAAAATAAATATTAAATAGTTTATTTAAAAATGATATTTATCCACATGTGTTGTGAACGTAAATTGAATAATATTATTATTTATATTGTTATTAGAAAAGGGGTTTTATATGTAATAGGTAATTGGTTAAGGGCTCATGCACCATTTTCAACCATAATCTTACTCTATATATATCTGGTTTTATAATATTCTAGGGTTATCCACTTATTGTGCATGAAAACCTATATGGAATTGTCTCGTGCCTATAAAGAATACTCTTAAGAATGAACTCAAGAACAAGATATCAAAACCTCCTCCAACCTATCAATTATTAGATATATTGTAAAAAATATGTTATATACAAATAGATTATTTCTATGGTAAGAAATGAATGATGTATGTTATCTGAATCGACCGCACAACCACTCGGTAGATCAGGAATGACCTTGTAAGATTATCATAGAAGTGTGGATTTTCTATAGAGGGATTCTAACCGTGGATCATGTGATGAAAAGATGATACAATTAGAGTTTTATACCAATTCATCAATGAAGAAATAATTATAAGAAAAATTAATTCCAAATCCATCAATTAATTAATTAGAAATTATATGGGATGATTTTGCCTTCTGTTTCTGGTGTTTATTAGTCAATTAATCATTAAATCAGTTTCATTGGTCATGAAATTATTTATCTTGTACATATCATATTATAAATTGATTATGGAAAAAATATAAATTAGGAACAACCTAATATGAAAACCTTTTACACCCATAACCTTTATGTTCCATTAGAGTGGTCACATAATTAATGTATAACTATTTCTTAATTATTGATTAATAATATGAATTTTCTGTTAGTTTTAATTATAGATTATTCATTATTTAAATAAGAACATAAAATTATTCTCCAACCTTCTTAATTCTCTATTATATAATAGGGTGAATTAACATAATTAACATTCAATGATTCCATAAAGAAATTTTGAGTGTTCATCCCGAATAAAATGAAACTAAAAAACATATAGGCCATACATAAACACTATGTTCCCATGTTTAATATACCAAAATGAATCATGTTAAAATCATAAATTTTTTCATTAATTTAATTCAGAATTAATTTAAAGATCATAGTGTGTTGATAGGGATAGGATTACAAGGTGTTTTCTAGACTATATGACATGTTACTCCCATACATGTTGTATATTCCATGTTTTTTTGGCAGAAAATAGAGGGGTCCAGGTCATGTTGTGTATTTAATACATGAATTAAGGACATAAAAGATATGAAACATCAAGGTCACCTAAGATGTAGCTGGTGTACATATGGTATACATTATATCCATCCCTAATTGGGAAAAAACCAATCACTAGGCATGTTTCACATGCATGTGTAGAAGAGAGTGCACGTCGTGTAATATAAGTATACACCATGGAATCTACTATTCCTCATCTGATTAATTAAAGATGGCGGAAAATTTTATTTATTTAATTAAACTTATTTTCATGTGTTCCATTTGTCACTTATTGATAGTATACACCATGTGATATGATAATTAATCAAATATTACACGAATTTATTTGTAAAATTCTAAACCACAAGTTGTGTAAGGTATTTACTTAAAACGTACCTCATGCACATTAATTATATTATAGGTAATGTAATTTTGATGTGTCTATTTTTAATTTATTTTCAATACAAACGTTGTAATTACATATCACTACACGTATATTGGATTCCCTTTGAGTGAACTGTTTTTAGACAAATCTGAGTCATTTGGATGGGTATATGTCATTACCTCCAAATACACAAGTGTAATATGAAAATTTTAAATATATTTAATTAATTTTATTGTTTATAATTATGGATGATTGAAATTTAAAAGACATTTTGGTTGGAATTAGGGTAAATTTAATTAATTGATTAATTATATAATTAATCAGAGTAATTCATGGTGTTTTATTTTAAGTAAAGAACAAATTTAAAGTAACAATATGTAGATTTAAAATCTATATTCATTTAATGTGGATGGATGATCATGAGAATAAAACATAAATATTTATGTGATTGGTTTCCTTTTAAATTATTATAATTTTAATTGAATTAAATTGAATTCATGTACATCATCCCATCCATTCATTATGTAAGGTCTTTCATGCCCATAATTTATTACATGTAATCCACCAGAAACAATCATTTGTCTCCCTTAATATTCATTGTGTGTAATTATTATTTAATTTATGGACCTCCTAGTTGATTTGACGTTGTAAATGTTTAGATCATAGACAATTTCTCTTCAGGAGAATCACATGGGGGTAGGTGGAATGCTGCAACATGAACCATGTTATGGTTTAAGGTATTTTCCCTTAGTTATAGGGGGTAGCTTATCATCCTCTAGATATAAAAAAAATTTATAAGCTCATGATCAGAACAAATTAATTATTTTACTTATCTTAGGTTTCATGGGAAATTTATTTATGGATAATTTGTCACAGTCACATAATTTAATGAACTAAAAACAAGGCAAGAGAGAAATAAAATAAATTAGAATATTTATAAATATTATCGAATCATGTTTATTCTCTTAAGTAAATAGACTTATTATTAACAAGAAATTAATAATGATAAAATGGATTATTTACATCGAAATATAAGAATATACCAAATAAAATGTTCACACGGTATCAACCCACACTAACTAAGTTAAAAAACCATAGTTCAATGTTCTTTAATAGAAAATGTTAGAATGTTGTAAATTATTGGATAATTTTAACATTAGTTTTCATTATGAAAAAATACTCAAGGTGTCCTCTTGGTGTTTTTTGGTGTTATTGTGTTTACTGAAAAATCCTAATAACCATGAATGGGTGTGGTTGGTGTTTTCAGAAGAAGGTTTTTAAGGTGGTGCAATTTCCTAGTGTTTTCTGAATTTTTGGACCTCAAAATCGAGAGTTTTGTTTTTTGGAAAAATAAGATTTCCACAAATGAGTGAACAATACCTTTGCCAAGGACCATATTTTTCATACTGAAAAGGGAGTTTGTATAGTAGAGAAGTTAGTCATAAAATTGTGGATTTCCACAAAGAATATCTATAAAGACCATGAAGTGTGGTATGACTACTACCAAGGGTGGTACATGGACAACGTAGGGAAAATGGTTCACATAAAGGCTTGCGGTTCATGGGATGAAAGTAGTTTGCGGAAGACTAGAGGTTCATGGGATGTCATGTCATTTTCTGAAGTGAAGTATTGATCTGTGGTGTCGTTAATCATTCACAGAAGAGATCAGCCTCCATAAAGGAATGAAGATGTTACATGGACCGTGATGGTAAAATGGTTCACGAGAGGATCTCAGTACGTAGTGAAGGTTGTACCACATAAAATATTTGAGTAAATCACTTTATAGGAATTTTCATATCTATTTTCATATATAAGGAATTTTAATCCCATCAATAAAAAGAGAATTTTTCATTATAAGACATCTTCTATTAGAGAAAAAAATCTTCTAGTCCTAATAATATTGCAAGTAGATCATGAATGATATGAGGTTCACGAGGTGGATTTCATGAAACGGTAAGGAGTTAGCAGGAATGGTTTATGAAGGGGTTTTACAGGGCACTGTAGCATGGAAAGGAATAAGGATATGTATGGAAGAGGCAGTTTTCAAGACATCAAAAGTCCGCAGAGGAGAGGGAGTCCATAGAAGAAGAACTCATCTACAATGTAGAGATGGTTCGTGGAAGAAGGGTTGGTCCATATAGGAAGAAGTGAGCCTTGAACGAGATATTATCCATATAAGTGGAGGTATTCCATGGAGGAGAGGTGGTCCCCAAAGCATATGTGCTACGTGGTTCATCACAGTTCTCAAAGGAAGAAAGTTGTTCGTGAACAGAATTAAATATTTTTCAAAAGAAATTTCTACAAACTAACATTACCCAGAAAAGTGGATTTCATCTATGAGTGAAAATGAGACCTCAACAGAGAATATATATATATTTTAGGATACATTATTTCATGAAAATGAAGGGACCTACAAGTCAATAAACTTTTAGTGTGTCCCTTAAAAGAGTAGTGAGAAAAGGAATAGAATGATGGAGATCCTTTACACTAGTAGCGAACCAGAGAAAGAGACAATGGGAGGGAACCTTGGGAATGTGGTGATTTGATCCTAAACCATGTAAAGGCAGTGATCATGGGTATAGATTATTTCTGGCTTGAATCACCATTCTTGCTATTGAGACTTAGTAGATTTGGTATAATAGGCACATTTCTGTTTTATGCTCCTTGTATGTAGCCTGGTGAGGGTGAACCAAGATAAAATTGCTATGTCTCATTCATGATTTAATTTCATCTCATACATTGTTATGTGAAAGAGAGAGAGGTTTGTTTTTTTATTGGTGAAACAAGATCCAAAGGGCAAGTAGTTTTAATCTGTCATACCCAGATATACCCCCCTCTCATGGTATTTAGCATAGTTGGGATAACAATTGGTATCAGAGAGAAATCATGAATGTCATCGGTTCTATGTCATTATAATAAAGGGAGCACTAATAGAAATTTGTGTTCTGGAGCCTCCTGATGCGGGGGACCACCATTGGTGGTCGCTAGAGAGGGTATTAGCAACCGCCATAGGCGGCTGCTAATATGAATCTAAAATTGCAGCGGGAATTTTCCCGCCTGCCATCTTCTTCTTCCCGCAGGCTATAACCACTGCAAATCCGAACCGCCGCATGCCGCCGCACGCCGTCGCATTCCTCCACACGCCACCGCCTCTCTTCATGCCATTCCATGCTTCCTAACAGCACACCCGTGACTGCCGTCTATGTGCGGATCAATCTCGAACCCCTCCTCAGACTTCCGGTGGCCTCATCCTCATCACCTGAATAACCCAACATCCACCACCGTCGTGTGTCCGCCATGTCCGGTGAGGGGAATCTTTGTGTCCCCTTTGAACATATGCTTAGAGGAGAGGACCCGCATGGCTTCTGTGTTGATGTGAAGCATTAGCGACCGCCACTGGCGGTCGCTAATGGGTTTTACCGACGAAGCTAAAGCGACCGCCAAAAGTGGTCTCTAGGCGGTCGCTAAAACCCCTAATTCTAGTAGTGGTGGTTCTCATTCACAAATGGATTTCGATATTCGATGGAAAAAATTTTAAATTAGTGAATAATCGAATGAAACACTACTTTTGATCATTAGGAATATATGCCTATACAATAGTTATGCATGGAATATCATCCAATATCTACAGTGGTTCTTTATCCCAAGATGATAAAAGGTAATTGGATGATGATGCTAAAGGGATCAATGCTTTTGGGGGAGCCTTATCAAATGAAATTTATATGAAGTTTATTTTATGTAAGTCATCACATGCTATGTGGAAAAAGTTTCTAAATATGTATGAGGGTGACTGAAATGTCAGAGAAACAAAGATGAAGGTTCTATTGAAAAAATATGAGGATATCAGAATACACCCTATGAGTCTATTGATATATTACATTATCGGGTGCATATTGTCTTGGAATACATGGATGGTCTCAAAGAAATTATTTAAGATATAAATATTATCAATCACATCTTCTGAAAACATCCACCTCGGTTTAATATGAGGGTTTCTATATTAGAAGATAAATATCCAAAGGAGATGAAATTGGATAACTTGCATAGTACTCTTATTTCATATGAAATGAGAAATGATGATAATGTTTCTATAGAAAATAATAATTAAAAATAAGTGGTATTCAAGGCCATGAATAATCTATCTATTGATGATAGTCCAAAGGAAGAAAACTTGGATTATGTAATGTCATTTCTCTCATTAAATTTTCAAAGAATAAGATAAAAGTTCAAAGGTAAAATTACACTTCAAGCTTTTGATGTAGAAATATTTTAAATTTTTCTGAAATGTTTCTTAAGAAGTCTAAATATGAAAATGAATAAAATGATGGAATTCTGTAGAAGAAGTTTTCAGCCCATGTTAATGGTTGGAGAACTTCTCTGAGAAATTTCTTTAAAAAGATGAATCTTTTTTCCAAAGAAGATGAATGTTATGAAGAATCTAAAGTAGAAGATTTCTAGTACTATAAGGATCATTAAGTAGATTCAATGGTGGTAGTTGTTGGAAATTCCCAAAAAAAAGGGAGAATTCTATAGTGATGAGGGAGAAGTAGAAGGACTCATATGAAGCTTACCAACCAGAAGGGAATATGAACATGTTCAACATCAAGGGACCTCAATGAGAGATCATCCTCCCAATTCAATAAGGCTACTAGCTCTAGATCCAATGCCAGAGCCCTATCCTACCCATCATTATTATCTTCATATGTAATTCTCATGGTCTTAGTGCCCATGTTAAATCGGACTTCCACTATATAGAAATCAAAAAGCATAATCTCATTGTTGTTGTTGTCAAAGAACACAAAAAACCCCTTTAATAATCCTAGAATTATCCTGGAAGATTAAGTTGCATGGATTTCTACACTTTTACCCCTCCAAAAGACACAAATGGGTATTTTGGCACAATAAATAAGTTGTTGAGACTATTCAAGATTACAGTCAATTCATCACTACCAAGGTGTCCAACAGTGAAACCTCATTCCTTATAACTTTTGTTTTTGGAAGCTATGACCCTCTTCAAAGGGAATCTCTATGGAGTGAACAAAATACCTATGATCCTGACCACCATCCATTGTTTCTTAGGGTGACTTTAATGTCATTTCCAACCCAATGGAAAGGAATGGTAGAAGCCCATTACAGAGGAAGGCCATCATGGAGTTTGTTCAGTTCATGGCTGGGAAGGGCCTCATTGATCTCAGCTTCTTAGGTGACTGTTTCTCTTGGTGAAATAACTGCAGGGGCCATCACCGCTTGTGGAGTCTATTGGATAGGTGTCTTGACAACATGAAATAAACTAACCTATTTTCAAATACCATGTTTTTTCATCTTGCTTGAGGTATTTTGATTCACTCCCCCCTCTTGGTTTCCATTTCTTCTTGGCATGATCATCATGAACGGTTTCACTTCCACCAGTAGTGGGTTAACATCCTAGGGTACCGGGACAAGGTTTGTAAAATATTTAATGAACCCTAGTAAGAGTATCGGGCCACCTTCAACCTTAGTGACCTAACCTCGAACCCCGATAGGTGCGTGTTCGCCCCTTCCTCCTTAGGAACCTTCACCATCAGGGACTACTGTCGCATATGGTCTCCTTTAGAGTATTCTGATAGATGGAATAATACCTTTGGTTTATTGGATTATTAACACCAGTTTGAGATTTATTTCTGACTATATACTTATTATATTTTCTTATTATTTCTTACACACGACCACTTGAGTCAAGTAACCTGATTGAAATTCATATTGGTACTTTGGTTCTGATGTGGATATGGTTTTTTATGTGTTTGTGATATGTGTATGTGTGGATATATGGGTATTTAGGCTTAATGATATTGAATTTATGGCAGAGACCTAGGAGTGGTTGATGTATCATTCTTGATTATTCATGTGTTTGGTCTGGGGTGATTTGAGGAAACTATAATGAATCTAATGTAATTATATTTAATGAAGATGAATAAATACTAATGGTTAGGCTCTATTAGTCTCTATTTTTATTAGGAAGTGGTTCTCATCTATGATATTTGGAAGTCTTGTTTTGTGTACTTGAACCATAAATACTAATATTTGAGATTAAATTAGGATGAAGATTAATACATATTCGATGGATGCTAATCCTTTGAAAATAGAGTACGAGAACAGAGTGAAAGAGTTCATCATGTTTTCAAAGGATAACGCAAAGGATCCTTCTCAAATCCTTTGTCTGTGTTTACATTGTTGTTATTCTAGACTACTTACTCTAGAGGAGTTGGAATAACATTTGATATGTCACGGAATAGATCAGAGTTATAAATGTTGGAATAAACATGTAGAAAAAGAGAATGTACCTACTAGCTGGGATAAAACTGCGTTTTATGGATAATCAGATATGAATACAAATATGGATAATGAAGAAGACCGTATGGAGGATGTGAATACAGATGTCAATGATGATGAAAATCATATTGATGAAATGAAAAAGACAATTGAAGATGATCTCCGTGATTTCCCAAAATTTTTTGTGAAGTTAAAGAGTTGTGCAAAGATGCCATTGTATGCTGGTTTCACTAAGTATACAACATTGTCAGCTGCACTGAAGTTGTATAAATTGAATGCAGACAATGGATAGAGTGATGTATGTTTTACGGAACTACTTTCTCTATTTAATGACATGATCCCGGAAGATAATGAGCTCCCAAGCCGGACATATGAATCTAGACGAATGCTAAGCTCGATGGGTATGATTTATAAAAGAATACATGCATGCCTGAAAGATTGTACATTGTTTTGGAAGGAGAAAAAATCACTTACATAATGTCCAAAGTGTGGTGTTTCTCGATACAAGAAATATAAATCCAATCCTACGAAATTTTTATGGTACTTTCCAATCATTATACGGTTTATGCATATATATGGAAGTGAAGAAGCTGCAAGACAATTTTCATGGAATGCAGATATAAGAAATAAATATGGGAAATTACATCATCCAGCCGACTCTCCTCAATAGAAGAAAATTGATCATGAGTATCCTGAGTTTGGAAAAGATCCAAGAAACTATCGTCTTGCGTTATCTATAGATGGAGTGAATCATTTTGGTTTTCAAACCAGCACTCATATTACATGGCATGTTATGTTCGTAAATTAGAACATGCCCCCTGGTTATGCATGAACCGGAAATTAATCATGTTATATATGCTTATATCAGGACCAAAACAACCAGGTAATGATATTTATGTTTATCTGGATCCTTTGATCGAGGATGTGAAATTATTGTGGGATTCATGTGTTATTTTGTATGATGCTTATAAAAGTGAATACTTCACTTTGAGAGCAATGTTGTATGCGACAATAAATGATATCCCTACTTATGTAAATTTTTCAGGCTATATAATTAAAGGAACTCATGGTTTTCACATGTGTGAAGAAGATACAAAATCAATTAGGTTGAAACATTCATCGAAATCTGTGTTTCTAGGTCATCAAATATTTCTACCGCATAGGGATAAGTACCGATATTGGATGACATCATTCAATGGAAGTTCAGAACAATGCACAACACTGTCTCCACTAACAGGTGATCAGCTATTTGAGAAAGTAAAAGATCTGAACACTATTTTTTGCAAACCATTTTCGAAAAAACTTACGAAAATTGGTTGGAAAAAGAGATCAGTTTTTTTGAATTACCATACTGGAATTGTTTGTACTTCAGAAATTTTCGTGATGTGATTCATGTGGAAAAAATGTATGTGATAGTGTTATTGGAACGTTGCTAGATTCCCCAGGAAAAACAAAATATGGAATTAAGGAAAGGTTAGACATGGTTGACATGGTAATACAAGAAGAGTTGGATCTCGCGATGGGTGAAAATCGAATGTTTCTTTCTCCAGCTACTTATACTCTTTCTATAGAGGAGATAAATCAGTTTTGAAATTTCATCAATGATGTAAAGTTTCCAGAGGGGTATTCATCAAATATAAAGAACATTGCAAGAATGAATGATTTCAAGTAAAAAGGTTTGAAATCACATGATTGACATGTTTGAATGCAAGATCACATTCCTATAGAATTACGTTGCATTTTTCCCAAGAATGTTCGTCATACATTAACTAACCTTTATTTCTTTTTCAAATCTATATGTAGTAATGTTTTAGACCTGGCGAAATTTCCAGCTATGGAAAAAAAAATTTCATCATATTATGTGAATGTGAAATGTTGTTCCCGCCAAAATTCTTTGATATGAAGGTTCATTTGATGATTCAATTGGTGAGAGAGATTCGACTTTGTGGTCCTATGCACTATGGATTGATATATCCTATTGAACGGTATATGAATATTTTGAAAGGGTATATCAAAAATTGAAGTCGGAAAGAGGGTTGTATAGTGGAGCGATATATTGTTGAGGAAGCTATTGAATTTTGAACTGAATACCTATCTAATTTGGAAAGCATTGATCTCTCGAAATCTCGTCACATTGGACGTGTTGAGGGTGAGGGAATTTCTAGAAGATAAGTTGTGACAATCAGTATTAAAAATCGGGAGCATGCCCATCTTTATGTTTTGCATAATATTTGGGAGGTTTCTCCATTTATTGAAACACACAATGAAATTATTAGGTAGTTTAATCCATCAAGGGATGAAAAATGATTTTCAAATACACATATTCCCTTGTTTATAGGATGGTTTCAAGACCCTATTTTTAAGCAGTTGGATGAAAACCCAAATTCAATTTCAGAATGACATCGATGGCTAGCTGCTGGACCAAGTGTGTATGTATTATCATACAATGGTTATGTAATTAATGGTTATACATTCTATATAGATGAACATGATGAATATAGTACCATGAAAAATAGTAGAGTTACACAAGTGGCTGAAGTGATGCATGTTTCTGGTGGTGAGAACAGAAATCCAATTTATGCAAATATGTCTTACTTTGGCATTATCAAACTAATATGGGAGTTGGATTATACGACATTCCAATTGCCGATTTTTCAATGCAAATGAGTTGATAACAACATTGGTGTTCAAATAGATGAATGGGGATTTATGAAAGTTTATTTTCGTAAATAAGGGTACACAGGCGAATAGTTTATAATGGCATCACATGCGGTACAAGATTTTTATGTTCCAGATCCTACAAACCGAAAGTGGACAATTTTTCTGTTATCATCCAAAACTACTGAAGGGTCTGATGAAAATTCAGTTGAGGATGACCGTTTCAGTGGTATGTCGCAATAATTTTGGAGCGGACCCAAGGTAGATGATGTTTTGTATGTTAGAGGATCCCACAATGAAGGTATTTGGATAATCTATAGAGGTGTCAAATCCCTTCAACCTTTGAAAAAAAGAAAGAGATTTCAACAAACATGTTATATTTTGTTTGTATTATAGATCTTGTTATCTCATGTTATTATAGTATCATTACTGAATTTATGTAATATAAATTAACTGTTCAACCACTTTTACAGATAATGACTTCGGCAAATTCTAGTGCTCCTAACATTGAGGTTGAACAAGTCTCTCAAGCTGCTGCTGTTGCGGCTGCTGCTGCTCCTGCAGCTACTGCTTCTCCTACTGCTGCTCCTTCTGCAGCTCTTGTTGCTCCTACTGCTCCTCCTACTGTGGCTCCTGCTACTCCTGCTTCTCCTGCTGCGGCTGCTCCTGCTCCTGATGCTGTTTCTCCTGCTACGGCTAGAGCTACGCTATCCCCCTATAACTCTGTAGATGTCCCTTTCTACCATTTTTTCCCTATTAACCATCTATTTATAATCCATAATAAAGATCACAAAATATTTTGATAGAATCTCCTGCTTGATCCCTAATTCAAAGATGTGTAGCTTCGAGGATGCACTAGCGTAATATTATGTGTGAAAAATAGAATAAATTCATGACTTTATCCACATAATATGGGATAGATAAATTTTCTTACTTGAAGATGAAGAATTTTGTCATTAATTTAATTCTAAATGTGCGGGGATAGAGTTTTCTGTTGATAAATTCCCAAAAATCATCCCACATAAGGCCTTGGTATAATATATTAGGAAAACATAAATCAAACTAGTAGCGTGAATGATCATCTAGCATATACATCACTAGATTGACTTTCAGATCTGCTGGTGTGATAATGAAATTGAATATTTGATTCATCATGTTCAGCCAAACCCCATCCTTCTATGTTTCTGATTCACCCCAAAGGATGGGTGGATTATAATTTTAGAACTAAATGGAATGATCTACATTCCTTGGTTCTACCCTTTTGTTCCCAGTTTACAATGTTTGAAAATATTGGACTATACTATGGACCAGTTGTTGGTTCACCTATGGCTCAGGTGAAACCACATTTTTAGTAACTTCCTCCGGTTAGTTTCTACGATGCCTAACAGGATAAATTTTTAATACACAAAACAAATTCAATATGTCTCACCATATATCAATGGAAGTATTAACAATTTCAAATTATACCACATCATATTATCATAACCATACATTCTGAAATCATCCTTTACAATGTTTAACCATTTTTGAAAAAAAATTATCTTGCTTTTTGAAATAAAAATATTTTCATATTACCACAACCACAGACTTTTCAAAATCATACATTTGAAAAAAATTTCAACATTTTTCACAAATAAACACATTGCACCAAATCATTACTCATAATTAAATATGCACTCTTAATGGTAATTTATTTCTAAAATGAATGTCACAGTTTTCTCATTAGCCAAACCCATAATAATGAGATTCCAATACCTATAATATTCTCCAAAACACTTATGTAACAAACTTTCTGGTGAAATGATATTCATAATAAAAATGTTACCTGCATATTTTATCTTCTACATTTCATGTTCCGACAATCCTACTCCATTCTAACAACCCAAAATAAGGAATAGAACAAACTGAACGTAAACTCTATGACCTAGAGAATAGATAACCAATTTTTATTCAAGGAATAATCAAGTTGATACAAATTGTAGCATCATGCACCTTCTTATTGGCTTGAAATGGTGGAATGAAATTAATTATCATTAAGAGACATCCCCAAGATGCTAAAGGTTGGAAATAAATGAAAAGGGCTTCCTTGAAAAGTGGGGGACAATTCTCCCTTTAAATGAAAAGAACCAACCAAACATTCCATAATAAAATAACCACAACATAATGCATGATAATAATGTAAATCAACTGAAAGAAATACCATTAATATCAAAACCAAATAAAAAATAGTTCCATAATGGAAGACTACAAATCATCAATGTACAAGGTGGAAGACCAAAACAAAAAAACCCACAAGACTCCAAAATAAATCCCCAAAGATCCCAAATTATCCATGCTACATCTAAACAAAACAACCCATGTATTATGATGCAACACTAAAGAAGTGTGATAATTTACCTTTTCCCATGTCTCGATAAATAGTATATGAAAAACCACTAAAGTCCCAAAGAATAGGTGAGTTATGAAACTCATTATATTTTCCTCAAATGACTTCCCTACTCAACCCACTACGATAGAACAAGTTATCACATTTATATAAAATAATATATATATAAATCAATTTAAAATAGTTCAAAAATTTACCCCAAAGGCAAATAATTCCATTCCAAAGAAGTTTTCTTTAGTAAACCAATTTTTACAGAATGATAACAAACATGTCATTCCATCCTTTTCCCGAAATTAATTGGAATTAACCTTTCTATAACACATATCCACACAGATCCACACACACCTACACACACATTTGGTGTTACCATTTGCTGTGGAAATTCAAATTCATAACCCGTCCCCTTTTGATGGTGGTACTTCATGACCAATTTCCATCCATTACACATAGTGTTAACCATTTAAGACTACAAACACATGTAAAACCATTTTTTCCTAACCAATTAAATCATTACAATAAACTTCACCTTTATTGAAACCCATAACAACACACCATTTCAATAAAACCAATATTTTATTAACAACACTATTCCAACAAACAATTTCAATAAAACCAACCATTTTATTAAAAACAATTTTCCATGCCTCAAAACCAAATAACCATTTTAGAATCATTATTTTAATATTATGTTAATATTTTCACTTTCCACCAAAACATCGAATTTGAACAACTCTATAAACCACCACCAAAGGGGAGTTCCATAAAGAATTTCACAACAATTTCAAAATCAATATCCAGAAAAAAAAATCTATTTGAAATCAATAATTTAATGTATAAATAGAGAAGCTATGACTGAAACCCCACACCATGAGATTTATAGAGAAAATGAAGAACAACACTAAAATGCCAACAAAATTAGGTTGAATTTCCAAAAACTAGACTCAGATATATTCCACTATCATAAAAAAGGTTATATTTAATCATTATTTGTATCAAAAACATTATATGTTTCCAAAATGGAACTAGATCTAAGAAACCAAGAGAGAGAGGGACGTTTATCTAAGAAAAAGAATGAAAAACTACCATAAATGATGACTTAGCATGAGAATCAGGATTCATGGAACAAAGAAATGCCTTTGGATAACATCCAATTCGATAAGGAGTGGTTCAACATCCCTTGGGAAGTATAAATATTTAGTTAGGGTATTTGTGTGGGAAAATGACTGGTAGAAACATAATCCCAACATATATCCACTTTTTTGGATCTTTATTTTAAACCGTACATGGTTAGTTGTATGATTAGGAAAACTATGTGTCAACTGTTTACTATATACTACCTCAAGGAGGAACCTTACACTGTAATAAAATCATGTTCCAACCATAAAAAACCCAACTTTTCCACTTTTCATGATTACTCCCAGGTGGCTACATAGTCTGGACAAACTGTTTGGCTTCCCATGTGACATCCCCTTAAACACTGTCTCATTGTGAATGGATTTATATAGGAGTTTATGTTTTTACACTAACCATGTACATAATGTTAACCATTATATAATCTTCTAAAACATGCCAAAATTATTCCATTACTTCCCAAAATTTATCCAAACACTTAGAAAAAAAGTATAAAGAAAGGGTCACTTACATGAAAAAAGGGATACTAAAGGTTCCTTATTATATAATTACGTGGAAGGAATCCTAGAATATTATAGATTATATATACCTTTGGAGATACTTTGGTCTCCTAATTATAGAATTAAAAGGATGGGCCAACAGGTTAACTGATTTGTACATATGCCAAATGAAATTCTTGGGATGCCTTGGATGGGCTCACCATGCATTCTCCATACCTATGAATGAGTGATATGAATTCCCAATAGAAGACAAAAGGGTTGGGTTCAGTGCGTAGATGGTAGTCCCATGCCTCAAGGGATACTCAGTCCTCTATGCGAAATACATGGGAAAAGATCTGAGGGATTGTTTCATGAAATTCCCACAGTGACACATAGGATTCCATTTATGGATGTCCTTAGAAGAACTCGTACATGATTTTTTTATTTCTCATAGAACGATACATAGGATTCCATTTATGGGTCACCATGGGTGGGATTATGGATCATCTTATTAAATTATAATGATAATTAAATGTTACAGATGATGGTTATGTAGTTGTTATTGATGTACATTTCCATCAAGACAAATCACATGCCTGGGACTGGTCATTTTATTACTACTTATATCATGATGACCCACATTAAAATTTTAATGTTTCACTTATGTTCAGAGACATTTCAGCCTAGGTAGATGTATTTAGGGTTATATTTGTGTCCCTAAGGAACATGTGCTAACTAGTTTACTGTTATTTTATTTATTGATTGACTTGTCATAACTTCACTCCATTGAAATTTGTATTTTAAGACTAGATTATTTATTAGAGACTATTTGTAGTGGCCTACTAATTATACCTCACACCCTACTCAAGACACCATTTCACTTGTGGACCCCATAAAACCTCATGTTCACAAGTCCATAGATTAATTTGAATGTTGTACATTGTTCACGAGATCATAGGATCACATGACTGAGCATGAACTTAGGATGATCATGTAGATCACCCTCAAGGGTTCAGATTATTTTCCTTATTGATTTACTGTATTTTTTCACCTAATGTATATTTATCAATTTAGAATAATATAACTGGATCTGGACAAGTATGTATATAAGTATAGTTTGTTTTTTTACATATTTTTTCAATTGTTATATTTTACTTCCACTGCTCTATATATTATGTATACTACTTCCACGTTTTATTTTGAGTCATATCCGATATATTGATGTGATACTATGATCATGAGATTATTGTCTCCGGATAATTCTATATTTAAACCCTAGATTCTTGTCAAAAGCATTGGAGATATAGTGAGGCATGCTTGAGGCGATGTGTAGATCGATCTAGCTACTAGTTAAGTAGTTAGTCAGGCCAGGAAGTTAAAATTGACACTAGAGCCTTGTTTCCTTTTGTCTTACTATTTTGTGTAGCTCGATAGGTGACTAGGAATGTGTCTGCACTTTTAAAATATCTTTGTTTGGTAGTGATCGACCAAAAAATACAGAAAAGTCCAAGTGGCTATAGATTGGAACATTTTTTATGATGTTTACTATTACAGATGATTATTTTTTCACCTTTTGTGTTTGGTATACCATCAACTACTTATTGATTTATGAGATTTATATTATTTTACCCTTGGACCGGTACTATAAGTATGTATCATTACATGCATCATTATAGGAACATATTGATTCAAATTCTATTCCATGTAGATTACATTGATTGATTTTTTTGAGATTTCTTGATGTGCCTTTTCTGTTTATTATTATTCTTATTTAATTACTATGTTTAGGAACTTATATTCCATGATTCTGGATTATATAGTTTGCCTATCTCGTAACATGTTTGGGTAATTAATGAATATTATTTTCCTTATATGCCATGATTATATTCTTTTTTCCATGATTTCATGTATACGATTATATGTTTATAATTCCTAGCCATAATTTTAATATAAAACTGGATATTAAAATTTCACCATCAATTTGTTTACGTTTTTCCTACATAGATTGATGATGATGCCAAAACTAACCAATATTGTGTTTTTTTGAGCCATGAACCATTTGATTCATGGTCTTAAACATATAGGTTGTGAATAATTGGGATCCAATTTTCAATATATAAATAATGTGGTCACTTTATAAATATGAAAATGGAAACCCATATATTCGAACCATTATAAAAAATCTCAATATACCTTCAGTCCATCCTATAAATATATGAGTTGTTAAATTCAGAATAAAAAATTATTTGGATGATTATGAACCTCAGACTTGTCATTCCCAAAGAATACCTGCCTTGGATTGTTATGTTTATGTGATAGGACCCACTAAGGGTGTTTCATAGTCTTAATAATTCAAATGTTTCAGATTGTATCTAGATGAACCTAGAATGACTTGAATGTGACCCTTGTAGATCTCTTTTGTTTTGATATGCCATAGTTCTTAACCACATTGGGGTATACATATGAAATATAAATATTGTAATTTAAAGTGTCCACACCCACATATATGGGTTTACATATAGGCATATAGTGAAATCATACTTGACTGGCCTTATTTTCAATCTATTACAAATCAATCCTCTTGTTTTGAAGCTTTATTATTTATGAGGCTTTCATTAACTAAAATGTCAATTTCAACCTACCAAGTGTATTTCTATATAAAGTGATATTGACATTTTATTTAACTAATCTAGTTGTGAAACCTTATGAATTACTGGATGACAATAAAAATAATATTATGTGATGAATTGCCTATTTATAATAGGATTTAAGCTAAATATATAATGTTTAAAATGAATTTTAATAAAACATTCTTCTGTGTCGGGTGGATTTATCTAAATAAACTACCATGTACGTTTTCCTTTTGACTGGTATTAGATTTCCCTTAAAACTAAACCTTGAAATGGAAAATGATAAAAATGTGAGTTAGTGTAATGATTTAAAATGAAACCTTAATGTGTAGTTTATAGAATTTCTATATTATAATGGTGGTTTAAACATATCTCTGAGTAGTTTACTTGAAATGGGATTATGAGCGTCACCCATAGTCTCCTTATTCTATAGAAAAAACATAAATGATATTCAATATAGTCAAGTGACCTTTTAAGAGTGAAAACTTTATAGGGTCAATGCATTATGTTTTGGTAAAGGGACATCCCAAGGTAGGTAATTCCATAATAACCTTAAAAGATGGCTTAATTATTGTGAGATTTCTGATGTGTGGTACTCTTCTGGTGCCATTGTCCTTTGTTGGAAATTTTGTTTTTAAAAACGCATTTATTTTTTATGGTTGGTAGTGTGGTTTTTTTACCCTCATTATGGTCATTATCATCACGAAATTCATAGTATCAGTGGAATGGACATGCCTATGGAATGGTTGATCTCTTAGTGGATTGTGTGACCCATATTTATCTTCTTTATAATTTGATAACTTTGGAGGTCATCATCTGTTTTAAGGGTCATACGGGTTAGCATGAATTTGTGATAGTTATTTTGTGTGTGCCATTTGATACTTGAATTAATAGGTATGAGAAACCAATGGATAATATCAAGAAGGTTCTATAGTGCATATGAATCACTGGGTAGTATGCATTTATACATGTGGTACCCCTCAGGTTTCTATTGTTACAATGAAACATTTGAGTTTAGTTTTAATTATTAATCATTGAGATATTACGCTATGTTTATGGGCCATCTTCTATGTAGATTGATCTATAAGTTAACGGAAACCTTACTCAATGTAATGATCAAGATGATTTTTTAAAAGCGATGAGGTGTTTGACATGATGGTTGGTTTTTTTGTCTATAATACATTATTTTATGGTATACATGGATGAAACTTAAAAGGAGTGTCCTATGTATGGATAAAGTAATTTTATCCCATAGTGCTTGTATGAATCTAGTACATCCCTTATTTTGGTTAAACGCTTGATAAATCATGTCGATACTAGATAGGAATATCCTTCAGTGTTCAATGGAGTGTGTGCTATGGGATGTGTTTTATTTTTTAGATAATATAGAGATTATGAAAATATTAAGGTGGGAATCATCACATTAATTTTTGTCAAACATACTCTTCCAATTATAAGGAACATAATGAAGAATAACAATTTAGAAATCATCAATACTATCTGAAATGTCCTTGAGGCTAGTGTGTTTCGAAATGTGTCAGTACTAGAAAGGAAAAAAATGATGATATGGTGGGATATATATGAAAACCAAGAAAAAATCATTGATTTTGTATAAACTATAGTTTTTTTGATTGAGTGATCGCCAGATTCATAGGGTGTTAAAGCCATTGTTGTTGGTTAATGATGATTTATCGATCTGGGAAGCTGATATATTTTAGAAATATGATTACTAGTAGTAGTTTGACAGAACATCCTTCTAGTAGTTGGGTACAGCTGGTTCGAAACCATACAAAGAACTTTGTTTGATGCAATAGGTGTGTCTTGGGACCTTTTTGGAAATTTCTCAAATACACATAGGGTATTATTTTCTTAGTAACGATCTTGACCTCTCTCTTATCATCATCTAGGCTACACTAAGAGAGTATTAGTTATATTCTGAGATAAAATATTAAAATTCCCTTATATTTTAATTAATAGAATTTATCAGAGTTTCATACTAGAAGCATGTTTGTTAATGAGTAAAGGTTTTTCCTGAGTGATACTTGGGTTCCGAAATTATAACTCATTGGACGGACTCAAAAAAACAAGTTTCGTCCTTATAATTTGAGTTCCAAGTGGGTGAAAATTTTAACTAATCAATGTTCTTGATATGTGTACATCGACTTTGTACTGATCACACATTTGTAAATTTCAATGTATGACCTACCTAAAATGAGCTACTTGGACTCTAGTTGATGATTCTACGGCTACCCTAAAATTCAGTCAATCTCATATTTGATGTTTGAAAAGGAAAAAATCAAAGTCTAATAGATTGTCTATAAATCATATTCATACTGAGGAATGAAAATATGAATGAATTATTTTTTCTAGAGACGTCATCGAAATCCAGTTACCGACATTGGTGAGAGTTCTTGGAGAAAATATTGGGGTTAATTCATTTAAAGGAATTTGGTATAGCTCTTGGAAGTAACCAGCCATCAAATCCAAGTGTTTTTAAGATATCCAACTAGAGATGGGTCGACTTGATACCTATCTTTTTCCCCATGTAGTGGGTGAGGAATCACTTTTGGCATGTCATTAGTATGTAGAATGTGTAGTATGGGTTGGGAAAGATTTTATGAAAAGGTGGATTTTCCTAGGTAAATGAGATCAATTAGGAGAGGACCATTCATTCAAACTAAGAATCATATGGTCTGGGTCGTCAGAAGTCTATGGCATGATTAAATGGAAAATTCCATCAGTAGAGATACCATGAATCAGAATTGGAATTTTTATGCTAGAACCCATCACGGGGAGAACCATAGGGTGGGGGTTTGAAGAGACAACAAGATGATTGTGTCTCAGGCTAGAATGGGCTCAGGTAATCTTTTTCATTATGTCATATTCTTGAATTTGAGAATTGAATCGATTTTCTATTGCTTATGTACTGTATTATTAAAGTGATGTTGGGAGGTGTGTTGAGAATTTTGATATTCAAAATGACTGTATGGAAAATAATAATAATTAATAGATTAGGTTTGGTTTTGTATTCATGGCTTCCCTATGTATTCATAGGGATGTGATATTCTAAGGTGGGGTGATTATATAATCCCTTGTTTTAGAATAGATGAAATTCCAAAAGAATTTGAATTTTCATAATTTGGTGGATAGGAAGTTATTTAGACTAAGTCTCAGAATGTAAAGATGAGTTTTTTAGAACTTAAATGTTCTATTTTTAGAAAATCTTAGAGGAAGGGGATTTTTCATGAGTTTCACAATGCGTTTTGGGAGCACTGAGCCCCATAAACTCAAGTCTAGTAGGATTGGAAAGGGGGAACAATTTGTCTCAAACCATGTGGCCCACTAGGTGAAACTGTGTGGATTAACCAGTGGAGCTAGAGGTATCACATTGTTTGTTCCAACCATGTGAGTGGATCCTCAGATCCATGTGGGTGTTGTAGCAATATTGAGAGTGGTCTGTTACATGGGATATATACTGTATGTCAAACTATGTGGCTAGCTTGTGTGTGGTGGTTCCTTGGGAAGTGGCTGATTAACGATTGGTGCACAGTTTTTCCAACCATGTGCACAAACCATGTTCCTCATTAATGTGTCTGGAAACTAAAAAATTTACATTAACTCTTTTTTTATTTTTCAAACATTTTATTCCTACCTCTGTTGTACATAAATTCCTCTTGAGAGACACTCCCTTACTCATCTTGGTATGGAGAGAACCCGTTCATCTGGCCACCATTTGGAGTTTTACTTATCATATTAGAAGAATATTGGTATATCTAAAACTCATCTATCCTTCTTTATATGAATTTCTATTCCTCATATGTCATTTTGTGATGTGACCTAATCACCCTTTTTTAGGATGTTCATCTGTTTCTACAATTTCTTCCAAATTGGATCGTTTCAAGCCTCAATATTAGACCTGGGGAGATTCTGAATAATGACATATGTGGTATATAGATTTTCCCTTTATAAATTGTTCTATTGTGTCATGAAACAGTATCTATGTGTTATGCCCCTTAAATATAAAATTAAATGTGTTGATCATAATCCCCAAATTATAGTATCCCTAATATATTAAATTATCATTGTTTGTGGTCATGGAACTCAACTTTAATCCACACTTATGGGGGTCATATTTATATATCTTTAATTAACAAATTGTTTAGTAATAAAACCCATTGACGAGGTGTGTTGTATTTTTTAATGTAATGATTTTATAAATAGAATGTGGAATGATATAATCCCCCTCTAAGTTAACCCATAGTGACTAAGACAAATCATAACTATTTATGGCTGCATATTTGTTGATTGGGCATGATGATTCTGTATGAAACTCTTGTTAACATGGATTAGCATATAAAATCTCATGTATGTTGTTATCTACCATGGGATGCTCACCTGTCCCTATAAATTTTATTAAATGATTAGTATTCCTTGATAATGGAAAGGAACATTTAATGAATTAAATGAAATTTTATGGTAATTACCTTATTATTCTTCAAATTAAAATGGTAAATGGGTGTGGCCCACTATAGTGTAATTTCCTTATGGTGTGGTGTGGTTAAGTACATGACCCACTTAATGTTTCCTTTGTATATGAATATTTATGATACATGGAAATCCTTTTTTAATTTATCTTAAATGATTATGTTAACCATGAATGCCTAGACCGATACTTGGGTTCCTTATTATGGAATTCCTTGGATGAGATTACAGGCTATTATATATTATATGTACCTTGGGTGATACATTGGTCTCCTAATTAGTGAATTTTAAGGGTTTCCTCATAGGTTACCCAGTTTGGACTTATGTACGGAGAGATGCTCGATATGCTATTTTATGTTCTCACAATGCATTATCCATACCTTGGAATGGGTGATACCGGTTCCCCAGGTGAGACCCCAAGGATGATATCAGTGGCGAGTTGGTAATCCCATGCCTCATGTAATACTCAATCCCTTTTGTGTGATACCTTGGATGGGATCAGAGGGTTTATTTCATGCCATGTTGATAGGGATACTTGAGATTTCATTTATGGGTCACCTTGGATAGACTCGTATGGTATTGGTTGTTTTTAATTCCCTATGAGTCATACATGAGATTCCATTTATGGTTCGCCTCGTATGGGAATATATTGTCTCTTATTAAATTTTAATGATGAATTAAAATTTAAAGTCTATGATTACACAACTGTTATCCTGGGACACATCTTCCATGCCAAATCACAATCCCAGACTGGGTCCTTTTCTTGATACTTATATCATGATGAACTAAATTATATTTCATTGTTCGTAATTTTATTTTAAATGAAATATACTAATTACTAAATTGATATTTGTTCTAGAAAGGGTTTCATAAAATTTCAAGTCATTATTATATTATTATAATGTAAAAAATATACATTTTTTATAAAATTGGTTTTTTAAGTATTCACAAAAAAATTAAATATTTCTAAAAATTCACAAACATTCACCATAAGATAAATTTGAACATAAAAACTAAAAAATGATATTTATTTTATCATATTAAAATTATAAAATTTGTAAATTTTAATTTGGAATATAACAATGTTGTATTTATATTATAATGATATAACAATTTATGTATATTGGGAAATAATCTAAGGATGTGGTGTTTACCTACTATAGGATGATATCAGGTTTTAATGTAATGGTAATATTTATGATTGATTTAATGTATAAAACATATGTTTGGTTAAAATTATGTGATAGATGGGTTCAATATAGTACTTCAAAACATTCTGTAAAGTGTTATACCTCATGAGATAATGTTGTTATGTGCAGATATGATTATGGTTAACTATGTTTATGAATTTTTGTATGGTATTAATTATGGTTATCTATTTATAAAACATTAAGTGTGGGAATTATTAGGTTATATATGTTCATAAAATTATGAGTGAGCATGATTTTTGTTAGTCATGATCACAACATTATTTATAGACGTGATTCATATTACCTATGTTCAAAATGTTGTGATTTCCTATGATTTTGTGTATGACACATTCATGTCTTATTCCACACAAATAAGGATTAATTTCCCATATTTTCACATTCTAATTCCATGGTATATTTTATTATTTCATTGGGATCCTTTATTGGTTATATTTTTTCTATAATGGCTTATATTTAACTGTTATGATTCTATATTCTTCTTAATTATCAATTTATCCCTTGTTCATGTTTTCTAAAATTATTATAGTATAATCCTTCAAAAAATGTTGTTATAGTTTCCCCTTACCTATAGTTTGATATATATAATGGACCAAATTGTTTAGGTACTTTACACCTTTATTTTCTCCCTTCTTTAAGGGTTTTGAGTTATGCTTTTCTTGGGTGAAGTATCGGGTAACTTTAAAATGGTTTTGGAGAAAATTAAGGGATTTTAATATGGTGTATGATTTTATAATAGTTAGGGAATAACATGTGGTTCTCCCTATGAATCACTAAATATGGTTGGACAGGGTTAATAGATGGTTCATTTTTAGAGGAAACCATGTGGAATCCTCTAGGAAACCATATAACTATGGATAGAGGTAAAATGAACAGTTGGTGCAAGGTTTTCCAGATCATTTTTCACAACCATGGGGGTTCCTAGAATTGGTACAGAGACTCACATATTTGGCACAAATTTTAGGAAACTGTTGGAACAAATTGTATATTGGTTTTTACTTAATCCAAAAATTGGGTTTTTAACCGAAAACCTCTCTAAAACACATCATTCTCCCTTATTCCTAGGGATCTTAATTTTAGGGATTTTTATCTTCATTATTGGTGATCCCTATATCTATTAACTCTAATTATAGTGGGTCTAGATGTTTTTCCCATGTGTATTCAATTTACGTGGTTTTATTCCTCATTTATTCACATTCTTTCAAGATCTCCTCTCTTATTCTTGGATAGAATCATATATATGGGATATTTTCAATAGATTTTTGAATTATTTTGAAATATTAAAAGATATAATAATTTTATAAATAGTGATAAAGATATACCTAGATAATTATAAACATCCTTTGATCAATTATATATCTTTTGGGGATTGTAGTTCTCATTGGGCAATCATAATCGAATTAAAGCCTTTATCATGTTTTTCTTCTCAAAATTTGAATCTATAATTACTTTTGAGATGTATTGGTATTGATTATAGGGAATTACGTACTTGGTATTGATCATGTTGGTTATTCTTAACCTTGGGTATTGATACTCTTAAGGATGGAAGTATTTACCATTTAACGACCTTTGCTATTTATATGTGTGCTATAACATGCTTGTGAATATGTGTGTCGTGAGAACCTTGTTTGATATGATTCACATGTGAATACTTGTATAGTCTATGAGACTAATTATTATAGGAACATGTATGTGGGTGTGGGTGCGGGTGTGGCTCGTGATATCCTTAATTGATATGAAATGACTATTACTTGATTTATTATTTCCTGTTTTTGGATTCATGTTTAGATTCTATCTGGTGGGTTTCAAGGTACTAGATGTGTCTAACTCAAGTAGTTGGTCCCTTAGAGGGGGGTTCCATCATTGTGCATTGATGATTGTGATTTCATCTATAGAATAAACATCTATGGATATGTATTTTAATATATATAGAAATTGGGTCAACATGTGTGTACATGGCTTTCCCCAGATCCTGATATTGGGTCGACATGTATGAGTCTGGCTTTCCCCAGAGCTTCAAATAGGGTAGACATGTGGAAATTATGATTTTTCCTTAATTTTGGATGAAAAACTATTCACTAAATGTGGTAAATGGTTATTGGATATTTTGATACGTTTTTCCAGATGACGTGTGATCGAATGGCATTATCCAAGTAATGTAATAGTAAATTTTGACCTTCCATCTAAGATGGCGTAGAAGAAAGTAAATCCGGGATTCATGGTAGATTGGTCTATTCATGATTACTCAAAAATTGATTGTTTATATATGTTTTTAACATCTTATCATTGAATAAAAATTTACCAATGCATTTTTCACTTATCTTATGGAATCATTGGTGGTGTAATACTATTTTTAATCTTACACCTTTCATGGTAATCTCAATACATGCGTAAGTTTCATGTTCAGGGATCTAGCTAAGGGTAGGGGCCCTACATCGAGGAGTTAACCAATTGGTGATTGGAAAATGGAGAAAATGTTGGGAAAAACCCTAGATTATTACTACAATGTTTTTGTTTATTTTCATGGTTATAATACATTGGTTCGATTTCTAAATTGGAATTCATTTAGCTACTTTCTTTATAAAACCAGTATTCCATTTATTATTCCTTGATGTTATGTTTAAGGTTGTTTTCGATTTTTATAATTAATTCTTGTGATATTTGTGAATTAATCATGATACTTAGGGTGTAGTCTCCCAAAGGCACCGTTTGGATCCTCGCTACCAGTCTATAGCCTCTTGCGTAAGAGGTGACATGAATGGGGTCATGTGACACAACAATTGGACCAGATGATTTGGTCGCGACATTACAAAGTGGGACAAAATAATTTTTTTATTTTATTTTTATTACATTATTTTATTCTTAAATATGTATTGGTAAATTTAAAAACAACATTGTTCTTGGGGAACTCAGGTAGGGGAGTCACTCTTATGCATGGCTTGCTCTTGTGTGATGTGCCATTAAGTTACTGATGTGTGGGATGAATGTTATCAGTATATATTTTTTTGATCTATTTCACCTTAAGTGGTGCATATATTTTAATTTATGTTATTATTTATGTTATTTTTGGTGAATTATTGAATCATGACTGGGAATATAGGTTCACATGACATGAAAACGATTTCTTTTTTATATATAACAATTCAATTAATTAAATGTCATTGGAAATTTGTGATTTGTGCTTATGTGATATATTTTGACTAAAATATTAAGTAATTATAATTATCATTCTATGTTTTTTATCTATACATGATTGTGAATAATGTGTTGGAATTAAAGACTTATCTTGGGCCATTTATAAATAGGTATCCTTATAGGATGAGTCTTATTGTAGTCATCTTTTTTCTGTGATTTTAACTGCTTGAGTATTGTAACCCATTACTCTTTTGAATGAATTTTAATTATTTGTTTGAAATTTTAGATAATTACTCTAGGGAATAATCTTAATGTTCCACCTAATGAAGTGGGAAATGATTCTCATGTAGAGGATGTTGCTTCTGTAGTGTCTCCATTCATACAAGAGGGTGCAACTAAGAATGCACTAATAGTTTCTCCAGTGGTTTAGGCAATAGAAGAACTTCATCCTAGAGTATTTTGAATAATGAATGTTCAATATGGATGATCTCATAGGATGATGGTTTATTATTCTCATATATTTCAGCATCATCATACCCCGTCCTTCTAGTGTACTGTAGGACCCTAGGATTCTAAGGATTGGATTGAAATAAGCAACGAAATCTTCCATATTATGGACACTCCAATTTATTGATGGGTTATGTTGGGTGCTTTCCTAAATCAAGTACCCACTAGAATATGGATATGTGTCATGATCTATGTGGAGATTCAAGATGGTTTGACTTTGGAGACTTTCAATAATCACTTATTTGATGAGTTCTTCTTAGATGCACTTAATCTTGATCATGATCAGGGGTTTATGGAGCTCCAGTAGGGGATGATGTTGGTATCTTTTTATTCTACTCAATTCATCGAGTTTCTTCAATTCACTCCTCCTATGGTTGGGAATTAGGTGTAGAAGCCCTCAATGTTTGATATTGTCCTTTTACTAGAACTGAGGTGCTATGTTAGGAATTTTAACCAAAAAACATACTATGCAATGATTTTCAAGGCTTTCATAATTGAGAAGGGACTAAAGGTGGACAAAGAGACAGGTACCCTTCCAACTCTCAGTGGAAACGTGAGTGGCATTCCTATCAGTTTTATGGGTTGATTCTCCTAAATTAGGTAGTGTATGTTAGAATTCATGTTCCATGATGGTGAGATACTGTTGGAATAAAATAATGGATATTTTGATACCTCTATGGGAAGAAGTACTATCAGCTGTTTTGATTGCGGAAGGAAATGGAATTGTCTTATATTTTGACTCAATCCTATTAAATATTTTAATCGATATGTAAAGACAAGTTATCTCCAAAACATTTTTATGAAGTCTTCATGGTTTGGTTTTTTGAGATTAAGCAATGGGGTTCTCGTAGGACCTCATCAGTAGATTCCTACTTCAAAGAATTATATAGCCCATGCAATTCATTACCCACATGGGCTGGGTTTTGGATCTGATACAGGAAAGGTTTATGTGGTGGACTAGGTTCTAGTAAATTATCGGGAGGGACCTTCACTAGTTAGAGGTATTGTTATTATTATATTTTCAATCTATACTACTTGGATTGATACCTGATCTTCTCATTTTTTATATCTACTTAATTCATAATCGAGTTTTGATTTTTGATCAACTTTTCTTCTGAATTGATTTCTATTCATACACCCTTAGGGAGGAAGATAGAACATCACTAAATATTACATTTTTTCCTATAGCAGTTTTTGATTGTAGGAATTAATGGTATTTTTGGATCATAGATATGACTTGCTTCAATGTGTTTTTTTCATGGACCGGTTGACTAACTATCAGGTTCACATCAACTGTTACAAAAGACAAGTATCCTATAATACACATGTGGGATAAAAGGTTTTTTTGATGAATTATTGAGATGTTGGAGTAGTTTGGAAGAGACAACACCAATGTCATTTTAGAGCTATTCCAACATAGGTATAATGCATGGTTCTTGCAGTAATCTAGGAACTAACCCCCTTCAATTTTCCTATAGTATTGGATTGTTATCATGATGTTTATTCAGATGATTTCTCCAGACATCCCCTTATTTTAGGAATTGGTTTTGAGTAGAACTAATTTTAATATAACAACCCATATTGATTCTTCTATATCATATTTAATTGGATAAGTTAACTGAAATCAAGGTATAACTTGAGGATCTAGAGGCAATGGGGTTTATCAGACCAAACAATTATCCTTGGGGTGCTCAGGTTTTGTTCATTAGGTAGGAAAATGGAATCTTTCCATTCCGAATGAACAATAATAAGATAAATCAAATATTAATACATAATAGGTAACTTTTATCAAGTATTTAATATTTTTTATCAACTAAGGAGATCACAGTGGTTCATTTATATTTACTTGTGATTAGGCTTCCACCAAATTCATATTAAAGAATACTATATACATAAGATTGCGTTTAGGATAAGTCATTGAGTGTTTGGGAATATTTTCATTTCTTTTGAGATAAAAAAATATAGTGGTCTTAACTCCTCGTTTGAATAGTAAATTATATAAATATCTTGACTCCATCGTTGTATTTTTTGATGATGTCATGATATACTCACCAAACCAATAGATGCATTCTGGACAACATGATATTCTATTGAGTATACGTTCAGTACTCCGAATTTATTCTAATATTTAAAAATGTAACTTTATGATTCAAGAGTTGTTCTTCCTTAGGAATATGATTTATAATTTTTTAATCTCAACTGATGCAAAGAAAATATTGATAGCGATTACTTAAGAACTTCATAGGAATGTTTCTAAAATTTGGAGTTTCCAAGGTTTATCTAGATACGACAAACATCTCGTATTTGGAAGCACATATGACTGGGATTACCAATAAGGGGGTGGTGTCTGAGTGAAAAAATAAGTGTGAATAATCCTTTCTATATTTGAATATAATATTGCTATTAGCTCTAATTTGTACCTTATTTGAGTTGTGAATTTGTTACATAGTCTTCTATAATACCTAGGGTGTTGGTTTGGGAGTTGTTTTGATATAGGGAGATCAAGTAGATTCATATAGATTCCATCATCCCTCGCTTCATGAGAAGAATTATCCTACCAATTATATGATGTTTTTTTAGTGGTTCATGCTTTGAAATGTTAGAGACACTATCATTTCTGTGAGAGATTTTTTATTTATATAGACCACAAGATCTTGTGGTATATATTATCTTAGTGGGACTAAAACATATAGTTGTGTAATTGGGTTGGGTATCTTCAAACCTTTTACTTTTAGGTATATTATGTTATTATAAAGGGTAATATTGTTAAAGATTTTATTATTAGGAAAATGAAAGAGCATGGTGAGAACCCTTCAGAGGAGGAATGGATAATGATGAGCTTTTTGGATGAATAATATGTGGGTGAATCTATAAGTTAAGGGGTGATTAAATTTTCTCCCTTAATTATCAGGTCTACCTTGGTGAACTAAGTTAATCCTAACAAGGATTCGGATTTTGAGTTCTTAGTGATACAAGAACAATTGGAGGGAAATGTCCTAGTTCCAGTTTTATCTTTAGATAGAGATGATTTGATCTATGTTTATGGTAGAGTTTTTATTCCTACATACAAGACAGAAAACATAACTAGATACTCTCATGGTTCATAGTGGGAAATAAACCCACAATTAATGAATATTTATCATGATATCAAATTGAATATTTAGTGGCTGGAAAAAAGAGGGACATTGATGGCATTATATCTTGTTGTCTAACATTTCATAGCTTTATGGTCGAGTATTAGTGATCAGATGGATTTCTTCATCTTCTTCATGTTCCCATGTCGAATTCAGATGAGGTTATAATAGACATTGTTATGCGGTTTCCTAGGGCCACGAGATGTCAAAATGATGTGCTATTTTTCGTTGATTGGATGATGTAGGTGACACATTTCATTTCAACATCATAAACTCATTACATATATGAGTTGAGAAAAATATATATCTAGTAGATGGTATGGATGTATGGAGTTCTAATAAGAATAGTACCTAACTGAGATGCTCATTTCATGTCATGTTTATAAAGAAAATTGAAAAGGAATATTGGGAATTAATTGATGTTGAGTACAATGTATCATCCATATACTAATGGGTAGTGAGAGTGGATGATCTATATTTTGGATGATATTCTCTATCCATGTATCATAGATTTTTATGGAGAATGGGATGATCAGCATTAATTATTAGAGAATTTATAAAATAATAGTTACCAATATTCGGTTCAGATAAAAAAAAGTTAGGCTCTTTATGTTCAGCCATGTTGTTCACCGTTGTGTTGGCATGAAGCAAGTGAGATGATCATTTTCAAGTTGAGTATGGTGTATGAGAACTCATATTGGGTCCAATTTATTAAAATGTTGTTTTTTACTAATTTTATTTGGTATCACTCATATACTAACCGGAGGTTGTTACCTTTTGAGTTTGTGTGGTAAATTCTATTTTCTTTTAGGAGTCAACTCGACTAGCACATCAATAGTTATGGGAACATGGAATGTTAGAAAAATATTTTGTGGGACCATTTAATAATATTGAGCATATCATAATAGTGGTCAACTGATAATAAGTCCCTCCATGATATTATATTATGCATAATTACTTCCATGTGTCTTAGATTTGGTGGTATGATCCCTATCTATATGGTTGATGGTGAGGATGTTGAGTTCAAACAAGATGAATCATTTGTACAATGATAGGTATGAATTATACACTGAAGTGATAATTTTTTAAGGGGAAGATGATACCACTTGTTCGTGTTTAGTGGTAGTATGGAAAAATTCATGAGGAATCTTGGCAGTATGAATATGATGTAGGGGCTCAATGGCCTGATTTTTTTGAATAGTTACTCTATAGACACATATTGTGGATAAGAAGTCCTTATAGGAGGATATTGTAATGGACCAAAATATTTAGGTACATTATGCATTACTTTTGTCCCCACATTAACTATTTTGGGAAATTAGTTGGAGAATTGTTATAGAAAACCATGCAACATCATCTATGAAACCCAATAACCAAGCTATGTCTTAGTAAACCATGTGACTAAAACATGAACAAATTTTTAATTAATCTATAAGTAGGTTTTTTACTCAAAACCTTCTTAAACCCCTTCATTATTATTCCTACACCAAGGGTTCTAAAACATAGGGAATCGTGGGTTCATTATTGGTGATTAATATCACTTTAAACAAAAATAATAGAGGATATAGAGGCTTTAATCCATGTGTATTCAAGGTAATAAATCATTCTTCCTCCATTATTCATGTTCCTTCATGCTCTCATATCCTATTCCTAGAATAAATCATAGATTTTGGATTTTGTGGCTAGATCAATGAATTATTTTGAGAATAATAAGATATAAAGATTATATCAATGGATAGGCAACCAGATCTAGAGAATTGGTATCTTCACTTAATCAACTATAGATCTCCTAGTGGTGGTGGTTCTCGTTGGGTATGCCTAGTTGAGTTAAATCCATTATAATTTTATTCTGATTTAATATTTAATATATAATCCCTTATGATATTAAAGAATAATGGTTTTGGGTAATTCCTTGATTGAGCTTAATCCGGGTGGTGATTCTTGACCATGGGAAATGATACTATTAAGGTAGGAATTCCTTACCATTTATGGCCATTATATGTCAGTTGAATACTATGAAATTATTTTTTGGATTCAAGTTTCATGATACACTTTCTTGCTATGATTCATATGTGTATGTAGACCATGATACACTTTCTTCTAGTAACATGATTGTGGGTGTGGGTGTGTCTTGTGAGACCATTTATTGACATGACTTGTTTATTACTTACATTATTAAGGGTTGCGTCTGGATTGTTGTTTTTTTATCTGTGACTGGTTTCATGGTACTAGGTGGGTCTACCTTGACTGTGGGTCCCTTAGGAGGGATTATCTTTTTGTGGGTTAAAGGATGTGATTTCACCTTCAAAGATTAAATGTGTGGATATATCTTGTAAAATAGCTAGATATTGGATAAACATGTTTGGATATGGATTTCCCTAGAGACAGATATTTGGTTGACATGTGTGAATTTGGTTTTCATCTAATCCATGAATTTGGATGACAAGTGGACACCATGATTTTCTCTTAAAGGTGGTTATATAATTTATATTTCAAAGTGAGGCATTCATATTCGATAGTTGGGAATGTTTTTTTAGCCGACATGTGATCACATGGAGTAAACTAAGTCATGTAACAGTTAATTTTGACCTTCCTTATGGCATGGAGCTGAAGCTTGTAGAGTTAAGGTGTGTGGTATCTTGGTTAGGGAATGATGACTCAAAACATGATTCATTATTTATGATTTTACCTTCTTTTAATGGAATATAAATTTTAATATTTATTATTAACATATGTTAATGATGCATTGGTGGTGTCCTACTACGTCTGTACTCACACGCTAAATGGGAATATCGATGCGCATGTAGATTTCACTGTCAGGGAAACAGTAAGGGTAAGGGCCCTGTGTCGAGAAGATGAGAAGGTGGATCCTGGAGGATGGAGGTAATGATGAGATAGACCCTGGAAATTTTTTTGTAGTGATTTAGTTTATTTACTTGGTTATAATATATTAGTTAACATATCGCATTGAGATTCTTATAGTTATTTTAATTGTATAATTGTATGCCATTTAACATGACTTGATGTTAGCATTGTGTTGTTTTGGGATCTTTATTAGTACATTTTATGACATAAGTGCATGGATCTTGATACTGAGGGTCTAGTATCCCCATGAAATTGTTCAGGCCCTTCCTACATGTTGGACACCTGTTTTGTATGAGGATACACACATGTGGTCATGTGAAACACCGACATAACCTCATGATTTGGTAGGGGTATTATAATGTCTTTCCTTCTTATGATTTCCCATTTCCCCAAGAAACTATATTTAGGAATATTTTTATGTTGAAGTCATGTATAAAGATGTTTACAGGAAATAATGAAAAAATAATGTTCAATAATACATTAATATAGCTATTCTTTAGAGACACTAAACCTTTATGCTCTAGGATGGTGTTTTTATTTGTGATATGAAATGCTTAAATTTGTGAAATGATATAAAATGTATCCATATTATTCCCATTTAATCTCAAATATCTATTTAGATATGGAAATCAAATTATATGTATATATACACATATAAAAATGTATTCAAATTTATATAAATATATGTAATGTTTATATATATTAATGTATGCATGAATAAATATATTAATGACCATAAATTTATTTAATTATATTTATTATAATATATTTATATAATTATTAAACTAAGTATATATTAATATATATATATAATTATATTTAAATATTTAAATATATAATTAATATAACATGTAAAATCGTATGGGCTAGTCGTAAAGTTGTGTGCTAGTAATGTGTAGGGTAGGGATTTTAATCACACTGTAATTTACTAGAAATTTTATTTAATTTTAAAAAAAATTATATGGGATTATTTTTAGACCATGTACTTTAACGACACCTGATTTTGAGGCCTGATGCACCTGGAAAAGAATTTGGACATTTTTTATGTTCAATAAAATAAGTGTGAGAGTAGGATTTTATAACTTTTAAATTGGTGATCATATCATAAATATGAGGGCACCGATAAACTAAAAGTGTCAGGATTAAACTAAAAAGGACTTAACATTTATTGTAGATGGTTGACTGGAAAAGATAGCTTTCAAAATTTTTAGAAGAGAAATAAAATAAATAATTAAGTTATGTTCTTTTCTTTTCCCCACTATTGAGCGGTGGCACACCATGAATGTGGTGTGGTGATGAGTCAGTGATGAACCACAATAAGAAGACTCTATAACTCAAGAGAAATAGATATGTTGTCTCATAAATGAAATATATTAATGACACGATGACACCGCATAATAGAAATATTGTGATGCGTTTCTCTATTAATGAGATAATAGGTTGGAGAATTAGAAGGTGAAATTTCTCTGAAAGATAGAAAAGGTTTTTCTCTACAATGAATAATGCCAATGAATCATTAGAGGCATCAACACACCTCGAAGAATGGGACCAGTGTTTGAAGAATGCCAATGAATTTGAAGAATTAAATGAGGATTCCTACTGATGGATTGTTCCAGCGTCAAATTCGATCACATGTATGGGTTATTTTGATATGAATTTCGTCTCCCTGTTATTCAATACAAAACAATGAAAGTTGGTCAACCTACAAACAGGTTGATCCAAGGATCACTCTATCTTGTGGTATGGTTCCTTTTTCTTGGGATTCTTGTATCAGGATTAATTATTTCTCTAAAATAACTTCAACCCTAAACATCACCATGATTTAACTCTAATGTGGAGGTCACTGACAGACATGAACAAGGCCCGAGATCCTCCACCTTATGTTTTCATCATGAAAAAAACCTGAAAACGGGTAGAAGAGTGTTTTGAGTCCTTAATATTGAAGGAAAATCACCATGGACACTGGAGGTGCAGACAGAACGAAGAACAAACCATAGGAGCAGACCTGATGCTCTGCCGAAGGCGCTGATGGTGGGTGACGGTGCACCATGACTGAGCGTCGATGGCAGAATATGTGGCCATATTGGGCCACATACAAGAGAGAGGATCCATTGAAAATGGAAGGTGGCTGGAGGATAGGGGACATGGACCCTTAGCCACGTCAATGGGCTACTCGTGCCACGTGGGTTACGGTTCTCCACTGGCACATGGTGCAGCGACCGTGTGTGGGGAAACAAATTCAGCCGGCTAAGCGGATCATAGAGGGCCGAACCAAACTCCATTAGGCATCTGGGATGATGGAGGTTGGACCACTGGTTTTAGGTCGGGCTGTATGAGACTGGGTCGCCGGGCGACCCGGCAGCATAGACCTCCGGCCGAACAGGGCCGGGTCCAGCAATGCCCCATGGTCCTGGCCCATTGGCCAGGTCAGACCTGGCTAGGTCGAGGTAGTCGAACCAAACTGGGGAATGTGGGGCCCCTTTCTGGGTTGGCTAGGACAGTCTGACCCGGTTAGAACATGCCCAAACACAATCAACCCCTGTTTAATAAAACGCCTATATCTCTCAAAATGGGAGTCTGATTGACAAGACGTTTGCAGCATTGGAATCCTCACTATGATGCAGATCTATTGACATACACTGAGGATGATTTTAAGGATTATGTAATATGAATAATGGATTGAGGATAGATTTATCCCAGAATCAAGTGCACTACGTGCGGAGATCCTACGACTGACTGAGGCATGAAGACTACTAACATGAGACCCTATGTGGATCAACTACATTGGCCTAGTGGGAAGCAGCTCTATGTGACTCGATATGCCCATGGTGGGGAATGGATCTGTGTGACATAATAGATGCATGGTACTCATCCGAAAGGAGTACCTCAGTACAATGGCCAAAGTGGGAAATGGCTCTCTGTGACCCGATAGGACCACGGTGAGGAGCAGATCTGTGTGTCCCATCATTCCCATGGTACTCATCAAATATGAGTACCACAATAGTCCAAGGCTAGTGGGAAGAGGCTTTATATGACCCGATAGGCCCACTTTGGGGTGAATCTCTGTGTGACCTGATATACTCACAGTACTCATCGGGGAGGAGTACCCCCGAATCCCAAGGTATTCAGTGATACAACCTATGGTCTTACATTTCTAATCTATATAATACCTGCTGAGATATGTCTTGCTTCATGATCATACTACATGGTTTCTTTTGGAGTACTTTTTGGTCTTTTCTTTTTGGTTTGGGGTCCCTAACAAGTATTTTCCTATACTCCCCTACATGGGATTCTCCCACACGTGTTGCATCTGGATAAGACAACCGATGACTTGGCGAGGACTTGGTGGCACAAGACAAGGTGGTTCCCAGTGAGATCAGGCAGGAAGTTTTTTCTTCTACAACTTCTGGAAGATACTCTATACATACCCATCATGGGGGTTTTTTAGAAGATCAATTTTCCACGATCTTGTACTTACTATAATTTTAGTAGTCTTTTATTGGGTTTTTATTCTATCCCATTTACTTTTGGTTGTACTTTTACACTCAGTGGTTGTTTATTAGAATGCATGTTCCCTTTTCCAATTTTCGTGGGATGTTATTGTTTGTGCATGTGTACAGGTAGTCAGGAAAATGCCTCCCACATGACGGTTGACACCTTTAGTGCTAGATTCCAACCACAGGCCTTCAAAAGGCAGCCTTGGGGGTGTCACGGTACAGACCCCGGGGGATGAGTCATGAAAATGTGGTATCAGAGGTGGTCGGGTCTACCTCAAAGGTGTAACACCCCAAGATTTCATAGTATGTTATTTCTTCCAAATAATTCAATAACTTGCACTACACGCAACACCGAGTTCAATCACACCATGACTTACAAAAAAAAATCCATTAAAAGAGTTCATGAATAGCATTAACTACATTTTAAACTTTATATAATCCTTATAATTTTATAATCCATATTACGAGTTTCTTAGTCATAATGCAAGAACAGATTCATATTCAGTATTGCACTTTTATCAAATTTTAATAGTGAAACCATTTTAAATACAATATTTTAAACTTTTTGACTAAATGGGGACATCAAAAAAATTTAAAATGAAACATCCCAAGCTTCCACGGTAAGCTTTCCTTTGAATAAAACAGTAGCGTGTGTTGTACGCAACTTCGAGTTTTAACACACACCACAACCGATCAAACTAGCCGTTATGAATAGTAATACCTAAATTTTGAAATTATATATATTTTATATTTTAAAATGGACTTCATTTTTGGATTCGGAATATTGAATTCAGCCTACGGTGAAATTTTGGTACTTTTCGGATAACTTTCATATTTTGATGAATATTGAAAATTACTAAATTTTAATTAAAAACAACTTTTTTAATCAAAATAATTAATAGTGATAAATTGTGAATTTGAGTGGTTTTAAAGTATATTTAGAATATATTTTTACCATTTAATATAATTTTGGTCATTGGACATAATTTTACAATTAAACCGAACATAAACAAGTGTCAATCTTTTGATAGTTATTATCTCTTAAAAACACGCTTTTTGTTTTGACAGCGGGAATTAATTTTAAATTAATTTCTGCCACTTCTGTGTTTTGAATTTAGGAAAATGGATTCCATATTTGGAATCAGGATGTTCAAATTGTGTAAATAGGTAACTTTTATTTTTAGACATTTTGAATAATTACTGCGGTAAATATTTTATTTACCATGGTTAAGGGTAAATCCGGTAAATAAAGGTTAAAAAATAATATTATAATAATACTAAATTACCCTAAAACGTGTCTTAACCCTATTGTTTGATACATGGTCGACCATGCGAATCATTGGGTCGATTTTGAGACCCCATGGATCCACTTGTAAGTGATAATGACACTTTATTTTAATTAAGTTAAAATGAATACAAAAATGACACAAGCATATATCTTTTTGCAAAACAATTGTTACATAGGGTTATATATGTTGGATTTTAGATTATAAATATTCATTAGAAATATAAAAAGATTTCCTACATAATGATATTTTATTTATAAATTTTAAACATTAAATATTTATTTTATTTATGTCACAATGATGATGCAGTAATTACTAAAATAGTGAAAAATTAAAATAATTGATATTATAAATACCCAAATAATTATAATATGAAACTTTTAATGAATTAAAATAATTTTCTAGGATAATATGATATATTAGGATTTATTTAATTGACTTTATTCGAAGTAATCAATCTGTTATGAGTTTCACAAAAATCAACTATTGAATAGTGTCAAAATTGACATAAAAGAGTTCTTAAAACAAATATTATATTATTAATTGATATTAAATTCCTAAAAATCTAAGGTTCGGCCAAGAGACTTATATCATGATAGGTTCATCATTAATGGACCACTTGGGGGTCTCTTTGATATATATAGTATGTTTATTAACCATATTATATAAAAATACAAAGAGACATTGTAAAAGTGAATCTAATTAACTTAGAGTTAATACTTAAAGATAAGGTTAATATAAGTACCCAAACCTGTCTAACTTCTATTGGTTGAGTTGTTTTCGACCTATCCCCACCTTAACATTTAAATAATCAACTTTGGAGCCATTATAAACCGAATATGAATTTATTATAAATTAATATTTCTAGCTTTTCCAAAGGTGCCCCTCACAGCTCTTATAAAAGGGCACGCCTCCTTCTCATTTCATCACACCATCAAAGCCTTTGGTTTGGCCAAACTCTGCCCAAATACTCTCCCAACTTCCCTCACTACAACCTAGAGGCCTTAGTTTGATCAGAAAGCCAACCTAAGGAGCCCTTTTGATCAAATCAAAAGGAAGAACCCGAAGAAGAGGTAATGATTTCACCACCCTTTTCCAAGTTCATTTCTTCTTCCACTTCTTCTTCCTTTGTTGTTACCATTCTAAAATAATAACTCCAGTATCATTTATATACTGTGATGTTATTATAAATATGGTACAACCATATTCAGTATTCTATCCACCCTTTTAATAATAACATGTCACTATACGTGCATACGTACGGCTTACCGTCTCCACGTCGTGGTGTAATTGTTATTCAATATAATATTATTTGGATGGGTATAATAATGATGTGTAACTCATGTAAATAATAAATATAACATGTTAATGATTCTGTATATATGATATACCATCCAGAATGATATTGTCGCTCGTGCGTACGTACGGACTACCGTCTCCACGAACGTGATGAGATTCATTCTCCATCGTATCCATTCAAGTATAATTATCATTTGATGATTTAAAAATGATGTTTAAGGACTTGATATCATTCTGGATTTGAATAATATACAACCTATCCTTTACAAACATGTCTTACGTAACAAAACATATAAACAAAAACGAGTAAGTTAACACCCGAAACAACGATAATACTAAGATACTATTATCAAATCAATATTAAAAGATCATATATGATATCATATTAATGTATATGATTCTTGTATAATTTAGTAACAATTATTTCACCATTATACAGGAGGTTAACCTACCCCAACCAAGGAAAAGTACAAGGTAAGGGTTTATTTCACAATCTCTTCATTATCTGAGATTGTTTATATGTAACAATCTACTGGGATCTCTTTATCATCCACATCCATGTTTCTTCGAAATGTAGTTCAAAACATTTTTAATATTTACAAAGAATATGAGTTAAAGTCATTTATACCCTTATGGGTTTATAAATGAATCTTTCCGTCGTTTTCCAAACAAGGTGCTTTTTAACCTTTTCAATAGAATTATGGTAAGAATGTTTTTTTTAACTTATACGGCGGGTGCGGCTATTTACCGCCGTTATAAAATTGTCAAAGCTTCCCTTACAAGCTTATAAGAATATTTTCAAAGAAAATGTTTTATTTTATAATTATGTGACTTTTAAATGATTTCAAAATGAATATTTTAAGAATTTCGGAAAGGTACTCTTTATCAAAATCAGAATTTTAAATGTTTTAAAGATTTATCTTTTTAAATCTTTTTAATAAATGTCCATGTCTTCAAAATGGTTTTTAAGGATTTATTTATATGGACATGAATTTTTTTAAAATGTTAATTCCTTTCAAAAGATTCAAAGTGGTATGGGACACTTTGATTCAAAAATCTCTTTTAATTACTTCCTTTATAAATGTGTGACTTTTAAATGATTTCAAAAAAAGAGATATTTCTCTCAAATAGTTTTGATTTCATCTATGTCAACATCCTTTTATAGATTTTACGCTTATTTGAAGTTGGTTTATTATGATACAAAACTTCTATATTGTATTGAAGGTTTTGTGATATGTTTGACTGTAGATGTGCTATTTTTATACCATTCATAGTTTATGGTGAATGTATTGACATTTTGTATGCTAGTTTTAATACGAATGTTTATGTTATGTTTAAACCTTTTCATATGGGAATGCATTGGACTTAATATGTGACGGGTGGAGCCCGCTATAGCTCCTCGATGCATCGGTAGGTCTCATGAGGAAAACTAGTGTCTTGGCACAAGGCCTTGACAAAATATTATTTGTAGTCTTGGCACGAGGCCTTGGCTATGTGGTTATGATAGTCTGGCATTATGCATTCCATAATTATGAAAGTGGTTATTGGTTTTTCATGTGATTATTCGAGTAGTAGAATATCCATGTGAATAAGAAAATGGCATTATTTCATTTTACTTTTGCCATACTATGTTGAAGTTCAAGTTTAAAAGGCTTTTGTTTTAGTAATGCATTACCTTAAATGTTTATGCTTATTTTGAATGTTCCTCTATATTGTTATCCTTACTGGGCATTTGAGCTCACCCCTTTTCTATGTTTTACTTTTCCCAGGATGTGAAGAAGTAAGTTATGAATGACCTGCAGGGATATTATGAGGGTATAATAGTGTGGACTGTGGAGACATTATGTTGTTGTTGTACTTTTTCATTCTATGATGTAATGTAAAACTTATGAATATATCTAGTGTTTCCAAGGCTACTAAACCAATTGGTCTTTCGAGATTTGATCTTTCCTGTGATCATGCCAATGTTATGTAATAATGCACCAACTCTGGGTAACTAGGGTCGGGGCGTTACAGTTGGTATCAGAGGAAGTTTAGTACAAACCATGGAAGCTAGATTTAGATAAACTCTGATTAGAGCACGTAGACCTAAGATGAACTTTGAGGATTAGTATAGAAGAACTTCCAAGAATTTTGGTATTGTAGAGATTTTGTGAGTTTTCCGAGCAATACATCCCTGTCTGGATACGAGCAGGTAGAGGCGACTCTGGCACAGATGTACCTAGGGGTAAAACCCGAAAACACCGCTTTGAGCTAGACTCGAACGGGAACTGGTGCACGACAACGGGCCTTGGTGCACTCTTGGTTACGACACTCCCGAGGGATATGCTTAGGATAACTCTCACTTTCTTTACAAATCATTATGAAGGGTTTATGAGTATATACTTCCTCAAAGAAAACATTTTTATAATTATGGATTATATCCATAAATAGTTCAATTTATGTTAAGTGTTTTATAAGTATGGGATTATGTATTTTGATTCATAAACTGATCTAGTGTATGCCATTGTTTAGAAATGGCGCCCAGTAGAAGGAATGAGAACTCCAGTAATGCACATGATCCAAAGAGAAGGAAGGATCATATCTTTCATAGTCTTAAGCTAGAATTTATAAGAGAATTAGTCTCTCATGTATTATCATCATATGAAGAAATAATATCATGTGTTGATAAGATAAGTAAAGAGTTTACTGAGTCCTATGGCTTTGAAGGGAAGCAAGAGAAGAAAAGGATGGAAGAGAGAAAGATGGATAAAGGGAAGAGGGAAAAGAAGAATTTTCCCATATGTGATAACTGTGGAAAGAAACACCCTGGAACTTGCCTGAAAGGAATGAGAGTTTGTTATAAGTGTGGAGGAAAAGGGCACAAAGTACGTGACTGCAAGGGTAAGAAAATGGTTTCAAATGTACAATGCTTCATTTGCAAGGAGTTTGGACACTACACGAACCTATGTCCCAGTCATCAGACTATGCCGCAAATGATGCTATTGGATAATAATCAAGTTATGATACTACCACAGATGAAGAGGAATGATTAGAGTTCTTATGTTGATTATGTAAATTGAGTGTTGTATCAACAATGTACTTATTATAATAATTATGGAGTATATAAGGATTGTACTGCAGTACTATTTCATTAAGGACTAGAGATTATGTGGAACAAAGAAAAGTGACTCAATAGCAGGATAAATTTTTGGAAAATATATGGTTGAGAGAATGATAAACTATAATATAGATCTGATACCGAGGTAGTGATTTTGGAATAATACATGATTGTTTTGGATAAATTATATTGGATATTCTTGACTACCTTGGAACTGATTAATGATTTGTATATTCCATTATTGTTGGGGTTTAAATTTTTTTTGGATTAATGATGTATATCTAGCATTCTATATGGAATAAGGGAGCTTGAATGTAATCAATAAGGAATATGGAAATTCAGGATGTTTCAGTGTATTAAAAGAATACATGATGAAGGTATTCATATGATATTACGTGGTAAAAAGGATCTACATTATGTTTACCTTTATTATAAATGTTGGACTGTGAGTTTGGACAAAATTATTTTGGATAGTTCTAGTTTGGATTATTTTGGATTGCCATAAAAGGACAACCTGGAGGTCGGGCGGCAACCCATCGCGTCCGGCAAGGCTGCGAGACTTGAACCCGCAACTGAAGGGCAACAAGGATGTATCACCTACCACTGGCCCACGAGATGTCCTGGATTAAATAATTTAGTTTTTATTAAAAGATCTTATAGATGAATTATAAATTCGATTATTTTGGAACCCTATACGAATAGTGTAAATAGAATTTTTTTTACGTTCTATTATCTTTTAGAGTGAAAGATGAGTTTGTGGTAGAAATTTATTAATATATAAAACTCTAATTATAAAGTAAGTATATCTCCTTATGATCTTAGCCAATCTCATAAATAAATTCCACAATATTCAGAAAAGGAACTTAGAACAAAAATGTTGTCCTAGATGGTACCTTAAATCATCACTAATTTATGGCTTTGGGATTGTTGGCCTTTTCATAGCCATGTTCTCTACCACTCTCCATCAGATAATTGATGGTTATATTTCTCCTCCATATCCATATTTTCCTACATGGAACCCTAGTATGTGTTATTTTCGATAATCTTTATACTTTCCACTCTTTATTTTAAATAGAGGCCTCATTAATTCATTTTTCGATGTGGGATTTCAACTAAGATATTTTGAAACGTCAAAAATGTGTTATCCCAATACCCTATGTTTTGTTGAACCGATGGTATTTCAAATCATCATAGATTGATGATTTTGAGGACCTCAATTTTATACCTGTTTGTGATTGATGACCTCAATCACCACCTATAAATATTTACGTTTTTCCTCCAATTATATGTCTCTAATTTCCACCAATGTTCTCCTAATCGAGATCATAATTTGGTGGTGACCCTTTCATTTCTCTTTTCCTCATATTAAGACTAAATTTTAGTAACCCAATTTCCGATGTGGGTTTTCCCACAAATATATTTTTTATTTTCGAAGAACAATTTGAAATTGCGAGGACGCAATTTATTGAAGGAGGGGAGAATGTAACACCCCAAGATTTCATAGTATGTTATTTCTTCCAAATAATTCAATAACTTGCACTACACGCAACACCGAGTTCAATCACACCATGACTTACAAAAAAAAATCCATTAAAAGAGGTCATGAATAGAATTAACTACATTTTAAACTTTATATAATCCTTATAATTTTATAATCCATATTACGAGTTTCTTAGTCATAATGCAAGAACAGATTCATATTCAGTATCGCACTTTTATCAAATTTTAATAGTGAAACCTTTTTAAATACAATATTTTAAACTTTTTGACTAAATGGGGAAATCAAAAAAATTTAAAATGAAACATCCCAAGCTTCCACGGTACGCTTTCCTTTGAATAAAACAGTAGCGTGTGTTGTACGCAACTTCGAGTTTTAACACACACCACAACCGATCAAACTAGCCGTTATGAATAGTAATACCTAAATTTTGAAATTATATATATTTTATATTTTAAAATGGACTTCATTTTTGGATTCGGAATATTGAATTCAGCCTACGGTGAAATTTTGGTACTTTTCGGATAACTTTCATATTTTGATGAATAGTGAAAATTACTAAATTTTAATTAAAAACAACTTTTTTAATCAAAATATTTAATAGTGATAAATTGTGAATTTGAGTGGTTTTAAAGTATATTTAGAATATATTTTTACCATTTAATATAATTTTGTTCATTGTACATAATTTTACAATTAAACCGAACATAAACAAGTGTCAATCTTTTGATAGTTATTATCTCTTAAAAACACGCTTTTTGTTTTGACAGCGGGAATTAATTTTAAATTAATTTCTGCCACTTCTGTGTTTTGAATTTAGGAAAATGGATTCCATATTTGGAATCAGGATGTTCAAATTGTGTAAATAGGTAACTTTTATTTTTAGACATTTTGAATAATTACTGCGGTAAATATTTTATTTACCATGGTTAAGGGTAAATCCAGTAAATAAGGGTTAAAAAATAATATTATAATAATACTAAATTACCCTAAAACGTGTCTTAACCCTATTGGTTGATACATGGTCGACCATGCGAATCTTTGGGTCGATTTTGAGACCCCATGGATCCACTTGTAAGTGATAATGACACTTTATTTTAATTAAGTTAAAATGAATACAAAAATGACACAAGCATATATCTTTTAGAAAAACAATTGTTACATAGGGTTATATATGTTGGATTTTAGATTATAAATATTCATTAGAAAGATAAAATGATTTCCTACATAATGATATTTTATTTATAAATTTTAGACATTATATATTTATTTTATTTATGTCACAATGATGATGCAGTAATTACTAAAATAGTGAAAAATTAAAATAATTGATATTATAAATACCCAAATAATTATAATATGAAACTTTTAATGAATTAAAATAATTTTATAGGATAATATGATATATTAGGATTTATTTAATTTACTTTATTCGAAGTAATCAATCTGTTATGAGTTTCACAAAAATCAACTATTGAATAGTGTCAAAATTGACAAAAAAGAGTTCTTAAAACAAATATTATATTATTAATTGATATTAAATTCCTAAAAATCTAAGGTTCGGCCAAAAGACTTATATCATGATAGGTTCATCAATAATGGACCACTTGGGGGTCTCTCGGATGTATATAGTAAGTTTATTAACCATATTATATAAAAATACAAAGAGACATTGTAAAAGTGAAACTAACTAACTTAGAGTTAATACTTAAAGATAAGGTTAATATAAGTACCCAAACCTGTCTAACTTCTATTGGTTGAGTTGTTTTCGACCTATCACCACCTTAAAATTTAAATAATCAACCTTGGAGCCATTATAAACCGAATATGAATTTATTATAAATTAATATTTCTAGCTTTTCCAAAGGTGCCCCTCACAGCTCTTATAAAAGGGCACGCCTCCTTCTCATTTCATCACACCATCAAAGCCTTTGGTTCGGCCAAACTCTGCCCAAATACTCTCCCAACTTCCCTCAATACAACCTAGAGGCCTTAGTTTGATCAGAAAGCCAACCTAAGGAGCCCTTTTGATCAAATCAAAAGGAAGAACCCGAAGAAGAGGTAATGATTTCACCACCCTTTTCCAAGTTCATTTCTTCTTCCACTTCTTCTTCCTTTGTTGTTACCATTATAAAATAATAACTCCAGTATCATTTATATATTGTGATGTTATTATAAATATGGTACAACCATATTCAGTATTCTATCCACCCTTTTAATAATAACATGTCACTATACGTGCGTACGTACGGCTTACCGTCTCCACGTCGTGGTGTAATTGTTATTCAATATAATATTATTTGGATGGGTATAATAATGATGTGTAACTCATGTAAATAATAAATATAACATGTTAATGATTCTGTATATATGATATACCATCCAGAATGATATTGTCGCTCGTGCGTACGTACGGACTACCGTCTCCACGAACGTGATGAGATTCATTCTCCATCGTATCCATTCAAGTATAATTATCATTTGATGATTTAAAAATGATGTTTAAGGACTTGATATCATTCTGGATTTGAATAATATACAACCTATCCTTTACAAACATGTCTTACGTAACAAAACATATAAACAAAAACGAGTAAGTTAACACCCGAAACAACGATAATACTAAGATACTATTATCAAATCAATATTAAAAGATCATATATGATATCATATTAATGTATATGATTCTTGTATAATTTAGTAACAATTATTTCACCATTATACAGGAGGTTAACCTACCCCAACCAAGGAAAAGTACAAGGTAAGGGTTTATTTCACAATCTCTTCATTATCTGAGATTGTTTATATGTAACAATATACTGGGATCTCTTTATCATCCACATCCATGTTTTTTCGAAATGTAGTTCAAAACATTTTTAATATTTACAAAGAATATGAGTTAATGTCATTTATACCCTTATGGGTTTATAAAGGAATCTTTCCGTCGTTTTCCAAACAAGGTGCTTTTTAACCTTTTCAATAGAATTATGGTAAGAATGTTTTTTTTAACTTATACGGCGGGTGCGGCTATTTACCGCCGTTATAAAATTGTCAAAGCTTCCCTTACAAGCTTATAAGAATATTTTCAAAGAAAATGTTTTATTTTATAATTATGTGACTTTTAAATGATTTCAAAATGAATATTTTAAGAATTTCGGAAAGGTACTCTTTATCAAAATCAGAATTTTAAATGTTTTAAAGATTTATCTTTTTAAATCTTTTAAATAAATGTCCATGTCTTCAAAATGGTTTTTAAGGATTTATTTATATGGACATGATTTTTTTTAAAATGTTAATTCCTTTCAAAAGATTCAAAGTGGTATGGGACACTTTGATTCAAAAATATCTTTTAATTACTTCCTTTATAAATGTGTGACTTTTAAATGATTTCAAAAAAAAGAGATATTTCTCTCAAATAGTTTTGATTTCATCTATGTCAACATCCTTTTATAGATTTTACGCTTATTTGAAGTTGGTTTATTATGATACAAAACTTCTATATTGTATTGAAGGTTTTGTGATATGTTTGACTGTAGATGTGCTATTTTTATACCATTCATAGTTTATGGTGAATGTATTGACATTTTGTATGCTAGTTTTAATACGAATGTTTATGTTATGTTTAAACCTTTTCATATGGGAATGCATTGGACTTAATATGTGACGGGTGGATCCCGCTATAGCTCCTCGATGCATCGGTAGGTCTCATGAGGCAAACTAGTGTCTTGGCATAAGGCCTTGACAAAATCTTTTTTGTAGTCTTGGCACGAGGCCTTGGCTATGTGGTTATGATAGTCTGGCATTATGCATTCCATAATTATGAAAGTGGTTATTGGTTTTGCATGTGATTATTCGAGTAGTAGAATATCCATGTGAATAAGTAAATGGCATTATTTCATTTTACTTTTTCCATACTATGTTGAAGTTCAAGTTTAAAAGGCTTTTGTTTTAGTAATGCATTACCTCAAATGTTTATGCTTATTTTGAATGTTCCTCTATATTGTTATCCTTACTGGGCATTTGAGCTCACCCCTTTTCTATGTTTTACTTTTCCCAGGATGTGAAGAAGTAAGTTATGAATGACCTGCAGGGATATTATGAGGGGATAATAGTGTGGACTGTGGAGACATTATGTTGTTGTTGTAGTTTTTCATTCTATGATGTAATGTAAAACTTATGAATATATCTAGTGTTTCCAAGGCTACTAAACCAATCGGTCTTTCGAGATTTGATCTTTCCTGTGATCATGCCAATGTTATGTAATAATGCACCGACTCTGGGTAACTAGGGTCGGGGCGTTACAGTTGGTATCAGAGGAAGTTTAGTACAAACCTTGGAAGATAGATTTAGATAAACTCTGATTAGAGCACGTAGACCTAAGATGAACTTTGAGGATTAGTATAGAAGAACTTCCAAGAATTTTGGTATTGTAGAGATTTTGTGAGTTTTCCGAGCAATACATCCCTGTCTGGATACGAGCAGGTAGAGGTGGCTCTGGCACAGATGTACCTAGGGGTAAAACCCGAAAACACCGCTTTGAGCTAGACTCGAACGGGAACTGGTGCACGACAACGGGCCTTGCTGCACTCTTGGTTACGACACTCCCGAGGGATATGCTTAGGATAACTCTCACTTTCTTTACAAATCATTATGAAGGGTTTATGAGTATATACTTCCTCAAAGAAAACATTTTTATAATTATGGATTATATCCATAAATAGTTCAATTTATGTTAAGTGTTTTATAAGTATGGGATTATGTATTTTGATTCATAAACTGATCTAGTGTATGCCATTGTTTAGAAATGGCGCCCAGTAGAAGGAATGAGAACTCCAGTAATGCACATGATCCAAAGAGAAGGAAGGATCATATCTTTCATAGTCTTAAGCTAGAATTTATAAGAGAAATAGTCTCTCATGTATTATCATCATATGAAGAAATAATATCATGTGTTGATAAGATAAGTAAAGAGTTTACTGAGTCCTATGGCTTTGAAGGGAAGCAAGAGAAGAAAAGGATGGAAGAGAGAAAGATGGATAAAGGGAAGAGGGAAAAGAAGAATTTTCCCATATGTGATAACTGTGGAAAGAAACACCCTGGAACTTGCCTGAAAGGAATGGGAGTTTGTTATAAGTGTGGAGGAAAAGGGCACAAAGTACGTGACTGCAAGGGTAAAAAAATGGTTTCAAATGTACAATGCTTCATTTGCAAGGAGTTTGGACACTACGCGAACCTATGTCCCAGTCATCAGACTATGCCGCAAATGATGCTATTGGATAATAATCAAGTTATGATACTACCACAGATGAAGAGGAACGATTAGAGTTCTTATGTTGATTATGTAAATTGAGTGTTGTATCAACAATGTACTTGTTATAATAATTATGGAGTATATAAGGATTGTACTGCAGTACTATTTCATTAAGGACTAGAGATTATGTGGAACAAAGAAAAGTGACTCAATAGCAGGATAAATTTTTGGAAAATATATGGTTGAGAGAATGATAAACTATAATATAGATCTGATACCGAGGTAGTGATTTTGGAATAATACATGATTGTTTTGGATAAATTATATTGGATATTCTTGACTACCTTGGAACTGATTAATGATTTGTATATTCCATTATTGTTGGGGTTTAAATTTTTTTTGGATTAATGAAGTATATCTAGCATTCTATATGGAATAAGGGAGCTTGAATGTAATCAATAAGGAATATGGAAATTCAGGATGTTTCAGTGTATTAAAAGAATACATGATGAAGGTATTCATATGATATTACGTGGTAAAAAGGATCTACATTATGTTTACCTTTATTATAAATGTTGGACTGTGAGTTTGGACAGAATTATTTTGGATAGTTCTAGTTTGGATTATTTTGGATTGCCATAAAAGGACAACCTGGAGGTCGGGCGGCAACCCGTCGCGTCCGGCAAGGCTGCGAGACTTGAACCCGCAACTGAAGGGCAACAAGGGTGTATCACCTACCACTGGCCCACGAGATGTCCTGGATTAAATAATTTAGTTTTTATTAAAAGATCTTATAGATGAATTATAAATTCGATTATTTTGGAACCCTATACGAATAGTGTAAATAGAATTTTTTTTACGTTCTATTATCTTTTAGAGTGAAAGATGAGTTTTTGGTAGAAATTTATTAATATATAAAACTCTAATTATAAAGTAAGTATATCTCCTTATGATCTTAGCCAATCTCATAAATAAATTCCACAATATTCAGAAAATGAACTTAGAACAAAAATGTTGTCCTAGATGGTACCTTAAATCATCACTAATTTATGGCTTTGGGATTGTTGGCCTTTTCATAGCCATGTTCTCTACCACTCTCCATCAGATAATTGATGGTTAGATTTCTCCTCCATATCCATATTTTCCTACATGGAACCCTAGTATGTGTTATTTTCGGTAATCTTCATACTTTCCACTCTTTATTTTAAATAGAGGCCTCATTAATTCATTTTTCGATGTGGGATTTCAACTAAGATATTTTGAAACGTCAAAAATGTGTTATCCCAATACCCTATGTTTTGTTGAACCGATGGTATTTCAAATCATCATAGATTGATGAGTTTGAGGACCTCAATTTTATACTTGTTTGTGATTGATGACCTCAATCACCACCTATAAATATTTACGTTTTTCCGCCAATTATATGTCTCTAATTGCCACCAATGTTCTCCTAATCGAGATCATAATTTGGTGGTGACCCTTTCATTTCTCTTTTCCTCATATTAAGACTAAATTTTAGTAACCCAATTTCCGATGTGGGTTTTCCCACAAATATATTTTCTATTTTCGAAGAACAATTTCAAATTGCGAGGATGCAATTTATTGAAGGAGGGGAGAATGTAACACCCCAAGATTTCATAGTATGTTATTTCTTCCAAATAATTCAATAACTTGCACTACACGCAACACCGAGTTCAATCACACCATGACTTACAAAAAAAAATCAATTAAAAGAGGTCATGAATAGAATTAACTACATTTTAAACTTTATATAATCCTTATAATTTTATAATCCATATTACGAGTTTCTTAGTCATAATGCAAGAACAGATTCATATTCAGTATTGCACTTTTATCAAATTTTAATAGTGAAACCTTTTTAAATACAATATTTTAAACTTTTTGACTAAATGGGGACATCAAAAAAATTTAAAATGAAACATCCCAAGCTTCCACGGTACGCTTTCCTTTGAATAAAACAGTAGCGTGTGTTGTACGCAACTTCGAGTTTTAACACACACCACAACCGATCAAACTGGCCGTTATGAATAGTAATACCTAAATTTTGAAATTATATATATTTTATATTTTAAAATGGACTTCATTTTTGGATTCGGAATATTGAATTCAGCCTACGGTGAAATTTTGGTACTTTTCGGATAACTTTCATATTTTGATGAATAGTGAAAATTACTAAATTTTAATTAAAAACAACTTTTTTAATCAAAATATTTAATAGTGATAAATTGTGAATTTGAGTGGTTTTAAAGTATATTTAGAATATATTTTTACCATTTAATATAATTTTGGTCATTGGACACAATTTTACAATTAAACCGAACATAAACAAGTGTCAATCTTTTGATAGTTATTATCTCTTAAAAACACGCTTTTTGTTTTGACAGCGGGAATTAATTTTAAATTAATTTCTGCAACTTCTGTGTTTTGAATTTAGGAAAATGGATTCCATATTTGGAATCAGGATGTTCAAATTGGGTAAATAGGTAACTTTTATTTTTAGACATTTTGAATAATTACTGCGGTAAATATTTTATTTACCATGGTTAAGGGTAAATCCGGTAAATAAGGGTTAAAAAATAATATTATAATAATACTAAATTACCCTAAAACGTGTCTTAACCCTATTGTTTGATACATGGTCGACCATGCGAATCTTTGGGTCGATTTTGAGACCCCATGGATCCACTTGTAAGTGATAATAACACTTTATTTTAATTAAGTTAAAATGAATACAAAAATGACACAAGCATATATATTTTAGCAAAACAATTGTTACATAGGGTTATATATGTTGGATTTTAGATTATAAATATTCATTAGAAATATAAAATGATTTCTTACATAATGATATTTTATTTATAAATTTTAGACATTATATATTTATTTTATTTATGTCACAATGATGATGCAGTAATTACTAAAATAGTGAAAAATTAAAATAATTGATATTATAAATACCCAAATAATTATAATATGAAACTTTTAATGAATTAAAATAATTTTATAGGATAATATGATATATTAGGATTTATTTAATTGACTTTATTCGAAGTAATCAATCTGTTATGAGTTTCACAAAAATCAACTATTGAATAGTGTCAAAATTGACATAAAAGAGTTCTTAAAACAAATATTATATTATTAATTGATATTAAATTACTAAAAATCTAAGGTTCGGCCAAGAGACTTATATCATGATAGGTTCATCATTAATGGACCACTTGGGGGTCTCTTGGATGTATATAGTAAGTTTATTAACCATATTATATAAAAATACAAAGAGACATTGTAAAAGTGAAACTAATTAACTTAGAGTTAATACTTAAAGATAAGGTTAATATAAGTACCCAAACCTGTCTAACTTCTATTGGTTGAGTTGTTTTCGACCTATCACCACCTTAACATTTAAATAATCAACTTTGGAGCCATTATAAACAGAATATGAATTTATTATAAATTAATATTTCTAGCTTTTCCAAAGGTGCCCCTCACAGCTCTTATAAAAGGGCACGCCTCCTTCTCATTTCATCACACCATCAAAGCATTTGGTTCTGCCAAACTCTGACCAAATACTCTCCCAACTTCCCTCACTACAACCTAGAGGCCTTAGTTTGATCAGAAAGCCAACCTAAGGAGCCCTTTTGATCAAATCAAAAGGAAGAACCCGAAGAAGAGGTAATGATTTCACCACCCTTTTCCAAGTTAATTTCTTCTTCCACTTCTTCTTCCTTTGTTGTTACCATTCTAAAATAATAACTCCAGTATCATTTATATACTGTGATGTTATTATAAATATGGTACAACCATATTCAGTATTCTATCCACCCTTTTAATAATAACATGTCACTATACGTGCGTACGTACGGCTTACCGTCTCCACGTCGTGGTGTAATTGTTATTCAATATAATATTATTTGGATGGGTATAATAATGATGTGTAACTCATGTAAATAATAAATATAACTTGCTAATGATTCTGTATATATGATATACCATCCAGAATGATATTGTCGCTCGTGCGTACGTACGGACTACCGTCTCCACGAACGTGATGAGATTCATTATCCATCGTATCCATTCAAGTATAATTATCATTTGATGATTTAAAAATGATGTTTAAGGACTTGATATCATTCTGGATTTGAATAATATACAACCTATCCTTTACAAACATGTCTTACGTAACAAAACATATAAACAAAAATGAGTAAGTTAACACCCGAATCAACGATAATACTAAGATACTATTATCAAATCAATATTAAAAGATCATATATGATATCATATTAATGTATATGATTCTTGTATAATTTAGTAACAATTATTTCACCATTATACAGGAGGTTAACCTACCCCAACCAAGGAAAAGTACAAGGTAAGGGTTTATTTCACAATCTCTTCATTATCCGAGATTGTTTATATGTAACAATCTACTGGGATCTCTTTATCATCCACATCCATGTTTCTTCGAAATGTATTTCAAAACATTTTTAATATTTACAAAGAATATGAGTTAAAGTCATTTATACCCTTATGAGTTTATAAAGGAATCTTTCCGTCGTTTTCCAAACAAGGTGCTTTTTAACCTTTTCGACAGAATTAAGGTAAGAATGTTTTTTTAACTTATACGGCGGGTGCGGCTATTTACCGCCGTTATAAAATTGTCAAAGCTTCCCTTACAAGCTTATAAGAATATTTTCAAAGAAAATGTTTTATTTTATAATTATGTGACTTTTAAATGATTTCAAAATGAATATTTTAAGAATTTCGGAAAGGTACTCTTTATCAAAATCAGAATTCTAAATGTTTTAAAGATTTATCTTTTTAAATCATTTTAATAAATGTCCATGTCTTCAAAATGGTTTTGAAGGATTTATTTATATGGACATGAATTTTTTTAAAATGTTAATTCCTTTCAAATGTTTCAAAGTGGTATGGGATACTTTGATTCAAAAATCTCTTTTAATTACTTCCTTTATAAATGTGTGACTTTTAAATGATTTCAAAAAAAGAGATATTTCTCTCAAATAGTTTTGATTTCATCTATGTCAACATCCTTTTATGGATTTTACGCTTATTTGAAGTTGGTTTATTATGATACAAAAATTCTATATTGTATTGAAGGTTTTGTGATATGTTTGACTGCGGATGTGCTATTTTTATACCATTCATAGTTTATGGTGAATGTATTGACATTTTGTATGCTAGTTTTAATACGAATGTTTATGTTATGTTTAAACCTTTTCATATGGGAATGCATTGGACTTAATATGTGACGGGTGGAGCCCTCTATAGCTCCTCGATGCATCGGTAGGTCTCATGAGGCAAACTAGTGTCTTGGCACAAGGCCTTGACAAAATCTTATTTGTAGTCTTGGCACGAGGCCTTGGCTATGTGGTTATGATAGTCTGGCATTATGCATTCCATAATTATGAAAGTGGTTATTGGTTTTGCATGTGATTATTCGATTAGTAGAATATCCATGTGAATAAGTAAATGGCATTATTTCATTTTACTTTTGCCATACTATGTTGAAGTTCAAGTTTAAAAGGCTTTTGTTTTAGTAATGCATTACCTTAAATGTTTATGCTTATTTTGAATGTTCCTCTATATTTTTATCCTTACTGGGCATTTGAGCTCACCCCTTTTCTATTTTTTACTTTTCCCAGGATGTGAAGAAGTAAGTTATGAATGACCTGCAGGGATATTATGAGGGGATAATAGTGTGGACTGTGGAGACATTATGTTGTTGTTGTAGTTTTTCATTCTATGATGTAATGTAAAACTTATGAATATATCTAGTGTTTCCAAGGCTACTAAACCAATTGGTCTTTCGAGATTTGATCTTTCCTATGATCATTCCAATGTTATGTAATAATGCACCGACTCTGGGTAACTAGGGTCGGGGCGTTACAAAAGTCAAGGAGTCTATTGTTTTTAAGAAACCATGTTAAATTTTTTAGGGTTGCCTTTCATATTTTGGGAGTCCGGTGTTGGTGCGGAGGCTGACATATCCATACACAAGGACATTGAATTATTTTTTTGGATTTATACATAAAAACATTATTTACATGAATCATATTGGAATTTAGTGTTCCTTCATGTTATTCTTGAATTAGTGTTAGCTCAACAGGTAAGTTCTATTGATTGTGGTACATCATGGTCTATTTTAGGATGCCTCCACATAGACAGCTGGTTTGGATTCTGATGCATGACTATGTCGACATCCCTCCTAGTGATGAGGCACTGATTTATGGACCCATGCTAGAGATGGCCCCGCCGGGTGGTGCACCAGTGTTATGACCACCGGTTCATCAGTAGTTAATAAAAACTTTGCAGGTAGGGGATTTATGTAGCCTTAGTTCCTTGCAAAAGTTCCAGAGACAGATACCTCTTAGGTTTAAGGGAGATAATTAGCCTCAGTCTGTTGAGGATTGGATAGAGGTGGTGACATGGGTCTTCCACTTAGTGAGGATGACACTTGACTAGATAACAATCATAGCCACGAGCCTTCTTCAGGGAATGATAGAGAGATGGTAGAGTATGATAGTTCAGACTCATGATGAGGTGATCCTCTACTTGTCTGACTTTAAGATGCTTTTATATGAGGTGTTCTTCCATACGACCATGTGCTCGGTGCCCATATAAGAGATGCTTCATCTATAGTAGGGGGGCATGTCAGTGGCTGAGTACTCTGCAACGTTTAAAGACCTCTACCGCTACTCAAAGGATATAGTGTGGGACCCTTTATTTAAGTCCTAGACCATTGAGTAGAGATTTTGATGGGAGATCAGGGCATCAATGATTTCCCTCAGAATACCCACTCAGGCTGGAGTGGTAGAGTGAGATCTACTGGTAGAGAGATTCTAAGCATAGTAGGAATCAACAGTGGGAAAAAACACCTTGTGACAGGTGGTAGAGTCTTCAGTAGTGATCCGCATGTAGAAGATGTGGGGACCCAAGAAGAAAATATCATTCAAGGTACAACCCCAGGACTCATGGTCAGTAGTGCAGGGATCCTAGGCTAGAGGGAGTCAACAGGGAGCCAAGTTGTGCTTCACGTGCAGTGGGAATGGATACATGCCTCATGACTGCACGACCTGCCATACAGATGGTCAACTGAAGGTTGAGGGACCACAGATGCAGAGGCATAGGTCAGAAAAAGGAGGTTTGTAAGGTGGCATACTTGGTAGGGGGCAGGCCAAGTAGCAGGTCATGGATGATGTTTCGAGGTAGTACCACCATCACCCCCAAGTGGTCCATCACATCCTGAGGGAGTAGGTTGACATGGGAAATATCTACTTCAATTGGTGGAGTCCTATGACCACGATGCTCTAGAGATGATTATAGGTATGATATGTGTCTTCTCAACCTTAGATTCAGTTCTTATAGGTACAAGTTAGAGTCACTCTTTTCATTCCATGAACCTTGTTTGAGGCTCAGAAATTTTGGTGGAGCCATTGGATAAATTCTTACGATTAGATACTCCAATAGGATGGGATTATATAATTAAACACTAGTAATGGTAGCATGAGGTTACTCATGGAGTCAGGAGCTTCAACTATGATCTCATAGTAGCGACATCGAGGCCTTACAACGTCATCTTGGGCATGGAATTGTTATCCATAATTCATGCTCATTTCGAATGTATTAGGCGTATAGTGAAGTGTGTCCTCGAAGATGGGACTAGGTTTTCCTCCATTGGTGAAAATAGAACTATTGAAGTGAAGAACATACATTCTTAGAGGAGGATACAACCGACCACTCACCATTTGGCTGGCATCACTCTCGGTGGAGTGGATTGGATGAGTACAAACATTCCTGTAGTGGTGGACTAGTATGATGATGTGTTTAATGATGATGTTCTGAGGCTACCTCCCCATAGGGAGGTATACTCCTGAATCGGACTATACCACTATATGGCACCGATATCCACACCTGTGTATCATATGCCCATGTAGAGATTTGTGATTTGAGGGTGCAACTAGAGAACATTCATGGGAAGGTTTTCGTGAGGACTGACATTTCACCATCGGCAGCCCCAGTGTTGTTTTCTAAGAACGAAGATGGAATCTTGCAACTATTCATGGACTATCGATGCCTTAGCTTGGTGACCATAAATAAAAAATATCCACTGCTGAGAATTGATGACCTCTTCAATCTACTGAAGGGAGCGAGGTGGTTCTCAAAGATATACCTCAAATCAGTCTATGACCTGTTTGGGAATGGGATTAGAATATACCAAAGACAACATTCAAATGTTGGTGTGGAAACTATGACTTATTGTTCATGCCCTTTGGAATGACCAATTCCCCAATAGTGTTTACGGGACTTGGGAACAAAATATTCCATCCCTACCTTGATCATTTCAGGGTTGTATTCATTGATGACATCTTGTTGTACTTGGAATCATAGGAGGAGAACTCTACACACCTATGAATAGTCTAGGATACACTCATAGAGAACCAGCTTTATGGGATGATCTCGAAGTTCCAACACTAGATTTGGGAGCTCTAATTTCTGGGACATGGCATCTCATAGGCTGATGTTGGAGTGGATCCAGCAAAGATAGAGGTAGTGCTTTCTTGAGAGCCACCCAGGAGCGTGACTAAGGTATGATGTTTCTTCGGGTTTGTCAGATACTATACGAGGTTCGTGCCTGAATTTTGCAGAGTAGCAACACCCTTATCGACTTTGACATGAAAGGGTCAACCCTTAATGAGGATGGAGAAGTGATATTATAGTTTCTTGGAGATGAGGTAGAGACTGACCACTTCCTACATCATGAGACTACCATAGAAGGTCATGGGTATGTAGTTTATTGTGGTGCCTCATGGACTATACTATATTGTGTCCTCATATAGGAGTGAGCATTGGTCACCTAAGTTTCATGGTAGTTGAGGTCGCGTGAGAAAAACTACACGAAACATGCCCTAGATTTATTAGCAGTGGTTTTTCTTCGAATATGTGGAAGAACTACTTTATGGGTGAGCGGTTTATAGTCTACTCCAAACACATTATTCTTAGGTATATATTCTCCCTGAATGACCTAAACATCAGATGGTGGCGATGCCTGGATATCCTCTAGGATTATTATTTTTATATAGTCTATACTTCTAGGAAGGGGAACGTTGTGGTAGACACACCCATCAAGAGGTATGGTTTACAGCTACTGAGTGAGGCATAGAAGCATCTTGGCATGATGAAGATATCCTTCTTGGATGATGATGGAGAAGTTTACCTTCAGTAGATGACCATCATTCCCCCACTATTATAGTGAATCAGGAAGGCAAAGCTTGTGGATGTTGACTGTGAGGCCCAACGTGATCAGTTATCCTGAGGATAAGCTCCTGATGGGTTTTTGATAGGCAAAGACAACATCAACCTTTTCAGAGGGTGAAACGTAGTACTAGGGATGTTGTAGGAGGAGGTGTTGAGGGTGTTCCACACATCCCCCTTCGTGATACACCTTGGAGTGGAAAAGATGTACCATGATCTCTAATGGCATTGTTCGTGTCCAGGGATGAAGAAAGTTATTTCCGAGTTCGTTTCACAATGCCACACTTGTCAGTAAGTGAAGGCTGGGCATCAGGCTCTAGCAGGATTTTCTCGACCACTTGAGTTACCAGAATGGAAGTGGGATGGTATCATGATGGTCTTCATGATATTATTTCCACACACATCCAAAGGCCACTATTCAATTTGGGTGATCGTTGACTGACTCACCATATCGTCTGACTTCCTACCCATATGGGAGTATGGATCGGTAGAGGGAATTGGACCCCTCTATGTCCAGGAGATAGTGCAGCTTCATAGGGTTCCCTCAACGGTCATCTTAGATCATGATGCTCACTTCACATCTTGGTTGTTTAAGGGATTACAAGAGGTGTTTAGGACTCAGCTGTTCTTGAGTATAGTTTTTCACCCATAGACTGATGGTTAGATGGAGTGGACCATACAATCCTCAGAAGACCTGATTCATGCTTGCATCCTTGATTTTTTTCATAGTTTGGAGGACCACCTTCCACTGATGGAGCATTCATAAAAAAATACCATTCACTCCAACATTGGTATGGAATCGTTTGAGGCATTGTACAGGTGGCCTTTCAGATCACCTCTATGCTAGATAGACCCAAGGGAGTCAGCACTCATGGGTATAGAGTTTGTATGGACTACCACTTAGAAGGTTTAGATCATCCAGGAGCAGATGAGGACTACACAGAGTAGGCATAAATCCTATACTAATAGAATACAGAGGCCCTTGGAGTTTGAGGGGGGAGACCATGTGTTTCTTCAGGTCTCACCCCGATGGGTATTGCGTAGATTTGTCCACGGCGGCAAGTAACATCTGAGGCTCATCGGACCTTTCAAGATTCTGAGTAGACTTTGCGAGGTGGCATACCTCATAGCTCTTCCACCATAGATTAACTGGTTGCATGCTGTTTTTCATTTGTTACAACTAAGGAGGTATGTGCATGATATATCAAACCTCATTGACTAGGGAGAGTTGGACATTGACGATGGGGTGACTTTTGAGGAGTTCTTGATGGATATAGAGGATATACATGAGTGGGTCCTTCATAGATGGTCGATTCCTCTGGTGTGTGTTTTGTGTAATAATAGGAATATCCAAGAGATAAAATGAGTTCAAGTGGCTCATATTCATTATTAGTACCGCCATTTTTTCATTTAGCATTGTTCTTGCTTCGGGGATGTGAGGCCCTAAAGGAGGGGGTAATATAATTTCCTTGAAATTCCATGTATGTTTTTAAAAAAATTATATGGGATTATTTCCAGAGCAAATGCTTTGACGAAACCTGATTTCAAGGCCTGGTGAGCCCGAAATATAATTTTGAACTTTAATTTTAGTTAATTTAAATAAATATGTGAAAGGTTTTTCTAACATTTAAATTGGTTTTTTGATCAAAAATTTGAGTGCACCGTTGAACTTAGAGCATCAAGATTCACCAGAAAGGACTTATCTTCGACCAGTGAGGGTCCACTAGAAAAGATAACTTTCATTATTTTCTGAAGAGAAATAAAGTAAATAAAAAATTTATTTTATTTTCTTTTCAGAACCATTCAGCAATGGAACACTAGAACTACAGTGCGACAAAGAAGTAGTGATGAACCACTATAATGAGACTCTTTAACTTAATCTAAACAATATAAATTTTCTCATTAACTAAATTGCGTAACGACACATCGATGAATTGTAATAGAAATGTTGTGACTCGCTTCACTATTAATGAGATACTAGGTTGAAGAATCAGAAGGTGGAATTTCGCTAATGTACGAAAAAGTTTTTTCTCTACAATGAAGAACTCTGGTGAATCGCTAGAGACATCTGCACACCTCGAAGAATAGGGTCATTTCATGAAGAACGCACACGTCTTCGAAGAACGTAACGTGGATTCCCGCTGACGGATCACCCTAGAAATGAACTTGATCAAATATAGTGGTGGTTTTGATTTTAATTCCTTTTCCACATTATTAGTTATAAAAAGAATAATGCAGATCAATCCACGAATAGGTTGATCTGTGGATCAATTGTTCTGGCTGGAGGGTGTATTTTTATTGGGATTCTTATATTGGGATTAATTATTTGTCTGATATAACTTCAAACCTAAACCTCCCCATGATTATACTATAATGCGGAGGGTACCTTCCGAGATGATAAAAGTCGATGCCCGTCCTCCTTGTTCATTCTTCGTGTCTGATCCTTCAAAATGGAGGAAAGAAGGTTTTGAGGCCTTAATTGGGAAGGTGACACCCCATGGAGGTTGGTGGGGAATATGAAATGAATAACGGACCATCGTAGTGGACTTGGTGTTCCACGAAATTCACCACCGGTGGTAGGCTCAGGCTGCGGTGAAGCGGTAAGAGCCGCCGACATTGGCCGCCGGCTGGAGGAAAGAGGACACGGTCCACGACCACGTCGGTGGGCGGCACTCATCGCATGAGCTGTAGTTATATGCCTGTACACGGTCCAGTGACTACATGAAGGGAACAAAATGTGGATGGATTATCTAGCTACAACGCGCATAATCGGACACCATTATGCTCCCAGGTTGAGGGATGTTGGTCTTCCGGTTTTGGGTTGGACAGGGGCGCGCAATCTGGGCCACTACCCAGCCCTGGATGAAATTAAAACATGCCCGCTTCTACAGTCCAAGATGATGATATAACACTGGGAACGAAAGTGTCCTGGGCTAGGTATAAACTAGCATGCTGGTTGCGGGCCGGGCTGGATAAGACCGGGTCGTCGGGCCACCCAGCGGGCTGGACTATCGGCCAAAATGGGCTGGGTCCAACAAGGCCCAATGGGCCTAGCCAGTTGAGCTTGTCGGACTAGGTTTTACCAAACCCAAACTAGGTCAGTTCATGTTAGCTGAACCAAACTGAGGCATGTAAGGTCCCCGATCCGGGTTGGTCGGATCAGACCAGGCCTAGATGCAAGAAGTCCCTGTTTACTAAAACACCAATATCTCTCAATCTGGGCATCCTATTGACGAGTTGTTTGGGGCGTTGGGATCCTCACATATAGTAACATATTTTGAAATAATCAAATGATGCTTTTATAGATGCTGTAATAATATTAATGGCTTGAATAATGGTTTCTCCCGGAATCAAGTGCACTGCATCTGGAGATCCTACGACTGATTGAGACCCAGAGACTGCAGAAAAGTGACCCTGTGTAGATCAGCCACAATTAACCAGTGGGGAGTGGCTATTTGTGGCTCAGTAGGACCACATTGGAGAGTAGATCATTGAGATCAAGTAGACCCACGGTACTTATCGAAATGGAGTACATCAGTTTGATGTCGAAAGTGGGAAGCAGCTCTATGTGACCCAGTTGAACCATGTTGGGGAGCGGCTCTGTGTGACCCATAACACCCATGGTACTCATCCGGGATGAGTAACATAGTAGTCGAAGGATTGTGGGAAATGAAACTATGTGATGTAGTAGGCCCACGATGGGGATTGGATCTGTGTGGCCCATTAAAACCAATGTACTCATTAGGTAGGAGTACCCTAGTATCCCAAGGTGTTCAGTGAAATGACTGATGGTCTTACTTTACTACTCAAGATTATACCCAGTGTGAGCAATCTTTCTTCAAGATCAAGAATCATAGTTTTCTTGTGGATTTCATTGTGGTCTTTAATTGTTGGTTTCGGTTCCCAACTGAGTATTTTGTTACTCCCCACTGCACAAGTTTCATCCACATGTGTTGTATCTACTACAGATGACAAACGACTTGGTGGAGGACTTGGTGGCCCAGGACGAGGTGGTGACCATTGAGATTAGGCAGGTAGGACGTGCTTCTACTATATTCAGATGCAACCCTATACTTACCCGTTAGGTGGGGTTTTCAATGGATGACTTTTCCTTGATCTCATATATAATCTTATTGGAGTTTTCTTTTGTTGGGTTTGTATTATTTACCATTTACTTTTGGTTGTACATTTACAATTATTGGTTGTTTAGCAGCATGCATTTTTTACTTTTCAGTTCTCATGGGATATGGTTGTGTGTGTGTGTGTGTCTGTACAGGTACAAAGGCAAATTCCTCCCACTTCCAGGTTGATTCCTTTAGTGTTAGCTACTATCCCCTAGCCTTCCGGAGGCAGGCTTTGAGGAATCACTACATAGGCACAGGGGATGGGTCATGACACACACAAACATAGAATTAATTTTGAATCTCATGTGTCTCGGGTCTCCTAGGGCCACATGTGTGTGGGCATATGTGTGTGTGGGTGGAATGTTTTTTCCTTTCATGAGGGGATTTGGTTGATCATGATTTTTTTACATGATAGTATTTTAGAAAAATCTTATGGCATTATTATTGCTAAAACTGGTGACGATAAAAGGGGATTTTATCAGCACTAGTTTTGAGCACTAATAAAAGGCTTACCTATTTTGTTAGTGTCAGATTTATCAATGATCAAATATCACTAATAAAGGGTACTTGTGAGATCTAATTAAGTTAGGTTTGTATTAGTGAGGTTAATTTCATAATGAAATTATATCTTAAAATATAAATTTAAAATCCCCTACCTATCTAAAAAATTGGGCAGATCTAAGAAATATGGTCCTCGTAATGGGGATTGGTGTTAGTTGACAAAGAGGGTATATAAGGGGTCGTCTTGAGGTGTCACTCTTGGTGAACTTTGATATGTGGGGAATCTATGAATGGTCCAGTCAAAATGGGTTAGGTTAGAGAATGGTTTGGACCATGTTGGTGGGGATTCATCCCAATATGAGTTTTCCCCAAGAACATGGGTCATATGCATCTCCATGTGGCATCACCCCAAGGCATTAAATGGTGCGTCCTTAGGCAGAATGATGACCCAAATCATTTTATTATTTATAAAATATATTTTATTCATGTAAAACAATTTTCGAAGAATAAATTGATGATATTACTTATATAACCTTATATATCATGATAGGAAGAATTTTAATTCCATTGAGAACATTTAAAGGGGTTTTCTTGTTATTTTAGATATTTAGACCCTAAAATTACACATGACTTGTCCGAAAAAAATTTTAGAGTACGATTGTGTTAATTTTATAATGTAAATTTAAATGGAATATTATATTGGATCATTTAATGGTTATAATAATATGATTTCACTAAAATTGTATTTTAGTTATAAACATAAACTTGGATAATTTGTTTAATTTTTTAGAGTCCATGACACTTTTTATGATTCCAATGAATACCTTGAACCTAGGCTGTGTTATTTTGACCCTCATGCATTAGAGATTCATAAATAAAAGGGGTTTTTTTGATCTTATTCATGAGAAAAACATAAAATTTACCTTCTGTGTGTTAAATGAGGTATGATCTAACAAATACATCATAGAAGTGAGAAATTGGTGTTATGAATACTCAATGTTATTCAACTGACTCAATGCTACAAGGGGATGTGGATATGGTTCTTATTTTCATTACTCATACATCTAGGTTATTATTATGAATTAAAGTGTGAGTTTATGAATTAAGATGTTTTTAGAATTATGATGACCATGGAAACAATGATAGGTTCATAACTAGAGTACAACTCTTCTATAATGACTTATTCTATTAAACCAATATTCAATGAGAGAGTTCTTTGGGAATTATAATAGAAAATTTAATCCACCAATGAACCTAAATAGGTGTTCTTAATACAAATTAGTGGGATAAGTAAAGGTAAAGAGATGATTGATTTTTCTTGGTATTAAATGGCATTTTTAGAATCCTTTATAACTATATATAAATAATATATATATATATATAATATTTTAACACATGATCATTGGTGACAGATGGTGTTATTGAAATAGAATCTTGGTGTTATTGTAATGGTTTAAGAATTTATTTTTTGATTTCAATGATATCACAATGAGGCTAGTGATGTGGCTCTATTTTCACATTGTTTTTCCACATCTTTTACTTAATTTATAGGAATTTAATTAATTATTTTAACACTTTTTATAAAATAATGTAATCAATGTATTTTTTATCACTAAACTTATTAATAAATCATTTTTATAATTAAATATGTATTTTTAGTCCTTTTATATAGACTTTATAATTATTCCAATATAAATTTAATTACTTTCTTATTTAATAATATTAATTTTGTTTACTTTTTAATAATTATAAATGTTTGTTATTTAATTATTTTTCATTTTTATTTGCATTAGTCTAATTCAATATTTAATTTAAGACATTACCTTTTAATTCTGATTTATTAAAATAAATTAACTTTACTTATTAACCGGTTCAATTATTCTTCAACTTAAATAAGTTTAAAAATTATGTTAATAAAATAATGCATTTTTAATTTTAAAGTTCAATTTTTTCATTTAATTAATTATCTTATTTGTACTAAATCTTTAGTTAATTTTAATTATTTTAATTTTATGTTTGCAGATAATTATTGTATGTGTTTTTCAATTTGTTAGAAATTTAATCAATTAATCATGATAATTATATTCTTAGTTAATAATTTAGTTACTTTTATTTTTAGTTTGTTTAATAATTTAGTTAGTCATTAATTAAAGTTAATTAGTTAATCTTATATTTTTTTGATAATTTCTCTTTTGTGTTAATTTATTAATGTTTTATTCTTTTCATTGATTGTTTTAAATAAATTTTTATTGTTAACTTTTCAATTTGTTCTATCGGTGAGTCAAGGAACTGATTCCCTTGCATCATCGAAGTTTTTTATAACTATTGGTGATTCATGACTCACCGGTCATTTTGAAACAGCTTTGGTCTCTTATGTACATCGGTTTTGGTCTCTCATTTCTTCGGTAACTTATTTTATTTCTACTATCTTTGAGTCATTGACTCACTGATGTTTTTTTGTTTTAACTAACAGTCTCTTATGACGCACCAATGTTTGGACTCACTATAATGATCCTGCACTTTCTTACATTACTATTACATCATTTCAAAAATAAACAACGTAATAGTATTACACATAGAGGATCCAAAGGATTAGTGTCTTGGGAAAACTTGGACCACACATAACAAATATAACATCAACCGTAAACATTTATTTAATTTCTTCTTCACTAGCTTCTTAGTGGCACTTGTCCTCTTCTTAGGACATGTAGCCACCTAAGGATATACATCAAAAGGGGTGAGCTAGAATCCTAGTAAGAGGATAGATAAGAACAATATATCATGGGGTGAGCATAATCATTACATAGGAAAAAGATCATGAACATGAGAGGAGCAGAAATAAAAGACCTGAAATGTGGCAATGCATAAAAATGAAACATCGTGTATTAGTGGTTAACTACCACACATACTTGTGAAAAAAGCTAGAATCTTTTTCACACATCATTTCACATTTACTCATGAGATTCATCACTTTACCCAATTCATTGTACCGCTATATAATTCCGGGCACAACCATCACATTTAAACATTCTTATTGCGCTATATAATTCTGGGTGCACCCATCACATCATAACAATATCATTTTTCATGCATGACAAAATGAAAATATAACATAAATGAACATAAATAACCCATGAAAAGGAATTAGTTTCATCTCATAAGAACACATTCAAAAAGTTTGGGTTCCCAAAAGAAAGAGGGAACAACATACTTGATACAAGAATCATCAACCTTGAATGAGAGGTAAAAGTTGAGTTCATAAGAGAAGAATTCTTTTGGAAAACATTTGGATTGACATAAACATCATTAGAAAAAATTTATATCTCAGAAACGTAATGTAAATGATGAAAAAATGATTTTTTAGGAGTAACCATATCAAAAATGCAGTGAAAGAGGTAGAACCCGAAGGATGAAAGTTGGGTTCGAGAATTTCCCCTTACCTTGTACCCGAATGCTTACTTCTCTTTAATGTCTTGTATAATGACATTATATTAGTTAATTAGATATACAGAACCATTTTTACATTAATTGTGTTCATTCTGGTATAATTATTCCATATTATGTTCCTTTGGGTGACTTATAGAGCTTAAAAACATTGTTCGGGGATGTTCATTTTTATGGTTTTTCTTGGGTGGTTCACTTGTATTATTAAATTGATGTTTGGGTAGATCATGGGTAAACATATAGAAATGATATTACACTTAATGAATGATATTATAGAAGTTTGAATTATCTTATAATTAATTATATTATATCCATGTGGATGAATCATTATATAATAAATAAATGATGATTATTTCGGTTAATTTGAACGGTTTTTAGATCACAACGAACTTGTTTTAGCTTTTCACTTAGTAATATAGCCATAGGTTATTTCCACAACTTAAAATAGAACATAATACATATAATATATTCTGGTTCAATCATAAAAATGGTTTCATGACCAGATCTGAAGGTAGAAATGGAAGAAGAGAGCATGTCGTTTTTGAAGGTGATAAATTAACACCACATGAACAACATTCTCTTTAATAAAATAAAAGGAAGAAGGAAAGGGTGTGGGGTGATATAATATCCCATTAGAATCATAAAATTACATTATATTTATAATAATAGACTTAAAAAACAATTTTGATGAATATAGGTGGGGAGAGATCAAGAAAGGAACTTGAACATGAAAGGAAATTAAAGGAGAATAGGGAGGGAAATAACCTCTTAAATCCATCTCTTGAGAACCTCCTTAAGAGCCTAATCTTGTTCTTTTGATGAGACCAGCAGCTCCTGGATGTGGGGGAGTGGCTAGGGGAGATGATTAGGCAGAGCTTAGACAATGCATGAAGCTTTAGGGGTGTGGTTTGGCATGAGGAGGGGGAGGGCTTATTTATACATGAGGAGGGAGGTGTTTTTAGTATAAAATATTAAATAAAATAATATATCAAGAGTTAGACTTGTAATAGTAGTTTTTTGACATCCTAAATCATATATTAATATAATAAAATTATTTTTATGCTTGAACTCTTCTCTATAATTAGAATTCATTAATTTATTAAAAGGAAAGTGAAAGAAAGAGAAAAAGACACTTTAAGAAATCACCTTTTGACTTTAGGCATTGGAAAGTTCTTTTTAGGTTTTAGAATTGGATTTATAGTATTTTAAGAAACCATTTATGAAATTTAATATATTTTGGCCGAATCTAGGGTTCTATAATTTTAATTTCATCGTTACATCATTAATGATGCAATTTAGTATACACCGATTATGCGAAAAATTGTATTTTTTAGTATTCACCTGAAAATTGAAGTATTTCAGAAAAACCCAAAAAATTATCCCTACTATTTTTTGACGTGTAGAATCCAAAAATGAAGTCCATTTTTCAAATAGAATTTCCTTAATATTATTAATTTCATATTTAATTAAAATCATAATTTACTTAAAAACAGTTTTTAAGATTAAAACTGATTTTATTGTGCTTCCAAAAATTTTGTAGGGTCTTATAAAATTATCTAAAAACTATAAGACATTGATTAAATTATTTATGAATACATTATATAAAAATAAATATTATTTTAAATTAATTAATTAATTATAATTAATTATTTATGACTTAAAAAATACCAAAACATTTACTAAGGTCAAATTGTTACTTTTTAAGATGTCTAAATTTTATTTAATTATTCATAGGTAATTTTACTCTTATGTTGGATGATTTATTATTCATAAGGGTCGTATTACTATTCATAAGGGTATGTTACTATTTTTAAGGGTATGTTACTATTCTCCAAAAATCATTTTTGTTTCATTAGACTCCAATAATCATCTTGAACACAACCGTGTAAGTCGGATTTTCAAAATTCCAAACACAGGAGTGAAAAAATTATGTTTAAAGGTCACTTATCACTTAGTAGTTCATTATGTTTTGTTTTCAGGTCATTTTATGACATAATTTATAAGAAGGGAATTTCCATTGAAAAACTTTGGGTCATTACATTCTTTCCCCCTTAAGAAATTTCGCCCCCGAAATTTCACTTTACACAAACAGGTGAGGGTACTTCTCCTTCATTTCCTCTTCTGGTTCCCAAGTTGCTTCCTCAAACTTATGGTTCATCCACAACACATTGACAATATGAGATGTCTTGTTGCGTAGAACCTTATCACTTCAGTATAGAATCTTTACTGGCTGCTCCTCATTGGAGAGATCATCTTCCAGCAGCCCCACCTCTGAGTTTAGTACATGTAAGGGGTCTGTTATGTACATCCTCAGTAGTGATACTGAAACACATCATGAACTTGAGCCATATTCAGTGGAAGTGCTAGACGATAGGCCACGACTCCTATACAATCAAGGATCTCAAAGGGGACAATATACCTTGGTCTTAGCTTCCCTTTCTTCCTGAATCGCTTGACTCTCTTTCATGTAGGTATTTGAAGGAAGACTTTATCTCCAATGTCGAACTCCAAGTCCCTTTGACGGTTGTTAACATAGATATTTTGCCAACTTTGACCAGCTTTGATGTGTTTCTGGATGACTTGAACCTTCTCTGTCATCTCTTGAACAAGATCGGGCCCAAGTAGATTTCTTTCTCCAACTTCATCCAAACAGGTTGGAGTTCTACATCTCTTTCCATATAGAGCATCATATAGAGCCATCTGAATACTCGAGTGGAAGATATTGTTGTATGAGAACTCAACCAATGGGAGATGCTGATCCCAACCACCTTTGAATTCAAGAGAGTAGGCTCTTAGCATATCATCAAGCGTCTGAATATTCCTTTCAGACTGGCAATTGGTTTGGGGGTGATAGGTCATGCTGAAATTTAATTTAGTACTCAAAGCATGTTGAAGTCTCCTCTAGAATTTATATGTGAAACCTAGATCACGGTCAGAGACAATTAAGAGTTGAACACCGTGCAGTCACACCACTTCCTTTACATATATCCTTGCAAGTTGTTCAGGCGAGAGGTCTTCCCAAATAGTGATAAAATGGGCTGTATTGGTGAGTCGGTCAACCACAACCCATATCACATTATTTCTCTTTGACGTCTTTGGGAGACCCATGACAAAGTCCATAGTAACATTTTCCCATTTACTCATGGGTATAGGAAATGGTTTCATCATACCCTTGGACTTTTGTCGCTCAGCTTTAACATGCTGACATACCAAGCACCTTGATATATATTCTGCAATCTCCTTCTTTATGTTATCCCACCAAAAGTGTTCCCGGAGAACACAATACATCTTGGTACTCCCAGGATTGATAGAGAAAGTTGAGATATGTGAATTATCCAATAGCTCCTTCTTTATCCAGGGTGATGAAGCCACACAAAGCCGCGTTCCAAACCGAATCACACCATCATCATCGATATGGAACTCTTGCAGCTTCCCTTCCTTTACCACATTCACCCTCTTTTGTATCTCCACATCATCACTTTATGCTTCCTTAATCTTCTCTTGGATGGATGGTTGCACAATCATTTGGGAAAGGTAGGATGTATCCCCTACCCTTATGATTTCCAAATCCATCTTTTTCATATCCAAGAAGATAAGGTCTTTCTCAATCCGCATCATGGAAAGAGTAGCAGGTTCTTTTCTGCTTAGAGCATCAGCTACCTTTTTCACCTTTCCCGGATGATAGTGAATAGAGTAGTTGTAATCCTTGATTAGCTCTAACCATCTCCTTTGATGCATGTTGATCTCCTTTTATGTGAATATATACTTCAGGCTCTTGTGGTTGGTGTATATGTCACACTTCTTGCCATAAAGGTAGTGCCGCCAGATTTTTGAGGCCAAAATCACGGTGGCCAACTCTAGATCATGCGTCGGGTAGTTCTACTCGTGGATCTTCAACTGTCGTGAGGCATAGGCTATCACAATATCATTTTTCATGAGTAAACAACCCAATCCTTTCTTTTAAGCATCACTGTATATCAAAAAACATTCTCCACTTTTCGGTAGTGTGAGTACAGGTGCAGTGATCAGTCTTTTCATTAGATCCTTGAAGTTTCCCTCACGTTATTCCGTCCAGACATACTTTACCCCATTCCTTGTTAACATAGTTAGCGGGCTTGACAATCATGATAAGTTTCTCAAAAAACGTTGGTAGTACCCAGCTATTCCAAGAAAACTACAGATTTTTGTGACACTAGAGGGCCTGGGCCATTCCTCAGTCGTCTTTTTCATTGAAGGATCCACAGAAATTTCCTCACTTGTGATCACATGTCCCAATAACGTGACTTGATTCATCCAAAAGTCACACTTTCTGAACATGGCGTACAACTTCTACTTTCTCAATGTCGCCAACATAAGTCTTAGATGTTCTTCATGTTCCTCCTTTCTCTTAGAGTAGATGAGAATATCATAGATAAACACTACCACAAATTTATTGAGGTAATGTCTAAAGACTCTATTCATGAAATCCATGAAGATTGCAGTGGAATTATTAAGTCCGAAGGGCATCACCAAAAACTCATAGTGGCCATACCTTTTACGGAAGGCTGTCTTCTGAATATCTTCCTTCTTCACCTTTACCTGATGAGATCCAGAATGAAGATCCACCTTTGAGAAGTATTGAGATTCTCTTAACTGGTCGAACAAGTCATCAATAATTGGGAGAGGATAATTGTTCTTTATAGTGATCTTGTTGAGTTCTTGATAATCGATACACAGCCACATTATTCCATCCTTCTTCTTCACAAAGAGAACTGGCGCACCCCAAGGCGATGCACTAGGGCATATGAACCCTTTGTCCAGATGCTATTGCAGTTGTTTCTTTAAATCCTCCAGTTCGATAGGAGCCATCCTATAGGGGCACTTCAAGATAGGAGTAGATCCGAGTATGAGTTCAATTGAGAACTCTACCTCACGATCCGGGGGATTTCTGGGTAACTCTTCGGGAAATACATCACCTTATTCCCTCACGATGGGTATTTCCTCAAGCTTGGCACTTTCCATCGATTCATCCATTTGGGGGATGTATGCTTCTTAATAGGGAATCAACACCCACACCATTGAAGGATTTATCAAAGGAGATTCATGATCTTACTTGAATTTGTAGAGGAGCATGAGATGGTTCAGAATATGAAAAGATATTTCCTTTTCCCGACAGTTGATATGCGCTCTATATAACGAGAGCTAGTCCATTCGCATTATACCATAGAATTCAACCAAAGGAAGTATTACGATATTTTACAGAAGAATCTTCCCACATAAGTCAATGAGAGAAGAGTCAAATACTTGGGTGGCAATGATTGCACCACTTGGTGTTTTTACAGATATCTCTACATCAAGGTTTTGGGGCTTCGATTCTATTGTTCTAGCAAACTTGCAAGATATAAAGGAATGCATAAAACCAGAATCAAATAAGACTTTTTCCATTATTGAGTGAATAGTAAGTGTACTGTGTATGACTTCATTATCATGATCCACCTCCATAGTAGTGATGGCATAAGCCTTACCTTGTTCCTTTGGCTTTGGTGGCTATTGATGTTGATTACCCTCGAGAGTTCGAGGTTTAGTTCACTGGTTTTCATAGTGCCCTAGCTCCTTACAGTTGTAGCATTGAACCACGAGTGGTTCTCACCTTAAATCAGCTACATTCTACTTCCTTTTTGTGTATTTTCGACCATCATGAGCATGGTTTCCTTCTCTCCCACACTTGAAGCATTTCCCCATCCCTTTGAGGCAGTTCCAATTGTGCAACTTCCCACATTTTTGGCATGTGGGTCATTGATTTTTCTTACCACCTTTATCATTAGATCCACTAGCTTGAAACTCCATCTTTCTTTTAATATCCCCATAGCCATGGGAACCTTATCCAAACTCCATATCCACTTTGAGATCACACTGAACAACTTCGTCATAACTCCCAAAGTCTCGAATTTCAAGAGCCTTTCGAACATGTGGTTTTAATCCACTAAACAATCTATCGATTTTTCTATCATTGTTGATAACAAAACCTGAAGCATACCTTGCGATCCTTGTGAATTTTTCTTCATAGGTTGTGACAAGTTATCCTTCTTTTGGCTTGAGCTCTATGAATTCTCTCTCCATATTCATGCAAAGAGTTCGTGGAAAATACTTATCAAGAAACATTATCTTAAAGTATTCCCAATTCCATCTCTTCAATTTCCTCCCTTGGCTTGGTGTTCTTAATCAAAGCCCACCATTGATCGGATTCTCCATCTAGAAGATAAACATCTAGAGTCACCTTTTCTGTCTCCGAACAGTGAAGCACAAGAATGATATTCTCCATGGATTTGACCCACTGTTCCGCAACTAGTGGATCAGAAGATCCACAAAACGTCGGTGGTCGTTTCCACATAAAACATCGGATAGCTAGTTTCCCCCTCTTTGGTGAAGGAGGAGGTTCCCCATTATTGTGGTTATTATTCATAACCTGAGATAATTGGGTAACCATTGCCATGAAGTTTTGAACTCCACCTCCCAAATCATTGGGGATGCCGTTCAGGCAATCGTTGCATTGGCCCTCACATGAGTTGTTGGCCTGATTTCTCCTGGTTTCCACCATTTTCTAAAATAGAAATGGATAGAACAAAACTTAACTAAAAAAGTCGTCAATAACTTATTCATTTAAACAATTTTACCAAAAACATAAAAAATGGGATCCCTAGGTAAATACTCCTGTGTGAATTTTTGTACTTACTCTCATACTAGTGGTTTTCTCTAGGGTTTACTAATCCTAATTCCCAAATTAACTAAACCTTGCCTCTGATACCAACTATAGCAACCCTGACCTTTCTTACATTACTATTACATAATTTAAAAAAAAAATACTTAATAGTATTATACATAGAGGATCCAGAGGTTTAGTGTCTTGGGAAAACTAGGACCCCGCATAACAAATACAACATCAACCATAAACATTTATTTAATTTCTTCATCACTAGCTTCTTAGTGGCACTTTTCCTCTCCTTAGTACATGTAGACACCTAAGGATATACATCAAAAGGGGTGATCTAGAATCCTAGTAAGAGGATAGATAAGAACAATATAGCATGGGGTGAGCATAATCATAACATAGGCTAAAGATCATGAACATGAGAGGAGCATATATAAAAGACCTGAAATGTGGCAATGCATAAAAATGAAACATCATGTCTTAGTGGTTAACTACCACACATACATTTGAACCAAGATATGATCTTGTTCAGAAATCATTTCAAATTTACTCATGAGATTCATCACTTTAACCAATGCATTGGAGCGCTATATGATTCTGGGCGCTCCCGTCACATTTAAACATTCATATTGTGCTATATAATTCCAGGGGCAGCTATCACATTATAACATTATCATTTATCATGCATGCCAAAATGAGAATATAACATAAATGAACATAACCAACCCATGAAAAGGAAAGGGTTTAATCTCATAAGAACACATTCATAAAATTTTTGTTCCCAAAAGAAAGAGGGAACATCATACATGATACAGGAATCATCAACCTTGAATGAGATGTAAAAGTTGAGTTCTTAAGAGAAGAGTTCTTTTGGAAAAAATTTGGATTGACATAAGCTTCATTAGAAAACATGTATATCCCAGAAAAGTAAATTGAATGATGAAAAAATGTTCTTTGAGGAGTAACTATTTCAAAAAATGGAGTGAAAGAGGTAGAACCCGAAGGACGAAAGTTGGGTTCGAGAATTTCCCCTTACCTAGTACCCGAATGCTTCCTTCTCTTTAATGTCATGTATAATGGAATTATATTAATTAATTAAAAATCCAGAACCATGTGTAAATTAATTGGGTTCATTATGGTTTCATTATGTCATATTATGTTCCTTTGGGTGACTTATAGAGTTTAAAAACATTGTTCGGGGATGTTCATTTTTATGGTGTTTCTTCGGTGGTTCACTTGTATTCTTAAGTTGAAGTTCGGGAAGATCATGGGTAAACATACAGAAATGATATTACATGTCATTAAAGATATTACAAGAGTTTTTAATGATCTTATAATGAATTATATTAGATCCATGTGGATGAATCATTTGATAATAATTAAATGATGATTATTTGGGTTAATTTGAGCGGTTTTTGGATCACAACAAACTTGATTTAACTTTTCACTTAGTAATATGGCCATATGTTATTTACAAAACTTAAAATAGAACATAATACATATAAAATATTCTGGTTCAACCATAAACATGGTTTCATGACCAGTTCTGATGGTACAAATGGATGAAAAGAGCATGTCGTTTTTGTAGGTGATAAATTAACACCACATGAACAACGTTCTCATTAATAAAATAAAAGAAAGAGGGAAAGTGTGTGGGGTGATATAATATCCCATTAGAATCATAAAATTACAGTATATGTATAATAATATAGTTAAAAAACAATTTGGATGAATATAGGTGGGGATAGATCAAGAAAGGAACTTGAACTTGAAAGGAAATTAAAGTAGAAGAGGGAAGGCAATTACCTCTTAAATCCTTCTCTTGAGAACCTCCTTAAGAGCATAACCATGATCTTTTGGTGAGACCAGTAGCTCTTGGACGTGGGGGAGGGGCTAGGGGAGATGATTGGGTAGAAGATAGAAAATGCGTGAAGCTTGAGGGGTGTAGTTTGGCAAGAGGAGGGGGAGGGCTTATTTATACATGAGGAGGGAGGTGTTTTTAGTATAAAATATTAATTAAAATAATATATCCAGAGTTAGACTTGTAATAGTATTTTTTTGACATCAAAAATCATATATTAATATAATATAATTTTTATTAGGCTTTAATTCTTATTTATAATCCGAATTCATTAATTTATTAAAAGGAAAGTGAAAGAAAGAGAAAAAGAAACTTTAAGAAATCACCTTTTGACTTTAGGCTTTGGAAAGTTTTTTTTAGGTTCGAGAATTGGATTTATTGTATTTTAAGAAACCATTTATTAAATTTAATATAATTTTTCTGAAACTAAGTTTCTATAATATTTATGTCATCATTACATCATTAATGATTCAATTTAGTATACACCGATTATGTGAACTACTGTATTTTTTACTAATCACCTGAAAATTGAAGTATTTCAGAAAAAACACAAAACTTTACCCCTACCATTTTTTGACGTGTAGAACCAAAAAATGAAGTCCATTTTTCAAAAATAATATTATAAATATTATTAATTTAATATTTAATTAAAATCATAATTTACTTAGAAAATCGTTTTTAAGATCAAAACTGATTTTATAGTGCTTCCAAAAATTATGTAGGGTCTTATAAAATTATCTAAAAACTATAAGACATTGATTAAATAATTTATGAATACATTATATGGGAAAAAATATTCTTTTAAATTAATTAATTAATTATAATTAATTATTTATGACTTAGAAAATATCAAAATGTTTACTAAGGTCAAATTGTCACTTTCTAAGATGTCTAAATTTTATTTAATTATTCATAGTTAATTTTACTATTATGTTGGATGATTTATTATTAATAAGGGTCGTATTACTATTCATAAGGGTATGTTACTATTCCTATGGGTACATTACTATTCACCAAAAATCATTTTTGTTTCATTAGACTCAAAAAATCATCTTGAACACAACCGTGTGTGTCGGATTTTCAAAATTCCAAACACAGGAGTGACAATGTTATGTTAGAAGGTCACTTATAACATAGTAGTTCATTATGTTTTGTTTTCATGTGATTTTATGACATAATTTATAAGAAGGGAATTTCCATTGAAAAACTTTGGGTCGTTACACTCACCGATCTATTTATTTTATGTTTTCTCACTATAACCAATCATTATTCCTTATATTGGTGTGTCATGACTCACCGACGCAAAACTTCTATCGGCTTCATGTCACACCGATTACTATTTATTTTAACTATATCTATCTCGTTTTTTTATTTTTCTTCAATCGATGTCTTATTTTTTTTCGAGACACACCGATCCAATTCCTTTATCGGTGTGTCATGACTCATCAATAATTTTTTGTTCTAACTAATGGAGACACCCTTTTTTTAACTATCAGTTTCTTATTTTTATATTATTTTTTGGTGAGTTATTTTATCTGCGACATACTATCACTGATCTTTTTTATTTATCAGTTCTAGAGCACTCACCGATGTTTTTTATCTATCGGTTCCACGTACTAACGGATAGTTTATTAACTTCTCACAACTGGTGACTTGTTTTCTAATTTCAGCTATTGGTGACTTCTTTTTTTATTTTTTATTTTTTATAACTATTATTTAGTCAACAAGACTCACCGATCCCCCAAATCCCTATCGGTCTCATTCCCAAGAACCGATATCGTTTCCCTACCACTTCTTTGTCACACACCGAAACACTTCATCCCCACTCACAGTTCTCCATTGTTAGCATTGTAGACACCGATAACTCCACCATGTAACTCAATTAAAATTTAGTCTTACCCGCTATTCAAAATTATCTATAGCCAGGCGTATTTATCTATCTGAACAAATCAATCCCTAAAACCCACCTTTCCCAAATCTGAAATGATGATCTGTGAACACCTTGCATCTAGATCCAAATCCATGTATAGACTCAATTTTTAAAAAATCCTTTCATCCATGGAGTTTTTTGTGCGCTACATCGATCCAAGAAATCTACAAAGAACTGGCCAGGTCACACCGTGAGGAGGAGATCAAGCTGCTAAGAGACCTTGCCGTCATCATTTTCTTTCACCAGTAAGAAGAATTTTTTTTGTGTCACACTGAAAGGAGTTGAATCCGAAGCTAGATTGAATCACTGTGTTGCGAACCGTGGAAGAGGGGCCGGTTAAAGCTAGGAATTCCTTAGATCTGCAAGATTTTGGACCGCTGTGGATTTCACTAGTGAAGAAAACCCTATTTACTCACCTACATTGGGCCAATTTGGGGGGAGATATAATAAACTTAAAAATATATATACTAAAAAAACTATAGTAAAAAATAAAACAAAAATAATTAAATTATATTGTTAAAAATTAATAATTCTAAATAAATAATTAACATAAGTTATTTAATAAAACAGATTATTTTTTAAACATAAATTAAATTTAATAAATTTAATAATTATTTAATAGTAACTTCTAAAAATGAATTAGAATAGATTACTGAAAGGCTTATTAATTATATTTTAATATTATGTATGAATAACTATAAAATAATTCAACTTGTTAAATAAATGAAATGATAATAATAAGTTATTAATTGAATTATAAATAAACTAAACCAGTTAATTTAGAATGTTAACAATGTTAATTTTCAAAGTAATAATAAACTTAAAGTTTGTAATTTATTTAATTATATTAATTAAATTAAAAAATATAATAATAACTTATAAAAAATTTAAAATTTAAATTAATAATTTATGAAACTTTTTATTTTTAATAATAATATATAATAACTTTATTAGTAACAAATTCAATCAACTTATAATATGTAAATTATAATAATTTATCTTTTATAATTAAATTATAACTATTTTAATAATATTTTTTATTTAATTATAATTAATTATATTATAATTTCTAGTTTTTAGTAATACTAATAAAATAATTAGGTTAATAAAATTATTTAAAAGATTATTAATCCTTTTAAAAGACTTTCTAATAAACTATTTTCTCAATTTATAATTATCTATATCTTTTTTGATTTACCTATGTTGCTTCTTTATCTTGTAGGTTCACACCAAGGACTTTAAAACGTCTAGGATCACCCCACTAACTCATCTAGAGTTAGTTACAAGGGTAAAACTAGTGTGATGTGCCAGTCGTGAAAAAACACACGTGTGCGGTATAGACATGAAGGACACTTAATGTCGGTGAAAATAGAGCGGTGACATGAAGCAAGTGATGATGGATAAAAAACAGAGCAGAAACTCACATTCAAAAGAGGGGACATTCATTTGATCACATTGGAAGATCAAGTTGTGAGTAGAGTAAGTGCAGAGGGTGACTTTGGATCCACTTCTTAGAGCTAGAGGAGTTCAGGAGAAGAGCAACATCTCGGGAGTTTATCTTCCATTTTAACTCAAGTTTTTGTACTATTTTATAGTATGTTTATAGTTTCTATAATGATAATGAACAAAATAGTAGGATAATTCATTCGTTTGGGGATAATTTGAAGTTCCACTGGTTACCTTTAAACGTTCTTATTCACTTCATCTTTAGATGTATTCAGTATTGATCGGTGAGATCGATACTGAATTCATTGAATTTCATTTTTCCACCAAAATTTAATTTCTAAATTTCAAAATCAATTGGAGATATTGATTGTTAATACTTTTTTTCAAAAGATAGTAAATTATTAAGACTACAAGACTTACAATGAGTTCATCATGTGGTAATTTTTCAAACTGTTCATAGTTTATTTATTTTGGAGTGGTGAACTCTAAAATAGATTGACTAGTCTGACATAAATCTGGGTGTGGGAGGTAATTCATACTCTTATGGTGGAACTCTTGAATATCATTTAAGTTAATTTAATTTCTTTTAGAACCAGTAGAATGGATATTTTTCCCCGAGCATTTTATTAGACTGTTCGTTTATCAGCGTGCAATATCCTTGTGTCACTACGTTTTCAATAGTTTATATCTACAATTTAGATTAGATATATGTTTCAATGTTCTGTCACTCTAATTCTTAATAAAATTTAAAAAAAATAACGAGTAAAAAAATTACAAAAAAACTACTCTACTATTGACAACAGTGCAGTATTTTGTAAATTTTTAGAAGAATAGCGGTTAGAATTACTTTCCATGTGGGTATGACCCTGCTTGCCACATTTACCATATTTGGCAGGATTATAAATTTTAAACTTTGACTAACTTCAATGACGGTTCTAGTCATATAGCTAATATGATTTTATGGAGACTTTGATAAGTGTGATTTATATTAAGAACACTTTCAATTTAATAATATGAATTTTCATCTAGGGGTTTTATTGTGATGATTCACTAACTCTAAAACCTTGTATTTCAATCATGATAGTTTGAGATGGATCATTTGGAAATATGAATTATTATAGTTTTTCACAATCTCTAATTCTAGACTATGTAAGTGTTCTATTTATTTTTAATGGGAGAGATGATGATGATGGATTTTTGGTGAATTTATGTCTCTGGGACTACACTTATACTTAGTGAGGTTATCCATTATGAGATCTTTCAATTGGTGATCAATGAGGGTTCAGACTTCCATGTTGGATTGATCCAATATTTACCAAAAATGTGTATCAACTCCTATTGATTGATCATTTATGTCTAAGGATATTCTAACTTCTCAAAACAAATATTTATTTACTCAAGCTATTTTGGGAGCATTGATTGTAGTGACGATTTGGTATAGACTACTATGATGTGTGATATAATTAATGGTTGTGTTGATTTTAAGATAAACTGGGTTTAGTTTTGATGAAGATGGTCTGTCATATTCTGAGGAATTTGAAGAGACTCAATTCATACCATGAATGAAATCATAAACATGGATAAAAATGTTCTGAGAAGGTGGTTTCCGAAAAAGAATTTACTGAATCAAGTCACATTGGGATATTGATCATTGATAGTGTATGCACCTACCATGTGACCAAAAACAATGATCTTGTAATTGGAATCATGTACGATAATGAACTTATTGTAATATATGTAAATGATGAAGGGTTGAAAATTATTGGCTCGAGGAATACAATGTTTGGGGGAAAAGTCATTAGACGTGTAGATGTCTTGGTTGTTGAAGTACTCAGTTAGAACATGCTAAGTTTATGTAAATAGTGTGACTCTGGACATTACATAAGATTTTCTAAGAAATTATACGTCCTCAAGTAAAAATATGGTTCTATTATGTTGCAGGGAAAGAGTAAAAAAGTGAATATCTTTCTTATGAGTGGAGAATTATATATAGTATTTCTATGCAAGGAAGAAGAAAATAAACTATGGAATAACTGTCTAGGCCACATGATCCAAACTTCCATAGTAGATATGGTGAAATATGATGTTTCTTGAGATCTACCAAGATTATCATGTGAATGTACACATACGTGTGATGACTGCCAACAAGGGAAGATTATTCAAAAGACATATGAGGAAAAAAGAGAAGGTCAACAATATTTCATAAGTTGGTTCATATTGATGTGTTTGGACCACTATCTAAAAGTGATATTTATAGGAGGATATATTATGTTCTCTTCATTGATGATTATAGCATTTGTTTCAATCATCACCCACAAATATGAGGTGTTCAGTTTCATTACAAGATATCGATGGGATGGTGAAAAGATGCTTGGTTATAAAATCCAGAAGATTTTAAATGATAATTGAATAGAGTTAACAAATATAAAAGTGGAGGATTATCTTCAGAAATGTGGGATATGGCATTGGGTTTTGGTGGTAAGAACTCATTAGCAGAATGGAGTAGCTGATAGAAGAAATAATATTGTGAACAACACGTCTTGAACAATGCTCTATGAGAAAGGAAATCCATATAAGTTTTGAAAAGAAGATGTGATGATGGAATTAAATACATAAAATAAAGCCTTATTGCGTCCAAATGATGAAAAGACTCTATATGAGCTATGTTGTGGAAGAAATCCATCATTGAAGTACATTAAAATCTTTGAAAGTAAGTGTTTCATTATAAATAAAGAGAATCACAAGAATTTTGAATATTGTGGAGAAGAAGGGGTTTTTTTTGGATTCTCAAAGAAAAGAAAAGAAAATAAGTGATTCAATAAATGGATAGGAAAGATTTTTGAACCCCATGATGTAACCATTGTGTAGAATGAGAAAAATATTCATAAAATATATGATCAATCTCATAAGGATATTAATGAAGAGAAAAGTATATGATAATATGCTACAATTCAATAGGATTATTCAAAAGAATACCTAGATGATGATAAGGATGCGAATGATTCATTATCTACACCAAGATAAAAGAGAATAACTTAAATTGATAGGTAGTTCAATGTAATTTAGATGGATGTGAAATCATCATTTCTAAATGGGGTTCTTGAAGAAGATTTATACATTGAGAACCCAGATGGTTTTCTCATTCATGAGGATAAGAAAATATATTTTCAGATGAATAAGGAATTGTATTGGTTGAAGAAAGCACCAAGAGGTAGTCCACAGACAGAGAACAGTCTGCAGATATATGATAGTTTGCTGAGACTATTTTTAAAATCATCTAAATAGGAGAAAAGGTATTATGCAGACAGCGTATGGAAAATGTACGTCGAAGGGTTGCAGTTCGCTTTGGTATAAGCAGTATGCGGTGAAGGCAGTGATGTGTTAAAGATTGGGTAAATCATGGATTTGTTTATTCTGCATTTATATTTTCCAATATAAGGACCACTATTCCCATATATTAGAATTTATAATAAATATCATTAGATGACATCTCTTTGCTCTATGAATTCAGTAATGTTTGAAGGTAGTTCAAGTAGAAGCAATTCTTGCAAAGTTTCTTCCAAGGTTTTGAAGCCCATAAAGGGAGAAGTTGTTCAGAAGGATGTTTCCTCGAAGAGAAGTGGTTCGTGAAGAAGGAATTTCACCGAAGGTTTTTAAGGGGAGTTGTAGGGAAAAAGTAAGAACATCCACAAAATATGAATGTGGTACATTGAGGGGGATCTTCATTACTCAGAAGCGAAGCTATTCCATGAATAGAGAACAAATCGTGGAAATTGGGTGATTAACATAACTAGGGACAGTACGCAGATGTTTTATGTGGATGTAGTATGCAGAGGTAGTTCATAGAGGTAGAACAAAAAGGAAGTACGTAGACAAAGGTGGTTCGCATAATAGTCAGCAATACGTAGAGGAGGTAGTAGCATAGAAAACTTGTTACACAGTCCATGGGAGTAGCAGGTGGGTCGCGGAACAGTCAAGGAATCTTGAGAAATCTTAAAATATGTTAGTGAAAGTATTTTCCAGTATCTATCAGTACACAATAAAGTGGAAATCATCTATATGTGAAATAGGGACTTCAATAGTGAATCTACCTATAGCTGTGGATATAGAAATTCATGAAAATGAAGGGACCTAAATTTCCATAATCTATGTTTGACCTACAAGTCTATAAACTATGAGTGTATTCCATTCCAAGATCAGTGATAGGTGGAAGACAATCATGGTGACCCTTTCCACTGGTAGTGATCTAGAGAAAGTGGAATAGGGAGTGAGACTTGGGAATACTGTAAGTAGACCCTAAACCTTATATAGGTAGTGATCTGGTGTAAAGATGATCTTTCTCAAACCTTATAATCAATATTGGTAGTGATACTTAGTGAATTTGGTACAACAATTTTTTTTTATTGTATACTCCTTGGACGTAGCCCAGGGAGGGTGAACCAAGTAAATATCACTATTTTATTTTCATGCTTTCATTTCTAATCATATATTGCTACTAGATAAAGAGAGTAGTGTGTTTATTTTTCAATGAAACGAGATCTGAAGGGGAAGATGTTTTAATATGTCATACCCTAATTCACCCCCTCCCTCTATAAGTATTCGACCTTGTAGACCTAACAAAAGATAAAAAAAATCCTCTAAAAGTTGTTTATAGATTATACCTCTAGTGAATTATTACAGCATGAAAGAAACAATGGGTAGTAAATAAGTTATTATAATCAATTTCACAAGATAACGCTATTAGATAGATGTATTATTTTTTTATTCATTATTATTCTTATTTCAGTACATAAAAATAATCCTAGTTATGGAACATGGGCCAGCAAGAAGTATTTTTAAATATATATATATATATATATCATAACTCAAGATCCATCATAAAAATAACTATATTTTCCCATTGATATTAATATGAAAAAAATGTAAGCATGATGAAATTAAGTGAAATTATAAAATGACACCTTTGTGAAACAAATGATCCCAGTATGCTTTGCTCATTATCATATTATCATAGATTAGAGAAACTAAGAGAGGAGACCTCTAGATCATACACACATATATTCAATCTATAGATTCATCATTATACTAACATTCCATTCCAGAGTGATAGAACCAAGTGAATTATAATTCCCATGAGATCACTGGAACAAAACAAGTTTGATCTAAGAAGGAGAAATCAAATCGTTCTTTTTCCACTCTCTTGTTTCACTTTCTAAATTTTTAGAGAAGATATGAAAATATCCAAATTCATGAAATAGATGTCCAAAACTATTCTACGGTCTAAAATATGGTTTTTAAAATTATTTTAAACTTATTTTAATTTAAATTTTGTCCTTATAAAATTTAAACATAAAAATTAACATTTTTAGACACAAGTCATTTTACTAAAATTTTGTAAGTATCATGAATATTTTATCACTCAATTGTGATAATCTCATATTTAATGTGATTAATATGATTCATTAACTAATATCATTCCTCAAAAATATTCTTAAGTAACCACAAATAAAAAATATTAGTTTCAAAAAATAATTTTATCATATTCATGTTTTTATTCAAAATAAATTTTTAATACATTGAGAAATTAATCCAAATATGATTTTTATAAATAGTAATAACATCTGATTTAATTTTTTTTAATTCATATATTTTTTATCACTCACACTAAAATGTTCATTAGCTAACAAACATAGGGCCCACTTCAAACTAAGCTCTAATTCATTTGAATTGGTGGAACTCCATGATACATTTTTTGTGTGAACCGCAATGACCATATCTTGATAATAGTAAGTTCCACTCTAAAAAAAGTTTGATATATAGAAACACATCATATCACCTAAATAGATAAGGATTTTTCAAGGTTATAAAAACATCTTACGAATATTTACTATGTAATATAATCTCTTTATCTCAAGATATTTTATCAAGTAGGATGCGTGCTTTTTTAATCATACTTTTATAATTTATTTATTTTTCTTCTACTATATTTTATGGAATTTAATTTCTCTTCCACGGACATGGATTTAAATAAGAAACTACCACCCGTTCAAAGTTCCAATGAAATAATATCCCTCAATTTATAAGTGATAAAACCTATCGTGATCATTCAATAAATTTAATTCCACTAATGACACACCTTCCACAAAATACATCACCATAAATAAAAATATCATAGTTTTTATCATGTTTCAAAATACATGATTTAATGATAAACATTGATAATGATCTTAATTCTAGTGACCAACTATTCAAGATTATATTTTGGAATATTCAATAAAACACAAAAACATGTGTTGTTCTTATTAACAGGACATGAATTAGGATATATATTACTTGAGATCAACTAGTGAAAACTACATGAGAATAATTGTCAATGATTATGATCCCCCAACACCTTATATTCAAACATCATCTCTATACCATCATATTTATGTATATAGTCTATAATAAATACAATTAAGATTACTTTAATAGAATAATAAGGTTTTAATTATATCCAAGAAAAGTTATATATTTTTTATATCCCATGTATCCTGAAATAATAAACTTGTAAATAGTGTGTGCAAAGGTGATGACACTATCATGGTAAGAACAAATCATGTATATCCCAAATTTTATGCATGTTATGGTAGATGTGAAAAGACATTCCAAATACTATGGAATTCATGGTAAATCCTATGGACTTTATAAAGTATAGGCTTAAAAATTTATACTTATTTATAAAATGGGATTAAAATGTATTTTCATAATGGGATTGTATTCAAACATATTTACCTTTATGCATATATTTTGGCTCATGAACGTATATTATTTATCTGATCAATTTTAATTTTTATTTATTACACTATTAATTTTTTATCCTGACGTACCATCACTCACCATGTTTCTAATTTACATGCCTCACACCAACCCACCACAAAAGATGGAAAATTCACAATATCTATTTCTAGCATCCCATAAAAAATTTTAAAATTCTTCAATTCAATTATGAGGATGTCATCCTTATAAGATGACACTTCTTACCATATAACTTATACATTTTTTTATGAATATAACCTATTAAATAAATAAATAAATAAATATAATCTATTTTCAATAAGGGGTAAAAGGAGTAATTTTTCAATAGATGTGACATGTTCCACTATCTAAACACAATAATCTAAATAAAAGAGGCATCCAACCTACCATTTTTAAAATTTTATTATTGGGTTTTTAATCAATATGTATATTATATTTCATAGTATATACAAAATATGGAGTGACCAATGATATTTCATTAAAAATATAGAAAATTGATTGGTATTGTAAAATTTAGTTCATATATAAAATTTTTCCAAAATAAGCAAGCTATAAATTGGTCTCTGTCTATATTATCCTAGATTGTTTAGGCCCAACAATCTTTTTTACAATCCTATGAAATGTTATACTCAATTTGGTTCTAAAGAACCAAATCTAACAATAATACCGCTTGTAATAAATCCAACTTGTTAGCTCTCACAAGATATTCGTGATTCTACTAAGACATGACTCTACTCACTAGGAATTCCATATATATCATTATGACTAGAATTATTTTTAAAAAATTCAACACATTGATTAAAAACCCTCAAGAGAGTGTATCTGTGAAGTATGTATATTTTCCAATCATATATACTAGGCTCCATAGTTCCTGTAATACCACTAAAAAATTCCATAATATTAATTATTGTGACAATACAACACTTTATTGATATAACTACAAGATCTGAAACAAAGTTGTGTTTTATACTTCTTCTTTAGTTCCATCACAACAAACATGTTTTTTGTAGAATTGGATACCAATATCTAAAATGAGATTCACTTCCCATTTTATTAACTTTACTATGATTCTAGATCATATTGATATATTTTAATTCTAGTTTATATCCCATATGATGACTCAATATCCTTCCTCTCCAAGTACCAATAACTAATCCCTTATACTTTATCAATTTTTATTTGATAGTAATAATTGGTATACAATAATGTTATCTAGTATTTGTTTCATATTTTCCCACAATGTGTCTTAAACAAAAAAATCTCAAGGATATTTGATATTTATTCCACATTAAATAGGCAATAGTTAACTCTTGAATATTTTAAAAAAAATATTTAAATATATTTTCAATTTATATAATTTTACTTATTCTAATAAATCCATAGATAAATTGCATCTTATATTATTCCCTATAACTTGAGTTTATATGTTAAGTCATTTATAATAAAATATTTTAAAATAACTCATAACTAAATATAATAGTAATATCTATTTTAAATATGTTGTCAATATATATCAGTTGGAAAATCATGGTACCACCACTAACCTCTTATAGAAATTTGTAAAAATAATTATACCATGATTTAATATCTAATTTTGATACATAAATGAATCCAGGTAGATTTCACATAATATATCTAATTTTGAGGTTAAATTTTTTTCTATTTATATCGAATATATTTTTCATAAGTTTTAAATTTTAACATTTTATTATTAAATATAATAATTATTGTAACCTACTATGAAAATTTGAATTCAAATGGATTTTACCATAACAATGGGTGAAACATTATCATCGTAATAAATACCTTAACATAACATAAAATCTTAACATCAATTCATTCATCATAAGTATTAAATTTACCATAACCACATAGTCCATTCATGAATACCATGTTGAATGTAGAGGGTTTTAAAATATATACATCTTTTTGGTACATGGAATCAATTTTTTTTGAATTCATATTCACTTATCATTTTAGTTTATTTTCCATTTATTGCTTCATTATAGGATAATATTTTTTTATTATTGGTATGTAATATATCACCTAACTTGGAGATTGTTAAAACAAAATCTCATTGGTTTTTAACTTTCCTATACTATATGTTGTTGAATAATTATTATGACCTCTTTTCAAATTTATTCCATTGGAAACTTATTGTGAATCATGAGCCTTGACATTATCAGAGTCTATCTTACTCCCAATATCTCAAATAAATATGTGATACCTCTCATATAAATGTAGTCTTTCGCTTGAATATTCTTTTTCTATATTGGTATAGTATATGTAATATCCTTTGTAACTTTAGTATAACTTTCATTGATACATTTTTTCTTCAAGTTGAATGTTTTTTCCTATAATTTTCCATAATAAACGTTTTTTATCCTATCAAAAAATTTGGTGACATAATGTATTTATTTCATATTATAACTCATATGAAATTACATTTTTAATTTTAGTTTGTATATGATTAAGCGTTAGTGAAAATATTTTAAAATCATGTCCAAAAAAGAATAATAAATGTCTTGTATGACTTCTCATCAAAATCACTATGGAATAAAAATTTTAATAACTCCTATTTAATAACATAATTAATCTGGTGTGTTTATTAAAATTATATTTCAGGAATTATATCCACTGTAAATTTAGTTATTAGTGAGTGATTAGTTAATATTTTTATTACTTACCACAACCGAGGCATTTTTTATCTTCTAACCAAGCATATTCTCTACATCACTTTATTATTTCATAAACATATTGATGGAATATTGGGATTCTTTATAATTTACCTCTAGTTTCTACCTAATATTGTTTTTATATATCTTTTTTAACTAATTATATAATATTTTAGACTTTTTCATCTTGAATATTGAAAGTTTTATAGGTTATTATATCTCATAAAAACATGTAAAATACAAAAGAGTTTTAGCTGAAAAGTGTCTAAACACCCTTCTTGGTATATCGTTTATATTTTCTTCTTTTATTCTTTGTTTCATTATTATATTGTCCACAATTGAGTATTGTTTGAGTAATATTTTTTATATTCATATTTAATTTCAAATATTAGTTACTTTTATTCAATTATAATTAATCAAATATTCATGTATATTATACCATGATAATTTTATTTATAAGAATGCAATAAAATATCAACATACATAAACTCTATACCTAGGTAATGTCTTTGTCATCTCATAATTCATCATAATAGTTTTAAAAAAAATAATATTTCCACTAGGAAATTCCAAGTTATGATCTTCTCTAAATAACATAGGACTCAAGTTCTATTAGAAAAATAAATATCCAATTTTGTTTAAAAATAAGTGACCTGAATTAGACACCCATTTCATGTCCCAAGGAATTTATTAAGTCCAAAATCCAATACACACATGAGGTGTAATGATCAGACACTAGTAGGGATTGAGGGGGAAACAACCCAGTGATTAAAGAGAGAGATAAGACAAATAACCACTTTCAGCAAGTTCCATCATGAGGATGCATTCAGTCTCACAAAGTAAATATCCACTTCAATACCTGTAACTTGTCTAAAATTATTCATTATTATATTTCGATAAAAATGTGGAATAAAAAATTGTATCTAATACTATAGAAGTGAATAGGAAATATTTCATGTAATGATGAATACACCTTAAGTGTATGTTTTTTATTGATTCTTATTCAAATAATTTCAATTATTTTTCAAGTAACCTCCAATACTATGTATGAATAAAAAAATCTAGTTTAATTCTCCACCTCCTTATCTTTTTTTTTCATTAAAGGATCGAACAAAATTACCTTTTTCATTGTAATTTCCATTAAAATTTTCACCGTGCCTCTCTTCTATTTCACAATAATATATAAATATTTATCTCTGTTTTTTTATTACCAACTTGGTGAACCTTATTCAAAATATATTTATGTTATTTATCCATAATTTCCATTTTATAATTTCTAATAAAACTAGAGAAACTTGGTGATTATGATAGAAGTATGAATGTATGGATAGATCATTTTTCATCCTAAATATTAACTCTTCTAATTGATCATTGTACTCTATCATATTGACTACATGAGGTAAAACAATGATTTTATATTTATTTTTATATTTCTATAGTTTATTCACAATCTCAATAGTTTCTTGATTCACATTATCCTTATAAATGTTTTGGAGACGAGGAAACATTATGTAACCATCCATTCCCCCGTTTTTCTTTCACAACTCACTAGTCATTGATGATGACATTATGATTTAAGCATCAAATTATTCATCTATGAGCCATCTATAAGTTCCCATATCACTCTTATTCTCTTCATTATGTCCCTCATCAGATAAAAAGATCTCTAATAAAAAAAATTACTTTCATGTCCTAGTACCATGCATATGCTCAAATACCACTCCTAGAAATTTGTTTCAATGAGGACATGATAATTTTACATGATTTATTTCTATGTTTTTTTTTGGATTACATACCATATTAAAATAAAATACAACATTATAATATTAATAATTCTATATTTATTACCAATAATTTTGAAAATATTGAATTATAAATCTTAATTTATATCATTATTTTATTAAAATCCCAACAACCATCAACAATTGAATTCAAAATATTCATCCACATAAATATTCTATTAGAAAAGAATCTTTAAAGCCACAATTCATAATATACGTTATGGATACACAACTACCTAGAGAGTTTTAATGTGGGATTTTGGTTGGTCAACCACATTAACTTGTGGATCCTTGATATATCGAGTGGAGTGTCAGCTTCTATAAATTAATAACTTGTATCTCTTGAAAATTTTACCTCTAAAATATCCCCAAGATATATATGGAAACTTCATTTATGAAAATTGTAATTATGTCAACCCACAACTCTATTTAGAAATCCCTAATATAAATAGGCACACTCAACTAAAGCTAAAAATAATCATAAACATTGGTTTCATTCAATTTTAAGTGATTGAAGCTATTTATGGATTAATATAACATTGAATTATTTTATAATTATTTGATTAAAAAAATAAGATTATATTTTATTTATAATTCTTATTAATTTAACTTTTTGATCACATTCACAAAATTAACCACATATAAAGAGGAATAAATCATTTTTAATTACATAATTTTTATCCTTTCATGATATTATACTATCCTATGTGATCATACACCATCAAATCATTAAAATAATAAATAATTAACAATTAATGGTAAAAATAAATAAATAAAGACTTGATCAGGACTTGTATTCTACTATTTGGGTTGCACCGTAAGTTGTATCTTCTAGACTCTCAATCCTAAGGGAATTATGTGTGAAACTAGTAAACCAAATGTTTTTGAAGATATTGGTGAAAAAATATATTTCTTCATAATCAGTAATTCATGAAACACATCCCGTATATCTTGAAATTTAAACCTTTAAGTGAAATTTAGAAAGAGACACTCATAGCTGACACTCAATGTGGAAACATGAAATTAGTGAATGTAACTAAAACAGGAAAAAATATTATTTGGTTCAAGAAATGTTCTAATACACTAGATATCCATATTTTATTATAGGTGTAAACCAGATATTACAATGTATGATAAACTCTAAATAAAAAGATGATTGAAAATTATTTTCATGAAAATCACCCTACACACAGTACAATACAAATGACCCAAATAAAAACTTATATAGTAGCCATATTCTGGTTTCTATATATATAATTATTTCAAAAAATCACTATGAAGGAACACTATCTTAATATCAAATTTTTATAGAAACAAACCTTCCTTGGAAAATAGGGTAAGAAACTATTGAATCATTATGTGTTTCCCAACATAAGATAAAAACTCTCTGAAATCCACCCCTTCTGATTGTTGAACTCTTTTCACAACTAGTCACACCTAGTACCAAACTAGACCATTTACTTCCTCATTGATACAATAAACTCATTATTCTATAGTTCAATCTTACAGTCCAAAAGACGTGTTATCTTACATGTACTGGTAGCATTCAAGGAATCTATTTATTGCATCATTTCTGACACCCAATGAATTGATTAACTGAAATTTCTCACCTTACATGTGATTTCCAATTCCCCACCTTTTGTGAGAAATATAAATTCAATTTGAGAATCAAACCTATGATCTGGACTTCTGATCTTGGTAGACCACTGAACTCATTAGGTTGAACTCCTTTCAGAAATAACTCTTCTGAAACTCATCCTCGAGCTTTCATTGTCCTAAAAACTTTTTGTACATCAGCCAATTATTATTTTAAAACATGATTAGTGTCCCCATTCTCAAATTTTGGTTGTAACTCTCAAACTGCATATGTATTTCTCCTTATGATATTATGTATCACCTAACCTTTACTCAGCTCATCATTGGCCTACTCTACTAGTTCCTTACTTCCAAGTATATCTTCTCCCATGTTTTTATCCTTCCATAGAATCTCCACATTAAAGAAGATGTTCTAAACATTGATATACTCCAAAAGCTATTATCATAGAGTTTAAAATAATACTTTTCATCACTATATCCTATAAGGAATCATGTTCGAGATTTATCACTAAATTGATCTATAACCTTGGCATTGACATGGGTATATGTGATACCTTTGAAAACTCTCAGGTAATAAAATCACACCTTTTTGTAATACTAGAGTTACTCAAGAGTTTGTTGTACCAATGGTTTAAAAGGACTCTTATACATGATATGAGCTTCATGGTTAACAGCATAGGCCAATAATTATATTGGGAAACCATAACATAACCTTATGATCTTGGATATCTCATTCAGTAGCTATCCCATCCATTATATAACACTATTCTAATCAGGTGTTCTAGGAACCATATCCTCTATCTGGATTCCATTTATCTATAAAACATTCTGAATTACCTTCCCCAATATTGACCTCCATCATCGAACTGAAGTCATTAAAACGTCATTCCAATATCAACTTGTAATATATCTCTCAATTTGATGAACGTCCAAAAGACCTTGGACTTGTGTTTTAGTCAAATACAAACACATTCCATGAGAAATCATCAATGGAGGTCAGATAAAAATGTGTTCCTTAAGGAGAAAGTATGAGTGTTGGTCTATATATGTCCTCATAAACCATATTTTGATTATATTTATTAGGTGTCCTTTCAATTGAATGATTTAAACTATACACTGATTTCTATGTATGATACCCCCACATGTTTTTTAATTCATACAGACAAGTATCTAAAATCCTCTATCAACTAATTCCATAAACCTTTCTCAACAATGTTTCCAGATGGCCATGCCAAAAATATTCTATTCTATAAGGAGTTATACAAACATAAATGATAACTTCTAGAACCCTAGTTAGGTATTAATTTATGTCTTTCACACCATGGTACACCACCACAGATCTTTGGGTTATCTTCCACACACTATAAAAAATAGGGTAGAAAAACCTATATTGTCAAGCTAAACAATAAACATTAGGATCATTTTTAGTCTTGGTATATTTCAGATTCCACAAAATTCAACATAAATCCATTCATTTATTTAATTATCACATATACCAATATCCTCATACACCTCTCTCGTCCCAAGTTAATCCTTTTCCAAGCCTTTTAGATGCATAATTTTACATGTATACAGTTTCAAATTTTAAATTAAATGAAGCTCTGAAATCATGGAACCATAAATCCATTGAACTCGTCCCATATAGAACCAAAATATGTCACTCACCTTCAAATGAAATGTTTGTGGATGATCAAAAATCATAATTTATAGAGTTTACATTTCTATATTGTTAATCCTTCTTTATGTGTCCCTTCATTCCACAGTTCCAACATACAGAGTCTTCAAAACTAACTGTATTTACCATGTTATTTTCTCTTCTATTTTCTCCTATTTTATTTTTAATCCCTCTGGTAGAGCATCTTCTATATTATGAAAAAATGAAAAAAATTCTAAAAGTATATGATTCCACTTTCTTATAGATATATTCATTCATGATTAAATCATGGATCTTTATAATAACCAAGACATTCATTCCATTTGAATTACTCACAACTATCATCATCGTATCCCATGATTGTAGAAGTGATGACAATATTATTAAGGCATGCACACCTTCAGTAAAAATCACTCCAACTTACTCCACCTAACTCTGGATCATATTGAATTCATCAATATGGTCAGTCATAGACATTCATTCTAAAAACCTTGTTTATAAATGTCACTGTAACATGAACACTTTGTTAATAGTGTAAGGCTTCCCATATGTGTTAACAACTTTAGTAATCAATCTTATAATTTTATTCATTTCATAGATAATGAAGTAAATATTCTAGTCTACCATCATCTAGACGACACCTAGTTCCTTTCTATCCTGCATTTTACAATCCATATTTTTCCTAACATTTGAATTCTTCCTAACCAATGGAGGATTGATATCATTTTGAAACAAATACCCATCTACAAGAATTTTCTAAAATACAAATTCTAAACCATAAAACTTATCCATCCTTATCATGAACTCTTCTAATGACATGCATCAAAGATATAAAAGACACACTAAATTCAGAATAGAGTAATGGAAAAGTACATCATGCTTTCTTGAGGTTGTTGTCTGAGCTTCCCTTCATATATCCAAACCATGATTCAATACCATTTTCTACATTGGAATTTGTATCTTTAGAATTTTCAAACCTCTATAACTCAATTGGGGAATTATTACACTGGAATTTCTAGAAGATATTTGTTATAGTGGAAGATTTTTGTATAATGAGGAATACAAACATCACTACCACACAACTTGAACTCGAACCTTACAACTAAATTTTGAAAGAGACCCTCACAATAGACATTCAATGAAGAAACATACAATGAATGAATGCAAAGAAAATATTGATGAACAGAAGGGATTATATGGTTTTAAAATAGTCTTAATCCATGAGAAACAAACACTTTTACTAGATTAGTAAATATGATATTACAATAGAAGATCTAATATAGAGTATAATATAATATAATCTTATGGATTACTAAATAACTTTATCATAAATTATAATACAAATGATGCCCAATCTAGACTTATATATTAGTTATCTTTTATTTTTCCCAATTACATAACCAAATGATCTTCCCAGAGAGAAACGATTGTGGATAAGATCTTCAAGAACATCAAATCACTCAATTAAAGGTAATCATTTTCTCAACTAGATCACCAGCTAAATAGTACATTGGTGCCATATTTTAAAGCCAGTACTTTATATATGATGTTTACATATTTTTAAAATTTTAGTACTACCATTTTTTTATGATCTATACTTATGGTTCTGAGAATGACTATATCTTCATATGATTGAACTAAAAAACATCAAAATATACACCCTTCAGATTAAATCAACACTTGAATGAAAATTACTTTCTCAAAACAATACTAATAGGTTAATTTTTTGAGTTTATAATGGACTCACCCACATAGGAAAATCCTTATATATTCAACATATATTGAGTTATAGTGTTATTTTATTCCCATGTATTTTACTCATTTGGATTTATATTAGATATTATATTTAATTATCTCATCAGGAGCTTATCCATTATTTATGATATAAAACCACACGAAGGTGAGGGGTAATTTTATACATGAGAATACATTTCATAAATTAAATTTTGACACACAGACCGGTATACATTTAATGGATGTATGGATGAATCACCGATCATCAAATCCTAATATTTAATAACTAAGTATTACAAAATTTTACATATAGAAGTTATTAATATTAAATAATGTTAAACCCAACATATATGGTTCAATAATAGATCATCATCAATAAAAATTCATTGATATTGCATAAAATAAATAAATAATATAAAATATAATTGAGATAATTTTTAATGGATTATTGTATAATAAATATATTTTTAATTCATTATCAATATGTCTCATGGATCCAAAAATAATTTATTAAATTACATATATTTTAAGAAAAAATAAGTTTTTTTAATAATATTTTCAAGGTCGTGTAGACCTTATAGGTGGCCCTAAAAGAAAAAAAAAATGGAATTTTGGAGGATATGTTAGGTTAGTAGAGTAAGGGAGGACCTGATTCCCCCTAGTCTAGGTTTGTTCAATAAACGTAGATCTACAAGTTGTCCAAAATTCTAAGAAAATAAAATCACTTAAATCTAGTTAACCTCCCATGAGGAATTTTTAATTCTCATAGTGAATCATGTTTATAAATTTATATTACTCTTTCTTAAAACTAAAACTACTAAGACGTATTATAGTTCAAGTCTGAGATAAAACCAACAGAGAATAGTACGTAGCATGAGAAAACAAAATCCAATATTAACGATGAAAAAAATAATTAACAAAGTAACACTATTACTAAAAAATAAAAGAATGAATGAAAAGAACACTAAGTTTTTAAAAATCAAGATACATTACATACTAAAGCATAAAAAGAGGTAATGGGTAGTCATATCATTTTTGGGATTGGTTCTAGACTATCTAGTGGTTATACATTCACTCTCTAATTACTAAAATCATTTTTAATATGGTCAAGTACATTGATATATTTATAAATTAGGTGATATAAAACCATATTTAAACATAACACTTAAACCCCCCAGTCATTATGAATGAATCTAAGATCTAATTAATGTTTTAACACCCTCATGCAGAACACCCATATAATATGAAGGGCTACATGGACTCAATAACACCACCCCAAATACCATAGGATACCAACTAGTGATTATTTCCTGATTCAATCAATGGGGATACTATTCCCTCAAATCTGAGTCAAACAATAGAAAAAAATAACCCAAATAACTATCACATAATTAGAGTACACATAATAAATAAACAAAATTCTATAATAAATTTATCATGTAGAATTCATAAAAAATTACAACCAGAAAATCATGCAATTGATCAAAAATTAGGCCAATCACATATAAAAAAACTACACCCGATCCCACTTCCATCTCCGGGACACACTACACACCTAGTCTCCTGATACCATTGAACTACTCCAACCCAATCTATCACATGATATGTATTCAACCCAATACAACAGATATAAGGTAGGCATACACAATGGGGTTCCCATATTGGGTGATAGAAATATAACTCAATAGCTTTCCACCAATTTCCCATAGTATACACCATTATATACATGTATGAATGAGAGAAAATAAAAATTCCATGCTTGCTTGTCCGACATTGTGTACTAACCATACCCCCGTGACTCCTTGCACATCATGTCATCATGTGATAACCTAACCACCATGATCCTTGATCATACATACTTAAACACCATTCTATAATCCCATCATCAACTTTACTCTTTCCATCATTCCCATAACCCAACCCATACCTAAAGTCTCATGGTAGGCATCATCCAAGACCACAACTGTAACACCCTGAGATTTTATGAAAAATAATCTTTTCATTAATGTCTTGTGTTGTACGCTACACCAAAAGGAGCTTGCACAACACGTATCCTGTACTTTCCTTGCATTACATACAATCACGACCTTCCTCGATAGCGTGTATAGTATGCAATACCGTGTTTCACTAAACAACGATATGCTATTAAAATATTATTAAAACTAGCCGTTATGAATAGTAATAACCACTTTTTGAAATTTTGTAAATTTTATTTTTCAAAATGGACTTCATTTTAGGATTTGAAATATCGAAATTAGCTTAGGGTGAAATTTTGGTACTTTTTGGATAACTTTCATATTCTGATGAATAGTGAAAATTTCTAAATTTTAATTAAAAAGAAATTTTTTTAATAGAAATAATTAATAGTGATAAATTATTAATTTGAGTGGTTTTAAAGTATATTTAGAATATATTTTTACAATTTAATACAATTTTGAACATTGGATGTAATTTCACATTTAAACCAGACATAAACAAGTGTCAATCTTTTGATGGTTATTATCTCTTAAAAACACGCTATTTGTTTTGGCGACGGGAATTAATTTTTAAATTAATTAATGCAACTAATATGTTTTGAATTTGGTAAAATAGACATCATTTTTGAGTTCATAATATCAAATATATCTTAGGCCTAAGTTTTGGTATTTTTCTGGAAACTTTCATTTTTTGATGAATACTGAAACCACTAAGTGGTAGTTAAAAAAAATGAATTTTTCATAAAACTTAATTTTACCGCTTCTGTGAGTGGAATTTCAAAAATCCTAGAGACACGGTTTATGTTAGTAAGTAAAATGTGGTTCAATGAGATGAAAATAATTTTTGCTGAATAGTAACTTTTTACTTTTTTTTACCACGATTAAAAGTAAATAGGGTAATTAAGGGTAAAAATGATATTATTATTTCCCTAACACATGTCCTAATTCTATTGGACAAGTGTAATTAGACCAAAAACAACCTTAGGAATAAAATATGACCATTTAGCCCCACATGGATTAGATTAGGACATTTATTATTAATTTATTTAAAGAAGGGTTAAAATAGTTAAAATCAAAGTTTAATAAGTAAATCATTTTTAATCTGGGTTTATACATAAGATAAATTCGACTATAAATATTCATTAGATATCTAAAACGATTTAATACATAATGGTATTTTATTTGTAATTTTTATACATTAAATAAATTCATTTATTTATGACACAACGATGATGCAGTAATTATCTTATTAATGAAATATTGACATAATTGATGTTATAAATACCCAAATAAATATAATTTGAGACTTTTTATGAATTAAAATAATTGTCTAGGTTAATATGACATGTTAGGATTAATTTAATTAACTTGTGTCGAAGTAATCATTCTGTTATGAGCTTCAAAAAAATCAACTATTGAATAGTGTCAAAATTGACATAAAATAGTTTTTAAAACAAATATTATATTATTAGTAGTTATTTTATTCCTAAAAATCTAAGGTTCGTCCAAATGACTTAGATAAGGTTGTATATATTAATAAAACACAACATGGGGGTCTCTTGGATGTATATGGTAAGTTTATTAACTATATAATATAAGAATACAAAGTGACATGGTAATGTCAATCTAATTAACTAAGAGTTAAAACTAAAAGGTAAGGTTAATATAATGACCTAAACTTGTCTAAATTCTATTTGATGAGAGGAATTCGACCCATCCCCACCTTATCTTAGAAATAACTCAATTTGGAGCTATTTAAAACCGAACAAGACTTTATAATAAAATAATAGTTTTAGTTATTCCAAAGGTGCCCCTCTCCTCCCTTATAAAAGGGCACCTCCTCCCCCTCTTCCTCACACCACATTGGGCCTTCAAGCTCGGCCAACCCCTACCAATTTCTTCTCTCCACTTCCCTAGAAATATCCTAGAGGTTCTGGTCTTCTTCAAAGACCTATTTTAGTGCCCTAAAAGGAGGTCTCAATGAAGTACTTCAAAGAAGAGGAGGTTCAGACACTTACGAAGCAAATCGGACCTAAGGTAAGGGAAAATATCACAATATCATTTTTATCCAAGATTGTTTATACTTTGAAATTTACTGGGGTGTATTTTATCATCCACATACATGTTTCCTCAATATGTAATATTATTTCCATCCACCTACAATTGTCTAAATCCAATTTTACCCTTCAGTGAGTTTTTAGTAAAATATTTGAAAGGAATCTTTTGTCGTTTTTCGTACAAGGTACTTTCTGACATTTCTGACAAAAGTACGAGAAGAATGTTTTTTTAACTTTTGTGGCATGAATGGATTTTTAAAACATTATTTCCAAGAATCTTACTTTACAAGTTTTCAAGTTTATTTTTAATCAACCTCTTTTAGATTAAAATTGTCTGACATGTTGAGAAAGAAAAAATGTTTTTGAAGTAGAAAGGATATTTTCCTCAATAATGGAGTTCATGTTTTTTATCAAAATTATTTTCCATCTAAGATAATATAGGGTTCTGTTTCTAACCCTATTATTACATTGATTTGATTATGTTGTGATGGAATTATTTTTATGAATTCCTTTATCTTATATGAATTGTTTTATGATGTCATGTTGTTTAAGAATATCATTTTTATTACATGGATTATGCAATGATGTATGGTTTATGATTTTGTGGAACACATAAGAATGGTATCATTATGAGATGGGTGGGACCTATATCTCTCTCCAATGCATTGGGTAAAGATTTTATATCTCATGAGATAGACATGGCTGGAACGGTAGGTTATACCGGTTCAGTGAAACAGGACTGAAACGAGGGTGACTGAGTTCAAAAAAGGACTTTGTCCACTAAGATAGTCTTGTCAATGAGTATTGACTAATAAGATATGATTCTCTATGATTATGTGTGTATGCCACAAAGTTTCATGTTTTTAGTTATGATTATTGGGATTTCATTTCACTACTATGATTTATCCCATGTTATGAAATTATGCTCTCTTTTGCAGGTTAAGATTTCCAAAATGTTATGTTCTTATGAAGATGATGTGATTGATATTTCGTTTGTTTACCCTTACTGAGCATTTGAGCTCACCCTTTTATGTTTTCTTTTCCCCACGATATAAAGAAAGGTTTTAGGTAAAAAAAGGGAAGATCTTTATGGGAGATGTTGAAGATCATTCACCACGATTAGAAGATTATATTTCGAGTTTCCAAAGACACTAAAATATTACGATCCTTGTGTCTGTGTTTTTGTTATGTACTAAGTATTCTGCAAAAGTAATGTAATGTCTATGTACGTCAAGCTTCGGGTCTTTACAGTTGGTATCAAAGGAAAGGTTTAGTCAACCATTAGAAACTAGGATGCGAAAACGTTAGTGAGATCACTAGAGATATTTCTAAGCTATGTCTAGGGATGTCCCTAAGGATAAGTATACGTATATGATATAGTCCTAGAACTATGGTAACGATATTAGATTAAACCAAAGATGTTAGATATTGAAGTTACTCCCCCTTTATTATGATTTTTTCCTCTCACACTATTCTTTTTGGGTTTTAGAAAATGGCTGGAAACAAGATGATTCACGATAATGGAGGATATGATGGACAATGGAATGATATTCTTCATGAGAAACCAAATGAAATGGGATTTGGATGTCCAAACATCATTATTATGCCGAATCAGCAATCTCATAATATGATCAATAAAGTAAAATTTGGTAAGTTTCCTGACTCGGCTAATAAGAGAAAGAAGGAGTATCATGATGATCATAGAGGAAAGAAAGTTCAATTTCCCCTATGTAAATAATGTGGGAAGAGGCATCAAGGAGAATGTTTCAAAGGAACTGGAAGATGCTTTCGGTGTAGAAAAGAAGGACACGAAGCCAGTAAGTGCAAAGGAAAAGGTTCAGTTAACACCACTGACAAGTATAATGGTATTGCTACAACATCAACAATGATTAGATGTTTTAAATGTGGAATGTACGGGAATTATGCAAACCAATTCCCTAATTGAAAATCTCATGAAGAGAAATAGCATGGTCATATGGGTAGTATTTATGTGGATGATGATGAGCAGACTAAAAATGATATATGAGCTGAAAGAAGTGTTGAAGCTCAGTCGGTTGTTTTAGAAGGTAGTGGAATGATTGTATATTTATTGAGAGTTATGTTGTATAGTTAATGGTACTATGGAATAAAGAATAATCTAAGGATTGTTACACTATTTTTTTTCCAAAAATTATTTGAAAGTATATGTTGAATGGTACCAGTAACCATGGAATGTTATTCAGATATTTTTGTAAAGTAGATGATATGCGCATAATGAAGGAATAAGAAGATAACGAGATGTTTGATTGTATTCATGAGCTCATGATTGATATAAGGACTAAGTGATATCATGGTTTGAGTATATAGAATTTTGAGGATTTTTGTACGTGTAAAGTGTTAACTTTTAACTACATTCATGTTTTCACTAAGGTTCAATGGGTATTCAAGAGAATACATGATTAAGGCCTTTGAATGTTTGGAATGTAACCAACAAGACATATCTATTGATATATGGGGATCAATGATGGTATTAAATCTCTGGTAATCGTTTTCACTATATTATGAGAATGGACTGTAGTATTATGGATAAGCCTAAAGATTGGAATGGATTATGTTGGACATAAGTTAGTATTGTTTAAGGATAGAAGTTTTTTTTCGATATTATTGATGGGATCTTATAGTAATATAGTTTTAGAAAAAGGACAACCTGCAGGACGAGCGACATCCCATCACGTCGGACAAGGTTGTAGGAATCGAACCCACAACCGAAGTGCGACTAGCCTTTTTCGCCTACCACTGGCCTACAGGAAGTCTTTGTTTAGTAGAAACTAGTTTTATTTTATTAAGCGGTATGATATATGAAGTATAAGTTCATTTTAGGAACCATATATGATTAATATCACTATAAATGGACTTATGTATTTTTTGATAACTTTTCTAACCTTTTGTTTGAGACAGATGGAATGACCCATCATTCTATCACATGATCTTCTAACACATCACGAATGACAAATTCAACTTCATTTCTTTAAGAGATGAAGTGGAAATTGTCCAAAGAACAACAAACGGTGAGACTATACCAAAATCACGAAAGTATTTCTTCTAATTTCAATTTCATCAACTTTAGGGAAATGATCTTGAAAACCAAAAATGTTGTCCTAGTGCTCTTATATCTGATGAATCAGATGGTACCTTAGATCATCACAAATTTATGGCTTTGTGATTGCTGGCTTTTCCATAGCCATGTTCTCTACCACTCTCCATCAGAACATGATGGTTAGATTTCTCTTCCATATCCATATTTTCACCTATGTGGAAACCCAATGATTAGTTTATTTGGGTAATCGTTACATTTCATACTTTAGTTTTTAAATCCTAGTTTTGGTATTCCATTTTACGATGTAGGTTTCTATTAAAGAAACTTTCGAGTAGTAAACCATTTATAACCCCGACGAATTTTGAGGGCGAAATTCATTTTAAGGGGGGTAGAATGTAACACCCTGAGATTTTATGAAAAATATTCTTTTCATTAATGTCTTGTGTTGTACGCTACACCAAAAGGAGCTTGCACAACACGCATCCTTGACTCTTCTTTCATTACACGCAATCGCGACCTTCCTCGATAGCGTGTGTAGTACGCAATACCGCGTTTCACTAAACAACGATATGCTATTAAAATATTATTAAAAATAGCCGTTATGAATAGTAATAACCACTTTTTTAAATTTTGTAAATTTTATTTTTTAAAATGGAATTCATTTTAGGATTCGGAATATCGAAATTAGCTTAGGGTGAAAATTTGGTACTTTTCAGATAACTTTCATATTCTGATGAATAGTGAAAATTTCTAAATTTTAATTAAAAAGAACTTTTTTAATAGAAATAATTAATAGTGATAAATTATTAATTTGAGTGGTTTTAAAGTATATTTAGAATAATTTTTAAAATTTAATACAATTTTGGACATTGGATGTAATTTCACATTTAAACCAGTCATAAACAAGTGTCAATCTTTTGATGGTTATTATCTCTTAAAAACATGCTATTTGTTTTGACGACGGGAATTAATTTCTAAATTAATTAATGCAACTAATATGTTTTGAATTTGGTAAAATAGACATCATTTTTGAGTTCATAATATCAAATATAGCTTAGGCCTAATTTTTGGTATTTTTCTGGAAACTTTCATTTTTTGATGTATAGTGAAACCACTAAGTGGTAGTTAAAAAAATGAATTTTTCATAAAACTTAATTTTACCGCTTCTGTGAGTGGAATTTCAAAAATCTGAGAGACACGGTTGATGTTAGTAAGTGAAATGTGGTTCAATGAGATGAAAATAATTTTTTCTGAATAGTAACTTTTTACTTTTTTTTACCACGGTTAAAAGTAAATACGGTAATTAAGGGTAAAAATGATATTATTATTTCCCTAACACATGTACTAATTCTATTGGACATGTTTAGTTCTACTGAAAACAACCTTGGGAATAAAATATGACCATTTAGGCCCACTTGGATTAGATTAGGACATTTATTATTAATTTATTTAAAGAAGGGTTAAAATAGTTAAAATCAAAGTTTAATAAGTAAATGATTTTAATATGGGGTTATACATAAGATAAATTCGACTATAAATATTCATTAGAAAGATAAAAAGATTTACTACATAACGGGATTTTATTTTTAATTTTTAGACATTAAATAAATTAATTTATTTCTGACACAACGATGATGCATAAATTATCTTATTAATGAAATATTGACATAATTGATGTTATAAATACCCAAATAAATATAATTTGAGACTTTTTATCAATTAAACTAATTTTATAGGTTAATATGAAATGTTAGGATTAATTTAATTATCTTTTTTCGAAGTAATAATTTTGTTATGAGTTTCAAAAAAATCAACTATTGAATAGTGTCAAAATTGACATAAAAAAGTTTTTAAAACAAATATTATATTATTAATAGTTATTTTATTACTAAAAATCTAAGGTTCGACCAAATGACTTAGATAAGGTTATATATATTAATAAAATACAAATTGGGGGTCTCTTGGATGTATATGGTAAGTTTATTAACTATATAATATAAAAATTCAAAGTGACATGGTAAATGTAAATCTAATTAACTAAGAGTTAAAACTAAAAGATAAGGTTAATATAATGACCTAAACTTGTCTAAATGATATTGGATGAGAGGATTTCGACCCATCCCCACCTTATCTTAGAAATAACTCAATTTGGAGCTATTTAAAACCAAACATGACTTTATAATAAAATAATAGTTTTTGTTATTCCAAAGGTGCCCCTCTCCTCCCTTATAAAAGGGCACCTCCTCCCCCTCTTCCTCACACCACATTGAGCCTTCAAGCTCAGCCAAACCCTGCCAATTTCTTCTCTCCACTTACCTAGAAACATCCTAGAGGTTCTGGTCTTCTTCAAAGACCTATTTGAGTGCCCTAAAAGTAGGTCTCAAAGAAGTACATCAAAGAAGAGGAGGTTCGGACACTTACGAAGCAAATCGGACCTAAGGTAAGGGAAAATATCACAATCTCATTTTTATCCGAGATTGTTTATACTTTGAAATTTACTGGGGTGTATATTATCATCCACATCCATGTTTACTCAATATGTAATATTATTTCCATCCACCTACAATTGTTTAAATCCAATTTTACCCTTCAGTGAGTTTTTAGTAAAATATATGAAAGGAATCTTTTGTTGTTTTTCGTACGAGGTACTTTCTGACTTTTCTAACAAAAGTATGAGAAGAATGTTTTTTTAACTTATACAACATGAATGGATTTTTAAAACATTATTTCCAAGAAGCTTACTTTACAAGTTTTTATGTTTATTTTTAATCAACCTCTTTTAGTTTAAAATTGTATGACATGTTGAGAAAGGAAAAATGTTTTTGAAGTAGAAAGGATATTTTCCTCAAGAATGGAGTTCAAGTGTTTTATCAAAATTATTTTCCATATAAGATAATATATGGTCCTATTTCTAACCCTATTATTACATTGATTTGATTATGTTGTGATGGAATTATTTTTATGAATTCCTTTATCTTATATGAATTGTTTTATGATGTCATGTTGTTTAAGAATCACATTTTTATTACATGGATTATGCAATGATGTATGGTTAATGATTTTGTGGAACACATAAGAATGGTATCATTATGAGATTGGTGTGACCTATATCTCCCTCCAACGCATTGGGTAAAGATTTTATATCTCATGAGATAGACATGGCTGGAACGGTAGGTTATACCGGTTCAGTGAAATAGGACTGAAACGAGGGTGACTCGGTTCAGAAATGGACTTTGTCCACTAAGATAGTCTTGGAAATTAGTCTTGACTAATAAGATATTATTCTCTATGATTATGTGTGTATGCCAGGAAGTTTCATGTTTTATGTTATGATTATTGGGATTTCATTTCACTACTATGATTTATCCCATGTTATGAAATTATGCTCTCTTTTGCAGGTTAAGATTTCCAAAATATTATGTTCTTATGAAGATGATGTGATTGATATTTCTTTTGTTTACCCTTACTGAGCATTTGAGCTCACCCTTTTATGTTTTCTTTTCCCCAAGATATAAATAAAGGTTTTATGTAAAAAAAAGGAAGATCTTTATGGGAGATGTTGAAGATCTTTCACCACGATTAGAAGATTATATTCTGAGTTTCCAAAGACACTAAACTATTATGATCCTTGTGTGTGTGTTTTTGTTATGTACTAAGTATTCTGAAAAAGTAATGTAATGTCCATGTACGTCAAGCTTCGGGTCTCTACAACAACCCACAAACCAAGTCATCATGAAACATGATGATACCAACTTCAGTGCCATGAAGGAATCTTAGTATTACCTCACGTTATTCCATTAAACTCATAACATGCCCTACACTTGAAGACTCGGGGTAGGCATCATCCATGACCTCATCTATCCACTAAAATGAACTACGTACGATCCTTCATCCAATCCCAACACATTACCTTATCACTCAACCTAGGGTCAATTTCCATGAATCACACTATGAAACAACCCATCCATCTCACTTGAGGCTCTACACTATCACGATCCAAGCCTACTCAAGGTAATTTCCACAATCCTGACACATGCCTACTTAAAAAAATATCCTTTTCATGCACATGAGGATTCCATCTCCATAATAGTGTGTATAGACCTCAAGTTTTCTCTCCCACATCTAGTTTTTCACCTATCAATAGCACAAAAACATGTATTAAACAAATAATTGGTCTCATAGACCATAAAAGAGAAAACCAACATGTCATTCGGGTTCTGTCATTTGGATCTAGACCCTCATCATGAATCAAATCTCATATATCATGTTAGGGTTTCTACTAGGTCACTAGATATATCATGGTCTCTTCCCATTGATATAATCATTTTCCCATCACCCATTGGTTAAAATACTATCCAAGGTCTCCTTCGACCCTAACATCAAGACCCGACCCAACATCACCAAAACCTATCAACAATCCTAGTCCAGTTAACCATGGACCATCAACCCATATTCATCTTTATGACATTTGGAAACCTGACTCCATGTCCTAAATAGTTTTCCCAACCCACACCTAGGTCCTATATCGAATATCCAATGGGAGATTCCTCAACTCATTTCTTGGTGGAAATCCCTCTCCATCACACTCTGTCTTTTCATAAAGGACTCATCCCACTCACAACACTAACTATACCTTAATCAACCCTCAAATGGTTATCACTCCCTATACATGAGATTTATAGACGTCCCACCTAACACTAATAAGCATAATAATTTCACACTCACCCAAAGGAAACCTAGGAAACTATACAAATCCATCTAGGGATGCCTCAACATGTAACTCAACCCGATCTATCACTAGGCCTGAAGGGCGTATATAATCCCCACAAGCTGAAAACAAGTGTCTCATTATTAATCACATACACTCGGAAACAATTGAACCCTTTGACTTCAATATAAATTAGAAGTAGAAATAAATAAATAAACAATCCAAACATGTAATAAGAATGAATCATCCATAAAATATATACAACTGGATTAAAATATTTCAAAATCATATACAAATAAACTCCCTAGAAAAAACTAGCTAACCTAATTTCCTAGAAGAAAATATAAAAAAACTAAACATCCCTGACATATCCACTGGTGACCCCTAGTCACCCATTATATCCACTTCTCAATTAAATATCCAACCCAAACCTCAAAGGATTTAAACAGAACTGGGAAATTGAATGAGAAACATGTGTTCTTTATAGGCACCCATTTTACTAGTGAATTTGTAGTGTGAGATTTAAACATGCCTAACAAGATCTAAGAAATGAGTCAATACAATTACCTTCATAATATAGTCTATATAAATCATCATTGGACATATGGTGTAAAATATGATTTTCATATGCATTCTAAAATAAATATAATAAAATTCCATACTCACCTTTATTAAACAACTACCCATTCACATAAAATAAGGATCGGAAACTATTTAGTTAACCCCATTTTAAAATATTGAAAGCGTACATTGATAATCATAGAAACAAAATAATTATTTTTATTCCTCTTTCCAAACATTATATTAAAATATCATTTTTAGAAATACCACCATTTAAAACCTATTTCATAAAACATGTTTATGAAACCATCAAAACATTCCTTTTAATCTATATTTTTGAAGCAATTTTAGAAATCATTTTTAAAGTACCAAAATACACACAAGGCGAAATAAATTCACAAAATATCACCTAAGGAATCAAGAACACAGACAAAATAATAACTCAACCAATTATGGGTGTCATAAAATTGATAAATACATGATACAAACAAAGTATACAATGGGACACCTTGAGAAATCGTAAGAAGGACCTAAGCATAATGGGAAACATCATAAGACTCATAAACCTTAACCCAACTAGAGACATGATACCTATGATGGAACTAAGGTACCTAACTATGTCAATGGTACTTTGAAAATTTCTAACCACTATAACCATCTTAGGAGAACTCAAGTTACTATGGAAACAAAAAACATCCTATGAAAACTCATTATCTATAGGCAATTTCCCCTTCACAAGAGAAAAATATATTTTAGTTGTTTTAATTAAGCATACCACTACTTAAATTCTTAGGAATCCACTGACAAGTAAAATAGAGGTTAAAAAACATTAATTGCATCGATCTAATAATAATCATTTGCAATAAAACTCTTCTCACCTCTTGAAACATTAAATAGAACATTCCTTTTCACATTAATGCATAAGAATCACATATAGGTACATTAATATAAACCACTCCTATAAGGGGTCATAATTCAAAATGGTGTGCCAGTCACCAGGGGGGTCCATTGAGGGACTCACCCATTTTGGAAATCAGCTCATTCAAAGAGAGTAAAAACCATGCCTATGAAAAGAGTATTGGTATGCTAATATATTTCTTAGAATTTCAAATCATATTTCAAACAATTCCTCAAAATCCCTTTATTAACCCATTTTGAAACCAAATTTTTTTATAATTTCATTTTTAATTCATTTGAAACACCACTGAAACAGAATGGTCTCCAAAAAATTCAAATAAGGTCCAAATATATTTTTTTTATAAAATTACCCATTAAAATATCACATATATACTTTAAAAATTAATCCAGTGCCAAACACCCTTTAAAAATAAAAACATTAAAATATATTAAAAAAATAACTAAATCATTTTATGCACTCTTGGAATGTGTAATGTTTATTATAATTGTTGAAACCATTAATAAACCCTTTGGAAGTCATTTTCATAACCACTATGGGTATATAAGCTATTATTAGTTCATAAGGATGTAAATGAAAACATCCTAACAATTTATAACACGCATTAAATGGAAATTTCCAAGAAACTCTTATATGTTCATAGAGGAAATAGAACAAATCCATATCTCGATTGGTGGAGAATGAATAGCCATGAAAGGAATAAAACTCATGAACCAATAAAGTACCAAATCCCATTCAAGGGATGCTTCTCAAAGCCTATTCCAAATTTTAATAGAGGATATGGTTTTTTGAAGAGTGTAAAATCAAAGTAAAGGGAAAAGAGAAAGGAGGGGAAGTGGAAAGGAGGAGGAAGAACAAATTACCATTTGAAATCACTTTGAATCAAAGTTTGTTAGGACCAATAGGGGCCTATATACACAGAAGGGGGGGGGGGGGGAGGGTGAATCTAGGTATTGATATTTTTTTATAAATGATTATTTTCCCTCTAGATCTTGACCTCTTTATTACAAGGGTCACTTTTTTTTCACTTCTGTGATTATTTTGATCATTTCTTTTCTTCTTTATCTGATAATTATTCATTGAATGAAATGCAGGGAAGTGAGTAGGGAGACATAGAGATTTTCAGTTGGTTCACCCTCACTAGGCTACATCCAAGGAGCATACAATAGCGATGTGCCGTTGTAACGAATCAGAAAAATCTCACATCCAATAATGTTTGGGCTAGATCACTTCTATGCCTAGGCTCAATTCCTTTATAATTTTTGGGTAAACTCACTACTTTCCCAAGGGTCACTCCCTATTTCTCTCTCTCTCGCTCACTACCGGTATAAAAGATAACATTCTTCCTCTTCCTTTTCTCACTGAACATGGGAGGGATCAACTCACAGTTTATAGACCTGTAGGTCTGTTCATTTGCATGAATGAAAGCATCCTCAACTGTAGATAGATGATATGTTAATGAGAAAATTTCATCCATAGATGAATTACCCTCTTTCCCCTGATCACTGGGAAACTCACTTTGGAAATACCTTCACTAAGCACCCTACACCACGAAGCTCCCAATTTCACGATGATCAAACAAGACTTCACGAAGTCCCTCCCTTTTCGGAAAACACACACCTTTACAGAGCTCATGCCTCACAGAGATCACTTATTTCATAGAGCCTAGACAATCAAAAAGCTCAAGCCTTCGCAAATCTTAGGCCGTCACGGAGCTCAAGTCATCACAGAGCAACTTCCTTCATGAAGCTCACTGAGCCATCGCAGAGCACACCACTTTCACGGAACTAAATTAGCTTTCATGTTGCTCTTTCATTCGCGAAGCACACTGCCTCTGTGAACCACCATTGTGAGCTGAGAGAAAAAAAATTTCTTGTAAAGACTCTCTTATTCTCTTGAGGGGGTCGAGGCCTATTTATAGGTAATTCCACCAAACCTCGAACATTCTGTGCGAATTCAGTGCCACGTCATCTCAAATATCAATGCTCTAAAATTTCCACTAAAATTCTCTCTATACCGCGAAGCACCTTTGAAATATTCTAATCTCGAAGATTTTCATAATCACAGAGCATTCTGTCAATTCCTTCGCTCCATCGCCGCAAAGCCTCACCACAATGCATTTCACCTCTGTTGTTCGTGAACCTCGTCGTAGTCGCGAAGAACAATGTAAAAATTTTTCTTGTCTTCACAAAATGCAAACCATAGAGCATATCTTCAAATATTTCATATCTTTTCAACTTTTTGATGAGATATTCATGGAAATATTTATTTCACGATACTCACCAAATTCCAAATTTTGGACCCCAAATATTTTGCAAACACTAGAAACCTGCTCCACCTTGTATCTGTTCTTTTATACTGAATCTAGATCATCCATTCCTTTTCCATGGTTCCTTTTAAACATGGATTTTAAACAAAATCTCTGGAACTTGACAATTCACCATGGAAACCTGCATTGTCAACAAACACAGGCAACCCAAAAATTATCAAATGTTACCTTCAGAGATTTTTTCCTAACAATGATAAAGATAGCTTGATATTGAAGAATGGGATATGGAAGGGGCTCCTTCATGTTCACACGAACCCTAGTTGAATGATATTTGAGATTATGGAATCTAATCATAAAAAAATAGTGGGGCAAAACATAATTTCACATTTAAATGAAAAATTGGAAGACCACATGGTTTTTCCACACTATTTATTCACATTGTTTTTCAAACCATGAACCTATCATGTAGCGGAAACTGCGTAAGTGATACAACCTCACATAATTTGGATTCATGGTTTCTAAACCATGTGTTAAGAATATAAAACCAAATTTACAAAATCTATATACCTTACACATGGTTATCACAATGATTCTTTAAACTATGTGTAATATGTTCACTAGTACCCACCGGAATAAAATGTATTTCATGGTTTCTATTTGGATTCACATGATTTGGAGAAAAATATGTACTACCCATATAGACCAACCACTAACTTTATCATAATGAACTAATAACCTACTTACCTAAGGGTAACCATCCTGTTTCCCCTAACTCGTAAATGTAAACTATGCAGAGAAAGAAAACATCCATATTTTCAAGTTTCAAGAAAAAAATTCCATGAAACAGAAAATAACCCAAGTTAAGATAAAATAATATAAAAAAATAAAATTATAGTGACAATAAGGTGTCACATATCTCCCCAACATGCCAATTTCAACATCTAGAAAGTTCCTGGTCAAAATAGATTCATAGGTGGAAGGAAAACCTAAACCCCTACATATGAGATTTTGGAGGCACATGGATAACTCAATAAGACCACAACAATAATTAAATCACTTAATTAGATCCATCATACATTAAACATTAAAATACTAAATCAATACAAATAACCTCAAGAAATATTCAACCATAGCTATCCAATAAGGAAATTAAAGAATATGGGGACCCAACATGGGTCTCCCCACCATTAATAATTCATCTAAAATTGTGATGTATCCAATAAAAACTTTTAAATAAGAGTTATAACCAAAAATGTGAATCCATTAATCATAAATGAAAACATCCAGATTCCACTATCCTCAAATATCTGAAAAGGTCACTAACACTATCACATACCCAAACATCCAATGAAAATAGCATCTAAAATAATTGCTAAAATAATAAATGAAATGGTCTTCAACCTTGGGTTACAAAACTAAGTGAAAGGGTTGAACTATTACCACAAACCTAGTTAAACATCTCATGGCTAACCCAACCGGATTTAAACTGATAGTAGCTAGTGCATAATACCAACTACTTAAATTTCCATCTCAGTCACGAGAAACATAAACTCATGGCCATACGACACCCAATTCAATAATTCAAAAATCATGCATGGTTCTTAGCTATGTTTTAGAAGAAATAAATCTGGTACAGGAGGCACAATGAACTATGAGGTAGGAATATCACAAATAAACCACCACACAATCAAGAGAAACCCAAAAACAAAAACTAGTAGTGAAAGATAAATAAAATCCAACTAAATTGACAAAACCCATAAAATCATCCATAATGAATCCGAAAATACACTATCACCTCAAAACCCAAGAAGATATATTCTCATCAATTCATCTAACGAACTAAATCTCACCAATCCTAGATTCCCAAATAAAACCAATAGGTAACTTGTTATCACACCATAGAAATGTAAACAACACTTTCCTCTTCACTTGGAATCTGGAAAGGATCCAATAATAAGGAAATAAACACGCCTTATTAGTCACACTTCCTTTACAAAAGACATTTTTTGGGTGAATAATTTAAATAAATTGAAATTTGAACATGATTAGGCCATGTTTCTAAAATCATACCATGAAGTACCAACATCAAACAAGGGAAAAAATATACTAATTTTTTTAAACATTTACCCCTTGTTAATGAGTTCCCAAAACATATTTTTAAAGAATATTATCTTTTTAAAATAAATAAAATCTCCAACATATTTAATTCAGAAATTATAAAAAATCAAATTTCCATTTCAAAAAACATTACCCATTTTAAATAATTAAAAAATATCGCACCAATTAGTTTCATTTAAATGAAAAAAATCACTTCTAAAATACACACCTAGAGGGTTAAAAAAACCACGGTCTTAGACTATAAATTGGATTTTGTAAAATAAAAATCACTTTTTAGATTTCATTATAAATCAAATATTTTCAAAATAAATCCATTAAAAATGACTCCATTTCAAAACCAATCCCAAATACATATTTAAAACCACAATAATTTTCCATAAAATAATCCTTTTTCAGACAAGATTCAATTTTAAAAACAATGACCCAAAAAGGAGGCACACCAAAAATCCAAAAAAATCTAGTTCAATGTCATCAACATATCACTAAGCCCACCTTGATTATTTTTGAATTTCTATAAAATAATCTAAAGGGGATAAAATCCAAGGTATAAAAATAAAAAAAAACCAATAGTATGTAGGGCCTTTCTGGAATTTTCCATATGGTTTGATATTCTATTGGATATTTAGGAAAAAAATAGACATCTCTAAGATGAAGTGTTTAGTCACTGCCCAGTTAATCATGTCGTGAAATCTAACCTCACACCACTTGTCCTATTTTCATTTTCAACCCCATATATAATGAAACCCCCAAATAAATTCCTACTATGAAAATTATGATCAAAACCCCCATTTCAAATCTCAATCTAAAAAAATTGATCAAACACAATCAAAATCCCCCTACCATTGATAACTAACTGTCATCGCAAGAGGTTGTGATCCATCACCCAGTCATGAACAACTTCTGAATTTTCATTGAAAAATCCAAACTCAATTATTCTATGAAATGGAATATAATTATGAGTATTTTGTATGAACATAATAAACTACTAAGAAACCTAGTCTATGAAACCAGTTGTAGAGAACTGGTTCAGGCTAACCCAAAATGTCACCGAATCGATCAGTGATTGGAACAAAAGGGAATTATTGATCACCATGGTCTTGAAAATAGTGGATGGGTTTCACGAACATACAATTGGAAATTATTTCACTGCTATATATAAATATCAATACAAAATGAAAAAAATAAACTAACCAAACATGGAATAATAAGTAAGAATCTATACATAAATATACCTCTAGAAAAAAAAAATAGTGTAAGTGGATATAAATAAATATCAAAATATAAATTGGTTAATAAAAAATCCAATAAGGAAAGATAATTTAACCATAATGACTCTAAAAACACTATTGGGGACCCCTGATCACCCCCCATATCCACTCATCTATCAAACAACCAACCCTAACATCAATGGATGAAAATAGAACTAGGAACCTAAAAGAGAAATATAATAGCTTCATATTCACCTAGTCATCGGGTCATATACATGGTGTGAGGTAAAACGGCCATTAGGATCTCAATAATGAGTCTATGAAATTCACATTATAATATAATTTAGAAAATATTAGTTTGAAAATTAAGTGTAAATAGGATTTTCAGTTGCATTATAAAATAAATCTAATAACATGACACTATGACCTTTCTAAACAACCGCCATACAATATAAAATAATGAGAGAGAGTTAATTTAGTTAAAAACGTTTTTTAAATATGGAAAGAGTATATTTATAATCATTGAAACAAAAAAATTACTTTTCATTTCTATATCAAAATGTTATCTACAAATTTTATTTTCATAAAAAAGATATTTTGAACCTTTTTCATCAAACCCATTTAATAAAAAATAATACTTTTCCATTTAAACCACATTATACAAACTATTTTAGAAATCAGTTTGAAAGTACCAAAACACACTCATGTTGAAATAAAATCACAAACCAATAACTATCATAATAATAACAAATAACAAATATTATGTCAATCATGTATAGGTTCCATGAACTCAAGAACTAGGGGATACACATAAATCGGGATCCCTTCAGTCATACTAAAAAGCTTCTAATCATCATAGAAAACATAAAAAGACTCAATAAACACTATTCAGATTGGAAATAACCTCGGATAGTGCTAATGAAACAATGAATCCTACTAGTCCCATCAAAATAGTCAGGCCCTATAAACATCCTAAGAAAATTTATGATACTATGGGAAAATAAGACACCCACAGAGCACTCATCAAACTTGGGAAATGAATCCCTATTTAAAGTAAACCCCACTCCATGGGTTTCAATTATCTAAACCTCTACTAAAATTCTTAGAACATACTTGAAACGTCAAATGGTGTTGAGAAAAAAATTATCAAATAGAAAAAATAATCCACATTTTAAATAAACCTCTTCTCATATCATACACCCTTTCACAAGAAAATCCCTTTCACATTCATACATATGTATCACAGATAGATACATCAATATATATTATCCCCTCAAGGGTTCACAATTCAAAATGTCATTCCCATCATAAGGCGGTTCTAATAAGGGTCTCACATATTTTAAAAATCAATACCTTTAAAAATAGTTCGAACATGACCATTGAAAATAATATTGGTATGACAATAAATTCCACAAAATTTGAGATATCATTTCAAAACATTCCTCAGAATAAATTTATCAACCTATATTATGAAATTCTTCTGGAAACTAACATTTCCTAAAATTTGATTTTTTAATGAATTTGAAACACCATTGAGGCCCAACAGTCTCATAAAAAATTAAAATAAGGTCAAAATACCTTATTTTTATAAATAGTCTCTTTAAAATATCAAAAATGTCATTTACAATGGACACTACTATCAAACACCCTTTCAAAACAACTAAATTATTTCTAAAAAACCACACCTATATTTTAACCAACACTTGGATGGAAAAATGTGCATGCCATGTTTTGAAACCATTTGTAATCCCATTTAAAATAAAGTGCATTCCCACTATAGATATACCACACCATTTTAATTCAAAAGGAGGTAATTAAAACATGTAAGAAATTTATAACACATATTGTGAGGGAACTCCAATGAAATTCCAATCTCATCCCAGTGAAAATTCAACTAAACCATATCATCTTTAGTGGTGAATACTAAACTGGGAAAGGAAAATAACTAAAAAACATATAGGCACCCATGTCTGATTTATTTGAACTACCATGAACAGTAATCCAATCCAAAATAGTGGCTAGAGTTTTCTGAAGAGATAAAAGTCAAAGTGAATTGAAATGATATGATATTTGAAGAGGAAATGATGGGGAAGAGGTTGGTCTTACCATTCAGAAGATATTGTAATTTGAGGGAAAGAGAGATTGAGATTTAATAATAGGAGAAGGAAGAAGCTCCCCAATATGTATACCACCTCTATAAAAACAGTAGAGGAGTGTAAGGAGGGAAAACAAAAAACTTAGTGGTGAATGAAAATTGGGTAGACATCACAGTTTTTCAAAATGTGCACTACCTATGCGGATAGAACTGCCTAAGAAAAATAGCCATGCATGGTTTGGACACATAGTTTCCAAAACATATGAATCCCTAACAAACAGAACTATTAAAAACTATATACATGTTGCACATTTTTCACTTATTTTCCACTAACTGTGCAGAATATGTTCACTAATACCCATAATCATAAAAGTTCTTACACAGTTTATGCTAGGATTCACATCACTTGGAATGTACCATGGACAACCCATGGGAAAAAAACAATGCACAAAACAATATGAAGTAAAAATATACTATAGTAAAGGCAGCCACATGGTTTCCATTAATATATTCATACAAACCATTCATAAAAGGAAACTTTTTATATTTTAATGTTCCAAAAAGAAATATCCTAGAAACATAAATTTCACCAGAATAAGATAATATAATATAATACAATAAAACAACAGTAGTATGTAGGTGTCATAGAAAACCACCTAGGCTACCTATATCCCATTATCACACCCCGATACCCACTCAGGTATCTTGCTAACTCAAAGAAAATCCTCTCCACTTGGAGATATAGTAATCGCAGAATACAAACCCAACTAAGTCCTAAAGAGAAATTATTTTAAAAATAGAAGGCTAAGCCCGATCCTATGTCTTTATCTAAGGTTTTCTCATTACATATCCATTCTAGCTATTCTGATGAAATATAAATGTAGTAGGTAATCATTCATACACCTAAATATGGGTTTTAATTAATGGGACCACCTACCCTCGAAATAGATTTACCATCCTCACCAAGCTCCACTTTACCTATGCCAAGCCCTTCCATGTCTTACCCATTCTCACACCACTAACTGAGCTCCAATATCTATTCATAAAATATATGTAATTAATTATAACAATTTTTAATTAATTATTCAATTTAAATTAAATGGTCATAATCACTTAAAACTCATTGTGCATTATTACTGGATAGAAAACACTTCTGAAACTGTGTGATAAACCTTTTGGGACCCCATATAGTGTCCAAACAAAAAATATCCATCAACTGAGGATGATTTAACCATGATTTGGTCAAATAATAATCAAAACCCTAACCCTAAAATCATCAAATTCCGCGAGCAACAATTGGAACCAAAATGGAGTGAATGTAATGGAAGAACATATCTGGAGCACAACTAGACCACAACAAAAACATCCCACCAAAATTGGGAATCCAAGGGGAGGATAGGATGGGGAGGATCTAGATAAATATTCCTCCAAATGTTTACCTTATTCTCTAAATAACAAGGGGTAATACTATTATGTTATCAGTCTTCTCACACTCAATAAAAATTGGGTGGGGTTATTTCTTCGCAGTGGCCCTATAAACCATGCCATAATCCCCTCACCAAGAACACGAGTCTGGAGTGGCCTCCCTGGATGTGACATAGCTATACTCTATGAGTCATGTAATACCTTGATAACCCCACTTTATAATGGATCCCCTCATGGTTGTACATTGATTTTCATCAACCATGACTACACTAAATCGTAGCCCCTGGGTTGAGGCTTATCTAATCTCTAGAGGCATGGTTCCTATCATTATGATCCTTCCCATACTACAGCATGGACACTAAGAGTTAATTCATTGGGACCCCCCTATGGGATCTCCTTCCCATGGTGTAGGATCTAGATTATAAACAGGTGTTCTCCATAACGACACCACCATAGTGAAACCCTAACTATAGTGTCTTGGGATCCTTGACCATGAGACACCTACACCTTGGTCCTCTACTAAGTTGGGATCTTAAAAAACCATACATGCCTCATTACACACTTAAAAGTATCTCACTAAGATTTCAAAATACCCTGATTCTAGATCCAAAACACAATTCTTGAAATGAACCCTCTTCCATTTAAAAAATTCCAACTTCCTCTAAACTGTAACAACCTGAAAATATATAAGGAGTTAAAACCTACAAAATATTAATCTTATTTTCCCCAATAAGCATCAGTATACCTTGAACCACATCTCTTGACCTATTAGAATCATAAAAAAAACAAAGAATCACTAAATTTCATTTCTGAATGCCAAAATTTCTTCCACTAAACAACTTCAATAACCATGTGCACTATTAAATACAAACTAAGCCGCCCACTCACCAACAATACTAACATCGCGACAGTGATCAAATAATGTTGGATTCTAATCCCTATTATAAGACACCACTAACAATATATAATTTATCCATGATTCTACACACTATAGGAATCACCTATCCAATTATATTTTATCTTTAAAATGACATGATAGACATCATTTCCACCTTATCTCACCCAATTCAATGTAAAAACACTGGTCAAACCTCAATTTGTCAAATTTATCTAAAAATGATCAACTATTACTATCTATTCTTCATCACACAACTTCTCATAATCATGATGTATTTACCCATGGAGGTATCACAAGATCATCCAACACCCACACAGAAGTATGAACCTAACTCTCGATGTAATTATGTGGTTGTATCATCACCAACCTCCCCAATCATCATGTTCACATCACAATAAATGGTTCACCATCAATCCGAATAACCCTTGAATCACACCAAATCTATCCTAAACCCGATTCAAATTCACTAAACGCATCCAACATTGCATACAAAAGCTGTATATTTTATTTACTAATTGAATAGATAAAATTAGATCTTCCCACACACTAGAATCCTGGTTTTTCCTTAACTATCTCTCAGACTAGTCTCGCCACAACAACGACCTGTCCAACATGAATGATTCATTACCATGATTACTATGATTCTCCTCTCCATAGGAATATCATTAATATAACTTCACCTAACCAACACCTGATCATCATATCCCACACTCCATCCATTACAATATGTAATAATTGGACACGATCATCCCACTCATACTCGATTTCCCACAAAAAACACTAACCACCACCCATCCCTGGCCTACCCATAATGACATCCTTGAAGTTCAACAACCCACCCAACATGTGGACCACACATTTTGATAGATAATGGTGTCTTCCCCAACTGCATGGCTTCCCTTACACTTCTTTACAAGAACAATTCTTGATACAACCAACAACACACCTCCCTAAAAATTCATAATATTTCTTAAGGACCAACTCTGATAAACTGTAAGATGGAACCCTAATACATTTATAATGAAACCTATTCTCATAGATGTACATCCTCCGGAGTCACTCAACACCTCAACCTTCCTTTCCCATGATTGAAAATCCAGTGTACTATTAACACAACAATTATCATGTTCACCCAGAACAGAAAAAATTCTCAATGCACCCACACATGAAACATTTAGCAAACCAAAACACAACTGAAAACCACACATAACCAATACACACATATAATTGCACACTAATACCATTCCCTAAAAGTACACACTAAGGATCAATATTTTCCTCGAGGAAAATTGATCCAATGGGAACCCTCCCACATGTTTTTCCCACTATCCTCCTCAGTCTCACCCAAACCCATGGTTTCATGATCCCATACTACCCAATCTCACATTCCAACTCATGATTCAATAAGTTATGTCTCTAATAACCTCTGATAACTTGCATAACCCAATAACCATGCTCCTATTTCATATCATAATCTCCCAACAACCCAATGAATCTCTCTAATTCAAAGGATAACAACACTGTCACCCAACCACATATCCATTGTTACAAAATCATGAATGTTCATCCAAATACTCTCATCATGTCACCAAAAGTGCATACAAAAATAATATGGGTGGGAATCAAACATATCATTCCATTGAAAACCATCCTCAATACCAAAATCACTTAGTGTGTATTATATCAAAAATCCAGTATAATTTACATGTCATTCCTCAACTTCTTGGTTTAGTTAAGTAGAATGCCACCAAGTATTTCTATGGGAAAACACAATATAGGTTTTTGTATAAAAATTAAGTTACTCTACCTTATAATTAAGGAAACCCATTCCCATCATCTGATAATTCCATAGGAGTAAAATTACAACACTAAATCCATCGGGGTTAAATTTCCAGGGAATAAAATGTATGCACTAACCCATTAAGGATATCTATACATACTTTACACAAGGGACCATATTTGTAACTGGAGAATTTATCACTGTAATATCAACATGAACTATCATCATAAAATATCACATGAGTTAAAATCATGGTCTAACTATGTATAATTGAACAAAAATTTTATATTGTGAAATTTGTTTAATTTATTGTTCACACTTGGAATATATGGCGACTCGTTAGAAAAATGAATCAAACACAACAGAAATATGTCATGTGAAAATTACATGTTATGAATGGTTCGTGTACATAGGATAATTTCCAATTAGACAACAGCCAAAATCATTGATCAAAACCATTTTTAAGCACATCATATTGAAAAAAAATCTCAACCAAAATTGCAAAAACCATTAAAAGTAATGTCAATCCCCAACAAACAGGACTTACAAATAGAATGGTGTTCACAGTATACTAGTACTAGGTGCATCGAATGATCTAAAACATTCCTAGATCACATGTCTATTATATCCCCAATTATTGATATAAAAAATTTATCATACCACTTCTAATACCCCAACCTAATACAACATTCTCAGATAAAAATATTTGTGCCCTCAAGAAATCCTCCTTGTATGACATAGGATATTAAATAGTGGTGAGGGACTAATCCATTTGGTGGGTGATTGGGATGGGGAATAAGAGACATACAAAAGTGGAATGATGAAAAGAACATCCATCACATAATTAGACTATGTAAAATCAACAATCATAATGTTATAATAAATGTATCATATGGAAGTTATAGAGACCCGTGATCATACAAGCATGCATCTGACCCCCACTAGGTCAATAACATATAAATAATAAAAAAAGGATAAAGAAAACAACTGACCTTATTTCCATCTCTAGGACACAGTGAACACCTATTCTTCAATTACCCTCAACTCACTCCATTTTGATCCACCACACGACCTATGATCAAACCTATAAAATAGAAAAATGATTTGCATGCACTTATGGGTACCTGTATAGGGTCTACAAAATATATCTTAGTGGAGTCTCATAATGTTCCCCTATTATATGCCATCATGAAGGAGGGAAAAACATGTTTTGCATGTACATTTGTTATTGTTGGTTAATAAGGCCACCAGGACAGCCTATGTATAAATCCTTCATTTTATAACTAATAAATCATGATATTTGATAATAAATATTTTAGCACCATACCGAAATCCATTCATCATCTCATTTTATTCCATATAAGTCATAACATACCCATTACATGAATACATAGTGAAGGTTGCATAAAAAATACCTTAACCCACTACTTGATGAGATAACATATAGTCTTGCATCCAAATCCAAACCCACTACCTCTTCACTCATGGTAGGATCTATCACTCACACCTTGTGTCATAACACAAACCATCCCTATCACTTGGGTGATTCATTATCGTGACCCAATCCTACTCAAGGAAATTTTTTTTATCTCAACCCAAGACAAATCAAGTAAAGTTCTTACTTCATGCACATAATGACTCTGTCTCACCCATGGTAGTCTAGAGAGCGACATCTCACACATGGTTGGGCTAGAACTCAAGATACATCTCCCCCATAATGTCTGTTTCCCATCACATGCACACACATATAGTAGAAAACAAGGCCCACAACCCATTACATGGAACATAACCCAGGTGATAGTAACTCATACTAACCCCTCATAGTTAATCACATCTCATAATTCATTTCAGGGAATATATACACCCTAGATCAGGAGCCACAAAATAGGTTCTTTGAGCTGATACATCAAATGGCCGCAGGTGCGCCTCCCTATGTACAAGAGGCTACTTACTAACAACAAGGTTATAAAGAGATATATGGGGAGAATACAACCTATTTAATAAAATAACCAATATAATAAATAATAATAAACATTTAAAAACAATAAAATACAATAACTAACCATCACATACCACATTCCACAACTAGGTAAATACCAATAATCCAATAAAGTAAACTTCTCATGTCATGATAGTCTAATGCTCCAAAAAAAATGTAAAATATTGACACTAAGATGATCCCAAAAATGAGACATAGAACATGTATGTTACACCCACCCATGAATTATCCAATGTCAAACTTCAATCACAGGTCTATTTTGTAGGTTCTTATCGCAGCAAAAGCGTGCGATGTGCGGCGCCCAACCTTCCTTTTCCATAACCAGTGATCAATTCGAGATCTTTGTGATAATGAACATCCTGATCAATGGAATTAAATCAAAGAAATATACAAGGGATAGAAGTTCAGAACTGATAGAGAGGAGATCAACACATACTATTTATAATTAATTTAATTAGATAAATAATTACCACAAAGGAATTTTTTCTTCATTGATGAATCTGGTTATAGGTCTATGGTTCAATATCATTTCATTGTAGAAACCAAGTGTATATTTCCTTTAGTGGTGATCCATACATGTTACATGAATCTCAGTATGTCTCTAAAGTAGTCTCTAGGTGATATCATGAAATATCCTTGTTCTTGTGTCATCCGTCTTTCATCACCTCAAAAATCTATTCTAAAGAATTATCCATGATCTGGTAGAGGATGATTTCTCTCCATTATTAGGATAATTATTGGAGAAGGTATGTCTCTAGACTAGAGAGTATTCCCCAAGATTCTTGTGCACAATTGACAAAATTAATTGGATCTCTTGAGAAAATAACATAATTGTGTATTTATATTTCTACGGTAAAAATAAAATAATTTCACTAGTTCCCCTTGATTATTTTATTTAATCATAGAAAATTCCCATATCAAATAATAATAATAACAATATTATTATATCTCGACATGTTCTTAACATTATAATTATAATTAAATATTATTTAATTAAATAATATTCAATATTTATTATTTCACATTGGATAATTAAAATCAGTCTACCATTCGTCCGCAATATTTATCGATCCTTGAATAATTTTTATTTATTTATTAAAAAATATCACTACATTATTCTAAAATAAATAAATAACTATTATATTGACTAAATAGTAAATAAACATTTATTATATATTCAGATCATAATATATTTTCTCGAATAACTTGTGAAGAAAAAAATTTGATCAAGATTACATAAATAATTATTAAACCACATATAGGAATAATATTTATTCAACCTATTAAATAATAAATAAAAATATATTATTTAACTGGGTTTCTAGATAAACTTAGTGTGTGACCATCTAGGCCTCTGTCTCAATGGATTTAGTAGAACTAGAATAAATTCCAAGGATAGCATAGATTAACACACAAAGGAATCCATAGAGAATGATGTTAATGTCCCAATGAAATGTTACCTTATACAGACACATAATATATAATACAATCCCTTTATCACAATATCACTAATCGAGTAGGTTGAATGCCACACCCATTAACCTATATACTCGATATCAGTTTCATTGACTTTTTGGAAGAAGAACTTGCCTATAGAACACCATGGGAATAGATTTCATTAAGATATATCATTTACATAAATGGTTGTATGATATTAACATCTGTTAATGAATATAATTGATAAATTTGTCCTCACATTATTCCTTAATGCAATATTACTCATGATGCACCCAACGTATCCTGCCTCCCCATGAACAACTGATGTCATGGTTTTCATTAATACATCATTGTTTGTGACTCATAATACTGATTAATAATAATCATAACGTCTAATGAACATTGCACACGTATGTATATTGAAGCATCCAATGATACATATAAATGTGGATTTCCTATTATCGTGTCTTGTTCTAAAAATATCCTACTAGATATTACCAAGGGAATACATCTTGAGAAGGTGCCTCGATGTCCTTTGAGTATCCACCCCTGATAGCTTATATCATTCATGTCCCAAAAATTATATCATCATGATTTATAACATATTTTGATGAATAGTGTCATATCACTTCTAGGTTCTCATCATAGTGGGAAACTACTATGACCTTTTAGTTAAAAAACTACTGTTGGGACATTATCACATACAATGTCACAAAAAAGAACAATCATTATGTGATAAGTAGTTTATTAATATTCAAAACAAATAATAAAAGTTATCAAAAAGTACATAGAAGTTGTTTCTAGGTAACCAAATCCAACAGGCTCTCACTTATAGTAGATCCAACTGTAAAAAACCATTACTCTGCTAGCTCTCACATGATACTAATGATTCTTCTGAGATGGGACCTTTGGAAAGGTTTCTACCATGTTCTCTTCCTTTGGAAATATACTTAATTAAACTTCACCCTCTAATATAAATCCATCAATAAGTGATATTTCCGGAGTATATGATTTGTTCATTGGTGTGACCTTGGCACTTTTTCAAGAGACACCACAACAATATTATCATAATACAATGCTATAGGGTTATTACTTCTAGATACCACATCAAGATGCTAGAAAATGTTTTAAATACAAATGGATTCCATGGATATATTAGAAGTCTCTATATACATGGAATCTACATTATAATTAGGGACAACTTGTTTCTATGAAATCTTCTAGATCCCTACTCCTCCATTGAGACAGAAAAGATTTCCTGATTGTGACTTAAATTCATTCTGATCTATATAAATACCAGCATCAGTATAAACCCTGATGACTATCACCACATCCCCTCCATACACTCGGAACATATCATTAATTCTGTTCAGATACATAATGATATCCTGAGTAACTGTCCAATTGTTTTCTCCAACATCTTCTTGATATCTTTCTACCATTCTAAATTCATAGGAAACATCATTTCTAGTAAATAACATAGAATACATTATTGATCGTATCTCTGAAGCTTATGGGATCATACTCATTCTCTATTTCTCCGTTTATGATCGTGGACACATTTTCTTATAAAAATGTAAACCATGTGACACTGGAACCAATCCCCTATAATATTGTTCCATACCAAATCTCTTTAGTATCTATTTAATATATGTTCTTTGAATAAGTCCAAGAAACCTCTATAATATCTCTCAAAATATGTTCATCCATAGAATGTAGGCTACATCACTTAATTCCTTCATGAAGAAACACTTATTTAGACAGTAATTAACTGATTGTAAGACCGATATGTATTTTCCAATAAGTTATATGTCATCAACGTATACTAATAGGATAATGACCAAATTCCCTCTAGACCTCTTATAAACACATTGACCACATTCATTATTAATGAAACTAAATTATTTTATGGCCTCATGAAATGGAATTTTCCATAACCTGTATGCTTTTTTAATCCATAAATGGATCTATACAACTTGTAAATATTATTTCCATCACCTAGAGTCAAAAAAGGCTTCTGGTTGTGTCATATAGATATCTTCTTGAAGGTCCCCATTAAGGAATACAATTTTTAAATCCCTCTTCCAAATCTCATAGTCCTAGTATGATACTATATAAATTATAATTCTGATGTATTTAAACATGGAAATTGGCGAAGATGTTTCATCATAGTCAATCATTAATATTGTTTAAAACATTCAACCAGTATCCTTGAATTATAGTTATTTAATTTAACTTCCAAGTATAGTTTTCTCTTGAATATCCATTTTCACCCAACATTCTTTACATCAACCGGTGCATCGACCAAAACCCAAATTTGGTTCTGATACATTGAACCCATTTCAGAATTCATGGCTTATTTCCATCTTGCAGATTCTGAGCTCTCTACAGAATAATTGTATGAGAGAGTTTCATTATTGGAGACCAACAATGAGTCACCATATTCGGTGGATAGAAAACCATATCTCTCTAGTTGTCTTACCTCTCTAACACTCTTACACACTAATTTTTTTTAGAATAAACATCTTTCACATGAACCTTTGGAATCTATTTCTACACAAAATGTCTGTATCTTGAGAATCAACATCATCGAGGTAAATCTTACACTCACGGTCCCTTTTAAGTATGTGATTCCTCACAAAAAATATACCTTGTCAGGTGATAGTCACTTTCTTGTTTGAGGGGTTGTATAGGTAGTATCCCTTGTTTCCTTGGGATACCCTATAAATATGCACTTCATGAAACTGGTTGCTAGTTTGTTTCATGAGAAGGTATTAAAAAATTCCTCACAATCCCATACATGTGTGAGGGATAAATTGCATTTCCTTCAACTCCATAGACTGATGGAAATTCCATTTTTCACTTTAGTTGGTACTCAGTTTAATGTGTCTGCCGCAGTTTGTAATGAATATCCCCAAAAGGGTAGAGGAATGTCTTCCTGAATTATCATCAACCTTACCATGTCTAACATGGTATGGTTCATCCTTTCACTAACACTATTCCACTATGGTGTGTAAGGTGGTCTGATTTGAAATAGAATCTCAAAATCCTATAGAAATTTGATGAACTGTTTGTTATGATATTCCCCATATCAGTCTGATCGATGCTTCTTTTTCATCATTCCATGTTTATTATCTACCTCATTCTTGAATTACTCTAATTTCTCAAAGAACTCGGACTTATACCTCATAAAGTAGACATATCCATACCTACTAAAGTAATCAATAAAAGTGATAAAGTAATAATATCCATATCTAGAGTCTACTATAAATGGTCAACACACATTAGTGTGGATCATTACTAGAAGCTCTATGGCCCTTTAACCCTTTCTATCGAATATTTGTTTGGTAATTTTTCGTTGTAAACAAGAATGAAACATATCAAGTGGTTTTAGATCAAAAGTTTCTAAATAACCATCTTGACAGAGCTTTGTCAAACAATTCTCATTTACATGACCAAGATGGTGATTCCACGACTGGGTATTATATGAGTCATCTAAACATGATTCATTATCGATTAACAAAACATGGTTTTATAAAATTTAATAAATAAAGACCATTATTTAAATGTTTTATACCATAACATATGTTTTCCTTATTTATGAAACATCTTTTATTTCCAAATTTTTAAATAAACCCATATGTATCTAGGAATAATACAAAAGATTTGTTCTTGGTAACTATAGATACATAGTAAAAATATTTTGAAACAAAAAATTATTCCCATTGGAAATGAGAGGTGGTAGTAAATAATTTCTAGAGTAGCTAGCCTTACACTATTAACAGCTCTCAGATCCACCTCTCCTCTAGAAATAATTCGAAATCTATGTGGTTCATACATTTGGATACAGATTTGATCCTCGTAAGCTATATATAATACCAAATGATTTGATATTGAAAGATTTCACTTGATAACGAATTCAATTTTATCTTCCCCTTTCTTCTGGGTTCAGTTCCACTTCCATTGTCCTAACATTCCACAAGAAAGACATACATTCTCCTTTTACTTTGCCTACCTCTAGATATTTTTCTTATTGGAACGATGGTGCTTGGGATCTTTATTCTCTTTTCAAGTCTTGGTCCCCTCTTCCATGTTCTTCCTTTTCTTATTCACTATAAGTATTGTGGATTTTTCACATACCATATCCTTATCCACTTTGAAAATTAATTTATGATGTTCTAAAATAATCGTATCATCATTTATCATGTTACAATTAATAATAAAGTTGGATAAGGTCTTGGGATGTGATAAAAGTATGAGATATATATGCTATTAATATGGGAATTTAATCACTAACACATCCAGGTGTTCAATGTAGAAAATGATCATGACTACATAAGGTCCCTGAGGTGCAGACTCTCCACGATTAGTTGTGAACAAAGCATTGGAGATCTTAAAACTATCTTGTAATTACTTTACATTATATAGATCCCAAAGCTGATACATCATGCTATAGGCATCCATATACTCATGTTGTGTCAAAATCACAATCGACATGGATGATAACATGAAGCACTAAACTTATTTAATATCATTCAGTTGTTTCTCATAGAGAGATAACTCATCAACACTGGCCTCATTTCCATGAAAAATTAGTAATGGTTCTTCCAACACATACAATTTCCTTTCATGTTGAAGGATGACTTGTAGTCACATTTTCCACTCTTGTAAATTTGTGTTGGTGAAAAGGTTTTCCTTCTCATGTATGGATCACAATGGTATGTTTGATATAATTTTAATATTATTCCAACAAAATAAGATAAGTTTAATTTTAGTACATTAAAAAATATTATATAGAAAAAAATGAATATTATATTTACTAGTCTCCCATTATTTTATCGAAACCCAATAGCCCTTGCCACTGGTTTTAGAATATCTTGTTGCTTGGTCATTATAGTTTCAAAGATCAATATTCCCCCTTCTCATTACCCCAGTATGGGCTGTTCAAGTAACTTGGATGGTTTTATGTAGGAATTGAAAATGTATTCTACATTAAATCATTATTTATTGAGCTGTTGATAGGACTCCCAAATCCTAAAATAATTACTTTAGATTTCCTCAACTCTTGCTTCTCAGTTAAACCAAGTCCTACTTGGATAGTAAAACCATGGTGTAAAATAAGTTAATTTTACCCAAAACATCATGTAATAATTACTCGATATTTGAAAACACCAAAACATGGGATGGTCAGGCACAATGAACTATGGTTTTATTTTCACTAATGTAGTGAAAGGCTATACCGACTTAATTATTGAGTTCTTTTATCCTTTTATACATATATTTACAATTATTTTCTTTATCACCTAATTTTTAATATTAAGTCGGATTACATAATTGATTAACCATGTCTTAGAAAATATTTATGCATAAATTGTTTTATTTTAGTTATATCTTTCATGATCATTAATTCATTAGTTATATGATCGTGACTAGACATTCCTAATGAAATAACCGTGAAACTAAAAAAAATACAATAATAAAGTGGTATGATCCTTAACTTTAACTTGTGGTTAGTTTAACTATAAGTTAATAAACTAACCATTAACCTAGGAAAATAACACCTTGAACCAATTAATTTTTTTCGTTTCAATGTTCCACTTGTCCACCTTTGTATCTACTAGAACTGGTTTCACCTCATCTCTGAACGTGAACTACCTCCACAGGCTTGGGAGCTCCATCCATTATAGTTTCCTTTTACTCACACACTGGTGAGGGGGAAAAGGGTTTTACATAAAACAAACCACGGGAATGTAATCCCTATATAAAAATAGGAGAGAAAGCACATAGGCCAATAATTTAATTTAATAATATATTAAATGAAACAAATAACATACAATGGTCTGGTCTAGCTCATGATCATCAACATGCATGAAATGAATAATACAATTAATAAAACTAGCATCAAATTCTTAATAATTCAAATGTCCGCGACACCACTACTAAGATATCCCGACTGAATCTATCACCTCTAATAGTATGATCATGTTATCGGCACCAGTGTGTGATCGTCGAATCTCATCATGTATGAGCTTTCTTTGTGTAAGTGTTGAGTCAATTGTTCAACGGGGATCTCCAAGCCCCAAAAAAGATATGTGGAAAGAATGTAATGCCTTGAACCTATGTCTAGAAAAACTATATACAAGGTAGAAAAGACAAAGAAAACATACATCATATCATCTCGAGAGTATTGAGTTCATAAGCCTCCAACACCTACATCTAGCCTCATTCATATCCACCAGTTCCTAAACACAACTTGGACTACCTGGGGGCGGTGGTGGTAATAGGTCAAATCCCTGGCCTCCTCCACCAAATTTTTTTTATCATCATCCACGTCTACTACCCTTAGGACCACCCTGCTCCTATATCTGCCACTACCTTCGCAATCCCTCGTCCATTCCTCGATCAACTATACGATTGGTTTGGAAATCTCGTGCCCGATGTCTATGACCATCACATGTGAAACACCGTCTATCCCTGAGCTGAGATGAGCCACCACGGGATACCTAAACCATGGACCTTTCATCTCGGTATCATAAACTAAATGTCTTGAACCACATGGATCCCTGTGAATGTCATTATATTTCTGCTGCTAAGGTCTCATCTACTAGGTGCCCACTACTGGCTCTCACTACCAGTGTTTTGTCTACTAGAAAAATCTCCACCATAAGGGATCTATCAAGTACCCTAACATAAGTAGAAATTTTAATGGATACCATTTATGCCATGAAGTCCCGACATAATCCCCTATTTAAGGTACAATCACTAAATAATGGGTCCTTCACCGTATCCATAGAGTATTGTGAATGATCAGTAAACTGTGACGAGTACTCTGCCACGGTGATATAACCGTAATGCAGATGAAAAATCTCCATGTATGCATACTGATCACAACATGTCTAGTTATAAATCCTCTCTAAAAAGACACTCAAACTCTATTTAGGAGAGATTTCTCTCATCATGAGACTGTGTCACCAATCTCCACCATCACCCTGCAGAGCCCTGAAGAAGACTCACGGTGAAGAATGCCATCTAGTCGGTAGGAAACCTAAAAAGGTGGAAAACATGGGAGACTACCTATAGATAATATTTATCCAATTGGGGGTCTATCTCACCCCAAAATATGGGAGTTATTTTCCTCTAAAACTTGTGAAATTCACTCAATCTGTTTTAATCCTCAACTAGTTGTGCTAGTAGAAACTGTTGCTCGACGGGTGGTGGTATAGTTGGTAAACCACCAAGAGGATACATATCAAGTACATGTGCCTGTACCGATTCATCATCACTAGGAAGATCATCCTCAAGATCATGCAGTGGAATTTGGGCCTCTTGTCTATGTGGAGGCATCCTAAAATAAAAAAAGATATTCCACGATCAATAGAGTATATCTAGAGCACTGACCCAAGAAGAGCGTGGAAAACACGACCATTCCTATCCGATTCATGTATATTGTTTTTTCCAAAAAATATTGTTTTCATGTAAGAATTTGAATAGAAGTAAACTAGAGTCCTAGTTTATGGATACATTGATCGCCATACCAACACTAGAGTCCCTATCTAGAAAGTCAAAATCGAAGCACTCAACACTTTTTCCCAAAACCAACCTCACAAGATTCGTATCCCAAATGTATAACCTACCTAGAAGTGATACCACTCTGTCACAACCCATCCATGATAGGTCCATGACGTGACAACCCCAAGCCCGCCTCTAGTAGGTCAGGGCCTAATGACTAGAATCTTGTACGCATATCCCAGAAATGGGATTCATTATCATTACGTACTTGTACACAATCACACATCTCCATGCCAAAAATGAGGAAATTTAAAAACACTAAGTCAAAAGTTCATGTCATCTACTATATTACACAGATAGAGAACAACAGTCAATGTCCTATAAAGTAAATAGGTACTGAATACAATCCCACCAAAAACTGTCTACAACTACAAATCTAAACTAGAAGAAAAGAGGTATTGTGAATGCTATGTAAACCATAGGAACAAACCTCATCTCTCAGGTCTTTCTATACACCACATAGTCCAGGTCTTCCCAGGACATTATTAAAGGGTTTATCCTCTTCAAAATACATGATATGTCTGGGATTATGTTGTGAAGGGGTGACTATAATAATACCCAGTATGACACCTTGAAACCAAAAAGGAAAATATAATAAAGGAAATTCCATGAATGAAATTTCATAATGTAAAATACAGTTATCTCCACACATGTTTATTTCTACATTACATATAAAAATAATATCCAAATATACTCAATCCAAGACAAAAAATCTATATTCAATCCACCACCAATTTACAGCCACATGATTATTCAAAAAATCATGTTCATTCTGGGAGAATTAACTCCTTAATCCATGATATCATCGAAGACACTCACAAATAGGTCTAACTCATTTGGGACCTACCTAAATGAGAATGTTTTGGTCAAGTAAGATTATGATACACATTGAGGGGATCATTCCAAGAACCATGGGGATTACCACAAACCCAATTTGAATTAATTCAAAACATAGGGGATCCTTCCCAACACCCCAGGGAATACAACTAACCCTACTGATGTGTCCCGCTGGATGGAGGACTAGCATCCAGTTCTCAATGGTTACATTGATTACAAAAAACTCAACTAGGGATGATAGAGGATCATAATCTAGTCCTGGGGAGGGATACCTGACTCTATATGGGACTCAGATGCTAGAAGGGATTATAGTCTAGTGATGTGGACATAATACCATATTGAACTATTGAGTGAAGAACCAAATGGAATTATCACCCCCTATATTGGTATACGCTAAAAACTCACCAAATTATCTCAAAAGTACCATCCCAATATGAGGGTCACAACATCGTATACATCTCATCAAAAAGACGCACCATTTGGAAGTTATCATAGTTTGATGATTCTGAAGGGGGTCACTAGGGCTGTGGACAAACAGGATAGTCTGTCAACTAACTGTGGTGGTGGACTATCCATGGATGAATATGATACTACCATGGTTTGAAATGAGGTCCAACCTGAGTCTGACCCGGATCCAATGGGTCTTACCCGATCCACTCGGTCTCACCCACTCGGTCTAACCCACTCGGCCCAGACCATTTCTTGAACCATCATTCTCCGCCTGAGCTCAGCCTAGACAGCTTCCACATGGGCTGCCAAGGCCACCACACATCGTCATACCAGTGAATTTTCCATGGCCTGTGTAGCCTCACCTAAATCCCCCATGTTTTTGGAACATCTCACAGCCCCCACTTGTTTCTACCCTCCTCTTCACAGCTGATATGTCTGGTCATTGTATCACTACTTCCACACATCGTCAAACCGCTGCACTACCTCGCTGAAATGGCACACCACCTCATCATCCTCTTATGCCATTAGCCCCTTCCGCAAAAAACCAAGCCACCTCTGATACTCAAAATTATAAACATTCACCAATATAGGCTCCTCGGGTCCTGATCGATATAGATATGGCCTCTGTTTTCAGGATTCCTTCAAACTAGGGGTCTGATTGCATTTGGAGCCACCCTGCATGTCAAACTGTGGCCATGAGGGTCTAAAGGTGAAGAACACAAAGAAATGGGGAGGGAAAAGAAAAAAATAAAACCAAGAGGAACTAACCTCATATTTTGTTCATTTTGGCCTCAATTCATTCTTGTTAGAACAATGAATGAAGGAGAAATAAAATAAACTCTAAGAATTCCCCATAATTATAGACCATCCAAAAAAATTGAACTGTGGATTAGTCTATTCGTGTATTTAAAGAATTTTTTTATGGAAATCAATAAAAGGGAAAATGAAAAGGAATAACCACCCTACCTTGATTCAAATGAGTTTATGATGAAGGATTGTTGTGTCATTGTCATGTCCAAAGTTCCTCCAAATCAGTTGCACATTAATCGTCAATCCATGATATGACGCCCTTTATTAGAGGGATACCTTTCTCCACATCACATAGTAATTATAGAATTATGGTGATAAACATGAATTTCTGAAAAATAATGAATAAAAATAAATGTTAATCTGTCCAAATATTATTTATAAAAACATTTTATTTTCATTTTTCCCTCCATGGATTTTTCTAAAGACAACCCGTGCCAATTAAAAGTTATGTCACACCAAGGGTAAATCCACTACTCTAAACTCAACAGCGACCTCATATTTCTGATCTTGGAACCATTTAATGAGTTATTACATTTTTTTAGGAAAACTGCATCCATGTGATATTAAATGATTAATATTCTTTAAACAATTATTTTTGGAAAATCGAGGCTTAGAATCACATGCCATATCAGTGCCTAGTCTCAAACTTAATCCTTATAATTCCTAAAAATAATATATGGGAAAATAGGATATGTTTCAGTGTTGTAATATATATAAGAATTTTTTATGATCATGTTAACCACAACCATATAAATGATGTAAAAAACATGCTTTAGAACTATATAAAAATATCTATAATAATTTCTTATGACCATGTCAACCACAACCATATAACCATGGTATAATCACAATGATCCGGGTAAAATATCTATAAGCACTGTAACATCCGGGATAAATCCCTATAAGAATTACAACATGGGACTGGGAATAGGAAACTCTCTATAAGCATTATAGCATGGAATTTGCTAGATCCCACTGAATATTAGAATTACAGCATATATGTGTGCTAGTTCTAAGATCGAATCCGATATATAAGCATTTCAGTATGTGTCTTAAGTCCTATTAGACAGAAATGATATCACTATATCACATCATATATCTCATAGTTAAATTATGTGAATTAATATTTATCATTCAAATAACACATTCAATTTAAATCATAATTTAATAATAGTTATATCAATAAGAAATATGCCACCACATAGGGATTCTATACCAAATAAAAACCTAAGGTCTCATGTAATGCTAGCACACATTAAGCCATTATCCAAATCAATTTCTCTCAAGGTTTTACCACCCAAATGGTATCCATATGAAATTTTAGAAGACAATTGAAACCAAAGGACTTAAAATAATAATCCAATTCATTAATTTATAGAATTGGGCACAATATTTTTTGGTGCAATCACATGATTTCAAAAACATGGAAAGTATCAAACCATACTATTATGATTTAGACCCTTACCATTAACTGATGATATAGAAACGCCTCCAATGGAAAACAACCATAAGAAAGAAATTAGATGTGATCAAAAATTGGATCATAGGTCAAAGCCTATCAAGATCCAAACCCACAATGCACACCGTCAAAGGATTTCACCACAATGGTTAGAGCACCGGAGGAGATACGGAAAACATGACCAAATAGATTTATTAGGGATCAAAGGTGTTAAAAAGATGTCTAAAAGGGAGTTTTTCACTCCAATTTCACATGGAGGATGTCCTAGGGTTGAGGTAAGAATGATGTAGCTGAAATAGAATGAAATTAATCTACACAACAAACATAAAATTGTAGGTCGAGGAATTACATGGCATGTAAACTAGTTACACAACATGTAAATATTTTTAATGGAATATGCTGATAACCCCATCACCTTAGAATTATTTATGTTAAACAACCAAAAAACAACATGACATGTTATCCATTTACATGGTGTGTAAATGCTTTTTAGATGGTTATTCAACACATTTTACCATTAAAAAACAGAAACATCATTTAAAGCTTCTCAACTAACCAAAAACCCATGTATCACTTATACCATTTATATCCAGACTCCATTAATTAAAAAAATACATGTTAGATATTTGTTACATTTTACCCATCAAAGTATCTCTATCTCCGAAAAAGACTCAGACACCAAGGCTCAAATGATAACTCAAACAGGGACGTACATGTGAGAAGAAAATATCTGACAATTTTGATCTATAGAGGAGAAATCCACGAGTTATTGTTCCTAAATCATATTTATATCTATAAATTTTGATAAAATATATGATATGACTCAAATTCAAGTACAATATTTTAAAAACTATTACAGTGTCTAAAAATTGGGTTTTAAACATTTGATAAATTTCTTTGCATTTCACTTTAGTCCTTAAAGAAGTTTAACCTCAAAAACTTTCTTATTTAGCCACTGGGGGTTTAGTTAAATAATTCTAAGTTTCATAGATGTTTACTCACTCACTTTTGACACTATCATATGTCATGTAATGAAATATTACCCTTTAACTCAGGTTTTTCTTCCTAAATATGATTAAAAAACCTTAAATTAATAATATTTGATACAAAAACTAATTTTATCATATTCAATTTTTATACTTAAATAATTATGAATACCTTGATATATAAATTCAATTCCAATAATTAAAATCTTAAATAAAAAAAATATAATTTATTAAATTGTATTTTTTTGATTGTTCAAACTTGAACGTTCACCAACCTATGAAAATGGTGCCCACTTCATCCTAAACTCCAATTTATCAGAATTGGTGGAACTTCTTAATACACTTTCTATGTGAGAATCAAATCATTGTCATATAATAAATGAGTTATAAAAATATTCCAAGTGTAGTATCTAGTAATAAATCATATCCCATATAGAGATAAGGGAAATTCATATATATGACAACCTCTTGTTAAAATTTAGTATATAGTATATTATATCTTTATCATTTTATATTATAAAGAATGATATATACTTTAAGTAATAATAATTTAATGCATTATTTATCTTTATTTTGTGGTATTATCTATAATTTCCATTTTTTACTGTGGATATTGATTTAGTCAATGCACTAACACTTAGACAAAAGGAAAGAGAAATATTTTTAGTCTATTTGAAGGTAATAAATGTAGGATCGAAATAATGATGTAGATGCTCAATATACAAGAGGGGGTGAATTGTACACTTTAAAAATTCCTTTGGAACCTTTAAAGTTTGATACGGATAACTATGTCTTCCTTAGACAAAGAAAGTTCTAAGATTAACAAAGTTAAACTAAGAAAATTCACAACACCTCTAACACCAATTGAAAAAATTGGAATAATTAATGAAGTTATAAACTTCAAGTTCTATGTACTTGATTGAAACTGGAAAGAGATTCCAAAAGTAGGTTCCGAAAATATGGATCCGGAAATTGAAGCTTAACTAAAGACAACAATATGAGATTCTACCATAAAGTGCACAAAATCTAAATAAAATAGAGTACAAGTAGGGAAGTATAAGAAAGTTATACTTTCCTTACAATACTATATGCAACGGAAACAAACAAGTAGTAAAACTACAAGTAACAAGATATAAGTCTTTTAACCCAAAGATAAGGGTATCCAACAACCTTGGATAAAGGTCCCTTGATTTATACTTTCAAGAAAGTCTGTCTTACCCACACAAGGGTAAGCTCTCAATACGAAGATCGAAGTCTCTGTCTTGTTATCCCCCAAGCCCTCAACTTCAAGGTAGTTGGAACCTCTGTCTTCCTCAGCAAGAAAGACCTCGAACATCAAGGTAGTTAGTACCTCTGTATTCCTATCCCTGGAAGTCCTCGAATGTAATCACCAACATTAGGAGTCTCACTAAGCAAAAACTGAACGAGCGGTTCAGTACGCACAAGGCATGAAAAGCTTTCTCTCTCTAGAAATCACCTTAGAAGCGTGTGGTCTCTAGATCGATGAACTTCTATGTCGTTATGAGCTCTTTCAAATGAGCTCCTATTTATAGGAAAGGTCAGCCTCCTTTCCAATAGTCATATTTTCCTTATAAATCGGACGGACCTATACACGTGTAAATTAACCAATAGATAGTTTATAACAGAATAGACGACATCGTTTTATTACAAAACAAGTGTAACCGAATGTACGACATCATTTTAAGTCTAACACAAAAGTTTGGAGTGAAGGTTCAGAGTGTAAACAAAATTTCAAAGAATAGAAAAATTATAAAAGTGTAAGAAAAATGAATGTTCGGAGTCTAAAAAAATAATATTCAGAGTCTAAATAAATTCGAAGTGTATAAAGCAAAGATGATCAGATTATGTTTAATAGGTAAATTCTGAATGAGAATTCAGAATGAGAATTCGTCATCAGAATTCGTAATGAGAATTAATCATTAGATTTTGATGTCTAACTTTATGAGAGTTCGTATACAGAATTCGAAGTAGAACTTTATCAGAGTTCGTATCCAGAATTCGGAGTGGAACTTCATTACAGTTCTCATCCAGAATTCAGAGCCAAAAATAGAATTCTTCATATCAAAGTTTTAAACAATTCCGAGACTATAGAAATGAATCCGATTATTATACTTGAGAAATATATGGACATAGATAATGAAAATATGATAAGGATAAATTTTCTTACAAAGGCGATCTTCCTTATAAAATCGACTTTCCTTATAAAATCAATTTTCCTTATAAAAGCAATGTTCCTTAAAGATAAGGTGTTTGTGATTTTCAAAACAAGAAGGAATGGAAAAGTCATAAGAAAAACCTTATTGACTCAACAATCACTCCCTTTTTGGAAACCACAAACATCCTTGTGAAAAAGAAACTCTAAGAAGAAAGAAAACATTAAGGCTTATCTCCCTTTGCTTATGGATGATGATGAATACGACTGACTCCCCCTTAAGCTTTGAAACTCTATGGATCATATTCTAGATTTTCAGAATGATATTTCATTAAGAATAAGAATGTATTATTTAATGAAAAACTCCCCCTTAGATAAAATCTATTAGAGTTCTTTTTCTATCTCACCCTTTGTTAAGGTTGTTTTTTCTTTTCCCCCTTTGTTAGGGTTCTTTTCCTTATACCACTTTGTGATTTTCAAAAACAATTCTAGGGAATGGAAAATATAACAAAGTACCTGAAAAATTAGTAGCAACAACAAAAGAGACGAGAAAGCACAATTTTAATTAAGTTTGAAAGTTCAAAAACAAGGAAGTTAAGATACAACAAAAGATCAGATTTGTCTATTTTGGATGTTTTTCCTTCACCATGAGACCCTTAAGAATAGTCTTTATCTTCTTCAAGTCTTTATGGTCTTTCTCAGCTTGCTTCTCTAACAAAATTATTCATGTACTTTGAGCTTCAATATTTTCTTCATGGGCTTTAAGCTTTTCTTCCTGAGCCTTCAAGATTTGTTCTTGCTTTAACAACTTCTCTTCAAACTCAATCCGATGATCCCTTTCATACCTCCAGTTTTGAGCAACAGAATTCAGCTTCCCATTTAGATCTCTGTCTTCATGAATCTGATAATTCTTTTCAGTTGTCAACTTTTCCTCAAAGGAAGAAGTATGTTCATTTAGCTTCCAGTCTTCTGTCTCAAAAGAATCTTTAACATTATCTTGGAATTCATCAATGAGCCTCATCTCTTATACAGTTTTCCTCGACCAACTATTAATTCTCTTACAAGACCTTTTGTGGGCTTCATAGCTGATAAAAAAAGTTTTGAACTGAGCCTCCATCTCAACACATTTGTCCATAACCATGGATACGGAGTCTATTTTCTGATTCAAAGTATGTTGATGCATCTGGAATCTTGAATCAATACTTGAGAAGGTCGGAATAGAACCCACTAACTACTTTAATGACTGAACAACAATGTCATGCCCCAACGAAGATGACTTAGAATCCAAGACATTGCTTGGAGAATTTTCTTCTTCAATTTGCTCAACCTTTCTCTTTTAAAAACTACCAACTTCCCTTCTATTTATAGCCACTGAGCTCGGGGTATCAACAACGAGTTGCTTTCCCTTGTCCTTTTTCGGAATAGAGTCATGTTCTGGAGTTCTCTTTTCACTTTCATAAACTTGAACAACATTGTCTTCATCATCAACATCTTTTTGAGCACCATCCTCTACATTTACCATTTCAGCTATATCATGTAGAAGTTTTTCTTCCTCTGCATTATAAGCTACTTCTTTTTCTCCTTTCTCCTCATCCTTCCCTGGAGTGACTAACTTAGATGAATCAGCTTCTGAATTTTGGAGTGACAAATGTTCCAAAGGTGTCACCTTATAATTGTCTACTTGCTTCAAAATATCTCCGGTCTCACCAATACCTCCAGCAACTGCTTCTTCCTCTTCCACTTGATCAATTTGCTCAACTTCCTCAACAGGATTAGCAACTGCCTCTTCCAGAGTGACATAGTTTCTTCCTGGAGTCTCAGGTAGAGATTCCAAAGAAAAAGATCTCGGAACAGGAATGTTTGCGGAAACCATCTCATTAAACTTCAACAAAGTCTGAGCTACCTCAGCTTCAGACATCTTCTTCTTAAGCTTCTTTTCTTTCATTTGTTTTTCTAGCTCATCTACTATTTTTTCCTTCAAGGCCTTAGCCTCTGCAGGATCCAAGCCAAACTGAGGCTCCACTTGCACACTCTTCTCTATGATTTCCCTCCACTTAGCAACTACCTCATCAGGATAAGATTTTTTCTTCTTCGGTTTTGGAAGTGCGGAAAGAACTTCCTTAGATTTTGGATTCTCTGGTTCAACTTCAACTTCATTCAAATTTATCTTCTTCACTGGCTTAGAAGATTCAGGTTCAGCAACTTTCGGAACCGCTTCTTCTTGAACTGGCATATCAAAGAACTCACCAGTCTTCTTATCAAAGGAAACATCCATCCTTTTGAGAGTACCATCAATCACCAACATAATTTTGAAAACTCTTGGCTTAGACTTGCAAGCTTCCTTGAAAGACTCAAGGCACCGAACTATTAACATAGAGATAATTGCTGGATACATAATGATATAAGCTCTCAGATACCCTTTCTTGATATTCTCAATGGTAATAAGAATGTGTTTCATCAGATTAAACTTCCTTAGATTTATCACAAAATCTAGAATATAGATCTCGCTCTTCTTCAAACTGTCTTTGTCACCCTTTCTTGGTACGATAAAGCCTTGTACCCATAATTCTAGAATCCGAAAATTCATAGAGAGACTAGAAATCTTTAGAGCCTTGTCATCTTTCAGTCTGAGAGTTTCCAAAGCCTTTTCGTTGTTGAAGCTTCCTTTTGAATCTGGTAAAACATGAGAGATGAACTCGGCTTCTCCTTTATAGGTATTCCCTACCAAGCTAGCTGCCTTGACATAAGAAAGTTTATAAGTCTTTCCATAAGACTTGAATGAAAATTTCTCCCTACCATCTTCCTTAAAGAAAGAAACTGTCTCATAGAACTCTACAAGCAACTCCGAATATACGTCATCTTGATTTCTGGGCTAAGATACAACAACATCTTCCCATTTGTTAAGCTTTATGTTCTTGTATATAAGAGAATCGTACTTGTTAAAGAAATCAGGATGAACCAACCTTTCTCTATATACTAACCACTTGGAAATCGGCTTAGAGGTTGACATGTCTTGAGAAGCTTCTTCTACAGACATTCGGATCTGAAGACTTCTGAGAAGTTCGGAACGGATATTGCTAAAGATCAGAATGACCTTAAAACGGAGAGGCAGAGCTTCGAGAAGCTGGAGCGTGAAAAACCGATGTGGGACAACCATTTGAGGTCCCATTTATATAGGAAACGATATAACGGTTCATCTTTTCCAGTTGATCAAACGATTGTAAGAACTGAGATCAGATCTGACGGTTGAAAACCAATTCTCAAGAAAACTTGAATCCGATCTTTTGAGGTTTTTGTTAAAACAAGGATTTAAGAAAACTTATAAACCGAAAACAAAATATAAGAAAATATCAGCAAGTAAAGCATGATTATGAAAACTTGAGTAAGGGAATCATACCTTTCATATTGTCTTAGGAGGATTATTCGTAATGGGTAATATTCTTCTTAAAGAGAAAAAAAACTTTGTTATGAAAAGACATAGTTCAAAAAATTCACTACGAAAAACAAACTCAGTACGGAAAACCCAGTACGAAAGGAATAAAAAATTCATTATAAGAATTTCAGCATTTCATTACAAAAGTTTGAATACGAAAAACTCATTTATGAAATTCTTGGTACAAAAATCTCGTTACGGAAACATCAGTACGAAATTTTCCATTTCGGAAGTTTTCAATATGAAAATTTCCATTCCAGAAGTTTTCTATACTAAAATATCCATTCTGGAAAATTTCAGTTCTGGATATTCCCATTCTGAAAATTTAGTTTCGAAAAGTTTGAAAAACTAACTTTGAAAAATTTAGTTACTCTAATAATCAAATGTACTCCCCCTATGAAAAGGAGTTTATTACTGTAAGAAGACTTTTTCAACAGAAAGTTAATTAAGAAAGATTACCTTATGGTTATCATTCCTAACTTCTGTTTAATGTATTCAAATCTATCAGAAGGCAAAGATTTTGTGAAAATATCAGCAAGTTGATCTTGCGTTCCGATAAACTGAAGAATGATATCTCCTTTTAGTGTGTGATCCCTAAGAAAGTGATGCCTAATATCTATGTGTTTTGCATGTGAGTGATGTGCAGGGTTCTTACTTAAGCAAATGTCACTTGTGTTATAACACAGAATTGGAGTTTTAGTAAAACTCAAGCCATAGTCTGTGAGTGTGTGTTGCATCCACAAAACTTGAGCACAAAAACTTCTAGCTGTTACATATTCGGCTTCAGTAGTGGAAAGTGCTACAGAATGTTGTTTCTTGTAGGACCAAGAAACTAATGAATCTCCTAAGAAATGACAAGTTCCGGATGTTCTCTTTCTATCCATTATACATCCACCAAAGTCAGCATCAGAAAATCTTTTTAGAACAAAATCATTTCCAGAAGTATAAAATAATCCAAGATCCATAGTTCCCTTAAGGTAGCGAAAAATTCTTTTTACTGCCTTTAAGTGAAATTCCTTAGGATTGGATTGTTATCTTGCACATAAGCATACTGAGAACATTAAGTCTGGTCGACTAGCTGTTAAGTAAAGTAAAATTCCTATCATACCTCTAAAAGATGTTGGACCTACTAGTTTCCCAACTTCATCAAGATTTAAAGAGTTTGAGGTACCAATGGGAGTACTTATACTCTTAGTGTTGTCATAACCATATTTTTTGAGAAGATCTTTAATATACTTCTGTTGATATATATAGATTCCTTCTAGTTTTTTAGAAAATTGAAAACCAAGGAAAAAATTTAACTCACCCATCATACTCATTTCAAACTCAGATTTCATTAGACTTGCAAAAGAGTCGGTTAAAGATTGCTGAGTTGAACCAAATATAATGTCATCTACATAAATTTGAACTATCAAAACACTTTTCTTATCTTTCTTTATAAAAAGGGTTGGATCTGCATTTACCTTACCATAGTTATTTTGAATAAAAAATCTAGGGAGTCTATCATACCATGCTCATGGGGCTTGTTTAAGACCATATAGAGCTCTGGTAAGCCTAAAAACATGATTAGGTTGTCTTGTATCTTCAAATCCAGGAGGTTTTTCAAAAAAAAATCTTCTTGGACATAACCATTAAGAAAATCACATTTCACATCCATTTGAAAAAGTTTAAAATTAAATAATGCTGCAAAGGCATGTAGAATATAGATAGATTCAAGTCTGGCTACTGGAGTATAGGTTTCTTCATAGTCTATTCCCTCTTGCTGATTGTAGCCTTTAGTAAAGAGTCTAGATTTATTTCTTACAATGACTCCATTCTCATCACATTTTTTTCTGAAGACCCACTTTACTCCAATATCAGATGTTTCCTTAGGTCTTTCAACCAAAGTCTAGACTTTATTCCTTTCAAATTCATTTAGTTCATCTTGCATGGCTTTGATCCAATCATCATCACCTAAAGCTTCATCAGTGCTTTTTGGTTCTAATTGGGAATGAAATGCTAGATGTTATACTTCATTTCTTAAGGAACTTCTAGTCCTTACTGGTTGATTTACATCACCAATGATGCTATCACTGAGATGATTCTTATGAAACATCTCATTTGGGTTTTGAAAAGCCTGTTCATCAACATAGGGTAAAAAGTCTTCTGGGGTAAATGTTTCAGAAGTATCTTCTTGAACATTTTCCTTATCAGAAGTATCTTCTATCAAAGGTTGATAATCAGATTTTGAAAACAAATCTGATGATGTAGGCTGGGATGGTTTAAAAACAAAAGGATCAGACTCATCAAATTTTACATGTACTGTTTCTTCAACAGTAAAAGTATTTTTTATTAAAAACTCTATAAGCCTTAGAAGTTGTGGAATAACCTAAGAAAATTCCTTCATTAGATTTCGGTGCGAATTTATGTAAGTTATCTTTAGCATTCAAAATTAATACTTTGCAACCAAAAACCTTGAAGTAGGATAGTCTTGGTTTTCTATCATTCCATAACTCAGAAAGAGTTTTATTAAGAAAATGTCTAATCAAAACTCGATTTATAGTATAGAAAGCAGTACTTACAACTTCATCCCAGAAATGTCTAGATATAGAATATTCACTCAAAATGGTTCTATTTATCTCTTGATGAATTATATTTTTTCTCTCAACTACACCATTCTACTGAGGAGTTCTAGGTGCTAAAAAATTGTCAGTAATGCCTTTTCTACTAGAAAAAGTTTGAAAATCAGAATTTTGAAATTCTCCTCCATGATCACTATGAATAGTTTTAAATGAAAGGTTTTTCTCATTTTTAACTTGATCTCTAAAACTTTTGAAATAAGAAAAAGCTTCAGACTTCTTTTCTAGAAAATAAACCCAAGAAAATCTAGTGTAATCATCAACTAGAACAAACACATAGTATTTTCCTCCAATACTTCCAGTTTGTGTTGGACCAAAAAGATCCATGTGCACTAACTGTAATGCATCAGTTGTTGAGACTTCATCGATTGATTTAAAACAATATTGATGTTTCTTTCCATATTTAAAAGGATCAAAAACTTTTTAAGAATCAAATCTAAGCTCCGGTAGATCCTTAACTAGTTTCTTCTTAGAGAGTTTTCATAAGTTTCTAGGGTTACTATGACCTAGTCTTCTATGCCATAACCAGGAATGATCTTCCATCACACTTAGGCAAGGTAAATCTTGGCTCCTGAGGTCTTCTAAATTTATGGTGTAAAAATTCTCTTGCCTATTGGCTGAGAGAATAAAATCTTCCTTGGAATTGTGAACTAATCACTTATCATTCCTAAAATTCACAAGGTAACCTTCATCACATAACTGACTTATGCTAATGAGGTTGTGATTAAGACCCTTAAAAACAAGAACATTTGAAATCAAAGTTTTACCTAGAAGAACAATATTACCAATACCAATAATCTCTCCCTTAGCATTATCTCCGAAATTTACCTTTCCTCCTTTCGTTTTGATAATCTTTTCAAAATAGCTTTTGTTACTAGTCATGTGCCAGGAACATCCACTATCCATGTACCATGTTTTTTTGCTGGTACTCTCTTTATTTTCCTGAAATCAAGAAGAGAATTAGTCTTTCATAATCCAAACTTGTTTGGATCCGAGATTTCCAGATAAAAAAATTTTAGGTACCCATATCTTCTTAGATAAATAAGCTTTGTGAAATCCTAGAGATTGGGTTTTGTTTAAGGAACAATTCTTTTCCCAGTGACCACCACATTGACACTTGGTACAAATTGGGGCACTTTGAGGAACAAAATAATTGTTACTAAAAATTGGTTTGGCATGGGTATAAACAAATCCGGATTTATTTCTTAAAGGTCGTATTTGGGAATACATTTTATCAAAATTTTCCATACCATTGGTAAAGTTTGATAAACACTTCTTTAAGGAATAAATTTTGGACTTGAGTTTTATAACCATGTTTTTATCCTCAAAATCATTAGTTTTAGAACTAGAGCTAGGCTCGAAAACCTTTTTATTAGAAATTACTTTTTCTAAATCTTTAGAAAGTTTGTTCTTCTCAGAGATTACTTCCTCAAGATTTTTTTAAATACTTTCAAAATCATCATTTTTCCTATCAAGATCTTTAGAAAGATGTGATATTTCTTTCATAAGAATATTATTCCCAGTGTTTTCCTTATAAAGTTTTTTATTGAGTTTGGAATTCTCAATTTCCAGAAGTTCAACAAACCTTGAAACTTATTTATAAGTAGGTAAAGTATTTTCTTCATCAGAAGAGGATTCTTCATTAGAAGAGTTATAATATTTACTGTCATTAGAATTTAAATAAACATTGGTCAATGATTCATAATTTCGTACCTTAGACACAAAAAAATGATTATTAATAGGTAGTCTGGCTATAAGACCAAGATTCTTCTATCCTAAAGATTCATAATCAGAAGAATCATCTAAAGAGTCTCCACCACTGGCACTCCAGGTGTCATTTGCTTTCAAGACTTTCTTAGCTTTGGCTTTATAATACTTTTTTCTGTTCCTGTCTGAATGCCTTACTTTCCTTTCTTTCTTTTTGAGTAACATGCAATCTGGTCTAATATGTCCAGCTCTCTTGCATTCATAACATGTGACTTCTCCATCTTTCTTATCTTTCCTTTCCTTTTTCTTATACTTTGATTGGAAATTTCTTTGTGCAGCTATCTTGTTCATCCTTCGAGCAAAATTTGCTAACTCATTTTCAGAGACTTCACTCTCACTATATTCAGATTGGAAAATAACTTTCTTCGACTTGGATCTGGTTCTTCTATCAGGAGTCTTAGCTTTCATCTGATTTGATGTCGTTGTGAAAGCAACAATACCATTTCCATTTTTCTTCTTGATGTTGTCAGCATCTCTCTTCATTCTTGTTTCATGTTGGAGAAGAGTTCCAAATAGCTCATCAAGAGAAATTTGAGTGACCTTCCTGTTCTCATCTATAGAAGTTCTTTTGGATTCCCACTCATTGGGCATAATATCAATTATCTTATCCACAAGTGCTTCATCATCTAATCCTTTCTCTCCCATAGATTGTAAACTGTTGACTATAGTCATAAATCTCTGCTGAACATTACATATTGGTTCACCATTAGGAAAATTGAATCCATGGTATTCATCTCTAAGAATAGCCCTCCTAGTCTCAATAACTTTAGAAGTTCCAAAGTGTGTAACTTCTATCTTCTTCCAGATACAATTAGCTGCTTCACAAGAAGAAATTTGGATATATATATTTCTAGTCATTGAACAAAGTAGAGTATTGCGTACCTGATAATTGAGTTGATACTCTTGCTTTTCCTGGTTAGTGAATGTTCTCACTTCATTATCAGGAATTTTATAATCACCAGTAAGAATAACAATGTTATCCACTCCAGTATTGTTAACAAAAGTATTCATTCGATCTCTCCAGTACTCATAGTCATTACCATAAAAGATTGGTGGTCTTGTAGTATTTAGATTATCAATGGAGCCAACATTCATTCCTGCCATACTTAAAATAACCTTTGGCACACAAACTTGATAGTAGAAAAAGTTCGTAATAAAAAAGTACAGAATGAAAAAGTTCCGAATGACAATGTTCGGAATGACAAAGTTCGGAATGAAAAACAACTTTCTAAGCAAGTATGAAGAATAGAGGAAAAAGAGAAAGATAAAATTATATGTGAGTATTAGTATTTCAGAGACCTGCTCTGATTCCAATTGTAGGATCAAAATAATGATGTAGATGCTCAATATACCAGAGGGGGGATGAATTGTACACTTTAAAAATTCCTTTAGAACCTTTAAAGTTTTATACGGATAACTATATCTTCCTTAGACAAGGAAAGTTCTAAGTTTAACAAAGTAGAACTAAGCAAATTCAAAACACCTATAACACCAATTGAAAAAATTGGAATAATGAATGGTGTCATAAACTTCAAGTTCTATGTACTTGCTTAAAATTGGAAAGAGATTCTGAAAGTAGGTTCCGGAAATATGGATCCGGAAATTGAAACTTCACTAAAGATAACAATATGAGATTCTACCTTAAAGCGTATAGAATCTAAATGAAATAGAGTACAAGTAGGGAAGTATAAGAATGTTATACTTTCCTTACAATAGTATATGTAGTGGAAACAAACAAGTAGTAAAACTACAAGTAACAAGATATAAGTCTTTTAACCCAATGAGAAGGGTATCCAACAACCTTGGATAAAGGTCCCTTGATTTATAATTTCAAGCAAGTCTGTCTTACCCACACCAGGGTAATCCCTTGATACGAAGATCAGAGTCTCTGTCATGCTATCCCCGCAAGCCCTCAACTTCAAGGTAGTTGGAACCTCTGTCTTCCTCAGCAAGAAAGCCCTCGAACTTCACGGTAGGCGGTACCTCTGTCTTCCTATCCCCGAAAGTCCTCGAATGTAATCACCAACATTCAGAGTCACCCAAAGCAAAAACTAAACGAGCGGTTCAGTACGCACAAGGCATGAAAAGCTTTCTCTCTCTAGAAATCACCTTAGCAGCATGTGGTCTCTAGATCGATCAACTTCTATGTCATTATGAGCTATTTCATATGAGCTCCTATTTATAGGCAAGGTCGGCCTCCTTTCCAACAGTCATATTTTCCTTAAATATCGGAGGGACTTGTACACATGTAACTTAACCAACGGTTAGTTTATAATAGAATAGCCACCATTATTTTATAAGAAAACAAGTGTAACAGAATGTACGACATCGTTTTAAGTCTAACACAAAAGTTTGGAGTGAAGGTTCAGAGTGTAAAAAAAATGTCAAAGAATAGAAAAATTATAAAAGTGTAAGCAAAATGACATTTCGGAGTCTAACAAAAAATAATATTCGGAGTCTAAATAAATTCGGAGTGTATAAAGAAAAGATGATCAGATTCTGTTTAATAGGTGAATTCGGAATGAGAATTCGGAATGAGAATTCGTCATCAGAATTCGTAATGAGAATTTGTCATTAGATTTTGATGTTGAAATTCATGAGAGTTTGTATCCAGAATTCGGAGTAGAACTTTATCAGAGTTCATATCCAGAATTCGGAGTGGAACTTCATTACAGTTCTCATCCAGAATTCGGAGCCTAAAACAGAATGCTTCATATCAAAGTTTTAAATGATTCCGAGAATATAGAAATGAATACGATTCTTAATCTTGAGAAATATATGGATATAGATAATGAAAATATGATAAGGATAATTTTTCTTACAAAGGCCATATTCCTTATAAAAGATACTTTCCATATAAAAGAAATTTTCCTTATAAAAGCGATTTTCCTTAAAGATAAGGTGTTTGTGATTTTCAAAACAAGAATGAATGGAAAAGTCATAAGGAAAAACTTATTGACTCAACAATAAATCATGTCTTAATCATGCAGTCCATGTTATGACACCAATCACACGCGTGATGCATGATACCTATCCTAAAACATAAACTACCATAGATTTCATTATGAATGAAAGTATTTAATTTAATGATTCACATTTATAGTGATATCAAGTTAAGATACCAATACAGATTCCCCAAGATAAGAACATCCAATGTAACCCAAAAAATTTTGTGTTAAAATTTGTAGATTTTTCCACATTATCTCTATTAATTGAATTCGCCAAGTCAAAAAATCATGAGAAGAAGCTTGAGTCATTATGATTTCCCAACATATAATAGTCATACATTATATGTGTCCCATTATATTGATGAATCTAATCCGTAGGACATATATTTAAGATTATTTCCATAATATCATGAGGTTCTCAAAATAGTTGGGACCTTTTATAATTTTTTGATACAAAATTTAGTCTAAATACATTACCACTTAAATAGTGTAAGTAAAATATATAACTATAAAATAGAAAGAAAAAATGTTGTATAATCCAAAATATAGATAGGATATGTTAATTGAAAATCACTACTCATATTGGGTTTAGGGTACCCACTGTCACAACTCCTAGAAAAATTTGTTTTACCTTCCATCTAATTTAGATATAGTAGATATTTTGAAAACCCATTAATTATATCAGAGTATATTTAGAGAGATATCGAAGAAACCTTGAAATCTAAAATTTATAGAAAACAAAGAATAGTCAATATGATAGGCTAAAATATATGAATATCATAGTCTAATATATAAACATATGCAGTGATATATGGATATCATTTTCCATCATTTGGTGTAGTTCAATCATCATTATTCATGATTCTAGAATAAAAAATGATATAAAATATCACTGACTGTCATATGCTTCAGTTGTGCACTCTAAAATAGTATATCACAACATATTCAAAATAAAGTGATATTGTTATGAATGATATAGTTCAAATAGTCAATTTTTGGGTTAGAGTGATATATATATATCATTATTTATGTAAAATATCATAGTTAGAGACAAAATCATGGTAATTTAGTTATAATAATTATCATAGATATCACAAGAAGTGATATTGTGAAATTTTTAACCATGATAAAGAGTTCTATCTTACAAGAAAATATTTTTTTGTATATTAATTCCAATATTGTGTCAAAAAATATGTCGATATCATTTCCCAAAATATAGTTCTTTAAAACATAAAAAAACATGAGACAATTTAAATGGATAAATATATGAAGTGTTTATAAAATAAAAAAATCTAATAAAAATTTGTATATTTGATTATATGAAATATTTATATTAAATATGGACTTACTTTAAATAATGTAATCTTTTTACATTACTAATAAATGTTTTAATTATTAATTTATTTATTTAAATTATATATTTCATATACATGTATATAAATTGTCTATTTAATAAGTATTTTTATTCATTAATTTAAAATGATTAAATTGATTATTATAAATATTATATCATGCATTTAATGGTTTTCTAACTATGCATAATAGAATTTTAAATTTAGATCTATAAAAATTAATTATTTATCTATTTTAATTCTAAAATGGGGATTTTTTATAATTATTTGTACATATTTGTTTCAAAATAGTGCTGGGATTATGTTACCACTTGAGAGTTTATCAATGAGTAATGGTACTTTGGTTCATAATTCCACTAAACTGAGGACTATATTTTTTTCTGGAAAGTTGGGGTTAGATAATTTTGATTTCTTACATACTCTTAAGTAAGGTTTTGGATTCATATATGTTTTATTCATTTAATATACCTAATTTCTGAGATTTATATAGATATATATATATATATAAAGTAATATAATTACATTTTTATGGGTTGTATTATAACAAGAACGATTAATTATATAAGTGTTATAAATTAATGTGATTGCATGTCATGACCCGTCCTCATGGCCCGTGTCGTGACTACCCCAAGCCCGCCTTCCATAGGCCAGGTTCTGGCGACTAGCACCAAAGGCGTAATTCCCGATAAAAGGGAAGGAATTGACTTTATATAAGTAAAAAAACACAACAGAGTATACAAGCTGGAGTAAACACAAATTAAACTTAGTACAAAAGTAAGTGTTGGAAACTAAATGGGCCAGTATACAAACTCAACTGAAAGTACAGTACAATAGAGAAAGAAAGAACAACAGTTGAAAACTAAAACAGCAACCACCGAGTCATCCTCCAGAAATCCCACCTGAAGGGTGGGTACAGATAGTCTCATCGGTACTTCGGGTATATCTGTCCACTCCGTGTACGTCCCACCAGGTGGTCCACCCCCAGATACCATCCAACTCCACAAGCCTCGACCATGATCAGTGTTGTCCGTCATCTACAACCAACACAATGTAGTGCTGGAAATTCTCGTGCAGGGGTGAGTATAAAATACTCAGTAGAGACCCCGAGTCCCCTGAATGTCTCCCAGAATCCGCTAAGGATAAACCAAAGAGGGGTGTGGATGATTAGATATAGTCCTTGAATCATCTCCTCTACCAAACCCACGTAGGATCTAAGTGTAGAAGACGTCGCTCCCGAACCCACGTAGGATCCAAGTACAGTAACCATTGCTGCCAAACCCATGTAGGATCCAAATACAGTCTTCATTGCTACCGAACCCTTGGGGGATCCAAGTATAGTCGTCATCGTCGTCACAGTCGCATCCAGCTCTAGGGTTCCCGCACACAACATACTCGATTCCGGGAGTGTCCGCTCCACGAGTAAAAGTTAGTCGATACATCAACTATCATGAAGTCCATAGTTGATGTATCCCGAAGTTCCGTCTCGTAAAAAGGAACTCAACGTGACATACGACGTGTCAAACAGACGCCCAGTCTGAGAGATATTGACTTCTTCGTTCCTGGGGTCCGGTTGGAAATATGGTCGATCCAAACCTAGATTTTTACCAAAGCATTCCAAATATCACTAAGAGTATTTCAAAAGTATTGTCTCGTCAAAATGGTCCCAGTTCCATAGACGGATTGTCGATCAGACGCGTCATCTTTAAGTTATTCATGTTTAAGTGAATAACAGGCCCGACCCATTTAGCTCAATGGGCCCACGGGTCGGGTTAACCCAGTATGACGGGTCTGACCCGGCAGGGGTATTGGACCATTCCAAAGGAAAACGTAGCTCGGCCCGAAGGGGCACGGCCCGGCCCGGTCTGGTGTGGCCCGACACAACGGGGTGTGGCCCGGCTAGCTCAGCTCGATGGCTGAGCAGTCCGAGGTGGGGGGCGCAGCCCCCAGTTGCACAAACCACTGGCGCCTTAGGGCGTCGCCCTCCCAAACCGGTCGGGTAGGCCAACCAGCATTCTGGCGCACGCGGCCCACATGGCGGGCCGAGGATTTCATCAGCGCGGCACCCTCCTTGCACCGCGACTTCCCTTTGCCCGGCCGGCTGATGGGCCGGCCGGTTCTTCTGCCAACGCAGCCCAAAAAGCGGGCCGCGGTTCCTTCCGTACGGCTGGTGCGTCGGCACCTGCTTCCTCTGCCGTGATCCCAGCACGGCGCGACTGCGCCCTACTTCCTTCGCCTCCGGTCGCCAATTCCAAAAAGATCAATATCTAGCGGAGGGTCATTGGGCCTTGTTTGTTCGGCCCACACCCTCCTCTTTAGGTAGTAACACATGGATAAATCATTTTGGAGAATTCAACGAGGAACAAGTACAATTTTAATCTACTAAAATTGTATAATTTCCCCTACATCGATAAGGTCCGCGGTTGACAAGCGTCATGGATGACGGTGTTGTCTTCTTCGTCGTCATAGTGCACCTGAGGAAGTGATGTCTCCTCTCTTGTCGTGGATAAAAGAATATAAGGTGTGACGTCTTTGGAGAGTTCCCCACGTCGGTGTCTCCTCTCTTGTCATGGAGGAAGAAGAGGATGGAGAACTGTGGTCGCCGAGTCATTCTATGTTGATAGAAATATGTCCTTCATTGAAGAAGAACCGTTCTTCGTTGAGGATGATGTTCATCAATGGAAGAGTAATTTCATTCTTCTTTCACACAAAAACTCTCTCCAATATCCCCCACACAACAAGCCAACCAAAATTAAAATAAGGCTACCCCTTATTTTAATTAATCTTGTCATGCATTCAAAACATAAAATTCAATCACTTCATTAATTTAATTGAAGAGTTTTAAAAAATTAATTAAGGAGTGTGTTGGCAAGAATTAAAGAGGTAGAGAGAGAGGAAGTGGAAAGGTTAAACATTTAAATTCAAGGGGCAGTCAACATTAAACAAAGGAGTTTAATCGGGGTTTAAGGGGTTTAAAGAAGATCAAGGTTTTATGTCACGTGTGGGACCCACCCCACAAATATCCTCCCATGGGAGTTTATGTGGGTGTGGGCCCCACCTGCAACTCCCATTGGGAGGAATTAACCACAATCCATAAAAATTAAATTGTGCCACCAATTTTATTTATTTTAAAATAATTCCCCAAAAATTAATTCTCAACCCGCTTAAAACGCAACTGCCATAACGGTCCCTTTATGAAATTACCGGCACAGAGAATTCATCGGTGCCCATGGATTTCAATTCCGAGCACTGGTTCAAAAGATAGAAAAAATCACTCGTTTGTGTACTGAACGTACCCGAGCTAAATTTCGGAAATTGATTCCAGGCTCACCGGGCCTCAGAATCAAGTGTCGTCAGAAGCCACAGACTCCTAAAATTGCAATGTATTTAAGAAAAAAATTTCCTTGATATTTACGGGTCTTTACATTACTCCCACATTATGGATTTATGTCCCTGTAAAGCAACATCATAAACTATGGAAACATATGAGATTACTGAGCACACATCTGAGACTCCCGCTCCCATGTGATCTCCTGGAGGTTCCTGTGCTGTCAACGAATACGCACCAGAGGAATCAACCATCCACGTAGGACCCGCTCCTGTCGATCCTAGATCTCCACTGGGACCTCCGTGAATGTCTCTTCGTCATCGATGTCTAGCTCCCCATTATCAATGATGTGGGTCAGGTCATGCACGTATCTCCTTAGCTGAGATACGTGGAAGATGGGATGCACCCGGTGCAACTGAGGTGGAAGGGCCAGGCAGTAAGCCTCCTCTCCTACCCTACTGAGGACCTGGAAAGGTCCGATGAAGCGTAAAGATAACTTGCGGCCCCGACCAAATCATCGTAATCCACGTCGTGGTGAGACCCATAGGAAAACATGGTCACCATACTCGAACTCCAGTGATCGTCATCTCATATCAGCATAGGACTTCTATTTGCTCTGTTAAGTCCTCATCCTCTCCTGGATGATCTGCACCTTCTCCGTCATAGCCTAGACCATCTCTGGTCCTACAAGTGCTGACTCCCCAGAGTTAGTCCAGCATAGAGATGATCTGCAAGGTCGGTCGTACAGTGCCTCGTATAGTGCCATCCCGATGGTGGAGTGGTAGCTGTTGTTGTACGCAAACTCTTCCAAGGGTTGTTGATCCTCCCAACTATGACCAAAGTCAAGGACACCTGCACAGATCATGTCCTCGATTTTCTGTATGGTCCTCTATGTCTGTCCATCCATCTGAGGATGAAAGGTGGTGCTCAGGAGTAGCTGCATTCCAAAATCCACCTGTAACCCCTTACAAAGCCAGGATGTAATGCGAGTGACTCGATCAGATACAATAGATGATGGCACACCATGAAGCCATATGATCTCCCGAACTTAGAGGCTTCCCAAGATTTCAACTGAGCCGAGCTCTCTGATTGGAAGGAAGTGGGCCGACATGGTGAGTAGGTATACGATCACCCAAATGGAGTCGTGTCCTCTAGAAGTACATGACATCCCCATCATGAAATCCATGGATATCCCATCCCACTTCCACTTCGGAACCTTTGAGGGTTGTACCAAGCCTACAGGTACCTGATGCTCCTCCTTCACTTTCTGTCAAGTGAGGCATCGTGAAATGAACTCTACTACAACCTTCATCATAACCATCCACCAGTGATGTCGTTTGAGGTCGTGGTACATCTTCTACACTCATGGATGTACCACTAGATGGGATGTGTTAAACTCCCTCAGCACCTCCTCTTGCAGTGCAACTGGTACCATGGTACTTCCCCTGAAGGGAATCACGTGCTGTCCTCCTTCAAAAAATCCATCAGGAGCCTACCCTATGAAAATTTGAGCACGTCATGTCTCACAGTCAATGTCCCCACGCTGTGCCTCTCTGACCCGCCGAAGTAGTGGAGGAGTGACTCTGAGAGACAATAGGAAGGACACCCCATCTCTATCCATGAAAGATATCCGCAAAGCGGCTAACTGCTTTGTCTCCTCTCCAAGTAGCTGAATGCCCGATCTCCTGCTGAGAGCATCTGCCAGAATGTTCCCCTTCCCAAGAGTATAGACTATATCAAAGTCATAGTCCGATAGGAACTTGTGACATCGCAGCTGTCTTAGGTTCAGGTCCTCCTGTGAGAAGATATACCTGAGACTCTAGTGGTCAGAGTAGACTGTACAATGCTCTCCCATCAGATATTGTCACCACATCATCATGGTTAAGACCACTGCTACTAATTCCAGGTCATGGGTAGCATAGTTATACTCATGATGTCTCAATTATTGTGAACCATAGGTGATCACTGCCCACTCCTGCATCAGGACACACCCGATTCTGGTCCCTGATGCATCGCAGTAAACCACGTACCCAACTCCCTTCTCTGGTAGCCTCAATATGGGCGCACTGGTCAATCTTTGTCTCAGCTTTTGAATGCTCTTCTAGAATTTATTTGACCACATGAAGGGTTTCCACTTCTTCGTCAAAGCTGAAAGACGTGCTGTAATTCTGGAGAAATGTGGCACAAATCTCTGATAGTACCCAGCCAAACCTAGGAAACTCTGCACCTCAGTCACACTCCTGGGTGGCTCCCAAGAATGTACTGCCTCGATCTTCACAGGATCCACAACAACTCCCTCCTACGAGATGACGTGCCCTAAGAAGTGAACCTCTAAAATCCAGAACTGGAACTTTGAGAGCTTACCAAAAAGCTGGTGCTCTCAGAGTGTGTCCAGTACAACCCAACATTGGTAGGCGTGCTCCTCCTTAGTAGTCGACTAAATAAGTATGTTTTATATGAAGACTATGACAAAACGATCGAGGTAAGGCTGGAAGATCCTATTCATGAGACTCATGAACACTGTTGGTGTGTTGGTTACACTGAAAGGCATAACCAAGAACTCGTAGTGGCCATACCGAAACCTAAAGGACATATTCTGCACATCCTCATGACGAACTCTCAGCTGTTGATATCCTGACCTGAGGTTTATCTTCGAGATCCATCGTGCTCCCTTGAGCTGAATAAAGAGTTCTTCAATCCTCGGGAGTGGATAATTGTTCTTTACAGTCACCTGATTTAGGAGACGGTAGTCGACACATAGTTGTAAGATCCCATCCGCCTTCTTGGCAAATCAAATCGGAGAAGACCAGGGTGAAACACGAGGTCGGATTAATCCTTTTCCCTATAAATCCCCTAGCTGTACCCGCCGCTCACGAAGCTTGGCAGGAGCCATCTGATATGCCGGAGTAGATATCAGTGTTGCCCCGTGGTACAGGTCAAGGTATAAGTATACCTCTATGTGAGGAGGTAGTCCTGAAACGTCGTCAGGAAAAACATCCGCATACTGATCCACCACAATAGGAAAACTCAGACTCCACACATCAACCACTCCTAGGATTAGACTACCCAAATGATGGGTGATTGGCTGCCCACTCCTCTACATAATTCCATCCTGCACTACAAAGGCTCGCTTCTCACTGGTGAAGGTGAACTAGCTCCCATCTTTGCGGACACACAACACTTTGCACCTAATACAGTCGATCTGAGCATGGACTGTAGATAACCAATCAATGCCCAAGATGACGTCGTATGGCCTCGACGCCACTACAAAAAGATCCCAGCTGAAGCTCTCGCCTATTAGAGTTATCTCACACTGCCGGAACCAGTGCGTAATCGTCGAGTCTTCTCCCGTAGGAGTCTCTAGTCATATGGATTGAGCCAACAGCTCCATCGGATTCTCCGAGCCTCTGAACAAAGGTAGTGGCAATGAAAGAATGAATCACTCCAGTGTAATTATGAACTGAAGAAAGGGTGGAATAGACATATATAGTACCTCGAATAATCTTAGGTGCACCGTGGTCGTAGGCCTCGACTACTTGGACCTGAGCCTGCCCCTGTCTACCAGCTCCCTGTGGTCGAGGTGGTCCTCCTGGTGGTGGTGGTGGTAGAGCCTGGAAGCGTCTTCCATCACCTGCTACTCGGCCAGCTCCTCTACCTCGTCTGCCTGCTCCCTGCGGACCGCCACTGTCGAACCTCTGCCTCTTCCTGGGAGGTCCCTCTACTGTCTGCTGCTCATCTGCATGGCGGGTCAGGCAGTCACGAGCCATGTGGACCTACTCGCTGCATGCATAGCACTACCTGCCTCTCGTATTAATGGCTCTACTGTGTGTGCCCCGCACATCCAAAACAATACCCTATAGTCACCCACTAGATGGCCTGGTCCACTTGGACCTCTGTGACATATGTCTACTGCTGGATGTAGAAGACTCTACTACGTGTCGCCCTGCGGTAGGCCACGCTGCTGGTGTAGGCTCTGTAAGAATGATCTCCATATGAAGGGCTCACTCCAGTACTCCTGCCAATGTTGGAAGGCTAAGATAGATCATCAAATCCCTAATCTCATTCCTCCATCCCTGCTTGAAGGTTTGTGCCTGTAATAATTGGTCCCGTACAATGTCTGTGGAGTAGTGAAAGAGGTCCGTAAGTCTCACTGAGTACTGGGCTACTGTCATTCTTCCCTACCGCAGCTGTAGTAACTCCTAGATGCGCACCACACGGAGAGTGGCTAGAAAAAACTCTGAGTGGAAGAGCCTCTCGAAGTCTGTCCAAAGTTGTGATGCCTCATCATGCACCTGGAGCATCGGGCTTTACCATCTACCTTCTACTGTGTACAGTAGACTTGCGGTAAGGATTATCATAAGATCAGCTGGTGTCCCTACCAATCTGAAGACTCTAACGATAGCCTTCACCCAATCCTCGGCTACCTGAGAGTCCGTCTCTCAGTGGAACCTAGGTGGCCTCTGTCACTGAAACTCATGCAATGCACTCAAGCGGCGTGCACTCTCCGCTGCTGGGGCAGGTGGTATCGGTGGCCTAGCGGGTAGTGGTACTGCTGGTGCCTCTGCTGTAATGGGGACCCTGCACCGAGGCTTCATTTCTCGGTGGACTGCCATCCCGCATGTAACTATGAACCCTAGCTGGCTGCCTAATAGGGCCATCCTAAGAAGAAAAAAAGTGCACCATGATTAGTACAATATACCTGGTGAGCTGACACAAATCAATCAAAAAGAAAACTTTTGAAACACACATGCAATCAGTTTTTTCGAGCACTGAGTTGGAAATCAGAAATTAGGGTCCTGGTGTATGGATACCGCGGCCACCGCACCAACTCTAGACTTCTTAGACTAAAAACCACACTCAATATTCTTAGCATTATTTCTTCACAGAAAAGAAATTATCAGAGTCCTGAGTTCCACAGTAGAACCAACTCCTTTGATACCAATTTTTTACGACCAGTCCTCGGGGCCCGTGCCGTGACTACCCTAAGCCCACTGTCCATATTCCAGGGGCTAGCGACTAGCACCAGAGGTGTAATTCTCAATAAAAGGGAAGGATTTGCCTTTATATATGTAAAAAACACAATAGAGTACGCAAGCTAGAGTAAACACAAAGTAAACAGAGTACAAAATTAAGTGCAGGAATGTAAATGGGCTAGTACACAAACCCAACTGAAATTATAGTACAACTGAGAAAGAAATTACAACAGTTGAAATGTAAAAAAGCAACCATCAAGTGGTCCTTTGGAAATCCCACCTGAAGGGTGGGTACAGATAGTCTCGTCGTTACTTCGAGTCTGTCCGTCCGCTCTGTGTACGTCCCGCCAGGTTGTCCACCTCCATATACCGTCCAGCTCCAAAAGCCTTGACCACGATCTGTGATATCCGTCTTCCGAAACCAACACAATATAGTGCAGGCAATGCCCGTGGAGGGGTGAGTATACGATACCCAGTAGGGACCCCAAGACCCCCGAAGGTCACCCAGAATCCATGAAGGATAAACCACGATGGAATGGAACAACACAAAGAATCAACCAACCCTACTAAGGTATATGCCCATACATATACCTAAGTCGTCAATTCCAGTACGACTCCAACTTCTGAGCCCAAGCACAAACCAGTCCACATAGGAATGAAGTCAATCATACCAATGATAATAATTGAAAGTCAAGACTTAGCTCACACAGGTATACTACTCACGAAGAGGGGTGGAGATGATTAGATATAGCCTCTGAATCATCTCCTCTTCCAAACCCATGTAGTATCAAAGTACAGAATTCATCGCTGCTGAACCCACATAGGATCCAAGTAATGTAACCATCGCTTCCAAATCCACGTAGGATCCAAGTACAGTTGTCATCTCTGCTTAACCCATGGAGGATCCAAGTATAGTTGTCATCGTCGTCGTAGTCGCAGCCAGCTCTAGGGTTCCCGCACACAGCGTACTCAATTCCGGGATGGTCCACTCCACGAGTAAAAGGGGGTAGATACATAAAATTTCACGAAGTCCAAATTTGATGTATCCCAAAGTTCCGTCTCGTCAAAAGTAACTCAACGCGATAGACGGCGCGTCAAACGGACTCCCGGTCTGAGAGATATTGCCTTTTTTGTTCCAGGGGCCTGGTTGTAAATTTGCTCATTCCAAACCCGAAAATTTTCAAAAGTTGTCGAAAACTCACTTAGAATATCACAAAAGGACCACCTCATCTAACGGGTCCCAGTTCCACAGACGGCGTGTCGATCAGATGCACAGTCTTTAAGTTATTCATGTTTAAGTGAATAACTGGCCTGACCCGTTTAGCCCAGTGGACCCACAGGTTGGGTTAACCCATTTTGATGGGTCCAACCCAGTAGGGGTGTCGGACCGGTCCAATGGTAAACGTAGCTTGGCCTGAAGGGAATGGACCGGCCCGAAGGGGCGTGGCCCGACACGAAGTGGCATGGCCTGGCCCGATGGGGCGCTGCCAGGCCCGACGCGGCCCGACACGAAGTGGCATGGCACGACCCGACGGGGTGTGGCCCAGCCCGGTGTGGCCCTGTTGGGCACGACCCATCTGGATCAGCCTGTTTTTGGAGTAGTCTGAGGTGGGGGCGCGGCCCCCGGCTACTCGAACCGGCGGTGACTTCTGGGGCCGCCCTCCCAAACTGGCCAGCTAGGTCGGCTGGACTTTCGGCACATGCAGCCCCCATGGTGGGCCGCAGATTATTCAGCGCAGCGCCCTCCTGGCACTATTGTTCATCTCTACTTGACCGGCCGACGGTCCGGATGGTTCTTCCACCGACGCATCCCACAAAGTGGGCCTCGCTTCCTTCCGTACAGCCGGCGTGTCGGCACCGGCTTTGTCCTCCGCGATCCCGGCACGACGCGACGACATCGTGCTTCCTTCGCCGCTGGTCACTGATTCCAGAAAGATAAAGTTCAAGCGGAGGGTCATCAGGCCGTGTTTGTTTGGCCGACGCCCTCCGCGTTAGGCGGTAACACATGGTTAAAATCATTTCGGAGAATTCAACGAGGAACAAGTACAATTTTGATCAACTAAAATTGTATAATTTCCCCTACCTCTATAAGGTCTGTAGTTGACAAGCGTTGTGGATGACGTTGTTGTCTCCATCATCGTCGGAGTGCACCTGAGGAAGTGACATCTCCTCTATTGTCAAAGAGAAAAGAAAATAAGGTGTTTCGTCATTGGAGAGGTCGCCACGTCGGTGTCTCCTCTCTTGTAACATAGGAAGAAGAGGATGGAGAACCGTGGTCGCCGAGTCGTTCTAGGTTGAAGGACAGATGACCTTTGTCAATGAACAACCGTTCTTCATTGAGGATGATGTTCTTTAACGGAAGAGGAATTTCCTTCTTCCTTCACACAAAAGCTCTCTCCAATATCCCCCACACAACAAGCCTACCAAAATTAAAATAATGCTACCCCTTATTTTAATTAAACTTGTCATGCATTCAAAACATAAAATTCAAACGCTTCAATAATTTAATTGAAGAGGTTCAAACAATTAATTAAGGTTTGTGTTGGCAAGAATTAAAGAGGGAGAGAGAGAGGAAGTGGAATGGTTATGAAATTAAATTCAAGGGGTTGTCAACATTAAACAAAGGAGTTTAATGGGGAGTTTAAGGGGTTTAGGGAAGATCAGGGGTTTATGTCACGTGTGGGCCCCACCTCACAAATATCCTCTAATGGAAGGTTATGTGGGTGTGGGCCCCACATTCAGCTCCCCTTGGGTGGAATTAACCACCAACCTTAAAAATAAAATTATGCATCCAATTTTATTTATTTTAAACTAATTCCCCAAAAATTAATTCTCAACCCGCTTAAAATGCAACTGCGGTAAAGGTCCCCTTAAACAATTAACAGTGCTGTGAGTTCATCGGGGCCCCCAGATTTCAATTCTGAGCACCGGTTCAAAAGATAGAAAATCCCGCTTATTCGTTTACTGAACGTACCTAAGATAAACTTTTGAAATTGATTTCTGCCTCACCGGGCCTCGGAATCATGTGCCGTAAGATGCCACAGACTCATAAAATTCCATAGTATTTAAAAAACAATTTCCATGAAATTTCTAGGTCTTTTCATTGAAACAAATTGATTTGGTTGAATATATAAAATATTTAATTTAAATTGTCCGAATCATGCATACAAATAAGTAATGTATGTGATTAATATAATGGAATAATGGGATTAGTAAAATTCCTAAAATTATTAAGTAATATTTTCCTTCCAATCTAAACATTCATCAAGACCTCAATCATTAAATATAGGTTTCCCTAAAAGATATGTTCTCATGAATTATCTAATGTAAGGTATAATGAGTATGAATAATATTAAAATTTTGGTAACTACATCCCATTGAATTCATTGAGAGGAAATTAACTACGTAACCCTAAAATTCAAGTGTTTACAGGAATGAACTTAGGATGACTTCCAATATAAATATTAGTAAGTTAATGAATTCCTAAAAATATAAGTGTTATACAAGATATAATTGATATTATTGTATATCAAAATATTTATACAATAGCAGAAATTATAAATATAAGAAAATAATTTTGAAATATGGATCGTAGGTCACTAATTAACATGATATATTTGGGTTATAATTTTATATGGGGGAATATTCAATAAAATTTCTTTTAGATACTCTATAAAACATGATACTCACTAGATAAATATCTTTTTTATAGATAATAATAGTGTTAAACTCACCCTTCATTTTGATGTTCCTTATAGATTTATATCATAAACATAGATTAATTCCTGGTTATTAAGAAAATAAAAGTGAACATAATTAATTGGATGTTATATAAATCAATTTTTATAATTCTTAATCAATGGTATTGGTTATCTATTATGCACCGTACAATTATGTTTATTTATAGTGACTTCAAAATTTAAGAGAATATATTAAGGGTTAAATTGACTTACATGTTAAAAATAGAGAAATATTTCTTAAATTAGATACAATCACATATGATGTACATATTCATAATGTATTAGTTCTAGAAATAGATAAATGTTTGTTTCATTAGAATTAAACACATATGATTTACATTTTCCTAGTTCATTAGTTATAGAATTATAAAATTTTTACCATGTTTCATAGATAAAAAAATTATTAATGTTTCTTATTGGGCATGCTATTCATCAAAAATGATATCCCTAGATCAGATTTTTAAAATACATGGTTTGGTAAATGAATCTAAATGAAAACATGGGAGAAGTAACCTTCATACTGGGTATGAATATCTATAAGGATTGATCTTAGATAATTCTTAGTATGATTCAAAGAACGCATATTGGTAAAGAGATAAAGAGGTTTCATATATAAAAAATAAAATATGGGGTTTCCTATAGTGTTACATAGTGTAATCCATATAAAGTATTAGTAATATTTTAAATAGATAAAAATAAAACTCATGAATGATATTCTTTATGATTTGTGAATGTGATAAATCATGCATGATATGTTGTATACTCGAGCCAATGTTTATTGGTATTTTAGCATTATATTATAGTGAGAGTAACTAGGTTATGTAAAATATTATCCTTAAGTACTCTCAAATAACTAAGGATGTATTTAGGGTCTTCAGAGGTGAGTAGGTGCTCATTATAAAGGGTTAGAATGATACTAGCTTCAAAAATGAGAAATATGATTCAAATTATTGATCTATGTTTGTGTTTTTCCTCAATGGTGGTGCCATTAGCTTGAAGATATATAAGTGGTAAAAAATAGTTTATTCTGTAATTTTTGTAGAGTGAATTGTTTCAACATATTAGGTTTGATACAATTCTTTTGTGAAAAAAATAGTGCTATTGTTAGGATTTGGAAGGGATTTTTCTAACACTGAGGGTGGGTGAATCAGTTTTGGTACTTTTAAACCAATTTAAATCTTATATCCCTTTCACCTCTTCACATATTCAATGAATCAATCTCTCTTTTTTTCCATATTATTTATCCTTGGGTTGGTATGTATAAGTGATAACATAGAAAGTACACAAAATTACACCAATGTTTTTTAATATGGATTTACCCAAAGATGGATGAAAATCTCCCCCAATAAGTCATGGTTATTATCTAATGCACAAATCAACCTATTTATTTTCATAAAAAGGTCAATCAGGGGTATGTCATTGGACCCATAAAATGGTTTAAACCAACCAAAATTCTTCACAAAAAAGATTTTTCTTGTGTCACGTTAAAGTAGATAATGTAGTGTAAGATTCATGTATCCCCTTGATAGAATAGTTTTGACCTCTTTCATAATATGTAGAAATCTTCATGCAGCCTCAATCACAACAATTAGTATGTTTTATCACATATACATCAAATACGTTTACATCATCTGGATTATAATTCTACAATATATATTAATATTTAGGCTAGATCACTAAACTTTCATAGATGGAATATCATAAAATAGTAGTAATTACTTAAAAATATACAATTTATCATCCTATTCATAACCACATAGTATATGTTCTCTTATTACAACAATGAAACCATCTATTTTGACTATAGATACGAACTGGAGTAAAAATATAGGTTCTCTCTACTCCTTCAATACACAGTATCTATATTATTCTAAAATATTTAATTTACGATTTTCTATTCATTCGACCTGAAAAATATTTGGTGGTTATTGTAACGTCCCAATATTTTAGGAAGGAAAAACTACGTGAGATAATGTACATGATATTCCACATTGAGCTTAAACGAACAACTAAATATTGTTATTTATAATAGTAGTTATCCCCTAGCCATTATTTTGGAGGGCATAAATATGAATAACTATTTTATTATTACACAATTTTATAAAAAACTTTGGCATTCATTCAATGCTTTTATAGGCATAAGATAATAAAAAATATAATTTCACGCATAAAACATGTTTTTTCTAAAAAGGGATTTTCCACCTTTTAATAGAAGACTAATTTTAAAACTAAATTATGAAACTTATATAAAATTTATTTTTTTAAAAAAAACATCATTTTTTAAACAGTAATATCAAAATTTACTTTGGTTTATTTTTTAATAGTTTTTGGATGAGATTTATTTTTTCAAGAATAGTGAAACATATTGAATTTTAATGGAAAACTAACTCCTCATTTAAATAATTTATTATGTTAAATTATATTTTAAATTTGATTTAATGTAAAATCAGATCAATTATATATCTCTTAATCTAGATAAAGTCATTTCAATCATTTTCATATTGAATTTGGTTATATAAACATTTCAATATTTTTAACATTTTCACATCAAAAACTCTCTTTATCACCCTATCTACATATTAATTTTAAATTAATTTTAGTTAATTCAATGTTTTGAATTTTAAAAAATGGATTACATATTTTTAATACTATTTTAAAATTTACTAAATATGTCTATTTTATTTTTGGATAATATGAATAGTAAATTCAGTAATTTTATTACCATAGTTGAGTGTAAATCGGGTAATATAGGGTGAAATTATATTATTAAAATTATAAAATTACCCTAAAACATGTCCTAATTTTATTGGATGAGTGAGTGTCAAAAAATATCATCCTTTGACCGAATTTATGACCTCTTTGAGCCACTTGAATTACTTTAATACCCTTTTAGTATTTTATTTTAAATAAAAGGAAAAGATGTCACACTTATGTTTTTTATAAGTATATTTTTTTTAATATATGGTCATTTAGAAGATATTATTGACAATAAAATGCAATTTTAAATCAATAATATTTATATCCATGATGATTTTTTTTTATTTTTTTGGGAATAATAAATTACCTTGAAGGCTTGCACAATGATGATATAGTAATTATTAAATTAGTTGAAATAAAAAATAAATGTTATTAAAAATATTAATATAAAAATATTTTGAGATATTTAATTTCCTTAAAAAATTATATATTAAATTAACGTGGTTTTAATGTAATAAATAGTTTTTTGAATTATAAGAGTTGACTTGATTTTTGTTAAAGTTAATGTAATGATTGTGTAAAAATTAACATTAATTATATTTTAAAATAAAAAGTATATTTTTAAATGATATAAAATTTCTAAAAACATTAAATTTATCCAAATTATTAGTATATTATTTAAAATTTTATCTTTGATCCATTTATGGGTCATTTTTTGTTTTATAGTAACTATATTAACCCTCAATGTGTAAAAATCTATGATGTCATGGTAAGAATTAATGGGATTAAATAAGGGTTAAAACAAAAATATAATAATGAAAAAGTAGTCCAAATATGTATAATTTTTATTTTATGAATTTATTTTGAACTATAAGTATGCTATATTTCAAATAAATATGTTTGGATCCATTTGGAAGTTTAAATAAATTTATATTAATTTAATATTTTGAGAAATTCCAAGAGTGTCTCTCCCCTCTCTTATAAAGGGGAACATATTGTTATCTTTTCTTCACAGTTAAAAACATATTTTGTTCATACAAAATCTACCCATATACCTTAATATAATCCCTACCCACAATATAAAAGCCTTATTTCGGGAAAACCACCACCCTTTGTGGTCTTAAGGTGTTAAGAAAATGAGATTGTCCAAAGAAAATGTATCATTTTTAATTAAGTGTTTATATGTTGTTTCTTATTCCTCCTCCATAAAATATTACACAAACATGATTAAATAATAAATAAAGTGTCATTTAACACCCCAAGCTTCCACGATACGCCTCTCTTTCAATAATGCAATAGCTTGCATTGTACGCAAGTTCGAGTTCTAACACACCGCGACTAATCAAAGTAGACGTTATGAATAGTAATAACCACTTTTTAAAATTATATAAATTTTATATTTCAAAATGGACTTCATTTTTGTATTCGTAATATCGAAATTATCTTAAGTTGAATTTTTTGGTATTTTTCTGAGAACTTCCAATTTTTTATGAATAGTGAAAAATAATTAAAAACAACTTTTTTAATAAAAATAATTTTTAGTGATATATTATACAATTGAGTTGTTTTAAAGTATAATTAGAATATATTTTTACCATTTTATCCAATTGTGGTCATTATAATTAATTTCACTTGGAAATTGGACATAAACAATTGTCAATCTTTTGATATATATTGTTTCTTAAAAACACGCTATTTGTTGTGACAACGGGAATTAATTATAAAATTAATTAATGCAACTTATATGTTTTGAATTTTGTAAAATAGACATCATTTTTGAATTCGTAATATCAATTATAGCTTAGGTTGAAATTTTGGCATTGTTCTGAAAAACTTCAATTTTTGATTAATAGGGAAACCAGTAAGTGGTAGTTAAAAAACTGATTTTTCGTTTAAATGAAACATTACCACTTTTGTTATTTGATTTTAAAAAATCCGACATACATGGTTGTCATTAAGAAGTAAAATTTGGTTCAATGGGATTAAAATAATTTTTGGTGAATAGTAACTTTTAAGTTTAATCAATCGCGATTAAAGGTAATTAGTGTAATTTAAGGAAAAGATAATGTTATAATAATATGAAATGACCTTGACACATGTACTACCACTATTGGATGATTCATGGCCGACCAAGAAAATCCATGGGTCAACTTGGGGTCCCCATGGAGCCACTTTGGTCGGAAAATGACATTAAAAACTTTTTATTTAATGTTAAAATAAAAATGTCACAAACATGAGTTTTGTTTTACTAAAACAATTTTTAAATGGGGTTATACAAGTCATATTTTTTACTATAAATATTCATTACAAATATAAAAGGATTTCCAACATCATGATTTTTTTTATAATTTTTAGACATTATATAAATTAAATATTTTATGACACCGTGATGATGTAGAGATTACCTCATTAATTAACGATTTAAATAAAATAAAAAGATAATGTAAAATCTAAGACTTAAACTTGTAAAAAACCTATTGTATGAGTATATTTCGAACTCTTATCACCTTATCCTCGATATTTATATGTGTGGGACCTTTAAAATCTGAAACTCATTATATAATAAAGTAACATTTCATGACTTTTCAAGAGCGCCCCTCCTCTCCTCTTATAAAAGGCCCCCCACCACTACCACCTTACCCACACCTCTCAAGCCTTTTGGATTGGCCAAACTCTGCCCAAATACTCTCTCAACTTCCCTCTATAACTCCTAGAAGCCTCAATTTGGGCATATTTTTTCCCAAGGAAGCCTTTGGCTCAAATCAAAGAGAGTTACCCGATTTTAAGGTAATGTCTTCTCTTATGCTATTTTGTTATATTTTGATTCTCCAACCCCCTAAACTCTTGTTATTAATTTATTTGGTAACAACACCAGTATCCTAAATATACTAGGATTTTTTTTATAAGAATTATTCGAGCTACATTTACACACACCTACATCTAATGGTTAAAGAACATACTGTTTCTATGAATGGAGAATTTCTGCCTCATGAAACGATGATTGTTCAACACTCATATAAAACCTCTAAAGGTTTCAATTATGATGAAACTATTTTTATATATGATATATATTATGTTTTTGTTTTCCTTAATATTCTGTATTTTTCATTTATAGCATACATTTATGATTTCCATTATGGGTAAACGTGATAATTTCATTTTAGGAAATGCGGACTACCGCCCCCTCAAAGTGATTTGAATCGTTAATGCCATATGTGGGATATCAAAAGGATGGAGTAAATGATATTATACAATATATTATTCTATAATTATATTATACTTCTATATTATTATAATTTCATTCCATTAAATATGAAATATAAATGAAAGTAGCGTTCATGCGTACGTACGGCTTACCGTCTCCATGAACGATGCATTTCATTTCTTACATCTAAATGTTATGTAATATTATAAATGAATGTATATACTGGATATATATGATATATATGATACCTACATCATGAATATAATTATGCAGATAATGGATATTCTACCACATAAACAACTTTCAATTATAAGAAGTTTATTGTTGACTCAAGTACCAAAGATCGACAAAACGACCGTTATTAACTTAAATGACTACATAATTTTTGTAACATTGTAATAAGTTATATAAAAGGGATAATGAACATGAAAAAAAGTTCTTAAGCAAGTAGAGATTAACTCTAGTTTATTATTTAGGAGATTAAAGAATGGTCGAGTGAAGTCGGACACGAGGTAAGGGAACTTCTTAACCCAATTTCCATTCTTTGGGTTAATCTCCTACTTTCAAATTATGTCATGATATTATTATGTCCAATATTGTATTTGTACTTTCTTTATGTGTACTTATAGTACACATAATTGATCTATTTTATTTAAAAAATGATCTTTGTAAGGGACTTCGTCTCAATCTCCTTTCATTGAGGAATATTTGGTTTTATACACAACTTTCCTTTATACGGTGTATAAACCCCATTGAATTTTACTTTTAATCAAAAGGAATCTTTTTATGCAAAGCGTTTTTACTAAACAACAAAAGGAATGTTTTTACGTATTCGGCGACAACGACTTCCCCACCGCCGTGACCATTATTTGAGTTTCGACTTCCTCTACAAGCCATACCTTTTTTTTAAAATGAAAAATAAATATCAAGTTTTAATTTTCTTTTATTTTTGTATAGAAAATGGTTTTGAAAGTGTTTTTATTATATCAATGTGTTGTATTGATATCTTGTGATTGAAATGTGGAAATGTTATGTTTCCTTTATGCATATTTTATGTGGTATGATTATGTTATGGTTTATGATATGTTTAAACCTGTTCATATGAGGAATGCACTAGACTTAATAAGTGACGGGTGGAGCCCGCTATAGCTCCTCGATGCATCGGTAGGTCTCATGAGACAAACTAGTGTCTTGGCATGAGGCCTTGACAAAATCTTATTTGTAGTCTTGGCACGAGGCCTTGGCTACATGGTTATGATAGTCTGGAATTATGCATTCCATCATTATGAAAGTGGTTATTGATATTGCATGTGATTATTCGACTAGTAGAATATCCATGTGAGTAAGTAAATGGAATTATTTAATTTTATTTTTTTCCATATTATGCTAATGTTCAAGTATGAAAAGTCTTTTGTTTTAGTTATAAATTGCCTTAAATGTTAGTGATTATTTATGAAAGCTTCTGCTATATTGTTATACTTACAGAGCATCTAACCTCACCCCTTTCAAAGTTTTAATATTTCCAGGATGTGAAAAAGTATTTTAGGAATGACCTGCAGGGATAGTCTGAAGGGGATATGAGTGTGGAAAATGGAGACTATGTTATTTTAGTTTTTCACCTTATGATTTAATGTAACATTTATGAATGTATCTAGTGTTTCCAAGGCTACTAAACTAATCGCTCTTTCGAGACTTGATCTTTTGTGATCATTCCAATGTTACGCAATAATTCACCGACTCTGGGTAACTGGGTTCGGGGCGTTACAGTTGGTATCAGAGGCTGTTTAGTACTAACCTTGGATGCTAGATTTAGATAAACTCTGATTAGAGCACATAGACCTAGGATAGACTTTGAGAATTAGTATGGAAGAACTTCCTAGAATTTTGGTATTATAGAGATTTTGTGAGTTTTCCGAGAAATACATCCCTGTCTGGATACGAGCAGGTAGAGGTGGATCTGGCACATATGTACCTAGGGATAAAACCCGAAAACACTGCTTTAAGCTAGACTCGAATGAGAACTGGTGCATGACAATGGACCTTGCTGCACTCTTGGTTACGACACTCTTGGGGGACATGCTTAGGATAATTCTCATTTTATTTACATACAATTATGAAGGGTTTATGAGTATATACTTCCTCATAGAAAACATTTTTTATGATTATGGATTATATCAATAAAACAATCAATTTACATTAAGTATTTTACAAGTTTGGAATTATTCATTGCAATTCATAAACTAACATTGTTTATGCCATTGTATAGAAATGGCGCCCAGTAGAAGGAATGTGAACTCCATCAATACGTATGATCCAAAGAGTAAGAAGGATTATATCTTTCACGGTATTAACACAAAATTTAGAAGTGAAATAGTCTCCCATGTGTTATCAACATATGAAGAAATAGTATCATGTGTTAATAAGATAAGTAAAGAATTCTATTAGTCTTATGGCTTTGAAGGGAAGAAAGAGATGAAAAGGATGGAAGAGAGAATGATGGAGAAAGGGACGAGGGAAAAAATAATTTTGCAATATGTGATAACTGTGGGAAGAAACACCTTGGAACTTGCCTGAAGGGAATGAGAGTTTGTTATAAGTGTTGAGAAAAAGGACACCAAGTGCGTGACTGCAAGGGTAAGAAAAAGGTTTCAAATGTACAATGCGTCATCTGCAAGGAATGGGTACACTATGCAAACCAATGTAAAAATCTTCAGAGTATGCCCCAAATGATGTTATTGGATAATAATCAAATTACGATACTACCACAGATGAGGATGAATGATTAGAGTTCTTATGTTGTTATTAAAGAATTTTGTCATTTGAGTGTTGTATCAATGATGTGCTGGTTATAATAATTATGAAGTATATAAGGATTGTACTGTAGAACTATTTCATCAAGGACTTGAGATTGTGTGGAACCAAGAAAAGTGACTCCACAGCAGGTTAAATTTTTGGAAAATATATGGTTGAGAGAAAGATAAACCATAACATGGTTCTGATACTGAGATAGTGATTTTGGAATAATACATGATTGATTTGGATAAATTATATTGGATATTCCTAACTACCTTGAAACTGATTAATGATTTGTATACATTTTTGGATAGAAGGAGTATATCTAGTATTCTTTAAGGAATAATGGACCATGGATGTAATCAATAAGGACTTATAGTAATTCAGGATGTTGAAGTGTTTTAAAAGAATACATGATGAAGGTGTTCACATGTTGTTACACGGAAAAAAGGATCTTCATTATGTTTAACTTCCTTATAAAATTTGGACTGTGAGTTGGACAGAAGTATTTTGGATAACTATAAAGGATGGAATGGATTAATTTGAACTTTAGATAGTATTTTTTATGGTTAAAACATTTCTGAAGATTACTTTTGGAATATTATAGTACTATATTTTTAGGAAAAGGACAACCTCCAGGTCGGGGGATAACCCATCGAATCGGACAAAGCTGCAGGAATGGAACACACAACCATATTGCAACAGGCCTTTATTACCTACCATTAGCCTACAGGAAGTCCCTGGTTATTACAAAAAATATTTTCTAATCTAAATGGTATGTGTTAATATTTAGAACCTTATACAATTATGATAAATAGAATATTTTTGAGTTCTATTACCTTTTAGAGTGAAATATGGGTTTGTGGTAAACATTTACTAAAGAATGAAAGTCTCCATGACAAGTATGTATATTCCTTTACGTTCTTAGTAAATCTCCTAAATAAATTCCTCAACTTTATAAAAGTTAACTTAAAACAAAAACGTTGCCGGTTAACTTTTCCAACTAGGGATTCAATGGCCATTTAACCAATAACAATTTTGTGATTTGCTTGTGTTTAACTTTCTCCTAATCCAGTTTTCTACAACTCTCCATCAGACCTTGATGGTTTGTTTTTCTTTCATATCCATATTTTCATAAAATCCTAGTATGGGCTGTCTCGGGTGACCTTTGTACTTCTCTTTATTTCTTTTAAAGTTATATTTTTATTAACCTTATTTCCGATGTGGGTTTTCCACAAAGGTATTTTCTATTTTCAACCTTTTATTTTCAAAGAAAAATTTTCAAATTGCGAGGATGCAATTTATTGAAGGAGGGGTGAATGTAACACCCCGAGCTTCCACGATACGCCTCTATTTCAATAATGCAATAGCTTGCATTGTATGCAAGTTCGAGTTCTAACACACAGTGACTAATCCAAGTAGCCGTTATGAATTGTAATACCCACTTTTTAAAATTATAGAAATTTTATATTTCAAAATGGAATTCATTTTTTTATTCGTAATATCGAAATTATCCTAAGTTGAATTTTTTGGTATTTTTTTGAGAACTTCAATTTTTTATGAATAGTGAAAAATACTTAATAACAAATTTTTTAATAAAAATAATTTATAGTGATAAATTATAATATTGAGTAGTTTTAAAGTACAATTAGAATATATTTTTACCATTTTATCCAATGGTGGTCATTAGAATTAATTTCACTTTGAAATTGGACATAAAAAATTGTCAATCTTTTGATATATATTGTTTCTTAAAAACACGCTATTTATTGTGACAACGGGAATAATTTATAAAATTAATTAATTCAACTTATTTGTTTGGAATTTTTTAAAATAGACATCATTTTTGAATTCGGAATATCAATTATAGCTTAGGGTGAAATTTTGGCATTGTTTTGAAAAACATCAATTTTTGATGAATAGTGAAACCACTAAGTTGTAGTTAAAAAACTGATTTTTCGTTTAAATGAAACATTAACACTTATGTGATTTTATTTTCAAATATCCGACATACATGGTTGTCATTACGAATTAAAATGTGGTTCAATGGGATTAAAATAATTTTTTGGTGAATAGTAACTTTTATGTTTAATTAATCGCGATTAAAGGTAATTAGTGTAATTTAAGGTAAGGATAATGTTATAATAATATGAAATGACCTTGGAACATGTCCTACCCCTATTGTATGAGTCATATCCTACCAAGACAATCCATTGGTCAACTTGGGGTCCCCATGGAGCCATTTTGGTAGGAAAATGACGTTAAAAACGTTTTATTTAATGTTAAAATAAAAATGTCACAAACATTAGTTTTTTTACTAATTTTTTTAAATGGGGTTATACAAGTCATATTTTTGGCTATAAATATTCATTATTAATATAAAAAGATTTCCTACTTCATGATATTTGTTTTTATAATTTTAAGACATTAAATAAATTAAATATTTTATGACACCATGATGATGCAGCGATTACATCATTAATTAATGATTTAAATAAAATAAAAAGGTAATGTAAAATATAAGACTTAAACTTGTCAAAAACCTATTGGATGAGTATATTAATAACCATTATAACCTTATCCTAGAAATTTATAAGTGTGGCACCTTTAAAATCCGAAACTCATTATATAATAAAGTAACATTTCATGACTTTCCAAGAGTGCCCCTCCTCTCCTCTTATAAAAGGCCCCCACCACTACCTCCTTACCCACACCTATAAAGACTTTTGGCTCGGCCAAAATCTGCCCAAATACTCTCTCAACTACCCTCTCTGACTCCTAGAAGCCTCAATTTGGGCAGAATTCTTCCCATGTAAGCTTTTGGCTCTAATCAAAAAGAGTTACCCGATTTTAATGTAATGTCTTCTCTTATGCTATTTTGTTTTATTTTGCTTCTCCTACCCCCTAAAATCTTGTTATTAATTTCTTTTGTAACAACACCAGTATCCTAAATATACTGGGATGTTGTTATAAGAATTATTCGAGCTACATTTACACACACCTACATCTAATGGTTAAAGAACATATTGTTTCTGTGGATGGCGAATTTCTACCTCACAAAATGATGATTGTTCAAAACTAATATAACACCTTAAAATGTGGCCATTATGATGACACTATTTTTATATATGATATATATTATGTATTTTATTTCTTTATGATTCTGTATTTTTCATTTATGGAATACCTTTATGATTTCCATTATGGGTAAACGCGATAATTTCATTTTAGGAAGTGCGGACTACCGCCCCCTCAAAGTGATTTGAATCGTTAATGCCATATGTGGGATGTATAAAGGATGGAGTAAATGGTATTATACATTATATTATACTAGAATTTTATTATACCTTTATATAATGATAATTTTATTCCATTAAATATGAAATAGAAATGAAAGTAGCGTTCATGCGTATGTACGGCTTACCGTCTCCATGAACGGTGCATTTCATTTATTACCTCTAAATGTTATGTAATATTATAAATGAATGTATATACTGGCTATATATGATATATATGATACCTACATCATGAATATAATTCTGGAGATAATGGATATTCTACCAAATAAACACCTTGTAATTATAAGAAGTTTATTGTTGACTCAAGTACCAAAGATGGACAAAACGACCGTTATTAACTTAAATGACAACATAATTTTTGTAACATTGTAATAAGTGATATAAAAGGGATAATGAACTTGAAAAAGGTTCTTAAGCAAGTAGAGATTAACTCTAGTTTATTATTCAGGAGATTAAAGAATGGTCGAGTGAAGTCAGACATGAGGTAAGGGAACTTCTTAACCCAATTTCCATTCTTTGGGATAATCTCCTACTTTCAAATTATGTCATGATATTATTATGTCCTATCTTATATTTGTACTTTATTTATGTGTACTTATAGTACACATAATAGATCTATTTTATTTAAAAAATGATCTTTGTAAGGGACTTCCTCTCAATCACCTTTCATTGAGGCATATTTGGTTTTATACATTACTTTCCTTTATACGGTGTATAAACCCCTTTGACTTTTACTTTTACTCAAAAGGAATATTTTTATACAAAGCGTTTTTACTAAACTACAAAAGGAATATTTTTACGTATGCGGTGACAACGACTTCCCCACCGCCGTGACCATTATTTGAGTTTCTTCTTCCTCCACAAGCCTTACCTATTTTTAAAATGAAAAATAAATATCATGTTTTAATTTTCTTTTATTTTGGTATTGAAAATGGTTTTGAAAGTGTTTTTATTATATCAATGTGTTTTATTGATATCTTGTGATTGAAATGTGGAAATTTTATTTTTCCTTTATTCATATTTTATGTGATATGATTATGTTATGGTTTATGATATGTTTAAACCTGTTCATATGTGGAATGCATTGGACATAATAAGTGACGGGTGGAGCTCGCTATAGCTCCTCGATGAATCGGTGGGTCTCATGAGACAAACTAGTGTCATGGCATAAGGCCTTGGCTACGTTGTTATGATAGTCTGGCATTATGCATTCCATCATTATGAAAGTGGTTATTGATATTGCATGTGATTATTCGACTAGTAGAATATCCATTTGAGTATGTAAATGGCATTATTTAATTTTATTTTTGCCATATTATGCTGAAGTTCATGTTTGAAAAGGCTTTTGTTTTAGTTATACATTGCCTTAAATGTTAATCATTATTTATGAAAGCTTATGCTATATTGTTATACTTACCGAGCATCTGAGCTCACCCCTTTCAATGATTTAATTTTTCCAGGATGTGAAGAAGTATGTTAGGAATGACCTACAGGGATAGTCTGAAGGGGACATGAGTGTTGAAAATGAAGACTATTTTATTGTATTTTTTCACTTTATGATGTGATGTAACATTTATGAATGTATCTAGTGTTTCCAAGGCTACTAAACTAATCGGTATTTCGAGACTTGATCTTTTGTGATCATGCCAATGTTATGCAATAATGCACCGACTCTATGTAACTGGGGTTGGGGCGTTACATATCATATATATAATTATATGTAATTATATTAATATCATCACCTTAATCCATCTCCAATTCCATCAAATGGGAAAATACGTTATCATTTTTGTGTATGGAGGACTACCGCCTCACAAACATATATATTTCATTTTTCATCACCATCTATAAAGACTAGTTATAATGTTATAATTAATTTTTATTAATGAAATTAATGAAATATTTATAATTATTATAATATAATATATCATTTACGTTTTTACCATTCCATGCACATGAAAATGATAATGTTGTTTGTGTGTAAGTGTGAATTATCACTTCCACGAAGCAATGTGATTAGTTTTTCGTCACGACATCACACTGATTATATATATAAGTGTATTTAAATTATTAATATAATATTAATGATATTATTATGATTATGGAAATAAATAATTATACTTACCTTCTTTCCATAATGCTCATGGAAAAATGGAAACGTTACTCAGGTGTACGTACAACTTACCATCTCCATGATTTTAACATAGTTCATTTTTCATATCCATATTTAATTGAAGGGTTTAACATTTTAATTCATGTATAACTATTATAATTGTTCATTAATATAATTGTGTAGATGATTTACTAATGAAAACCTTGACTATAGACATCATACCAAAGTCATTTGGGACTCTTGTAACAAATATCATCAAAACATCTCACATGAACATAAATAATTAAATTATTGTTATAAAATGATAATAAGTGATAAAAAGGAATAATAATATTTAAAAAAGTTATTAATTTAATAAATAATAAACCAATGTTTCTTATTTAAGAAGATAAATAATTTGTACGATGAGTTAGAGACAGGGTATGGAAATTCTGAACTTATCCTCCATTCTTTGAGTTAAACATATAATTTATTAATTATGTCATGCTACGATTATACGTGAAATGAAATATTGTTATATTATTTTGTTTTTCCACTTTTTTATTTTCATTTTAAATGAATACAGATATACTATTCATTTGAATAACACTCTATTCAATAATAATATTTTTGTAATGGTCTTCATCTGAATTTCCATTCATTGAGGCACATTTTTTATTCCATGAACATATAATATTTTTTATGAGGTGTATATAATATTCCATTTAAATTTTATATCCTGAATTTATTTATACTCAATATATTTAATGTTTTTTTAAATGTGATTTTTCCATGTGGCATACAATTCTACTGATGATAATGTGGTAAAGGACTCTATGAGTAAAATATCATTGAAAATGTTTTAAATATTTCTTTTCTTAATATTTATTTTTCATGTACATGTTTTTAAAATTATTTTTTAAAAATTAATTATATGGAAATTGATTTTTAAAAAATTTAATTTTAAAATTTCTCTAAAATATTTTAAAATAGTAATCTTTTTTAATGTAATTAATAAAGGTATTTCTTTTAAAAAACTAATTTTAATGTTTCTCTTTCTTAACTTTTTAAAAAGGTCAAACAAAATGGTGTTTTTTATATAAATAATGAATGGAATTTACCACTTTCATGATGCGTTAATGCTTCAATGTTTCCTTTATATTTTTTCATAGTAGTTTTCAATGAAAATGGTTTCATTATTCTGTGTGTGGTTTCTAGATTTTATAATTTATTTTTACAATAAATGGGTATTTTCTTATTAGAAATTGTTTTAACCATGGGTTTAAAATATTTTTCATGGATTTTAATCATGATATGGTACTTGAAAATTATATGAAATGGTTGAGCATGATATAAGTTATACAAAGGTTTGATCCCCATTATAGCTCATGGGTGAGCCTGATATAGCTTATACAAATGGTTGAACTCTATTATAGCTCATGGGTATGCATTATATAGCTTACAGGAAGGGTTAAGACCAATTATAGCTCACAGGTAAGCCCAATATAGATTATACAAAGGTTTATTTCCATTTTAGATATCTAATTCATTGGGTAGTGATTCAATTTGACGTCGATTATATGGTTATTCCAATTAAAAATGGTTTTGAAAGGGTTTTGTGATTCTAATGCTATAAGTTATCATAAATGTGTTTTTAGTTGTCTTTTGTTGGTTTTAAAAACTTTACTTGAAAAAAATGTGTGTTTATTTTTTATGTGAAAATGTTTTATTTCATACACTCAAATAAATTTAATGTTAAATTAAACATTATATGATTTTTCATATTTATAATTGGAATAATGGTTTTACTTTTTTTATGTTCCTTATATAGCTTTTAATTATCATCCCATGTTTTAAAAAAATTAAATGGATTTAAGGGGGACTAAAGATAAGTATGAGATCAAGAGGAAAATTGTGATGATTTTTCATGAAGATAAAACATGATTTATTTTAAATAATTTTGTTTTATAAAAAATGGATACTATATAGAAGTGTCCACTTGTTTTGTGTGGGAGTTTTTCCGAACTCTCTAAAACTATAAACATTAATGATATTTAGGAATGAAAGAAAATTAATTCTAGTCAAAATTCACTATAATATGTAATGTTTATGTTTAGTTCCATACAGTTAGAGTCAATACCTATTTTATTCTTCTTCTTATTTATCAAAAAATTTATATTCCCAAATTATATTAATTTTATTTTCAGTAATATATTGTCTTCAATATACCATAATACTCGGTATCTATCGCTCAAATACTTTCATAGTTTCTAAAACCCAATATTCAAGTATTTCATAAAATATATCCCTTTTAAGACTTGAAATTAAATATTTTTCTAATTTAAACTCTCTATAAATGTATAAGAAGACTCAGAATATTCCTTAAAAATGTTTAAATATAATTTCTATATTTCCATTTTTTTACCACTGTAACCCAAAAAAATCATCAGATAATTATATCTTTATAATTGAAATAATGAATTCATCAACAGTAGTTGTCATGTATCCTTTATTTTCAAGAAAAGACTCTCCAAAAATATTTTTTCATATTTAAAATACAATAAAAATCATGGTTCAATATTTGTGATATTTAGGATATTAATTACACATCAACAAGCATCAATAGATTCAACCAAATTCCACAGAATATAAATATTCGTGATTCTTATCTTCCAATTTATGCATACAAAGGTCGAGTTCACATTCACATGGCTCATAAATAGCCATTACATAGTATGATGTAAGGATGAATTACCTTTGTATAGCACAGGGTTACCCTTATATAACCTTCTAGTATTCCTTATTACTCATATGTAAATTCCAATATTCATATTACCTTTATGTAGTTACCCACCTTACCCTTTTGTAAATAGTGAAACTCATGGATGACACTTATGTAGGTATCCAATTACCATTCAAATGCACATAAAATTTATGGTATACTTATGGGCAAGCATATATCTTGATCAATCATTACATCTCTCACTCCCCGGAGTAGATAACCTTACAAATCTCTTAATTACCCTTATATAGCCCATTGATTTATTTTTTAGAATCTCTAAACCTTCTATATTCTTAACTTTTCTTAATCTTGAAACATGGAGGAATTATTATCACATTGATGTTTCTCACTTGAAATAATCAAAATATCATCATGAATTTTTATCTACATTTATCTTCTAGATAATCCATGTCATGAACCAACCCAAGCCAGAGCTCAAAACACAACTAACCCAAACCCCACTCCATAGTCCATGGGGTGGTGGAAATCACCAAGGGAATAACTAACTCAATGAGTCATTTTCCTATGTACCTGTACACAAGCACATAGCTAACTGAATAAAAAAAGTTCATAGGGAAAGAATTAAAAGATTCAACACTACTATAAATAAACCAAATATGCATGGATCTTTAAACATTATGAAGAATGGTAGTGTAAACTGAAAAGGATAGGGAAAAAATACACAACCAATAATAAATGTTTCCCAAACTAACTAAAACTACAAAAGTAAAATAGTATAGATGTCCCAGCTCTTGGATCCAAAGTTAGGTTCAGTGTATACGGACCAAGAACCCTGTATCCATGTGCTCCTCTGAAGTTATGATTGACCTATCCATTGTGTTCATAAGACATGACATGTGTTGAGAAAATTCCAAAATAGGGGTGAGTATATACATACCTCGTATAAATCCTTGAAAATGAGAAGTGGAAATCAGTACAATATACAACTATATATTAAAGAAGAAAAGAGAACAAGGTATGGCAAGAGAGTACAACTCAACCCCCAAGAGAGTAAAAGTAAACTCATCCAAACATAATGATCCCGACATAGTGAGAATATTAACATCTCATCAATTATTCACTACATATATAATGATATTAGACTCATCTAACCATGAGATGCTAGACATGGAGAGTACGTGGCATACCTCGCGCATCATCACCCCTCAGATAAGGAGAGTAACCAAAACCAAAGGATTGGGAACAACAATAGGATATATATATATATATGTATTCTCAGTCAAAGAATCCCAAACAAGAGTGTAAGGGGATCTCTATATAACATCATAGCCCATAAGAAGAGTAGCCAACAGTTCCAAAGGAAACCCATCTACAATGCCCAACATCTCATGCATCGACCCAGAACAAAAAATTCTATGGGACATAATCACAACACCTTGATACTATCTGAATTGGGAGGAAATGACTTGCCCACATGGTTTTAGGTCGCATCACCAAAATGGGTCTTAGTGGGTAAATAGTCCCTCTATCTCTTGACATCAATGGTACATCAAAGCATGCCTCGTCACATTTCCTTATAGCTTAGTGTCACTAATTTTAGGAAAGGATCTCATGAAATGGTATGGCAGACATGTTATTCTCTGAAATTCATTGAGGAACTCCACTACCTAGTCCTACTATAGGCTACCATTCAGAATGGTAATTGGGTAACTCCACTATCATGTCCTACTAGAGTGTCATCCCAATGAGTCGTCGGGGAAACCCCACTACACATCCTTTATTGATTGCTACGACTGGAAGATTTCATCGGGGATTGCCACTGCATACCCCTACTTGAGGGTAAGCATGTAACTGCCATCAGGGAAAACCATTACCTAGCCCTACTATAGGGTAAACCCAGAACATTGGGGAACACCACTACCCGGTCATACTATAGGGTAACTCAGAAAGATCACCAGGGAATGCTACTGCCTAGCCCTATTAGAGGGTAAGCCCATGACTGATCTGGCGATTCTCTATGACCTATTCCATCATCGGGTGTTGCCTCATCACTTTACAAACCCAGAACATTTCAAATCATATCTCAAAAGATGATTTTGAGGTCACCATCATGTTCTACATAGAAAAACACTCAGGATAATAATATCATGATCCCAATTTTAAGTTCAAACGAAGGAGATACGGGAATTCAATGTTCAGTCGGAGGATCTCAAGTAGTACATAGTGTTTGGGGGGACCCATAGAGTGTGTGGTCCATATTCACTTCCTGTTCATGTCTCAGGTCAGTACAGGACCCATCCGTGTAGGTTTGCACACTGTGGAGGTGTACTACATAGCATGTACCACATATCTGGGGTTAGGGACATGTCTTCTAGTTGTGTCTATGTACTCGGACGTTTTGTTTGTTTACTCTAGTACATGGCGTCTTGGTCCACACATGATGTTGCCTGTGTGGCCAACCAATGTCTATGTTCTTATATCGTGATTCCCCACCCATGTGACTCTTCACATGGGTTGTCCAACAGAGAGTGTGTATATGACATGTAAGGAAAGACTACACATCATGTCGTCCTTATCTTTTCCTATCACCAAGTACAACTATTGTGGGAGGCTACACATCATGTTTTCTTCATCCTACATGGTGTGTCATTGGGATTTTTATATAACATTCATATTTTTTTAGATCATTATCTATGCTTAAAATCATCTTTAATCACCTTGGATTATACCTGGATTTTACTAAAAACATTGGATCCATCCGCAAATCGTAGTACCAAACCATTGTTCACAAGAAATCAATCATTGTCCCACACGGGGGTTTTGTTCTCTATTCTGCAAGAAAATTAGGATTTAACACTAGATAATTTGGCCCAAAATTTTCATTTCTAACATCCCTTCATCATGAAAATTCCATATCTATGTTTTTCTCGCGATATCATCATTGTTTCATTGATCTACCTCAAATCTGGGCAACTGATCGAGCTCGGGTTCCCCACAACTATTGAACTGGGAATCGTATGGTTCCATCAATGAAGAATGGGAATAATAGGAGATAGAAAAGGCATAAGATAAAAGGTTTTAAAATGCCACTGTCGAAGAATTATTTTCCAATGACATAGAACATGGATTCTTGGTTTGAAACAATTGATAACAAATTATGATTCAGTATGTTGGTGCATATAAAAGTCCAAAATGGGGCGCAGATCAAATGAATTTGTGAGATCTAATGAATCATTTAATTATAAGGTAAAATACAAAATATAATAACCCTACCATAGTTTGGATTTATCATTGGTGAATAACGTGATCATTCAATGATAGGAAGAATATGGTGCATCCATTATGCATTGATCTACCATGAACCAGAGGTTTTTCATTCATCAGAGAGATTCCCCAAAGGGATTTGGATGAGATATTCTCCAGTGGTGGGAGAATTAGGATCCAACCCTTGTTAATTCTCCTTAACCAAATATTATAGGCTCTTATTAGGGAAATAATAATTTAATCAATTAATTAATTAATAATTTAAATTCACTTAAATGCACCGCTGATGAGAGAGGGGTCTGAACATCCCATTACATCACATATTATGTTTCTCCCAGGGTAAAAACAATTTATTGGACCCAACCATCATCTCAGATTTCCGATCCAATCAACTGTTTAAGAATTATTCTATTTTCATTGATTATTCGTGAAAGAAATATAAAATAGATTTTATACTTTTATAATATTAATATCGGGCACAACGGACCTCGAAATTTCCTTTTGTCTCAGTTCCTAAATCTAGAAATATATTTAGAAATATTTCAATGTCTTACAAGGAAAAATTGGGTCTCTAAATCATTCCCTCATTCAATATTTTCTTCCCCAAAAAGAAAAAATGGGAAATAAAATTGGGATACTAAGCCTACATATGGCTCTCCCACTCCTAGGAACTGTAATTCATGTTTCTGTGCTTCCACAACATGAAAACAAAAATGATGTTCAATACTCAAAGGGTCTGATCTAGTCATTCATTGATCGCCACAGAGTTATCTACAAAAGTGTATCCATCCTTGATGTCCAGATTACCTCATTCAATGATGTGTGTAGGTTCGTGTATGTATTTCATCAGCAATGACACATAGAAAATTTCTTGCACATACTCCAACACTGGGGGGTGGAAAGGTGGTAGGTAACCTTGAAAACCTTCTACATGATCTCGAATGGCTCGATGAACCTATGGATAGCTTTCATCCTAGACCGAACCTCTATATTCCTCATCTTGTGGAGACTCTCAAGAATATGCGGTCTCCCTACTCAAACTTCAAGGGCCTAAGACGACAATCTACACAAGATTTCTGTCTTCACTAGGCTATCTCTATCTGTTGATGGATAACCCTCACTTTCTCCATTTTCTCCTGCACCATCTCTTAACCCATGACAGATGAATCTACAATCTCCATCTAGAAAACAGGTTACATGAAATGTCTCCAATATATGGTGTCAAATATTTTCATACCTATTGATGAGTTGTATCAGTTTTTTTATGAAAAATATACCTAGGTATGGTGATCCTCCCAGCTCCGAGTGAAGTCTAACATTCAAGACCATAGCATATCCTTTAGCACCTGGATAGTGTGCTCTGTCTTCCAACCATTCTAGTGGTGAAAGGTTTTACTCATCCGCAACTGAGTCCTGAATGCCTCGTGTAGGCCTTCCCATAATCATGATGTAGACCACCCATAACGATTAGATACAATCATTTAGGTACCCCATGAGGATGGATGATCTCCCATATGTATAACTTCCCTAAAGTCTCCACCGAACTCTTCCACCTAATAGAAAAGAAGTGTGATGACTTCGTGAGTCAGTTGACTTTAACCCCAGATGATGTCATAGTCCTTTGTTGTGCATGGAATTCCAATAAAAAATTCCATATATATGTCATCCCATTCTACTATGGGATCTTAGGAGGTTATAACAAACCCATTGGAACTTGGTGAAAATCTTTCACATGCTGATAAGCGAGGCACTGTGAGATGAAGTCAAATACTCTTCATCTTATGTTGAACCACAAAAACTTCCACTAAAGGTCTCTGTAAATATTCCCCATATTAAGGTGTAAAAATAATGGATAACTTTGGAACTCCCAAATCACAACTGGAACTATTGTTCATCCCTAAATATATATCTCATGATTCCCTCCTTTAGAATATCCCTATAGTGCATCGCCTATGGATATCTGATCACACAAAACCACATAGTCGATGTCTTCTATATGGGACTGTTTCACATACTCAATGAGTGAAGGATTCAACACCATCGAATATCGAAAATCTGTACCTTCATGTTCCACCAGGGTTAGCTACAGGGAATCCAACTTCTCCTAATCTTCCCAAACTGGACAATCCTTGGACTTTCTATAAAGGGAATCTACTACAATATTTCCATTTCTTTGAGTATAGACTATCTCAAATTCCTAGTCCTACATGAACTCCATACAAAATCCCTACCTCATGTTTATGTCTCTCTAAGTGAATATGTACTTGAGACTCTTGTGGTCTAAGTAAACTACCAAATGTTCTCCTAAGAGGTATTGCCTTCACATCATCAAGGTCGATACTACCACTATAAAATACATGTGATGATTCATGTAGTTCTTCTCATGGGGTATCGTATTCCTTAACCCATATGAAATTACTTCCTGATGTGGCATCAACATGAAACCGATCCTAGCACCTGAGGCATCAAAATACATGAAGAACTCTTAGCCCTCCTCTGGTCGTCTCAACACTGGAACAATCACATGACTTTTCCATAACTCCTGAATGTACTTCTGGAACTGCTCATATGAAGTATAAAACCACACCTTATGCATCAGTGTGGTCAAAGGGGATTTGATTCTAGAGAGTTGTACCACAATCCTAATATAGTACCCTACCGATCCAAAAAAAAAACTCCATTCCTATGGCACATTCTTTGTTGGATCCCAAGAAAGAACTAATTTTATCTTTTTTGGATCCATGGATAAAACATGTTTAAAAAAAATATGCCCCAGAATGTGAACTTCATGTATCTAGAACTAGCATTTTTGGATCATTCCATAAATTCTGTTCTCTCAAAGAAAATCAAGAACCATCCTCATGTGCTTCACATGCTCCTCCTCTATTGGAGAGTAGACAATTATTTTGTTGATGAAGACAAAAAAACTGATCTATGTATAGCTATATGTCTGGGTTTATCAAATCCATAAATATGGTGGGGTCATTTTTCACACCAAATGGAATCACTAGAATCTCATAGTGTCCATAGTGACATAATAATTCCAACATTGGAATATCAGCCTCACAAACCCACAACTAGTGGTAGTTGGATCTAAGATCAGTCTTGGAGAAACATATTGAACCTAAAAACGGGTCAAATAGGTCATCAGAACTTGGTAATACGTACATTTTCTTTATCATGGCATGGTTTATTTGATGATAATCTACAAAAAACTACAAGCTCTTGTCTTCCTTTTTCACAAAATAAAATGGAGTTACCCATGGGAACCCACTAGTTCAGATGAAACCTTTCTAATGAAGGTACTCCAAATCCAACCATAGCTCGTGATTCTTAGTATATTCCATCTGATATGACGTAGAAGATATAGGGGAAATCCCAAAATGAAATTATATACAAAACTTTTTCTCTCACCTAGAAGTTAGTCCTAACATTTCTTCAATGAAGACATCTATATAACCCTCCACAACTGAAGAAACCCAAACTCTAGATGAGTCTATTTCACCAAGGGTTACAATTATTTATTTATTTTTGATAGGATGAAACTTACTACTTATATTATCTGCTTGCCCTGCTATGAGGTCTCTCTCACTGAAAAAGGAGAACCACATCCCATTATCAAGTGAGAATCTGGCTAGTATGTGGTGACATTTGATCTGGGCTCAAACCATGGAAAGACAATCCATCCCCAAGATGACGTCATAGGGTTTCATTATGATGAACATAATGTCCTATGTGAAATTATCTCCTACATGTGATCATTTTCACTACCAGTAGATAAGAGATATAGAAGAAGTGTTCCATGTGGGAACCACATAACAAATTTATTATATTATCAACTCTACTGGGAGATCAAGATCTCACACCAAATGTCAAGAGATAAAATAATTGCTAGAACCTATGTCCAATAACATGGAGGAAAGAGTATAATAAACATATATCACCCCTAAAATCATCTCATGCACTGCAAGATCATATATTCCCCAAGATTGAAGCAGTCTAATACCTCATTCACCAACTCCATGATCTTGATGTGGGCCACATGGTGGTGATGCTGGAAGGACCTCATTGTGTCTACCAACACCTATAGTTCCTCATGCTCCTCTTCCAACTCCACCTCCCTAGGAACCACCTTTTCCACTCCTGGGATATCCCTGATTAGGTTGTTCGCTTTGTCATGGTGGTCCATCAGCTATCTTCCTAGGATGCTTAGCCTTCCTGGTCGGGTATTCTCATGCCATTTGTCCTTTCCCATAATAAGAATAAAATCATCCATCCTCAGGATTCCCCAATTCTATGAGGTTCTCATGCACTGTACGACTACATCCCTGAGCCTTTTCACAAAATATTATATTGTTCTATGGTTTCTAGCACCTACATACTATTATAGATGACTTATCTCTATCATGCACACTACTAGATCTTTCTATCTAGAATCACTATGTTATAAAACTCTCTATCACAAGTTCCCTCTACAACACCCCGACATTGGTGGGGATACACAAGGGTATTATGCTAGCTTGGATCTATCTATAGTGCATTTTATCAGACTTATGTGCTCGAAAGTATCCATCATGGATCATGTCAGGATGGTAGCACATAAGGTGTACAAACCTAGATTCGTACTTAGGCACTATGACCCCTCCCATTTAAATCTCTAGATTCTCATGAATCCAAATGGATTTTAAGAAGGATGGGTACTACTACTCATATAATAGCTGCTGGAAGTCATCCCATGCAACTGATGACTCATCCTGAATTTGAGTAACCAATCTCCACCAATTCCCAACAGCTCTGTGGAAAATACAGGCTACCAAATCCACTATATGGTCAATCAGTTTCCAGATAATCCTCAAGATATGGACCACCAACTCTAGACAATCCTCTACTACCTGGGGATCTGGATCATTGTGGAACCTTAGTGGTCTCTAACGCTGGAACTCACAGAGTGCGCTCATCCTTCACACGTATTTAGATTGCTCTACTGGGAAAATCTGCTACTTAATAGGTGGAGGTGATACTACCTTCCCACTTGGAGGAAGGGGATCATTGAATGGACCTTGAAATGAGGCATTGTCTCTTATGGGGTCGTTGTTATGAACTGGAGCTGGTATCCTTACTGGATATCATCACCGAGGCATCCTGAAAGTTACCATGGAATACAATGGTCAGATGAATATATATATATATATATATATATATATTAACAAAAATGGGGAGTTTACTCAATAATTATAGTCAAAGAATCAATCCTGTATGATGCATGTTCTACTGTTCCCTGCAATAAATGTCTTGACATGGTAAGTCCAAAAATAGGTAGTCAAGGTCCTGGTGAATGGATACGTCAGCTGCCACACCATCACTAGACACCATTGTGTGAGAGATGAACTTTAGACACTTTGACACTATTTACCTAAACCCATCCAATACTCTTAAAGGTAAATGTCTGAAAAATATCCTATGGAATTATGTTTCTCTGATATGAATCTTTCACAACCAAACACAATCTGGAGCTTGATATGCAATAACTCAACGTCCTCCTCCATAGGCTAGTGGTGGAAAAAAGCATCGAGGGAACAACTAACTAGATGAGTTTTTTTTATTAATTACATGTACACACACACATCCAACCAAATGAAAAAGTTCATATGGAATGAAATTAAAGATTCAACATTGTTATAAATAATCCAAATTTGCATTGACCTCTAAACAACATGAAATGAGGTAGGTTAAACTAAAAATAAAAGGGTAAAAGTACACACCCAACCAAAAATGTGTCCCAACCTGACTAAAGCTGCAAATTTAAAATTTTTGAGAGAACCCAGCTCTTGGGTCCAATGCTATGACCACCATAAGTGGCCCAAGAACCTCATATCCTTATGATCCTCTGATGTCATTATTGACCTATCAGCTGTATGAAAAATTCATAAAACATGTCCGGAAATGAACATAAAGGAGATAGTATATACATACTCAATAGAACACCCCGAAAACTTGAAGGGGTTGTAGTAAGAGATACCATTGAAGAGGAATGCAATAATGAGAACAAGGTATGGTAAGAGATTACCGCTCAACCCAATGAGGGTGTAAAATTAAACTAATCCAAACATAAGGATACCAAAACGGTGATGAGATAAGATTGTCTTCAAGTTTTCACTACATATAGTTGGAGATTAGAATCATCCAACCATGAGAATCTACACATGGAATGAACGTGGCATACCCCGAGAATCTTTGTCTCTCTTGGAAGGAGAGAAACCAAAACCCAAGGATTGGGTAATAAAATAGGACACATATATATATATTATGCTCTGTCAATGAAACCCAAACAAGAGATTAAGGATATCTCCATCTCATAACTCATCCCAAGAAGACAAGTAACCAACATTTACTAATGAAAACCATATATGATGCCCAGTATCTCAAGTGTCTACCCAGAACACACAAGTCTATGGAACTCAATCACCACACCTTGATACTATCTACATTGGGTGGTACTGACTCACCCACATGGTTTTAGTTCACGTACCAAGAACATGTCTCATTTATAAAAGTTTTAGTAATTTTCAAGAGTTAAAAGGTATATCAAACCATGCCTCATCACTATGTCTCACAGTCGAGGGGTCACCCATTTTGGGAAAGGATCTCATGCCCTAGTACGATGGGAGGGTCCTACTCTGGTAGTCACAGAGAAAATCCAATTCCTAGTCCTACTGGAGTGTACCACTCAAGAATGTCATCAAGGAATGCCACTACCCAATCTAACTATAGGGTAAGAACAATGTATTTTTAGGGGAACTCCACTGCCCATCCATGTAGGAGGGTTACACCTAGTAGATGTAATTTGGAAATGCCACTTCCTAACCTTGTTGGACGGTAATCTTGGAACTATCATTGGGGAATTCCACTGACCAACCCTACTAGAGAGTAATCCTTGTACTACAATGGTGATTCTGTATGATTGTTTTCATTATTGGGTCTTGCCTCAATGTGTTCTAAACATATAAAATATCACTTCTAATCACAAAATCCCCTTTCACTGGTACCATTGCATTCTACGTAGAAAAAAACTAAATATTGAACTATTGTGATAAAAAATATACATTCAGATAAAGGAGATAAAAATTTTCAATGTTCACTCTAAGGAGATAAAATAGTGCATGGAATGTGAGGGGACCCACATGACATGTGGTCCCTCTACACTACCTATCCGCGTCTTTAGTTGGTACATGGGTTCCTTCTATGTAGGGGTACATGATGTTTTGGTGGACTACACATCATGTACTACCTATTTAATGATAGGGTCATGTCTTTTTATCATGTCAATGTAATCGGACCTCATGTCCATGTACTGCGGTACATAGTGCATCAGTCCACATGGGATGCTGGCCATGTGGCCAACCCAAGTTTGTGTTCCCTTACACTGAGTCACCACTCATGTGACCCATCACATGGGTTGTCTAGCTGGGGAGGGAGTACATGACGTCTAATTCATGACTACATTCTATGTTATCCTTATCTATTCACAAACACTAATGCCACCGCCGAGGGAGGCTACACGCCATGTGTTTTTCATCCTACATGGCATATAGTTGGCATTTTTCTAGAACTTTCAGATATTTTTTAATCTTCATCTGTTCTTTGAATCTGCTTCAACCACCTAGTATTATTCCCCAATTATTCTAGAAAACATATGATCTAGCTGTGAATCATGTTTTTGAACCACCATTCCTCGAAAATTGATCATCGTCACGAATGGGGGTTTCATTATTCATTCCACACAAACCTAAGGCTTCAACACATTATTATATGGCCCCAAATCATCGGATTTAACACCATTTCATTGTGATGATTCCATATCTATGCTCCTATCATGATATCATATTTTTTTTGTTGAATCACCTCAAATTTGGGAACTTGATTGAGCTAGGGTTTTCCAAAAACTGCTAAACCGAGAACTACAGTGTTCTATCAGTGAATAATGAAAAGCTAAATAGGTAGAAAATTCATATGATCAGTGGCTTTAAAATTTCATTGTCCAAGATTTCTTGGATAATGACTTAGAATAGGGATTATGGGTTATAAGAAATTGGTAACAAATTAAGTTCTAGTACATTGGCGCATGAAAATGTCAAAATCAGGGCATAAATCGAAAGAAGATAGATTATATGCTAAATCATTTAATTATAAGATATAAAACCATATATAATGATCCATATCTCAGTTTTGATTGGTCTTTGGTGAAGAATGTTATCGTGAAAAGATCTAATGATGATGATGTGTCTATTGCGCTTTGACCTGCCTTGATCTAGAGGTTTGTTGTTTGTCGAAGAGATTGTCCAAACAGAGGTGGATGAGAGCTTCACCAGCAGTGGGAGAATTATGAGCAAACCCAATAAAATTCTCCCTAACCTTATTTTTATAGGATCTCATTGTGTAAAAAATTAATTTAATTAATTAATACATTAATTCATTCATTTAAACACACCAAAAACGAGGGATGGGTCCAAATGTGCCACACAGAACCATTTTTTGTCACTCTAAGTGTAAACACTACATTCTGGACCCATCTGTGGTCTTTGATTTCTGATCTGATCAATATTTTAATAGTTCACCCATTTTATTTCATTATCAGTGTGCATAATAAAAAAAATACGCTTCATACTTTTTCAAAAATTATTCTAGGCATGAATGCTCTCAGAATTGCATTCCATATTAGTTTATTGCTTTCGAAATGTATTTAGAAATATTTCAAAGTCTTACAAGGAAAAACTAGGTCTCTAAAATACCCTCATTATCTTATTCACTAGAAGTGTTGAACTTCAACTTCAATTTTTCGACACATCCATGGGTGTTCCAAGAAATACTTAGAATATTACATGGTGATCACTATATTGAATCAAACACATTGTGACATGACTTGTAATTAGTGCAATGAAATTATCTCATGGAATAATGTTCAAGATGACAAATCTAGAATCATTCCAATTTAATTTTTTGTGTTTGTATCTTTTTAAACAGATGAAAAATACATGTTATTCTTATGTACCGCATTGAAGTTTAAAATGTTAAAGTATATTTATTAATAAAGAAAATTATTCATCCCTAAATCAAGGAATTATGGTGGAATACAATTCCCTCTTTTAGCTCACCATATTGACCAGATCCTATGGATGTTAAGAATTGTTTACCTTCCTTCCTATATTGATGAAAAAACTAATATACATGCTAAACCATGTAGGTTATACACCCTGTACTACCATTTTTGTTTGTCTCTTGGAATTATGCATGGTAAGATGCTAATGGTTGCTATGCTACTTGGTTGGATGGGCTGGCAAACAGTTAGCCAATTTCATTCTCTTACTTATACGATGAAGTTATAAACACTCAAATTAGAATCCATTCTAAAATCCAATGATCTTCAAAAAAATTTCAAGTCCTCCCAAACTCAAAATTCATATGAAATGCCTTCATAAGTCATGATAAACTCAAATTCCTTTTCTAAATATCATTGTGATTTTTAGAATATTATGGAAGCATCAAAAAATTATACGCTTTAAAATTAAAAATCCTTCAACCCTTATTTTTAAATTAAAACCTTATCCAAATAATATTTAATATAATTTATTCACTTCTCAATATTAGAATCATAAGGATGGAACTCTTCAAATCAAACTATTCTCATATAATCATTCATTTTGGGGAACTTCCCAAAGAACCTCCAAGTATATCTTCATTAACATATTGACACCATTTTAAAATCATATATACATTTATAAAAAATATTAATCAAATTAAAAAATAGGCTAGACAATCACCCATTTTAATTTTTTTCAATACCTATTTTGAAAATGTTATTTTGATTTGTCCCTCTATTTTTTTACATAAAAATTCATCATTTTTTTATTCTCTCATCTTTTCTCACTATATTATATAATTTTAATATCTCCCCATTATTGATAAAAAAAATTAAAATTATATAGAACATGGTGGTATCAATTCATTATTAAGAAATGCGCTTCATACATCCCACTCAATGTATATGTGATTCATAATCAGTATAAAAAACATTAGGGTTTGAATTAGACAATATATGATTACATGAAACGAAATAAAATGATAAAAACTATTATCACTTTCCAAATTACTTATTTACAGAATTATCAAAATATCTCAGGTTTATGCCACATTTTAACACATGTTGTTGCAAGTATATTTATATTTTTTGTAACTTGAATTTGTGAACCCACTTAAAACACATATTAAAATTATTCAAGTTGCATATAGTATGTTTTAATTTCTATCATCCATATAACTTATCAAATTTATATTTTTCATTCCATTTGAAAATTATTTATCCCCCTTAATATCTAAACCAATTCTTGAAAATAAAATGGTGATAGAATACCAAGACATGACCTTCTAATAACTATTCTTCAAGAAACTTCATTTATTTCAGAATGGGATAAATTATCAACACTGGAAGATTTTTTAAACACATTCTTCACTTATCACTCCCATAAGGATACACACCAAATAACATTAATCATGTGGAATATATTTCATAGATAAATTACAAGTTGTTTCATGTTGATAATGCAGTAGAATGGATCACATCCGCTGTGTTGTCTAGTTTTTACATCTTTCACTCCTTTGGTTTTTTATATAAGAGCTTTATTTAGCATCAATATCATAAATATTAAGAACTAATAAAACTTAAAATTTCATAGGTTAAAGTGGATATCCTTACTCATCAATGTTATCTATAGGTTTGAGATATTTTTCTCAACCAAGATTCTTCATTTTTTCTATTCTTCATGCTTTAACATCTGGGTTTTGTATTAATCATTATCTTCAACAATATAGTACTCTACTCAACATCAGCTTATTTATGTCAAAAACGAATATTTTCAACAATATTCATGACCACTTTAGACTTTAAACTCTTTAAGGATACTTATTATGATGGAATAATAGTAATGTAATAATTTGTAGTGTGCTCATCCTTATTACATCTCCCACACAACTCTTATATTCCACGTGGCTTTTCATTTGTTAATAACCTCTCATGAAATTTAGAATCTTCCTATAAAATATCCTATTTTCCTTTATCACTGGCATTTTATTGTACTTACTTTTCTATTTTTATTAGATTTTCCAAATCTATTGTCCAAATAACCAGACATTATTTGGGTACACGCTTGGCCTACATGGAGTCTCCACATGGAAATTTATGAGTGATCTTTACTACATTTGATCCATTAAATAGAGAAATTATTTTATAATTCATAGACCATCATTGAACCTGATTTACATTCTATTTTTTGTACAAGGTTGAATCACACTTCTTCTCAGACTTCTTGAGAGGATTCTGATTTCCATCATTCTTTTACTTCTATCCCATGGATGATTCCTCATTCTCCATTAAAAGTTTTGGTCTTCTATTCTCATATGAAATGGTAAATTTTAAGATAGCCATTAATTATCTTTGTAAACATTCTCATTTCACATACCATATAAATTTTCAAGCATAAAAAAAATCAATTTTTATTATTCATATTTTTTCTATTTTCTAATTGGTTCATGTTTTATAGTTTTATTTTTCTTAAATTGTGCTTCGTATGAAATTTTGTAATTTATATACTATTAAACAATCCAATGCCTTATGCCCAATCTTATTATACTACCAGAAATTACTTAAAAATATTTATCATATATTCTCCATTATATGTTGTCCATAATTTTCAGAACTGATTTCATGTTATGTTTGGGTTTTTTCAACCAATATTTTGTGTTCTTTGAGGGAACAAGTACTCAGACTCCTATCATTCACCCTTGATATACTGGTAACATTATCTTCACATATCCTCGTCCATTTCTATATAGATTATTTTATTTAAACCTATATTTTTATTGAAAATAGATTTAATACAATATTTTTAAATTAATATTGATGTTACCATTACTTTTTTAGCTATTTGAGATGGATCATCAAATTATCTTAATACATTTTTCCACCAAATATAGGTCTCCTTTTACATAATGCCTCCTTGTAATTATGTGTGGAAACAAAATTATTGTCAGTTTATTGTGGGGACTTATGATGATTAGTTTCAAAATTATCACGATTGATCTCAAGTTTAAATAATTTTATATTAGGTGTATTTTTATCAACAACTAAAGTTCTCAACTTTTCTTCACTCATTTGTTAATTTTTCATCTTTCTCCTTATATAGTTTGGTATTTTCTTGTAGTAAAATGCCTCCCATGACATCTAATTGAGCATGTTTGATATAAATTATTGAATATTATTTTTCATTCAGTGAATGTAAATTTAATTCTATCCTTTTAAAGGAATATTATTTATCTTGATTTTTCTTTATAAATTCCATCACATGTTTGGATCATTGATCATTGAGCTCTAATTTCGTTGTAATTTTTACCTCAACTTGATTGGTAATATTTTTTCATTCCAATTTACTTTCAACCAATATTATTTCCTTTATATATAGTTCCCCTTCAATGTATGCGGCCTATACCTATAATTAATTAGGGGATCCTAGAATAAAATCATAAATATATTTGATAAATCCTTGTATTGTTTCTTCAATGAAATATTGTGAATCAAGATATTATTTATCAAGTAGATCTTAAGAGATATAATTTTCTAAACTTATACATGATCCACCAAGGGAACGATCAAGACACAATTTTTAATTTACCTTTTCTTAATATTATAGATATGATGTGCTTGATGTATAAGATTTATCCTTCTTGTTGTAATTATATTTTTCAAACAAATATTTAATATTATTGCATGTTCTGATCTATCCAAGATTCCAACATATTGAAGTTATATTTTATTCCTATTTGGAAAATAATGAAACCTTATTCATTATTTTTAACTCCATTTTGTTCTTCTGATTCTTTTATGAAATGAAAATATAATAGTCACTTGATAAAATTCCTCTAAGTTTTCATTCCATGTTTCCTTTATAAGAGAAACTAAGAAAATAAAAACGTTAAAATTATAAATAATACAATAGTGGTGTGACTGTATCTCTAATACCACCGTTATTATCCTGAAGGTATATGTATAAAACTAAGGGGGATTGTATTAGTTTTATCACATTTAAATAAATTTGAATATTTTTATTCCTTTTCACCTCTTCACTTATGCAATGAAAATATATATCTTTCTATTTCATTTTATTTCTCATTTAGTTCACATGAATATGTGATAACATAAAAAAATAGGATGCCATCTTTTTATAATGATGTTATCCTCTAATATTGATGATAGTGTCCCAATTACATCATTGTTATTATCTCACATTCATATCTTCTTATTTATTATCAAAAGACATTTACGAAAGGGTATAGGCTTGGACCCAGACAAGTACTAGCACCAACCAGACTTCTTCACACACAAGATTGTGATTCTATCACATTGAATTAGATCATGTAATGTAATATCTTTATATCCCCTAGAAAAAATGGTGTTTATAAATTACTTAATGTGAATAAATCCTTAGGCTACCTCGATCACAACAGCCAACTAGTTGTCTTGTAGATGAATCAAAAAAGTTTTCTTTATCTATATTAGAAATATATAATATATATTTATATTTTAGGCTGGATAACTCAACTTTCTTATCCTAAATATCATCAAATAGAATTATACTCTGACAACTTGTCACATATTAATTTACTTCTCCAATACATAGTAGGTGTGATCTAGTTACTTCATTAGAAATATCACCTTCATCTTTGTAGACATGAACAAGTATATGTAGAGTTGGTTCTCTCTACTCCTTAGATACCAAATGTATTAAATATTATTTTTTATTATATTTATAATTCCATTTATTTTTCGTTGTAGAATTTTTTGTGTTTAAAGTAAAGCACTCTCTTTTTTATTCTTCTTCCTCACAAAATATACATTCCTAGATTATGTGATTATTATTTTCAATAATTCTTGATATTCAAACCCGCATAATACTTTCTATCTCTAACTCCTTTATTCTAATAGTTTCTAAAATTAAAAATTAAAATATTTCCTGAAATCTCACACTTTTAAGCATCATATGTTGATATTCTTCTCATTTAAACTTTCCTATAAATTAGGTTCTATAATTGGTGATTTTCTTCCTGATATTTAAATATTGTGGCCTTATTTTCATTATTTTCTTCCACTATAACTCTATTAAATACACATGGAAGAATATCTTTATAAATACATAAATTTATACTGAATAGTTGTGGTCAAGGATCCTTTATATATGGTTCAAAAAAATCCAAAAATATTATTCTTTCCATGATCAATATATTGTTAGAATCATGATGAATGATTCATGATATTTAGGATCTTAACAACACATCACCATACATTTATAGATCATCCCACATAACAAAAATATTCTTTATTCTCAACTCTCAATTTAAACTTATGAAAGTCCAGTTAACCTTCACACAGCTTAAAAATAACCTATACATAGTCTAGTGTAAGTATGAATTACGTTTTCATAGAACAAGTTTACCATTATATAACCATCATGTTTTTTTCATCAACAACCTGTGAATATAATTCTTCATAGTATATTTATGTGGTACATATATTAATCTTATATAGATAGTGAAACTCACATTTGAAACTTATATAGGAATCAAATTACCTTCACATAGGTTATGTCAATCATTACTCCCTTATACAAGAATCATACCTCAAGAGTTACCTATATATATCTCAGTCTCAGTAGAAGATACCATTTCAATGTTATCTATTACCCTTTTATAGTATATTGATTAATTTTGAAGCATATATCAACATTTTTAATTCTTGAATTAACTTAAACTTGAAACATAGAAAAACTATCAACACTTTTATATTAATTATATGATATATTAAATATAGAATATTCTCTTTCTATATGGATTTATCTTCTAGATAAACCCATCATTCTCTTATTTAATAGATGTACTGAACATTAACATCAATATTTTGGAACATTCTTGATTGTTCTAGGAAAAACTCACAATTTTTATGGGTGAACTATCGATATATTAATTGTTTAATTACATTTATATAAGACTTTTAATCATTGGCATGAAATTATTGAATGACACAAGGTTGAAGATTAGTAATATTGAATCATCTCAGTTTAATATTCTTGTGTCCATGTATTTTTAGATGGATGAACAATATTTGGTATTCTTGAGTCCAATATCAAATTTTAACATGAAAAGGATGATCATTAATAAAAAAATTATTTCATCACTTGGTTAGTTAAGTCCAATGGGATTCAATTCTCTCCTATATCTGACTGTGTTGACCTATACATGTGTATTTTAAGAATCATTCACTTTCCTAAAAGTATCGACCCATGTACTCACACCTAATACGGCTCATGTTGGATATTCACCATTTACAACCATTTTTTGATAGATCCTTGATTTAATCTTGGTCAGTTGATAATAGTATATAGGTGGCTTGTCCGGTTGATCTAGTCAATAGTCAGATACTTTTTTCTCTCACACATATAATTAAATCTTAATAACTCAACTCGTCATGAATTCCATATTTAATAAGATATTTAATTTTTCAAATCCTCATAAGTCATAATTTATAAAAAATTCCTTCTAAATTCATTCAAAAATTAAAATTCCCTTTCTAAATAATAGTGTGAACTTTAAAATGTTTTGCAAACAACATAAATACATACACTTTAAAATTAAAAAATCCGTCAACCCTTTTTAAATCTCAACATCGTCCAAATAATATCAAATATAGTTGTTCATGTTCTATGTTTGTAATCATAAGGATAGAACTCTTCAAAAAAACCTTCCTTGTTTAATAATGTTTGGTTAGGAACTCCAAAACAACAACCAAGAATTTTTTTTACCATTTTGACACCATGTCCACAACTCATTTCCATTGGTAATAAACACAACAGAAACCACAAAGGGGGATCAACTACAAGTCAGGTGAATCTACACATCGGTGTTGTCAAACATGATTTTGTCCACTCTAGGGTTCAACCTACATTATTTTTTAATTACATGGAATATCACCCCTTATAAAAAAGTCCATATGATAGGGGATAATTCCTAAAACATTTATATTTGGTACCAAAATCACTATTATGACCCATATGGGACTCGTGGCTTGTTAGAAGATCACACCACATGAGGCAGAGTGGTTTTTCTCAGTCAAGAATTTTAAGGGGAGAGATGGACAATCCTAGGTCCAATAATCTACCCCTTAGCATTACCATAGGGGATTAAATGACATACCATTAATATGATATAAGGTATATTCCAAGTTAATCTATCCACCAATGATGTTGTAAACGATTTCATCCACTCAAAGGTTTAGCCTGTATTATTTTTTATTTCAAGGGCATCCCACCCATTATAAAGAGGCCTCATAACAGGGAAGAGTTTCCATAACACATACATAATTAACTATGAAAACTCCCTTTTCCCATGTGGTACTCGTAGTTTTATAATAGATCACACCCCAAAGTAGTAGAGTATTTATTCCCAGTAGAAACTCTTTATAGGGGAGATGAACAACCATGGTTCCAAAAAATATCATGAAATATATGGAATTGTGGTCTCACCAAAATACCAAACACATACTTTGAAAATATCATCTAATTAGAAAAATCATTGAGATAGGTAATGCATTTATTTTTTGAGTATATATTGAGGAAAATGTATTAGAATCATTTAAAAACCCATTAACACAACAAAAACATAATATAAATTTAAAATTATTAGGCAAAAGATACATTATGGATTCACTCTAATGTATTTGGATTTGATTTAATCCCAAAAAAGTTCATCTTGGGTGATTATTAGAATTAAAAAAGAATCATAGTTTTTATATTAATAAAAAATTATTTTTATTTCATTCATGTTGTAATGCCCCTGGACTCTATAGCCATGATATGGTTCCTTACATTATTACATTAACATAGATACAATTTTCAAATCCCAAAGGACTGATCAATTTAGTAGTTTCTGAAAACCATATTACCTACATGAAACCCATTTTACATTGGTAATAGAAAATGAGACTTAATACATAAATAATAAAATTTTCATCATCCTTGAAACTCATTCAATGGTTTCCTCTTTATAACTTGTGGAATGGAAACAAAATAAGTGTGATATGAATTACTCAGTTAGTGTTATGTACAATGGAAAAATATTAAATCAATGATAATAATAAATATGGAAAGGTAAATAAATGAGATCTAGTGTTGATAAATAACTGGATAGAGCATAATCAAAATGAAAATAATAAAATGTATTGGAATTATTCAATATAAAAAATCACTTTATCTTGAAACATGAAAATATAATTCTAACTAATCAAAAAATCACACAGAATAACAATAAAAATGAAATGCATAATTTTCGACATTTGAACTATCAAGATCTAACCTGAATATTGTTAATATAATGATCTATCCTCAAGAAAATTTAATTAATTTGGTAAAAACCCTTATGATTTGTTTCAATACCTTTCATTGGACACTACTATAAAGATCTATCCTCCAGGCAGTTTAAAATTGATTGGATGAAAATGTGAAGGGTTTTACATAAACTGAATTCATCCCTTGAGACTATCAATACATATATAGGTTTTCATTAATCGGTCCCCAAGACATATATTGTATGTCCAAAACATTTCTCATATATAGAATAATCAATTTAAATCATAAACAATGTTCCTTTTTAAATATCCTTATTGAGTAAATGATACCGATTTATCAGTATTTCTTTAATAAATTTTATAACAATCAATGAAAACAACATATTTAAAAATTGTATATGCTTTATGAAATAATAATCTCTATCATGGAATAATATATATATTAAAATAAATATAATTTCTAATGAAAAATGATAATAAGAAAATGATTGTTTCAAGAGAAAGTTAAAAGTCACAAAAGGAATTGAGATTCTTAGATAACTATTACTAGTTTGTAATTTTAATTAAAATATTATTGGATGGGGTAATTCCAAGTTAAACTTAAGATAAAATGAATTAGGAATGAATAATGATATTACATTTCAAATTTCCAGTATATACAACACATAAAATTGAATTTCTGCATAAAAACAAATAAGTCCCAATGGAATGTAACAAAGTCCCTTACTACTTGAGTAACTTTTGAATCATAAGATATCTGAAATAATAACATAAATTGAAACATTTATAATCATGAAATATGGAAAATTAATTATAAAACATTTCTTAGGGAAGAATATTCAACATTAAAAGTATGTGAGTTGTGAATGTGGCTTGTATCTCATGAACATAAAAATGTGACATGAAATTACTTTACCATACTCTTACTGTTAGGTTTGTGCTCTTTAACCTATTTTATAGTCGATTATATCATGTTAATAACCTATTATATAACCGTATTAATATTTTTTATATCATATATAATCCTTTAATGTTTTATTTTTACCCTTTCTCTAATAACCTTTCACTATTTTCATCATTTCATGTGTTAATTTTATTGTTTTTCAATAATTTTTTGACTGTATTATTTTGGTTCCCATTAATTATATAATTAATTTTTTATCTAAATAATGTGAAAAAATGATTTATATATCATATATATTCCTTATATATGTATTTATAATCATCTATCAAATTTTTATATATGAAATGAAATGTACCGTTCATGGAGATGATAGGTCATACAAACACATAAATGATGTTTCCATTTCATTCCATATTTAATGAAATAAATGTAAATTATATATATTTATTTTATAATTGAATTATTATATTAATTTAAGGTTTATCACATATTATTATTTAAAATATTCCTTATTACATTTCATATAAAACGTGAATGAAAAACATCGCTTTGAGGAGGTGGTAGTACACACGTCAACAAACGATATTATCACATTCCCACAAACAGGAATGCATGAAGGTACATGTTATATAATAATTAAATAAATATAAATAAATAATAATTATAATATTAATCATATATAATCTATAAATACATCAATATTCTTAATGTTGAAAGGTGGTAATGGATGTACGAATGAAATCGATTTAGGATATGGTAGTCCACCGTACACACAAACGATGATTGCACATCCCATTTGATGGAAGCGTGTGTGGGTGTCGGTCATACTCTTAATATATCAAAATATAATTATATTTAGGATAAAATTTTTAAAATATATGTAATATATATGTAATGGAGTTATTATTTCTGTATGTAAATAAAATATAAAGAAGATGTATAATAAGAAATGAACATTGAAAGAGGTGATAAAACGATTACCTTTTTTTGGGTATCTCGTTTTTTACAAAAGGTCTCCATGTGAAGTCTTTCTACCCGAATTGTGTCCTATAGTATTATTTTTGGGATGTTGGTAGAATAATTTGGTAGTTTAGGCCGAGCCAAAGGGCATTAGAGGTGTGAATTAAAGAGAAGAAGATGTTCCCTTTTATAAGAGAGGTAAGGGGAACTTTTGAAAGATCCTAAAATATAAATTTTTTATAAACATAATTTCTATTTATAATAGAAATAAAGTGATTTATTTCAAGGAAAAGATGAGGATGGGCAGAAATCCTCTCAACCATTTGGTTTTAGACTTTTTTAAGTCATAAAATTAACCATATCTTTTAGATTTAACCATTAGTTAAATAGTTAAACTCTTACCATGTCCTCTTGTATTTCTACACTACATGGTTAATATAGTCACTAAAAAATTAAAAGAAAACATAGAGTGGATAAATTGTGACATTTTATCACTATACAAGTTAGTTAGATGAATATTGGTTTTTTTTACTTTTATATCATTTAATAGAATTGTATTTATTTTATAATCTCATCAATGTCAATTTTGACACTATTTAATACATGATTTATTTTTAAGTCATAAAAAATTGAATTTTTTCAAAAAATTTAATTAAATCAATCCTAAAATGTCATAATAATTCAAAAAATTCTGGTATGGAAACAAATATTTAAAATAATATATATTTTAATATTTATAATATCATTTATTTGATTCATTTATTAATAACTCTATTATTTCATCATCATTGTATCATGATTAAATTTAGTTATTTCATTCCTAAAAATTAAAAACAAATATCCATTATGTAGAAAATATTTTTAGATTACTAATGAATATTTATATTCTAAGAGATCACTTATATAACACCATATTAAAATTGTTTTAGTAATAAGAGTCATGTTTATGATATTTTAACCTTTACTTAAAATTAAATGTTATAAATTTCTTAATCGCACCCAAGTGGATTCCAAAGGGCAAAATTTCTATCCAAGGATTGGATTTATAGTCCATGACTCATCAAATATTGTTGGTAGAAGTGTTATAGTAATTTTATATTGTTATAATATTATTTTTACTTTTAATTACCCAATTTACCTTTAACCATAGTAAATAAAACTCAAAAGATATTATTCACAATTTTTTTTGATCCTATTAAACCCAAATTTTTTCCCTGATTACAACTATGTATATGTATTTTCCTAATACAATTCACAAAAGCAGTAAAATTAGGTTTAATGCTAATATGAAAATGTTATTAGAAGGTGGGTAAAAAGACGTGAAAAATGTTCAATGAATTTTTAAATCTAATTCTTTTGTAAAAACAATTCCAATGAACCAAATTAGGTTAATATATATATAATTTATCTATTTTAACTTTAAAATAAATATAAATTAATTAAATTATATAAATGAAAAAATTGTGTTTTTAACAATATTGTAGTGTTTATCACTACTCATCAAAAATTTAATGTTTATTGAAAAATATAAAAAATTCACCCTAATATAATTTTGATATTTTTAATTAAAAAACGAATTCAATTTTACGAAATTAAATTTCTAATAGTTTAGAAATTAATTTTATTTTTGTTCACAAAAGGAAATAAAAAGTCGTTCCTTTAGGAAAATAGTATTTCTAAACATATAACTATTTTACCGAAATCTATACATTTCCATATAAATATGTTTTTTATTTGAAAAAATTATAAATAATATTTAAAAATTATTTATTACTATTTATATTACAATATTTAAAGGATAATTTGTATATATATCATTTAAATATTTTTAACACTAAAGTTTTGTTTCTTTGAAACACAATATTGCATGTCACACAAGCCAAGTCAGTATTGCGTGAAACACAAGATATTGAAGATAACGTACCCTGAAATATTGGGGTATTACATTCTCCTCTCTTTCAATAAATTACTTATTCTAAATTTAAACTCAGAATCAAAATATATGTGTTGGACATTCCAAAAAATATATATATAAATACCACATCAGAAATAGATTAATGAGACCTCCATTTTATAATAATGAAAGGGAAGTATGGAGGTCACCAGAGATAACACATACAAGGGTTAAATGTAGGAAAACATGGACATGAAAAAAATTATAATCATCATGTTCTATTGGAGAGTGATATTGAACATGATTAGGAAAAATTTAACAATCACAAGGTGATAAATATGTGTTGATATAAGGGATCATTTTTTTCATTAGAAAAGGACTAGGATATCATTTTTTGTATCAAGATTCTTTCCCTATAGTTGAAGAATTATTTTACTATTCAAAAAATCACCTAATTGTTTTCATTCCATTTCATAATCATAATATCATCCTTTGTCTGTTCATTGATATAATTTCAACTCATCCCTTACACCTGGAAATAACTGTTCCAAATGTATTTTTCACACCTGAAGCACTTTTGATAAACCATAAGGCCTGAATTTATTTCCTTAATCCTATAAATATTTATCGAAATAAAAAGGTTAGACCAAAGTATGAAATAAATCATACTTTAACCACAAACGATGATATCTAGTGTTCAAATTACTATATTCCAACCATAATACTCGAACAAAATAAATCCATCCAAATCCACCGTCCAAAAATTCTCTAAATTTCACAAATAAATTTTGACATTAGATTCCCCAAATAATGTAATTTATCTCTTATTGTCAGTCAACAAAAATTTTATCACCTTTAAATCGTTAATGAAAACACTTATGCTTCCAAATCCTTAAAAAAGATGTAATACTGTACAAACCTCATATATCTCATGAATCTAATAACCATAGAACCGTTGATGTAATAATTCATGAATGAAAGTACAAAATAACCTTAATCATTCCACTTGGCTTTTAAACCATTAACTATGCATCAGGATAATATTATTTAATACCTCATTAATGTTATATATCTTTTGTAATATATTCATCACCAGCAGTATAACTATTTCACGTATAAACTTTATGATTATAACCATTTATCAAAACTCAATGAAAAAGTGAGAAACACTAATCAAATTCATATAGGAATGAAGAATATATAATTGGATCTCTAAATGATTCCATCTTCATATCAATCCATATGTCTATATGATTAACCTACATTATCCATTACCAAATCTAAATGATGATATCCAATACGTAGAATTATCGTCAATGTCATTAATAGGGTTATGTTTTATAATATATTTTTTATAAATCTAATTTCCAAGGATGTTTCTCAATATAATTTGATACCAACTATAATGCTCTGACCCCAAGAGGTCAGAGATAGTGTATTTTTTTAATACAATGGAATGATTACATGAAATTAAATCTCAAAGTATTGATCAGTTTCACAATCTTGTAAAAAATATTACATACAATAACTTTACAGTACAATTAAAAACATAAAATTCAACAAAGATAATTCATTGTGAACTCCAGTTTTCTTCTAGCATATTCAGACATATCAGTCATAATATAATTATTAACATCCTTGGAAAATAAAACATAAGAAATGGGTGATATGAGATTCTCAATAAGGGTAAACAGTTAAGAAAAATCATTCATAAATAATCATAAACTTTTAAGGAATGTATAAAACTGAAACACAAGCCCTTTAAAACATAAAAAAGAAGATGATATGGATATAATAAATCATATAATTCCATTTAAACATTCATATGGATCTTCTACTAGTCTAATAATCATAGGTAAAATAAATAACTAATCTCATAATGTGAGAATTCATAATACTGGATGTCTGCACTATCAAGATATATCCTCAAGATAGCTACTATCATGATTTATCCCCATGAATGTTTATGTATATGCATAGAAACCTGTCAAATTTGTGTCAATATCTATCCTCCCCACAAGATAAATACTATCACGATCTATACTCATGATTTTTTTTTCAGTGGGTAGAAACCCATCTGATTTGTGTCAAAATCTATCCTCTTGACAATTGAAAACTCGTTTGAAATAAACATGAAGGGTTTTCACAAACTAATTTAATCGCATGAGACCTACTGATGCATAGAGGGGATATAGAAGGCCCCTACCATAACATAATAATTCCAATGCATTCATCATATGAAAATGGTGAGACATAAAATAAACATTTGTATTAAATCTAGTGTATGAAATGTTAATACATTAACCATAAATCATAAATGGTATAAAAATATCACATCCACAGTCAAACATTTCATGAATCCTTCAATAAAATATTGATGATTTTATCACAATAAATCTTCCTCAGTTAAGCATAAAATCAAACAATGTATGTTGAAATTGAATAAAATAATCAAATAAATTCATTAAAAGTATCTTGAGACAAATACCCCATTTTGTTTGAAATAATTTATTCAAAATCTAGGAATTAATAAAAGGATACATTTAAAAATATATTTTTAAATCAAAGTGTCTCATACCACATTGAATCATTGTAATGGAATTATCTTTTTAAAAAATTCATGTTCATTTAAATAAATCCTTAAAACCATTTTGAAAACATAGACATTAACGAGAACGGTTTAGAAGAATAAATACTTAAAACAATTAAAATTATGTTTTAGTTAAAGTGTACCTTACATAAAACCATAAAAATATTCCTTTTTAAATATTTTAATGAAATTAAAAATAGATATAAATTTTTCTCTATAATTCTTTATATACATATAAATAAATATGTATGATACTATCAAGAATATTGAAATAGAGAAAGGATTAATTCTTTAAAAATTTAATTCATCTGATAAAAATTTAAACAATTAAATAATAAGACCAATATATTAAATACCATGAAGATAATTTTAATCATGATATAAAATATAATAGTGGTACTACATACACCACCGAGAAGAAATATTTAGTGAATGTGGCTTATATCTCACAAAAAAAAGTTAGATGGAATTCCCTTACATTAGGTCTGATACTCTCTGTACGTGTCTAAAACTATTGGGTAATGGTTATTAACATATTATTAACCTATAAAATAATCATAATAATATTTATGATATCATATATTATTCATTTATTCCTCTATATTACTTTTTATTAATATTTCCCAAATTAAAGAAACATTCCGGGTAATAATTGATTAGTTTATCATATGTGTTTTAAATTGTTAGTCATGATCATATTACTTAGATAATAATTAAAATAATTACAGAATTTATAACATGATTTATATATCTTATTAATTTTGAGTAAAATATATATAATACATAGATATATTAAATGACATATACTATGCATGGAGACGGTAGGCCGTACATACGCATGAATGTTGTTTTCATTTTCTTATCACATTGAATGGAAGTAAGTGAATGAAATATATGTATATATATATATATTATAGTAGAAATTTTATTTTAGGTATTTCATATTTATTATGAATATATATTTTTGTATCCATCCTTGAATGGTGAGCGTGAAAGATGAATCTCATCGCGACGCGGAGACGGTAAGCCGTACGTACACACGAGAGATGGTATTATTTCATTAATGGTTAAATGGTATGTAATTGGGTGGAATATGAATTTTACGAAAACCATGTCATGTTATATTTTTTATTTAAATACTTTATATTCACTGTTATACCCACATAAATAAGGTGTAATGAAAAACAGTTTACTCCATGTCGTGGAGATGGTATGTTGTACATACACACGCCGGGAGATATTGTAATTAATAGGATGGATTAAATAATTAATATTGTTTTAAAATTTTTATAATAACATCTCATCTTGTATATGGTACTCCAGTTATTATTATAGTAACGAAAAAAATAAAGAAATAGGAAGTTTGAGAAGAAAGGAACTTTGAAAGAGGTGATAAAACAATCGCCATTTTCTTGTATGTCCTTTTGATTTGGGTAAAAAGACTCATTAGATTAGATTTATGACTAATGTGTGCCATATTGGATGAATTGAGGGAATTTGGGACAATAATTAGTTAGGTTTTGGCTAATAAAAATGGCTTTTTAGTTGTTAATTAAAGAGAAGGAGAAGTGCCCTTTTATAAGATAGGAGAGGGGCACTTTTGGAAGATCTTAAAATATTAATTTATTATTAATTTATTTTATCTTTATAATAGCTCCAAAGTAATTTATTTCAAGGATAAGATAGTTATGGGTATAAATTATGTCAGACAATAGATTTTAGACAAATTTAGGTTATACAATTATCTTTACATTTTTTATTTAAGAATTAGTTAAATAGTTTTACTCTTTCAATGTCTTCTTGTATTTTTTCACTACATGGTTAATATAGTATCTTTAAAATTACAAGTTAATCTAATGTGGATAATTTATTATAATTTTATCACTATCCAAGTTATATGGCTGAATCTTATATTTTTATGACTTTTACATCATGTAATAGAATAGTCTTTATTTTAAAATCTCAATTGTGTCAATTTGACAATATTTAATACTTGATTGTTGTTAAAGTAATAAAAGATAATTATTTAGAAAAAATACATTAAATAAGTACTAATATGAAATAGTAATCCATTATATTCGTGTATGGAATCAAATATTTAATATAATATTTATTTTAATATTTATAATATCATTTATTTGATTCTATTATTAATAACACTATTATTGCATCATCATTGTGTCGTAATTAAATGTAATTATTTAATTCCTAAAAATTAAAAATAAATAACCATGATGTATGAAATATTTTGTTTCCTTAATTTCTATTTTTATTCTTACATATAACTTATTTAACACAATATTAAAATTGTTTTAGTATTAAGAGTCATGTTTATGATATTTTTACCTTTACTTAAAATAAAATGTTATAAATTTATAAATCACACCTAAGTGGATTACAAAGGAAAAATGTTCTACCCAATGAATTTATTGGTCTTATATGACTCATCTAATATGTTTAGGAAAAGTTTTAGAGTAATTTTATATAATTACAATATTTTTGACCTTTAATTTACAAATTTACCTTTAACTGTGGTAAATAAAATTCCAAAGTTACTATTTCCCAAAAATTATTTTGATCCTATTAGAAAAAATTTATCTCCCTGATTAAAACCATTTATGTATGATATTTGAAATTCAATTGATCGAAACAATAAAATTATTGTTTAATGATATTCTGCAAATGTGGCTAGAAGGCAGGTAAAAATATGTGCAAAATATTTAGTGAATTTTTATATCTAATTCGATTATAAAAATTATTTTAATAAATGAAATTGGGTTAATATATGTATTATTTATCTATTGTAACATTTAAATAAATCTAATGTAAATTAATTTTTTAAATTAAAAGGTCATATTTTTAACAACAATGTTGTGTTTTCACTATTCATCAAAAATTGAAAGTTTTCAAAAAGATACCAAAAAATCACAAAAAGATATTTTTGATATTATGAATTCAAAGATTAAGTATATTTTACCAAATTCAAATTTTAAGACTAAATAAAATTAATTTTATTATTGTTCACAAAAGGACATAAAAAGAAATCCCTTTATGAAAATAGTATTTCAAAACATATATTTATTTTACCGAAACAGATACATTTCATTATACTTTTTTTTATTTATGGGAAACATTATTAATAAAATTTAGAAATTATTTATTATTATTTATATTACTATATTCAATGGATAAGTTATAAATATATCATTTTAATAATATTAACACTAAATTGTTGTTTCATTGAAACTCAATCTTTCATGTTACGCAAGCCAAGTCGGTGTTGCGTGCAACACAAGATAATGCAGATAACCTACCGTAAAATATTGGGGTGTTACAAAAACTCCGACATTATCGTTCCTCTATTTTTCAAACCATATGGGGCCTTCCCCCTTGCTCTCCATGCCTCCTCCTCCCTCCCATGGTGTGGATATAGGGTTTCTTCAAAGTATGTGGCTAGATTTCTCAATGTATCCTACTCTCTTATCCTACCTCTTCCTCTTTCTTCCATTTTCCTTCGAGTTATTCTTCACTTATGGTATCATGGACCAAGGATTCATGTATCCCCATAGTTTATATTGTGGTTTTTTCTTGTTTATGGTTCCTCTTTGAAAATATTTTCTCTTGGAACATTCATGCTGTATTTTCAAGTATGTGTTGATGAAGTGTTGTGAGATTGATTTAGGTTTCCCATAGCACATTCCTTTTTAATTTAATATTCATTTGTTTCTTAATAATCCTGCCTTCCTTATATTATAAATAGCGTTGTTTAGTCCTTGGAATATTTGTTTAGTGTGAAAGGTGGTGTTTTATATCATGTTTTGTGATAAATGGAATTATTTTGTTATAAATGTGTGCACCAAGTGTTTTATCAAATGCATGGTTGGTTTTAGCTAGTTCCTTGTGGATTGTTAAGCATGTTTTGGCTTTTTAAATTTTTTTGAAAATGTTGATGGTGGTTTTGTGTTCTAAAAATGTATTTTTAAAAGGCTTATACCTGACCACGTTGTCTGTTTTGTTCATTAAAAATGAAATGTAATCTGATGTTGATCAATGGCCCATTTAACATTTTTTACTAAAATGGATTTGTTATGAATGTGTCATGTGAATGTTTAAAAGATATTTTTAAAATTATTTTGAAATATAAAATGGTGTGTTTATACCTCTTTTAAAAAGGTGATTTGGTTCTTTGATAAATAATGTCTTTGGGAAATGATCATGAGGCCCATTAGGAACTTTGGCGAAAGTGGTGAAAGTGTTTATCATGAAAAACTATCCTTGGAAAATGCTCTTTCAGCTTCATGGAATCTTGTTACCCATTTGCATAGTGAAGAATAGGATATCTACAGTGTGGAATCCTTTTTGATATATGTTTTTTAAGGAAAGATATTAATCCTTGGAGGGGCTCAGGGTGATTCATGTTGTGTGGATTGTTATATATGAAATATGTGAATGTGATTGGATGCTCGGTTGGAATCAATTGGCTCAACCCTCCTCTATACATCTTGTCATGGAGAAAGTGTCATATCTGTTGAATTTTTTTAGAATGATTGTTTCATGTGTTAGATTATGCACTAGCTAGTGGCCCATATATAGGGGGATATATTTTGTTATTATTACTATGGGATAGAGCCTCTCATTTTGTACTATGTGGGGTGTGGCTGATCATGTTAGACTTTTTTCTGTCATCATTTTGGCATGATTTACGGGTTGAGTCAACATTTATTAGTATGTTCTGGATTATTCATGAGATCCTAGGTTCCTCCCATTTCAATTTTCAATTAGTTTCTTATAGATAATGATTGATATACTTATTGGTTGGATAAACTCATGTAATATTTTCCATTTCCCACGTTGTAGGATTTTTCTTCTTATTTCATGATAAATTTGACTTCTTGATAAAAGTGATTAAATATTTTCAAGTGTTTTCATGAAAATGATTTTGTAAATGTTTTGCACTCTTTATCTAATTTATAAATGAAATTTCACCTTTCTATTTTAAAATGCATATGGATCCTCCTTATATAAGTGTGTGGTTTTAAATGCTAAAAAGGGAAATAGTCTATGGTTTCATTTAAAGTGGTAAATTTGTGTAAAGTATTAGATTTATATAATGTAGTTCAAAATAGAAGTTGATGTTTCTTTTATTTTAATGGATGTTCATGGGGAATAGATTTATTCAGTCATGCCTTCCGTGTTTTAATACTCACACCTATACTTAATTAATGTTTTTTGTTTGTGGTGTAGTATTTATCTTGGTATTGATATCTATGGGATATGGTTAGTTTTTATATCAAAGAGTAACCCTTGGGATCACATGGATATATTGTGGTCGTCAGGTTTCAGTGTTGGTTATTGTTGTGTATTTTTTTTTTCAATTTTTGTGTAAAGAATGTTCGGTTTCTTTATTTTTTTGTATTGGGATGGTATGTTTATCTTTATTGTATGTTTATTTATTTATTAATATTCGATAAATCATTCCCTTGGTTATAATATTGATTCCTTACACTAGTTTTTAGCTCCTGTGGATTGGGAATGGCATTTGGGCCATGTCATGGATCGTCTTGGGTGACAGGTCCGGGGTCGACCCAGGTTGCTTCATCACAAAATTGTTCCAAAGGAGGCTCCCTCTGAGTACCTATATTTTAGAGTGTCCTTTGGTACTTTTTAATGTTAAGGTATATGGAGTAGTATTGTTGGACCTTGGGATGAATGTCTCGGGAAGTGTTTGGCCAACACTTTCTGGACCGAACCATGAGTTTCCATGGGAAGTCGATTTTTGTTCGTCTCTAGGTTCTTCTAGATTATTTGGTGTTTGGGATATGAAATGGGAGTTGGGATAGTGGTTTTGGTGAGGTCTTAGGGCCTATAATGAAATATGGATTTGGGGACATTGTCCTACGATTCACATAGTGATGGTTTTATGACTGATGTATGGTCTCCAACCATTTGACCAAGTCACCAATCGACACTAGTTTTCCTTGTGAATTGTTTTGGGTATTATTTGATTTTGAGCATTGTTTTATGAATTATTGTGTTGGTATAGTGGAAATGGGTTTTTAAATGGTAATGTTTTTGTTTTATTAATATGGAAATTGAATTTTAAGGGTCATATTGAAGAAGGCATCAGAAAATGGATTTTTTTGATCAAAATAATTGGTTTTTAAGATTGTTTGCTGGGAAAACCGAACCTTGTTATAAAATTGGATTTGGAAATGTGTATTAAATTAGGAGAAATGGGTTTCTAATCAAATTGTTTTTGATGGAATGAGACTTTTGAGCTACTAGAAAATGTTTTGAATGAAATTAATTGAATTGTTTGATGGAAATCTAAGGGATTATATTTTTTAGTATGATGTAATTGATTCAAATATAAGATTTGAAAATTCTATTTGACTTGGTGGTTAGTGATATTTTGAAAGGATTTTTGAATTTTTAAATAAGTTTGTTTTGTTTTCACCTTTAATATTTCCTAATGTTCTTACATGCATATATTTGTGTGGAAATGTGGATGAGTACCCAGATTAGTATGATTTCATGAATGCCTAGATTTGAATTAGTTGATTGGTTCCTAGGATGGCATGAAAATGTTAATGTGAGAGATAATATAAGAAATACCATCGATGAGTGTGAAAACCACAAATTTTTTTTGTTCAATTTTTTTTCAAGAATATGTTGTTATGTTTTGAAAACCAGTGGTTTTATGTGATATTATCAATTAAAAGTGTTGTTTATATTTTTTTTGAGTTTGATAAATCTTGTTTATGGGATGGTTATTATTGAGATAATTTATTTCTTGATTTCTATTTTGTTCACCTCCATAATTATGTGATTTATAATCATGGTGTTTCTATGACTGGTTCCCCATTATCAGGCTTCACAGTTGATCAATCTATGGATTTCATTCTTGTGTTCCGAAAGATAAATCCACCCATATTTTATATCCAAGTAGATCCTATGGAATTGGAACAGTGGATGGGGAAAATAGAAAGTAACTTCATCCATATTGAGTTTCTAGACTCGTTAAGGGTTATGCTTGATACCATTATTCTTTTTGGGCCAACTTAGAAATAATGGAAGTTCATATCTCAAAATAAGACTCAAGAAGAACTCACTTCGGGGTTCTTTGAGGAATCATTTATGTATCCTTATTTTTTTGATATGAAGAAATTAAGGAAGGGAATGGAGAATTTTTGTCTACATCTAGGTGATGGGTTGATATTCTAGTTCTATCATCACTTTTTAGATTTAGTTCCGTATGAACTGGGTTATGTTGCGAAAAATTTCTCGATATATCATGATTTAGTGTCTGGGATTCATCCTGATATGAAATTGAAGGTATATAAGTCCAGTATAACTTCTGTTCCCAACGTGGTGATGAAATTTTATCATTTTAAATAGGTGATGGTTGGAGTGCTTAAAGTAGTATTCCACCTTTGAGTCCTTAGAAGTAGTGATGGGAATTCTTGTAAGGAAGTGGAGAAGAGACCTAAATCTATTGAAGATGGTCATCAAATTAAAATACCTCAGTATCTGTTGTCAGCTTCATCTGGGTGTGGAATCATCAGGTTTCGTCAGTTTGAAAATTGATATTATAAAATTCTTCATGTATGAGAAACCAGAGACCTATCATGCTTGTGTGTTCTGGGCCATATACAACAGTTATATTAGGGTGTTTCCAAGAAGTGAAGTGGATATAGTTTATAGGGTAGAGTGCTATTTGGGTTTTCTTTAATTTCCCTTTCTATTGTATTGTTTCCTTATATTGTGGTGGTGGCACTTGGTGGTTGTTTCTTTTGTTTGAAATGTAAGGGTATGTTGTGTATCCCTCAATAACTCATATTTTAATGGAAGTTTGTAATTCTTAAAAAAAATAAAAATAATTCTTTTATAAGTGATTGTATGTTCTGTTTATGCCTTGTTCACATTGTTCCACATCGAGGAAAAAGTGGTTAATGTGTGTATATCTTCTAAGTCAATTTTGGTTGAAGGTGATTTAGGAGTTCCATTCATTAATTGTTATGTACTAACTATGGAGTAATATATTCTTCAAACATCAGGGCTCCTGTCATAGGCCTCTAAGTGTATATTTTCACGTAGTCAAAAGACGACTACAGTTTTGGGTAGATATGGCCCATCTCTTATCTCTATTGTTCGGTTTAGGGAAGTTTAATGGTTCTTATTGTGGTTCCACCTTATTTTTATAAGTTTTTCCTTTGTAGTGAGGGATGTGCGATTATGCTAGTTGTTTTTAAGTGGTGGGGAGCTTGTTCCGAGCTCCTGTGTTGAAATTTTATTTTAGTTTTAGAATTTCTCTTATATAAAATGGTTTCTTTTTAATTTATTTAATTTTGAGTTTCTTTTCAGTTTGGGTGAACTTGGGATTTTGAAATATGATCATTGATATTGTTTGAGGCATGGTTGTGGATGTTGTGTAACAAATGTTTCCCCATTGTTTCTTAGGGAGTATGTTCAGTTTGTTATTGTGTTTTGGGTAAGAGGCATAAGTTTAGTTTGGATATGTTTGATACATTATTTTTTTAAGAGGATGGATCATCTTTTTATAGAATCCTTAGTCATTGATCGATATACTGGAAGTTGGTGTGGCTTTATGGGGGGTAAATCGTTAATTTTTTGGATAATTCTCACACCCATATTTTTATTTTTGACCTATGATCCAATTTATATTTTCCCCCATGGTTTTATAGATCATGTACTAGGTTTGAAGGTTTTAAATTTTGAGTTTAGGGGTATTTTTCTTATTTTGCATAGTCAGCACAATGTTTGTTAAGACCGTGCATCCTTCTCTAATAAACCATGTAGCTTATGTGTTAGTGGTAGAGGCATAGTGAATGGTGTGGAACAAATATTTATTCAGGGTTTGGGGATAAATTTCTCAAAGTATCCTCCTCTCCACTCCTCACTCTTTCTCTTTCTTCCATTTTCCTTTGCATTCCTCTTCTCTTGTGGTCAATTGGACCTAGGATTCAAGTCTATACTTGTTTTATATTGGTGGTTTTGCTGGTTTAGTTTTCCTCTTAGTAGATCTTGGATCTTGGAACCGTCATGGTGTGGTTTTGGGTATGCATTGATGACACATCATTAGATTGAGGCATGTTTCCATTTTCACTTTCCTTTTTAATTTAATATTTGTTAGTTTCTTTATTTTCTCGCCTTCCTTATCTGATAAATATTGATTTTTGATCCTTAGAATAATATTTTGTGTGAAATGTGTTCATTTATACTGTGTTTTGTGATAAATGGTTTTTTTTGTTGTAAATGTGCCCACCAAGTGCTTGATCAAATGCTTCATTGGCTTTCGCACATGGATTGTGAATTTCTAAGCATTTTTTGGATTTTTAAATATTATTGTAACATATTAATAGTGGTTTTCGGTTCCTCAAATAGATTTATAAAAGGTTTTTACTAGAACATGTTGTGCATTTTGTTCTTTACAAATTAAATAGATTTTGATGTAGGTTTTGTAAGGAAAGAGAATGAACATTTGAGTATCTCTGGGTGATTCCTATTGTGTGGATTATTATATATGATATATGTGAATCTTATTGGATTCTCAGTTGGAATCGATTGTCTCAACCATTTTCATTAAATCATTAAATGGATTACCAGGCATAGTTATTGACTTTTGTGAGAACAATTTTTGCACTAGTTTGATAAAGAACTAGCAAGTAAACCATTCATGGGGATATATCATATTATTGTTTCAATTTGATAGGGTCCCTTGGTCTATACCATGTGGGGTATGGCTGAGCATGTTGGTTTTTTTGATGTCATCGAGTCAGGAATGCTTTTTGTGATGAGTTAACAAGTATTATTGTGTTCTGTGTTATTCAAGATCTCCTAGGTTCCTCCCATGTCAATTTCCACTTAGTTTATTATAGTTAATTATTGATATACATATTGGTTGGATACCCTTTTGTGTTATTTTCTATTTCATTTTTATAGTATTTTTGTGATTATTTCTTGAGCGATGCGACTTCTTGATAATAGTGATGTAATATTTTTGAGTGTTTTCATGAAAAAGGGTTGGGAAATGTTTTTCACTCTTCCCCTCCATTATAATTTAAATGTGACCTTTAACTTCTAAAATTCATATGGATACTCCTTGTATAAGAGAGTTGGTTTAAATTTAAAAAAGTTTAATGGACCATGAATTTATTTAAAGTGGAAAATGTGTTAAAAAAATTAAGTTTATATATTGTATTTCAAACTTGATGTTCAAGTTTCTTTTATTTTAATGGGATTTCATTGGGAATAATCCTTACTGAGTTTTATTACTCATACCTATAATTATTCTAGTTTTTATCTTTTTGTGTAGGATTCAATTTGGTATTGATCGGTATGGGAGATTTTTGGTTTTTTTGTTAGAGAGTGACCGTCGATCTCACATGGAGAATTTATGATCATCAGGTTTAAGTTTTGGGGTATGGTTGTTTATACTTTTGTATTTTTACTTTTTTTTGTAAAATATGTTTAGTTCTTTTCATATTGGTATTATTTTTTTCTCTCATCTTTTTAATTTAATTATTTATCTTGGTTAAAATCATTCACCTTGTTACTGTGTTGATTATTGGCTCTAGTTATCAACCCGTAGGAATCGAGAATTCCCTTCAGGTCATGTTGCGGATGGTCTCAGGTGACTGGTTCAGGGTCGAATTGAGTTGGTTCATGAAAACTAATTTAACCATATGGTTATACCTTAATACATTAAATAAAAATATTTTAGTTATATTTTTTTTGTTTAATAAAACTAGAACTTGTATGTAATGAATGCCTTAAAAGAAGATCATTGTTTTGAATAACACATGATAACCTCAATGTTCCGTGTAGATCAAGAACAACTTCACAATTTATGTAACATAAGATAAACTCAATGGTTCATGTAACATACTCTAAACTTTGAGTTTTCTATATAGAAATCTAGAATTAAATTTAAATTTATTCTAAAAGGAAAATACTATAATTTATTGGGGTTTTATATTCCTTTATACACATGTTGTTTTTTTTCATACATGATATTGATTATGATATTCATATATTAAAATTTTAGGGTGTTAAAGATCCCAAAATTAAAAAAAATCCTCATAATTTAAAAATAATATTAGTAATACAATGTTTTATATTTGAAAATTCCATTGATAAAAATATCACATCGTAAAAGGGTTAATAAAACATCTTCTTAATTAGAGGTAAATAGAAATGCCAAGGGCACCACAAAACTAGGATTTTGAATATGAGAAAATTAGTGAATACATGGTCATAGAAGAAAAATATAAGTATCAAGTTCTGATGGAGAGTGATAGAGATCATCGATTAATTGAACATTAAGGGGCTCAAATCAATAAATTTCTGATAATACACAAGATAGTCGGTTCAAAATAAATGATGATATCATGGTACCATTTATTAAGAATCCTTTTAATAATGTTGAGTAATAATTTTTTGACTAATTATATGAATAAATATACTTTCTTGACATATTTCCATAAACACTATTTCATTCTTTGGTTATGATTTAATCAATTTCCAATTTATCACTTACTCTAAATAATGAATATCCAAAAATGATTGTTTTTTAATCACTATAAGTTACTTTTAATGGATTTTAATATCTACACAACAAGCCTTTACATTTGTTTTAACTATTTCCCAAAACTAATATCGCTAGTACCATATTCTATAAAAATATTAATATTATTGGTTCTTTGTTAATATTTACTCGTCAAATCTTTTAACAAAAAAATGACATATTAACTAGGAAATTTTTTAGGCTAGTTGTAGGTGTGAATACCTTATTTCCATTCGGTCATGGGTTCAAGCCCCACTTCCTCACCAAATGTGACAGGTTTTCAACCTCCATGCAGTTTATTCCTTCTTCTAAAATACATTAATTTAATTTCTATAATTTTTTCTAAAAGTATGATGGGTATCATTGAAATGAAATTAATCATTAAATAATCTTTGTACTTGGTTTTTCAGTTCAACTATATTTTTTCACAAAGTATAATATTCTTATTTGTCTATAATGATCATATTAAACCTAAAGGTTTTCAATGCCTTTAAAATTACTTCTATAAATTGTAAAGGCCTTATTACTTAAATAAATTATCCACTAAATTCTAAAATTGAATTAAATTGTCTAAAATTTCATTAATCATGGTATAATCCAATTACATAAAACCTAAAAAGAGGTGTATAACTATTTGAACTTATATTCATACTTAAACTCATAAACCCATGATACATTATAGATAGGGATTTATTCCTAGCAAGGACCACATAATCACTATCTTATAAAACAATTATGATGTAATTCTATACATATCCTAAAATTATATCATAGCGTTATGTTCCTAAATTTACGTTTTACTATATATAGTTCCTAAGGTTTATACTGAAATTTCTCTGATGCTAGCTCTAATAACCATGAACCTTGTTTCATAAATACGATGACTTTTTTACATTTTCGTAGATAAAATATTAAAATCCCAAAAGTCAACTCAGTTTAAAAGTATTGGAAAATCGTATTTTATACATGAAACCCATTTCGAAATGGGATTGGAAAATGAAACATAATACGTAATAAAATAAAATTGACATCATCCTTGAAACTCATTCAAAGGGTTTCTCTTCATTACTTCGTGAAAAGTAATAAAATAAGGGTGAGATAAGATTATAAGAAAGGGTTAAGTACAATAGAAGAAATAATGAATCAATGAGAATAATCTATATTGAAAGGTAAATAAATGTGAACACATACCATTAAATTAATAGATAGATTGTAATAATTATGGAAACAATTAATGTTGATTAAGTAATTCTATATAAATAATCACATGTGCTTGAAACATGACCATGGATATTCTGTCTAATGAAATAATAAAATGGAATAAAAATAATAATGGAATGAATAATGTTGGGCATATGAACTATCAATATGTATCCTTAATATTATTACTATCAGGAAATATCCTTATAAAAATTCAAATATCTTGGTAGAAACCTGTTTGATTTGGGTCAAGACCTTTCAAAAGACACTATTATGAAGATTTATCCTTCATGTAGTTTAAAAATTGTTGGAAAAAAATGTGAAGGGTTTGTCACCAACTGAATTCATCCCTTGATAAAACCAATACATCAAGGGGATTTCATTTACAAGTACCTGAACCGTATATAATATGTCAAAAACACTCCTCTAATATTTAATAATCAAGATAAAAAATCAAAAATGTTCCTTATCAAAAATATTTATTAAGTAGAGGATAAAGATTTACCAATATTTCCCCAATAAATCGTATAACATTCAAAGGAAACAATATATGTAAAAATGGTAAATAGTTTATAAAATAATAATATCCATCGTACAAGAATATGGATATTAAAATAAATATAGTGTGCGATGAAAAATGATTATAAGAAAGTTGTTGTTTCAAGAGAATATTAACAATCACAAAATGAATTGATATTCTATGATAACATTTACCACTTTGTAATTTAATGTCAAATACCTTTATATTATATAATTAAAGATAAAATTAAAATACCATTAAATATGAATTAATTATGTTATTAAATTTTAAATATGTAATATATACTCTATATAAAAGTGAATTGGTACATAATAAAAAATAAGTCTCAATAGAATCAAAATTGAGATGAAGCCTCTTACTACTTGAGTAACTTTTGAATAATGAGATCCATAATAGAATAAAATCAATTGAAACATTTATTAACATTAAATAATTTAAATTAATTATATAAAATGTCATATGAAATTATATACACCACACAAAATAAGTGATTTATTAATATGTCATGGATCTCACAGATATAAAATGGTGAGATGAAATTCCATTACGTTATGTTTTTTTTAGGTTTGAGATATTTAACCTCTGGAATAGTGGTTTAAAATATTTTAATAAATTATTCTAGAACAATATTATAATTTATTATATCATATATTATCCTTTAATATAATATTATTACCCATTCATTAATAATATTTCATTATTTTCATCATTTCGAGTGTTTATTTTCTTCTTTTTCGAGTATGTTTTGACATTGTTATTTTTGTTCTTATTACATTGTTAATTATTTAATTATATAAACAATTTAAAACATGATATATATTTCATATATATTCATTATATATTTATTTATAATAAACCATAAAATTTGGAGATGTGAAATGCAATGCGTCGTTCATGGAGACGGTTGGTTGTACGTACGCATGAACGCTGCATCCATTTCTTGTCGTATTAAAATAAAAATATTAAATTATATATATGTATATTATAATTAAATTATCATATTAATTTAATATATATCAAATATTTATATTTAAAACCATATTTAATACATTCCATGTAAAGGGTGAATTAATCACATCACTTTGAGGAGGAGATAGCCCACACGTGCACAAATGATGCTTTCGTATTCCCACAAAATGGAATGAATAGAGGTATGTGTTATATAATAATTAAAAAATTATAAGAAAATTATAAATATCATATATAAACTATTAATCAATCATTTTTATCAAACATGAAAGGTAGAAATGGAATAACGAACAACATCGGTACGTGAGGCGGTAGTCCATCATAAATATGAATGATGATTGTGTGTCCCATTTGATGGAAGTGTTTGTGGGTGTAGGTATTAAAAATAATAAAAAAACATATAATTATATTTAGGATATTGAATTTATTATATAATAAATATATGATAATAATTTGATGGGTGGATAAAGAAATAAAATGAAAGTTCTCGTTGAATAATGTTACCTCTTCTTTAGATAACTCCATTTGGTTTATACCAAAATCCATCATTGATTTTCTTTATATGAAAACCGAATATTATTTGAAGAAGTTATTAATTTTGGAATATTACTTTTTCATGATTTGGATGTGAAAAAATGGCTTTATAATTTTGAATACGTGAGGGGGCCTGTGCCTTTTTATAGTGAAGGAGGAGTGGCATTCTTATAATATAAAACGGTCAACACTATTTAGAGGTCTCCCTTACGTAATGTATCTCAAATAATGAATACAATTATATAATATATTTTTAATGGATGAAAAAAATCCTTAAATGGGATTTTTACTAGTTTCTAGGTCATTTGGACCCCTAAGATTAGTGTTTAACCTCTATTTAAACTCATTTTTACCTTAGTCGCTATAATTAATTTTAATTGATTTAACTAATATTTTTGATCAGAAACAAATATTACCTTACTATAAATTATAAATTATGATTATTCCAAATATGGACTCTATTGTCCAAATTACAGTGACAAAAGTGCAAGAAATTAATTATATATTAGTCCCTCATACGGGACAAGAAATCAGGTTTTTAATGGGAAAATGTTCAAAACATCACTATGTTTTTATATCTAAATTCAATATAAAAATTATTCCAATGACCTAAATTGTTTCAATAGATGTAAAATATATCTAATAATACATAAAAACTAATTTAAAATATAATTCAATATTATAAATTACTTATATGAATAGTCATTTTTCTATTAAATTTTGATATTTTTCAATATTCATCAAAAAATGAAATTTCATATAAAAATACCAAAACAAAAACTTCGGTTTATTTTTAAATTATTATTAAAAATATAAAATTTAATTTTCAATATAAAATTTATAAAATTTCAAAAATTTAATTTTAAAATAGGTGCTTCTTTAAAATGATGTAAAACTACTTTTTGAAAAATATAGCTTTTTATGCATAAAAATGGATTTTCTCTTATCTTATGATTACCAAAACTATTATATGAATTTCATAAATAATTTAATAAATATATAATATATATATTTCTTTAAAATTATTAAATAATGGAAATTAATTTAATTTATTATGCAAAAATTCCTTTGAGTTCATAAAAATAGTTTTTTTATAAAAATATTTCTTTTATATTCAATTTGTTTTTTTATTTATTTCAAATTAATCAGTAACCAATGAATTAGACCATATATTTTAATAAGTTAATTAATCATATTAATAAATTAAAATATAATGTCAAGGTTATTTCTTAATATATTAAATAATTATATTTTAAAAATATATTGTTGTTCGGAAAAACTTAGTCTTGCATGGAATGAAAGCCATTGAAGAAAGTCATTATTTTGTGTAATATATGATAACCTTTGTGTTCTGTGTAGAGAAATATAATCTTTATGTTGTTTTCAATGAATGATAAACTCAATGGTTTGTGTAACATAATCATAACTTGGTGTTTTGTATAAATCATACGAGAAAAAAAAATTAAATTTACTCTAAAAGGAAAATGTCATAAATTCATGTGGTGTTATATTCCTTTCTACACTTGTTGTTGTGGGTCATACATGCTATTGATTATTATATTCCGTTTCTTAAATTTCAGGGTGTTACACAAGTCGAAATAATTTATTATATGTGAGTAAAATGGTAATTATTAACTCACATAATACCATTAATTTTTCCTTAATTGTAACACCATGTGATTTAAAATAATATTTTTTCTTTTAAAACCTAATGTGTTCAATAATTTTCTTCATAAGAAACATCAATCAAAAATGAACATTATCACATAGTATAACCATTAAAATTTATTTGTAGATTAAGTGGATAAAAATAGAGTTAAACTAATTATGAAATATATTTATAAATAAAAGAAATCATTATTAACACTAACTCTTTAATGAAAATTGATTTAGTATATATAAATAACTAATAAGACTAATTTAAGCCTCAAATGTAAATTTTTTGAAAAAATTAATTTTATGTATTTTATTTTAAAAATCTAAATAAATTATGGATAATATATTTTTTTGATATGAATAATATATTTTTACTAATTTAATAGGTAGTTGATAGGAAATAATAATAATAATAGTTAATATTTTTTAAAAATATTTTCATATGAAAACTATTTTTATTATATTTTTATGATTTTACAAAAAATTTAAATTATAAACATTTATAATTTTAATTTTATAAAATAAAAATTATTTTTGTATTTAAAATTTTAATATTAGACCAAGATTAATTTTTTTTATTTTTCCAAAATATTTTATTTTTACGTAAATAGTGAAAATAGTTTTTTTACCATAAGGGTACATTTTATGAGTTTCTCATTATATAAGTAAGACCAATAAGTTCATAAAAAAATTTAATTAATAAAATATTCACATAAGGTTGAAACTATACATTTTTAAATACCATTATGAATTTATAAAACCTATTATTAACATTTTATGATCTTAAGTAATATTTTCCAATAAAAGAATTATTTATCTTTTATATTAAAAAAATATTATTATGGAAAATTTTGGTTATGTATTACGTTGTAATCCACTTGATTTTTATATCTTTTTAAACCAATTTATATCATAAAAATAAAATATATTGATAATTTTACCTTACACATATATTTTAATCTTAAAAATACACTTTTCAAAAAGTGGATTTTAATGTGTAACATGTGTTAATGTTAAATTTCATTTTTCTTACACATAGAAATTTTATTTAATAGAATATATTTCGTATTTTTAATAATTAGTTCCAAATTATTTAATAATTTACATGTTATTTTAAGGTATAATAATTATTTACTTATGTAAAAACTAGTTACCATTGTAGGACCAAAAAAATGAAAAAAGTAAAAATTCTAAAAGTAAAGGAATTAAAAAAAATGCATAAAAATATGTAAAAATGAATGTTTGAGTGATTATATACCTTCTCTCACCCCTCTCACACCCTATTATTTTATATTTTGGAGTCCTATTGATATGTGAAACATATTCACTCATTTTATTAAGTTTAAACACATTTCCACTTTTCTACTAATTAAAAAACTAATATTTGTGTGTTGTGAATACTATCACCTCCACGAAACAAAAAAATTCATTTTTCAATTATGCATCTCTTTTCTGGTTATAAGGGTAAAAATGTAGAACAAATGGTGAATATGTAATATAATTATTATTATGAAGATAAAAATTATACTCCAACTTATTTCCCTCCCATTATTTGATAAATGAAATCGTTAATCATGCGCCATACAGATTACCACCTCCACCAAGTAATGTGTCTCATTTTTTAACTAGTTACTTATTATTTATTAAAAACTATTAAAATATTATTCAACACCTAAAAATTATATAAATAATATAATTTTAATTCTATAATAATTATATTATACCCTAAATAAACATCTTTTATAATCACAGTCTTCCATTAATTATGGTATTTTTATGTTTGGGTCGGTCCAACCAACTACTTGAACAATGTTATAAAATAATATCACGGGTAACTATGTGAACTTAATTAATGTTGATATATGATATAAATAAATAAATAATGATTTCATTTTGTTTTTTTATTTCGGAAATTAGTATTAACTCATTAATTAAGATACTGACATTTTTTCGTTAAAAATAACTGATATATTTTAATCACTGATTTTATCTTTTAAGTATCATAACCAAAAATCCAATATAATGAAATTTTATCACTATAAGTAGAAAAACATAATCAAGTCCATTACATTTTATGATCTAATGATGATGATATTTTGTATAATAACTAATAACAACACTACTATTACAACACAACCTCAAAATGATCAAGATTATTCACACCTGATATTGAAAATAAATAATAACTATCAAATATTCATGTAAATATTAATTATATATTATTTCTATAAATGGTTTTAGATATTAAAAATTTACTAAAATGGATTATTAAGATTGATATTTTATTTATACAGGATATTCAAGCTCATTAGTGGAATTAGAGAAAAAAGGTAAGGGTTTCTTTGTCTCATTTTCAAATCCACGAGACATATATAATATTTTACACCATCATTTCTTTTATATGATTTTATTATTTCCTAATGAATTTATTTTTTCCATATTTATGAAATTAGTGGGTTTCAAATATCCATATTTTGTTTATCATTTAAATGAACTTTGATTCAAAATATACCATTATTGTATGGGTTTTTGTTAAATCAACTCCCTTTATTGACTTATAATGCATCTTCTTGAAGTTCTTTCTTCCAACATTGGCTTATTTCACCCTATGATATTATTTCATGGTACATTATGTTTATATCTATGTAAAACAATACTTATATTTTTAATATTACTCCTTGTATATTTTATTCCCCATAAAAATTATATATTTGTTGAGAATAACTCTCATCCACTTTAATAACGGTATCCCCTTCTTTCCATATTTTCCATTACCTCAAATGGTATCTTTTATATTTATAAACCTTATTTAATTTTTATCTCAGGTCGAATTTCAATTTTAAAATACCACTTTTCAAAAGGAAGTTTTAATATAACACCCCAATATTTTAGAATTTATTTTCTTTATGTAATATATTCAATAGTTTGTGGTATACTCAATATCAAGTTTAACAGAATCATGATATACTATATAAATATTATTATTTAAATATGGTTGTTATAACCTCACCATTGGATTAGTGGGTAAGATTAAGGATAAAAATATTGTAAAATATATGTATAATTTTTTTTTTCTAATAAAATTTAATATCAACCATTCATTGATTATAAATTAGTTAGAAATGAAGAAAATATTCTTTGAAGGAAAAAATAAATAATTTTCAACAAGCAATTTTTATGCGTCTAATGTATTTTTATCTGAAGGGATTAAATTATAATCAATTTTATAAATTTTTATAATGAAATTATTATATTATATATCCAATAATAATAATTAAAATTAATTAAAATTGTTTTTATTAGTAAAATAATGAGGATAATGTCATTTTATGCTTCAAGAATATATTTTCTTCAAAAATGATTTGTTTTTATTTTTGTGAATCGATATTATAAGTAATTAATACTAATTTTAAAAAACATTATTTGATAAAATGGGATTCATCTTTGAAATAATATTTTCAATATAATCTTAATATAATTTATTTTAATTTTTCTAAAAATATTGATTTTTTAGTGAATAGTGTAAATGTCGATTTTTAAAAAATTATATTCTTAATAAAGTAATATAAAAGAATCACAATATTTTGAATTTATTATTTATGTAACATGATATTTTTTTTTATTTTGACCAATCTAATTAATGTTCATATAAATCATCATTATATTTTTTTGGTGTAAATTTATTTTTAATCTTAAGAACACATTTTTCTAAAAAATAGTTTTTCGTCACATTTTGTGAACTTATATTAAAATTTATTTATGACACATGTAAAAATAAAAATCTTTAAAAATTTATTTTATATTTTATTTGGTGGATAAAATTTATTAATGAGGTCAATTTTACTTTGGTCATTATGATTAATTACCATAATATAAGTTTATCACCATGATAAAAGTTAAAATGGGTTTAACAAGATTAGAAATATTGGGGTAAGTGCAAATATAAATTATAAAACATTGATTATTGCATTATATGAGTTTATTTTTACCATCCTCATCCTAGCTCCAAAATTATGGTAATTTGGTATCATTTCCATTTTATGACGAGCTTTATAATATTTTAAGTAAATAATAATTACAAAATGTCAATATCATTTTAAAATATATCTAATATGTTCTCATATGAATAAAAATAATTTATGTATGTCTATAAATGGTTTCAAATATTATGATTTATTTTTAATCATATTTGATGATATAATTATCTTGAATGCTTGTGCAATGACAGTGTAACACTTGCACATGCAATAGAAAAAGAAAGTAATTTTTTTTTGAAAACATTAAAAGTAATATATTTGATGAATTAATATTTTACAATAATTTATTGTATTATTATAATGTATATGTTACGGTTAATGAATTTAAATTCTAATTAAATTATTATCATGATTCACTTAAAGTCATGATATATGAATAGTCTGGAAAACGAATTTAAATGGTATTTAATGTTTAAAAATTATTTATAAATAATTATAAAATTATGAAAATCATATATTGACTCAATTGGATGTCAAATTGATTATATTATCATTAATATTTCATTTATGTTCCACTTTTTATTTTTAATATTTTTTTGCGACCCTTAATTTATAAAAAAATGTGTTATAAGAGTTGAGGTTAAACTAGGTTAAAATATATGTTAAACAAAAAGAAAAGGTTTAAAATGACATATAAACCTATATAAAATTTATTGGTTGATTATATATTGACATTAAACTCATTATATTAAATTATATGGTTGTATGGATTGATTTTTCATGAGTTAGAAACATAATATATATTAATATTTCAAGAATTTACTAGTTGTCCACCAACCTCATTTATAAAATGCCATATCTTATATTATGTTACTCACACCCATTGAGGAATTTATATCAAAAAATACATACCTAAATACCATCTTGGACATTTATGATAGGTCTTAGTCTCACCAAAACACCAACCTAAGAAGCCTTAAGGTGTAAGTCAAGGGAGGCATTCCAAAGAATATGTGTAATTCTTAACTGAGTATTATGTGTTTATTTCTATTTCCAAGTCCTAAAAATATTATTTAACCACAATGAAAAAATAACATAATTGTGTTAAATATAATGAAATATTATTATGATTTTGGAAAATCTCTTTTTACTCTTATTTTTTATCCTATGGGAAATGAAAACATCAGTCAAGCTTATGTATAGACAACCACGTCCATGAAGAGATGTGTTTTGTTTCAATTACCACCTCATGCTATTGGTTATAAATATGTAATTAATTAATATATAATATTTTTAATATATTATTATTATTATATAAATATAATATATTACTTACCTTCTTTTTCTTTCCATCATTTGGAAAATGAAAACATTATCTGTGTGTGCGTGTGGAATACCACCCCCACGAAGTGATGTGATTCATCTCTCATTATTGTATCGCATTGATGGAATTAAGGATGGAAATAATGGATAAATATTAAATTTATAACATTTTTATGATTATATAAATGAAAAATATTATCTACTTTGGTTCTTTTCCTCCTAGCAGAAAAATTAAAATTCATTCATGAATACGAACGGACTACCATATCCATGAAATGATGTTATTCATTCTTCATGACCATATTTCAAGGATAATTATAATATTTTATATAATGTAAAAGAAATTAATTATTTAATGATTAATATTCTATATATTATTGGATAATTAATCCTTTCACATTGGTCAACCTACCAATGTTGTTTTTGGATTATGAACCTAATGTCCTCAAAACATCAGCTGAAAAATTATCTGATTTGGTAAATAATTAAGTCAATGTAATAAATAAAATAAAATGAATAGTGGAAATAGAATTAAAATGAAAATTTTGGATAATAAAGTAGAAATATATTATAATTTTATTATTCAAGATTTATAGAATATACAAAACAATTTTTGACAAAAGGTAATGGATTTTCCTCTAAAGTATTATTTTAATGTTTCATTTAAAAATATTTCTTCTCCATGCACATACTATGAAATGTTTTAGTAATGTTCTAGTTTTTGTTTATAAATATTGTCAATTTTAAGTTTCAAACACTTTTTACTTTCTTCACAAATGACTAAAAGTGAACTTTTCAAATGTTTTTTATACGGATGACTTTTTACTTTTTTAGGAAAGGTTGAAAAGAATCATCAATTTTATCATATACGGCACGAACATATTTCCCACCATAATAACAATTATTAACATTTAATATTACTTTAAAATTTTAATGATTGTTTTTCAAATAAAGGTATTTATTTAATATTTAGAAATTTTTATTTAAAGTATTTTAATAAAATATATTTTTTATAATTTTTTATGAAATGATTGAATGTTATTTTAATGGTATTTTCATCTATGTCAACATAATTTCATGATTATTATGATTTACTAGGGATATAATCTAATTATAACATCTACATTATTTCTCCATATGAATTGTGATCATGTAGTTCTGTTTAATAATGATCATAAATGTTTACATTTTGAATGTTAGTTTCTCAGTACAAATGATTATATTGAATATGTATTATATTTATTATTCATTATTTTCACGTAATGATTGAATTGGATATATTAATTGAAGGTTAGGGACTGGTATATCCCTTTAATTTATTATTTAGTCTATATAAACTAGCCTGGGTATTTGGTGTATTTCATCCTAATTATTTATATTTTCTTAACAGAAGGCGTTTATGGTAATTTGGTGATGTCTTAGAATAATTAATTGATGGTATGATTATTATTTATAAAATTATTAATTCAATAAATATGAATAGATTCATTGTTATCCAGGTGATTATTTATATTTTTATCCTTGTATACATTTCAAGTTTTAGTTATTGATTGTATTTACAGAAACCTTTTAATTTCATAAAATAAAAAAATTAAGATTTATTTATATGATTGTTTATGTTATCATATAGGGAAAATAATTTTTTTTCAAGTGAAAGCTATCATATTTTTCAAGAAACCCACCTGAATTATGATTTTTCTTTAATTAATTCTTAAGAAATGTTTTATGAAAAACTATAGGAAAAAAATATGACATCAAGAGTAAGATTGATTATTTTAATCTCCAAGGTTATTATGAGAAAAGGAAAACATTCTTATGGGTTTTAATGGATTAAAAATTCATTAATGATATTCATTTATTTTTATATCCCTTACCATTTTTTTTTCTCATCCCATGTTTTCAAATGTTTTCATATGGCATAAGGATGATCAGGAACTAGATAAACGACTGTAATTTTGTTCTGGGTACCCATAATAAAATAAGTTAATGTGTTTTGGAAGAAACATCAGTTAAAATTTAAGACTCTTGCTTTTTGGGAAATAAAATGGATATTGAGTGGAAGTGTCCATTTTTGTACTATAAGGGTTTGATAAGTATTACTTTTTCAAAATTCTCTAAAATTCTAAAACAAAAAGAACCTAAAAATATAATAAAGTGAAACCCCAGTTATAATTATTGTATTTATATATTATTTAAGTTATTGGTTGTTATATTTACAATCTATTTTTATGATTTGGGCTTCCAAAACTGGTATTTCATAATATAAAATAAGTTTTCCATTCTTTAAAAATCAACTATTTCATCTTCCAACACACATTTATTTTTATAACCTTTATGTATTTTAAAGGATATATTATTGGAGTTTATTTTTAAAATTAAAATTCATTCAAAGTTTTCACTTCACTTTTTTGAACACAATTTTTGAATGTGTCCTCTAATTCATCTTTTTATGATAATGTTTAAAATTATTATAATATCAATTTTTATGGTTTTCTTCCATGTGATGGCATATTTACACCATATTTTTATTTTATATAAATCTTCCTATCTATGAATTCATGGTTTATCATATAAATTTTTACTCTCAATGTTTTATAATTTATCATATTTCAAAAGATAGAGGATATTTCTTATTTCTGATGTTATTTTTCTAAAACTCATAAAAAGTGTTTTTCATATAAGTTATTTACTTCTAATATATTTTATGATTTATTATAAACATTAATCAATTATACCATCAACATTATTTCTCTATATAGCTTACGGAATTTAATTTTTTATTAAATAAATGATTCATCATTGCCTTTTTCTTTCCATATTATCCATTGTTATAAGCATGATTTTGATTCCAATGACTTTCCTCAATGAACACTCTATATTTCCTTAATAATAATTATGATTGTTCACCTAGATGTCATACATTCATTTATTTTTAAAATTAATGACTTAAAAGTATACCCCTTTCTCTATATGTTTTTAATTTTAGGGATACTTATATGAAAATCAATTCCATTTTTTCATTAGGGAAATGTTGAAAATATGTATACTTTTTATTCCAATATAAATGTCTATTTATTACTAAGGAATATTGGGTTTTTATTGTATATATTATTCATAACATCATATTATGAATTAATTAGACAAAATTAGTGATGTGAAGGGCCTGAAATTTCCATTTTTATGCATGAATGGGTCTCGTGAGACCAAATAGCCGGGATATTTTTGTGTTTGTTTTCCCAAAAAAATATTTCGGAGGCATAGGGACTTGTTGGTAGTCCCATGATGTCTAATATCATGATTTCTTGGCTTATTTTATAGAATTAGTTATTTGTCTTTATACATTTCATCTTTAAATATCCAGTTATTATTATCCATGTGATCATTCTATTTCCATTATACTTGATCGATGTATTGTGATTTCATTTTAATTTTATTATGGAATTATTATTTTTACATGTTCTTGACATATTATTTATTCCCATGTTTTGATGACTTATGATATTTTAATGTTATCACTTATATTTACCCTTACTGGGTGTTTGATTTCACTCCTTGTTAGGTTTCCATTTCCCCCAGTTATGAAGAAAATTATTGTATGTGATATCTATAATAGAATAACTTCTGTATATAGTTTTTGGCTGTTATTGAAGGCTTATTATTGATTAAGTAGTTTCTTATACAATGGAAAAAATCTCTATCAGTTTAGAAAGACATGGGCATCATTATTTTATGATTTTTCCCAATTCTCTAATGATCTTAACCTAAAGGGTCATCTGAATGAATGTAATAAAATATTTTATTTAAGTCATGTAATTATGGGATAGTTGTGTCTTGGATTCTATATTCATTATAGAATCCAGTATATAAAGAAAGTGTTTTAGAATCAGATTTGGGAGTGAAGGTATGAGGTTCTATAGCTGGTACCATAGCAAGGTTTAGATAAATTTATAGTTTAAGATATTAGTTGTGAATAACATAAGGGTTGATAAGTTATGGTTGATTATAATTTCAGAGGTATAGATAACCATTTAAGTTAGTTGTGGTAGTATTGAATATCATAGATATTAGGATATGTTATCTTTAGAGAAAACCCTACGGATATGTATAATGGATAATTCTATGTATATGATAACATCATGAACTTTTGGTAAAGTGGATATTGTGTGTTTCTATTAGAAATTATATCTATTTATGTATACTATAACGCGGATATAGTTATGGTAATGATATAATTAGAGGCAATTACCTTGAAAATGTTTTGTTGCATAGTAACTCAATTTTCACTCTAGTTCATGATGAGTGGGCCGTAGACTACACACCTAGATATACACTCCAGTGGGATATGGTTTGGTTAATCACATTCTATGTACAATAAATTATGAATGATTTATTATGTTAAGGAATATGAGATAAATCATCCTAAACCAATCCTAATTGAATCAATAGTGATTTATGTTATAATAAAAGACTAATGTAATCGTTCTGAACATTATGAAATTTTAAGATTTAATTTTTCATGTAATTATCCTAAAATAATTCTTCTATGGTATTCATCACTCATGATTATCTCCTCTTATATTAAGCTATTGTTGTATCCCAATGAAACCATGTTTAAAATGGATTTCAAGTACAATGGGGTGATTACCCCAATTAGAAACCTAACAAGATAAGAGATAGAGTGAGAAACATTGTTATTATTCCAAATAAACATTCAAGAATTATGATTAACAATATGAACTCAGTTTAATTCTAAAACATTCTAAATAAGAGATTGATGGAGTCACACGACACTCTTGGTGACAAAGATGATGGTGGAATTAATATTAAACTTCATACATGTAAAAAACATATGGGGATGAACCTAGTATAATGTCTTAGAGAAACTAGAATATGCTTCATGTGTGGAAAAAGAGGACATAATTAAAAAATTTTCAACGGAAAGATAAATTAATAGTTTAGCATGATGAAATTAAAATATGTGTTTTAAAGTCACACCTAAGTTGTTATGGTCGACACCTCATTTGAAATTGTATGATGGGTAATTTATATCTTTTATATACCCTTGAATAATTATATTATTAAGGGATAATTAAAATTTTGAGGACATAATATATTTATGTTGGGGGGAATTTAACACCCTGGGATTTTAAAATTATATATTTTCTTCTAAAACCTAATGTTTTCAATATCTTCCTTCACATGATACACTGAATAAAAATGAACCATAAAACACTATAAAATAGTTAAAATATAGTCATATAATTTGTGGGTAAAAATAGAGCTAATATAATTATGAAATATATATAGAAATAAAAAATAAAGGTCATTTCTAAAACTATTGTTTTGATAAAAATTCAATTTTCAAAGTAAAATAACTAATACAACTGATTTAATCATTAAAATATAGAATTTCTAAAAAATAATTTTTTTGTGTTTTATTTTAAAAAACGAAATATATTATAGATAAATGATATTTTTATATGAATAATATATTATTACTTCTTTATTAGTAATTTAATGGAAATAAGAATAATAATAGCTCTAATTTTTTTTAAAATGTTATTTTCCTATGAAAAGAGTTTTCATTATATTTGTATATTTTAAATTAAATATAAATTTATCAACTTTTATAATTTGAATTTTAAAAAATATAAATAATTTTTTGGTTTTGGAATATTTATATTGTGTTAATATTAATTTTTTTTGTATTTTTCTAAAATAGTTGATTTTTAGGTGAATAGTGAAAAATATTGTTTTTACCTAAATTGCAAATTTAATGACTTTATAATTATATAAGAAATACCTAAAAATTTATAAAACATTTCAATTTATCTATTATTTATTTAATGATTAAATATATACATTTTTAAATACCATTCAGAATTTATAAAACCTATGTTTAACATTTTATGAACATAAGTAATATTTTCCAATAAAAGAAATTGTTTTTAGTATTTTCTTTTATTAAATGTAATTTTGGTAACATTTGGTTTTTTATTAATTTAAAATCCACATAATTTTTTATTTTTTATATTAAAACAATTAAAACCATGAAAATAAAATACATTTATAATTTTCTCCTACACATAAATTTTAAACATTAAAATACAATATTTATAAAAAAGGTTTCTACGCTTTACATGATGTAATATTAAGCATGATTTTTCATGAACATAGATACATTATATGATAAAATTTAGTTGAAATTATTAATCATAATTTAAAAATTATGTAATAAGGATTTTAAAGAATCTGGTTTTTGTATTTATTACTTTGGAATATTAGATGGATTATTTTTAGAGTTATGTGCTGAGACGACGTGAGATTCCGAGGCCCAGTGTGCCAAAAATTAATATAATAAATATAATAATATCACATTAATGTATTATTTATAAAAAAATATAATAACATCCAAATGGATTTTTGGATTGGAAATATGAGACTACGTTTGATTATGGAACGTGGGGTTTACTATATCCGCAAACTAAGGGTGGTCAAAGCTAGAAATTCGGTCGAGGAAGTTGCGGGTGATGCTTTTAATTAAATTAAATAAATAATTTCATTAATTAAATTTATTTTGTTTTAAATAAAAATTACATAATTACCTCTATAAATACTTTTCTATAGAAATTCTATAGAGTTATCTGCTTAAACCTTGGGAGAATTGAGTGGATATCTGAGCATTCTTAATTGGCAAGTCACATCTGAGAACGAGGAGTGATCAAATCAAAATGCATTGAGAGGAAATGACGGTAGTGTCTATTCTTCATCCCTAGTGAAAAAAGTTTCACAAATTATTAATCTGATTCGAGATAGGGCTCGTTAATTATGGATTTCTCCCTTTTGATTAAAACAATGAGCATTGATTTATTACCTTTTTTTGATCTATGATTATTTGATCCTTATCCTGAGACCATATTAATAAATTGAATTGTTGGTTTAAATTTATTTATTATTTTTACATGATATCACCCTTGATATCATAGATTTATAATCATTTTCCAATAATACATGGGAAATGATGCATACACCTTTGATCTTGTGGTTTTCCCCCACGTGTTCTTCGTGTTCTTCATCGTTGGATGACATGGCCATGATTAAACACTTTCAATGGGGGTTTAAGAGAATTCAGACCCCCCATATTCATAGTGGATGTGAACATGATGAATATATTAGATTTTTCAGGTGGATCAGGATAGATTATGGGAGGGTGGGTGAGTTCAGGTACATTATTCAAAGGCCTCCAATTTTATTTATGACTTATTAACACTTTTGACCATCCTCAAGCCTATTGGAGGAAAGATTGGGGTTGTAGTTGGATGGCTCTCTACTGTCTAGGTAGGCCTTGGTAGGTTAGTCCATCACAAAGCCATTTTTTTTATGTATAAAAAATATTTAATTAGGTACATACATGTTACCATGATAAAACCAAAAAAAATGATAAAAGTGAAAACTCTATGATTAATGGACTTTCAAACATGGTTAAAAGACGTTTAAAAATTAATTTTTGATGTATTATCAACTTTATCTCATCTAAGACTATATTATTTTATATTTTTTATTCATATTTACTTTTAAAACATGTGCTCTCTTTATATTAAGTTGAAACATTTACTAAAATGTCAATCTCACAACTAATAAAATGGGCCTCTCACCTCCCCTTCAAGACCGCCCTAAAAATTTAGTTTCATATTGAAAATATATCCCTTTAAAATCTCCTAGAATCCCATTCCTTTTAATTTATCATCTTTTTATAAGATTTTTTCCTAAGACCTCCATTTATATGTAGTCTCTGAGGAGAAATCCAAAGTCTTCAATGTATGTAATTTTTCCTAACTTATTTTCTTTTTATTATAAATTTCAAAAATATAATTTTCTAATTCCTATATAATTAAATATGTATTTTTTTGTTTAAATAATTTTATTAGTATAAGTGATTCATTATTTACCAATTTTCTCCTTTTTTATTACGAAAAATAAAACCATTATTCATGCATTGTGTATACTACCGCTCGCATGAATTATTGAATTCCGTTTTTCACCAACACATCTATTTGTTAGTTATAAGGGTGAAATTGAAGAATAAATTTGAAATATATAATATAATTATTATTACAAGGATTCATATTATAATCCACATTTTCCATTCTCATTCTTTAATAAATTGAAGTGTTAATTTTTCATTGTATAGGCTACTGTCTCTAAGAAGTAAGGTATCTCATTTTTCATACAAATTATATCATATTTATTAAAAAAAATCATATATGATAAACCAACATAAAATTATCTAAATAATAAAATCATTCCTCTTTAATAGTTATTATATTCTCAAAATAATCCCCTTTCTAAATCATAATCATCCCTTAATTATGTTATATCAATGTTTGGGTTGGTCTTACCACCTACTTGAAATATGCTATAAAATAATCTCATTGATGACTATAAGGATAGAATTTCTAATAGTATATGATATAAATAATTAAATTATTATTTTATTTTATTTCTATAATTTTAACACTAATATTTAACTCTGTAATTAAGATACCAACAATCATTTGATAAAAATCAATAAAAAATGTTCATCGCTGAATTTATCTTCAAGTATCATAACCAAAACACCCATATAATGTGATTATAAAATTAGAAAAAATTTATTAAGAATAAATTATAGTAATCTATATTATCTTGGAAGGATTACCTTTTTGAGAATAATGAAGAACAACATCACTATTACAAAACTACTTCAAAACAATCCATATTACTCACACTTGATGTTGAAAATAGATAATAAATAACTAATATACATATTAAGAATTATTATAAGTGAATTGTATAAAAGAATATAGATATTTAGATGAATATGAAATGGATTAGTAAGATAGATATTTTAGTTATACTATATATTCAATCACTTTAGCGGAAGTCGGGAGTTACGGTAAGGGTTTCTTTATCTAATTTTCAAATCTATTAGACAATTAGGATATTATGAACCATTATTTCATACCTAATAAATGTATTTTTCTATATCCAAAAAATTTATGGGGTTTGAAGGTCCATATATGTTCTTCATTTAAATGGGATTAGATTCAAAGGATACCATAGTTGTAAGGATTTTTCTTAACTCAACTCCCATCATTGAGTTATAATGCATCTTTTTTAACTTATTTCATCCAATTTTGGTTTCTTCCTCCAAAATATTTTATTTCATTGTTCTTTCTATTTATATCTAGGGAAAATGAAACTTTTTATTCCAATCGTATTATTCAATGAATTTATTCCCCATAAAAAATATATCATTATATATAATAATTCACATCCACTTTGATGACAATATCCCCTCCTTATACTTATTTTTCTTTCACAACAACTATATCCTTTATATTTGGAAACCCAATTTGTGTGTAATCTCATGTGACCTTAGTATTTTCCATTATCACATTTCAAAGAGGATTTTTAAAACTTTATTTATGATGTGTAATTTTAAAAAATGTATTTCAAAATAATAAAACAGTTTTCCATACTTTAAAATTAAAATTCATTATCTTCCAACACACATTTCATTGTTCAAGTTTATTAATTTTCTAGGATAAAATGTTGTTCTTTCTTTATCAAAAGTAAATGTTAAGAATGTTTTTTCTTCACTTTTATAAAAATAACCTTTTAAAGTGACCTATAAAGTTGTCTTTTTTATGATAATGTCAAAAAAATATCTTTTTATATTTGTATTCCAAGTGAACACATATTTCCATTATATTATTATTTTATATGAATCTTGATCTATAAACCTTCATGGTTTATCAATAAAATTATTACTCTCCTTGTTTTATAAAATAAAAGTTTTTAAAATATTAAGTATGTTTCTTATTTGAAAATTGATTTTTATAAAAATCATAAATAATGGTTTTTATTAAATTCATTTCACTTTAACATATCATATTCATGATTGAGTTCATTCATAACTGATACCATCTAGATTATTTCTCAATATAGATAATTCAGTGTTATTTTTTATCAAATAAATTATCAATCACTATCCTTTTATTTTCAAATTATCCTCTTTTCTAGGCATGATTTTTCATCCAATGTATTTATTCTGTGAACAATCAATATTTATTTTCTTATATTGAATGATTTTCACCTATGTTTTATGCACAATTAGACTGGTAAAAATATTTACATAACCGTATACCTATTTAACTCTATGTTGTTAGTTTGAGGGATCCTTACATTGAAATTGATTCTATTTACTGCTTGGGGAAATATTGTTAATATAAATACATGTCTTTATAATATTACTTTTGATTGATTAATCAGTAATTTTTTTTGAATAGATTATTCATACCTTCATATGATGAATTTATTGGAAATAATTAGTTATGATTGGGGGACACATTATCACGGAAATGGATTGATGGGTCTCAAGAGATAAATTTTTTTGGTATATTGGTGTATTATTGGACAAAGATAAAAGTTTCCTAGACACCTAGCCTTAACAATAAGTCTATTTTTTCAATTATCATTACTACATTCCTTATGTCATGTAATTAGAAATATTTCATTATTAATTTCTTCTCTAATGAAGTAGTTATTATTATCCATGTAATATATTAATTTCTATTATAATCCATTGATATATTATTCTTTTAGAGTCATTCTATTATTGAATTATGTTTGGTTATCTTCTTTCCATATTATATATTCCCATATTATCTTTACTTGTGATCTTTGGTTTTTATCACATATTTTTACACTTACGAAACATTTGAGCACAACCTTCAATAAAGAAAGTATATGCCCTTAAATATTATATATTCTAATATTTTTGAAGTAGAAATCACATTCTAGGATCTTTTCAACTTTGAGTTTTATATTATTCTATCATAATTCATCGATAACATTCCACATTTATAAAAAGTGGATACTAATAAAATATTATCCATTTTTCCCATGTAAAACATCAAAAATAAAACATGGATTACATTTTTATGAAAAATATTCATAACATAAAACTTTCTTATCCTTATTTATCTTACCCATACTTATATCCTATAAAAACATTTTAAAACATAGGATGAGCACAAAATATTAATATTTTTTGTAAATAAAGAAATTTTTAGTCCAGTGAAAACATGAAAACCCATTAAAACCCCTTTTCTTAAACACTCATTAGCATGAATAGAAAAATCATGCAGGTTCCTCGGGACATCATAACCATATCACTCTTACATTCACCATTTTAAATAGAATAATCTTATGGTTTATTCTATCTCTGGAGTACCCAATTTATTGGAGAGATATAATGGGGCTCCCCTATCATATCTTGAGATATAATGGGGCTCAAACAATCATTTATTTATATATAATATGTATCAAATAAAATTATATTTATCTACAGGAGGATAAAACCATGATTAAAAATTCCGAGAAACATATCGTGAAAACAATCCTTGAAAAATATTTCAAACCCATGATCAAAACACTTTCAGATATTGAAATACCCTTTTCTTGTGAATATCACTTTTGAAATATAAAAACCTCACATATAATATTGAAACCATTTTCATAGAAAGAACTATGGAAATTTAGAAAGGATACATTAACGTAATAAAGAGTCATTAAATGGGAGAAAATACACATGTTTTATTAGTTCAATAAACATTCACTTTTACTTTCGTAAAAAGAGTTGAAAAGGAAAATTTAAATGAGGGTTTCTAAAATATATACTCTTACCCTGAGTCTAAATCATCACATACGATCATTACATTAATGAATAATAAAAATACTTTAATAATTTAATATCTTTGGAACCTTTTTTATGACAACCCTGGTTATTTATTACAAACTTAAACATGATTTAATACATAAAATTCACTTGATACAACATAGAATATCGATATTTCTAGTGTATTTGGGGATTAGAATCATTACATAACAACTTAAAACATTAAATAAAACATCTTTATTGAAAAACTTCTTTTACATGAAATCTATATTCCCTCGTACTTAGCATTACATGGGATAACCTGAGGACATGCATAAGAAAAGGGTGATCTATAAATCCCGGTAAGGGAATAAAAATGGAATAAAATGAGGAATAAAATACATGTTAGACAATAGGAATATCAACATAGAACAAGAGAAACATAAACATAAAGACATGATAAATCATGATACTCCTAACATGGAAATGTGGCAACAACACTTAACATAGAATTAGCATGAGCCAAGGCTCATTGCACATGGAGAATGTGTAAACCCGCATAGCACATGAAGCACAAGTAACACCTCATTACACTTGAATTAGAATGATTCAACACTCATTTCACATGATATATCATTATACTATACTTCACCCAATGCATTGGAGCGCTATCAGGGTGAACCCTTCTTAAACATTTCATTTCATCCATAAGTGTGCCACATGGATCATAAAACTTTGAATCATTCAACATAATAAATTTTTTCAGGATAGAGGAAAGTATAATACATACATAAAACTCTTTAAACAATACATAAAGGTTCATAATGGTTAATACCCTTTATATATAAATGGGCATGGTATTCACTACAAAATGACTTTGGCTTGGAAAATCACGGAGTAGTTTCGGCAGCATAATGGCGAGACATAAGAACTCATAAAAATGATTGATGAGAGAGAAATGGGTGTCTCAACATATTTACATGACATAGATAGTAATGGGTTCATATATATACATGTCCCAAAAAATTTAATGGAATTTAGATTCATGATACAATATAATTTCTTGAATGTAAATGAGGGGAGAGAAATTCCTTTCTGAATTTCGGCATAGTAACAGGTGTACATGGGAGGAATTTAATGAGAGATAAAGGGGTCTCCCATCATTCAAAAATAAAGAGGGTAGTATGGGGGAGGTGAAAAACCATACCACAACATTTATAATTTAAATTAAAAGGGAATAGTAACTTAAAGAAAATTGGACAAAATTGAGAAAGGAAGAAACTCCTTACTTGGAAGTGTGCTTCCAAAGGCTTGAGATAGGATTGAGAGAGGTTTCTTGGGAGCTTGGGGTGCCTTGGGAGGATTATAGAGAGATTAGGGAAGAGGTTTTATGAACTCAAAAGGATTTTAGTGTGGAGGAAGTGGGATCTTGGGGGAGTTTATATAGGGAAGGAGAGGGAATTATTTATTATTTAGGTTTGGGGAAAATAACATTAAACTAAACAAAACCCCAAACTAGACCATGGTTTTTGCCCATGGATTTTTCCGAGGGGAGTGGAAAAAATATTTTTTAAATTAAAAGTCCTAAATTCATAAAATAATAGGGTTTTTTATGTGGAATTTAGTCACACACTCCAGGAAAACAAATTTAACAGACAAAATGTTTTATAAGTCGTGGAGGGTCCACTAAGGCATCATAAAATTTATCAAAAAAAAAATATAAAATCACATTTTTTTAAGGATAAAACATATTTTGTACGAACATATCATTTATAGTATTTTATTACATCACGATTGGGAAATTATGATGTCATAAAACATATTCTATATTTAATCGATATTTAATTTTTACCCAAAAATTCGATTGTCTCATAAAATATTGAAAATTTCACCATTGGATAATTTAGATATCCTGATTCCAAAAATAATATTAATTTTACCTAAATAATTGTGTAAATGTGTTATTTATCACATTTAAAAGAAAAACTGACATTTATAAAAAATTCAGGGGTTTTGACAAAAATAGCTTTCAAACCTTAATGAAAATAACAATTGCATTCATAATATTATACATTCATTTATATTAAATAAATACTAATCTAATAATAATAATAATAATATTTCATTAAAATATTATTTAATTAAAAAGACCATTAATTCATAAAAATATATTTCTTAGTTGAATGTTTACTAAATATACTATTTTCTATTTTAAAAACTATTTATAACATAACAATAATAAAAATAAATGTCTATTATTTATTCTATAAAAAATTCATTCACATTATCATAGTTATATAGATTTGATACATAACCCCTTAAAAAATACACAAAAGACCTAAGTGTAAGGTGCGCAATGGTGACAGACTCTTGGGGTGCCTCATATAACATTGCACGTGTGGTGATCTCTATCAACTTCCACTTCTCCCATAGACAGTTTCGTTCATGCTTAACATGTTGATGATCAGATTGGGCTTGGTCATGAGCGAATCCCAATGATGCCACCTCTTTTCCGAGACCCGACCAACGAGCTTTGTATAGAGAAATTCTACTATATGGGGCTATAAATTCCTTTGTCTGTGTAAATTGGATTGTTAAAGCCCTATATTTATACTAATCATGTGATCACTATTAAACGGACATATTAGAAATGGTCAAAATTCAAAAACATAAAACCAAGGAAATGCATATATTTTACAAAACCATTTTACATATTAAGACATTTAAAAAGACCATGATGAACTTCAATTAATGAATGTTTGTGTCATTACAATCTTCCCCACTTAAGAAATTTCTCCCTAGAAATTTTATTTTCCCACACTAAAAATATGTGGGTAAATCTGCTTCATCACTTCCTCTGATTCCCACGTCGCTTCTTCAAACTTGTGGTTTCCCTATAACACCTTGACGAGGGGAATAATCTTATTTCATAGGACTTTCTCACTATGATCTAAGATCTTAACTGGTTTCCCCAAATAAAAAAGTTCATCCTAGAGCTGTACTACCTCTGAAGAGAGTACATGTGAAGGGTATAGTATGTAATTCATTAATAGGGATACATGAAAGACATTGTGCACTTTGGCCATGTTAGGTGGAAGTGCTAGTTGATAGGCCACAACCCCAACATGATCAAGAATCTCGAAGGGGCTGATGTACCTAGGACTTAACTTCCCTTTATTTCCAAACCTCATGACCTTCTTCTACGGAGATATGCGTAGAAAAACTATATCTCCAACTTTAAACTCATGGTCTCATCAACGGTTATCTACTTAACTCTTCTGTTAACTCTTGGATTCCTTGATATGCTGCTGAATGGTTTTCACCTTCTCCTCCATTTCATCAACCATTTCTTGTCCAAACATCTTACTCTCACCAACTTCATCCCAATATTCCAGTGTTCTGCACCTCTTCTTATACAGGGCCTCATAATGTGCCATTTGGATGTTCGAGTGGAAACTGTTGTTGTAGGAGAATTCATCCAGTGGAAGATGTTGGTCCCGTCCTCTTTGAATTCAATAGAACAAACTCTCAACATGTCTTCCAGCGTCTGAATAGTTCACTCAGATTGGACATCAATTTGAGGATGATAGGTTGTAATGATGTTCAGTTTAGTTCTTATATCATTCTATAGACTTTTCCATAACTTCGAGGTGAATCTAGGATCATGGTCGGATAAAATATATAGTGGTACTCCATGTAGCCTTACCACTACTTTGATGTAAATCAGCGCAAGTTGGTCCAATGAGAAGTCTTCTCGAACCACGATAAAGTGACTTGTCTTTGTAAGACGATCCTTGAAGACCCATATAGAATTATTTCTTCTAGAAGTCCTTGGAATTCTAGTGACAAATTCCATGGTAATGTTATCCCACTTCCATGCTTGTATGGGAAGCTGTTGCATCATCCCCTTAGAATTTTCTCTCTCAACCTTCACTCGCTGACATACCAGACATTTTGATGTATATTCAGCAATAACCCTTTTCATATTGTCCCACCAAAATATTTCTCAGAGATCTTGATACATCTTTTTTCTCCCTAGGTGGATAGAGAGGGTCGATCTATGTGAATCATTAAATAGATCCTTCTTTAACTCTAGATCGGATGGTACACATAATTGTATCCCAAATCCTACAACTCCATCCTCATCAACTTTGAAATAAGAGGATTTCCCATTTCTAATAGCTTCCACCCTTTTCTGAATCACTACATCTTTTCTTTAAGCATCCTTTATTCTCTCCCAGAGGGATGGTTGAGAAATCATTTGAGAACGGAATTATTTTGTTTCTCCCTTAGTGATTCCTATTTCTATCCTTTTCAAATATAATAAGATCTGAACCTTTTCAATTATCATCATTGATAATGATGTAAGATCCTTTCTACTTAGAGCATCTGCCACCTTGTTTGCCTTACCAGGATGGTAGTGAATTGAGCAGTCATAGTACTTGATGAGATCTATCCATATTCAATGGTGCATATTAATCTCTTTCTGTGTAAATATATATTTGAGACTCTTGTGGTCAGTATGTATCTCACATATCTCCCCATATAGATAATGCCTCCATATTTTCTAAGTAACGATCATAGTCGCTAACTCCAGATCATGTGTTGGATAGTATTTCTCATGGATTTTCAACTTCCTTGAGGCATAGGCTATTACTTTTTCATTTTGCATCATCACATAGCCTAATCAATTCTTAGAAGAATCACTATACACCACAAATATTTCCCCACTTGTAGTTAGGTTGAGAACAAGTGTAGTGATAAGCCTCCTTTTCAAATCCTTGATGCTTTGATCACATCCATCACTCCAAAAAAACATTACTCCCTTCCGAGTTAGCTTGGTAAGAGGTTTGTACAACCGTTAGAAATTTCACTCAAATCATCGATAATATCCATCTAACCCCAAGATGCTATGGATATCTGTTACCAATGTTGGCCTCTATCATCCCTCTATTACAACTCTCTTTGATGGATCCACAGTTATCCAATTACTTATGATGGTATGGCCCACGAATGATACCTCCTTCAACTCCAACTTACACTTGATGTAATTTTCATAGATCTTCTCCTTTATCAAGGTATCTAGTACAATTATTAGATAGTCTACATAATCCTCCTCGATTTTGGAGTATATTAGAATATCATTTATAAATACCACCAAAAATATTTCGAGGTAATCTCTTCAGACTCTATTCATCAATTCCATGCATATTTCTGGAGCATTAGGGAGTTCGAAAGGCCTTACTAGGAATTTGTATTTCCTGTATCACGTATGAAAAAGAAGTCTTGGGGATATCTTCCTTTATCACCCTTACTTGATAATATCCCGACTGCAAATCTCCCATGGATATGTATTGTGATCCATGAAGCTGATCAAAAAAGTCCTCAATCTGTGGCAGGGGATACTTGTTCAATATCCTGATTTTGTTATGCTCATGATAATTTATTCAAATGCGCATTGACCCATCATTCTTCATGATGAAGAGGATTGGTGCACCCCATGGTGAAGCACATGGGCGTATAAACCCCTTATCCAACTTCTCATTTAGTTTATTTCATCTCCTAAAGCACTAAAACATCCATTATATAAGGAATCTTGGATATTGGAAGCACCCTAGGTATAATACCAGTTGAGAATTCCACATCTCTTCTAAGAGGAATAGTAAATTTCTCGGGAAACACTTCAGCGAATTCCCTCACAATAGGCATGTCTTCAAGGATGGCTTCTTCCTTGGGCTCAATCATCTAAGTGAGATACACAAGCCCATAGGAAATTAATATCTATGCTATAGAAGATGGATCTAAAGAAGATTCAACCTCCTCCTTGCACATGTATAGAATAAGGGGCTGATTCTCCACATGGAGAGTGATTTTCGCTCTCAGGGAAATTTATGTTGGCTCTATATAAGGAAAGCCAATCCATGCCAAGAATTTCATCAAATTACACAAAAGGGCATTTGATGAGGTTCTTCGGGAAGTTCAATCCACATATTATGATAGGGGGAGTTATTTTCATGGGATGCAATTATTTCCCCATTTCTTGTACTCACTGATATCTTTACTTACATGATTTGTGGTGGTGTTGGGATTATTCTTCTAAACATTCATGATATAAAAGAATGTGAAGAACCTAAATCAAAAAATATGTTCTCTATTCTTGAATGAATAACTAGCATACTTGTCACCGTATCGTTTTTTGGGTTCAATTCGGCAGTATTGAAGGGAATAGTTTTCCCTTACTGCCTTGGAGGTTGGTTGTTGCCTCTGAAAACCCTTTTCTTAGGGAACTAATTTGCAAGGTGTCATGGTTATTTGCAGTTTTAGCAATAAAAATGTGTTGAGAGTCGAACTGATCATTCCTCTCATCTGTTACACCTGTAGGTTTTTCGTGCCAATAATTAATGGCTATGTGCCCTTCTCTCCCACACCTAAAGCATTTCCCCATTCCCTTCAGGAAATTTCTGGGGTCCTTCTTTCTGCACCATTGGTATGTGGGTTTCTGGATCTTCATAGCACCGTTGGATTTATCCATCAGTCAACTAGAATTGAAGTCCACCTTACTATTCTTATCCCCATGATACCCCCGAGTTTATCCGACCTCCATTTCAACCATGAGTTCACAACAGAAAATTTCCTAATAGCTGTTGAAGTCACGAATCACCAGTGCTTTCCACAGGCTAGGTTTCCACCCAAAAAAAAAATCTTTCCACCATGTATTCAGGGGAAATGAGAAATTCATAGGCGTATCGTGCAAGACTTTTGAAGTTTGCATATTACTCTCTGATGGATTCGTTGTCTTTTTGCTTGATGTCAAAGAAGTCCCTTTCCATCTTAAGCTGGAGGGTGCGTGGAAAATATTTATTGAAAAACATCTTCCAGAAATCCTTCCATTCCAATGCCTTGATCTCCTCCTTAGGCTTCATATTTTTTTATCAATGACCACCATTGATCCTCTTCACCATCCATATGATAAGTAGTAAGAAGAACCTTCTCTTGTTCGGAATATTGAATGATGTAGAAGATCTTTTCAATGGATTTGATCCATTTTTTGAGATTGAGGGATCAGATGATCCATTAAATGTAGGAGGCCTTTGTCTCATGAAGATCTTGCTAGAAACTTGTTATTTCTTAGGGGGCTTTGAACATTCCTCTTTACCCATGTTTCTATTCAAATATTGAGTTAACTAAGAGAGAAGTATGAAAAAATTTGCTATTCCCATTCTCAATGGATTGGAAATCTCATTGGTACAGTCACCACATTGATCTTCACATCGGTAGTTATCCTGAGTCCTCCTATTGCCGGCCATTGGCTGGAATAAAAGAAATATTAGGTGTAACACATAAAGGGTAATCCAGAGATAAAAAATGTCGACTTATAAATAACTTTTATTTCCTTAACTTATGAATCTATTGCCTTCAATATATGTTATCCCTGATCTACTTTCTAACATATATTCTACGGTATTTTTTTAATTCCCTTAATAGTGGTTCATAATAAGCTCGTGAATATACCAAAGCATATCCCTTGGGAGTGTCATAACCAAGACTGCAGCAAGGCCTGTTGTCATGTACCAGGATACCCCGGGTTGAGCTCGAAAATCCTTATCAGGATTTTCGACCCTAGGTACATCTGTGCCAGAGCCGCCTCTACCTTCTCGTATCCAGACAGGGATGTATTTTCTTGATAAACCACTTACTCAATACTCGCCAAAAAATAGGGGTGTTTTTATTATATTTAGTCTTATCCTTAAGGCTTCACTAGGGTGTTCTAATCCTAATCCCAAAAATAACTAAACCTATCCTCTGATACCAACTATGACAACCCATGTCTTTTATTACAAACATAAACATGATTTAGTACATAAATTTCACTTGATACAACATAGAAGATCGAGTGGTCTGGTGTCTTTAGGGATTAGGATCATTACATAACAACTTAAAACATGAAATACAACTTCTTTATTAAAATTGTTTTTACATGACCACTACATTCCCTCTTACATAGCATTTCATGGGATAAACTGAGGACATGCATAAGAAAAGGGTGAGCTATAAAGACCAGTAAGGGAATAAACATGGTATAAAATGAGGAATACAATACATGTTAGACATTAGGAATATCAATAGAGTACAATAGAAACATAAACATAAAGGCATGATAAAGCATGATAATCATAACAAGCAAATGTGGCAACAACACTTAACATGGAATTAGCATGAGCCAAGGATCATTGCACATGGAGAAAGTGTAAACCCTCATTGCACATGAATCACAAGTAACAGCTCGTTGAAATTGAATTATCATGATTCAACACTCATTTCACCTAAAATATAATGATAATATACCTTACCCAATGAATTTGAGTGCTATCAGGGCACACCCTTCATAAACATTTCATTTCATGCATAAGTGTGCCACATGGATCATAAAACATTAGATCATTCAAAATAATCATTTATTACATGATAATGGAATGTGGAATAAATACAAGAAAATATTTAAACAATTATTAAATGTGAATAAAGGTGAATACCCTTAAAGAAATAGGCATGGTATTCACTACACAATGACTTTTTCTTGGAAAATCACGGTGCAATTCATGCAGCATAACGGCCTGAAATAAGAACTCATAAAAATGGTTGATGATAGAGAAAGGGGTGTCTCATCATATTTACATGACATGGAAATTAGGGTGGTCATATAGATACATGTCCCAATAAATGTAATGGAATTTAGATTCATGATACAAAATAATTCCATGAATGTAAATGAGGGGAGAGAAATTCCTTTCGGAATTTCGGCATAGTAACGACTGTACATGGGAGGAATTTAATGAGAGAGAAAGGGGTCTCCAATACTTAAAAAACAAATAGGTAAATATGGGGGAGGTTCTAAAACATACCACAACATTTATAATTTAAATTAAAATGGAATAACAACTTAAATAAAATTGGAAAAAATGAGAAAGGAAGAAAACCCTTACTTGGATGTGTGCTTACAAAGGCTTGAGAGAGGCTTGAGAGAGGATTCTTGGGAGCTTGGGGAGCCTTGGGAGGATTTTGGAGAGGGGATGTAATAGTTTGGACGAACACAAAAGGCTTTGAGTGACGAGGAAGAGTGAGATTTGGTGGGTTTATATAGGAATGGAGAGGGAATGTTTATTATTTTGGTTGGGGACACCTGACATTAAACTAAACAAGACCACAAACCAGACCATGGTGTTTGCCCATGGTTTTTTCCAAGGAGAGTGGAAAAAACATATTTTATAAGTCCAAATTACTAAATTCTTAAAATAATAGTGTTTCTTATGTGGAGGTGAGTCACACAGTCAACGAAAATAATTTAAATAGACAAAATGTTATATAAGTCATTGAGGGTCCACTAAGGCATCATTAAATTAATCAAACAAATATAAAATCACATTATTTTAAGGATAAAACATATATAGGCCGAAAATATCATTTTTGGTATTTTATTACTACACTAATGGGTCATTAAGATGTCATAAAACACATTATATATTTAAACAGTATTTAATTTTTACCCAAAAATTCGACTGTCTCAGAAAATTATGAAAATTTCACCGTTGGATAACTTTGATGTCCCGATTCCAAAAATAATATTAATTTTATTTAAATACTTTTCTAAATATTTGAAATTTCACTTTTAAAATAAAAACTGTCATTTATAGAAAATTCACGGGTTTTTAAAAAAATGGCTTTCAAACCATAATAAAAATTACAATTGTATTCATAAAAGTATATGGTCATTTATATTTAACAAAAATTATTTTAATAATAATAATAATAATATATTAAAATATTATTTGAATCAAAAAATACAATTAATTTATAAAAAATAGAATTCTTAGTTGAATATTGACTAAACATATTATTAGTGCTTTTAAAAACTATTTATAACATAACAATAATTAAAATAAATGTCTATTATTTATTCTATACAAATGTCATTCACATTATCATAGTTCTTGGTATTTGTCACATAACACCTTAAAACAGCCGCATAAGAACTAAGGGTAATGTGCCCGATGGTGACAGACTCTTGGGGTAGCTCGAATAACATTACACATGTGGTGATCTCTATCAACTTTCATTTCTCCCATAGATGGTTCCATTCAAGCTTAACAAGTTGAAGCTCATCTTTGGCTTGGTTAAGAGATAATCCCAATGACGCCACCTATTTTCCGAGCTCCAAAAAATGGGCTTCGTTTGGAGAAATTATACTTGATGAGACCATCGCTTCCTTTGTCTTAGTAAATTTGATTGTTAAAACCTATATTTATACTAATCAGGTGATCAGTATTCAACAGACATATTAGAATGGCCACAATTCAAAAACATAATAACAAGAAAGTTCATTTTTTTTACATAACAATTTTACATAATAAGACATTTAAAAATACCAATAGTAATTTCCATTAATGAATGTTTGGGTCATTACATTTTAATGTTCATTAATCCTAATATATCAATAATTATCAATATTTTAAAATTACATATTTTTATATGTTCATGTTGTACATTTTGTTGATATTTGGTACTTGAGTCCAAAATTACATGGTTATGATATATATAATCAAAGTGTTCATTAGTCCATCAAATCAAAAAAAATATTAGTGACATGATTATCATTTTATGTATCGATTATAATTTTAAATAAAAGAATTGATTATGTTTATGATAAATGAACTACATTATAATCACGGAGATGGCATGTCGTACATACACATGAGTAATATTTCCATTTTTCAATTATCATTATGGAAAGAATGTAAGTATAATTTTAAAATTACATAATGATCATGATATCATTAATATAATATTAATAATTTAAATTTACTTTTATATAAATCATCAATGTGATGCAATGATGAAAAATGAATCACCTCACTTCATGGAGGTGATAGTTTACACGTACACACAAACAACATTAAATTTTATATATATATAAAAAGTTAAGGAATAAAATGATATATTAGTATTTTATAATTATAATTCTTTCATGAATATCTATAGACATTAATTCCATCATTATATCCAGTATTGGGAGATGGTGATGGAAAATGAATTTCATCAGTTCGCGAGGTGGTGGTCTGTCATACACACAGATGATAAATTATTCTATAATTTGATGGAAAATGATATGGGTATAGGTGATGATAGTAATATAATAACTTTTTATTATATTTTTTATTCTAGAGTTATTTTCTCATCATGTATGAATATTATTTTAAGGATGTGTACGAATAAATAAAATAGAAACAATTAATTAAAAACGATACCTCTTCTTCGGACGATCTCCTTTGATTAACACCTCAAAAACCAATAAGGAGGGGTTTTTACATAAAATAAGACATCTATAATTTGGGGAAATATTCTAGTAATGTATTTGGGTAGATATTGTCAAAACAAAATATGTTTTGAAGTTTGATGAAAATAGAATAAGGGGTTCCCACTTAAAAGAAAGGGAAGGGGCACTCTTGGAATTCTTTAAAATATTAAATTAATATAAATTATTTTTCTATAAAAAATGATTTATTTAGAATCTATGATAATTATGGATATAAATAAAATCATCAAATCAAAATTATATATGTTTTGATAATTTTTTAATCCTTTTCATTTTGTTTTGACACTTATTCTACCATTTTAACTCTTACCATGGTATCATGTAATTTACACATTGAGGGTTAATATAATTAATATAAAATAAAAAAAGACTAATAAATGAGTAAATTAAAAAAAATAGTCATTACAAAAATCATTTACCCAAATTTTATATTTTCATAAATTTTATATCATCTAATAAAATGTTTTATCTTTTAAAATATCATTAATGTCAGTTTTGACACTATTTAATACCAGACATTTGAAAATTATCTTAACACCATGATATATTTGAACCAAATCTTTTAACATATTAGTAACATGTCAAATCCATCTTGAATTTTTTATGACATTAATTATATCCAATTATATTTATTTTAAAATTTTCAATATCATTTATTTGATTCTTCCTTTAATTAAATAATTACCTCAAATTAAAATTATTAATAGAAAAATTTTATGGTAAAAAAGTTTGAAACCTCATGTTAAAATAGAAATAAAAATTATAGTAGATACCATCATTATTACAATAAAGAATAAGACTACTATATACAACGTCTATTAATAATTTCAAAGAAAAATCTAATACCTTTTTATCTGGTTCATCTTTAATAGTCTCTTTGAATTGAGAAGCCAGGTTGTCCCACGCTTGCGAGAACTACTCCACTGAAATCTTCGTATATATTATTCTTATGATCATAATTAATATTGCTTTTCAATCCAATCTCTATGCTCCTTGTTAGTGTCAGCCTGGATTGGTCTCTTGTTCATCCTCTCGACGTCCTCATTAGAAGCATGAATGATCAATACATCTTCTAACATCTATACCTCGGAGTTCATAAGAAGATCTCATGATTTATAAATGGTTTTAGTATGAAAAAAATTGTGGATCAACAGAGATTTCCAATGGTGGTTCAACAATTCCATATTTCTAACATGAGAGCCTTGGCTGCCCCTCTTTTTAAATTTGAGCCAGCTGTAAGTGTGCCTCCTTCCCCACTCCCAAAATTCCCTCCCTCCCAAACTGAGGTTTCATCCAACAGAGAAATATACTTCAACCAAAAACAATCCTCAGTGTATTTCCAATCCCCATAAGGAGTCTCCTTACTCATCTTACTCGAAACTGATTCCACACCATGATACACAGACGCTTCCCCAAATATAACCTATGATCCATTACACCATGCCTTAGCTAATGATCAAGTTATTATTTGTCATTGGATTATTCAAGTAATATTTATATGGTATTAATTTTCCACTCCTTGGGAACTATAATGTTTCCATTCAATATAATCCCTTGTTTACCTTTCCTTGATCCTGGTCTATCTAATGCCTCCTCCTCATAGTCCGAATATATAATGGAGACCCCATCAAGTTCACTTGCCTCCTCATCATCTAAATGTATTTTAACCTACTTGCACATCCATCGTGGAATAGAAATTTCCCATCCCTCACTATCAACATGTTCTATTCTCTCCTCATTCAGAGTGAATAAGTGATTATGAATCCAAATAGGCTTTATAGCCATATATGAATGAGGAACTCTTCGGATCTGGTACATTATCTCATTCACCATAGAGGCAAGAATCTCTTTGATAAACCAAACATTAGCATGAGAAACAACACCACTATGATATTAGAGTTTATTATTCACCTAATCATGGAAACTTCCCCCTTTCTTAACAATTTTATAAAAAGAGGGATAAATCATAGAGAAATGACTTCTAAGGTTCGGTTTTACCACCTTGGCTGTATCATCCCAGGTAAATAAAGAATATGACATTTTCATATTTATTAATATTTTTAATTAAATATTAATTTTACTTTAAATGGAATGTTATTTCCAATAATGTACTAAACACACAACAATTGGTTTCTTTGAAAACTTAATTTTCACACAACTTTTAGTTATACCAAAAAATAATATAATATTATTATTCTTTTAAATGGTAATTAACATATAGTCATTATATCAGTGCGAATGAAAATAATTAACTAAAATATTATAAATAATTATTTTTAAATGTTTTTACTGTTATCCAATAACTATTAGAGGCTTAAAAAAATAATGAATCCAATTTTAAGCATGAATACTCTAATATTCGTTAAAAGTTCGATTTAATGCATTTTGATAGAGAACCATTTTTAAAAGAAGTTTTTGTTGTTTTTATATGTTATATTTGAAAAAAATAAGATTCTTCTTTATAATAGAGACATATATATTTACTTTGGATGATATTTTTGAATTTTTTTGATAAAGTTCATTTTTTAACGAATAGTGAAAAATACAGCATTTAAATTCAAAACTAAAATTTCATATAATTTATTTATATTGTTATATTTTTATTTTAATTGGTTTTAAAGTTTAATTGGATTATATTTTTAACATTTAATCCAATTTTGATCATTGGACATAATTTTACATTTAAATTGGACTTAAGCAAAGGTCTACCTTTTGATCGTTTTTACTTCGTAAAGATACGCTTTCTATTTTTGAAAATTGAAATTAATTTTAAATTAATTAATAAAAATTATATGTTTTTAATTTGGTAAAATAGAAATCAATTTTGAATTTGGAATATCAAATTTATGTTAGGGTGATTTGTTGGTATTTTTATGAAAACTTTCAATTTTTGATGAATTGTGAAAAACACGTCCTAGTAGTTAAAAACCGACTTTTTCATTTAAATTAAATTTTACCACATTGGTTAATTGAATTTCAATGATTCGAAATACATGGTTGTCATTATTATGTAAAATTTGGTTCAATATGATGAAAATAATTTTTATTGAATAGTATCTTTTGATTTTTATTTACCACGGTTAAAGGAAAATAAGTTTATTCAAGGTAAAAATAATATTATAATAATATAAAATTACATTAACACTTATCCGAACCTTATTGTTTGAGTCATTTCTGACCAATAAAATCCGTGGGTAGAACTTTTTCCTTTTTTAAGCCAATTGGGTAAGATAATTACATTAATAACATTTTATTTAAATTAAAAATAAAAATATCATAAAAATGTATTGTTTTTCTAGAAAACATTTAATATGGGGATATGTAATTGAAATCTTTGACTATAAATTGTAATTATAAATCTAAAAATATTTCATACATCAAGGTATTTTATTTATAATTTTTAGATATCAAATACATAACTTTATTTATGACACAATAATGATGTAATGATTACCTCCATAATGAATGTTTTAAAAAATTATATTATAAATATTGAAATCTATATATTTTAAAACTTTTTATGACATAAAAAAATTGGTTTAGTATGAGTTCTTATATTTTCATTTTTTAAGTTTTTTCAAAATAAAAAACTTTGTTTGGATTTTTTTTAAATGTCATGATATGAATAGTATATAAATTGATATAAATTAGTGTTTTAAAAAAAATAATATTTTTTAAAATGATATAATAATCCAAAAAATCTAATATTTGGTAAAATGAATTATATGAGGTTTAAAATGTCATTAATGAACCACTTGAGGTTCTATTGACATTTTATGGTAATTATATTGACCATACAGTATGAATATACAAGAAGATATGAAAAGAGTTAAATTAGTTAACTAAGGGTTAATGTTATATGATAAGGATAAAAATGCAAGAAAAACTTTTATAAAACCTATTAGTTTAAAGGATTCAGAATACAAGTCGTCCTATCTTCTAATTTAATGAGTTTTGGACCATTTGAAACTAAAAATCCTTTTATAATAAAAAAAATACATTCAAACATTACGAAAGAGCCCCTCCTACCTCTTATAAGAGGACACCACCTCTAACCCATTACTCACACCTCCCAAGCCCCATGGATCGTCCAAAAACTGGCCAACTAATCTCCCAACATCCCTATATTCCTCTTAAAAGCCTAAACGTAGAAATAATTTACTTCAAGAAATACTTTTGGTTCAAACCAAAGGGAGTTACCCGATTTAAAGGTAATGTCTTCCCTCAAGTTCTCTTCTTTTATTTTACTTGTTCACTCCCTATGCTCTTATTATTATTTTATTACATAACAAAAAAATTATCCTCAATGTACTAGGTTGTTGTTATTCAAATTATTCAAACTACACTTACACACACCTCTATCTAATTGATTTAGAACATACTGCTTTTGTGGACGACGAAGTACTGCCTCAGGAAATTATGATTGTTCAATTATCTCCTACCACCTTTCATGGTGACCATTAAAATGGAACTGTATTTATATTTGATATATATTATATTTATATTGTTATTATTCTTATGCATTTTTCATTTATGGTATACCTTTATGGTTTCCATAATGGGTAAATACGATAATTTCATTAGAGAAAGTGCAAACTACCGCCTCTCAAAGTGATATGACTCATTCATACCATACATTGGAACATATAAAGGATGGTGTCAATGAACATATGTAACATATATGAAATATTATATTGTACTAGAATAATAAAATACTTATGTATCATTTAGTTTTCATTCCTTTAAAAATAAAAAAAATGAAATGAAAGTAGCATTCATGCGTACGTACGACATACCGTCTCCATGAATGATGCATTTCATTTTCATATATCCAAATGATATGGACTATTTTAAATACATATATACTAGATATAGATGAGATATTATGATATATAAATCATTAATATCATTTTTTAGATAATTTAATTTTTACCACATGGAAAATTTGTAATTATAACATGTTCATTTTTTACTCATGTTCCGAACATCGACAAAATGTCTGATATGAACTCAAATAATTAACTAATTGTTATAACAAGGTCATAAGTGATATAAAAGGAATAATAAAAATTAAAAATTTCCTTAAGAAATTATAAATTAACTTATGTTTATTATTAATTAATAACAATGAACATACAAGATAAGTCGGACATGAGGTAAGGGGTTCCATCTCACTTTTTATTCCCATGAGATTCTTAATATAATTGCAACTAGTTCATTTTGGGTGGAGTATGTACTGACCATGATTGTATTATTTGAAAAATATAATTTAATTTATGGGCATTTACATATTCATTGTACGGTCCTTCTTTCATGGGGTTTATGTTTCTTAAGTTACCAAATAAGTCAGGGAATTTCAAATTTCAGTTTACACTAATTCAGTTTTACACATACTTCCTTGATTCTTTTACTCAAAGATTATGTGTGGAATCACTATATATTTATTTATATAGTAATTTACACTCCCCATTGGGTGGATATACTTTTGAAAAAAAGTAATAACTCCATTGATAAATTCGCAAGTCATTTTTATGATCTTAATAAGGGTATTCTGAACTCAATTTCCATTCATGGAGTTAAACATCCATGTCATTGGTTTTGTTTCCCCAAGAACATGTGTGAATTCCACCTGATTTATTTTCAATGAATATCCAATCATTTTTTGTGTATTTTTTTCACAAATAATTATGTAATTAATTTATCATTTTCTAACGATACCATCTTTATAAGGGATTTCATCTCAATTTACATTCCATCGAGACTTCATTTTTGTTATGAGACAATTCAATTTTATATGGTGTATATACAATCCTTTGGATTATATATCATGAATAACATTATTCTCAAGAAATTATAAATTTTTTATTAAATTTTATTCACCAATTATTTATATTAAAGAGTCTCTCATTTAGTTAAGAACTCCTTAACTAAAATATTGTGTTAATGATTTATTCTTATAAATATTTCTCATTAATGAACATGTTTTAAAAATGGTTTTAAGGATTTATTTATATGTATATAAATTTTTAAATTCCATTAAAAATTTTCAATGTGGTATAGAAAAATTTGATTCAAAAATCACTTTATTAAATGGTTTTGAAAATGGTTTGATAAATAATTGATTATGTCAATATCATGAAATGATATATTGTGACTCCAATGTGAAAAAGTTATCTGTACTTTATTCTTATTTTATGTGTTATGAATATGTTATGGTTCTTGGTAATTGATTACATATATGGGTGGTTCTGTGATAAACCTAGGGTGATTGAGCCTGAGATAGTTCTACAATTCATTGGGTAACATGACGGAGGTGAACGTTAAGGTTTCTCCTAAGAGATTAAGGGAATGTACTGTGATGGGTATTCCAAAAGTAACTCCCTATGTAGCTGTGGAAGCTAAAAGTATGTTATGTATTCCACAAGTTACCTTTATGATTTAGAATTTTTCTGTGTTATTCATAGATATTATGATTTCATAAGGTATGTTATGATTGAAAATTATGGTTTCATGGATTTTTATTTACTGATGGGATAATGTTTTCCTTCTTTATTTTATAACCCTTCTTGAACTTTTTATGCTCATCCCATGTTTTTGAAATCTTTATCATATAGTATAAGGAATAGTAAGAGAAATGATGAATTCCAGAATATTTAGATCAAGAAAATAATTCTCGTTTTAATTGAGGAGTTTTATTTTTGTGAGAAATATTGATAGAGTATAAGTTTCTACATTGTAATATTTGAGATGTAATGTAATAGTTATGGCCTAATTCTCTAAAAAAATAAACCTAGAAAGATCCTCAATGTCAATTATAAACTTAATTCAAAATTAGGTGATGTTTAAGGTTGGGGACTTATAGTTGATATGAGTGGTCGGTTTAGATAATTTTATAAGTTAGGGTGTTATTTAAGCATAAGTTACATAACTATAATGGTTAGCATATTATATAGAGTCATTGTTATTTTAGATAAATCTAATGAGTTTAAGATAAAATGAATAAGTATATATTACTGTTTATCCTCCTCATAAGATATTATATGATGATTTTAATGATATACCCACACTAACATTTTTGGTTTTTTTAAATAGATGGATCTAGCAGGCACCAATGTAACAATTGATGTGAAGAAAACTGTGACAGTATTCTAAATAAGCAACCAAATGAAATGGGTGCTGTAATGATAACTCTTGTGGTTATTCTCAAGCAACTATTTGGATTCATGATTGACCACCTGAACTTTGGTGATTTGTCTATGGCATCGTATATAATAGAAACAAATCCCTATGGATGTTTAGGTAATAATAGTAAAGGTACGTATATTCAAAAACATATGTGTCAAGGATGTAGAAAGAAACACATAGAAAAATTCTTCAATGGGATGAGAAGATGTTTCATATATCGTAATGTAGGTCATAAATAACGAACCTTCCATGGAAAAAGGAATCATCCATTTGAATCTAGGAAAAGAAAATTAGTTCTTTCGGAAGGATCAATTGAATGTTTTAAATGTGGTGTGCATGGTCATTATACATATCGATGACCTATGAAGAAGGTTCGGGAAAGGGATCAATAGGATAATTAACATATATGTTTACCAATTCATAATTACATTCTAATTTAATATGAGGAATATCACAATAACCAATGAAAGATATGGATTATTTCTTAGCTGATGTTTTGACATGATTGAATCGTAAGATATGATTCGTGATTTTTTTTGTTGTAATAAAAAATTACAGAATAATTTGGGAAGGAATGGTTAATGTATCATGAATAACATTCAATGATTAAGAAGTCTACATATAAGTTATTCAAGGGTTATGGTAGATTTTTGGATGATGAAATTTTTAAAATTGTTAAGGTTATTTTGACGATGGGAATACATTGGAAGTCTTTTTGTATCATGTGTAAACCTAATGTTTTATATGATAAAACGTTATTCAAGGAATAATTGTCTTTTATTTTGTGGATATGGTTATAAAGAACCATTTGGGTTTATTTGATCATTTAATTTGATACAATTATAGGTTATTACATTTTGAGATGAAAATGCGAAGTATGAGATAACATTTCTGCTGAAAATATGATATGGTTATTTTTAAGGAATTTGATTCATTTTTTTGAATGTTTAAAAAACTATATAGTTTTTGAAAAAGGACAACACACATACCATGTGAAAACCTGGTGCGTTGGAAAAAGCTGTGGGAATGGAACCTACAACGAAAGTGCGACTGGGATTTATTTCCTACCACTGGACTACATGAAGTCCATGGTTAAAATAACTTAATCTTTTTAGTTGAATGATTTTATTGATCAATAGTATGTTTATTTTGGATATTATGTTTTATCAAATGGATATTATTATTATAATGTAATTATTTAGTGATTAAGTGATAAAGGTTATTTTGTAAGATGTTCCTTATTTTGGGGAACACTATATGCCTAAGGAAAATAGAATACTATGGGACTTAATTTGTGGAGTAATGGTTGAGATATTTTTTTTCGAACAATCAATGTTTTATTTTGGACATATAGTTATGTGGGGTTTTTATGGAAATGATTAACCTATCATAGAGAATATGTGATTATGTTAATTACACATTAGTATGAGACATTAAGAGTAGTCGATGTTATTTGGAGATAAATGCTAAGAATTATTTTGAAAGAATATATTATTAAATACTTCTGAGTTTTGGGTTTCAATATTATATTGAATTAATTTGAAGAATTTTATGGATAGTTTTTTATTTAATGGTCTTTTCTGAACTTTTGGAATTTTTCGTCGAATTTTGTAGCTTAGGAATAATATTTCTTTTAATAAAATATCATATTTTTGTGGATAATCCGATCTTGTACTAACCATTTTGGTTTTGGATAATGTATAAATACAAGGGAAATATATAGTTCATCATTTGTGGATCATGTGATTCTCTAAAATTTGATTCTATCACTTTTTATGTGACTAAGTCTTCTTTAATACTCATAGTCTGGAGAAAAGATGAGTTTGGGGTAGAAATTTAGTAAATAATGAAAGTCTACCTATCAAGTATATATGTTTCCTTGTTTTCTTAGTCATGCTCTTAAAAGATTCCTCAAATTTATGAAAATGAACATAAAACAAAAATATTTTTTGTTAACATTTCCTACTGGGGAATCAAATACCATTTAACCCATCATAAGTTTATGGTTTTCAGATCGTTAACTTTCTCCTAATCATGTTTCTATCACTCTCCATCTGAACTTGACACTTAGTTTCTCCTCCATATCCGTGTTTTCAGGGAATCCTAAAATTTTTTATCTTGGGTGACCATTGTACGTATCTTTCTCTCTTTAAAGTGATAGTTTTATTTACTCTTTATCATATTTGGTACATTCCATGGAGTTTCCAAGACCAATTTTAAAATTCTGAAGATGCAATTACCAAAAGCAGGAAGGATGTAACATCACAGTTAAATAATGAATATGATGTTTTCTTATTTATTAATATTTTTCAATTAAATATTAATTTTAATTTAATGGGGGTGCTCTGTCTGATAGCATACTCAACACACAACAACGGGTTTCTTTGAAATCATATGTTGCTCAGAACTTTGAGTTATACCCAAAAATAATATAATAATATTAATATTTTAAATGGTAATTAAAACCTAGACATTATATTGGAGGGAATTAATAGAACTAACTACAATATGATTAAGACTTATTTTTTAATATTTTTACTATTTTCCAATATTTTTTATAGGCTTAAAATAAGATTGAATCCAATTTTAAGCATGAATAATCTAATATTCTTTAAAAGGTTGATTTACCACCTTTTGATGGTGAACCCTTTTTAAATATATTTTTTATAACTTTTATATGTTCTAATTTAAAAATAGTTTTTTTTTCAGAATTGAGGAATCAAAAATTATTTTTGATGAAATTTTGGTATTTTTTTGATAAAGTACATTTTTAATGAATAGTGAAAATACTACATTTTAATTCAAAACCTCCTTTTAATCTAATTGTTTTATATAGTTAGAGTGTTATTTTAATTGTTTTTAAAGTAAAATTGGAATATATTTTTAACATTTAATCCAATTTTTGTCATAGGATGTAATTTTACATTTAAATTTCACATAAACAAAGGTCTATCTTTTGGTAGTTTTTACTTCTTAAAAACACGCTTACTAGTTTTGACAACGTAAATTAATTTTAAATTAATTAATGAAACTTCTATGTTTTTAATTTTTTTAAATATTCATACTTTTAAAAATTTTAATATCAAATTTATCTTAGGGTGATTATTTGGTATTTTCTGAAAATGTTCAATTTTTTATGAATATTGATAAACACGTCATTGTAGTTAAAAACCCAACTTTTTCATTTAAATGAAATTTTAACACTTATGTTAATTTAATTTAAAATATCCTACATACATGGTTGTCATTAGTAAGTAAAATGTGGTTCAATACGTTGATAATAATTTTTATTTAATAGTAACTTTTTATTTTTATTTACCATGATTAATGGTAAATAGGGTAATTCAAGGTAAAACAAATATTATAATAAAATAAAATTACCATAAAACTATTCCTAAACATACCATATTAGTCATGGCTGACCAATAAAATCCTTGGGTAGAAATGTTGTCCTTTTGATGCCACTTAAGTAAGATAATTACAATAATAACTTTTTATATAATGTAAACAAAAAAATATCATAAACATATATTGTTTTTCTAAAACAATTTTATTGTGGGGTTATATAATTAATATCATTGATTATAAATAGTAATTATAAATCTAAAAATATTTTCTACATCATAGTATTTTATTTAAAATTTTTAGATATAAAATAAAAAAATCTATTTATGACACAATGATAATGTAATGATAACCTCATTAATCAATGTTTTAAAAAATTAGATTGGGAATATTAAAATAAAATTATTTTGAAACTTTTTATGAAATACATGAATTTTGGGGTTGATTATGACTTCTTATATTTTAATTAATGAATTTTTGTCCAAATAATAAATTTGGTTTGGAATTTTTTAAAAGTCGTGATATGAATAGTATATAAATTGAAATAAATGTGTTTTTTAAAGAAAATATAATTTATTAAATGATATAATAATCCAAAAAATCTATGATTAGTCCAAATGAATTAGATAAGGTTTAAAATTTCATTAATTCACTACTTTAAGTTCTATTGGAATTTTATGGTAACTATAATTACCATATAGTATGTATATACAAGAAGTCATGGTAAGAGTTAAATTAGTTAACTAAGGGGAAATGTTAAATGATAAGGTAAAAAATGATACCAAAACATGTCTGAAACCTAATTTTTGAATGGATTTTGAATAATAGTAATATTATATTAGAATAATAGAGTTATGTACCTTTTGAAACCGAAAATACTTTTATGATAAAATAATACTTTCAATCTTTCCAAAAGAGCCCCTCCTCTTTCTTATAAAAGGACACCACATCTAACCCATTACTCACACTTCTCAAGCGCCTTGGATCAACCAAAATTTTCCAAAATAAGCTCCATAGATCCATATCTTCCTCCTAGAATCCTTATCTTAGGGTTAAGGTACATCAATAAATCTTTTTTGGTTCAAGCCAAATGGAGTTACTCGATTTATAGGTAATGTCTTCCCTCAAGTTCACTTCTTTTATTTTACCTCTTTACTACGTGTGATATTTTTATTATTTTCTTACATAAAAACCCCGGTATAGTATATATAATATGTTTTTTATGAGAAGTATTCAAACTACACTTACACACACCTCTATCTTATGGATTTAGAACATACTATTTCTGTGGACGGTGAACTAATGCCTCACGAAACGATGAATGTTCAATAATCTCCAACCACCTCTCATGGTAGCCATTAAAATGGAACTATATTTATATGTGATATATATTATATTTATAATATCTCTATTCTTCATTAATTTTAATTTATGGAATACCTCTGTGGTTTCCATAATGGGTAAATAAGATAATTTCATTTGAGGAAGTACGGTCTACCGCCCCCTCAAAGTGATATGAAGTGTTCATAGCATACAAGTAATGCATAAAATATGGTGTTAATGAACTTATGTAACATATATTAAATATTATATTATACTAGAATAATAATATACCTATGTATCATTTAGTTTTCAACCCTTTAATAATGAAAAAATGAAATGAATGTAGTGTTTATGCGTACGTACGGCTTACCTTCTCCATGAACGGTGCATCTCATTTTCATATATCCAAATGATATGGAATATTTAAAATTAATATATACTTTATATATATGATATCTAAATAATTAATATCCTTATGGAGATAATTTAATTTTGACCACATGGACAATTTTTAATTATAACAAGATCATTATTGACTCAAGTTCTGAACATCGAAAAATGTTCGATATGAACACAAATAATTAACTAATTGTTATTGCCAGGTAATAAGTGATATATAAGGAATAATAAACATTAAAACGGTTATTAATCAAGTATAAGTTAATTTATGTTTATTATTCAGGAAGAATAAGTAACGTACAAGAAAAGTCGGACTTTAGGTAAGGGGTTTCATCTCACTTTTTAATCCCGCGAGATTCATGCTATAATTGCCACTATTTTTTTTGTGTGGTATATGTACAACCCATGATTGTATTCTTTGAGTAATATAGTTTAATTTATGGGTATATAAATATACATTTTATGATCCTTCATTCATGGTGTATATGTTTCATAAGTTACCAAATCAGTAAGGGAATTTCAAATTTCAATTTCCACTCATTGGGTTTTACGCATACTCAATTAATTATTTTACTCAAAGATTATGTGTGGAATCACTATTTATTTATTTATGTTATAATTTCTAGTCCCCTTTTTATGGATATAATTTTTATACACATAATCTCTCCATTGATAAATTATCATGTCTTTGATATGAACTTGATAAGGGCAATCATAACTCAATTTATATCCACTGAGTTAAACAATCAAGTCATTGTTTTTGCTTCTATAAGAACATGCGTGAATGCCCTATGATTTATTTACACTGAATATCCAATAATATTGGGTGTATTAATATTTTTTACACAAAATTATGTAATTTATTTTTCTTTAATCTAAGGATAACATCTTTATAAGGGATTTTGTCTCAATTTATAATCCATTGAGAATTCATTGTTTTTATGCAACAATTCACATTCATATGGTGTATATAATGTCCATTGGAATATTATATAATGAATAAAATTATTCTCCTGATATTATAATGTTTTTATTAAATTTTATTCCTCGATTATTTGTACACTAGTATCTCTCATTTGGTAAAGAACTCCTTAAATAAAATATTGTTTTAATGATTTTTTCTTCTAAATAATTCTCATTAATTTCCAGGTATTAAAAATGGATTTAAGGATTTATTTATAAATATAGGAGTGCTTAAATTACTTTCAAAAGATTCAAAGTGGTATGGGACACATTGATTAAAAAATCTCTTTATTACATGGTTTTGAAAATGGTTTGATAAACAATTAATTGTGTCAATATCTTGAAATGATATATTGTGACTACAATGTGGAAATTTTATCATTCTTTTATGCATGTTTAATGTGTTATGAATATGTTATGGTCCTTAGTCATTGTTTACGTATACGGGTGGTTCCATGATAATCCTAGGGTGGGTGAGCCCGAGATAGCTCTTTAATGCATTGGATGACATGACAGAGGTAAACGTTAATGTTTCTCGTAAAAGATTTCGGGAATATATTGTGATAGGTATTCTAAACATAGCTCCCTATATTGTTTTGAAATTTAGATTGTAATTATGTTATGTATTCCACAAGATACCTTTATGATTTATTATTTCTGTGTGTTATTCATAAATCTTTTGATTTTATAAGATATGTTATGAATGAAAAGTATGGTTTCATTTATTTGAATTTACTGATGGGATACTGTTTTCCTTCCTCATTTTATAACCCATGTTGAGATTTTTATGGTCATCCCATGTTTTTTAATTGTTTTTAATAGGGTATAAGGAAGAGTAAGAGAAACGAAGAATTCAAGAAGATTTAAATCAAGAAAGTAATTCTCATTTTTTATAAGGAGAATTATTTTCGTGAAAATTTTCGATAGAGTAGAAGTGTCTACATTGTAATATTTGTGATGTAATGTAACATTTATTTCCTAATTCTCATAAACACTAAACCTTAAAAGATCCTAAGTGTTAATTATTAACTTAATTCAAGATTATATAATGTTTAATGATGGGGCCTTATGTTGGGAGCACCCAGATCCTAACGTATTCTTGAAAAACATCCTCAACTCTCATATCCTTAGAATATTTCTTAACATTAGGATTAAAAAGTGGAATATCCACATCCTTCACCTCATTCCAGCCCCTACACTCTCTGCAACAATATGTGGCCAAATGACCCAGATGATTGCATGACGAGTGAAAATTGGACCACAATTCTAATACAACCCTGCTCTTATACTGAAATTCTTCTGTAACTGAGATCTAGACCCAGTCTACTAGAGGTATGAAAAAATCGACCTCCACACATATACATGATCAAGTAGTTTTAATCACCACTTTGTTCTCTTATCTGTCCACAAAAAAATTTCCCTATAAAATTCCCTAACATACAAAGAATATATGGATTCTAAAAGGGAAGGGGGGGTTCAGGGAGACATACCCATATTTCCATCAATGGAGAATCACGCTTCATGTGAAGATTATAAGACTTGTAGAAGTTAATGAAATGAGATCCTTGGAAGATGTGAATAGCTGAAGAACAAGAAAAAAATAAATTCTACCTTTATGGAGAAATGTATCATTATATGATGTCGGTCATGGTTGTCGAAATTCACCGCATTGGACAAACCACAAGCGCTAGAGATGAAAAAAAACAATATCTACCAATGGGTGACAGAAAGTGAAAGACGCAACCAAAGTCATATTTGAAAAGTTCAAAGCCACCATGAAATCCTCCATCAAAATTGAATGTATAGTGTAACCATTGAAGAGGTAATCCACTTTAGGGCATAGATCAATCCTAGGGAAGGGAGGGAGAATATATGGGTTAGAGAAGGGAATTGAAGGAGGGGGAAGAGCGATGGAGGCGGAATAAGGGATTCCCTTCATTGGATGGGGGATGGACTACGGTGGCCATCATCAATGGCTAGGGCATCATGGAGTGCGAATGGAGGGGCATCATGGAGTACTTCGTGGTCTATCAATTTGTCCCAAACCACCCTCCCCTAATTAAAAAATTAATGAATCATCATTGTGTCTCTATTTAAGGTAATTATTTTATCAGTAAATATTATAAATAAAATACCATAATATAGATATATATTTTAAATTTGAAATTAAAATTTATTTTTGAACATATAACCTATATAAACCAATAATAAAGATAATTAACTTGCTATAAACAAAACTATGAAAAGATTGATATTTCATTGAATATAATATTATAAAGGTTATATTCTCATCCAAATATCCATATATGGTCACATAACCAATTATTTATTGATTAGGGAAAAAATATACGAATCCAATAAAATTAAGACAACTCTTACGGTAATTTCCTAATATTTATAATATTATTTTTACCCTTAATTACCCTATTTATCCTTAACCATATTAATAAAAATTACTAAAGTTACTATTGTTAATGTAAAAAATAAATGGGAACTATTTAAAAAAATTAAAATATTATTCCAAAAATGGAATCTAATTTTCAAATGTTCAATTCATGAAAATGATAGAAATAAATCAAAAATTATTCATGTGGATGAGACGATACAACTGGTTTTTAAAGTAGAAATGTTCAAAAATCCACAATGTAGTTATATCCAATTTCAATATGAAATTGATTCCAATGGCCTAAATTTGATTCACTGATATATAATTTATCTAATTATACATTAAATCAATTAAAAATAAAATTTAACACTATAAATTATTTATATGAAAATGTTGTTTTCAATTGAAATGCAGTATTTTTCAATATTCATAAAAACATGAAATTTTTTAGAAAAATACCAAATATTATACTAAAGAAAACATTGAAATTACTCACTCAAATAAAAAGTTTATATTTTCAAAATTCAATTTAGGAAATTTTAAAAAACTATATTTAAAATAGGCATTCCATCAAAAGGTATAAAAACTGCCTTTTTATAATAATACGCGAGTAAAATTGGATTTGTTCTCATCTCATATCTAGAAAAATCATAGGATGGATGTTAAAATTTATATTTAATATATTATAAATTTATTTAATATAATAAAAAAATATTGATTTTTTATCTACTTTTATAAAACACGATTGGGAAAATTTAAAAAGTGTTTCATAAAAAACATTTCCTTTTATTTTTCAAAAAGGCTTTATTTTTATTTTGGATTAATTTATCAAAGAATTGATTATATATAAATTTTTAAACCATAATTTCACAATTTAGTTAAACATATTCTTACCCTCCATTCTACAGGATATGTTATAAACGTAAAATTTAAATAATAATAATTAGTTTTTCTTTTATGATTGATGTGGTGTATCATGTATTCTATCGAACAAAGTGGGTCCTTTTAAAAACTCAGGATGTTACATTATCCCCTCATTTAATAAACCTAGTCCTTTCAATTGGATATCGGGATAAAAAAACTAGGGGTTTTACTTTTCAAAATACCTTTCATGAAATACCACATTATAAAAAGGATTATTGAAAAGTCCCCATTAAAATAAAGAATTAGAAGTATGAAGGTCACCTGAGAGAACACATACTATGGTTCCATGTATGAAAACATGGATATAAAAGATAAAACTAACTATCATGTTCTGATTGTGAGTGGTAGAGAATATTTTCATGAGAAAATTAACAATTACAAAACCAAAAATATGTAATGGGTTAAAAGTAGAGTGATTACATAGTAATAAAAGTATAAGGATTACATTTGTTTTCAATATTATTTTTGTAGTTTTGAGGAATTGTTTTCCTAGCTGGACTATGAACATAAGGATATAAACTTACCTGAAAATTATATTTTTATCCTTTAATAAATTTACACCACAAATGAATCTTTTTCTCGAAACAATGAGTTTTTACAATGGGATTTTCATATCTTAAGAACTCGAATTGACTTCAAGAGAATCTCATAGTCCAAAAAACATTAACTATTTATTTTTCTTATCTTAAAATATTATCCAAAACCAAAATGTTTAGTAGAAGATAAGATTATTCTTTAGAAAAAATAGACCATTATATGATGAAAAAATAATTCAATATCTAAAATTTAGTAGTAATACCCAATGTTAAACAAAGACCATTAGATAAATAATTGTCCCTGAAAATAATTTTAAATATTACAACTAAGAATAAAACCCAAAATCCATAAGTATTTGATCACATAGTCTTTCAAGATAAATATTAAGAATTATCACTAAATAAAATCAATTACGAGTTAAGTCTTATACCAAAAAGTAATATTCCTAATAATCATAAAAACATGACAACCACTCACATAAATAACATTAATGACCATAATTCCACAATATAATCTCATAGTAATCTATTTACCTTAATCATAAAAGGGTTCCCAAAATAGTAAACGTAATTAAAAATAACATTTATCATTAATCACCAAATCATTTTCCAATACCAAAATTATCTATTACATAAAAAAATGTTCTCAAATATAACATATTATTCATACACTAAATTATTTAACTGAAAATAAAAAGTATGACCAACAATGATTTATTGATTTCCATTGGTATGTGATGTACCCTTGTCACCCTACGGTTTTTTGTTCGATTAACGATATATTGTCATATGCAATAGGTTTTCACCAATCCATTGGGTTTTCCTATTTATAAAACTATATAATTCTTATAAATTTTATAAAATATGATAAAATCATATGTAATAACCATAAAAAGTTTTGTCCTCAAAAGCTATCAGAAACCTCTAATTTTTTATCCAAAACATTAATATCCCACAATTACCTCAAAATCAAAGATCGTATAAACCCTAATGGTTATCTATTCCATTTTAATTATTTCCAAAAAAGAAAAGATAATTCTTCCTTAAAAAACATTTTCACATAACATACATAAGAGTTATATATAACATAAACTAAAAAATTCATCCAATGTAATACAATCGTCAAAAGAGTATTCAATATTTTAAACATTTCATCATCCTTAGATTTAATATAACTCTTGATTTTCTTATACGCATACATATTAATCATTAATAATTATTAATAATCCATTAACCTTTATTTTCTTCATTATTAATTAATACTTCTTTCCTATAAAAAAATATAAATCATATCCAAATATTTAATAATGATAAAACATAAACTAAGAAATATTTCATACCTTTCATATGTCATTTTTAGTTTACTCATCTTTCATTGTAATGGAATTAGGTTTTAAAAAATAGATATTTATATGGTCCTACTGATCCCATTTAAAACATATTCTCTATTTATGACATACTTTACCACATTTAAAACATATTCCCATCCCTTTAATACATTTTCCTAGGTTTTTATTTCCACATCATTATAACATATTTCCTTGAATATATTTACCTTTACTATAATAATTACATGAACATCGACAAGGATTCATTTATCTCATATAGGATACATTATAAAACTCACTGAGGTGTAAGAGGTTCACCATTAATCTGGATATTAGGTTTAGAATAAAAAAATATTTCTCATTACAGTTCCATTTTATTCCATTTCTTATTCAGTGAACCACCAAATTTTCCTTCACATGGAATGTTATATTGGATCCTACTGGATCCAAAAATTTACTAAAACCAAAATGGATAGTGTGACCACTAAAATCATAATATAATGACTTATAAGGATGATAAACATTAAAAAATCATTATTCATGTTATCTCAAACTCATTAATTTTATCTAAAATAACTATGAATCTTTCTACCATTATATCCATGGTTATTATATATGACTTGTGACTTATTATTAAATAACAGTAAAACCTCTAAATTTATCTAAACCATACTTTTATACCAACTATATAAACCTGACTATAAACTTACATATTATAGTGATTTTGAACTAGAATTCACATTCAGGTATATTTTTTAAGATAATTAGTTCATAATTCAAACATATAATTAGACATTTATACAAAATTGAAACTACTAAAATAGTATCCATTTTTCTGATAAAAAACCTTTTAAAATAGAAAAATGGATTTTTTTCATGAAAAATATTCATAACATACAACTTGACAAACTTATTTCTCTTACCCATCCTTACACCCTATTTAATATTTTTTAAATCATGGAATGAGCATAAATGTTCAGTATGGGTCATAAATAATGAAATCGTTAGTCTAGTGAAAATATGAAAACCCATTAAAAACCATTTTTTTAAAAATTCATTAACATGTATAGAAAAATTGTGTAGGTGCCATAGGAAATAATTACAAAATCACTCTTAAATTCACCATTTCATATGTAAGAACCATATGGTTGACTTCTATATCCATAGTACCCATTGCATTGGAGAGCTATAATGGGGCTTATCCATCATATGTTGAGCTACCATGGTGCTCGACACATCATATCTTGAGCTATAATGGGGTTCAGCCCATCATATATTGAGATATAATTGGATCAACACATAATAAACAATTTAAAAGGAACATATCACGATTAAAACCATTGAAAACACTTTTAAATCCATGAGAAAAACACTTTTAGATATCAAATTACCCTTATCTAATAAAAAAACTTTTAAAATGTAAAAATGGAAAACAATATAATGAAACCATTTTATTAGAAAATAAATATGAAAGTTTATAAATGAAAAATTTAATTAATAATGAATTTTGAAATAGGGAAAATCCACTCATGTTTTATATGTTAAAAAACATTCCCTTTGATTTTTTTAAAAGAGTTAAAAATAGAACATTAAATGAGGGTTTTTAAAAGACAGTCTCTTACCCTGAGTATGAATCATCACGTACAATCTTTATCATCATAAATAATAAACAGAGGTTACTTATTTAATTTATTGGGAACATTTTTAATGATTATTTTTCCATTTATATCACTTATTATCTGGTTATAAAGGTTACATAATTAATTAATTTCATGTCGTACGTTTGGTCAATATTTGGTACATGAGTCCAAAATTACATTAGTACGATATCTATCGTCAATGTGGTTAGTATTCCATCATATACAGAATAATATTCAGGAATGTTTTATCATTTTTATATATCAATTATACTTTTAAAAACAAATATTTACGTATTGTTATAGAAAATGAACTATGTTATAATCATGAAGATGGTAGGTCATACGTACGCATGAGTTACATTTCCATCTTCCAATGATCATTATGGAAAGAAGGTAAGTATCATATTATATTTATATAATGATCATAATATCCTTAATATCATATTACTCATTTACATATACTTATATATATATATCATCCATGTGATGTTGTGATTAGAAATGAAACACATCACTTCCTGGAGGTGATAGTTCGCACGTACGCATGATAGATGTTATCTTTTTTTGTTCCTGGAAATGTATGAATTTAAATGATATATTATTATTTTATAATGATAAATATATTATTAATATAATATATAAACATTAATTACATAATTATATCCACATTTGAGAGTCATTTATAGAAAACTAATTTCATCAGTCTGTGAGGCGGTAGTCCGTCGTACACACAGATGATGAATTATTTTATAATGTGATGTTCAAGGATACGAATATAGGTTAGGATATTAACTTAATAAAATATAGATATATTTATTATATTTATTATATTTGAGTTTTTATTTCATCATGGTTGAATAATATTTGAAGTAAGTTGAAGAATAAATAAAATATAAACACTTAATTATAAATGATACATCTTCTTCAAAAAAATTTCTTTTCATTGACACCTTAACACGTCTAAAAGTAGTGTTATACCTAAAATAAGGCCTATAGAATGTCAGGACAGATTATAAGAAGCTATTTGGGTAGATATTGGATAATAAAAATAGGTTTTTAAGTGTTAAGAAATGAGAATAAGGGGGACCGATTGTAAGATAGAAAGGGGCACTCTAAGAATTCTTCAAAATATTAAATTAATATAAATTAATTTTCTATTCCAAATGGATCAAAATTGATTTATTTAAAATATATGATTACTATGGGAAAAAATAAAATTATAAAATTTAAATTATACAGGTGTTGACAATTTTTTAATCCTTATCTATTTATTTTAACCCATATTTAAACCTTTTAACTCTTACCATTATATCATGTCGTTTACAAATTGAGGTTTAATATAATTACTATAAAATGATAAAATACCAAAAAATGAGTGATTTAAAAAAATTCAATACCTATACAGATCATTTTATTAAATTTTATATTTTGAAAAAAAAATTATATCATTTAATAAAATTTTCTAAATTTTAAAATATCATTAATGTCAATTTTGACACTATTAAATACATGACCTTTCAAAAATATCATAAAAACATGATATTTTCGCAAAAAAATCTTTTAAAATATTGATAACATGTAAAGTTCATTAATAAAATTCATGGATGACATTAATCATATCCAATTATATTTATTTTAATATTTTTAATATCATTTATTTGATTATTAAATTAATTAAACAATTATTGCATCATTATTGTGTCACCTTTTTAGGTAATTATTTTGAGACTAAAAATTATAAAGAAATAACCATAATGTATATAAATATATTATTTCAAATTATTATTTCTAGTGGAATTTATCACCTATATTATACCATATTAAAAATATATAATTTTTTAAAAACAAAAGAATGAAAATTTTGACTTTTCATTGAATAAAATGTTATAAAGGTTAAATTCTCATCCAAATGGCCATAAATGGTCACATAACAATTACATTAATTATCAAGGAAGAATAACAACCATTAAATAAAATTATTAAATCTTGAGGGTAATTTTATAATATTTACAATATTATTTTTACCCTTAATTACCCAATTTACCCATAACTGTGTTAATAAAAATGACTAAAGATACTATTCATAATGTCAAAAGATAAAAGGGAACTATTTATAAAATTTGGAAATTCATATTACAAATATGGAATCAATTTTTCAAAATTTAATTCACAAAACTTTTAGTAATTAGTTAAAAATTAATCTTGTGTATGGGACGAAACAACATGTTTTTAATGTAAAAATGTTCAAATATTCACAAGGTTTTTATATATAATTTAAATTTTAAATTTAGTCCAGTTAACTAAATTGGATTAAATGATATAAAATTTATCTAATTATATTTTTAAATAAATTAAAAATATAATTTAATGTATTAATCATTTAGATGAAAAATCTATTTTCAATTCAAATGTTGTATTTTTCATTATTCATCAAAACATAAAAATTATCAACAAAAAACAAAAAATTCTACCAAATTAAATTTTGATATTATTATTTCATATAATAATTTTATTTTTCCACATGTAATTTATAGAAATATAAAAACTACATTTAAAACAAGTGCATCATCAAAAGGCAACAAAACTGCATTTTAGAATAATGCATATGTAAAATTGGATTTGTTTCTATATCATGTCTAGAAAACATATTGGATGAATATTAAACATTATATTTAATATATTATACATTTATATAATTTAATCTAACAAGAGTTATTTTTTTTTATTTATTGGTAGAAAACAAACTTGTGTGAATTAAATTTTTTTTCATAATTTTTTTAAATGTTTTTTATTTTCATTTATAATTAATTGATAAAAGAATATATTATATGTAAATTTTAAAAACATACATTCATAAGTCATTTAATCTAGTTCATACTCTCCATTCTAGTGGCTAGGTTATAATGGTAACATTTAACTAATAATATTTAGTTTTCTATTTAAGATCAATGTGGCGTATCATTTATGTTGCAGAGCATATTGTTTACTTTTAAAAACTTGAGATGTTTCAATTACGTTTATATTTATAAAATTTGTAAATAAAAGTATTATACATGGTATTTCTAATAGAATATCTTCGGTGTAGAAGTGGTGGGATATTTTTAAGACATATTGTGTATTAATTAGTTTCTCATATAGAGGAAAAAAGAATATCCATTATTTGAGAAATTCATGGGCTTTATTAGATTATAATATTTACAAATTATCTAAATATATAAACCTAAAAGGTCATGGGAATGTACATAATTTATTATTTCATTCAAGTAATGTAATTATGATATTGTTATGTATTGGATTCCCTAGTTGGTATCAAAAGTTGTATGTAATGAAAGGGTTTTAGCACTGGATCTAGGAGTATAGGTCTAGGCATAACAATAATAAATTTTTTCTATGTAATTTCATGGGTTATGAAACAAATTTACTATTAGAATAAGTATGGGCTCTTATGGATATAAATATTTTATTAAATAGATATAATGATGGAGATATGACATAAATTCTTACAAGTATATGATATATATGTATATTTGTGTGTGTGTGTCGTATTATCTTGCATACAAATTATGACTTGCATCCATTATGGGTGTATCATTTCATATTTCATACATATTTATTCAATCATCCACACTAACTACCATTTATTAATTCATTTTATGAGATTTAATATAAGGGATGAGATGCATTCCAATGATGAATACACCGGTCAAGTCATTTAATCATGTGTTATAACGCAAGAATAGGTTCTCCAACACTAAAGGAGGATCCATGAGTGATTATATATATCACTATCATTAAATGGAATTATCTGGTGTGGTTCAAATATTTCTTGGAATACAATCCCATAAACATGAATCATGTAAGAACTTGTACCTTCTATTTAGGCATGTTTATCTTTTCTAACATTTTTAAGGAAAAAGAGGAGTTTCTAGAAATTTCTTAAGTACACGTCGTGTACTAAGTTACTGCAGGTAGCAATGTGATGGCCATGTGGCAGCCATGCACACGGTCGTGTGGGGTGACTTGGAGGCCACCTAAAGTGGAGTACGGAAAATTCCAGTACACGTCATGTACTCTTGAAGTACAAGTCGTGTATTTTTTATTAATTCATTAAACGTACCGGGGCTGTGTCTTATCAACAGAAACATCTTCTTCTAGGTCTCATTTGGCCAAGAGCATCCGTATGGTCGTGCTTCTTCTCCGATCCCCAGATCCTCCATATGACATTTGATTCGACCATCGTCAATTTCATTGGGATCTCCTTTGTAAGCTCTTCCTTCTTCTTGAGTTTCATTTCATGATTCCTCCTCTTTATCAAGTTATCCTCTGTTGAACGTTTTAGAATTTTTCATAGATCTTGAGTGTTCTAAGGTGATTCAATCCCTGAGACTAAATTATTTTGATCTACCAATGTTGAGTTGGGTTGTTTCTTCCTTTTTGTTGAAATTCTTTGATTATATTGTGCAATTGTGCCCAATACCCTTGAACGGGGTATTGCGTCTTTACTGTTTTATCCAGGTTGTTTTCTTTCTTTTCTTTTATGGTTGAGTTGAGGTTAATTGAATGTTATTAGGGCTATTTGATGCGCTATGGATGTTTTCCCATGCGTATACTATTTATCATTATTTGGTCTAGCATTGAATGTTAGGCTATTGCCAGTTTTCCATGCCTAGTACCTTTAGGATGGAATGATTGTTCTTATGATATGCTGATATGTTGTAGAATATTAGCCAATTAGTTATTAAGGTTTACATTGCCCGCTATTCTTTGTGATACTTGGTAACTTACACGGTGCCATGAGAACCTGGTGTTGTAGACCATAGAGAGAATGGATGTAAGGGTTTCTCTAGAGTGTCATTATAAATTAAGATGCAAGACCACAGGGGGAATTGACATTGAGTGTTTCATTAGAGTGTTTTTAGATCCTCGACATGGGCCACAAGGGGAGTGAGATGTTGAGTGCTTCCCCAGAACACCTTTAGTACTGATATGAGACTAGAGGGGGAATTGACGTTGATTGCTTCCTTAGAGAGTCTATACATAAGTTGAACCAGAGTGGTGAGACTGTGTGTGCTTCCCATAGGGTTTCCAGTTTGTTGGTTGAACTGGAGGGGTAGGATATGATTATATCCTAGAGGGTTACCTACTTTGATTAGCTACTTACTTGTTTGTGATTGGAATGTTTGAAATTATGGATTATTACTGTTGAGTTTTTCCTTGTTTACTACTTCCTTTTCTTATTACCTGATATATACTCACTAACTGTTAGGCATAGATCATTTGGTGGATTCCTACAGGGATTTAGTCTCACACCTTATTTGGGTCATGCTTTTGTACCCAAAAAGATTACATTGTTGCTGGTATATATAAGGGAATGTGCCCTCCTACTTCAGGAACTTGATTGCATTGGAGCTAGAGAGCATAGGACCAAGATGAGGCTTGAGATGATGAGGAGTTGCTTATCTATTTTCCTTTTGTACTTTGGATTAGTACTCTATTCAACATTGTGTGTTTTTTGGATGCTTTCTTACACTTATATGTATCAGGCATCATTTATATATCTATGCTCACGTTGTTTCTTTATTACTCTTCCATTATTTACTATTGTTTGGTATTATTACTGCTTCTTCTATTTTATATATGTTTACTTCAGCTTGATACTCTTCCAATGGGGGAATTGTTTCCCCATTATCACACCCAAGGCCCTCGCTGCTTGTCGTCAGCCTCTGGCATTTGGGGAAATGCTCTTGAGGCCATGTGACCAACCGGGTATGGGGCGCCTGTGGGTGGCTTCCAGAACTGAGATATTACAAAGTGGTATCAAAGATGTTCTTTTCTCTTGTCTTACTATTTGAAGCCTTTTGCTAGGGATAGGAAGGAATAGTTACTTAGTTATAAGATGTTCCCATGAGTAGCTAACCCGTGTACAAGGAAAAGCAAATTTACCTCGTATATTGCATGTTTTCTGGTTTTGAAATTTTATAATTGATTTGATTTTCACCAATGGTTGACTCGCATGTTTTGTGTTGTTATTGTTTTTATCATTGAGGTTATATTTATATTGCAACCCAATGAGATGAGGTTATTCCATCTCATGCATCATATAGGAACTTATTATAAATCACATGTCATGCATTCTTGATATGCCATTTAGTGTGCATTAGCGATTGAATGTTGTTGTGATAGATGTTGCGCTAGATATGCATGTTTTTGTGATAGATGTTGTGATAGAATACCTGGATTTTGTTAGAGCATTGATTGTGTAAGGTTTTCTTGATTGAATGACAAACATTGGTTCTTGTGGTGTTATGGGCCCTCATAGGATCGGAATTTAGCACTTATGGGACCGTTTCAGTGTTATCCTTGTCTCAAACATGTATAAGATGCCATGAATTGATTTTTGGGGAGTATGGGCCCTCACGGATCGGAATTTGGCCTTTATGGGATCGTTTCAGTGTTTTTCTGGGCTTTAGAGTAGTTTATGAGACTTACTGTCTGGAAAAACCCAGAATACACACCATGTAGTTTTGACTACTTGCCATGTGTTCTTCTATTCAGGAAGAAATTGTTTTTCTTAAGTACACGCCGTGTAATTTATGTACACACTGTGTACTATATGTACATGCCATGTAGTCTCTAACTTTGTCATAGGCTTTGTGGGAAGAGACACGAGATAGGGAATTCTTTATGGAAACCTGTTGTGTACTAGTTTGAGCACACCGTGTAGTGCTGGCCCTGGGTCTGCCCATGTAACTGACAACACAGATGGATAAACCTTAAACTATACACATTGTGTAAAGATTGAAAGGGTCATATAGTCTAATCTGGGTACCTGGCTGTGTCATGAACAACACGGGTCAGTGTTATCCTTTCTCGTACTTGTCGTTTCCATCTCGAACATGGTGTGTAGTTTCAGCCGTGTGTCAGGTTGTGTCACTTACAACACGGGCCAGGTGAAGCATGTTTAGTACAAGTCGTGTCAACATTGAACACGTCGTGTAGTCTTGTCTTAAGGAGAGCTGTGTGGATTAACCCTGTAGAAGTAAATGGGTAAGGAAAGGGGATTCAAGTACATTCCGTGTGTTATGACAACACTCCATGGGTCTGGGGTGTTACATGGCCAGTTTTAGCAGACGTACATGCCCATGTGAAATGCTTAAGGGAACACGTCGTGTAGGGGACATACAAGCCGTGTAGTCATCTTTTGAAAAACATTAATGCTCTTTTCTTCTGTTCCCTTCTTATACTTATATTTTTAAATCGTTGATAATCTTGATCTAAGGTGTGAACTTGACCTTGGAGAGTCATGCCACCGTGAAGTCCTCCGGTTGTACACTAGTTGCAGGGCAGTGATCAGACACTAGAAATGGCTGATCAGAGGCTTCCCATAGCTTTATATATGTTTCTTTTTTTGGAGAGCCATGGGTTCTGGATCATTTCTTCATCTGATATTTTGACACTAGACACTCCGTTGGGGATGAGAACATCTAGTGTAGTCAGCGCAAAGAGTGCCCTATTGAGGTTGGTGGGTGTCACTTCCTTTGGAATCTTTATTTCCTAGAGATGACAGGATATGATGTCATTCCCAGAATGGACTGGTTAGTTCCCTTCTAGTAATTTGTAGATTGCTATCATCATAGGGTGAGTTTCATATCACCATAGGGTGGATCATTTCTTCATAAGGTAAAATGGGATGTCCAGGCAAGCAGAGCGGGGCCAGAGCATCATGGGTTAGCGGGAGTTACAGCCTAGATTGTTAGTCTCTATCTAGATAAATAGGGGACTTCACAGATGGACATTCCTCTAGTGGTGGATCATTTCAGGGACGTCTATACAGAGAACATTTCATGATTGCCTCTAGAGTGAGAGGTATACTTTTCTATTGATCTCGTGCTAGGAGCGGCACCAATTTCTATCCCTCCATATAGGATGGCTACACCAGAGTTGCAAGAGATCAAGAAGTAGTTGGAGGGGTTAGAGAAAAAGGGTTTCATCTGACCCAGTACTTTACCATGAGGTTCACCTGTCCTATTTGTAATGAATCTAGAAGGTACTCTCTATATTTGTGTGTATTATCAGAAGCTTAACCAGTTTATGGTCAATAACCGATATCCATTACCGAGGATTGATGATCTCTTTGATTAGTTTAAAGGATCCCGGGAGTTCTTGAAGATTGACATGAGGTCTAGTTATCATCAGTTGCATATTAGGCCTTCTGATATACCTCTTACAGCCTTCCGGAGCTGGTATATTCTATACGAGTATGTGGTTTTTCCGTTCAGTATCATGAACGCTCCTATAGTTTTCATGGTCTGGATACACTGAGTGTTCCATCCGTACATGTATTCTTTTGTGGTAGTATTTTTGGATGATATCATGGTGTACTATCACACTATTCATGACCATGCCACACATCTTGAGATCATTTTGAGTGCACTGAGAGAGCATCAGTTATATGCTATGCTCTAAAATTGACACTTTTGGATGGATCAGATTCACTTCTTGGGTCATGTTATCTCATAGACAGGAGTGTAAGTAGACCCAGGGAATGTCAGAGTAGTAGTTTACTAGGAGAATCCGAAGAACTTATTTAAGGTGCGGAGTTTTATAGGGATGGATATATACTACAGATACTTGATACAAGACTTTTCACACATAGCAGCACCACTGATGGGTCTGACTAAGAACGGCGCCAAGTTCTTATGGTCAGATTCTTGTGAGTCATCCTTTAAGGAGCTAAAGGGGAGGTTGACGTCAGCACTGATACTAGTTTTTCCAGAGTCAGTAAAGAGCTATACTATTTATTGTGATTCTTTAGGTATCAGGTTGGGAGCTGTTCTTATGGAGGGAGAAGTGTTCATTGCAAACGGGTCTCAACAGTTGAGGTCACATGAGAGGAATTACCCGACGCATGATCTCGAGTTGGCTACAGTTGTTCATGCCTTGCGTTGTTCGAGACATTACCTTATGGGAGATCATTTTGTGGTTTTCACCAACTACAAAATCTCAAGTAAATCATCACTCAGCGTGATCTGAATTTGAGACAGCCAAGGTTGGTTGAGTACCATCAGTCTTTTGACTATGATCATGCCTATACGCAAGGGGAAGGTAATGAAGTGGCTGACGCAATGAGCAGTAGGACTCAGATAAAGGCAGTTTAGGAGGCTAGTAGTGAGTGGTAGGTTATTGATTTTTTCTCTAATATGCATTTGGAGGTTCACAACAGACAGGGGCATACATTCCTTTCTTCCATAGCTATTACCTCCACTCTTCTTGATCGAGTTCGAATGAGGTAGCTATCAGATTCAAAAGGCCTAGTACTAGGAGAATGTGTGTTAGGAGAGGACACTATGCCTAGATGGACCATATGAAAGGATGAGATCTTACATTTCCAAAGGTGCATATGTGTGTCAGATGATATATGCAAGGAGCTGATGTGGTACTTTCACTCTTCTATTGGGGAAGTTCATCATAGTGTCACCGAGATGTATCTTGATCTACACCGTCAATATTGGTTGCCAGGTATGAAGAGAGATGTTTCTTCTTTTGTTATGAGGTGTTCCACTTGTCAGCAAGTGAAGGCGAAGCATCAGCGACCAGAAGGACTTTTACCATAGTTACCCATTTCCGAGTTGAAGTGGAACGATATCCCGATGGATTTCGTGACTGGTTTGATGAGGTTTCCTCAAGGGAACGATGCAGTGTGGGTTGTAATTGATAGACTCAAGAAGGCTTATCACTTCATTCCGATCAAGTAGACCTTTAGTGTTTATGAGATAGGGAGGTCGTACATCTGAGAGGTTGTACGTCTACATGGGGTTCCACACTCCATTGCTTCAGATAGAGAAGCACATTTTACTTCTCGGGTTTGGAAGGGGCTTATGAAGGATTTGGGAACATAGGTACTTTTGAGTACAACATACCATCCCCAGACAGATGGCCAGTCTGAGCATACGATTCAGGTGCTTGAGGGCAAGCTTCGAGCATGCATTCTAGATTTTGGAGGTTCTTGGGAGAAACATATACCCCGAGTGGATTTTTCCTACAACAATAGTTTTCAAGAAAATATTCAGATGGAACCTTATGAGGATTGGTACGGTCGACAGTTCCGATCACCCTTATGTTGGATGGAGGCAGGATAGGTAGCTATCTTGGGACCTCTTCTTGTCCAGGAGAGCACGAAGAAGATAAAGTTGATTCCTAAGAGGATGGATACTCTACAGTCTCGACAGAAGTCTTATGCTAATCAACGGAGACGGCCTGTGGAGTTGGATGTCGGGGATCAGGTTTTCCTGTGTGTCACACTCAGGATGGGAAAAAAGAGGATTTGGAGATATGGTAAGCTTTCACCGAGGTACGTCGGGCTATTTGAGTTGTTGGAGAGAGTTGGACTGGTTGCATATCGGTTTCATTTACCTCAGAGGTACTGGGATATGCACGACGTCTCCCACATTTCTTAGCTTGGACATTACTACTCAGACCCGTCTCATGTCTTTCAACCCGAGGAGGTTGAGTTAGAGGTGGATGACTCATTCAAGGAGAATCATATCCAAATTTCAATCAATGTATGAACATTCTCCATGGCAGGAATGTTCTTATGGTATGAGTTCTATGGATACATGGGCGAGTACAGGATGACACTTAGGAGAGGGAGGCTGATGTACGTATGCAGTGGCCGGAGTTATTCGGGGTTCCTTCTTCTGTACTGCCTTGCTAGGAAAATTTGGGGATGAATTTCTTTAAGGGGGGATGTTTATAAGAAATCGGACCTTCTTTTTAGGCATGTTTTTATTTTCTTGAATTTTTAAGGAAAAAGAGGAGTTTCTAGTAATTTTCTATTTACACGCTGTGTACTTTTTGAGTACACACTGTGTACCCGGTTACCGCAGGTAGCCATGTGTTGGCCATATGGCAGCCTTGCACACAGCTGTGTGGGGTGACATGGAGGCGACCTAAAGTAGAGTTAAGAAAAGGATAGTACACGATGTGTAATCATGAAGTACACACTGTGTATTTTGTTTTATTTCATTAAACGTACCAGGGTCGTGTCTTATCGATAGCAACATCTTATTTTATGTCTCGTTTGGCCGATAGCTTTTGTATGAATGCACTTATTCTCCAAGCCCTTGAACCTCCTCTCGACCTCTGATTCAACCACCATCGAGTGCATTGGGATTGCCTCAGTAAGATCTTCCTTCTTCTTTAGTTTTGGTTCACGATTCCTCCTCTTTATCAAGTTATCCATTGTTGATCATTTTAGAAGTTTTTGTAGATCATATGCATTATAAGGTGATTCACGCCCTGAGACTCAAGAATTTTGATCTCCTGATGCTGAGGTATGTGGTTTGTTCCTTTATGTTGAATGTATTTGAGTATATTGTGAAATTGTGCCAAATACCTGTGAACGGTCTATTGGGTGTTTACCGTTATATCCATGTTGTTTTCCATGATTTTCTTGTATTCCTGAGTTGAGGTTAATTCAATGTGATTAATGCTGTTTGTTGTGCTATGGATGTGTTTCCCATGCTTATACACTTTATGACCGTTTTGTCTAGCTTTTCCTATTAGGATATTGCCAGTTTTCCATTCCTAGTACCTCTAGGATGGAATGATTGTTCTTCTGATATAGTGATATATTTTAGACTATTAGCCATGTAGTTCTTATGGTTTACTTTGGATGCTATACTTTGCTATACTTTTTGACTTACACAGGGCAGTGAGAACCTGGTGTAGTATACCATAGGGCGAATGGACGTAAGGGATTCTGTTGAATGTCTTTATAAATTATGATGCGGGACCAAATGGGGAATTGACGTTGAGTGCTTCCTAAGATTTTATGTAGATCCTCGACATGGTCTACAGGGGGAATGAGATGGTGAGTGCTTCCCCAGAGCGCATTTAGTACCGATACAGAACTATAGGGGGAATTGACTGTGAGTGCTTCCTCAGAGAGTCTATACTTAAGCTGAACCAGTGGGGTGAGACTGTGTGTGATTCCCATAGGTTTTCTTGTTTGTTGGTTGAGCCAGAATGGTAGGCTATGAGTACTTCCAAGAGGGTTACCTATATTTATTATCTTCTTACTTGTTTGTGATTATAATGCTTGAAACTATGGATTATTACTTCTGAGTTTTTTCTTGTTTACTGCTTCCTTTTATTATTACCTACTATATACTCACTAACTATTAAGCAATGATAATTTCATGGCTACCTACTAGGATTTAGTCTCACACCCTATTTGGGTCATGCTATTGGGCCCAAACAGACCATATTGTTGCAGGTATAGGTAAGGGAATGTTCCCTTATACTTCAGGTACTTGATTGCATTTGAGCTGGAGAGAATGGTACCAAGCTGAGGCTTGCAATTGTGAGGATTTTCTTATCTATTTTCCTTTTGTACTTTGGATTAGTATTGTATTCAGAATTGTGACTTGTTTAGCTGAATTCCTAGACATATATATATCATGCATCACTTATATATGTATGCTCTAGTTGTTTCATTATTAGTCTTTTGTTGCTTACTGTTGTTTGGTATTATTACTACTTCTGTTATTGTATATCTGTTTACTTCTGATGTGTACACTACCAATGAGGGAATAGTTTCCCCACTATCACACCCAATGCCCTTGCTACTAGTCAGCAGCCTCTGACATTCAGGAAAATGCGCTTGAGGCCATGTGACCAGCTGGCTACGGGGTACCTCTAGGTGGCTTCCAGAACCGGGATGTTTCAAATCACTATTCAACCACTTCCTTATACTTGAGAGGTTCTAGAACCTTATATACTAAGTATGGTTCTCATCCGAAAGTCAGATGATTCAACGTAGATGGTGGATATACTAAGGAGAAGGTATGTATTCTGGTTTCCCTTTGTGATCTCTCTCAATACCATGAGATATTTATCGAGATGTTTCAGTTTCTATTCAATGTAAACTGTACATATATTCAAAATTTTATTCATATCCGGTTTTACACATGTTTCATATTTCATGTATGGGTGATCTTGGGAAAATGATAAATCAATTTTCATGTTCTAATGATTTTTATAATACTTGTTTGAATCCATTAAATGTATAAATTCCATCCCATTCTTTAAAATTTTTAAATCTAGAATGAAAAATGAATAAAATAGAAAAATAGAGCATCACATATTAGAATTCCTAAAATTCTATACTAAATGAATTACCTTGACATATAATAGTTTTACATAAATTTCACTTCATTATACTCTTACAAATAGTAGTCTATATAGGGGTTGCTTCATTTTACCCTTACATAGAAGAGTCTATATAAGGGTCATCCTTGGATACCTTTATATAGAAACATTATATATAAATTTCATTGGAGTTTTACCTTTACATAGAGGTGTCTATGTAAAGTTCACAATAGATAACCTTGACACAAATAGATTTTCTTAATGGTAATTCATGTGTACCATTACACAGAGAGGTGTACTTGAAGATAAACATGTATATATTAGACCTATGTAATGGTAGTTTTTGTATTAAATTTATACAGGATATAACTCTTAATTTAACCTTATGTGAAGGAAGATGTGTAAAGGTTGTTTTTGTATTACCTTTATGCAAGTGAAAAATTATAGCATCACGTTTCTGAAGGTGTATTGTGTCAAGTTAAAGGATTTTACCTTCACATGGATAACTCGTTCAATGTAAGGGTAACGTTAAAGTCTAAAAATTTTATATTTTATTAGTTTTTATTATAATTTATAAATGGGTTTTAAGTTATATTAAAAGTTATTTTGGGGATATTTATTAATTAATAAAAATTACCTTAATTATAAAGGGTTTATAAATAATTAATAATTTTTTGAAACATTTATTAATAAACATTCCTTAAATATTAAATGTTAATATTTGAAATACCATTTAGTCAATTTATAAATAATTCCTTATGATCTTGAAATAAAATCTTCATTTAGAAATCATATGGGGTAATTTATAAAGATATATAATTATGGAAAAAAATAAATTGGTTATATTTAATTATTGTATTTTTTAATTTATTAAATTTGAATTGTTCAAATTAAAGGCCAATATTTTGGATAATATTTAATCCATATAAAAATTATTTTGTGACTGATATGATCATCATTTTAATAATGTTAAGTATATGATATTTAGATTTTATAAAATTTTGGAATAATTTTTTTTTATAATTCATAAAATATCTTATATTGAAAATTTTCATATAATGAATAATATTAAAGTTATCATATTAGAATGAATACAAAGGGTTTATATTAAAAATTATTAGGTCTCCATAATTATAATAATTATTATTAAATGTTTATAATTATATTTTTTTATGAATTATTTAAAAATGATTATCACATGGTAAATTATTTGATTTATTCATTTATTTAAGTGGTTATTCTTGATTTTAATCATAGTTATAAGCTATTAATATTATGAATCATGAATGGTTTATTTTAACTATTAAACTACTTTTAAGAAAAAAATCCATGTATTACGTGTAATGTTTGATAATAAATTTATTTTTTCCTCTATATTGACCCTGGTTTTTAATAGTTGTTATTATATTGGATTTAGTGTTTTAATATAGTTTATGAATATTTGGTTTTAGAGTTGAAATGAATTGAATTATCTCTTGAGTAATGTATCCATGGGTTGAGGAACATGGGGTTGCACTACCTACCGGCCTGGAGGATTATGACTTGTATAAAAAGGTGAATGAGATTGGATATTTTTCACTCCGGTCTTACTCATTTAATGAATTTCAATTTCAAAAAATTATATTCCTTTACATGAAATGTTCATATAACATATCAATATGATGTATTTGGATATGTTAAAATTTAATTGACATCTATTTTTGGGAGAGTAACACAAACATTTTCATTTTATAAAGAGTTACACATCAATATGGTTCGAACATATTGGTTTGGTGGAGGTAAGAGGATTTCAAAATAAATCACTAGAAGAAAGAATATATAAAAGTGAATAACAATAGAAGTGATGGTAAGATTAATTTCCCATCAAATACTAATCATTATATTACTTTCAAAGTGATAATTATCATGACATTGATCATCCAATCAATTAGTTCATGTCAAAGCTAGGTTCCCATGGATTCTTGTGTAATGCACGAAAGGATATGTGACACTAAAAATTCATTGGGTGGTTCATTCCATAGAATTGTTACCCTCGATTATCCTTTTATATCATGTTCTTGGATTTTTCATTAGGTTACACTACCCAGGATACCGTGATAGGATTAAGTTACCATTGTATTACGTTGAGTTTATCCATATGATGGATTGAATAAAGAGTTGTCTAATCGAAAATCCAATATTCATAGATGATATGATTGGCATCATTACCTACCTTAATAACTAACTAGTGATAGAAATGTCATAGCGGAAGCATTTCATAGTGGAATATGGATCTTGGTCGACTTATGGATATGATTGATTTACAAAGCGGACATCATTTTAGGGGGATTCCATTTAATATAGATTCCTTATGAAATTATTATAAAACATGATTCACATCAATTAAAAGTATATATTACATATGAATATCGTTAAAATCAAACTAAACTTTTATATTAATCCTTTTAAATAAAATCTTAATGCATGTTTTTCCTATGACTTGTAATTTAATAAAAAATATTATATTAATAAATATTATATGTATAAGAAAAGTACATATTTATAATTAAAAATGTTTTTAAATTGATCAATAAGTGAATTTGGATTATTTTATAACATGGAATAATTAAATTAATGTTTGAAATTTATTATATTTAATGAAACCAAAGGAATCACAGTCACCACAGATGTAATCAACCTGATAGGATACGTCAATAATTTAAATACTTTTAGTCTCAAATATTAAAATGACTATGTATGACAAATTATATTCAATATTATTGAGTATATAACTGACTCAGTGAGACTAAAGTTTATTTAAATCAATATGGTTTATATAATTCAATTATATTTTCTTAACAAATATGTGTTATCAACTATATGATTTAAAAAAGTTGTAAATACAGAAAAGGTTACAAAAGGATAAGAATTAATGAATTTAGATTAAATAAATGATGTAATGAATTTGTGGTATTGATGACTTGTATGTTTCAAGAATGTATAAACATGTCTTAAGTTGTGTATTATATTATTTTTATCTTGAAAATACCCTAAAAAAATTATTTTCTAATAAAAAAAGATTGGGTTTTTAATACACATAGTCTATGATTTTTTTCAATTCTATAACATGATAAGGGAGACTAAATATGGTTTAGTGTAGTTAGGAAATTAATCTTATTATCATTTATGGAATTTTTTTTATGATGTTGATAGATTCAAGAAATTTTTACCTGATATTCTCAATGTGTTGAGAATAGATTGACTAGGAATATTAGGTCTAGATCCAGGCACCATGTTGATAGTGGAAAAGGGTAATAATTCAAACTGGTAGAATAAAAGTTAATTGAAAAGTTAAACAATTTTTATACAAGAATCTATTAATGTTAATTAAAATCTAGGTTTGTTAGGGAGAAGGGATAATAATTTTATATTATAGATTATCGAGATACCTGAATGGGTTTTGCGAAACTCTATGGTATTTAAATGTCAATTATAGGGGTTATAGACATCAACTAATTAAAATTTAAGGGTATTTTATACTAAATATATATTTTATAAGTGTTATAAATATTGAAGAATTCAAAATCAATTTAATAATTGATAGTTATTGTATTTTTCAATTAAATGATCAAGTAAAGTGTTTCTATAATAATTATTTGATTTTAAAAGAACATATCAAGATCAGATAAATCTATGTAAAGTATGTGTATCTTCATCTAATTTAACTTATATGATAAAATAAGTTGTTATATAATAAACATTTGTTATGAAAAACATGATATGACTAACTATATACACATGGTTTAAAATTTATTGGATTATAGAACATTTATTGAGATAAAGATAATGATAAAAATGTTTTCTCAAGGATAGAGTGTATATATAGATATTTTTTAAAATAGAAGAGAATAAGTTCTCACCTCCCATCAGTGATATATTTATAAAAAATATTTTCCAAAATAAAAAAACATCAAACACATAGAATTCCATATATTATATAGATACAATGGTTGATTTGTTCAATATTCCATCTACTAGAAAATTAATATTTATTTCCTAACACAAAAGAGATTTCATATCTTATCAAGATATTTTTAATTAATATGGTATCTAAGAAGGTAGTGGGAGTATTTTTGGACTTTGAGAAGTATAAAGCTAACAATTAAAGGATGAAACTGGTCTATGATTAAATTTTGTTACACATAACACAATAAATATTTTATGTTATGTTATGATAAGTGAAAATGTAATGAGTTACATTTAGTTATTGTATAACGCCCTGTTTCAGGTACATGACACATTATTCATATAATTTGAGTTGGTAAAATTCTTGGGTATTGTTTTATGAGGTTATGAGGGATTTTGGAACTTTTTATTGGATTTTATAGAGGTTCATGATTAGTGTAAATCATGTAGCATCTCTATAAAATCATACAAGTGGAATAGTAGGAATTGGGTTGGCGCATGACTAGGCGCACGATTTTTCCAAACCATGTGGATGCCCAATAGAAATCTACATTCTTGTATAGAGAGTAATTTCATGGTTATCACATGGTTTTTCTAACTATACAGGACAACTATTTGAGGGGTTCCTTGAGACAGTAGATCGGGAAAGGCTATCACATGATTTGACTAATCATGATCCCTAACCATCCATTGTGTAGTTTCATATTCGAAAATTGTAGATCTAACTTAGATTAATTCTTGGGGCCATTTTTATTGCATAATATATCTTGATACTGAATTCATTTTCCATTCAAGTATTAATAAGTGATTCCTTTTAATTTGGTAGATATTTTTAGGAAATCTGAAGCTCGTTGGAGATCTAGATTCTTCAATAGGACTCCATCCTTGGTAGTTCTTCTTAGATCTTTTCTCCTTCTCCTTCTAGGAAACTTAAATACAATACGATGTGAATATATCCATGTTACTTGTTAAGAATTATTATTTTTTATGATTTGATCTTGGTAATGAATGGTGTTTTATGAATGGATCTATAGATTCATTATACCGTTATTTTTATATATCCTTTTCTAGGGAGGTGGATTTTTCCTCATTTTCACATTATTAGAACTTTAAGGATTGGTTTTAAATTTATTTAATCTCATGAAATAGTTGTGAAATGATTGTATTATTCTTTTTGGAATCTAATTTAGTGATGGTTTCAGGAAATTATTGAAATTTTATGGATTATAGAACATTATATTTGTTTTATGATTTAAAAATTAGGATTTTAAAATTTTGGTTTCGGTTTTAATGACTAAAAAATGGTTGTTAAATTTTTTTAATGATATAAATGTTTTATTTGGAATGATTTGGCATGGTATTTTCAATACACATTTTTTTTGAGTTCATTATTTTGACATGACCCTAAATAAGGTGAGTGTACCAATGGGGTACATGGGATGTGACCCTGGATAAGGGGTGTGTGCCATTAGGGCACATGGATATTGGGAAACTAGTGATAACATGGTGGATGGAAAAGAGATCATTCATGAATATAGTACATTCACCTGGGCATGCATGGTGTGTGTGTGTGTTGTGATATTGATTTGGCTATTCAAAATAATGGAATAAATGGTTTTGATTGTTTTTGAAATTTTTTCCTTATAAATTTTTAATTGTTGGATATAACCTATTTAAATGTTTTCAAACAATTTTATATAATTTTTACAAAAAGTTTCAACACATTTGTTGTGATTTGGGGAGTTATTGGAGAAATCCTATTGAGTTTAGACTTACCCCCTGCTTCGGAACTATTGTGAATTTTTATATGTCATCTATCAAGACCCAGGTAAAGGCATGGTATCCCTATTATTTAGTGATTCTTCTTGATACTGTGGGCATTGGATAGTCGAGTTGAAGCTTAGAGTATGATGGGAGATGATTGTTTTATATATTTAGAGTCTTTGTGTTTTGTTATCTTTTGATTCCTTTTGTTATTTCATGTGGTTTTTACTTGTACTCGGATATGGTGGTTGTCATGTTTATGTATTATTTTTTATGTTATTGAGTTCCATTTTTGTACCCATTCATTATATAGAGGATTCTTTGGTTATTTCATTGTGGTTTGGATGTTTATCTTTTCTAGGTAAAATCATCCCCCAAATTTTATTTAATCCCTTGGAGTTTATTTCTTCTTGTTGGTGTCTTGGGGACGTCACCCATGGCTCGTAACACCTACCACCTCTTACTAAGTCAATTGGTGGGGGATGAGATGTTATAGATAGTATCATCTTCATCAGTATTTCAACGATATAGTTGTTTGGTTCTTGAGTTGGCTTGGTATCAAAGATATAGTATTATCAGTACACAAAATGTATAGAATAAAAAATCTGTATCTAACCATTTTATTAAGAACTTCAAGTTTCCTGGGTGTTCATGTACATTAGTATTTGTGAAACTTCTAGGATTTTTCACATCAACATCATGTGTTTAGCTGATGAGAAGATCATGACATGCATTGATTGTAATGACATTCCCACTAGGATTTCAACATTCATTTTGATTAATGATTTCGGATATGGTGAAAAAGGTTTGGAATTTTAAAATACATGAAATGGTTTAATATTGAAAAGTATGGTTGTGATATTTTCAAGACTGATTTAAAATTAGAAATGGATGGCATTTGTAATGTAATGTTGTGGTATTGTTGATGGTGTAAATTTAATATTTTTAAGACATCAGTTGTTAATAAGTGATTTTAAAGGGATTTTTTCTTGGTTATAATGAATTGTATTGGGTAGACGTTATAGGAACCAATCAGAGTAGGCTGTTGAGAATTTGGTTTCACATTATCTATAGGTGAACCAATAGTTGTTCCATAGTATCAACTAGGATTTTCAAGCTATGGATATGGGATATGTGGGATGAGCGTCGACACGTCGATCATTTAGTTCAATTCAAAAAGAAGAATCTACCATCTATCAAGGGGATTCCAAGAAGTAAAAAAGAATACGTATGGTTGAATAGTATGAATCAAATCTTTATATTCCTTGGGAAACTAGTAAGGTTGAAAGTGAAGTTATAAACTAATATTCTGGAGGACCAAGCGCACCAATGTTTGAATTTAGAAATTCATAATAAATTAAACCAAAGCATGACATGGTGGGATTTTGAATAATTGTTAAAAACATAATTATATCATCACATATTTTAGAAAGTTATATTAATGGAATTATTTAGTTTGAATCCGGATAATATCGTAGTAATAGAGTATGTAGCTAAATTTATAAATTTTGTATGTTTTTCACCTAATGTTGTTGCATGTGAATCCTACAAGGCATGAATTTTTAATTCAGGGATGAAACCATAAATTCACTCAAAGATTAATTTAATTTGTATAACTTATTATAAAAATATGGTTAATACGTCAATTCTAGATGAAATAGAAATCTTGGAAAATGTGGTTATAGGAATCATATTTATTCTTATGGGAATAGGTGGGAACTCATAGACTTTACACAGGTAGAGTAGAGATACCTATTCTCAATGTGGGGGTATATCTCATAATCAGACAATGGGATCAATCATCTTTCCTCTTCGATTGAAGAGTATGAATAGATTTTTTCAGTTTGGTTATTTTGAGCAAATAAATGATATTGTATGGAACCACCTAAAGAATGTAAAATTTTCAATTATATGAGACATATTTTGTGCTATTTTGGTAGTTCTCCCACATAATGTGCTAAATAATCATCTCATACTAATCATGAATCTTATACATTGGCAGGATGAGTGAAACTGAGTAACTATCATCATAAAAATAAAGCGACTGAAAGTGAATCTAGGAATACCATGACTCCTTAGGAAATGTAATCTCAATAGAGTAACAAGGAGAAATGTGAAACTAGTACAAAATTATATGGATCTCTGTAAGTGATCATGGATGATAAATTAAGAATGTAGATGGTGATATATATAATTATTTTAACTTCTACCCTTATGCATGTTTGGTTTGATACATGTGTGTCCCAATAATTTATTTATTCTTATGTTGTTGATGATATGGGATTGTGTGTTGAGATGATGAATTTTTTTAAAACTACATAATACTCTTGGAAGAAGATAATTTTGAGCCTTTAGGAGAAAAAATTGTTGAACAATAATCAGTGGTGTTGAGTTAGTTTGGAATTTCTCTGTTTTGGAGACATATTTCTATGAATTGATATTGAGTGTTGATTGGTTGAAATGATTCAAGGTTCGCATTTACTATTATGATCAAAAGTATGATTTCACATCATTGGATGGATTAGAGCATCTATTTAGAGGATATGGGGATTTAAAGTCTATTATAGTTCAACTTTGGTCCCTGATAGTTAGAATTATCTCTTATATTTTTGTAGTAGTATCTTTGTAATTTTTGGATGAAATAAGGAATAGTTATTTTCCAAACATCGTCATATAATTTTTTGATGTTTTTCTTGAAAATTCATTAGGGTTTCCACCCCAATGATAAGTGGAGTTTACAATTGATCACATACCAGAGAATAGTTCTATATCACTTATATATTATTTTATAGAACCAAAAAAAATTAATGGAATTGATTAATCTATTGGGAGAGTTATAAATTAAAGGAATCATCCAACCGAGTAAGTCATTGTGGTATATACGGGTTTAGTTTGTGAAAAAAGAGGATGAAACTATTAGGCTTTCTGTGGATTATTTTAATCTTAAAAAAGTTATGATAAATAATCAATATCCTCTTCCATGAATTGATGACAAGTTTTATCAATTCAGGTAATCCCAATGGTTTACTAAAATGGAATTACGTTCGCAGTATCACCATATGTTGGTTCAAAAATAGGATATTCTAATTAATGATTTAAAGGTAAATATAGACTTTATGAGTATGTGGTTATGCATTTTTGTCTTACAAATTCACCTTCCAACATTATTTCACTGATGAAACAAATATTTCAAATGTATCTGGATTCTTTTGTGGCGGTGTTTTTGGATTAAATTGTGGTGTATTCATGGAAAAAGGCAGATCATAAGAAAAACATGGTAGTATTGTTGGGTATCTTTTGCGATCATTGTCTATACAAAAATACGTTCAAAGTGTCAATTTTGGATACATGAAGTGTGTTTCCTTGTACATTTATTTCTAAAAACGGCGTTTCTATGGATCCTGATAGGATATAGGTTGTTATATATTATAAATTCCAAATAATGTGTTTAAGATACATATTTTTTTGGATTATTTAGTTACTAATAATGATTTTTGTGTGATTTTTGATGACTAGATTCACAAATGATAGCTTTTAAGAGAAAGATTATTCCATCACAGTGGAATGATGAATTTCATAAGTCTTTTCAAAGGCTTAAATTTCACCTTATATCAGTTCCTATATTGATATTTCTAGAATCAAGACATGGATTTGGGGTGTTTTGTGTTTCTAAGAGATCATGGTTCGTATATGTTCTCACACCGGGATACAATTTCATTTCTGTTGACTCATGACAGTTTATGGTGCATGATAAGAACTGCACAACACATGATGTAAAATTAGCTCTTATGGTGCAATATTTTATTACTTAATGTTACTGTATATTTTGTGAAAAATTTATGGTGTGTATGGATTATAAGATATTAAAACACATTTTATCATAAATAGATATGAATTTATGAAAACAAAGATTCATAGAGTATATTAAAATGATTGAATTTGACTTAATGTATACACCGGGTAAAGGGAACTCTACGACAGATTCATTAAGAAGAAATTCATATAGTGAGTTAGTGAAAGTGTCTTCAAATAAATGGAAGATAATGTCGGTGATGGATGACATGCACTTGGATTGTGTGGATCAAGGTAATGTTGAAGTTGTATTTCTTGTATTGTTTATTCCTAGTTTTTTTGAGAAGGTTAATGGGGGGAAAACCATCCAATTCTTAATGTCTTTACATGAGCTCAAAAATCCATGTTGGAGAGACCATTCAGGGATGGATGCTTTATGGGATATCTATGTTGTGTTTTGGAGATCAGATTGTGTTACCTATGATGTATCAAGAATAAATTCTTAATACTTACCACCATTAAAGATGGGATGTTCATCTTGAAATATTAAGGATGTACATGACACTGAAAGATTAGTTTTGGTGGGAAATCATGAAGAGTAAAGTGGTGGAATTTGTTTCGAGATTCCTCTCCTATTAGTAGATCAAGGTATAGAATCAATGAACAATGTTTATATTGTTTTATTTTCCAATTTATATGTGTAAATGAGAGAATAAAACTATATACTCTGTCACAATCCTATAAATAATATTTATGAAACATGATTCCATATGGGTGATTGTCGATCGACTAAAAAAGTCAGCTCATTTCATCCCTATTTGTGAATCCAATACAGTGAAAGGCTTTTCCAAACTCTATATCCAAGAAGTGGTAAAAAGGAATGCAATACTAATTTCAATTGAATCATACTATGATCCAAGTTTTACATCTCATTTTTTGAAAACCTTACATAAATCACTTGGATCCCAATTGAAAATTTATATGAAATATCATCCTCAAATGGATAGATAGTCTAAATAGACAATCAAAACATTGGATGGAATGGTTAGGTCTTGGGTAATTGATTTTTTTGGGTCTTGGGAAGAGAATATATAATTAAAGGAGTTCTAATAAAACAATTATTATCACTCCTTGAAACATATGGATCCTTTTCAAGGATTGTAGGGTAATCCCTATTGGTCTCTACTTTTTTAGGTTCAAATAGAAGATAATTTACTAGTTGGTATAATCCTTGTGCAAGAATAAATGGAGAATATTCTCCTTATAAGGATGAATATGGTGATGGATCAGAGTCTTAAAAAATTATATGTGGATCACCATCGATGACTATTTTCATTTGAGTTGAGTGGTCATGTGTTCATAATAATCTCTCTAAGGATTGGGAGTCATTGTTTTGGCGATCATGGTAAGGTATCTCCTCAATATATAGACACTTTTGATATACTTTAACAAGTTTTAGTGGTGACATATTAGTTACATTTTCCACCACGGTTTAGATCTGTTCACAATGTACTTCATTTATTTCAGTTAGAGAAGTACTAGACTGAACCTAACTATGTGATTCTCTAGGATTGTGTAGACCAAGATTTGGATTCTATGTTGGTTAATGTGTAGTTACGAATTTTGGATATACAAGATAAATTATTTCATGGGAAAATCATCAATCTAGAACATATTTGGTGGAAATAGGGTCAGATTCAGGAGGCAGTGTTGGATCATGAATAGAAAATGATGGAGTAATGGTCTGAACTCTTCCAGAATGATGGTCATTTTATTTATTTATAGAGAAGAAAAGAAAATGTTGTGTAGAATGCAGAACCCTTAGTTTTAGGTACATGTCTCTTAATATATTTATTTTGAGTTGGTACAATGTTTGGGTTGAATTTCGAGAGTTTATAAGGATTTTCCCCTTTTGGGATGCCTTACCCATGGTGCACGATCAGTATAAATCATGATACATCTATAGGAGACCATTTAGGTGAAATAGTGGTCAGTGGGAAGGTGAATGGTTAGGGTATTAGTTTTGAAAAATTGTGTGGATGATTAGGAGAAACCGTACATTCTTGGACAAAGAGGAATGGCATGTTTGGGACAAAGTTTTTATAACTATGTGATCCAACCATGTGTGGAGTGCCTTAATATGTTAACTCTTCCATAGATAGTGCATGGTTTTCCTATCCATGAACCATATCCATGAACCATGTGGTTTCATATACCAAAACTGTTGATTTAATTTAGAATAAGACCTAATAGCCCTTTTATTACCTAATAATATTATAATCTTGAATTTCTTTTCCTCTCAATTATTAAGAGGATATTAACTTCAATATATGAGAATGTTTTAGGAGCTTCTAATCCCTTTGGATATCTAGATTCCCCATTAAATCTATTTTATTGACCATTCTTATTAGATAACCTCTCCTTCTCTTTCTTGAAACCATAAATCTGATTTTTTGTAGATTGATCCATCATCTTTGATGGGAATTATTTTCTTTTATTATTGGATCTATGGAAATAAATGTTTTTCATAACAAAATATATAAAATTGGAGTATTTTTCTTCATTTTTCCAATAGTTTTTAGGTAGGTGGATTCTTTCTCACTATTGCTTGATTAGAACATGAATGTTTGGTATTGAATTGATTAATTTCATAAAATGGTTGTGAAAACCCTTTTTGATTCTTATTTGAAATGTATTTATAGATGGTTTTGGGATATTATAGAAAAATATGTATTATTGAAAATTACATTTGGTTTCTGATTTTAAAATGATTATTTTAAAAACAATGGGTTTTAAAGAATTGAAAATGGTTATTAGAATGTCTTAAGGAAAGAAAGTTTTTATATGGAATAATTTGTCATGGTATTTGGAATACATTATTGGTGTGAGTTCATGAATTTTACTTGACCCTGAATAAGGTACATCTACCATTGTGGTACAAGATACCTGGCCCTAGAAAGGGGGCGTGTGCTATTGGGGAACAATGATTTTGGCCTCATATTGATGACTTTGTGGAGGGATGAGAGACTGCTCATGAGTATAGAACTATCACCTTGGTATGCAGAGTGTGTGTGTGGAGACATGGATATCATTTTTTAAAATAATGGAAAACGGTTTTTATTCTTTATGAAATGGTTTCCTTGTAAGTTTCTTATAGTTGGATATAAATTGATTAAATATCTTCAAAATATTTTATATAAATTATTCTAACAACTTTTATCATAGTAGTGTGAGTTTGTAAGTCTTTGGGGAAATCCTACTGAGTTTAGACTCAGCCCCTACTTGGGAACCATTTTGCATATGTAAATTTCATCTATAGATACATAGGTAAAGGCATGGTATTCTAGTTCTTTAGTGATTCTTTGTGATACCATATGCGTGGATTTTTGATTTGGAGCATGGATAAGGTTGGGAGATGATGGTTTTATTTCTTTGGAGCCTTTGGGATTTGTTTTTTTAATCGTTCTGTTATGTCACTAGGTTTCCTCTTAAAATATGATATAGTGTTTGTCTAGGTTATGTATCATTAGTTATGTTCTTGAGTTGTATTTTTATAACCATGCATCATATATAGGTTTCTTTGGTTATTTTATTGTGGTTTGGATGTTTATCATTCAAATGGAAAAGCATGCCCAAAATTATCATGAGGCCCTTGGAATTTATTTCTAGCCTTTGGTGTCTTGGGGATTTCACCTAAGGCCAATAACTCCCACCGCCTCTTCCCAAGACAATGGGTGAGGGGAAGGATGTTAAAAATGTTATCATCTTGTTTGGTACATGAATGGTATTAGTTGCACAGTGATTGAGATGGGTTGATAGAAAGGAGATAGGTTCTTCAGAACCTGAAATTTATATAATAAAAATACATTTATAACTATTTTATTATGAACTTCAAGTTACCAGGGTGTTTGGGTATGTGAGATTTTGAGATAATTCTAGGAGTTCTCACCTCATCAGTAGGGGTTTAACAGTTGAAAAGATAATGACTTGAATTGCTAGAAATGAGTTCACACTAGGATTGCAACATTCATTTTGAGTAATGATCTGTGATATAGAGAAAATGTTGTGTGTTTTTGAAAAAAATGAAATTTTTTAATTGAAAAGTATGGTTCTGATATTTTAAAAATGATTTGAAGGATGTAATAGTTAGATTTTGGAACAAAATGTTGTGGTATTGTTGATGTGGTAAATTTTAAATTTATAGGCCTTATATTTTTAATAAGTGGGATTTAACTAAATTTTTTGTAGTTTTAGTGAATGGAACTGGGTAAACGTCAATGGAACCAAAATGAGGATGCCGCTAAGAATATGCTTTCACCTGAGCTAAAGGTGAACCGATAGTTAGTATAAATTATCACCAAGGTTTTTAATGTAGTGAATAAGGTTACTAGGTAGGATAAACCTTGGAAATTTGATCTTTTAGTTCAGTTCCAAAAGCAAAATCCACACATATTTGGGGGGGGTTCTGTGATGGAAAAAGATTATGTTTGGTCGAATAGAATGAATTTAATATTCAATTTCCTTGGGACATCATCAAGGTTAAAAGTGAATATGGAAATGTATATGATAATGTACCTAGAATAAAAATTGTGGGATTTGGTTGTTCATGATAGATAAGAACAAGGTGTTAAATTGGATGATTTTGAATAATTGTTCAAAAATATATATCCTCACTTCTTTCAGGTTGCTATAATGATGGACTTCATCAGTTTGATGTAGGAAAATATCATTATATTAGAGTATGCACCTAAATTTATGAATATTTCTTATTTTTTATTGGATGTTGCTAAAATTTCATCCTTGAAGTAATTCATTTTTTGAGTCGGGGTTGAAACCAAAAATTCTCTCAAAGATTTTTGTTCTTTGTATAATTGATTGTAAGGAGATGGTCAATAGATTAATGATTTAATAGAGAGACATATTGGGAAAAAATGTTATAGGAATAATATTTATTCATATGGGAATAGGTGGGAACTATAATGGTAGAAACTAGAAAAGGGGCACCTATTCTTAATGGGGTGGTATAGCTCAAAATTAGACCATGGGATCGGTCACCATTCGCCCTTATATGAAGATTAATACGGGATGATTTCAATGGTTCTATTAAGCATATGAATCTATATTGTATGGAAACACCTAGAGAATGTCATAATTACAATCATATGTGACATCATTTGAACTATTTTCATATTTATCCAAGTTCGGGTGCTAAAGAAAAATATCATACTAATTAGGAATCTTATGCATGAATATGAAAATTGTAGCAGAGTAACTCTTGTCATGAGAATAAATAGATACAAGGTTATTCTTGGAATAGGATGAATTATCAAGAAATGTGATCTTGATATGTTAACAAAGAGAAAAGTTCACCAAGTAATAAATTATATGGGTCTAAGAAAGTGATCATGGATGTTCAATCAGGACCTATGACAATGGGATGTACTTTTATTCTTAAATATAACCTTATGAAAAAATATTTTCATATGGGAATACCCTAGTCATTTATTTCATCTCATGTTGTTGATGATATGGGGTTGTGTGTTCAGATTATTCCTTTTAAAAAAACTCATATTGGACAAATGGAATGCCAAGACGTTAGTTGGAAAGTATTTTTTACAGTAATCGATGGGGTTGAGTTGATTTGGGATATATCAGTTTTGAAGATGGATGCATGTGAATTAATTTTTGGTATGGATTAGTTGACATCATTCAGGGCTTGCATCGACAGTTATGATTAAAAGGTTTTTTTTCACAATTCTTGATGGTTTCAAGTATCTCTTTAGAGGAGATTGGAATATAAAGGCTGGTATAACAGAACTTAGGGCATCGATAGTCGAAATAGTCTCTTATTAATTGGAATAGATACATTTTTAATATATGGATGAGATCAGTAATATAAATTTTCAAAACCTATGGACTAATTTTCTATTTTTGTAATGAAAAATCTCATGATTTCCACCCAAAAAAAGAGAAGTGGATTTTATGGTTGATCTCATACAAGAGACTAGTAAAAAATCACCTTCTTCTTATTAGATGATACTAATAGAATTATTTTAATTGATGAATTAGTTGGAAGAGTTGGAGTGTAAAGGTTTTATTCAACCAAGTATGTCTTCATGTGGAACATCAGTTTTATTTGTAAAAAACATTGATGGGACTCTTAGGATTTTGTGGATTATCGTAAGCTTAACCATGTTATGATAAAGAATCAACATCCTCTTCCATGAATTGGAGATATATTTTATGAATTAAGGGGAGCCTAGTGGTTCTATAAAATTGAATTATAATCAAGGTATCATCAAATTAATGTTCGTAAGGATGATATTCTGAAGATAGATTTCAGAATTATATATTGCCATTATAGGTATGTGGTTATGTCTTTCGGTCTTACGAATGTACCATCCATATTTATGGAATTAATGAATTAGATATTTCAAATTTATCTGGATTCTTCTTTGGGGTTTTTTGGATGACATACTAGTGTATTCAAGGACATAGAAGAATCAGGTATAACACTTAGTAATAGTGTTGTATTTCTTTCGTGATCATCATTTTTATTCAAAACATTCAAAGTGTGAATTTTGGTTACATTATATACATTTCCTTGGATATTTCATATCTAATAATGGTTTTTTTTGTAGATCCTGTGAAGTTGAAGGCTGTTGTTTATTATGAATATCTAAATAATGTGTTTGAGATACATATTTTCCATTTCTTATCTAGTTATTACCAAGTATTTATGTGTGTATTTTCATGACTTGATTCACCAATGATAGCTTTGATGAGAAATATTGTTCCATTAAAATGGAACAATGAATGTAACAAGACTTTTCATGAACATAATGTTCTCCTTACATCAGCACCAATCTTGATATTTTTTGGAATCCAGATTAGGATATTTGGTGTATTGGATGATTCGAGGGTTGAGTTGTGTTCTTATACCAGGATATCATGTCGTTACTTATGTCTCATGATAATTAAAGGTGAATAAGAAGTACTAAACAAAAAAAGATTTGGAATTGGTTGTTGTGGATCATGCTTTAAAGACTTTGTGTCATTATATATTTGGTGAGAAATTTATGGTGTTTATGGATCATAAGAGCTTGAAACACATTTTATTACAAAGATATATGAATTTTAGGCAATGAATATGGATGAAGTATCTTAAATTTTTTGACATTGAATTAATTTATGTACAAGTTATAGGGAACTCTGTGGAGGATGAATCAAGCATGATGTAATGTATTAAGTTAGAGAAATAGGATTCAAATCAATGGAAGATAATTTCCGGGATATCTGACATACACATGGAGTTTGTGCATCATGGTTAGGTTACAATTTTCTTTCCAATTATAGTTATTCATGATTTGGTTGAGAAGTTTAAAGATTCCCACACATAAGATTCTGAATTTTTTTCTATGAGGTCAAATCTCAATAGTGGGGAGAGCATTGAGGGTTGTAAGCTTTAAGGGATATCTATGTTGTGTTTTTGAGATCAGATTTTGTTACCTCTGATGTATCAGGAACAAATTTTAATTATTACTACCATTCAAAATGGGATGTTCATACTGGAATATAAAAGATTTATAGGTAACTGAAAGCATATTTTTGGTGTGTGCGAATGAAGAGAAAAGTGGTAGAGTTTGTTTTCATATGCCTCGCATGTTATTCGGTCAAGTAAGAGCATTAGTAACTAGAATGTATATTGTGGTCTTTACCAAATCCTGTGTGGAAATTGGAGTAGATATTTATGGTCGTTTTCATAGGTCTACCATGAATGGTTAGGAAACATGATTCCATATGGCTGATTTTTCATTTCCTCACAAATTCTTCCCATTTAATCCCTATCGAAGAATCTAATATAGCTTAAGACTTATCCAAAAAAATATATCTAATATTTGATAAAAAGGAATGACGTACTAGTTTCAATCATATTAGACATAGATCAATGATTTGTGTCTCATTTTTAGAAATCATTAAATTAAGACCTTGGAACCCAATTGACAATGAGTATGGATTACCATCCTCAAATGAATGTATAGTCTGAATGGACAATCCAAATATTATAGGACATTCTTACGGATTATGTAATGGATTCTTGTGACTCTTTGGAAGAGTATATACTATTAGTGGAGTTCTTGTACATCAACAATTATCAGGCCTCAATACATATGGATCCTTTAGAATAATTGTATGGGCTTCCCTGTTTCTATCCACTTTGTTGGGTGGAAAAAGGAGGGACATCACTAGTTGGGCCACGCCTTGTAAAAGAAATAATTGAGAATATTCAGTTGATAAGTAAGTAGATAATGATGGATCAGAGTCATCAGAAATCCTATGTTGATAACTTTAATTACCATTTTCCTTCAAGGTGAGTGATCATGTATTCTTGAGAATATCTACAAGGATTGGGAAACATCTTTTTAAGAATCAGGTCAAGTTATCTCTTTGATACATATTCCCTTTTGAGATACTTGAATGACTTGGGGAGGTGGTATATCCATTGGATTTTCCACCAAGGTTCATTTCAGTGCATAATGAGTTTCATGTATCTTAGTAAAAGATGTATCATCGGGATCCTGACTATGTGACATGATTGGATCACATCGACCTAGAGCTGGATGCTATGTTGGTTCATGTACCAGTATCGATTCTGGATATGAATAGAATGTCTTTCATGGGAAAATCTTAAGGTCAGTGTTGGTTTTGTGGCAATAAGGTCAGATTTAGGAGGAAATGTGGGAGTGGGAAAAGGAAATTATTGGGAAATGGATCGAACACTTCCAACATATTGGTGGTTTCATAATTTTTGATGATGGAAGGAACATATGTGAGAAGAATGAAACACACCTATTTTTAGGTACATGGCTCTTTATTAATGTATTTTTAGTTGGTACAATGTTTGGGTTGAGTATTAAGAATTTATGAGGGTTTAGGAACTTTTTAGAGGCTTTTCTGGAGGTACAAGATTAGTAGAAACCATGCATAATCTCTAGGAAGAAGTGAAAATGAATTAATGGGAACTTGGAAGGTGCACAGTTAGGTTCATGGTCTGACAAAACCATTTGGATACCTAGGAGAAACCTTTAATTCTTTTACAAAGAGGAATAGAACAGTTGGCACACATTTTGTCTAACCATGTGATCCAATCATGCGAGAGGAGTCTTGAGACAAAATCACAAGCACATTTAGTGAATAGTTTGACTAACTATGTTCCCTAACTATTAAATGTGTAGCACATGAGCATCAACACAGTTGGTGAGGACTCCTTAAGTGCATCCAAGAGACCCGGGATCAAATCTAGGTGGGGGATAATTTCTGGGGTACTGTAGCAGGTACTGTAGAAGATACTATATCGGGAACTGTAGCAAGAACTATTTTTCACTATAGCAGCTGGGAATATGCCCCCATTTGGGCCTTCGGGCCACCGATATGGTCCCTGAGTCCTTTAAGGCCTTCGGTCACCCAGGCCTTCGGGTCAGTAAGGCCTTCGGGCCACCTCAAGGCCTTCAGGACACCTTTAAGTGTACATGCAAACCAGACAACCTAAAAGGAACAAGATTCAGAAGGAGGAGGAGCAAGGAGATTTCACCATAGAAGAAGCTAAACAGATTACAGGAATGAGAGGGTATGGCACCTGCCATTAGGACAAGCCTGTGCATGCACTGGAAATCCTAGCTGAACAGCCATGCGAAGGTCGAGAGATGATTTCACGATGTAGATGCTAGGGAGGAGCAGTTATAAGTAGTTGGTCTGGGTTGTATGTAATGTTTGAAGCCTATGTGTAATGAATTCCATAAGGCATACATGCCATGTAATGCTTACACCTACGGGCCTTTTAAGGGTTTTACCTCACCCCTTGAAAGGTGGATTATCAAAAATCAATAAAAAATGAAGGCCTTAGGGCCATTGGAGGAACTATGAAATGTGTAATTTCGAATATGGAAATTGTAAATCTAACACAGATTAATACCGTGGACCACATTTTATTTCCTAATTCATTATAATCTATAATTCCTTTTCTTCCAAAGGCTTGAGGGGTTATTCCCTTCTATTAGAGAGTATGTTTTAGGTGATTCAATGCCTGTTTGAGATCCAGATCAACCTATAAGTCTCTATCATTTGTCGTTCCTCTTATATATCTTCTTCTTCTCTTTCTTGGTACCTTAAATTTGATCCATTATGGATAGATACATGTTCCTTAATAGTAATTATGATCTTTTATGGTTATATATAGGGAAGTAAATGTGGCTCATGATTAGATCAAGATAATTATTGTTTCTTTCTTAATTTTTTCAAGTATCTTTTAGGTTGGTAGATACTTTATAAGTTTAAACTGATTATAACATGATATATTTGTATTAAATTGATTGAATTTCATATAATGGTTTTGAAATCACTGTTTGATTCTAGTTGGAAACATATTTAGTGATGGTTTTGGTAAATTGTGGAAAGTGGACAGATTATTGAAAATTATCTTTAGTTTATGGTTTTAAAAAAATTCTAGTTCCAAAACATGGAAAATGATTATTGCAATGTTTTAAACAAAGAATATTTTTATATTTAATTATCTAGAATTGTTTTTGGAATACACAGTTATTGTGAGTTTGTTCTTTCAATGGGACCCTGAATAAGATGTGTGTACTATTAGGGTATAAGATATGTGACCCTGGATAAGTGGCATGTTCCATTAGGTCACAAGGAGATTGGACACCTAGTGATGACTTGGTAGATGGATTAGAGACTTCTCATTAGTATAGAACTATCACCTGAGCATGCATGGTGTGTGTTTGGAGACATGGATGTGGGTATGGTAAATATTGTAGAGAATGTTTTTGATACTTTTTTAAATGATTTCCTTGGAAACTTCTCATGGATGGATATAAATTGTTTAAGTGTTTTCATTATATTTTATATAAATTTTTCTAACAAGTTTTATCCTAGAGACGTGGGTTGGGAATTAATTGGGGAAATTATTCTATGTTTAGACTCACTCTCTTCTTGGGAACTATTGTTTGTTTGTAGATTTCATTTATTAAGGAACAGGTAAAGGAACTGTTTCTATGTTCTTTAGTGATTCCTCTTGATACCATGGGCATGGCTTATCAAGATGATGATTGGAGAATGTTGGGAGATACTTGTGTAAGAACCCATATCATCATTTCAGGTAGAGATATATATTTTGGGTTGTTTTTTAGGAAAAAGGAAGAGATGGGAAATTTTCTAAGTACACGTTGTGTACCCTTGAGTACACGTCATGTAGCCGTGTACTGGAAATATGATGGCCGAGTACATGGTCATGTGGGTGTCTTGGCTGACCGCCTAAAGTGGGAGACCGAGGAGGCTAGTACACTGTGTAAAAATTAAATGAACACACCGTGTAATTTTCTTTATTATTTGAGTAATCAAATTGGTCTCACATCTCATATTTAGAACAAAATTCTTCTTCCTATGTCTCATACAAGAGTGTGATGTACAACCAAAGATCATCGACCTCCTATCATTCCTCTGTCTGAGCTCCGATTGAGATGCTGCTTATTACATGTGATTACCATTGGTCAGTTATCCCTTTCCCTATATCATATTTTACTGATTTCACCTCTCTCATGAGTTATCAAGGGTTGATAATTTTTACCCTTTTTGTAGATCTACGTCGTTCTAGGTCGATTCAAGGGACGAATTTCATGAGTGTTCAACATACAATATCAAGGTAGGTGGTTTGTTCCTTTCTTGACTGTCTTCGATTTATATATTCTTAAAGTGGAGAATACCCATGTTGGGGTATTGCGTATTTTGGATTTTTACCCTATTAAATACAAGCTATGGTTTGGGTATTTGATTAAGGGTCATTGCCTATGCATAATATTTTATACCCTTGTTTATGGGACATCCCACGGGTGTGTTCCCTTATTTGACTTTTATTGGATGTTTGGCCTAGGTTATCTATAAGGAATACTATGATTTCCATTCCATGAGTTGTTATGATGGAGTTGATTGGATATATGTGATTCCAGTTTTTATCTTTTATTAAAGTTTATCCATGTAATAGTTTTAATTGTATATAGATCCTTTCATGAATGTTTTATGAGTGATGATCTTCCCTAGACCGTGAGATACTTGGACTAGGAAAACTATGGGGGTTTCCATGATTATTTACACAACACCGTGAGAGCCTTGGTGTATATTTTGAACCATGGTGTTTTGATCGTGATAGATACCCTGAGGTCACTTAGGATTATATACACTATGTTGACCCAGGGGGTATTGATCGTGAGAGCTACTCAGAGGTCATGTGTAATTTATTGATTCCATGTGGACCTAGGGGCATTGACCATGAGAGCTACTCATGTGTGAATTTTAAATGGATTAGTTCTATGTAAAAAAGGGGTTAGACCATGAGATATTTCCTAGACAGTTGTTATGAATGCTTGAATGAAATATTATGGCGAGTCCACCAAGCCAAAGCAAAAGCTTCAACTTGGTTCACTTTTTTATTTAGATGGTAATCTGAGATGTATTGTTTGTTACTATTACAAAAGGGGGATACATAGATTAGGTTTGATCCCAAGGTTACATTATTAAATGGATTGAATACTTATTGAACATAAATGAATGTATTTGAAAACTGTAGGATTTTTTACTTATGAGTACTTCCTAGTTTATTGATTTATTTCTGAATACTACCTGTTATATATATTCACTAATAGTTAGGAACAGATATTTTGGGGATTGCCTACTGGTATTTGTCTTACACCCCATATGGGTCATGCTTTTGGATCCAAATAGATTAGATGGTTGTAGGTATAGATAAGGTAAAACATTATTATTCATCAGGTACATGATTATTGTTAGAGCTGGAGAGTATGGGACTATGCAGAAGGCTTGCGATGCTGTTAGAGTTTACGGTTTTAGGAAATTTTTTTCAATATCATTTTTTCAGCATTGTGACTTCTTTGGATGCTTCCTTAGATACATGTGACATGAATCACTCATTTATATAGGCTTAATTTGTTTATACTATTAGTCTTCTACTATTTACTTTTGGCATATGGTATTACTGCTTCTGCTACTGTTTACTATTTCTTTCCACTATGTTACTCTACCTGTGAAGGTATAGTTTCCCCAATATCACACCTAAGGCCCTCACTACTAGTTTGAAGCCTCTAGAATTTGGGGAAATATGCTTGAGGCCATGTGACCAACCGGGTACGGGGCACCATTGGGCGACACCCAGATTTGGGATGTTACAAAGTGGTATCAGAGGAGTTGAATTTTTTTATTTTTCTTACTATTTGAAGAATACAGATAGGGATAAGAAGTAATAGGTATTTGGTAACAAAATATTCATGGGAGTAGCAAACCTGTGTATAGGGAAAATCCAATTTACCTTGATATTGCAATTTTTATGTTTTTTCAATCATTATAGTTGATTTGATTTCACCATTGGGTGACACACTTGTTTTGTGTTATTATTGTTTATATCATTTTTGTTTTTTTAAATCCATTGAGATGAGGGTATTAAATCTCATTTATAATGTTGGAACTTTCTAGAGATCACATGTCATGCATTCTGGTCATGCCATTTAGGATACATTACTGATTGTATGTTATTGTGATAGATATTGTTCTAGATATGTAAGCAATTCTGATAAATGTTGTGATATAATACCTTCTATTTTGATATGGAATTGGAATATGTCAGTTTCATTGGGGTAAACACTAAACCTTGGTCACTAAGGTTTTATAGTCCCTCTTGAATAATGATTTTGTGGATCATGTTTGAACTTTAATTGAATTTTGTCATGTTGTTATGTGAATAAGAATAAAAATATTTCATTCATAGGTGTTTGGGCAGTCACGGGTCAGAATTTTTCTTGACTTGGAAAAAGTTTTACATTTTCAAGGGTACCAGAGAAGTTTCAGAGGCTTACTGTCTAGAAACCAAGACAACATGGCGTGTGGTGTTATGAACACGTGCCCTATGTTCATCTATTTTGGAAGAAAAAACTATTCATAATTACACATCATGTACTGTATCTACACACCATGTGGTCATTAAACATGTTATTGACTGTGTGAGAAGATACACGGGGTTATTAAACATTGGTATAACACGCCATGCACTGGGAGTTCATGTCATGCTGTAAAGACCATGTGTCCAGCTGTGTGAATAACGACACAAGTGGATGAGACTTAGGATTTACACACTGTGTCCTATTTATGCACACCATGTAGAGTTGACCATGTCTCCAACCATGTGGCAATGGACATGGGTGGTAAGAACATAGGTAGTACACACACAATCTTGGGTGAACATGTCATTTAGTTTCACCCAGGAGAGAACCGTGTGGTTTGATCTGTGTATAAGTACTTGGTTAGGGGAAAATTTTGGTACACGCCATGTCATTGGAGGAACACATCTTGTGTATGGATGTTACATGACTAGGTTGGGAAGAGGTATGTTCCATGTTAAAAAGATTATGAGAATACACCATGTAGAGTTTATACACACCATGTAACCCTATTTCGTAGAACTTGAATGATTTATTCTTATGTTGGATTCTTGCGATTCTAAATTACTGTCTTTTATAATCACGAACTGAGGTGTGAGGTTGACCTTGAAGATTCATGCTGCGAAGAATTCCTCTGGTATTGTTCCATGTGTAGGGTGATGACCGAACACCGGAAAGGATAGATCAAGGACTACAAGTAGAATCCCCTATCATGAATGTCTTGGCACCAGCTATTATATCAGACACAGGTGCTGATCCACAGCTCTGTAAAGGCTTTATGAGGATGATTTAGACTTTCCAGAGAGCACCATGTCATGTCTCGACCATGGTAGAGTTGAAACGGGTGTTCTAGAAGCAACACCCTCCCACTTTTTTGGGGATGGAGGACCAGAGGCTGCATAGTCATTGTTAGAGGCCATTATTTCCATTTTCAAGCATTTGAAGACACCACCAGAGAGGAGGGTGATGTTCATGAAGTACATATAGTGTGATTCCACCAATAGATGGTGGGATGTTATCACACAGCTTGGATGTCATTGGGATAGGTCTTGGGAAGAGTTTTAGAGGAACTTCTATTAATACTTCTACATCGAGACATTGAGGGCCGATCGATCTTGTGTGTTTATGAATTTAGAGAAGGTTTCTCTTTCAGTGATAGATTTATCTTCTCGTTTCATAGAGATTGAGTGCTTCAAAACTGCTTTGGGGGTGACTATTTATCACTTTCCTAGTGGTTTGAGTATAGTCTTGGTTATGAAATCATATCACAGGTGAATGTCTCCAGGATGAAATTGGTGATGACTATAGTGAATCAAGTGATGATTAATGAGAGTAATCTGAGGGATTTGGCATCTACAATCCAGGGTGTTTCAGCATATAGGGCTAGTACTCCTTCATTTAATAGTAGGAAGTGCCACAGGGATCCTTCAGGTGGTGATTCAAGTAGCAGGGATGTAACTTTTTGTAGCTAGGTGAGGTGCTTCTACTACTGAAAGACTGGGAACACGATACATCAGTTCCTGAGGGACCTAGTTGAGTGCTAAGATTGTGGAATGATGGGTTATATTCATCATTTTTTGGTTCTTCTCACTAGATGCTAGTGAGCGGGGGTTTGTTTTGACTCCAAATTCAGGGGTAGGACCACCATTTTCTCCTCATCCTAGGAACTGGAGTTCATCAAACCATTCAGGCTGATGAGGTGGTCTTGTTCATGGTAGTCAGGATTTAGGTTTTCAGTGACAGGATGGAAGATCAGCTCTAGGTGGTCAGGATGGGTAACATGGTCGTGCTATAGGTCAGACTTTTTCAGTGGAGTAGACCAAATAGGAGAAGGATCTGAAACATTCTACGATTAGATATAAGATTCTAGTTGCACTATAATTATCTTCCGCACATTTTTTTATAGGTGCTTCCCATAGTTTCATATATGATTCCATTGTGGAGAGACTTGGGATCTATATCATTACTCATGAGGAATTTATGATGCTAGACATTCTGTTATGGATTAGGAAGGCTAGTGTACATAAGTGAAAGGAGTTACCTCTTGAGGTTGGTGGGTGTAACTTCTTATGGGACCTCTGTGTATTAGAGATGAAAGTCTTAGATGTCATTCTCAGAATGGACTGGTTAGTCTCCTTTTAGACCTTTGATAACTGCTATCTCCATAGGGTGAGTTTCATGTCACCATAGGGTGGGTCTTTTCTATAAAAGAGAGAATGGGTTGTCCAGGAGAGTAGAACGAGACCCAAACATCATGGGTTGGGAGGAATTACAGCCTAGATTACTAGTTTATATCTGGATGGCCAGGGGACTTCACATATGGACTATTCTCCAATGGTAGATTGTTTTATAGATGTATTTATCGAAAACTTTTCATGTTTACCTCTGGAGTTTGAGGTATATTTTTTTATTAAGATTATGTCTGGAGTAGCATCGGTGTCAATTCCTCCCTATATGATGGCTACATCAGAGTTATAGGATCTCAAGAAGCAGTTAGAGGAGTTTCATCAAAAGGGATTCATCCAACCTAGAACAACTCATTAAGTTTCACCTTTCCTCTTTATGAAGAATGTGGATGGAACCCTTAGACTTTGTGTGGACTCTCAGAAGTTGAACTAGTTGATGGTCAAGAACCCATATCCCTTGATGAGGATTGATGACCTCTTTGATCTACATTGAGGAGACCTGGTTTTCTCAATTGTTTAACTTGAGATCTGATTATCATCAGTTGTGCGTTAGACCATCAGATATATCTCTTACAGCCTTTCGGAGGAGGTATGGTTTGTATGAGTATTTGGTTATGTAGTTTGGTCTCTCAAATGCACCAGCAGTTTTCATGGAACTGATAAACTAAGTGGTCCATCAATACTTGGATTCTTTTGTGGCAGTCTTCATGGACAATATCTTGGCATACTCTCAATCCTGACAAAACCATGCCACCCATCTTGAGGTTCTTTTGAGTACACTATGAGAACATATGTTGAATTATAAGATCATAAAATTACACTTTTAAATGGACTAGATTCACTTAATGGTTAACGATATCATAGATACAGGAGTATCAGTAGACTTAGAGAAAGTGAAAGAATTAGTTTTTTGGGAGGACCGGAAGAACCTCTTTGATGTAGAGAGTTTTTAGGGCTTTCTTATTACTAAAGATGCTTTATTCAGGTCTTTTCACGCTTAGGAAAACCACTAATAGGCCTGACTAATAATTTTGTAAATTACTTGTGGACATAATCCTACGATTCAGCCTTTAAGGAGAAGAATGTGAGGTTGAATTCCGCACTGATACTGATTTTTCCAAAGCCAGGAAAGAGTTACATGGTTTACTGTGATGTTTCAGGTATCGGGCTGGGAGAAGTTCTTATGAAGGTGGAAGGATTCATTACGTATGGGTATCAGAAGTTGAGGCCACATGAGTTGAATCACCTGATTCCCAATCTTTATTTATTTGCAGTTGTGCAAGCTTTACGTTGTTGGATACATTATCTTTTTGGAGATCATTTTTTGGTATTCACTAACTACAAAAGTCTCAAGTATATCTTTATATATAATTATCATAATTTTGGACAATGATGGTGGGTTGAGTACTTTTAGTACTTTGACATTGAGCTTACCTACACGCCAGGGAAATGACATGTAGTGGCTGATTCGTTGAGCAGGAGGACTTAGATATAGGTAGTTCAGGTGGCAAGTAATGAGTGGAAAAATATTGCTACGTTCTCAGAGATTCATTTGGAGGTTCACTATAGAGAGGGGAAGAAATTTATTTGATATATAGTTATTACCTCTACTCTTCTAGATGGAGTGAGAATGTGGTAGCTATCAAAATCAAAAGGCCTTGTCCTACAGAAGAGTGTATCAGGCGGGACCCAAATCCTTGGTGGACCATAGATGAGGATGAGATATTTTGTTTTCATGGGTGTGTATGGTTGTCATTAGACATACGTGAGGATTTGATGTGATATTTTCATTACTCTGTTTAGGATGTTCATGCTGGTGTCAATAAGATGTATCAAGATCTACACGATCAGTATTGTTGTCTAGGTATGAAGAGGGATGTTTCTGATTTTTTTATGATATTTTCCACCTATTAGTAGGTGAAGGAGGAGAATCATCCACCAGTAGGGCTTTTAAAATAGTTTCTCATTCCTGAGTGTAAGTGGAATGAAATCATGAGGGATTTCTTGATAGTTTTACCGAGGTCTCCTTGAGGTAATGATGTTGTGTGGGTTGTTATTGACAGGATCACAAGGGTTCACATTTCTTGCCGATCAAGGAATCCTTCAGTGTTTATGATATTATAAGGTTGTACATTTGAGAGATTGTGTGTTTTCTTGGGGTTATGAACATGATCAATTCATAAAGGGATGCCCGATTTGTCTCTTGTGTCGGGAAGGCATTATAGAGGGCTTTGGGTACACGGATACTTCTGAGTACAACATACCATCCCCAAATAGATGGTCAGTCTGAGTGCCTGATTCATGTTTTGGAGGACATGATTTGATAATACTTCTCAATTTTGAGGGGTATTGAGAAGATAATATACCCCTTGTGATTTTCCCTATAATAATAGTTTTCATGATACAATTCAGATATAACCATATGAGGCTTTGTATGGTAGTCCATGCCGATCACCCCTATGTTGGCTAGAGGCAGGAGAGACAGCTATGCTTAGACCTCGTCTTGTCCCTAAGAAAACTGAGTAGGTGGAGTTGATTCTAAAGGGTATGTCTATTTCACTATCTTTCTATAAATCTTATTCTGATTTACTGAGACATCCTTTGGTGTTCGATGTCGGAGATCAGGTTTTCTTATGTGTCACACAGAGGTTGGGACCTAGGAGGATCAAGAGATAGGGAAAGCTTTGATCGAGATACATTGGGAAATTTGAGGTTTTGGACAGATTCTGGTCAATTGCCTATCGATTAAAGTTAACTCAATGGTACCATACTATGCATGACTTCTTCCATTTTTCTCATCCACGACGTTACTTTTCAGACCAATCTCATGTTTTTCAACCCGATGAGGTTGAGTAGGAGGTGGATGCGTCCTTCGAGGAGCACCCAATTCGAATTGTGGGTCATATCACAAAGGTTATCTATGGCTAGTTTTTTTCACTTTTATGGGTTCTATGGATGAACAAGTGAGTACAAGATGAGACTTGGTAGAGGGAGGCCAATATACAGTCCCAATGTCTAGAGTTGTTTGAATTTTCTTCTTTTCCTTCCTTGGAAGGGAAATTCGGGGATGAATTTCATTAAGGGGGGAAGTTTGTAAGAACTTAAATCCTCATTTTAGGTAAGGATCATTATTTAGGGTTATTTTTTATGAAAAATGAAGAATTGTTAAATTTTCTATGTACACTTTGTGTCATCTTTAGTACGTTCCGTGTACTCGGTTTTCATGTGTGGCCATGCACTGGCCGTTTAATGGCCGAGTACATGGCTGTGTGGGTGACTAGGATGACTGCCTAAAGAAAGATATGACTTAGACTAGTGCACACTCTATTCATTAAATGAACACATCATGTAATTTTATTTTTTATTTGATTAATCAGATCAGGGTCACATCTCATCTCTAGAACGAACTTCTTCTTCTAGTGTCTCATAAAAGAGAGCGATGTACAACAGAAGATCTTTGAGCTCCTTTCCTTCCTCCGTTCGAGCTCCAATTGAGAAACCGCTGGTTACATTGGATTTCCACCTGTGAATTCTTAGTTTACCTAGTTCTCCTCTTCCCGATGTATCATCTATCATGAGTTATCGAGGGTTGATCATTTTTACCCTTTTCATAGATCTATGTCATTATAGGTCGATTCAAGGACTGATGTTCCAGAGTGTTCATCATACAAACCTTAAGGTAGATGGATTGTGACTTTATTCAATTTTCTTTGGATTATATATGATTAAAGTTCCAAATACCAATGTTGGGGTGTTGCATATTTTAAATTTTGACCCTGTTAAATATCTTCTATAGTTAGGTTTTTTGATTAAGGGTTATTTCATATACGTAAGATTGTATACCCTTGTTTATGGGACAACCAAAGGGTGTGTTCCCTTGTTTGACTATTATTGGAAGTTTGGAATTTCTTTTTAATGATGCATACTATGATTTCCATTCCATGAGTTGTTAGGATGGAGTTTATTGGATATATGTGCTGCTTGTTTTTATTCTTTGACTAAAGATGAGCTATGTAATAGTTTGAATTTCATGTAGAGCATTTAATGACTGTTGTATGTGCACTGGTCTTCCTTGGACCATGAGGGCCTTGGATTAGAAAAACTATGGGGGTTTCCATGTTTATTGACATAGGACCTTGAGAGACTTGGTGTAGATTTTTACCTAGGGGGTATTGACTGTGAGAGCTACCCAGAGGTTGTTTATGATTATTTATACTACATTTACCCATGGTTTATTGACCGTGCGATCTACCAAGAGGACATTTGTAATTTATTGATTCCATGTGGACCTAGGGGAATTGACCATGAGAGCTACCCATGTGGTCATTTTAAATTGATTAGTGCTATGTTAAACTAAAGTGGTTGGACCATGATAGCTTTCCCAAAGAGTTGTTATGAATGATTGATTGAATGATTATGAAAATTCTGTTATGCCAAATCACAAGCTTGGAATAGGTTCACTTGTTTGTTTAGATGGTCTTATGAGATGTATGCTTTGTTACTATTTCACTGGGGGATACAGAGCTTAGGATTGATTCTGAGGTTACAATATTCAATGGATTGAAAAATTAATAAACATACATGAATGTAATTGAAAACTGTAGGATTGTTTACTTTTGAGTACTTCCTAGTTTTTGTCTTCATTTCTGCATATTACCTATGATATATATTCCCTGAAAGTTAGGAAAAAATCATTTTGTGGTTGCCTACTCATATTCATCTCACACCTTGTTTGTGTCATTCTTCTTTACACAAATAGATTATATGGTTGCAAAAATAGATAAGGTCAAGCACCCATATTCATCAGGAACTTGACTGTTATTGGAGATGGATAGCATGGGCCAAGCCGAGGCTTGTGATGCTGTTGGAGTTTACTATTTTCTATACTTTTTTTTAGTATTTCATATATATCATTGTGACTTTTATGAATGCTTTCCTAGATACATGTGACATGCATCATTTATTTATATATTTTGTAGTTTTTTATACTATCATTCCTCCACAGTTTACTTATATTTTACGGTATTATTGCTTCCTCTATTGTTTACTATTTGTTTCCACTTTGTTACTTTACCTATGAGGGAATAGTTTCCCCACTATCACACCTAAATCCCTCATTCATAGTCGGTATCCTATAGTGTTTAAGGAAATTCACTTGAGTCCTTGTGACCAACCTGGTATAGGGCACCTTTGTGTGACACCCGGAACTAAGACATTACAACTGGTTTTATGTGTTTGGAGTCTTTGGGGTTTTTAGTATTTTTATTCCTTTGGTTATGTCACTTATTTTGGGAATGAACTATTATATGGTGTTTGGATTAGTTATGTATCAATAGTTATGTATTTCAGTTCTATTTTTTTAAACTTTCATCGTATAGAGGTTTTTTTTGTTATGGTCTTATAGACTGGATGTTTATCTTTTAAAGGGAAAATCTTACCTCAAATGTTCTTGATTCCCTTGGAATTTATAACCATCCTTTAGTGTCATGGGGATGTCAACTAAGGCCAGTATCAGCCACCGCCTATTCCCAAGAAAATGGGTGTGGGGAGGGATGTTATAGTTATCATGGATAAGTGGATATCACTATAGGATTGTACTAGTGTGATTATATATTATATTATACTTGATATCCTAGAATACTTTTGTGTATTGCAGTAAAGAGAAATGTAATGATTTACATTAGTTATCATAACAAAATGAATATCACCTTATCCTAAAGAAATTTTAGAATATACTAGTATACAATAATTTATGTATTTACATTATTTCAAGTAAAAAATTATGGAAATTGTTCCAATGATGGTGTGATGAAATTTTAAATAGTTCTGGTTAAACAACAAAATTTTTCATCATAGCATTTCATGTTATCATGTTAAGAAGTTCGAATGTGTTCGAAGAGTTAAACGACTATGAATATTATTCCTAAACAACACAATTATTCAAGATTTATTAGTTAATATATATTTATCACTAAATGTTTCATTGGTGGGATTTATCATATAGTCACATAGATATATAGAAGGGATTATATATGTATGTGATGATTTAACAAAACCTATAAATTAAAGTGGACATATGGCTAATCTGGAAGTTTATTATATATGATATGATAAATTGATGCTTATGTTGGGTTTGTTAAATATTCATAAATGAGTTTTAACAAAATGAAATGAATCATAATAGATGAAATTAAATCTTCACAGCATCATTCTTTCACATGGGAATCATATATGTATATATTGATATACATTTTCTGAGTGTAATGATAATTTACCTCTCAAAGTATAGCTTTGAGTTATTCGCAACCAATGTTATTAATTAAGTATAATATGTTATGATAAAATGATATTGTTATCATTATTAGGATTCTTATATCAAGATAAATTATATGCTCATGAGGAACAAAAAGGGTTTGTGTGCTCTAGGGGACCCACTAGGTATACCACATAGAGTGTTATACAGATTTATTTGGTTTTCTAGGGGTAAATGGATCATATTTGAATCCCCACTGCCTATGGTAGGTGATATACCTAGAATGAGAACATTTATATATTTATATGCTACTTACATAATTATACATATTGACTTAGCTAATATGGGGGTTGTTATGAATGTCATTTTTTATGTCACTGGTTGGAGCTTAAATAAGATGGGATTTATCATCTTGTATGATGTGTATGATATATGGTCCCTAAATTGAGAGAGAATATGAGATCGTTTGACCTCACCAATCTATTACATATCTATCTAGATAAGGGACATATGATGTACTTAACCATTAAGGTGAATGAAAAGTGATATATTCACCGAACAATTTATTATATACTCTAAGAATCAAGAACATATGACTCAGATTTATGGGATTAACATTATCTATGTCCTATGGTCACTCAAGGTCTTGGATAAATAGAAAATATGAGAATTCATGTTTTCATATGATACAGATTGGTGGACACATGTATAGAGATACATGTGTTTGATGGAGATCATTCCAGGTTCCTTTATAGCTTGAGCATTACTGATGCTTTTCTATGGGCCACCCTTTGCTTACATTCATGAATCTAGAAATTCGTTTTTATTGTCATTGCTATAAAGGTTTTTGGGGTCACACTTTATGGTTAACCTAATGGGGATTGATTTTAGCTCAGAAACCTTCTCTAAAACAGTTTTAGAGTAAATCCAAAACAATTTTGGATGGGTATTCAGAAGGTATTACATAAGATATGATACATGGTGAAGTTAATGAAAACATTAAAATTGTATTTTGTATAATATACAAAATCTGTTTTGGATATGGTTTTAAAATTTATGATATATGATATAATATATGGTGAAATATCATTAAGTCTATTAGTATTTAGTGCAAGTGGGATATTAAATGAGATATTCCCTAAAGTCTTATATATATGATGTTTGTGTGTGTGATGTGTTGTAATTTATATAAATTAACATTTTCATTCATTATGGATGCATATTTCCATCCTTACTATGACTTTGGTCAATCATCTATATTGAAAATAATTTATCAAGGTATTATATGTGATATAATGTGAGGGAGGAGAAGGATCGTATGATGAAAGAATAAGTCAAATAATGCATTCGTGTGTTATAACACATGATTAAATGTATTAGCACTCAAGGAGATTCCACGAGTTATTATATATAACATATCCATGTGATGGGTGTAGGTGTTTTTGTTTTTCTTGTTGTTTGGTAGAGACTTCCATTAACATGTATCTCTCTTCATCCTCTTCCTTCCCCTTATAATGATCTAGCACATCATGTAAGAAGAATAGATCCCATATGAATGTTAGATGATTCGGTGTAGCCCATGGATACACTATGGATATGAGATTTATTTTATCTTCCCTTAATGAATTATATCACGCCCATGTGATGATGGTTGAGATGTTTTGGATTCACTTCAGTTTACAAAACACATTAATGTAACATTTTATTCAATTCTATTTTTGTATAGGTTTCACATTTCTTACATGAGTGATCTTGATAAAGTTTTGAAATGAATTTCACATATTCAAATAATTATTATCAGACTCATTTAAATCCCTTTATATAAGTATAAATTATCATTTTTACTGACCTGAAAAAGTATATCACATGGAATTTCAAACATGTATTCTTTGATATACATTTTTTAAACCAATTATAAAATATATTAGTGGTCAAAATAGTTGATTAGAAATTGAATAATGGAAAAAGTTAATCAATCAAACCAAAACTGAACTTGAAAAATATCCTTGAATTTGGAAACATTATGTGATGCTATATTTCCTTTACTCCTAACAAAGGAAAAGGTGAACTGGATAAAAAACTGCTCAGAAGACCAAATATCCTCTAACAATATCCCTTATACAATGAAAACCATGGGTCTCAAATTAATCAAGGAAATAATATTTGACTCTAATTCAATTTCTCACAAGCCCTAAAGCTTCATAAACCACAAACCCAAACAAACTACTTTATCCTTGGAAATTAGAGGACTCAAACATATAATAAACGTTTTTTCTATGGATCCTAAAACATGGAATAAGGAGCACCGATCAACAACCCTTGCGACCACCTGTTATTCATCAAACACCATAGCATCAATGTTAACCTTAATTGACCCAGTTTTCAACAGTATCCAATAATGAATTACTACTTGTTACACTCTAAAAGAAACTTCTTTCTTTTGAATCCTCCAAATTTCAACAAAATAGATAGACCTTTTCATCCAAACCATTTTAGGATAGAAATTATTTTTGAAAAAAAATATCATTATATCACATCCACAAAAATTATGAAATCTTATAAATCTCTTGAAACACATATGAATCCAACAAACTATACCATCTTTGAAATACTTCCTTATATTTAATAACATACAATGGAAATAGAAATAGGTTTTCCCCCCATAATATCCAAATTAGTGAAACTTACTAACATCAAAACAGTGCATGAAATTTTTTTCCTTACTATTGCTGAATAGAAAAAACTGTAGTGAGGTGGAAACATGATTTAAAAAAATAAATGGTAAAACTGGAAGAACATTTCTATGGAATTTCCTACAAAATAATTAATTATATAAAGAAAATAAATAAATCAAACACTATTCCCAGAGACATTACTGGATATACTGCCTCTCTTCATAGTAATCCAAAAACCACTAGTGGTAAAAAGTTGTTTTCACATCATTTTTGGGGTTTTTAACATCAGTTACCTTGATATGCAATTGTAGATAACGTTTAAAATATTTTTTTTTTCAGATTACTATTATTAAAATATGTTATAAATGTTTTTTTGCATCTATTTTTAAAAAATAGTCATATAAACTAGACTAAAACTATTACTAGAGGTATATTTCATGCCTATTATATAAAAATGGATGTGAAAACTATTTATCACATTGGTTATTTAAAATAACTAATTTGTAAAATAATTTTTTACCATCTTATTTATATAGCAAACATGAAACATAACTTAAAAAAATTCACATCAGTTATATAATAACCGATGTGAAAAATAATTTATTTTAAAATAAATAAAAATAAAATAACTCAAAAGTAAAAATAAATGAACTAAAAAATAGAAGCATAACAACCATAAAATGACATCACAAATAAAATAATTTTAACATTATAATTAGGAATTTGAATTTGAAAATATATATTATAAATAAACTAAAACTCAATCAAACCTATGAAATAATCCACCCATTATCTTTGTAATTGAAATAGATCTTGTATAGTATAAGGATTCAGGTCATTAAAAAGATAAAAACTAAAAAGAAATCATTTTTCATGTATTCTAAATATAAGGAAGGAAAAAATTAAAGGAAATATTATAATAAAATTGAACATTAAGAAATTTTGTAACTATCTAGGTTCAAATTATTTTAAACAATAATCTTAGAACATGGTATCCTCATCCCTATACTTCTTGAATGTAAAAGTTCTGTATAAAAATAATTTTTTAATTCAAAACATTATTTTAGGTACTTCGATCCAAAATATAATAATTATAAATGATAATTCGTCTTTTCTTTTACATATTTCATATTTTTTCTCCTCTTTATAGTTTTCTCTATAAGGTAACACCATTCCCTATTTGAAAATAATGTCTATAAAATAAAATTAAATTCCATTATAATATATACATGTATTCATACAATCAAACGTATGTGTTAAATACTTGTTTTGATTTATACATTATGTATTTAACTTTAAATTGATACTGTAAAAAATAGATAAATTAATATATTTTAAAAAATTTAAAAAAATTAAAACAATTATAAAATAATGGTTTTTATATATGCATACCTAAATGGTAATTTTTAATTTAAGTCTATATATACAAACTAAAAAATGGATGATACTTCGTCCAAATGTAGTGAAATCATCTATAAGAAATGGTACTATTGTTGGTCTATCTATACTATCCTACATTGTGACCCAAATATTCTTCATCTCTATCTATTAATGATAAACTATATCCCTAATATAATATATAACCCCATATAAAAAATATGATGTTGTTGATCCTCAACATATAAATCGAAATAAATGGGATGTTATAGAGGAGGAGGAGTATGATGAGGATAATTAGGAGGTGGTGAAGGAGTAGGATATGAAAGAAGAGGTGAAGGAGTGGGATCTATAGTCATAGGTGGAGGAGTGGGATCTGCGAATGGAGGTGGAGGAGTGGGAGATGAAACCTAAAACTATCTATACATGTCTGCAAATATCAACTGCATTGAAGCTCTAATCCTAACCTTCATTCCCTCACCAGATTCATATACTTTAGCTTATAATTATTATATATTTCTTTTATATTCCCCCCCCCCTTTTAAGAATAATTATAAAAACAAAAATATTCTTTACCAATACACATGTTGGGTATCCTCATACACGACCCGAGTGTTCAGGATTTCCTAATGTAATAGCTAAAATATCCTTCCAAAACGTAGGTATAAAGGTCCAATGTGTGATCTTATCCTCAAGGGATTCCTCTACAGAATATTTGAAAAACTCATTAGTTAATTACAACATTAAATATTTTAATTAACTTGAATAATATAAATAACTTCTTATCATCCTCTCAGCTACAACCATCGAATTGTCTATAAGTTATTTTACTTTTGTTAATCACTTTGGCCCTCTTTCATTTTATATTTCTATATAGGGAAAGAAGGATCAAGCTCTACAGATCCTGAAGATGCCTCTCTAAATTTTTGAACTTTTCTAGCTTTCATTTTTTCTTCTAATAACATATACCCTCCACAAGATAATGTATGATGGTATATATTTTTTGAATTGGATGTCTTGATGATATCTCATTATTTACTATAAATTAAGGATAAAAATTTCATTAATATGATCATTAATATAAAAAAATTATGAAATCTAACATTTCAATTAAAAAAAATGATTTATTTCATCTACTTTCAATAACCTACTTCCTTGTATATTCATCTATAAATGGATATATGTCACATGGATTTTTTTTCATTTCCACAAAAAAATATATCTGATATGAGGTTTGACATAAAATACCTCTATATCATAATATCCAAAGCTAAACATTTATTTCATAGTTATATAGTGTTATGTATATCATATTTAATATGATAAGAAGGGGGAAGACCTGTATTAGTAAAAAAAACTCATGATAATTAAAATAATAAAAATTGATATTTCTAAAATCATTTCTTTTAATTGAAATATTTTCTCTTTGATGACACTTATTCAGTAGAAAATCAACATAATAAAAAAATAAGCATTCACTATAATAATAGCCGTAAATTATTTAGAATTTGGACCCTCAAGGAATATCATAATCATCCAACTCAACTGGTATCCTTTTTCTACCCTCCTTTCACTTGCACTAGGGTCCCACACAATGGTTATTTAGATAGGGAATTATTGTGTTATATATAGAACTATGTCCCCCTCTCCACCTCTTATCCTTATTCCTTCTTACGAAGTCCCTTGGATTTCATCTCCATCTTATCTGGGATCTCTATCTTCGATGGTGTTTCTTTATGTAAGGTGTTGGTCTTCTTCTAATAGATTGGTTTTCTTTACAGGCATGTCTTCAGTCTTCTGGTGATTTATTTATTTTCGTTATGGTCATGTCATTATATTGAAGATAAATGGGTCGCTTCCTCTACACTTTTCAACTATTTCTGAGTTTCATCCTATATCGGTTCCGTAGTGAGAGTTTTCATGGATGTTTTGGGATGTGTTGGTTGAGTCATTGTCAGTGACCCAAGAGTCATAGATTTTTTAGGTCATGGGAAACTATTTCTTCTCAAGCCTACTTCAAATCCGCTCTAGTTTCTTGCCCCATTTCTCTTCTCTGGGTTTCTCATATGTGGTAGTTCTAATAGAGGATTTAGGATGTGATATTTGGGTGGATGATGACATTATAAGAGGATCTACCTATATTTACTTATATCATTCTTATACTATTTAGAATCTATGGATCTTCCTTATTTTTTTTATTTTGGTTTTGGTTCAGTTATTGTTGTAGTTTTTTTTGTGAAATGGGAATCCCTGATGTTGTCTCACTAGTGTATGGTATACACCGACGAAGATATTGTTGATATGTTTATGTTGGACCCGATGGATCGTAATGGAGTTTATTAAGTTCCATGGGTCCTCAAAGGAAAATACTATGTTGTTTTGATGGACCTATTATATGGCCTTTATCCACTGAACTCTTCTCTGATGGCATAGTCCATCAACCTCTTCCCATTCTGTCTAGAGAAGTGGTCTCCAAAGTGGTTTTGGGAGGTGTTGTTCAAGAGGACAACAATTCCTAGGTGGAAAATATGTAATAGGATTATACCCCTTTGGGTCCCTTTTAGTTATTATGATTACATTTAAATCGATGGATATGGTTTTTAGGAACTTTTTTGTAGTTTCTCGATGTAATTGTTGTTTGATCATTGAAGATGTTTCATTTTTTGGATTTAATGAACTATAGGGAGTGTGTTTTGGGTTTCTATGATTTATTAAGTGATCTCACCAGTGATTTAGGGAGTTTTGTGGGTTGATCAACATCTAATGTTGTGGTTTGAGGAAAAATAGCGGATATTGTGTCCTAAGGAAGTTGGTTCTAGGCTGGATGCTTGTTTCAATTTCATATTTGAATTTTGAATTTTCAATATATTCATGGGTTGGTTCTGGAAATGACATGGAGAATGAGATGCATAATTGGGGTGGTAGTAAAATTGCAGGATGAGATAGAATTATTTAATGAATTGTTTTGAATTTCTTTTTCTAGTTTTATTTTTGTATGTTGTATTTTAAATTGGTTTTAATCAGATATAGTTTGTTTTATTAGGGTTCCCACTTAACCTAAAATAGTGTTTTTATAAAATACAAAAAATATGGATTTGGTTTAATAGGTATCCTCTAGGCCCAACTATGAGAAACTTCTTATTTTGGTACACACGGGTTCCCATGTTTTCCAACCATTAAATTCTTTGTTTCCCAAATGGAATTAAATGGATCTTGGGAAGAAGTATGAGGATAATCCTCTATTGAAGTATGTATATGGTCCTCTCCAAAATCTCATGGTGTATTTAATTTTTTATCTGACATTTTACAATAAATAAAAGTAACAAAAATATAGTACAAAAATATATAAATCCAACTATTACCAAAAAATTACATCTAAAATGAAAAGTGATCCTAAAAAAGTAAATTAAACAAAACACATTTTTATTTATATTTATTAAATTAGTTTACTAAAAATCAAACAAAATTAATGAGTGGTAAAATGGAATAAACAGAGGGAAAAATATAACTATTACATAAAAATTTTAAATAAAATTTTAAAATGATACAAAAAACAAAACCATACTAAAAAAATAGTTTTTATCAATTTTTTTAGTGTATCTCTAATGAAATACACCATTTTTGAGTAGAGTCAGTCAAAAATTATATATGAATAGTGAAAATTATCCAATGTATTACACTAATTTTTAAGCCAAAAAAAAAATATTCATTGAATATACTCTTTTATACAAATTTTTATTATTATTTAATATTTGAAATGTAATGTCCCAGAATTATATGTATTGTTTTAAATTATATGGGATTATTTTGAGGCCAAACGATTAGATGGAACTGGATTCTAATGCCCGATGATCCTACAATAAATTCTTGATCTTTTTTAAGTTACTTAAAATGGAACACGTTTATGGTTTTGGAAACCTCTAAATGGGTGCTCGGAATAAAAATTAGAGGGTTCCATTATGTCCAGAACGATGAAATTACCAAAGAGTGGTCCTAACCTCGACTGGTGTGGGTCGAGAGAAAAATTTATTTTTCATACATTTTAAGGATGAGCTAAATCTTTCATTCCATAAAATAATCCACATAATGATGTTGCAACACAGAGTTACAAAAATGTTGTTTCATAAATGAAACAGTTTCATGTCAACGAATCAGTGTAATATGAATGTTGCAATGCATTTCTCAATTTAATGGGATAATATGAATTGGAGATCATATTTGGATCTGGAAAATCACTCTAAATATTTGGAGGATCACCATTGTCAAATGGCGAACAAGGATCGCCAACAACATTGAGCACTCCCCCTCCACTTCGAGGGATCTCACACTCAATGATGGATCGAGGACTTTTGTGGATGGATCACCTTCAGTGACTAATATTTCCTCCGATCAAATGTGTTCTTGAGGTAGGGGTTTAATCTATGTGAATTTATTTCCCATTCATTCTTTCTAAAACAATGAGCATGGATCAATCAACCAATAGGTTGATTCATAGGTCATTTGTTCTTGCAGGATGGGTCTGATTTTGGGATAAAAACAAGAAAATAAATCCATGTTGAATATATTTTTTGATTTAAATCTTATTTTATCCACCCTTTAATTTCTTTTATAGACAGATCTAGGCCAACACGAACAAGGCCTGATCTGTCCAACATGGTGTTCATGTGAGCACTTTCCTCCCCCGTTCTTCATTCTTAAGATCTCTATCATTGCAAAAATTCAATGATCACAACATGGAATCATATCACAATGGAATCAGATGGATACTATGGTACGATTATGTGGCGACATGGGGCTTCCAGCATGTAGCTCGATGGTGGAGGTGGAATGCGGCATCGGCACCGTATGCCGGCGGCATGCCGTAGAGGAGGAGGCCATGACAATTAGGCTACGATAGTGTGGGACCATAGATCTAACAGGGATCCATGTCAGGTGGAGGAGGATGAGGCCATTGAACTATGGTGTTGTGGAGGGCTGTGCACCGATGACAAGCCACAGTAGTGGAGACCCCCGTAAAACCGTCGCGGGGCAGCAACAAGGGCCGTAGGCAACTACTGACAGAAGGGATTTGGTGGATGTGGAACTAATCTGCATCTCACGGCTGAATAGCTGTGTCTCAAGGACGAAGATACATGGTTCAACAAGACCATGATAGGAGGGCCCCACAGAGAACAATTGGGCATTCATGTGGTGAAACTGCTACATAGACCAGGGGGTGGACGTTGTGACCACCACTGCATCTGGGCAGGCCATGTCATCCCGCGGCCCGGGGGCAAGATCCATTGCCTAGTCGAAATGGTCTAGACCCAAACTAGGACATGTCAGACCCAGGTTGGGTCGATGGTCCTCCAGGTTTGGTCAAGTCGGTCTGACTAGGTCAGAAGGGACCCAGACACAATAGGCCCCTTTTAAGTAAAATGAGCATAACTTCCAAATCATACGTCCGATTGGAGATCCGTTTGTGGTATTTGAACCCTCGTGATGAGGCTGTCATTTTAGTATAAAATAATTGAAATTTCATGGATTTTTATATGTAACTGATGGATTGAGGAGTAGAATCTCCTAGAATCAAGCGCACTATAATAGGGAATCATGTGGCTAGCTGTATCAAGAAGACTATGATGAGCGGGTCTAAGTGATCCAGAAGTCCCAATAGATGAGAAGGTCTACATGATCCAGATATCCCAAGAGATGAGTAGGTTTATTTGATCCACTTGGACCAAGAGACAAGTGGGACTAAGTGATCCATCTGGCCCAAGAGAGAAGCGGGTCTATGTAATCCAACTATCCCAAGAGATGAGTGGGTCTATGTGATCTTGTTGGACCAAGAGTTGACAGGTTCTAGGTGATTTAGTTGTTCCATGTGGAGAGTGGGTCTAGATGATCAAGAAACCCCAAGAACTCATCAGTTATGAGTGCTTAAATAGTACAAGGTGTTAATAATTACGACTGTTAGTCTTGCTTTCATTCCTTTAAATTATACATGTGTGAGTTTTCCATTTCTTCATGTGTATTATTTATTTGTGGTATTTCATTGTTCTTTGTGGTCACTAATGAGTATTTCGTTACTCACACCTCTTAAAAATGTCTTGTGTTGTGCAGATGATCGATTCTTCGAAGAAGACCATGGTGGCCCAGGACTAGGTGGTACCCGATAAGATCAGATAGGGGAGGTGTACTCCTACGGCTTCCAGCAGTCACTCTACACCTACCCTTTAGGTAAAATTTTTAGTTGACTGATTTTCAAGGACCTTTTTACTTTATTTTTATCTTCTTATCTTCTTTGGGCTTGTATTATTTCCTAATTACATTCATCTTTTATTGTTATACACTTTTTGTTTTTGTTGGTGGAATCCCCATTTTCCTTTTAAGTAGTGTGGGCTGGGGTTGTGAGTGTGCATTTGTACAGTTACTTGGAAAATGTCTCCCACTTTTAGGATGATTCCTTAAGTGCTATTCACCATCCCTTGGACATTGGGAGGCAGGCTTGGGGTAGTTGCGGAATGGTCCCTGGGAGACGGGTAATGAAAAATTGGTATCATAGGAGTTCGGTTCAACCTCAAAGACCAGGAGTATGTGGTATTGTTTTTGGGAAATAGTGTTGAATTCTTTGAGTTCAATGATCAGACTTAGGGAGTCCAGTGTTGATGTGGCGGCTAAAATATCTATGCAACAGGACCCTAAATTATTCGTTTTTACATGGTTCATGAAAACACTAGGTGCATTCGTCATATTGGATTTGAAAGTTTTCTCATTTCATTTTTACTAGGAGTTTTCTCTCTAGGTATAATATTTTTATTATGGTTCATATTGATATATTTTAGGATTCATCTACACATACGTCTATTTAGGATACTTGTACATGACCACGACGATGGTTTACCTATTTATGAGGAATCTATTTAGGAACTGATGCTGGAGATGGCCCCACAGGGTAGTTCACCATTGTTCCCACAACCCGTTGATCAGTTGTTCCTAACTAAATTACAAGTAGAGGATGTGCAGAAGATTAGTTCATTTCATGATTTCCATAGGCAGATACCTCCTAGGTTCAGGTGTGAGACTTACCCCCAAGTGGATAGGGATTTTCTTGACGTTGTTACGCAAGTCTTCCATCTGGTGAGGATGCCTCTAGACCATATGTTAATCTTTAAAGAGATCCTTCTTCAGGGCTCGGTGGGGAGATGGTGGAGCTTGAAGATCCAGACACACAATGATGAGACCCTCACTTGAAAAGACTTTGATCTCCTCTTCAGTGAGGTTTTCTTCCCAGCGGCATTGTGCTTAGTGCACATAGAGAACCTACTGCACCAATGGTAGGGTGGTATGACAGTGTTGGAGTACTCATTGAGATTCAATGATATTTCTTGCTACTCTTTAGATATGATAAAAGATCTATTATTTCAGTCTTGAGATTTTGAAATGGGACTATGCTGGGAGATCATGGTTTCCATGGTATCTCTTATCATCCCTACTCGGGCTGGGGTGCTAGAGCGAGCCCTTCTTGTTTAGAGCTTCCTGGTCAAGCAGGCACCAGTAGCACTAGCTACCAGTAGACACCAGGAGGTAGAGTCTTCAGTACTGGGTAGCAGGTAGGTGACACCAAGACCCAAACGGGTCAATCTTTTTAAGGGACAACCCCAGGACATAGGGTTGTTGGTACAATACCACTAGGGTAGTATGAGTTAGAAGAGGATTAGGTTTTGCTACTTGTGTGGAAACAAGGGACACACGGCTCGTGACTACCCAACCCACCATGAAGATGATGAATGGATGGTCGATGGACCACATAGGTAGAGGCAAAGTGTCAAGAATGTTGGTCCGCAGGGAGGCAGATGTTGAAGAGGAGAGGTTAGAGCAGTGGGTGGTGGGTAGAAGTTTTAGGTTCTACCACCACAACCCCCAGGTGGTCCACCATGGGCTCCGGGAGCTAGTGGACAGGGGTGAGGCCAGCTTTGGGCGATGGTGGACTATGACCACGAAAATCTAGTTATGATTATAGGTACGTTCTTTGGCTTCCCCAACATAGATGCAGTTCTTCTAGACACAGGTACTGGTCACTCTTTCCTTTCCAAATACCTTGTTAAGATCTCAGAGATTCCATTGGAGTCGTTGGCTTGATCCTTACGATTAGAGACTTATACATGAGGAGATTGAACAATTACACATTGGTGCTAGTAGTGTGAGAACACACTTGGAAACAAGAGCCTTGGCTGGGATCCCCTAGTAGCTATGTCAATTCGTTAAGATGCCATCCTAGGTATGAACTGGTTATCCAGAATTTATGCTTAGATCAACATTCATGGGCGTAGAGTGTGGTGTGTCTGTGAGGATTAGACTAGGTTTTCCTTTACCAGAGAGAAGGGATCTCTGGAAGCACAGGAAAAACATTATCAGAGGAGGGTGAATCTAATCACTCACAAGCTGGCTATCCCCACCCTCAGTTCGGTGGATGAAAGGATTCCTCACATTCTGATTGTGTTGTACGAGTACGAAGACATCTATCATGAGGATGTCCCGGGATTACGTCCTCACAGATAGGGAGACTTTATCATTGATCTCTACCTCAAGATGACACCACTATCCACACCAGAATATCATATGGATCTCATATAGCTTTGTGAGTTAAGGGTACAACTAGAGGATTTGTATAAAAAGGGCCTCATAAGACCCATAATTTCACCGTGGGAAGCACCATTTTTTCTTTCCAAGAAGGCATATGGGTGTTTGAGGTTGTGTGGTGACTTTTGGTCTCGGATCCAGGTCACTGTGAAGAAAACTTATCCACTAACAAGGATTGATGACCACCTCGATCAAGTGAAGGGATAATGATAGTTATCGAAGATAAACCTCAGATCAGGCCATTATCAGCTTCATGTACAACATGGTGATATACTGATGATATACTTAAGATACCGGTATGGCCACTATTATTTCATGGTTATGTCCGTTGGTGTGACCAATTCCCCAAAAGTGTTCATGAGACTCGTGAATAGGATCTTCTAGCCTTACCTGGACTGTTACATGTGGTCTTAATTTATGGCATCCTCGTGTAATCGGTGTCTAAGGAGTAGTACAGTACATACCTACGGATGGTCCTGGATATAATTTGAGAGCCCTAGATTTATGGGAATCTCTCAAAGTGTCAGTTTTGTATTTGGTAGGTCCACTTTCTAGTACACAATATATTTGTGGCTGTAATTATAATGATTCCACAAAGATAGAGGTGATGCTTTCTTGGGTGCTGCCTCAGAGAGTGATTGAGGTGTAGAGTTTCTTGAGTTTGGATGGATACTTATAGAGGTTTTTTCATTACTTTTATAGGTTATAAGAACCCTTATCAGCATTGGCATGAATGGATAGACATTTTTGTGGACTGAGAGGTTCCATAAGAGATCCCTAGGGCTGAGGCTGAGACTCACAAGTGCCCCCATCTTGACACTACCATATGAGTGAGTTGGGTATGTATTTTTCTGTGATTTCTCAGGAACAGGACTGGGTTGTTTGCTGAGGTAAGAGCATGTAGTTATCCATGATGAAGATATCCTTCATGGATGATGATGGACCAGCTTACCTTCAGTCGATGACTGTCAATCACCAACTCTTTCAGTGAGTTAGAGAGGCACAACTTGTGGATGTTGAGTGAGATGCTCAATGTACACAATTATCCTCAGGAAAAGCTCATAATTGGCTTTTTATGGGTGGGGATAATGTCGTCCTATTCATATGGGCACAGTTGTGATAGTGGAATCGCGTGAGGAGGTTCGGTGGGAGTTCCACACCTCCCTATTAGTGGTGAATCTTGGACTGGAACAGATATACTGGGATCTCTGATGTTAGTATTGGTGGCTGGCGATGAAGATACCAGTGTAAGAGATCATTTCACGGTGCCGCGCTTGTTAGTAAGTGAAGGCGAAGCACTAGGTTCTAGAAGACTTGACCCAACCACTTGAGGTACTAGAGTAGAAGTATGATTTTATCTTAATAGACATCATGATAGGATTACCACGCACTTATAGGGTACATTATACTATCTGGGTGATCGTTGTCCAACTCACCATGTTGGAACACTTCATACCCATCCGGGAGAAGGAATTGGTAGAGGGCTAGAGATGCCTCTATGTGCAAGAGATAGTTCAACTCCATGGGGTCCCATAGATGATAGTATTGGATCGAGACACACACTTTAAATCCTGATTATGGAAGGGACTGTAGGTGGAGTTCGGGACTCATCTTCTCTTATGCATAGATTTCTTCCCACAAATAGGTGGTCATATGGAGAGCACCATCTAGGTTTTAGAGGATATTCTTTGTGCTTATATCTTGGACTTAGGGCACAACTGGGAGGATCACCAACCAATGGTAGAGTTCACCTACAGAAAAATTTACCACTCGACCATTGGTATGGAACTGTTTGAGGTTTTTTATAGGCTACCATGCAGATCAACATTATGTAGGACAGACCAAGGGGATTCAGCACTCTTGGGTCCAAATTTGGTACAAGCTACCACCGGGAAATAATAGGTCATCCAGGTTCAGATAAGGACTGAAAAGAGAACGAAAAAATCTTATGCTGACAGGATATAGATGCTCTTGACGTTTTATGGGGGAGACCATGTGTTCATTCAGGTCTCACCTAGATCAAGATTGTAGAGATTTGCCCGAGGCGGCATGTTGTCTCTGAGATTCATTATCCCTTTTCAGATTCTGAGTAGAGTTGGAAAGGTTGAATACCGTCTAGATCTACCCCCACAAATGCACCTAGTGAATAATATATTTAATGTGTCACAGCTGAGGAGGTAGGTGTATGATTTATCACACGCCATTGACTGGGGTGAGATGGACATCGATGACGGGGCAACGTTTGCAGAGATCCCAGTAGAGGTTGGGGATCGACAAGAGAATATCATTTATGGACGGTCGATTCTTCTAGTGTGTGTTTTATGGTATCATGGGAATCTTAAAGAGAGACCTCTGAAGCATGAGGATTATATTCATGCTCAGTACCCCCATTTTTTTGTTCAGATCTTGTTTTGTATTAAGGGGATATAAAGCCCTAATGGTGGGGGAAATGTAATTACCCAAAATTCCATATTATTTTATTTAAATTATATGGGATTATTTTAAGACCAGATGCTCATAAGGCACTAGATTTAGAGGTCTAGTGAGCCCAGAATAAATTTTTGAACTTTTTTTATGATAATTAAAATGATGCGCGTGTACGATTTTGGAAAATTTTTAACAGGTTCTTGAATTAAAAATATGAGGACACCGTTCCATCTGGAATGATGAAATTAACCATGAATAGGCCTAACCTCAATCGAAATAGGTCGAGAGAAAATGTTAATTTTTATACGTTTTATGAAAAAATACAATAAACATAAATAGTTAATTTTGTTCAAAACTGTTTCACTGTAACTTTGTGATGAGCTAAATATTTAATTCCATAATAGAAGTAGCATAATGATGCTGCAATGTAGAGTAACAGAAATGTTGATTCATAAATGAAATAGTTTAATGGAGGCTTCCCAACATAATAGGAATTTTGTAATGTGTCTCCCCATATAATGGGATCATAGGAATCAATTATGAAGTCTGGATCAGGAAAATCACTCTGATTCTCTGGAGGATCACCATTGAAGAATGAAGAACGACGATAACCAACAACTTTGAGCACTCCCCCTCCTCATCGAGAGTTATTTACCTCAATGGCGGATTGAGGACTTTTTTGGATGGATCACCTTTAGCGAAAAATAATTCCTCTAATCGAACATGTTATCCCGGTATGGGTTTATTCATTGTGAATTTATTTCACATTCCCTCTTTCTAAAACAATGAGTGATGATCGACCTAGCCACAAGTTTATCCACGTGTTGTTTTTTCTTGCAGGATGGGTTTGATATTGGGATAAACATTGGGAAAATAGATTCATGTTGAATATGTGTTTTGATTTAAATCTTTGTATAGCTAACCTTAAATTTATTACATGGAAGGATAAAGGCTGACATGAACAAGGCATAATCCATCCACCTTGGGGGTTCATGTTATCCTATTCCTCCCACATTATTCATTCTTCTGATATCCATCATCACAACAACTCAATGATCACAACATGGAGGTGGATCACAATGACAGTGGACATTTTTCATGGTAGGAGGTCATAGCGACATGGAGTTTTTAGCTCGAAGGATGGAAGTAGATCTGAAATGAGGCAACATCCACATGTGGGAGCCATCTTTTGTGAGTGGCATTCCATAGTGGATGAGGCCATGCCCATTGGGTCATGGCGGTGAAGGACCATCACACCTGCGGGGCGCCACAATGGGAGGAGGTGACCGCAACCATTGAGTCGTGGTGGTGTGGAGGAAGGAGCATTGTGATGATGTAGAACCCCATGGAAACCACCATGGGGTGGTGAAAAGGTCCTATAGATACTACTGGTGGTGAGGCATTGGAAAACTTTACACCGATCCGCAGTGTAATGAGACCATGGTAGGAGGGCCCCACGGCGAACCGTGGGGTAGTCACGTGGAGAAATTGCCTCACTGGCCATGGGTGGAATTGGAAACTGACGCCGCATACAGGAAAGACAAGATGTCCCACTCACAGCAAACTAGTCATTTCTAGAAGGCTAGACCTGGGTCGGGTTGTGTTAGTCTGACCAGGTCAGACCAGACTCGGACCCAACCATCCCCTTTTCAGTAAAACTGGCATAACTTCCAAACTGTATGTCTAATTGACAATATTTTTGTGGCATTGGGACCCTCTAAACAATGTGGTAATTTTCATACATACTAAGTAGACTTTAGTGGAAATTTATAGACAACTAATGGCTTGATGAGTAGACTCTCGTGGAATCAAGGGTGCTATGAGTGGGAATCTTGTGGTTGGCTGTATGAAGAAGACTATCATGAGTGGGTATAAGTGATCCATCTGGACCAAGAGAGAAGTGAGTAAAAGTTATCTAGCTAGACCAAGAGATGAGTAGGTCTATGTGATCTATCTGACCTAATAGATGAGGGGATCTAAGTGATCTAGTGGGACCAAGAGATGAGTGGGTCTATGTGATCTAGCTGGCCCAAAAGACAAGTAGGTCTAAGTTATCCTGTAGTCCTATGATATGAGTGGGTTTATGTGATACACCTATACTAATAGATGAGATGTTCTATGTTATCCAGCTGGCCCATATGAAGAGTGGGTCTAGGTGATCCAACAGTGCTAAGCACTCATCAGGGATGTGTGCTTCAGTAGTATAAGGTGTTATTCATTTCGATTGTTTTCATTCTTTCTATCCTTTAGATTGTACCTATGTGAGATGTCCATTTTTTCATGTGTAATTTTCCTTTTTGGTATTTCTTTGAGGTTTTGGGTCCCTACTGAGTATTGTGTTTCTCTCCTCTACATGGGATTATCCTTCACATGTCGTGTCTTGTGAACACGATCAATGCATTGATGGAGACCTTGGTTTCCCTGGACTAGACGGTTCCTCGAGAGATCAGACAGGTGAGGAATACTCCTACAGCTTCCACCATCCATTTTACACCTACCCATCAAGTAGGGTTTAATGTGGACAAATTTTTCAGGTACCTTTGTACTTTCTCTTTTTCCACTTGTCATTGTTGTGCTTGTATTCTGGTTCCATTACTTCCAGCTGTAATGTTATACTCTGTGTTTTTGTCTTAATGGGATGCTCATTTTCCTTTTATGTATTGTGCGATGGTGTTGTGATTGTGTGTGTGTGTACATGTACTCAATAAATTCCTCACACTTACTAGTTGATGCCTTCAGTTCTAGTCACCTGCCCCTAGCTGTTGGGAGGTGGGCTTGGGGTATTCATGGAATAGGCCTCAGGGGACGGGTTGTGACATGAAATTATAATTATTATTTCCCATGAAATAAAAAAATACAAGGTTAAAACAAATAAACTAAACTAATCTAAATAAAAATTTAACATATTTGTTATTATATATGTTTTAAGTATGAAAATGAAATAAATATATCTATAATTTTATGAAATTTTAAACAGAAAAAAAAATAAAATATATGTTACCTGTGATATTAGGAAATTACTAAAGTATTTTTTCAAAAATTATATCCTCGTGATTGTTACATATCGAACAAACCATGTATATGAAATCCTCATCAATATTCTCTTTTAATATTTCCATCATATTAGGGATCTCACATAAATCATCATCAGAAAATAACCTTTTTCATATAAAACAATAAACCAATACATATTTTATTGATAAATAATATAGTAAATATGATTTTTGTGGGTTTCCATGATAATAGAATCAGTTTATTATTACAATGTATTTTTATGAATTAATGTCATACCTAATTCATCATGTTTGACACTATTGTTATCAATAACCCATTTATAGTTAAACACCAGAACTCAAAATTTAATTTTATCAGCCTCCCATATTTCATAAAGGATTTTTTAATATGAACATGATGTGTAGATTGGTTTTTTTATTTGGAACTTGAAAAATACATTGCTTCTATGAACACAAATTCACTATTATTATGAATAAAACCTATATTATCTTGGACTTTCTTATGAAATGTATATCCATTAATGTCATACCCAAACTATGTTATCAATTTTAAACTTGGGTTTCTTGCTAACCATATCAATGTTTCCAATACATGTGGTTTACCATGAATAGTCACATTATACTATGGAAGAAAAGTTTTTTTAATTTCATTTAAAATCCTCATATATTTCTTCATTGGATAACATTGTTGTAACACAATAATATGAGATTTTATATATGGTTGAGCATCACCTGTGTTATTCAAGATGAATAAATATAATCTCTTTAACTACTCACTTGTAAGTGATTTTAATTTCAAGCCACAGATCCCATTTACCCCATAATTGAATTGTTCATGGTGAGATGTAGACAAACTAATGTTATCATATACAAACAAGTATCTTTCAAAAAATCTATAAACTCCTTAGAAATATACTTCTCAATAATGAAGGTTTTTTGTTGATAGTGATTGTTAACACATCCCTTCAATATCGTCCTATACAATTCAAAACGATATATCGAACATTGATATAGAGGTATGGTAGTAATTATTTCACACACCAAATGAACATTATAATGGGCCATGATAACAAAAAAGATAGAGGAAAATACACTTCCAGTTGATAAAGTATTCCAATTGCATCATTCTCCAAATAGTTTAATGAATTCAAATCAACCACTTTATCAAAAATTGAATTGAAAAAATAACACACCTTCATGATAATCATTTTATCATGGATGAAAATTATTATATGCAATGAAATGGGTAAGATTTATTGCATAATTACATGAAAATCATGAGATTTCATGTCTAACGTCATCAAATCTTTTAGTGATAATTTTTTTATAGTTGAAGAATAACCATGTGGAACTTTGATACCATTGAGATAATAGAAAAAATATAATTTTATCCATTATAGATAATGTATGAAATGTTGGGATTAGGTATGTTCATCATCCATTAGGAGTATGAGGTAATTTCAAACATATTCCCATTGATTTTATGTCCAATCTGACATTCAACCCATCCATATTCTTTTCTTTAATATCTAAATTTTTTTTAATTAGGATATCACATATATTATTCATCATATGCATGATATAAATGTTATATTTGAATCATGATATCTCCAATACAGAATCCCCACAAATATTGATCATTTATTCCAAGTATTTCTATCATTACCATATCATTATGACTTTTTTAATGTTATACCAGTTTTTCACCATAAAAAAATATTGATTGGTGTAAAAAGGTTTCAGAGAAATATAAAATTCATGTGATCCATTGAATTCAATTTTTGATTTTATATTAGAGTGATCCATAGAAAAAAACTCTAATAAACCATGTATACTATATTTTTCACATTTTTTAATTGACAATATGACATTTATTGTTCAGAAATTGGATAATATTTATGCCCCTTAACACTATATGAAAACAAATTTCTATACATTGGGAATCATTTTATGATGAAAATAATCATCTCATACAATAGAAATTGTTCCATTTTATAAGAATCAGACACTATAATACCTTTCTCCAATAAAAATTTCAAATCCTCAATTAATGGTTATAAGAAAACATCAATATCATTTTTAGGTTGTTTTTTTCCATAAATAATTAAACCGAACATGATATATTTCATATTCATACATAAATCAAGTTATTAGTTGTAGATTACCAATAAAATGGCCCATAGACTATTTTTTATACTAAATATTTTATATGGATTCATTCAATCTATTCATAATCCACATATGTACTTTCTAACTTCATTTACAAATATAGGAAATCGATGATCAATTTTCTTCCACTATGGATAATCAGTTGAATGAAATAACTTTACATTATATATTTACTTATCTATATTTTATCTTATCCTTTTTTTAGAATTTTAATTTTTATATAAATGTTTCAAATGATGAATTTTAGGATGATACCAAATTTCTTTAGTAGGGGTCTCTATAATATTTACATCAGTTGGTTATTTTTATTTCAACTTATGCTATGATGTACCATATTTTGGACACTCTGACAGACCTTCATATTCCTTCCTATATAAAACAAAATCATTAAGTTGTATTTATTCTTATTACACACTAAATCCATCAGGCATAATAATTAGTTCAAATTATAATTCGAATTTCGATGATCATGATCTTATGGAAGTATATCTTTCAAAAAATTTAGTAATTTTCTAAAACTATGGACACTCAACACATTTTACACCTTCATTTTAATCAATCTTAACACCATTGATAAAACTGAAAATTCCATAAAACCAGGATAAAATGTTATTTAGTATCATCGTATAGATTCTAAATTATTTCTTCTTTCATAATATTCTACATTAATATCATAAAACATTTTTTCAATTTGATCAAACATATCATCTTTAAAATCATCCTCATTAATAGACCTTGAATTATCACTAGTTTTGTCATAATGATTCCAAGGGTAGTAACATTGATTAAAAGCATGATAATTTAAATGATCGCTGATTTCTTGGATTTTTTTAATTCATCATATTTAAACATATTATGGATGGATATAAAAATAGGCCATTTTTTGGAAAATGCTTCTTCGAAAACTTAAAAAAACATCAACACCTTCTTCAGTTTCATCACTTTTTCATAGTGTAGTAATCTAACATTGACTCACTATTATCTATAAAAAATATAAATAATTAAAAATAGGTTATTATATTTTGAAATTTAATTTAAAGGATTATTTTATAAATTACAGTAATAGAATTCCATGAATAATTTCCTAAAAAAGAAATACAACATATATGATAAAAAAGTATTACTTTGAATATATTTAATTACCATTATTTCATAAAAAATATAAAAGGAATCATGAAATCAGTATGATAAACTATACATATAAATTATCAATACTTCATATTCAATATTGAAAATACACTAAACCATTAAAATCCTCATTCGCAATATAGTCATAGAACATAACGTAGACACAAAATAATCGGAAAAATAACATTATTTATACCAATAATTCCTCAAATAATCATTTAATTAAAACATAATCACAAAAAAATCATTCATAATTTAAAATATATCTTAGACTTGTGAATAATTGTAACTGCGAATATAAATGGAAAAGATAAGGTGCATAAATTGAAAATCGAAACTACAAATATAAATGAAAATAAAATGGATGCAGTAAAAAAGAAATAATAAACCCAAACAAAAAATTGATATTTGAAGGGGGAGATTGATATGGTGATAGCAATGAGATAATCATATGGAGATAATGAATGCGGAGGTTGATGATGGTTTAGGGTAGACGAAAATTGTTAATGCAAATTGAGAGAGAATCAAGGCCACTAAATCAACCATTGAAGGGTTAGGGTCCACATTCTGAGAAACAATCAACAGATTCGGGATGAATGAATGAACAAGAAATGACATGTCTTGGAATTTAAAAAAAAATTTAAATGTTTTTCACATTATTTTATTTAATAACTGATGAAAAACCCATTTTTCACACCAGTTATAAAATAAATGACATAGAAACTAGATTTTCATCATTGGTGTTGATTATTAAATAACAAACATTGAAAATATATCCCATTAGTTTTTCACATCAATTATAAAATAACTGATGTGGAAAATAATTTATAACATTGGTTATAAATAAATAATGTGAACAATTCATCATCATAGATGTATTTTGAAGTAGTGAACCATATTTCATAGTAAACTCCTAATGCATCAAAAAATACCAAATTATTTAATCTCCACCCACTCCATTAAAATTTAGGTATATTAAAAATAAAATTTCTATCCCTCTCATTAAAAATTGAGCAAACCATATCCACATCCCATCCTACCAATTCATGATCCATTAAAACACGACCATAGAGAAATTAACCTTTGAACGAACATTTGAGTAATAAAACCTGAAATATGAATCTAGGAGTTATGGATTATCCTAAATATTAAAAATAAACTATCATTAATACACTAATAAACTACAAAATTCAACATATTTAATGATCCCCATAATCACTGCAATAAAAAGCATGATCTCAGGCCTAACTCTTTATATAAAAAAATCATTTCATGATAAATATTTTACCTTTAAAACTCATGATGATATAGAATTGGAGATTCCATCATTCCTTATCCAAATATATATACATTAAAATTTCCTAATTTTTGAAATCACAAATCACCTGAGACCTTGGGAAAATACAACTTCTCCCAAGCAAGCCCATGTTTTTTATTTTTTACATTTTCTTTCCCCCACCATAAATTTTAAAATGTTGCATGAATTTAATAAAAATTATTTTATATTATTTTCAACAAATTGATGACATATTTCAGAATATATTGGGCCAAAACTTTGATTAGGAAATAATTTCCCACCTTGGATAGGAACTTCCCCCTCCAACAAAAAATATATTACCAGACCCTCATTGGAATTGATTGGAAAACCACTTTTCTTGACCTCTCAATAATGAATGGAAGATTAATATATTTTTTATGTATCTCATCAAAATACGTGACCCACGATTTTTTCTTACATTAAATATTTATTTATTTATTTGTATTTATTTTTTCTAAGGAGTTTCAGGCCTTTCCAATTAAAATTTTCAAAAATTTTAATAAATTTGGCCTACCTCACTATTAGTTCATGGTTAGAGAAAACAGTATAGAGACTATGAAATTTGATCCAATGATTTATAGTGGGTTTTTTCACTATTTTTTAATGGATGTCTAGACATAAAATCTTACAATGTGATTTCCATGTGTTCCATGTGAAGGGATCATGGTTGGCGTACGGTTTAGGAAAACCATGTAGCATCCATGCGATACACCTTGAGTCTTAAAAAATAAAAAAATAGTATTTTAACACCTTCTATTTATCAAAATCAATGCTCCCACTCTCCTTTAATCCCTATTACATGAAACAGTATTAAATCCCTCTCTTGTTTACATGCTCCCTCATCCGACCTCCTCCCCTTAGTGATTTCTCATGAAATTTCGAGTGGATCTCCATTTAGGTAAGGTTCTATTATCTCCTCCTCCTCCCCTTATACTTTATTCATAGTTTTTCTACCACCCTCTCAATATGTGTTCACTATATGAACCTTATGTGTGTTATCAGATTCCAAATGGTCACATATTTTATTTTTAGGGTGTGTGATTTATCTCAAGACCTTCCTCCCGTCATTGCTGGAGGTTTCATTGCCTGTCCTCACCCTATTTAGGTGTTTTCTTGCTTATTATTTTTCCTAATATACTTCATATCCTTTGGTGATTTAAATTGTATTAAATTAAATTCATAAATTACATTTAAGTTCAATTTTAATTTCTGAATGTATATTGATCATGTTTTAAGGTATTAAATTTTTTTTCTAATTGGGTTCTTATGTATTTTCCCTTTATTTACATCTTCTTTCAAAGAATAAATTATATATTTATCCAATAATATATTTATGGCAGATTTCATGAGGTAATTATGTATTAAAAAATTATTTTTGGTTAATCATGAAACTTCATTGTGTGACACATGAGGTCAAAGGTTTATTATTTGGGTTTCCTTGTTTAAGGAGTTTTATTAAGGTTAATTATTTGTTCATCATGTTATTTAATTATGACCAATGTTACGAATGTCTATTGACATGTTTGGTGCTTGTGCACATATGGATTGTTATATATATACACATGTGGACATATTCACATGAGAAAATGTTAATATGTGAATTTAGGGATGTCTATATATATATATTCATGTGTGTATGTAGTTTAATTTTTGTATAATGTTTAAAATGGTAATATTTGAAATATAAATTCTATGTTTGAATTTTATTTTCAATTATTTTTTAAAAGATGTGTTTTAAATGGTTTTTTTTCATTTAAAAATAGTTTGATCTTACCAAATGTCTTTGAAATAGCCTCAAGGAATTTTTCTGATTTTTAAGTGATCTTTCAATGTGGATTTCAAAATGAGGAATGGTTTCAAAATATGTTCCTTATTATGGGATGTTATATGTAATGTTTATTTTTTAGTTGGAACATGGAATATCTTATGTTTGATGGTAACCTGACATGTGCTACTCTAGATTAGTGTGTGGACTAGCTAGGGGTCATTTTCAGTGAGACTATGATGGATCTCGGGTTTGGTTAACTTTTTCAGGTGACATAGTCAGCTAGTGTTCCATGAGTGATCGATTTACCATTGGAGCCTATTAGTTGGAGCTCAACCCCATATTTTGTGGATTGTTCTTGTGTTGTTACATATTGCATGGTTCCTACTCTCACTTTTATGGATTATGTTTTGATTGTTTATCATTACCCTTATTCATTTTTATTTGGTAATTATTATACACTTTATTATTTTATTTAGAGTAATTTATTAATTACTTTTTTTTTCAATTTTTATTGGGTTTTCCATATTTTTGTTTTTTTAAGTAAGTGAAAAAGTGGAATTTTAGACACATGGTTTACATGGATTTAATTTGTAAAGGATCTTCTAAATTGGGTTAAAAAAGGTATTTCTAAATGTGTGCATTTAATAAATGGAACATAGGATGAGAAAATGATTTCAAAGTTATTTTTATCATTTAAAAAATAATATTAAGTGAGATTTCTATAAAATGGTTGATTATTATTTTTGGTTTTCATTGCTCAGTTGTAAAATATATTTTCAAAATGTATTGAAAAATATGATTTTTTTTAAAAGAAAATCATCAAATCTGTGGTGCTTTCCTATTAGGATATTGATCTCCCACCCTACTCACTCCACTTGGTTTTTGTAGACTAAGTGGATTTGTTGGTTCTAGCATTGATTATCATAATGGTATTAGAGTTTGGATAGTGTGTGACCTCAGGTCACATTGTATAGTCATCCAGGTATGTAAGTGTTTATTTTTAGTATTTCAGTAGCTTTAAACACATAGTTTATTTATCATTTTTAGTTTTTGTTATTGGTTGCACTCTATATATGTGGATGTTGTGATGGAACAAGGGTATATTTTCTGTGAGGGAATTATAAGGTGTGAAGGGTAATTTTTTTCATTGATTATATATTTTATCTGTTTAAATTGTTTAAGTTTATATTGAACTTCTTCTTCTACTTTTTTCTGTATATCTGACTTATGAATGGGTCATGCCAGAATTTTCGATTAATCTAGATTTTTTAAAAATATATTTATCATAGTGAAATAATACCCAATGATTACTTTATATTCATATGATACTTATTATCATCTCGAGGAGGTCAAGAAAACCCCTCGGGTTAATGGAGAGCCAGTTCGGTTGCCGATTCAGGTTGCATCCCCAGTCAGTTCTTACTAATAGTATTTTAGGCTAGGTTCTTAAGGAGACCTAGGTTTCAAGGAGCCATTTGTTATTTTTTTTGGTTCAAGTAGGATATAAATGGGGTGATTTTAATTTTAAAATTTAAAATAAATAATGAAATAAAATTTTGTGATAAATAAATTGAAAGTGTAATCACAATAAAAAATAAATGATGAGGAATGATGATAAATGTTTTCTGCCAAAAAATGTTATGAGTGCCTACAAATCCTCCACTAAACGGCTCGAGGGTTATATTATCCCTTGAATTTAACACTAGCCAAGATACCAAAAAAAATTTAATTGGTTATTGTATGAAATCTAATATGGAGTACGGAACATTTAAAAAAGTGTTTTAATAAGAAATCCAAAACACTCAAATTAATGGTAGTGAGAACTCATGTGAAGGCATAATATTAACCAAAATGTCATTGTTAAGTAACAAATATTTTACAAGACTTATTGGGGGTGTATTTATATACTTTGGAGGTCCCGTGATGATTTTGGAGATTCTATGAATCTGAATGATCCATTATGATGTGAGGGAGGCCAGAGGGGACAACTTTCAACAACTATTTTAACTTTTTGGATAAATTTCATTAGTCAGCCACTTGGATCCACTGGTTGTTTGGTGGGTGAGGTGGTGTTCAGGTTCCACTATCATTCCTTCACTAGTTGTTCGGTGAGGTTGGAAAGTGTAAAGGTTCCACTTCACATCACACTAGTTGTCTAGTTGTTGGACTGTGAACATAGACTCTGTGCAACATCCAATATCTAACACACCAACTGTCCATTGGTTTTCCTCATTATGACTAGTGGAAATTCCCAATTAGGTGCTTCAATTTGTCCCTCAAAACTCCACTTGAACATATTTATTGACCAAAAAACATCCTAATATAGTTTTCGAAAAATAAGAAGAGAAACAACATCAAGTGAAATGGTTAGAATCATAAGAGGCATTTGTGATCATTAAAACAACAATGAGAGTGATCGGTACAATAATATCCCCTGTATTGATGATCATAAATACTTAAAATAAAATTTCTATTATGTATAAGTTAAAAGAAAAGGAAAATATTCATTTAAAATATATATATATAGTAATTTCTAAATAAATTTCAATATTTCATAATGAAATTTAAAATATATTTTAAAATGATTTTCTATAATAAAACATTTTAAAAAGAGATAAAAACAATTGTTTTCTAAAATAAAATTAACACAATATTAAATTATTAAATGATAATTAAAAATAAATAAATAATTAAAATATTAAAATGATTTGAATAAATAAAATAAACATATTAAAACCTTCAAAACACTAGAGAAATCAGAGCATTGTTACCTTTCTCTCCATTGTTGGTTACAAAAAAACTCAAAAACAAATTTTACATAGGTAATGGATAATGCATAAATAAAAATTAGATCCACACATAACATATAAAATCCATACATAGCTAAATATATCTCATAATAAATCCACTGACTTTCACAAAATGATAATAAAAGAAAATCAAGGAGATCTAAATGAGTTTTATAAAAAACACAAAAAATTTAAATTTAAATCTTATTCTATACATAATGAAATAGATTATAAATTTGAATAGAGATATATTTTTACAAAATGAGTGGATAAACATCAATTTTTCTTAAGTAAAATGTTAGTGTCAAAAGCGATCCATACCTAACTCCCCATTAATATAATCAAAATGTTGTAAAGTAAGGGGTTTTATGAAAATGTCATCTGATTAAAGATCTATTCTAATAAAATATAACTATATATCTCTAATTTTAATGTGATATATAAAAAATTGGTGACTATGATCAATGTTCTTGGTATATGAATGTTGAATGGGATTCATAAAAATTATAATTACACTAGTGTTATCATATTTAATAGGACCATGTTGGTATGTTGGATTATAATATAACATAGTATTTTTATCCAAATTAATTGGGAACACTAGATCCTTACAACTATATATTCTACTTCATCCATTGAAAGTTAAATACATTGTTTCTTATTCATACTCCAATAGATTAATAATTTCCTAAGTAGGTGGAATGATTCACTAGTACTTTTCCAATCTACTTGGAATACTTCAAAATAATCATCCAAAATACTACTAACATCAAATGAATTATCTTTTGGAGAAATTAACCCATGGTTTTTAAAACCTTTAACATATTGGAAAATTATTTTAAGGTATTTTAGATGAGTTACTTTAGGATTTCATTGAAAAAAATCACAATTAAAAACACTAAATATATTTTATTTCAGGGTCGTGGTATGGTAAAGAATCCACCCAATCATACCTCTATAAATCATATAACCAATTTATTTATCAGTTTTATCAACTATTAGCCTATAATAAGTACTCTTAGGTGTATTTATTTCCTTAACACGATCCATTACAACACAATTTAATAGTTTAATTGTGTATTTGATTTGTATTAGAAAAAATACGATCCATATTTTATGAAATTTTAAAACTAATGATAAATTTTAATTCTCCCATAAAACTCATCTCAAATTATTTTCTTATTAAATTTGAAAATTAATTAAAAATATATTATTTTTTACAATCCAATATAAAATCAATGATATCTGTTTTAAAAATTAATAAATCCTTCAAAATATATTTTAAAAACAATTTAGAATCACATTTTCCCATTTTGAAATCATTTTCTAAGATGGATTTATTTAACCACTCATTCCAAGTACAAGGGAATTATTCAAAATCATAGAGACTCTTGGTAAAATTAAAAAAACTATTTTAATATTTTGAATCATCAGAATGGGAAGGATTAAAAAAAATTGGATATAAACCCACTCAAAAATTACAACTAACATCCATTTTAAAAGTATTAAAATTTAAATGGTCATAGAATGTCAATAAGGTTCTAATAGAATCAAGCCATATGATGGGGAAAATGGTCTCACTATAAATACTATAATATTATTCATTATTTCATTTAGCTGTGATTCTAGATTTGTTATGAGTGATGTTGTCTTTCTCATCTAAATTATTCCTAAAAACTCATATGGTTCCAATAATTGGATGTTCATAGAGACTTTCATGATGATTCCAAAAGATTTTCCTTGTAAATTGGTTTAACTCTTGTTTAATTACAAGTTCCCAAGTTTCATTATTAATGAAATCATCAATATTTATGGTATCTATGTGTGAAATAAAATCATGATGTTTAACCTCATTCAAAACTAATCTTCTATTACGTCTTCTATCTTGAAAATTGGTGATTCCATTTTATAAAGGATGGACATTAGAGTTCACCCAGGCCATGGTTAAATGGTATTAGTGGTTTTTGTTCCTAAAATTAAATTTCTATAAAAGGATTTGGTTCAATTTATGATAAATTGTCTTGTTTAACATTAACATCATAAATTTGGGGATTATGTTTAGTTAATATCATAAAATTTGATTAAATTGATTCTTTTATAGTAGTTGTACTTTAATTTAAGATTTGATGTTTTAGAATCCCCAACTCTAGTAACCCATTTCCAATGTTTTTATTATTATACTAGTACATGATACACGGAATCTTACCACACTGGATCAATCAGTTTAGCATTCTTGGAGAAATAGATATATACATGATTTTCATATTACATTGTAAATATAAAAAACATATCATATGAAACATTCTTTTATCCTATATATAATTCATAATATCCTTCTTAAAATCTAAGGAAATGGAATATAAATAAATGGTGAGCTCATATTCTCATTAAGAGTTATGTAAAATGGAATCTATCATGAGTAAATAACGCATTATCAATATGGTGGAGTGGATAATCAAAACACATGTCATTTAGTGAAAACATGAGTTAAATGAGAATCCATGACTAATATAAACATAAAAAACACATGTATAATGATAATTTAATTCTAAATAATGAAAATTCATAATTATGGTCCTTCGTGATCAAGGCCTCTCGACCAAGATACCAGGAATATTACTACCATAGCCTCTCAAGCAAGACATCATTCTTAATAAATTAGTAGGTGTAAATAAAATACCCATATAATATGGAATGCGTACTATTTTGTCTCATGAGACCTATCGATGCATTGATGGGTTATCTATATCTGGGCCCAAGTCATCGCATCCATGTCCAATGCATTCATCATATTATTAATGATCAATAATATTCATTAACAAAATTCATTTTATGTCAATAATTATAGGTATTGAATCAAGAATATTGAAAATAAATACTTAATCATCATAAATCATCTAAAGAATGAATAAATATGACATAATTCTATCATATTCCAAGTAACATCATTAAGTTTTTTAATAGTTGAAAATCCCTTTAAAATATTAAATGAACATTTCGTGAGGAAAATAACTTTTCATTTTGTTAAAATAAAATTAATTAAAATATAAAAATTTCTTTAATATTATGAAAAAATATTATTTGAATATAACCATATAAACTTATAAAATAATATTCAAAGAAAATGGTAGTCATGGTAGTGGAAAAATTGGGTTCATACAGTGTACATTAAATCATCAATTTTGTTCACACTTTTGGTAAAAATTACCTCATTTAACAAATGATAAGAAGATTATTTTTTAAAATAAAATCTTGAAATTCAAAAATGGGTAAAAATTAATTTATAAAATCATATTAGAATAGTAAAAATATTCATTAAATCCTTTTAAAGAAAATATGAACCTGGAAGAATAAGATTCCCAACCAAATAAAAAATTATGTCTGGTTTTTTTGAAACTATTTTTCCTAAACAAATTAAGTATAAAATATATCAAAATGGTAATATTAATTAAAAATAAAATTGAATTTTTTTAATGATAATTATCATATAATTTCCCTCAATTTAAATTTATGCATAAATACTCCTGAAATAAAATTACATTGTGAAAGAAATCCCTTACCCCAAGTTTGACTTTCCAAGTAAGTGATTTTATCCTCATATATAATAATTTTATATATATTATAATAAAATAATAGACACATTTTAATACATATAATATCATACATGATCCACTAATAACATTCTAATACCCGTTTATTAATAATTCATTATTTAAATTTTCATTTTTTGGTGTTAACTATTTCATTTTTCATATAAGATTTGGTTTGGTGGTTTCTGTCCTTGAATATTTATCATAGATACATAATATAAATAATTATAATAATAATATAAATATTATATGAATTTATTATATGAATATTTAAAATCATCCATGAATGGTGTACATTAAGATTGAAACACATCACATTATGTAGGAGGTAGTCCACATGTACGCATGAGTGACACTATCATTTTTTAATGAGTGGAAGGGTATGATGGTAGATGATATATTATATTTAAAAATAATAATTATATCATAAAAATTCTATATATTCATTATTTCTAAATTTTTAAAAATTCATTTAAATTGGTGTTGAAAAATGAATTACATCGTTGTGTAGAGATAGTAAGTTGTACGTACGCACAAGCGATGTTTTTGCAATCTGTGGGGTGGAGAAGAGGTGGAAAATATTTAACCATAGTAATAATAAAATATCATTATATTTTTTATACGAGATTTATTATTTTAGGATGGGTATAATAGATTTATATAATGTATAAGATGAAATAAATTTGAAAGTACTCAGTTAAGAGTTATAATTCTTCATTGGGAAACCTCCTTTGGATTACACTGTAATACTTATAAAAAGAGTATGTTGGAAAGATAATAAGATATAGGACATGATTAATTCATATTTTATGTTATTAATGTAGTGATTTTTAATAATGGAGTACAGAGGGTTCCCTTCTATAAGTTAGGGGAGGGGCACTCATGGAATTAAATAAAATATTAAATTAATATAAAATAATTATTAGTTGAATGTGGCTCAGGATTTATATATTTTGAAGATATTATTATGATTAGTCTAAATCCTTTCACAAAATAATATTTATAGAAGTTTAATTTATTTTTTAACCTTTATCTCTTAGTTTTATCCCCTCAATAACCCTTTTAGAAATTACCGAAATATCATTGTTTTTTTACACTTTAAGGGTTAATAATTTTACCAAAAAAGGACCAGTGACACATAATTAGACAATATTATATATTTTAAAAAATATTCCATTAAATTTTATGATGATATTATTTTTAGAATTTTAAATCATCTGATAAAATATCATTAATTTCATTTATAGAACTATTCATTTAATAAGACTTTAAAGTCCAAAATATAATAATAGAGTTAAAATATAAAATTTAACACATCCCTAATAAATGATATATATAAATAAATTTTTATGGACATTATAAATAAACCAAACAATATTTGTTTTAGAGTTTTCAAAAACATTTAAATAATTTTTCTACTACTTGCACAAGTACAGTATTGGAGTTCTCTAAGAAATTAAGGTATTTATTTCATCACTAAAAATTAAAAATAAATTACCATGATAAAAAATAATTTATAATTCAAATTAACATTTAGAACAAAAAATGACCTATTAAATCTATATGAAAAAATAGATATATTAAAATAAAAAGATTGACATTATTTTTTTAATAATAACTTAGAATTATATTAAGGTCATTATCAATGGAAAGTGAGAATAAATTGAAATATTTTGGAAACATTTATGGTCATGGTATAAGAAAACATAAAAAATAAAATTAATAAAAGTTTTAGGGATACTTTTAAGTCTTATCACGTTATTTTTAATATTCATTACATGATTTACCCTTGCTCACATGAGAAATATTTACTATGATTACTATTCATAATGACAAAAAATAAACGGGACCTATTTAAAAAATTTGGACCACCTAATTAAAACTATAGAATAAATTTTTAGGATTCATTTTCTATAATTTTAAGAAATCAATTTTAATATATATGCGTAAAATGCAACGAAAAAACATAATTTAGAAATATACATTTTTAATCCCAAAAATGAAATTATACCAGAATAAGGTTTAATGATGAATCAAAGGTAATTAATTAAAATATGTGTAATTAAATAAGACTTATGTTACATGGATATAGAATTAAAATCATTATGAATCTTTTAAATGAGAATAAATTTTATCTTTACAAAAATCATGATGGTGGTTGATCAAAAAAATTTAAGGGTTCAATATGTCTAGGGATAAACTTTCCATTCTTTTAAAATCTCATAAAATACTTCCAAGGAGATATTCATTGGAATAAATTATCACCAACTTCAAACTCTAGATTTCATTGATGATTAGAACCATAACCTTTTTGTCGAATCTGAGCTACCCTTATGTGCTATTGAATGTATCTAACCTTCTCTACCATTTCCTCAACTGGATCAGATCCCAATAGATTTATCTATCAAACGTCATCCTAGTACATTGGAGTTTTTCACATCCTACTATAGATATCTTCATAAGGATCCTTATTAATGATGAAGTGAAAGCTATTATTATAATGAAATACCACTGAGGGAAGGTTTTGATCCCCAACACCTGTAAAATATTGAGAAAAATCTCTCAACATGTCTTTTTAATTTTGAATGGCCATCTCAGATAGTCTGTTTATTTGAGAGTGATGAGTAGTACTAAAACTCATCTCTGTATCCAGATCATACTAAAGACATATACAGAACATCAAGGTAAACATCAAATCCTAATCAAATATTATTGAGATTGGTAGTCCATGAAATCTCAAAAATTCATTAATTTATAGCCAAGAAATTTGATCAAGAGATAAATATTCTCTAATAGTTAAAATTTCACTGCTTTTGTAAGGTTATCCACTACAACCCAAATAGAATTATAGTATACAGATGTTTTAGGGAGTTTGAAAATGAAATTCATGGTAATATTTTCCTATTTACATTCTGATATGGGTAATGGTTGTAATACCACCATAATCATTGTCTCTCAGACTTAACTTTAAGACATACTAAGCATTAGAATACATGCTCTATAATATCCCTTATCATGTTATCTCACTATAAATAATATTTTAGATCTATATACATCTTCATACTTCTTGGATGAATAGAGAATGATGAACTATGATATTCATCCAATAACTCCTTCATGTATGGTATTGAAAGAAGAAATCCTCACTTTCTAACCCTTAACATTTTTACATGATCATGGTTGAACATAGGAATATTCCTCACCTTCATTTATAATTCAACATCTTCCTACTACACCTTCTTGATCCTCTCATGGATGGATGGTTGAGCATTCATCTGATAAAGATAAGATATGTCCACATTCCTCAATATTTCAAGATCCATCTTTTGTAAATATATATATATTAAATCTCTTTAAATCCTCATTATATACAAGATAGCATGGTATTTCAATCTCGGATCATCATCCATGTTTTTTTCCTTCCTAAGGTGGTAATATATTGAGAATTTACAATCTTTTAGCAAGTCCAACCATATTATATAGTGAATATTCAACTCTTTCTATATAAATATATACTTAGAGATTTTATGATCTATATATATATATATATCACACCTTTCACCATAAAAAAATCACCATATCCTTAATTGAAATTTTATTTTGTAACTCCAAATCATGATTTAGGTAGTTATTCTCATTGATTTTCAATTGTAAAGAGGAATAAGTGGTCTCCATATCATTTTATATGAGTAAACAACCTGGTCACTTCTTTGATTCATCACTACATATGAAAAACTCTGTCCCATTATATAGTGGTGTAAGAATAGTCATAGGGACCATCCTTTTTTCAGTTTTTTTAAATTTTACTCACATTCATCAATCCACAACAACATAACCCCCTTCATGGTCAAATTTTTTAGTGGATTAGATAATCATAAGAAATATCTTACAAAGAATCAGTAGTATCCAATAAATCCAAGAAAACTATGGATCTTATTTACCATGGTTGGTCTGGGATATTTCTCAATTAAATGTATCTTTTAAGGATCCACCAATATGTCATAAATTGAAATTATATAACAAAATAATGAGACATTTTATATCTAAAATTAACACTTGGTAAATTTGGCATATATTTTCTCCTTCTTTAGGGTCATTATCATAATCCTAAAATTTTCTTCATGTTGATCCTTGATCTTTCAATATATAAGAATGCCATCTGTAAAGATTAAACCAAACATATCAAGTTAATCTCTAATTAATGTATTCATTAAATTCTGGAAGATAAAAAATAGTTTGTAAGTCTAAATGATATTACTATATATTAATAATGACCATACCTCTTAATAAAAGAAGTCTTAGGTATATCCTCCTTCATGAACCTATGATGATTATATACAAATCAATGATCAATCTTGGAAAAACATTTCTCTCCTCACAATTAAAGAAGCAGATCATCGATAAAGGGTATATAATACGTGTTCATAATAGTGATCTTGTTAAGATTCTGATAATAAATGAAAAGATGCATTCACGCATCTTTCTTATTACCAGAAGGAATATTTGCACATTATGGTGAATCACTTGGCTGAACTAATCCATTATCTAGATTCTCATGGAGTTTCTTCTTCAATTTTTCATACTCAATAGGGTCCATTCTAAATAGATTCTTTAAAATATAAATTTCACCATGTGTGAGTTATATTGAACACTAAACTCATGATTTAGGGGAAAACATGGAAATTACTCAAATCAGATATCGATATATTCCAAAACAATAGAAAATTTTCAATGTTGAGTTTCTCCCCAACCATTTGAGATAAATATTCCTCATAAATATGTTACAAAATCTATATGATGGAAGCAATTTATATTGGGTTTTTTGGTTCATCCTTGCACCGATAAACGATCAAGTTGATTTGGAATATTAAATATAACTTCCCTTCATCGTAAATTTATATGGGATCCATGTTAGGAGGATAATAACATGCCCAAAATTACATAAAATTATATTAGAGGAATAAAAAATATATTTTCATGAAGAACATTGCGAAAAAGTTCTACAGGATAAGTGGTATAGACTTGATATATGATAATATTTCTATTTAAAGTCTGTATAGCCATCTCAACATATAATCATTGAGGTGTTGATGTGATACCCTTGAAAAAATCCTCATATATAAAAGATTGGGCATGACTTTAATCGAGTAAAACAATTTCACTTTTAGAGTAGAAAACAAGTATACCTTTAACCACATCATTATAAACTCCTACTATATTTGTAGTAATTGAATTATCTTGTATTATCCCATGTACTTAATCGATGGTAATTTCATTTAATTCTTGAGACATTCGTTGGAATAATGACCCACCTCATTAGAGCTGAACCATTGGATAATATTGGTTTTTTTCATTACCTTGCATTCAAGATCCATATAACCCATTTCTTCACACTTAAAAAAATCATGTTCCCATTAAGAAAGTATTTATGTGATTCTTTCCATATTTATCACATATTTAAAATATCATCCTACATTTATTATTCTTTGAGAAATTTCTTTTATTTTCTTATTACTCATCCAACCAATTTTTTTCTTGACCTCTTTTCAAGATATAAGACCTAGAAATTTATTTCTCTACCTTAATGGAACTCAAAATTATATCATCATATGATGAAAATGTTTCATAAAAAAATTATCTTATGACAATAGGTTTAATATGATCAAATAAGGCTCAATATTGCTTTCTATATTATGTATTTAGTTTGTGGCATGTATGACTAATCTTGTAAAGTTATCCTCATACTCTGCCACACCTTTTTCCTCCTTCTTCTTTAAAATGTGTAACATGTTCTCTATTTAATCTCATTGTTCACAAAGGAAGTATTTTTCAATTAATATGACATTAAATGTTCTCAATTCCAGGACTTATATTTTTTTATCCTCTTTAGTGTTCTGGAACATTCACCACCATTGATCATAATATCGTTTTAAACAATACACTTTCAGAATAATATTTTCACTTTTATTACATCCCAAATCTAGGAATATTTTTAAAAGGGACATAACCCATTACTCAAATACCAATGGATTAGTAGTCATATTAAAATATGGGGTCTTTTTTCATTAAGTGGACCAATATAAGTGAATCATATTGTGGAATAATGATTTATTCTATACGGGAAAGATTATTTATCATAATCTAAGTCAGCTGCCCTAATATGGCTATTATCTTCTCAATTCCAACATCATTTCCATTGGATTGCTCAGTAAGGAAATCCCTACATTGTCTATGGGTTTTGATTCCTTTTCTCTCATTTGGTTCCATCAGTGAACAATGGAACACACCGATTTTACTTATAATCATCATTAATATTAATCCAGAAAATAAAAATCCCCATAGTGGTAAATTTTCTCAAATAATATAAAGGGTTATCATAATTCTCATGTAAGCTATGTTTATCTAAAAAATTGTCCATGAGTTCCTACTAAACTTACTCTGATAAAATCTGTATAAACTAATACTCCATTTTCGTAGAACAGGTGTTTAATTTATTATATTGGTATTGGATACAAGGAATATAATCTCGATTGATCGATCAATTTTATAGGCTTAAAAAATTATATTCATATATGATTCTCATATTACATTAGAAATATAAAAAAACATAGCATAGTATACATTATTATATCATTGATATCATTAACAATATCCGTTTTCAATTCCTGGGGAAAGAAAAATGAATATAGGGTGAGCTCCTACACTAAATAAGGGTTAAATACAAGAAAACTATCATGGGTAAATAAATATTAATCAACATGGAAGAGTGGATAATAAAAAAACATGAAATTCAATCAAAAATTTATTTCAATGTGAATCCATGGCAAATATCTACATAGAAAACACTTTGATAATGAAAACCAAATTTCTAATAAAGGAAATGCATTATTTTGGACATTCATTATCTTGGCCTCTCAACCAAGATTTCATGAATCTTATCATTATGGCCTCTCAAACAATAAATAATTCTTAATAAATGAATAGGTTCAAACAAAATAATCATATATTATAGAATGAACACTATTATGTATCATGAAACTAATCAATGTGTCGATATGCTATCTATAATCGGGACACACCCATCACTCGTACATACAATTCCTTCCTTATATTATGAATGATAAATACAATTCATTCTCAAAATGCCTTTTAAGTAATCAATTATATGTATTTAATCAAGAATACATAACACTAGTGTTTCATCATCATAAACCATCTAGAGAAATAATAGATGTAGTATCATTGGATCATATTTCCAGCAACAGTAATGGGTGTTTTCATAGATTAAAATACATTTATAATATCACTAGAACATTTCTTAAGTAAACTACACTTTTCATTTTAAAAACACTTATTTAAAATCTAAAAATTTCTAAAATATTTGTAAAATATTTTCTTTTAAAACAACCATGGAATACTATAACGGAATCATCAAGGAAAAGTTTAGTCATAGCAGTAGGAAAAGTTGTCCGTGTAGTGTATATTAAACTAAGTATTTTATTTACACTTTTTTTTAAAAAAAATACCTCCTATGGAAAATGAAAGTAAGATTCCGATTAAAAAAATTATTGATATTAAAATTTGGGTAAATAATAATTAAAAAAAATATTATAATAATAAACTATTATTGAAAATGTTTTAAAGAAATAATGAACATGGAAGAAAAATATTCCATACCAAATATAAAATAAATTCTTTTTGTCTCAAAAATATATTTCAAGAACATTTTAATTATAAAAGAGAATAAAATGGTATTATTACTTAAAAATAAAATGAAATTTAATTTTTAGAGTAGTATCATCTAATTTACCTTAATGGAAATTCAAACATAAATAATCCCAAAATAAAAATAATATTGTGAAATAAATACCATACCTAAAGTTCAAATTTCCATGTAAGTGATTTTAAACTTATGTATAATAAATTCAGATTTATTATAATTCCATAGAAAAAACATATTCATACTTATAATATCATATATTATCCCTGTATAAAATTACAATACTATTTTCTTAATAACTATTTATTAAAATCCTAATTTCAGGTGTTAATTGTTTTGTTTTTCATATATGATTTAGTTTGGGGGGTTCACTCCATGTATGTTTCTTATGGTTATTTAATCTATAGAATCTTAATCATGGTATAAATATCATATATATTTTTTATGTACATAATTAAAATTATCCATGAAATGTTGACATGAAAAATTAATCACATCGCTTCATGGAGGTGATAGTCCACACATATGCATGAGTGACATTATCATTTGTAACGAGTAGAAAGGTAAGGAGGTAAATGATATAATATATTTAAAAAATTATAATTATGTCAAAAATAAGATATATATATATATATATTGATTATTTCCATTTCTATAACCATACAAGTAAAATGCTAATGAAAAACGAATTACACCTATGTGTGTATATGGTAAGTCGTATGTATGCACAAGTGATATTTTCACCTTAAGTGGAATGGAAAAGAGGTGAAAAATAATAATCACATAATAATAATAATAAAATAACTATATATTTATTATATTATAGTAATTATTATATGATGATTATAATAAATTTATATTAATTTTTAGGAGAACTAAATTTAATAATCTTTGGTAAAGAGTTATACCTCTTTGTTGAGAAACTACATTTGGATTACATATTTAGCATTAAAAGGGTGGTATTTTCGAAATACCAGTAGATATAAGTCATTGGTAAAGATTTAGGATTTTATTAGGTTATTTATTTTCTAATATGGAAGGTTCAGGCATTTTTAATAAGGTATGAGAGGAGGTTCCCTTTTATAAGTGAGAGGATGGACACTCTTTAAATTACAAAGAGTATTAAATTAATATAAATTAGTTTTCAGGTTTATGTGTCTCCAAAGTTTTATATTTTTAATATAGGATGATTATAATTTTAAATTATCTCATCGAATATTATTTAACAAATTTTAATTAATTTTTCATCCCTTAACTCTTAGTCTTAACCTCCCCCAAACGATTTTGAAAATTACCTTGGTATCAAAGTTTTTTATTATTTAAAGGTCAATAATGTTACCATAAAAGAAAAAGTGAACCATAAATGGGACATGATTTATATTTTAATCCATATCCCATTCCCCTGGATAAAGATAGGTTTTTAGGAATTTTAAATCATTTAATAAAATTTTATTTTTTATAAAATATCATTAATGTCATTTTTTGGGACTATTCATTTAACTAAATTTTAATGTCTTTAAGATAAAAATTTAATTATAATATAAACTCTTAATAAATCACTAACATGTTATATCTATCAATAATTTTTTTTGGACATAATAAATCACCCAAAAAATATTACTTTTGGAGTTTTTAAAATCATTTACATGATTTTTCTACTGTTTACACAAGTACCATGTCGAAGTTGTGTAAACATTTAGGGTAATTATTTCATCAATAAAATTTAAAAATAAATTTCCAGGATGAAAAAAATTAATATATATTTAAAATATCTACTTATAACAGAACATAACCTCTTATTATCTATATAAAAATTCAAATATATTAAAACAAAGAGAGTAATATTTTGTTTTTATTCAATATTTAAAATTATATTGAGGTCATTATCAAAGGAAAGTGGGAATAAAATTAGGCATTGATGAGACAATAATGGTATTGGTATAAACACACCTAATCAATCAAATTTACACTAGATTTATCGATATTTTAGGGCTTATCATATTATTTTTAAGCTTAATTACCCAATTTACCCTTACTGATGTGACAAAAATTTACTACAATTACTATTCATAATGACCAAAAATAAACGGGCCTCATTTACAAAATTTTGTCCTCTTTTTTCTAACTATGGAATCCATTTTTGAATATTTAATTCCTAAAATTTCTAATTTCTATAAGTAAATTTCAATATATATGTTTAAAATGAAATGAAGAATATTTTTTACAAAAATTGATTTTTAAGGATAAAAATGAACTTATACCAAAATAAGGTTTAATGATGATAAAAATTTAATTAATTAGAATATATATATATAAATAATACTTTTTTACATGAGGTAAAATTCAAATCATAATGTTACTTTTTAATGAAAAGAAATAATAGTTTTACAAAAATCTTTAATGCTCACTTTTCACTGAAAATTCTGTCTTTTAAAAAAATCAATATTTTATCCTAAGATTATTTTGATATGATGATTTAAAAAAGGATATTATTTATATAAAATAAAATTTGTAAAATTTCTTTAAATTAATTATAATATTATCTCACCAAACTCAATTAAAATCATTTTTGAAGAAATCATCAAATATATTTTTCTGAAAGTTGAGTGCTTATTTCCTAAGAATTAATCAATACATTTATAGTAAATGGAATATTTATAAATAATTTTAATATTTGTTAAATCATATTCATACTCTATAATATAACGGCTCAGTGATAACTATAACATAATAATATTTCAATGGTATGTTGTTGTTTATCTAAACTCTGTTTTCCATAAAATGAAAGTTATCAATGAAATTAGAATTGTTTAAAGAGACATGTATCATTAAATATTGGGGTGTTATAACTCTTTTTTACTTGAGATATAGTGTCCAAGGAAAATACCTACATCATATTTTTGAATAAATTTTCTTAAATTTTCGTTGGTGTTATTTATATTTTATTTACACTCAAACACCTTAAAATAGTCAGCATTATGTTTTTTCCTTTTCAAATATTATAGAGAGTCTTCTTAAGGACGAATCTTACAAAAACATTATGAAATTTATAACAAGCGGTATTGACCACATCATCCCAAAAATATTGGGGGAGTTTAGATTCATTCAAGAGAGTTCTTAAAATATCCTATAGAGTTTGATTCCATCTTTTTACGACCCTATTTTCTTGGAGATTCCTAAGAATAGAAAAAAATGATTATAACCCTGTGAATTGAAATATTCACAAAAAAATTTATTTTCAAACTCTCCCCCATGATCGCTCTTAATGGATATGATCTTATATCCTTTTTCATTTTAAATCATCTTTGTATATTAAATAAAGAATTTTAAGGCCTCGCTTTTATATTCCAAGTAATAAACCTATGTAAATCTCATATAATAATCAATAATTAATAAAGTGTAATATTTTCCTCTTATACATTCAACTTGGTCTAATATAAATAAATCATGTTTTAAAAACACAATTGAATTTGAGGTGCGCACATCCTTTTTTTATTTAAATTATAATTTTTATTTCTTATCAGGTTTTCAAGGCTCACACAAAATTTCATTTATGGTATAAAATTTTGAGAAATAACATATTGTTTTATTTATGTTTTTTTTTGAAAAGAGAGAGGGTGTGTGTGTGATACAATGACCAAGGTATCCATTACATAACCCTTAATATATATCCTTTTCACTAATAAATTTCAAATATTAGATAAAATTAATGTTTTAAATCATTAATATAAACATTTTTAAATCAATAAGATAAAAATAAATAAATTCATTTGGATTCAAAAACATTAAAATTCTTATTTTCAAAATAATATTTAAAACCACTATCACACCATTGGATAATAATAACAAAATTATATTTTGACGCATAAATTTATGAAACATCATTAATGATAGTATGATTTAAAAAAACCATAGTGTATATGTCTATGATCTTATTCCGTGAGTTATCACCATAGGTGACATGGCCATCGTCAAGATTTTAGATATGGTGGATCTTGGAGTTGTCACTTCACATGTTTCTCAAGCACCCATTTTCCATGTATAATGTATCTCCATTGAATTTTCTCTTGATACATTTATCCTCTTAATTTAACTCAATTTTGTCCATGATAAATTTGCAACTATCATCACATGGTTTTATTGTTGAGAGGGTGTCATCACTAGCACTCCATGTACAAACATTGAAGACGTTCTTGCATTGCTTATTTTCTTTTATCTTAATTTTAAATATAGGGGAAACATGTTTTATTTTCTCATTTTTCATAAATTCAAATAATTTTACCTCTGTTTCACCATATTTATTCACCTTTTTTTGTATGATGAATATATTTTTTCTTCCTCATGAAATTTATCAGATTCATGGAAAATTGATAAATTTTCTCATCACTAACAGAAGATTCATCATTTTTCTTCTTAAAGGAAATCATTTTAGTTTAATTGAATTCCATGGATTTAATTATAGATTTTTTACTTCATGGTAATCTCATATTTCATGAGCAACCCAATGATTTCTTCTACTGTTATGTTCTTAATATCCTTTTCTTCTTTAATTATTGTTACCTTGGGTGACCATGATCTTTAAAAATACCCAAATTCTCTTCTTAAAATTCATTTATATATTAAAAACATCACCAATAGATATTATAAAATTTTAATTTTTAGTAATGTGGGTGAACATATCAAAAATGAATATATTACTATTCATATTAAATATTTCAAAGTCTTAACGATACATGTCAATTCTAGTGCCCTTGACAACGTTAGTTCCCTCATGTTTAAATTTCCGAAGTTTCAAGAATTCATGTGAAATTTTTCATGTAGAAATTTGATTAAATTATTTTATATATAACACAAAATAAAGAGCAATTAGGGATTTTCCATCAAGTTCGAAGTCTATGATATCATTGGGAGTCCATTTATGATACTATTCATTAGTGGGTGTATAACCATGCATGGAAAATTTCTTAAATGGGATAACCAATGATTCTAGGAAATGTAGACATGCGATTTTTTCAATAACTATAATCTCATTCAAAAAATAATTGATCTTGACCTATTGAATGTCCCTCAATATCACATTGGTTTTTAGAGGATGTTTCTATACTTTAGGATCATTCCTTGAAACTGATACCAATTATTGGTCTGAGAGAGATGTATAGAGGGGTTAATTTCCTTTTAAATGTAAAATTAAATATAGTTATATAATTACGAAATGAATAAAATAAAATAATAATCATAGTGGGAAATAAATGAAAAGGTAAGATGATAAAGGAGTTTGAGCAAAAAATCAATATGAGTGTATATGCCTTCTCGCCTCAAAGGATTAAGAGTTCAATTATTAATTGGATTTAATGGTATCTAATATACCCATAAAGCCTTTCTTTTTAATTATTTATAGTATGAATAAAAATTCAAAGGAAAAGACATACTTTTTAGATGGTTTTATAAAAAACTCAAAAAACTCACTTTTATGGTAATAAGAAACCAAGAAGAAGAAATATAAGGGGTGGTTTATTTTATTAAAACCTCATTATTTTACACTCTAAATTCATAGTAATAATTAAATGTAATAATTAGTGAAATAGATGGAAATAATTGAGAGAAAAAATTAATACAACAATAAGCACAATATGGCTCATATAATGGCACAATAGTAACAAAATTTTAACTGTAAAGTAACTAATACTTTACCAGACATCATGGGGTGTATATTTATAGCTTTTGGAGGTCCCTTAATTATTTTTTAGGTTTTTTGGGTCCAAAATATCCATTAATAGGTGAGAGAGGCTGAAGATGGAAACAAGTAACTTGTAGTTTGACATTCTGTAAAAATATATCGATTGGCCACTAGGCTCCACCAAATGGCCAATGGGTTAGGTAGTGTGTGGGTACCGGTATTATTTATTCATATACTATCTAATAAGTCTAGATATAGTGCAAGTGAAACTTCCTTTCGCATTGACTGGATGATGGTTTTCCTCTGGTTGACGGGTGGTTTGGCTTCAATTGGTAGGTATAAAAGCCTAGTGAGGGCCTTCAAAATGGCCCTCCATACTCATCTTCAACCTATTGATTGACCGAACAAATACCTAATATGATATCCAAACAATAATAATTAAAATAACATCAAATTAAATAGTAATAGTCATACAAGGTGATTGTTTTCATCAAAAACCAATAAGAGAGTGAGAGGTACAACAATTTGGGCTTGTTTGGTAGATATAGGCATGACCATTGGGGCTCAAGTAGGTGTTCATAGAAGAGTTTGGCCAATTATTTCTCATAATAAACCTCATGTTACCTTGGAGAGTTGGGTTTTGAGTCTTTAATTTTGATTTTTGGTTTACTAATGGAATTTTGGACTATTCGGTCTATTTATTATGTTATGGAATGAAATGAGAGCTGAGCATGTGGTACATGGTGAGCTCACACTGTATGGTAACATGTGTTGAGCATACGTACATGGTTCCATTCTACTCTCAGTGATGAATGTGTGATTGAAACATGGTTAACCAACCTATTCAGCCAATTCATGTGCAATCACTAGGCCTATTTTGTCTGGACATATGTTGTTCAATGTTGATCAATTGGGTTTTTTATTGATTATTGATAAAGAAAAATTTTATAAATTTTAAATTTTTATTGATTAATTTTTAAAGAATTTAAAATGTAAATGACACTTTCAAATGGTTTTGAATGGATATTGAAAAAAAAAATTGATTTAAAATGGGTTTAATGGGAGAAATATGGGTTTTAAATGTGGTGGTTGATCAAAAAAATTTAAAAAATGTTTTCTTTTGGGAAAATGTTTAATGGATGGGTTGGGTTGGAATTTGTATATTTATAAGTGTTTCGAATAAGGAAATTTGGTTTTGAAATTTGTTAGGGAGTTTTTCAAAATTTATTAAAAATTAGGTTTGTTTTGGGGGATTTAGAAATGTTTTCAATGGAGAAAGTACAAGGTTCAAAATGGGTTTTCAAATTGGTTATGGGTTTTAAAATTTAATTTTTTGGTTTTGAAATAATTTTAAAGGAGATTTTTGATTTGATGAGGTTTTTTATATTTTTGGTAGTGTTTTTGGTTAATTCCATTGAAATGGTTACTTTGATTTGAAATATGATTTTGGGTGAGGATGTTTATTTCCTAGATGTGTGATTGTTTGGGTTTTGTGTTTAATCATATCATTGAAATCATGTTCCCCAGAAAAATAATTAGTCATCAGGTTTGGTCGATCGTCTATTTTGAGGGCATTTAGTCGATCGAGTTTTTGTGGTAATTCTTATCAGGTGTGATTCATTGGACCCTATATCCCCCATATATTTGTTATAATTTTGGGTTTCCTCATGTCTCGTTGGAGTGGTTAGGTATTTTGAAGTTTCGGGAATGGTCGTGGTCGGTGAGGTTTCATTTTTGTTCATTGGTTATGGGGGGAAAACCATTGGTATGATTTGGGTACCATGGATGGATGTTGATGTAGTTGAGATTATGAACCCACCAATATTGATTTGGTTTGGCAGGATCACCGCGATCGATGTCTCGGGTATGAGGACCTTGGTTATGACTTATCTTTATTCTTGACCTAGGGTTTGAACTCAAGTTGTTTGAAGAGGCATGTTAGTGGGTTATGTATTCTTCTCTTTATTCCTAGATAGAGGATGATAAAGGTTTTTGATATGATTGTTTTTAAGTGGTCTAGGATAAGTTAGATACCACTTATAGGGGGTGAATCCGTGGTATACTATTTTTTTAAATCTTCTAATTTTGAATCATCTTCTGTGACTAATTAATGTCTTGATCCCTTTACTTTAATACTCATCCCTATCCTCTAGGAAATAAAAAAATTCAAGCACAACAAACAAGGATTGTTACAAGGTTTGTTACTAAGAACTATGTCCTTACTACAACTAGTAATCACCTCAAGTTATAGATTTTTCATTATTTATAGACAGTTAAAACTAGGGAAAGTCTCATTCCCATCAACACTGAGTCTCATAGAGTTCCAATCTAGAGTCCCACTAGATTTTAAAAGTTCCCACCTACACTAGTGACTCATGAGTCCCACAAGAGTATCTTTATACTACATCCCATAGTGTTTCAATAATCCCACCATCCTACTCAAGAATCCCACTGGATACTTAGACTGCTTCAGAGTCCCAGCAAAGAATTCACAATCTTGAGTCCCACAAGATTTGATCCACTAATAGAATGATCTTATAATCTTCCTCCATGATCTTTGAAGATCAAATTATCCCATATAGAATTCAATTTATTTTTCACTGATTCTATACTTTTTCATAAAATTATGATCATTGAATATAATAATCTGACTCATTATAATGTCGCTCAAGAAAACATTCATTCTTATACTAAATACCTGGCTAAACTATGCACTGAGAACTCAGATAAAAAAATATTATGAAACAATAATACAATAAATATTTTGGCATCAGTCTCAAACAACTACATACTGATTACACAACAGATTTTTCACGTGAACTTCTTCAACCTTCATGGATGTATATTATACAATTCATTACATTCTCTTGTATTCATCATGTGTTTATATGAACATAAAATAACACATGAAATTGTATTTCATATGTATTTCTTCAATTAAAAACTATTCTCTTTTATCACTTCACAATTCACGCACACCATTCACCTCATTCCTTATACATAATGGTATATGCATGAGTTTTCACATGTGTATGTTTAGATGATAGATAAGACATTGAATTTTATTTTTTGTATGCATGTATGTGTAAATTTATTATTCTTATACTTATGTATGCTTAAGCATTAAAACATTTATTTCCCTTCTAATTCATTCATGGAAACTCAAACAACATCACACTAACCACATGAACAATCCTTATGTATATACAACATGCACAACACCTTTATTCTCTGCACAATCCCACTGACTTCAGTTTGCAAAATCATTGTGCATAAAACAGAATGATTATTATTTTTCACGTAAGTATATACTAATATATGTAGTGTCTTTATTATGTGAAACCCTGAATGAATATAGACACAATGAGTGCAAGGCCTTCTAAATTAAATGCATTTTAAGTAAACACTGCTCGGGATTCCTCAATGTTGATCGCACAAACCATACAAGAACAGGTTCATAGTGATCTTCAATCAAGCATGAAATACTGAATGCTTATCATGTTATCTAATATGCTTCATGAAACATCTTTCTTTATAAATCATTGTGTGTTTGCAAAGCACATATCATGTACTCACGGGATTCTTCACCTTCATGCAAAAAAAAATACCACTGATCATACATGAACTAGAGTGTTCACAGAACTGTTTCTCTCTCAAAAAACATGCCTCAAATTTGAGATAAATTCTCACCACAAATGAAATTGGCCTCAATATTTATAGTCATTTAATATTACCATAGAATCTTCTGGAATCACTGAGATACATTTTATCCTTGTCTCATTTGAACTTTTCCACTGTTCTATAGTTTCAAGTATCAACGTCTTGAATTTTCAATCTTATGAAAAAAACAAAAACATTATTTTATCCTCATTCAATTATACAAAAAAAATTCCATAATTATTTTATATCATACATGAATCTTATGAATTATAAAAAATGATGGGAGATATTATATGGAGCTTCATTCATTGCTGTCAGGGAGATCCGATGAGAACTGAGATTCTTCGATGCATAGAATCTTCTCGAATAAGGCTTTCAAAAGAAGATGATGTGCTGACAATTTCAAATGGAAAAGATTATTCATTGAATCAATCCTACATTTGATATCATAGTGAGATGATCGAATGTCTATGATATAATTTTTAAAAAAATTAGACATCCACGATTTAACTAGAATTAAAACATTAAATTTCACATCAAAATGGCCCATGTCTTTAAACTCCCTTATATTAAATGCTGCAATATATTGTGATCAAAACGTTCTATTCCTCCTCTTTTGGTACTTCCCCATACCAGTTCTCTTCGGGCGTCCTCCTACGACCACCTTGGCCATAATTTCACACGTCACGGTGGTTCTTCGATTCTTGCTCCTTCTCTAGGTTCCCATGAACTTGATCAACTACGGTTGAACCATACTTGTTGGATGGGGTTGTGCTCATCCGCCCACACAGTGGTGTGTTCTTCTCTCCCTAGTTGGCTGTCCAAGTGGCTATATTTTTTAAGGGTAAAACACATTGACAGATTCCATGTAAAATGAAAAATATAATTTCCTCTTCAAATAAATTTCAAAACCACTATCCAAACATCTTCATGAAAATTAAAACATTATTCACATGGAATATTCAATTTCTTCTTCAAATCATTGTTATAAATAATGGATCAATCACCAATAACAAATGCATTTTGAAATTAAAGATCGCCTCTGTAATCATCATATTTATAAAACCTTAAACACATTAAACTCTTCCAAGAACAATCATTGACAATAAATAGAATTCATTGAACCCTTCATGTTTCAGTATCATTGGACAGTTCTTGGGGTTTTGATCTCCTATTAGAGTGGTTTTATGGAAGTTTTGAGGTGTCACTTCTTCATTTACCTTATCTATTGATGACCTATTTCTTGTGGTTGGGTTGTCTTGTGTTATGATTATGGGAGACTAAATAGTTGTTTCATTGATATTAGGGATGGGTATTTAAAGGTGTGGTTGGGTTTAGCTCTTAAATTGAGGGTTCGGGTTTTTTCTCATAGGAATCTTTTTGAAGTGATTACATTCTTCTTTATCCACCACACTAGATGAGCTCTCAAATGGTTTGGAAATACTTTTTGGGTCTCAATTTATGGATTTTCCTATTAGTAGTCATGTGGTAATTGTTCTTTTAGGAATTTTAGATCTTGGATATTTTGGATACATCATTAGTTTATTGAGTTAAATTTGGTCTTGGGTAGCTTGGAGATTGTGTTGTAACATTTCCTCCCTTACCATTTGTGATTTTTGATAAAGAATTGTCCTCATGTTTGGTGGATTTTTGTGGACATAAAATGTTATCATGGTGAGGATTTTCTCACACTAATATGTATTAATTTAATTAATTAATTATTTATTTTTTCTTTATTTTCTTTAAGGAGTTTAAATCCCAAATCTTTTATATTTTTTAAATTTTTTAGAAATCCGGTATATTGCAGGGTTAGTGTAAATTGTTCGACAACCATGGAAATCAGGTATGCAATGTATAGAGTCACTTGTACACAATTTTTCTAGTAGTGTCATCCAACCATGCAGGTGCCCTCTATGCATAGTGAAGGGTACACTGTTGGATCATGATTTGGGTAAATCGTATGATAATCGTGCGATGCACCCAATATCTTTAAATAAAAAAGAAAAATTATAATTTTCCCCCTATTAATTATCCAAAATTGTAGCCCCTATCTGCCCCACAATATCTCTTATACAACACAACCTGGATCCCCCACACCCTAAATTTTCTCCCTACTTTGGCTTCCTCCCATTGGAGATTTATAGTGTGATCTCAAGTTGATCTTCACCCAGGTAAGGTTCTATTCTCTCTCCACCCCCTCTTCTTATTTCTTATGGGGTTTTCTTCCCTCCCTCTCACTATGCATTCGATAAGAAATCTATTGGAGACGTTTTTGAATCTAAATAAAAATGGATTTGGTTTTTAGGGTGTGTGATCCCTTTTGGGATGTTTCACTCACCATTGCTTCGTTCTTGTTTTCCCTATGTGTTTCCATGCTGATGTTTTCCCCTTATATACTACATGTGTTTGGGTGCATTAAATTGGATTTCTTTAAATTTATGAGTTCCATTTATGATCAATTTGATTTAGAAATATATATTTCTCGAGGTTTTTAAGTAATTGAAATTTATTTCTATTTGGGTTCTTATGAATTTTTTCCTTCTTTCCATCTACCTTAAAAGAATAAATTATACTTTTTTACAATAAAACATTTTTGATGGTTTTCATGAAATAATTGACTGTTTATAAATAATTCAATGTAGTTCATGAAATTTAATTGAGTGATTCTTGTGTTCAAGGGGTAAATTATTTGGGATTTCCTTTGAGAAGTTTTATTGATTTTAATTGTTCTTTCTTATAGTTATTTATTTATGAATGATGTTTAGAATTTATCTTGTCATTTTTGGTTCTTATGCACATATTTATGGGTGTGTGTGTATAGGTGCACATATTAACATGTGAATATGGTCATTGAGATGTGTTTATAAATATATATGTAATTTCATATGTGTATAATTTTTAAAAGGAGAATAATTGAAATTTAAATTCAATTTTTGAATATGGCTTTAAAAAAAATTTCAAAGAGGTGTTTTTAATTTATTTTTCTTCATTTATAAACATTTTTATCCTACCAAATGTTTATGGAATATCCTAAAGAAAAATGCTCGATTTTCAAGTAAGTCTTCAATGGGGATTTCAAAAGGAGGCATGGTTTCAAAGTATTTTCTTGACAGTTGGTTTTTTTTAATGATTAATCGTATGATTTATATTTATGTATTTTGTGGTTGGAACATAATATATTGTAGATAGACAGGTAATTGGACAAGTGTTTCTCTAGCCTAATGTATAGACTATATAGGGGATTTTTTTTGTGAGACTGTAAGGGTTCCCAAGATTTTTTTAATTGTCATGTCTCATAGCCAGTTAGTGTTCCATGAGTGAGTCAGTTACCTTGGGAACCTATGATATGGAGCTCCACTTAAAAAATGCACCCGTAAAGGGCTTTGCTCGCTAGGTTTCCCCCTATCACCGCCTTCCATTTCTCATCCTTAGGTCGGCGTAGTCTTCTCTCTCAATGGTTATGCTATTCTTGATTGCGTGGTGTGCATCCTCATCCATTGGCAACATTGCGGCTTAGTGGGTTGACCATGTTTCAGTGTGGCTTCCATCTTCATGACATATACTCTAAATTGGTTAGGGTTTCCACGATGGTGCGGTGTAGGACCAGGGGTCGAGTTTACTTCTACAGTGAGGGTCATAGACTCGTTTTCATGTCAGTTGTGGGTGTGATTGGGAGATCCATTACGGTCTCAATTGTGTTCATGAAGATGATGACATGAGAGATTCTGGATTGTGGTGGGACATTTCTTTTGTCACGTGTTCGGTAGCTGGCTTTTCGGTGATGTTTTTCGTTCCTCATTTTTTTATTTTTTTTGGTTGGTTGTGATCTATGGTGTGATTCATCTCTTTCGGTGAGGATTTGAGTTTTATGGATCGGTGAAGGTGTGTAGAGGGAGAAGGAGTCATCAATGCGGCGATGGACTCTTGATCTTTGATTTTTCCTTCATTTGATTTTTGATGTTTTCCTACTGTTGTTCTTTTGATAGTCACGTTCTGCTTGGATTCAGCTTTTCATGATCTGTTTAAGAAGATTCTTCTTTGGTATTACGTGAACTTATTTTTTTGCATTGTGGTGAAACATGTGAATACTATGTTTTGGTGGATTATCTTTGGTGGAGTAAGAAATGATGGCTTTGGTGAAGGAGTTCTTAAATACAAATTTTGAAAAAATTTCATCTGGAGCGGTCTTTGGCTCGTATGTGATGTTGCTGGCTAGTTCGTGGGAGGCGTGGTGAAGGTATTGTTGTTTTAGATTTTTGAATTTTGAAATATGTATGGTGAAATTTTCTTTTCTAAGGTCGTTTATTATGATGTGTGAATGTTTCGGAATGGTTCCCACTTTCCTCAAAGTGTCCTTTTAATAAAATAAAAAAATGAATTTGGAGGAGGAGCTCCTCTCTCAGTATCAATTACCATACATTAAATATTTTCATTATTGTGGGTTTTATTAACAATGAATGGGATGGTTTCTATGTTAAATGTTTTTTTATTGGCATATAAGATATTGTAGATAGATTGGTAACCAGATAAGTGTTGCTCTGGCCTAGTGTTTGGACTAGTTAGGGGCTGTTACCAGTGAGACTGTAGGGGATCCTAAGTATTGTTTACTTTATCATGTAATATAGTGATCGAGTGTTTCATGAGCGAGTAAGATACCTTTGAAACATATAGGTTTGATTTCCTATCCATGTGTCATGGATTATTGTTTTTTTGTTACATATTGTTTGGTTCACACTCTCACATTTATAGATGATGTTGTGATTGTTTCTCTTTGATCATATTCATTTTTATTGTTTAATTTCTAAAGAAATTTAGTATTTTACTATTTTTGTTTTATCTATTACATTATTAACATGTTATTTCATTATATTGGGGTTTTATTCATAGTGTTTTTTAAGTAATAAAAAATTGGAATTTAGAAAAGGCATATTTCACAAGGATTAAATTTGTAAAGGGAATTCTAAATTGTGTTTTTAAAAAACGGTGTTTATAAATTTGTGATTTTAGTAAATGGGTCTTAGGATGAGAAAACGATTTCGAGTTGATTGTTTTCAATTAAAACCCAAAAATGAAGTAATTGTTTTATAAAAAGTATGATTTTGATGTTTATTTTTCATATTCTCACTTAAAAAAGTTGTTTTATAAATGTATTTCAATCTAGAATATTTTTTGTTTGTTTTGGAAAAGATAATAATGGACGTCTTGGTGATTACCTACTGGGTTGTCGACCTCAAACCCTAGTCACACCACATGGGGTTTGTAGAATGAGTTTCTTTGTAGGTTTTATCCTTGATTCTTAAAATGAGATTCGATTTTGGATGAATCATGAACTCAGGTCACATGGGATAGTTATTTATCTATGTTTGTGTTTATTTTTAGTATTTCAGTACCTTTAAATACATAGGTCATTTCTCATTTTCAATTATGATTATTGGTGGTGTAATATATTTGTGGATGTTACAGTAGAACAAGAGGTTATTTCATATGAGGGTATTGGTAATCAAGTTAAGGGATTTATTTTTCATTTGTTATATTTGTTGCATGTTTAAATTTTTTAAGTTAATATTAAATTGGTTATTTTTTTTGGTGTAGACGTCCGACTTATGGATTATTTATGCTAACATTCCAATATAATTTTGATTCTTATTAAATTATGTTTATCTCAATGATTTCATTTAATACTTATGAATGTTTTCACCATCCAGGGAGAATGAGGATTCTCCCCATGTTAATGGCAAGTTAGGTCGAGTGTCAGTTCAGGTGGCAGCACAGGCACATAACTCATTCCTTCTTTAGCTACACCATTTTTGAAAGATGCCTCTATTTTTTAAGTTTACATTATGCCCTGAGGCCTTATAATAGATGATTATAAAGTATATTATAGGAAACTCCACTTCATTATATTGTAACATTCTATTATGACATCAAAACTCTTTTATCAATTGATCTCACATTCATCATGTGGAAGAATTCATAGGAAATTATCATTAATCAATCTGTGCGAAAAAATATCACTTATAAAAGATATATTATAAGTGTTAAAGTAAAGTAAAAGAGATGGGACATAGGAATGGATTGGATGTGAACCATGAACTACTTTTTTTTATCTGTTTTTTCCAGAAAAATGCCCTATATGGACAACAGGTCTTCCATGTGGGTGCTAACATGGCCGGGCTCATCATTTCTGCGCGTACAATCACTGTTCAAAAACTAAAATTTTGTGCATACTACATAAATGATATGTCAGTCATAACTTAGGTTGATGTCAAGGGAAATTTCAGACCACCTCTTGGCATGCTTTAGGTGCTCTGGCTTCCTCCCTTCCATGGTTGGATCAAAATAAACTCATACATCGCTTCGAGATGTAACTCGGGTTCTTCTGGATTCAGTGAGTTTTTTAGGGATCATAAAGGGTGTGTTCATGGTTGTCTATATGGTTCCGGTGGTTTTTCATCCTCTCTTGAAGCAGATATGAATGGAGTTATTGAGGTGGTTGAGAAAGCTAAATGACGAGGTTGGAACATGTTATGGATTGAATGTGATTCCACATCTCTGGTTCTTACTCTTCGAAAAGGTTCTCTTCATCATTCTTGGAAGATGACTAATCACTAGGCAAGGTGTTTGGATCTACTCTTTTCAAAGGAGGATATTTTTACTCATGTTCATCAAGAGGATAACTCTTTGGCGGATGGTATCACTAGAAAAGGTATCAATGGTATTGGTTTTCATTGGGATGACCATGTACAGGGAAACCTACATCCCATTATTATGTAGGATCAATGTAAATCTCATACTTTAAGACTGGTGTAATTTTACGTTTTTCTAATAAATGGATATTGCTTTTCTGGGCAAGGTCTCATTATTCTATAAAAAAAAGCAAAGATACAAATATGGAGAAGCAAGTTTGAATATTTAACAACGAGAGATGATGAATCCATTGATAATTACTTCACCAGTGTAAATGAAGTTGTTTTCAAAGTCATTTTTTTGGAGATGTCATGGAAGATTCTCCAATTGTGAAGAAACTCATGAGAAATTTTATAGACATGATTGATTCTAAAATATTTTCTTTAGATGAAAATAATAATTTATCTCTTGACTAATTGAATAACATTCATGTTTCTTATGAAATGCAAAAATCTCTAGCATAAAAAAATATGATGAAAGATGAAATGTATTTTGAAGCTACGAAGAAGATTAAAATTAATGATATTGAAAATGAAGATCCACATGATTTCAAGGATAATGTAGATCATCAGTTGAATAATAAAATCCTCTCTCTTATCTATAAGAATTATAGAAGAGGAAGAGGAATGTATGGAATAAATCTCCATATCAAATGTTTTGAGTGTGATGGAATCAAGCACTTCACTATGAATTTCCCCAAGAAGAAAGTTTTAGAATATCAAGATGATTTTGATGAGAAACTTCAATGGAAGAAGAGGAACAAAATCTCTAAATAATAAACATCATCTAACAAATATAAGAATATTTTTACAAGAAACAAGATAAGTATGTTGAGTAAGAAAGATGAATCAGACTCTACTAAAAACAACTCTTCAAAAGATGAAAGTTTAGAAAAGATCAGATTCCTCATTGAAAAAGTTGAGAAAACAAAAGATTCCTCAGATAGAGAAGAATATGAAATATTTAAAGAATTATTATAGATATTATTAGACCAGATCAAACATTTTTTCAGGTCTTGAGAAAAAAAACTCTCTAGAATGAAACTATAATGGTGAATAAAGGTAGAGGAAAAGTTATTTATGTTAGAAAATATATTTTCAAAAATTAAAAATAATACAACTAGGAGTTCTTATGTTACAAACATAAAATTTATGAATAGGGAAAGTTGTTTTAAGATCTTAGTAAGAGGTTGGATTCTATGGAATAGGAAGTTAACAAGTCACAATAAAAATTTAATGAGGCCATAAATACTTTAAGAAATTTGAATTAAAATTTCAGCAAGGCTTCAGATGTAAATGCTGAATCATTTAAATATATAGAAAAACCTCAATCCAATTATTATGTGAAATATACACCCAATAAAATCAAATTTTCATCGGATTTTCCTAAAATTTGATATGTAAAGAAAAGTGTTGGGAGATTCTGGGTTGATATGGGAGATAAAAACATATCAGATCTATTAAAATGGAATATTAATCCCAAAGGAATGTTTTGACATGCAAATGATTAACTGAAGGTAAAATATGTTTTGAACCATGAAAATATTATTACAGGGAAATAAAATTAATCTATAGAAAACCAATATTTTATTAGTTTTATTGGTTTTATAGTATTTATGGCCTTAGATATTACACATGATTTAATAACATTTATTTACCAAGAAAGAGGATTAAAATGAGTGGAGTAAATTGTGGAAGTAGAATGAGAAACATTCATAAATCATGAAGAGCATTAAAAGTAAAATTTAATGATGTTAGAAACTTTCTAACAAAAATTCAGTTAGATTTTATAGAGTAAGTTTGTGGAATATGTGATCAACTAGGTCAAATTTTTTGAAAAATCTATCACACTCCTTTCAGAATAAATTTATTATAGTATGAAATAAAAAGAATATAGAAAGAAAAAAGTTAAGGAAAGATATTTTGTTATTGATAATGATTTGAAAGAAAGTAAAAAGGAATAAAACATGGAAACTTGATAGTGGATGTTCATAAAACATGACAGGTGATTTCAAAATCTTAAAAGATGTTGAAAATCATGATGGAGGAGTTGTTACCTTGGGGAATGATAGTTCCTTAAAAATCAGAGGATTCAGAATCAATGTTATTCATTTAGAAAAGTTTAAATATGAGGAAGTTATATTTTTTATAGTATAAAACATAACTTACTTACTTTAAGTAAACTTTGTGATGATGGAAACAAAGTGATTTTTATAAAATTTTATTGTTTCACCAAGAAAGTGGATGTTGGAAATTTTTTTTCAAGAGGAGAAATAACTAGTAATTTTTTTTCTAATTATATAACATGATAAATCATGATATCAAAGTGTTATGGATGAGAATAATATGGTGAATAATAGACATAGTCACCTTAGGAATAAAATTATGAAAAAAATTTCTAATGTTGATGTCGTTAAAAATGTTCAATAATTAAAGGTAAGAGAAGAAGATGGTTTTATAACTTCAAATAAAGGGAAAATTACTAATAAAATTCACAAGAAATTTGAGATTCGGTCTAATGGACCTCTAAAGCATATTCATTCTGATTTAGTTGGCTGATTAGACATCAATCATCAAACAAATATTTGTGATTTATCACTTTTATTGATTATTTCACCCAAACTACCAACATCATTCTTATTAAACACAAGTAAGATGCTGTACATATGTTCTGATTCTACAGAAAATATGCCGTGAGAGAAATGAGGGTTTATATAAATAATTTAATAATAAATAATGATACAGAATTCATATGTAATGATTTTGGATCATATTTGAGAATGAATGGAATCAACCATCTGTATAGTTACCCCAAAAATCCACAAAAAATGGAGTAGCTGAAAGGAAAAAATTAAATTTTTTTAAATTGGGAGGAATCATGTTATTAAAATACAAACAATTAATGTTCTTCTAGATAGTAGCTATTAATATTATTGTACATGTTCAAAACAGATTTTTGTTGAGGTCATAATCTAATAGGACTTCTTATGATCTGTGGTATAAAAAACCTTATTAAAACACTTCAAATTTCTAGAAGTCCATGTCTACAAAAAATAAAAAATATAGATCTTGAAAATTTTGATGATAAGGAAAAAGAAAAAAATTTCATGGGTATTCATTGATCGCACTGCGATTCACTATTTCATTTTCACCCATACACCATTGTATTAAAATTAATTTTTATTATAAATTTAATATATAATAACAAATTTCACATCCTTTTTGATTAATTTATCTTTTTTTTATCACTATTGAAAGGGTAAATTATACTTATTTTTATATTTTCATTGAAGATGGATGTGATTTGGAAGCCTCGAAGATGATCTAGAAAAAAAATGGGAAAACTGCATGGAAACCCATGGATATCATTCCACTATTTTGAGAATTAAGAAAATTTTGTGCATCCAAATGGGCTGAAACGTTGTTTCCCACTCCAAAACATAATGGGATACATCTTTTATCAAGGAATAAATTCCCAATTCATTCATTTGGTGTCTTTTCTAAACCGTTCTATATAGGGGACAAAATATAGCCAAATTCAAATGTTTGGTTCAGTATTTTGACCATACATCCAAATCCAAATCTCTAATGGATCCAAATGTAACATGGGGATATTCAAAATTCCATCAAACAACTCTTATCTTTTGTTCGAGTCCTGATATGGATTTATACTATTCCAAAAACCATGACAATGTGTTATCTCAAAAACAGGGTGCTCAAAACCATGTTCTATTTTGGTTAAAAAAGGCACCATGGGAACCTCACTAGGAAGTTCGAACAAGAAGAAATGATCTTCCATTTTGGAGTCCTATAGGAGTCTCCTCCTCATCCTAGATGTTATGGTGTCCCATATCCTCATAGGCGGATAAAGAATGAAAAAGGAGATCCACTTGAGCTTCATTCTCCTCCCGATGTCGAGTTAAGTAGTGGGTAATCATTATGAGGGAGATACACACATGAAGAGGGATTTCTATCACATAATTATCTGCTCGTTTGGTTTATATTTCAGTTTGAATTATTCTTTCTTATAAATATATCTTAATGTGTTTTGATGAATGGAATTGAAACACTTTTTATATCATAACTGATTACTGTGATATTTTATGTTTTTGTCTTGTGTTGTTCGGATTAGAGAAATAAGAAACATTTTATTTCCAAAAAATGATTTTTCAATGTTCCTTTACAACCATTAAAGCATTATAATGGGTTGTAACTTGAATAAACAATTATTATGTTAAGGTTTAGTTCTAATCGCATCATTTTTAGAGTCTTGTGGGTACCCAAGATCTTGGTTAATCGTCAACCAAAGGATTACACTAAAACCTAAAAATAAATTAAGAACAAGGAACTATTCAAGTTCTATAGTAACATAGAAATGATCACTTGTGTATATCATATTTTTCACAATCCACTTGGTCATTCATCTTTATAACTATTTAAATTAAGTTACATTCATGAAATCGTTTTCAAAACCACTCCCTCTTTTAGTAATTGTTATAAAAAATACACACTCAAAACCTATCAAGGCTCCTTGAGAGTGGACCTAGGGTCTGACATTGACTAAAAAATATTATTTAAATCACTATCAATTTGATGTGTCAGAACTAAGTTGTCAAATTTTGGCTCCGTTACCGGTGATCGCTTTGGTTTTTAGTGTGTGTTTTTATAAGATATTTGTAAATTTTGTGAATATTTATTTTCCTTTTTAATCATTTGGTATTATCATCTATTTTTTTTGTAGGTTTTGTGCATGATGAATCTTAATCTTAATGATTTACCTCTGTCTGAACATGAATAGAAGAGGATCCTACATTAGAGACACCGAGACACAGAAGAGAACCCAGTAAACGAGGACACACAAAACATCGACACTCTTCTTGATCCTTCTAATTATTCTTCTGGAACTAACATCAAGAGTAAAATAAACATGTATAAAATGGCTGAAAAAATACAACACTAAAATAAATAACCTCACCTGATGTCGATATCCATCCCACAAACATTGAATTACAAGGAGAGGCACCAAATATTCGACAAAAATAACGTTTAATTCATATATTACTAAGATTCCATGGACTTACTAGAGAGGATCCACACAAGAATTTAAAATAATTTCATACTTTGGTTTCAACATTAAAACCTACAAATTTGGATAATGAACAAGTAAATATTAGGGAATTTCTTTTTTCATTAATAGACACTACAAAATACTGGCTTTATTATTCCCCACTAAGTGGTTGGGAAAACATGAAACACCTTTTTCTTGATAAATATTTTAATACCTCTTTAACAACAATAATAAATAAATATGTGGAATAAGGCAATCACAAGGGAAAACACTTCATGAATATTGTAAATTATATAAAATGTTATGTTCATGTTTCACACACCACCAAATAAGTAATCAACTTTTAATTCTGTATTTTTATGAAAGTTTAATTTTAAATAATCGTAACATGATTGATGCTATTGTAGGTGATGCACTTGGGGATAAAACCCCAATCACTCTAAGGACCCTGATTGAAAAAATGGCACATAACAGTAAAAAATTCGGTACAAGGTCCATTGTACCCATTAGTGGTGTCCATGAGTTGAAAAGTACTGAATTTGAGAAGAACGTGGACATAAAGTTTGAAGAGGTAAATACCCTTCTACGACAACTCGCTCCTCCCAAGTGACACCTCAATCTCCTCCTCTCATCTATTGTGGAGTATGATTTTTTGACCCCCATTATTATAACCAATGCTTCCAATTTAGAGGATCTATTGAGAGATGTGAGGCAATATTTCCAGGATGACCCTATAATCAACCCTTTAAGAAAGAACGTTATTATCCATCCAACCATGGGTGGTAAGAAAACCTAGACTACAGTCAAGGGGGATATTCAAACAAATCTCAACAATAATAGAACCAATCAGGGTCGAGTAGTCATCCACCACCACCCAAAAATCCTCAACCAGAATAAAGGCCTTTCCAAAAATCCCCTCTAAAAACCTATCCTAGCCTATATGATATAATGAATAAAATGGATTACAACAATATCCAATTCCAATAAACCACTCAATAATCCATACAAGTCCTCAAAACCCAATTATACCAACAAGCTAAACTGGTGGGAGAAATTCTATGTCATGGGTTGGGTAAACTACCATATCAACTAGAAGTTAACAATAGCAATAAGGGAAATGTTAGTGTCATCACCCTTTGGAGTGGTAAACAACATAAAACCCAAATGAACCCTCCATTATATTCATCCACAAATAAGGGAAAAAATCCCAGATGTTGAAAATGTTCCAAGAAAAGAAAATCCTTATCCTAATAGAATTAATCCAAAGGAAAGAGTGTGTATATCGATGAGTATCGTATCCAAACATTTCCTCTTCCATTTACCCAAAGGTCACCCCAACCAGGAATATAATGTAAAATGAACTTGATAAGTAAATATTGGAACCCTTCAAAAAAAAAGTGCAGGTTATCATTCCTTTGATTGATGTTGTGAAAAGAATTCCATGATATGAAATGTTTCTAAGGGAGATGTGTACACATTGAAGGGGACATTGAGGTGATGAGAAGGTATGCTTGGGGAGGAATGATTCAGAATTGATAGAACCATCACTTATTACCAAATGAAATGATCATGGATCCTTCTCAATTCAATGCACCATAGGGGACTATTAATTTCCCAATGCTACGCTTAATTTATGTGCTTTTTTGAATGTGATGCCTCACTCCATTTACTCTTCCTTGTAGTTTGGAGAATTGAAGACAACTGGTATAGTCATTCAGCTAGAAAATCAGAGTACTACCCACCCTTCTCCCATGATAGAGGATGTTCTTTTGAGGGTTAAAAATTTAATTTCTCATGATGATTTTTATGTGCATAAAATGGAAGATGATAGGAAAAATGGACATCCCCCCAGTTATATTGGGGATACCATGTAACATCCCAAGGATTTCTAAAAAATAAATTGAAAATGCTTGAAATTTTCTTTAAGGTATATATTTATAAGTATCCTTTAAACATAATTTTATTTCTTCTATGATTTGAATTTCATGAAACTGTCATCTACAATTGGGTTCAGTAAGTTATTTAGAGTCTGATGAAACAAACTTGTTTTTTGGTGAATAGTAACATGCCCTTATGAATAGTAATATGAATAGTAATATGACCTCATGAATAGTAAATAATAATATTATTTTATTTTCCCATGGCAATAGGATAATGGGATCTTAATTAATTTTCCAATGTCACATAAAACTAATTGCACTTCAATTTTGTTATTTTTCGAATTAACTATGACCTTATTTAAAAATTAAATTAATAATATTTAGAAATTTATTTTTGAAAAATGGAGTTCATTTTTGAATTCTACACATCGAAAAATGGTTGGGGTAAATTTTTGGTATTTTTCTGAAACTCTTGAATTTTTGGTGAATAGTGAAATACGATAAAATACCGTATAATCAATTTATCGGTAAATATGAACTATTTATGACATCATAAGTGATGAAAGGCCACTTGCCTCAAACTCACTTGATATTATCACTAATTAAGGCCACTTTATTTGAGATTATTCATAGTCTTGATAAAAATATTATAATAATAATTAAAATAATCTAAAATACCTCCCCTCCTCCACTATAAATATCAACCTCACTCCCCTCTTCCTCCCACACCTCTCAAGCCTTGAGAATTGTCTAATTTTTGCCAAATTCTCTCCCCAATCTTCTTCCCCACGTCCTAGAGCTGCTGGTCTCACCAAAAGACCAAAATCAAAGCCCTTAAGAAGGATCTAAAGGAGAAGAGATCAAGAGGTAAATATCCTCTTTCATTTTCATTCTTTCCTTCCATTTTATGTTATTCTCTTCCTTTCCCTTTGTCTTTTGTTGGGATATTTCACTAAATATTTCCCCTTACTGTCCAAATTTTGTATTATGATGATATATTCCATTCCTCTCATCAATCTTGTTTTTATGAAATTTTAAGAGACGCCGTTAGGCTGCCGAATTTCCGTAAGAAATTTCTCATGTTTTCTTTATTTCATGATTCCTTTTCTTCTTCCTTCACCCCCTCTTATACAAGAGGCATGAAATGTCCATAATCATTTATATTCTGGATGTTGTCATGTTTATGGAAAATCACAAATCTTTATTCCTCTCCTCTCTCACCTAATTAAAGAATCAAAAAACATTGTCCATTTGTGCCGAATTACCGATATCGTGGACGATGTATTTTCAATATCCATTAATTCTTTCATGTCTGGTCATGAAACCATTTATATGGTTGAACCAGGTTATAATATATGTTTTACAACTCCTATATGGTTCTGCAATTCTTTTGTACCCATGTTTCAAATTTATAAGACTAAATGAGGTTGTAATTATCAAAGAACCACTTAAATGATCTAAACGAACATAATTAATGTTTTAACTTATAAATCATCATCATATAAAGCATCAAAGTGATAAATGGTATAAATTATGGTACTAGAAATATGAGAATACTACTCCATTCCAATTCTGGAGTTTCACTTCCAATCAACAAGAACGATTCATCGTGAACCGATTGTGAAAATCACAAAAGAACTGACCCAAAATAATGCAAGGAAAAAAATACTAACAAATAAGGGGTGAAATGAGTTTATGAAATCACCATATAAGATTTTATAAACATGAAAATTTTTCTGTAAAATACTAATAACACTCTTTTAACCATTATACAGGAGTTCTAAACAATTTTTAAGTAAGACAATCCTAAGTTAAGGGAATTCTTAACCCGATTTCCATTCATTAGGTTAACCTTCTACTTTATAATTTATGTGCTATTTAAATTGTTTGTGTGATGGGTTCTGTTTATATTATGTTTAATTATGTTTATTTACAGAGTATATAACTATTCCATAAACTCTATTAAGTCCCACTTCATGTATATGATTTTTATAAGGGACTTTTCTTCTAAAACCCCCTTTTAAAATTCTGTTTTGAAATATTCAAAAGCAATGTTTTTATGCTATTATTTATGTTGTATGATTATGTTTTGGTTATTGGGCATTGTTTATGATGAAGGGTGGGAACTATATTTCCCTCCAATGCATTGGGTATGAGTAAGTTGGAGGTCGGCCGTATGGTTACTCCAAGTGTAACTGTGATGGTTACAAAAAGTAAGGTAGCCGTGAGGGTTACAAAATTTATGGTAGCCAAGATGGTTACAAGATTATGCAAGTAATGACCCAATATACCTCTATGATTATAATTATGTTTGTGTTGATCTTTTTTAAATCACATGTTACACAAAGTAAGATTTTATGGGTAGAAAGAATGTCTTTTGAAAAGTTTTCATACGTCATGCGTATTGACGGACTAATGTGATTTTTCCTTCTTTTTCATACCTTACTGAGCTTTTGTGCTCATCCCAAGTTTTTAAATGATTTTTCACAGGTTAATGGATGTGTAATAAAAGGAAGGAAGACATGTTAAATGTTGAAGAATTGTCAAGGAGTCTTGTTTTGTGTTTTAATGTTTTATATTCTGAGGAAAATGGAAACTGATTTTATGGTATCCACTATGTAACAATGTGTAATGTTATGAATATTTTGTCTTAATTCTCTAAATATATAAACTTGAAAAGATCCTCAATGTAAAATAAAGTGTTTACTTGATTAAATTCAAGATTATGTATGAAATAAGTGCGGGTCCTTATATACCATTCTTGAAAGCATCAAAAACAATAATTAATTTCCATAATAGAACATTATCTATGGTTCTTGGTGGTGAATATTGTCCACTTCAATATCATTGATGCCATGAAGCACCCTTCAGAAGAAAATTCATCTCTCTCTGTTAATTCAATTGATGTACTCCCTTTCCCATAAAACACATCTTATCATTCCCATGATCCCCTTTCTGATTTTTCATCCTTGACTGAAATTATGGGTAATGAATCATGCATTTATTGTTATAGTGCTCTAGAAAAATGTAATGAATGTTTATTTATTGATAATTTCTTGAACCCTGAGGATCCAATGACCATCAATGATATTGATAAGCTTGTAGAAAACCATTTCACTTCTAAGAATGATACTATTGAGTAGTTAGATGAGATTAGTGGCCTCTCAATTTCACACACACTACCATTAATCAAAAATCCACCTAAATTGGAACTAAAACAACTACATCAAGAACTAAAATATTCATATCATGAGAATGGAAACAATATTCCCATCCTCATTACTAATTCACTCCCTCATGAGAATTATTTTTGGCTGCTTGAACGTTTGAGGGAGTATAAACAAGATTTGGGATGGACACTTACTGAAATTCCTTGTATTATCACATCAATTTTCACAAATCATACAATGTTAAATAATGAGGCTAAAATATAGAGCCAGGAACAATTTCTACTAAACCCAAACCTCATATAAGTTTTGAAAAAGGAGGTAACAGAATTATTAGCTATTGGAATCATTTAAGCAATCTATGATGGCCAATGGTTCTGTCTCGTTCAAGTATTTCCTAAAAAACTAGCCTTACAATAATCAAAAATGAAAACAATGAATTGGTTCCATCTTATGTGAATAATAATTTTCATGTATATATTGGCTATCGATGACTAAACCAACACATTAGGAAGGACCATTTCCCTTTTCCAATCATTTAAAAAATCCTATAGAGGCTAGTAGGTTAGTCCCACTACTGTTTCCTTGATGGTTATTGAGGATACTTTCAGATCCATATTTCCCTCTAGGACCAAGAAAATATGACCTTAACTATCCCATTTGGTCTATGAAATGCTTCGGGTACATTCCAACTATACTTGGTCATTATTTTTTCAAATTACCTGGGGAATTTAATGGAAGTATTCATGGATGAATTCAATGTTTATGGATCCTCTTTTTATTAATGTTTGATCTATATTGGTTTAGTTCTACGTCTCTCTATTGAAAAAAATATTGTATTAAATTATGAGAAATGACATTTCATGGTGTGACATGGTATAGTGTTGGGGCATGTCATTTCTGGGATGGTATCCAAGTAGATAAATCAAATGTGGATGTCATTTATTCCTTATTATTCCCTAAAATTGTACGTGATGTGAGGTCCTCCCTAGGTCATGTGGGATTTTACCATCATTTCATCCGTGAATTTAGAAAAATTTTACACCCCCTCTTCTAATTACTCTAAATAGAAAAATAAATTGTTTTTGATAAATATTTGGAAGGTGATTTTGATATGTTTTATGGAGTCTCACATCACCACTGATAATCCAACCACAATGGTGGGATTTACCATTTGAGTCCATGTGTGATGCCTCTAAATATGCAGTTGGGGCGGTCTTATCCCAAAGGATCGATTGTGATATACAAGTCATTGCCTATACTTCATTTACTTTGGACCATGCCAAATAAAACTACACAAAAAATTAAAATTAATTCCTTTCCATTATTTTTTCCATTGAAAAATTCTAGTCATACCTTTTGAGGTCCAAATTCATGGAGTTCTCAGACCATGAATCCCTCTGGTATCTCCTTAAGAAATTGGAAGCCAAATCAAATCTCATTCAGTGGATGTTCCTCCTTCTGAAATTCAATTTCTAAGTTAGAGATAAAAAAGGGAGTAGAGAATGTAGTGTATGACCATATTTGTAGGATCCACCCATCCTCATACATTGAATCATCCCACTATATTCATATAAATGATGATTTTTCTAATGAGGAATTTTACCGAGTGTAGGATGTTATTCCTTAGTATGCGGAAATTGTAAATTATTTGGTAGAATCATTCATTCCAACTGATTTCAACAAAATCCAGGCCAACTGTATAAAACATGAGTATCATTGGTACCATTGGGATGACCAATATCTTTATCACACCTGTAGTGGTCATGTACTGAGGCGTTGTGTTCCTGATAGCACGTTTCAGTCCGTCAGTATGTTCTACCACACTCTTGCTTATAGGGGAAACTTTGGTCCCCAATGTACTGATCTCAAGGTCCTCAATTCTGGTCTCCTTTGGCCCACATTGTTTCGGGATTTTGACTTATTTTATAATTATTTTCCTCACAGTCATAGAATGGGGAATGTAACTAAAATAAATGAGATCCCAAAAAAAACATTGCTCTTCCATGTCATTTTCGATGTTCGGGGAATTGACATTATTGGCCCATTCCCCAATTCAATTGGTAACCTTTGAATTCTATTGCCAGTGCATTATGTTAAAAATTGGTAGAGGCATGAGCTACAAGGAATAGTGATTCTAATGGTAGTTGTTGAATTTTTGAGAACCCAAATTTTCTATTGGTTTGGCTTACCTTGGATCATCATTAGTCACCATGGTTGTCATTTCGACAACCAAACAATGCAATATATCTTGCGTCGGTATGGGATCAGGCATTGAGTGTCTACTTCTTATCACCCAGAGACTAATGGTCAAGCCTATGTGTCAAATAGTGAAGTGAAACAGATTCATGAAAAAATGTTTCAACATAGTAGAAAAGATTGAAGTCTTAGACTCGATGATTCATTATGGGATTACCATACTACTTTCAAAACCCCCATTGGAATGTCACCGTATCGACTAGTGTTTGTAAATAGTTTTCACCTCCCTATTGAGATTGATCACCGAGACTAACGGGACATCAACCAATGAAATTATAATATTTCTGGTGTAGGTGCTCAATGATAGATGTAGATTCAGTGGATGGAGGAAATGAGAAGAGATTCATAAGAGAACTCTAGGATTTATATAGAGAGAAGCAATGTTTCCCATAACCATCTCATCCATCATTGAAAATTACACATTGGGTAGAATATCCAAACATATAATGTATGGAAGATGTTTCATCCAGGAATGATTTGTTCTCATTGGGTTGGACCATACACTATTACTAATATATCTTCATTTTGGTGTTTTCGGGTTCAAAATAATGAAAATAATCAAAATTTCACTGTCAATGGGCAGTGGCTAAAGAACTTCCACGAAGCCCTTCTGAAATTCCCGATGGAGGAACTCCATGTTAAAGAAGTAAAATAAAAAATACACCCACCAGGTTTAATCCATATTTCCTAAATTCTATTTCATTATAGTGAGGACATTGCACACTCTTGGTGTGGGGGATGGGTACATTTCTGGGTTAGGATTTTTCATCATTTTTTTCATCTATTTTTTCTTTCTTTATGGTATTTTCACTTTTCCCCATCTTGTTCAGTTCGTTATGATTTTCATCTTCTTTTCCAATTCTTCTCTTTTCCACCCTTTTTAGGGTATTTTAACTTCCCCCATTATGGTCACCAAATAATTTAACCTACTAAAAATGAATGTTGAGATTTTTGATTCAATATTAATTTTACATTTGATGAAAACCTGACTCTGATATGGAATGAATGTTTTATGAATTTTTCCTTAGGGAGTTATTTTTAGTGAATTTTTTTTCTATAAATGATATAAATGGTTATATCTCTGTTAAACCTTTGAGAAGATTGATACCCATTGTGTGAGTAGTTTTTGGGAAAACTGTGTCACTAATATCTCCACACATTTCTACTCCAAACAAAAAAGTGTGAATATTTATAAATTAATATATGGTAAATATATGATAGGTTAATATTTTTTAGCATAAAATGATATTTCCATAGGTTTTTTCCTTATCAAATATGTTTCATTACTGTACCAGATTAACCTATGCATGTGTGCCTGATATCTAACTGTTGTACTCCCTAAATAAACACAACAAAATTGGTTTGTGTCTTCTTCAAGTCAAAAATCACTCCCCCTTAACCTTTTATATTATTATAACTATTTCAATTAGTGTCTTGAGGAGATAAAACATGGGTTGAGAGAAGATCGTGGGATTTGTTCCAAATGCATCTTCTAAAAAAATTAATAAATGAGGGGAGTGATGAAATCTGAAACATATGTGGATATCTAGGTCGGGATCTTATGGATTGAATTCTCGGAATGCTTATGTGAGTGGGTCATGAAATATTATTGTAAAGGATGTAGGGCAGGTTCGGTGGAAAAAATCATTTAAGGTAAAAAAATGTTAAAATAACATATATTTATGGGATAGAAAGTGGAAATAATATCATGGAATGGTTTTCACACACACACATGGAGAGTTAGTGGCATGGTAGACTTATGAATTCCTTTTTCAATATGGTGTCATAAATCTCTTTGAATTTCAATTTGATTTGATTTATGAGAGATATTTCTCCATTTTCACATGGAAGAACCACTTAGTGTGGTTTGTGCATTGATCACATTACTATAATGAATTAAAATTTCCAAAAATGTTAAATCTTCATGATATTGGTAATATATGCATTCATAATTTCAGAAAAGGTAACTTTTTCCCATGAGTGCAGATGTTTAGGTGTGGGGGTGTGATCACATTGTGATTAAATGTTTCATTTTCACCCTTACACCATTGTATTAAAATGAATTTGTATTTAAAATTTAAAATATAATAACAAATTGAACGTCATGGTTTATTAATTAATTTATTTTTTCACTTTTAAAAGAGGAAATTATACTTTTTTTGATATTTACATTGAAGGTGGAGGTGATTTGGAGGCCCCAGAGATGATCTAGAAGAAAAACGGTCCATACTGGATGGCATCCCATGGACATCCATCCACTGTATTGAGCATTAAGATAATTGCATGCCTCCATATGGGAGGAAACATTGATTTTCTCTACAAAACATCATGGGATACCCTTCATATCAAGGAAATGAATCCCAATTTAGCCATATGGTGGCCCGTACCTACCATTATGTCCAGTGGAGAGAATCTTCCAAAATTCAAAAGTGTGGTTCAGAATATTGACCATATCTCCCCATCCAAATGTCTAATGGCTTCCAAATTTAACATGAAGATATAAAAGTTGTTTGCAAAAAACTATTCTATTTTGGTCATGTTATGATATCAATTTCTACTATTCCAAAACCAAAACACAAGTGATATCTCAAAAATAGGGTTCTCAAAACCATGTTCTATTTTTGATGTAAAAAGTCACCATGGGAACCTCATTGGGAAATTTGAAATAGTTGAACATTTATACCATTTTGGATTCCTAGATGAGTCTCCTCATACTAGAAGATCTAGAGTAACCTATCCTCATAGTGGGTTCAAGTATGAAGAAGGATTTCCACACGAGCTTCCACCTCCTCCTAATGTCGAGGTAAGCGGTGGGTGATCATTGGGAGGGAGCTACACACATGAAGAGGGAGTTACGACATATAATTATCTACTAGTTTGGTGTATATTCTTGTTTGAATTGTTATTTAATATGCATCTTCACTTATTTTGAGCATTTAATTGAATCACTTTTTATTTCATAATCGATTGGAGTGTGATTTTAAGTTTGTTTCTTATGTTGTTCCAATTGGGCAACATAAGAACCATTTTATTTCCAAAACATTTGAGATTTAAGTGTTCCTTTAAAAACCATAAAGCATTAAAATGGTATAGAAGTTGACTACATGATTTTTATGTCATGTTTTAGTTCTAATCGAAACAATTTAAGATTCTTTTGGGTACCCAAGATCATGGTTAACCCCCAACCAAAGGATTACACTAAAACCTACTAATAAATTAATAATGGGGAACTCTTCAAGTACTATAGTAACGTATCAATTTTGACCTAATTATCTCATATTTTTCACAATCCACTTGGTCCTTTAACTTGATAACTCTTTAAACTAGGTTACTTTCATGAAAATGTTTTCAAAACCACCCCCTCTTTTAGTAATTCTTATTAAGAATGTACACTCAAATCCTATAAATGCTCCCTGAGAGATGACCAAGGGTCTTCCCTAGACTAAATTTTTTTATTTAAAACACTATCAATTTTATGTGTCATGAAAATGTGGTCATTCACCTATTGAATGAAGTTAAAAATTTTGGAACAAGTGTTTCCAAAAGTATTTGGATTCTTATGATGTGAAAGTTATTGAAATCCAAAACCTCTTTTTAAGGGCTATTAAAAAATATGAAGAAGAAAAACATAAATTATCCAATTAAAGTGAATTTGAGTCAAAATATACTTTTCAATATTCATAGAATCATGTAATGGGGAAAGTGAAGTCAGAATTGAATCACTGAAATTTACTACTTTACAAAAACATATTGAAACTGAAAAATATGACTGGGAATAAAAAAGCTCTTGTTCAGACAATAAGAAGATTGAGATTATGAAATCACACATAACGTATTTCACAAGCTGAAATAGAAAATATCTTAGAAGTAGTTGAACATAAAGAATGGGTTGATGAAATTAATGAAGAGTTAGATCATTTTGAGAAACAAACACCTTGGAACGTGTTCCATGTATATAAAATAAAAATGATATTATAACAAAATGGGATCTAAAAAATAAATTAATTGAACACGTATAAGTTTCAAGAAATAAAAAAAAATACTTTTTTAAAAAGGATATGAATAGGTGGAAGATGTTAAATTTTTAGATACCTTTAACCTAGTTTCAATATTAGAAACTATTAGAATATATCTAGTAATGGATTCACAATGAAATTAAAATGTTTATCAGATGGATGTAAAGTCAACATTTCTAAATTGTGAGCTTAATGAAAAATTTTATATTAAACAATACTATGGACTTTTACTTGATAATGATGGAAGCAAGGATTAATAAATTAATAAATCCATGTATGGGTTAAAAAAATCCCCACATTATTGGTATTCATAACATGAATTTTTTTTTGAGAAATATGAATTTTTCTAATGTAAAAGTTGGTAGAAAATTATATGTGAATGATGTTAAATTTAACACCCTAATTTTAATTCAATATGTTGATGATATAACTTTTTTGGGATAAATAAAAATTTTGTAAATAATTTTGTAAATAAATAAATATGAATTTTGAGATTTCAATAGTGGTAGAACTATCTTTACACGAAGGTTTACAAGTATAAAAAAAAGAAAAATACTTTTTCTTATCTGAAGAAAAGTATTCAATGGAATTGTTAAAAAAATGTTTTGTATAGAATAATCCAAATAATTTTCAACTCCTATTTCAGTGTGAAAAAATTTGAGTAAATATGAAATTGGAAAAACTGTGAATTGGAAATATTTTTGGAAGATGATAAAATGTTTGCATTATCTCACAACCTCAAAACCTAATATTTTTCATGTTGTGATTTTTTGTGCCAGTTATAAAATTAATTTGAATGAATAACAAATGTTTTAAAAAAATAGAATTATGAGATATGATAAAGGGAAAAAAGTTACATAGACTATTAGAAAAAAAGGTTTTGTGAAATAAAATTTCATGGCAATATTGATGTTAATTGGCCTAGTGATTGCAATGATAAGAAATCAAATTTTGGAGGAACATTTTTCATAGGTGAATATTGTGTGATTAGGAATAGTAATAAATAGAGTTAAACAACATTAATAATAGTATAATCATAATATGATTCTACTATAAGAGAATATACAAAAATGTTGTGGATAAAAGTTCATCTCGAATGTATAAAAGTTGATGTTTGAAAAGAATTGATGAAATTTGTGATAATGAGAGTGAAATTGATCTTTCTAAAAATATTTTCCAGTATTCAAGGCTAAAACATATTAATATCATGTTTCAAATTATAAAGTAAAAGGTTTATGGTGGTGATGTTTTTTTGGAATACGTTTGAAAAAAATATCATATTGTTCATATCTTCACAAAAGGAATACCAAAAGTTAGATTTTTGGAATCGAGGCTATAACATCAGGTTTATCCTCCACCAACGAATTACTAGAAAGATTAAGGAAGTCCTGTAATGTGATTTGGATTATTTTGAAAAGAGGGAATTTTTTTAAAATATTACAATACAAGGGATAGGAAAAATCTTTTCTTTCTTAAATGAATATGAAGCAACGGTTAACATAAAATTGGAGAGAGAAATAATTGAGAGGAAGAGATTAAAGTGAGATGAATTTTATCTTAACATGTATAGAAACATGCTTTCCATTTATGGAAGGAATTCTTTTAAAAACATTACATTTCAAGTAGTGTGGTGTTTGGATGATGTCTTTTGAGAAAGGTCATGTTTTGGTAAAATTCAAAAAACATGATCTTTTAACCGATATGAGTTGTGAAAAAGACTGAATGTTGTGTTTTCTAATGTTTGTAATTTTTTTGGTTTAGAAGTATAAGTGAATTTGGAAACATTATGTGTTTTGAAAAGATGGAAATAAAACACACTAGATCAAACTCATCTCATTAGGTGTGAGAAAGTATGAGTTTTTTTTATAGATGAAATACATTGGACAATAAAGATATTAAGTTAGAACTTGTTAAAATGAATAAATTAAGATTTTATTGAGATGAAGTTGTTTAGTGAGTTGAAGAAAACTTGGTTTTTAAGACACATTGTTTACTACGTTGAAGAAAATTTGTTTGTTGAGATGATAATTATTATTTGTTGAGATAATGAATAGTTGTTTTCAAAAGATACTTGTTTGGTGAAGATAAAGAAACATTTTTATGTCATAATATTTTGATAGTTAAAATGATAATAACCAACCAAATCCAAGTAATATGATGATTTTATATAATTTCAAGTTCCTAAAAACATGAAGAATTCATGATACAAGATGGAGTTAGAAGAAGAAAAGAGAAGTGAAATTTTTAAATAGTTTCTAAATATTGAAGCTTTCTAGAAACACTATAAAGAGGACCATTAGACTGAGAAGTTCTATCAGAATGAGAAATTTTATTAGAATGTGAAGTTCTATATAACTGAGAAGTTCTATTATAAAGAGGAAGTGTAATAAAGATTATGTTTCACAAGATGTGGTGAAATTTCAACTTGAAAGTGGTTGAAGATTTATAATTTCTTTAGAAGTTTCAACCAATTTGTAAACTTTTTTTCAGTTGGCCTAGAGTGTCAAAGCAATAAATCATTTTTTTCTGTAAAAATAATCAAAATAAAGAATAGTGTTCTTGACTGAGATGTTATGGAATATTAATTTATGAAAAAATATTTTGAAATGTTCTCATTCAAGTAATGTTGAGAATTGATATGTTCTGTAGAATTCAAGATGTTTCAAGAAGACACCAAAATAGACGATAAGGTGTTAAGTGGTAAAATATGAAGTTAAAATGTAAGTAAAATTCATAGAGATGTGAATTTTTGTGAGTTGTAAAATCATTTTAGTTTCCCACTGTAAATATTTATGGTCCAACAATAAATAGAGTTGGAAAGTATAGTAGTACTATATAATATTCAAATGTATGAAAAATATGATGCATGATAGAATTGGTGTCAAATGTTATTTTTACAACAAAATTTGATTCATTTTGATGAATATTTTTCATGTATACTATTCTAATAAGAATATCATATTGAGGAAAGTTCAGTTTACTAGAGAAAGAGAATCAGACTAAGGATATAAGTCTACGATTTGGTAAGTTTTTTGAGGTGTAATGTTTTTTTATATAGGAAAAAATTGAAAATTAAGTATTATATTTGTGTTCATCGAACCATGGTGCATCAGACACAACCACATCAGACTGAGTTTCCGTATAGATTCTTATGGAGGAAAAAGATTCACTATTTCAATTTTTTGTGGCCCAAATTGTTTTTAAGAAAAAACATGTAAGATAAATGGTGTTAATATAAAAATTCTTATTTGGTGATAGAATTTATCTAATTATTTGGACACAAGTTTTATTCACTTCTTTATTATAGTGAATTTCCATATAACCATGGGAATATCTATGTCAAGGATATAGGTTCTCACAATGGGGCTAAACCTTGTAAATCACATGTACAATGTTTACTTTTCTATTTTTTATGCATTTAAAATATATAAAAGTTGATAAGGAATAAAATATTTACAGTTTCAGGGGATAAGTTCCCTAAAATTTAAATTTGTAGAAAGGAAAGATCTGATTCACCCCCTTCTCAGTTTTTATTTGATACTTTTTAATTTCACTAGCTATGTATTCCTCAATTATAGTGATGTTCATGGGTGAAATGATTCTACGGGATCAAATCATTATAGATTTCTATATTTCACATTATTTATAATCAATTTGTCTTCCCATTGTAATATTTTTTATGATATTGGCTAATTTTTTAGACCAAATATAACATTCCTATAAAATGATATAATGTGTTTGTGTTTTCACGTATTTTTTTTCTATCCCTTTATACTTAATAGTTTTATATGTTTATAATAACACATGATTTGCAATGTTCATAAAAAATTAAATGTGTTTATATGTGATCCTATTGTAAAACATTATAAAAATTAATGATAGGGAAGAGATCCATTATTTAAATATTAAAATTTTTAGGTTATTATAGGTAGATTTCTTTAGAGATGAATGAGTACATGCAATGGGAGAAATAAATTTTGGGGAATTGTTCACCAACATGATGGTTGAAAGATGGTGATGGAAATACTTAGTCTTTCCATAACCCAACATCTCAATGGAAAAAAATAATTTTATTCATAGTATGCATATTGAAATTGGGTCTTGGGTGGTTAATGAGATTGAAATTAGTATTTTTTTTACAATTAGTATACTGCTATTTTTAAATTTAATTTTCCTATTTAATTTGATGATGCTCTAATGTTTTTGGTAATAAAAATATCTGGTGCTATGAATGATTAGATACTATATTCTTTTTCCATAAAAGATATTAGCATGGATCTTTATCAAATGAATCAAGATAAATTATCTGGTCCTAATGGTGTGACTCAACCCCCCAAAAATCATTTCTAGTATATTTTTATGAAATATTTTACTAATTATTTGTTTTCATTCTTCTATTCAAGTTTTATGTATTAATGTATTAATTTTATGTATACTATGTAAGTTCCTTGGGTTAGGGCTCCTTTTTGGATAATGATTTTCCCAATTTGTATGTGTAATTTGATTTCTAAAATCATAGCTATGATTTTTAATACCTTTTTCGGTGATTACTCATATACTTTCCCCACCATAGAGTTATTTTATTCTAGGAAGGTAGATTTCCAATAATATTATTTTCTTTAGAGAATATTCTTTATCAAAAAAATCACAGGATTGGTTATGTGGGGTGTATGTGTAATATATCAACCATAAATGTTGAATAGGAAAGAGATAAGGTGACACTAACCCCCAAGACACTAAATGATAACAATAAATTATAAAGGATTATTAAAATGTTGAGGGATGATTTTTAATTTAAAAAAACCAAATGAAAATACAATAATAAAAATTATCAAACCAAACTATATGATCAATAAAGTATAAATAATACATGTCAAATGGATTAACAATATAACACTAATATCATAGTATCAATAGAAAGGTATAACAAGGTGGTCTAATAAAACTAAAATACATCCCAAGATGACAACAATTATGTGGCATCTCTACAACCACTCCAAAAGAGAACTCTAAGATTGAATCACCATACCTTGAAAATAACCTCATGATGCACCACTATAGAAGTAATAGACCTTTCCTTTACCCATGGAATGAAGAAAAACATCTGTATATACACTAAAATACATATTAAAAGGGTGAGTGATCGAACCAAAAAGTATTTGCCCAAAATAACTCCTAACTCATTCCTTTAGGACAAGATTACATTATCACACAATTCAAAATATAATCTAAAACAAAAGAGAGAGAGAGAGAGAGATATCAAGATGGTTTACCAATTTAAAATAAAAGAAAAAATAGTTCCATACATTTATTCCAATTTTAATATACATTTCATATTCAAATAGGTAGACATACATTCATTCCATAATATCCCTAATACTCACGAGTGGTAAATCATCCATCAACAAAGTAGGTCATTGAAAATAATCCTTTTGATGCCTCCATTTTATCACTACACACTATTATATGTCTATATCCAATGAAAATTAACACATGTTATTCTATATATTCCAAGTTGTCACATCTAATTATTTTAAATAATTTATTTCTTCCTTTTAAAAATATAATCAAAAATCTTGATTGTGTTAAACCAAAACCATAATTTATTACATTACATCAAAGGGGTGTTTCCAAAAACCATCAAAACTCTAATATTTTATTCAAATAAAAAACAGAAAGTTTTTTCCTTAAATAAATCATCCAATTTTTTCATTGAAAATCCATGAAATTCATTTATGAAAATATAATCCAACTAGTTATAGAATATGTGGAGAAAAGTGAGAAGTCACTCACCTCATAATGGTTGAAGAAACTGAAGAATTAAACAATGAAACCACTAGATCTATGATTGAAATATAATTCCTTTAATAAATCCAATAAATATCTCGTCATGAAAACATTATAGAAAATAGATCTACCCATAATAGATTAGATATAACATTTCATGTGGGGGAGATAAAGAGATCTAGGGGGAATGGTATATTACATAGTCTAACAATATATTCTGGAGATCCAATGCACATATATACATTTAAAATTTGTTCTACATGGATAGGATTATACAAAAAAACTTAAAATAGTACTCTATTTTGAGAGTTTAGGATAACAGAAGAAAAATGAGAGTTTTTTTGTTCAAAACGGATTAAAAATGCATTTTTTTGTGATGTAACACCCTCAGTTTTATATACTTTATAATTTTATTATTTTCTATTATATATTCTACGAGTTGAGTTTTAGTATATTTTGGTTGGTTTAGTGTTTTTTAATGATTTTTTAAGTGTTAAATATTTTAGAATAGTTATTCGAAATTGTATAGATTCTGCAATTAGAAATGTATAATAATTCAAGAGATTTTTGGCAGGCACAAGATTAGGCCACTTTTTTTCCAAACCATGTAACTAACCATGCAAATTATGAATATTGGGAAACTACCATAATATAATTTGTGTATATTTTTTCTAACCATGTGACACAAATATGATACCCACTGGTGTTTTCTAGTAGCACTTTCATGTTTGGCATAAGGTTTGTTAATGCATGCAACCTAATCATGCATAATGTTTTAATAGCATCCAAATTTTTAATTTTTAATATATTTTTCCTTAAGAACTCTCATTTTTATTAGGTTTCCTTGTTCTAACTTTTTGATTCTAATATGATAATTTTTTTTATTGGCATTCCATTTGAGATTTATAGTTTATACTTCAGGCATCATAAATTTTTGTTTAGTTGTTTTTATTTATTATTTTTATTTTGTGGTTTTTTAATGGGAATAAAATCCCAAAAAAATTTAGAAATATATTTACATTTATTTCCAACCATTATTTTCTTGGGGATGTCACCTACGGTTAATGTCACCTCAAATATTTCCAATCCAATGGTGAGGTTTAGTATGTTTCAAAATGATGATTTAATTATATATGAGTAAATCATTTGACCAAGTTGAATTACCTTTTATTACTACGTTTATCATATTATTTTTTATCCTATTTTTATAAATCTAATTTTGAATTGTGTTTCTTCAGTTCCGTATTATTTTTCATAAATAGAGATAAAAGGGCATTAATGTGATCTTCTAGAGGGTTGATATAGGGAGATCTATAATCTCTATACATTTTAATCTTTTCTCAGAAGTGTTGGGATCTGTATGACAACCCATATTTTATTACACCTTAATTCATGATTTATTACTTAAATATACACTCAATATAACCCCAGAAGATCATGAGTCCTAGTTTATTTGTGAAATTATGTGCATTGAACATTGAATTGAAACATGGATACTAAATTATTATTTAAAAACTCTAAAAAACTCCCTTATATTCCTTGGATATTGTAAACTGCATATGATAACCTTGGTATGTACATAAGAAATGGGTGAGATATAAAGCCTATTAGGGGAATAAACAAAACATAGAAAAATGTAAATAAGTACATATGATCTTAGAGTCATATGAAGGAAACATAATAGGGGTGAGAACCATAATATTTAATAATGAGTAATGATATAACATGATAACATAAAAGAAAAATAAAAATGTGGAAACAGCATAAAACATGAAATAATAAACCTAAGTCAGGGATACCACCATGAAAACATAACATGGTGTTCTTATGCTAACCTCTATTACACCATACATTTTATCTCAGGAGATAAAAAAATAACCCAATTAATTGAAGGGAAATATAATTTTGGGACCATCCGTCACTTTCATATCATGTATATGCATACATGTGCCACACAGATCATGCAACATAATGATACATTTCAACAATTTTAACCCCATAATTTAGGAGTTTATGTTATATAAATCTAAATCCCAAACAAATTAAGGATATATACAACTAGGTGAATACCCTTGAGGGGAAATATATATGGTAATTCACTACACAAATGATTGACATGGAAAATCAAAGTACAATTTTAGCAGCATAACATGTGTACATAATGGATTATAGAAGGGTCTAATGAGAGATAAAGGGTTCTATAATTAATTGAAATAATTAGGAAAGTAATAGGGATATGTAAAAAAATATACCAACATGAAATATAGGAAATAAAAAGTCTTGATTTAGAGAATATGCCTGAATAATGAGTGGAATGATAGGATTCATTACCTTGATAGGGAACTTATAAAAGAATGGGAAGAGTTTATAAAGAGATTAGGGGAACCTTAGGATGGATATAAATAAATAAGTACAGGTTAAAATCATGCTTTGAGGGTTTTAGTGATGATGAATTAGAGTTTGTGTGACATTATATTGAAAAAGAGAGTATAAATATTTATAAATTTCAAAACATAGGTTTTGGACTATATATAATAAATTAATCAAAAAAACCTTACTAAGGTTTTTCCCTTTGTTTCTACTAAAGAGGAGTTTTTTTAATTATTTTATAAGTCCATGAATCTAAACCATTAAAATACTTCCCTTTGTGATGTGGAAGTGGGTCATGCTTATAACGAATTAATTTTAAAACCTTAAAATATAATATAGTTTTTGGAGGATTCATTAATGTTTTATAAAATTAATCAAATAAATTTAAAAACATTTTATTTTAAAATGGAAACATAATTTTGGTCATTTATATTCTTTATAGTATTTATTACATCACCTTTTTTATTTTAATATATTATAATACAAACCATATAATTATGTCATATTTAATTTTCACCCAAAAATTTGACTGTCTCGAAAAAATTATGAAAGATTCAATGTTTGATAATTTTGAAGTTTTGATTTTAAAAAAATAATTTTTTTTATCAAAAAACAGTGTTTAAATAAGATAAATTCCACATTTAAATAAAAAATCTCTATTTATTAAAAAAAATTGGGTTTTTTACAATAAAAAATGTGTGGCCGTTTTGAAAAATTACATTTGACTTTGTAAAATTTTATTATAATTTATATTTAACATATATTATTTAATAATAATGATATTTTATTAAAATATATTTTATTTCAAAGATTCTTTAAGTCATCAAAAGTGTTCCTTGATTGAAACTATATATTTACCAAAATACAATTTGTGGTTCATCTTAATTAAACTATTTTTTATCAAACACGTGATTTAATATTTAAAAAAGTAATACTAATAACAGTTAAATGTAATAATTATTTTTTAATCAAATATAAAAAATCATACTGTTAGGGTATAGATACATATTCCATTACTACAATAGATAATTTCATTATGGTAAGGTGTGTGAGGGTGATATTTTCATGGAGTGGTCTGACAAACATAGTTCAGTCCCTATTCTTCATAATATTAGATATCTACCATAAATTTTTTCTCTTGTTCTTTAGTTGTTGAATCTCATCTTAGAATTGGTGAAGAAAAAATCCAATGATTTTATCTACCTTGGAAGCTCTACTAAATGGTATTCATAGGATACTATTCTACTAGTCGATACCATCGCTTTTTTACATCTGTGCTAATTAGAATTTTTCATAACCCTTAATATATACTACTCATAAGATCACTATAAAACAAATATATTATCATTGGTTATGATTCTTATTAGTCATTTAAATCTAACAGAGTAAATAATTAAAAAATTCGTGCATACATCATCTATAACTAAATTACTTATTAAGGAATTTATTCATTAAAAAATAGAGTTTAATTTATAATGTATTAGGTCATTACATTATTCCCCCTTAATAAATTTCACTATAAAAATTTTCATTTCATAAAATAAAATATATGAGGGCACTAATATTTCATTACCTATTCTAGTTCCAATTTTTATTCCTTAAACTTGTGTTTCTACCACAGCACTTTTACCTGGTGAGTTATCTTGTTTTCTAGAACTTTGTCTCTATGATTTAAGATATTCATCATCTTCACCTCATATGAAAGATCAATCTACAATAATACCACCTATGGATTCAGCACATATGATGGGTCTGGTATATACTTATTTAATAGGGATATATGGAACATATCAGATTCTTTATATATGTTAATTGGTAGTTCTAGTCGATAAGCCATTGCACAGATTCATCCAAGGATAAAAAAGGGGGTGATGTATCTTGAAAAATCATTCTATTCTTCCCAAACCTCATGAATTTCTTCCCTGGTGATATACAAAGGAACACTATCTCTGACCTTAAACTTCCAGTTCCATCAATGATTTTTTAGGTATATTTTCTGTCGAAATTGTGAGGATTTGATATGATGATGAATAGTTTGAACATTCTCTATAATTTAATGGATAATATTAGGTCCCATATAATTCCTCCCTCTAACATTATCGTATCATTTTAGATTCTAACACCACTTCCCATACAAATCTTCATAAGGTTCTAATTTATTGCTATAATGAAAACTATTATTATATTATAATTCCACTAGAGGATGGTGATGGTCCCAACATCCTCGGAAATACATTAAAAATAATCATAGCAAATCCTCAATAGTTTTAATGTCCCTTTCAGACCAACAATCTATATGAGGGTGATAAACAGTTTTAAATCTTATTTCTCTATCCAACACTTACTGATTGTTTCTACAAAACCCCTAGGTAAACCTTGGATCCTAATTATATATAATAGAGAGTGTAACTCCGTGTAGTATTACCACAACCCTTATGTATATAATTTTTATTTGGTTAATGGATAAATCTTCATTGATAGCATTGAAATGAGCTAACATTGGGAGGTGATCGATTACCATTAAGATACCATTATTACCTTTAGATATCATAAGGGTTCCTACAAAAAAATCCATTGTTATGTTTTCATATTTTGGTAATATCATGGGAAATAGTTTCATTATACCCTTATACTTCTATCATTCTGCCTTGACTTGTTGGAATACCAAATATTGATATAAAAACTCCACAATATTCATATTCATGTTATTATAATAGAAGTTTTTCTTCAATTTCATATACACCGTTGTGATTCCTATATGAATAGAGAAGGATGAGATATGAACACCATCCATATGTTCCCTCTTCAAGTCTAGTTTTTGTTAGACATATATCAGGGCTCTAAACCGTATAAACCCGTCTTCCACAAAACTAATCTGTGGAATAATCACTACCATATTCTATAGCAACTCATCATCTTTCTAGGCCTCCTTTATCTTCTCAAGAATATATGTTTGAGTATTTATTTGATAAATGTAAGATGAATAACCTTTTATTATTCCCATGTCTTGACTTTTCAGGCCTAGGAAGATTGGATACCTTGTAATCCTTATAGTGGATATAGTTGTAGGATCCTTTCTACATAGAGTATCTTCAATATTGTTTACTTTTCTAGGATAGTAACAGATTGAATAATCATAATCCTTGATCATATCTAACAACCTTTATTGGTGAATATTAAACTTTTTATGTGTGAATATATACTTGAGGATTTTATGATCCATATATATATCACACTTATCTCCATGGACGTAATTTCTCCAAATCATCGACATGAATTTAATTTCTACCAATTATAGACTATACATTGGGTAGTTCTATTCATGGTTCATAATTTGGTTATATGAATATATTATCACTTTTTTATCTTTCATTAGTATACAACCCAAGAAATTTGTTTGATGCATCACTATAACACACAAATCCTTCCCCACTGGTGGGTAAATTGATCATAGATGTAGTCATTAGCCTCTTATTCCGATATTTAAAGCTTTATTCTCATTAATAAGTCCAAAACTACATTAATCCCTTCTGAGTAATAATAGTTAATAGGCTTGAAAATCATAAATGTTTATATAAAATCGATGGAAATACCCTAATAATCCAAGGAAACTATATATTTCTATCATATATGTTGGTCTATGTTATTCTTCTATTTCTTTTTCTTTTTATAGGTCCTAAAATATCGATTTATTTGTGATAACATTCCCTAATAGAGTTACTTTATCAAACCAAAACTCCCATTTACTATACTTTTCATATAAATTATACTCACACAAGCTCATTAGTACAGTATTTAAATGCATCACATATTCCTCCTTACTTTTAGAGTATATATTAATAACATCTATAAATACAACCAAAAATTTGTCGAGGTAATCCCCAAAGACTCTATTCATTAATTCCATGAATATTTCTAGATCATAAGTGAGTCCAAATGACATCATTATGAAGTTATTTGTCCCATACATTTTATGAAAAAAATCATGGTTATATCCTCCATATTCATAGTCTCCTGATAATATCCCAACAAAATATTCACCTTAGATAAATATTGGGAACCACATTGATGATCGAACAAGTCATCAATCCCTATAAGAGGATACTTGTTCTTTATCCTGATCTTGTTGAGACCACAATAATCAGTGCAGATGCACATTGAAAAATACATTATCATGATGAAGTGAACTGGTGTACCCCATATTGAAACACTTAGGGATAAAACACCTTTATCCAAATTCTCCTTTAGCTACTTATTTACCTCCCCAAGTTCAATAGTGACCATTCTATATGGAGTTTTGGATACTGAAAAAACTCTAGGTATGAGATTGATTGAGAACTAAACCTCATGGATATGAGGAATACTAGAAAAATATTCTTGAAACACATCAGTTAATTCCCTTATAATTGGAATGAAATGAGGGATGATATTTTCTTTAGTTTCGATCATTTGAGCTAGAAATTATTTCTAAAAAAGTAATAATGTCCATGCTTGATATGATGATACCAAATATGACTCATCCTCCTCCTTGAACTTGTTATAATCAGAGGGATATTTTAAATATAGAAGGTGATTTCATTCTCTCTAAAATTTATGTTGGATCTATACAAGGAAATCTAGTCCATTCCCAAAATAGAATCAACATACACTAAGGGTAGTATCACATGGTTTTCTAGGAAATTTATCCCAAAAACATAGGAATGGGATGAGTTATATCCTTGGAATGAAATACTTGAACCATTTTCCATCAACAATGATAACTTGACTTTCATGATTTGAGGTGTAATTTGAACACTTCTATTAATCTTGGGAGATATGAAAGAATGTATAAAACCAAAATCAAATCATAAATTTTCTATCCTTGAAGGAATTACTAGAATTCCCATCACCTCTTCATTGTCAGGATCCACCTCCATAGTTTTGATGGAATAAGATTTCCCGTGATCTCTAGGCCTTGGAGGTTGATTTTCTTTTGTCATCAACAACCCTTAGGTGAGGTCATTGATTCACATAGATTACTTTTTTCCTTGCAATTGATAAATTATACGATTTTCTATGGGTTGACTGTAGAATTCCATTATTCCATCAAATTGGTGGGTTTCTACCATCATCAATCTCTGGCTAGGTTTCCATCCTTCCTGAACCTAAAACACTTTCTTTTCCCCTTTAGTAAATTTCCATGATGCTACATCCCACAATTTTGATAAGTGAGATGATACAATTTCATACCACCATGAGCTTTTTCCATCGCACCACTTGGATTAAAATACATTCTCTTCTTATTGTCTCCATTCCCAAGATACCTTTGAGATTTTTTGATCTCAATTTTAAATTTTAGGGCACATTATACAATTTTCGGTTATCTTTCATAGTCTCAAATAACCAATTATTTTCATAAATTTGGATTTATACTAAAAAAGAAGTGGGGAACCTTAATTTTAGGGGTGATGAAAAAGCTTGAGGTGTATCATGAATGTATTGTAATGTTTTCCTCATACACCCTAATTGATTTTTCATTCTTTTTATGAAGTCTAAGTATATCCCTCTCTATTTTGAGATAGATATTTTGTGGAAAATATTAATCAAATTTTTTATATGAAATTACTTCTACTCCATCACATCGATATACTCCTAAAGCTTCATATTTTTGAAAAATCACCAACATTAATAAGCTTTTCCTTCCATATGATAAAAAAACATGAACTTATCTTAGATAATTGAATGATGGGGTTGATCTTTTCAATGTATTTGATCCATTACACCATGATTAAGGGATTAAAATATCCATTGAATGTCATAGGCCTTCATTGTATAAAGGTCTCAATTGAAACATTCCAAAATTAGTTGGATTTGGGAATTCCTCATGATTGTAGTTTCATTTCAAAACAACCTAATTGAGAAATTATTATCATTATGTTCTTGAATCATTCTCCCATCGGGTTCAAAATATCATTTGGGAATTTATCACATTGCCCATCAAATTGGTTGTTTATTCAGTTTATCCTATTTCCAGACATTGACTAAAAATAATGGAAACATTATGGATTGTTATTTTTAATATATAAAGAACATAAAGGAGAAAACATGAACATTAAATTGATAAAACATCAATTACATATATTATTTAATTTATCAGTTTATAGGTTTTAAACTAATTTATCCATGATCTATTTCATAATATAAAATCTTATGGAAATTAATTTCTCTTAACAAAGTTTCATAAATAGCGTATGAATTTAACAAAGAAAATACCCTAGGATTGATAAATTAGGTGTGTATCAAGGCCCATTTTAATGTACCAGGTGATGGTCGAGTCTGACTCAATGCGTCTTTTTTAGGGTTACTACCCCTATATAAAAATGCACAATATCCTAATCTATTTGTAATATCCATACAAGGATATATTTTCTTGGAAAAAAATTAATCTATACATTACCAACATTTAGGTATGTTTTCCTATGTTTATTATTATCAATAATTCATTCATTAATTATTTATAATTGTAACTCCAATAAATAACTAGACTTTTCATTGATACAAAACAACACATATTCTCTCACAACTTAATTCATGATTTATTAAATAATGGTATACATAATACAAAACTATATGATCAGAAGGCCTCTTGTATTAATTAAATTATGTATATATAACATTAACTTGGAATATAGGTATAACATAATTGTTTAAAAACTCTCAAACATGCCCTTATAAACCGTAGATCTTCTCAAATGGCATGGGATAACATGAGAACATACCTAAGAAAAGGGTGAGATATAAATCCCATTAAGAGAATAAAAAACATAGAATAACCTAAAGTAGTAAATTTTATCCACAATACATATCAATGTAACATAATAGGGATGATGATAATAATATTGAACAATGAGGAATGATATAACATGATAATATAGAGGCAACATTGGAATGTGGAAAGAAAATAAAACATGAAAACATAAACATAAGTCAACGATAACCTCTAAGAAAACATAATATAGTGTTCTTAGGATAGCCTCATAATCACAATATGTGAATTTTTAGAAGATAAAAACATTAGCCAATGAATTAGAGGGCTATATAATTCTGGAAAACCCTTCACATTCATATCACATACATCCATAAATGTTCCACATAGATCATAGAATATAATGATATTTTTCATCATTTTTTACCCCATGATTAAAAAGTGTGTGAAACGCCCCGACCCCAGTTACCCAGAGTCGGTGCATTATTAGATAACATTGGCATGATCACAAGAATGATGAATTCTCTAAAGACCGATTAGTTTAGTAGCCATGGAATAACTAGATACATTCAAAGTTTTCATTATATGATAAAATGAAAAACTACAACAATATAGTCTCCATATTACACACTCTTATCCCCTCATACTTTCCCTATAGGTCATTCATAAAATACTTCTTCACATCCTGGGAATAATAAAACATAGAAAAAGGTGAGCTCAAATGCCCAATAAGGATAACAATATAGTAGAAACATTCATAAATAAGGACAAACATTTAAGGAAATGTATAACTAAAACAAAATCCTTTTAAAACTTTAACTTCATCATAATATTGAATAAATAAAATGAAATAATGACATATACTTATTCACATGGATATTCTACTAGTCGAATAATCACATGCAATATCAATAACCACTTTCATAATGATGGAATGCATAATGCCAGACTATCTTAACCACATAGCCAAGGCCCTATGCCAAGACTACAAATATGATTTTGTCAAGTCCATGTGCCAAGAAACTAGTTTGTCTCATGAGACCTTCCGATGCATCGAGGAGCTATAGCGGGCTCACCTTTCACTTATTAAGTCCAATTCATTCCTCGTATGAACAGGTTTAAACATAACATAAACATTCGTATTAAAACTAGTATAAGAAATGTCAATACTTTTTTCATAAACTATGAATGGTATAAGAATAAAACATCCATAGGCAAACATATCACTAAACCATCAATACAATATGGAAGTTTTGTATCATAATAAATAAACCTCAAATAAGCTTAAAATCCATCAAAGTATGTTGACATAGATAGTATCAAAACTATTTGAGAGAAATATCTCTTTTATTTTGAAATCATTTAAAAGTCCCATAATTATTAAATAAAACATTTACTTTGAAAATATTCCTATAAGATTGTAAGGGAAGCTTAGAAAATTTTATAACGGCGGAAAATAGCCACACACACCGTATAAGTTAAAAAACATTCTTACCTTAATTCTGTCGAAAAGGTTAAAAAGGACCTTGTTTGGAAAACGATGGAGAGATTAATTTATAAACTTCTTATAAAAATTCAAACAAAGGTATAAATGAATTTATTCCATATTCTGAAAAATATTAAGAATGTTTTGTAATACAATTTTAAGAAACATGGATGTGGATGATAAAGAGGTCCCAGTAGATAAATACGTATAAACAACCTCAGATAATGAAGAGATTGTGAAATAACCCATACCTTGTACTTTTCCTTGGTTGGGGTAGGTTAACCTCCTGTATAATGGTGAAATTATTTTTATTAGATAATATAAGAATCATATATATTAATATGATATTATATATGATCTTTTAACATTTCTTTGTTAATAATATCTTATATTATCGTCGTTTTGGGTGTTAAATTAATTGTATATGTTTTCTTACTTAAGCCGTGTTTTTTATGGATAGGTTTTATCTTATTCATATAAATAATGATATCAAGTCCTTAAGAAGTATTTTTAAATCATCAAATTATAATTATATTTGAATGGATATGATGGAGAATGAATCTCATCGCGTTCGTGGAGAGGGTAGTCCGTACGTACGCACGAGCGACACTATCATTATTTTGATATTAAAATAATATATAATTGGATGGTATATCATATATACAGAATCCATATCATGTGATGTTTATTCTTTACATGAATTACACATCATTATTATACCCATACAAATAATAATTTACTGAATAACAATTACACCACGACGTGGAGACGGTAAGCCGTACGTATGCACGTATGGTGACATGTCATTAAAAGGGTGGATAGAATACTGAATATGGTTGTACCATATTTATAATAACATCATAGTATATATAAGATACTGGAGTTATTATTTTATAATGGGAATAACAATGAAAGAAGAAGTTGAAGAAGAAAGGAATGTGAAAAAGGGTGGTGAAATCATTACCTCTTCTTCGGGTTCTTCCTTTTGATTTGATCAAAAGGTCTCCTTAGGTTGGCTTTCTGATCAAACTAAGGACCCTAAGTTGAATTGAGGTAAGTTGAGATATTATTTGGGCAGGGGATGGCTGAGCCAAACGGATTTGAATGTGTGAATTAGTGAGAAGGGGGAGTTCCCTTTTATAAGAGGGGTGATGGTCACCTTTTGAAAAGCTAGAAATAATAGTTTATAATAAATTCATATTCATTTTATAATGGCTCCAGAGTGTATTATATAAAGGTAAATGTGGGTATGGGTAGAAAACCACTCAACCAATATAATTTACACAGGTTTGGGTCATTATATTAACCTTATCTTTTAGATTTAACTCTTAGTTAATTTGTTTGACACTTACTATGTCACATTGTATTTTTATATTATATAGTTAATAAACATAATATATACTTCCAAGAGACCCCCAAGTGGTCCATTAATGATACGCCTATCATGATATAAGACTCTTGGCCAAACCATAGATTTTTAGGAATAGAATATAAATTAATAATATAATATTTGTTTTAAAAACTCTTTTATGTCAATTTTGACACTATTGGGTATTTTGTTTTTGATAAATTCATAAAAGAATTATTACTTCGAAAAAAATTTATATAAAAAATCCTAATATGTCATAGTAACCTATAAAATTAGTTTAATTCATAAAAAGTCTAAAATTAAATTTATTTGTATATTTATAATATCAATTATTTTAATATTTAATTAATTAGGTAATAGTGCATCACCATTGGCTCATAAATAAATTAAATTATATAAAGTATAAAAATTATAAATAAAATACCATTATGAATGAAATAGTTTTATATTTCTAATGAATATTTAAAATCGAATTTTTCTTATGTATAACCCTATATTAAAAAAAATTTAGTAAATAAACTTTGTTTTAACTCTTTTAACTCTTCTTTGAATTAAATAATAATAAATGTCCTAATCTAATCCAAGTGGACCTAAATGATAATATTTTATTGTTAAGGTTTTTTTGGCCGATATAAAATTTTCCAATAGAGTTAGGACATGTGTTAGGGTAATATTAATATCATTTTCCCCTTAATTACCATATTTACTTTTAACCGTGGTAAATAAAAGTAAAATTTTACTATTCACCAAAAAAAAATTCATCTCATTGAACAACATTTTACTCCTTGATATTAACTGTGGCTCTAGGTTTTTAAAAAATCCACTCACAAAAGTGGTAAAATTATGTTTTATGTGAATTTCCAAATTCTCCTAGGAGGTGGGTAAAAGACGGTGAAAAGTTCAATAAAATTTTTATATATCTAAAATTATTGTAAACTTACGCCAATGAATAACATTGAACTTATATAGGTATTACATATCTATTTTTAACGTAATTAAATTTAAATAAAATAAATAATTATTTAAATAAAAATTTGATTTTAAACTATAACTTAGTGTTTTTTCAGTATTCATAACAAAATGAAAGTTTTTAGAAAAATACCAAAATTTCACCCTAGGCTAATTTTGATATTCCGAATCAAAAAATAAAGTCCATTTTGGAAGATAAAAATTATAAAATATAACAAATTGGGTATTACTATTCATAATGGCTAGTTTGATTGGTTGTGGTGAGTGTGTTAGAACTCGATGATGCATACAACACACGCTACTATATTATTCAAAGGAAAACGTACCGTGGAAGCTTGGCGTGTTACATCCTTCCCCCCCTTCAAATAATTTCGTCTTCGAAATTTTTAGAATACTACCACATGAAAAGACTCGAGTGGTTCTTCATCATAAGTTCCTTGGGTTCCCACATTGGCTCTTCCATTTTATGGTTTTTCTAAAAAACATTTACCAGAAGTGTCATCCAATTTCTTAGTACTTGTTCTCTCAAATCAAGAATCCTGACGGGATCTTTGCAATAAGATAGATCGGGTTCTAGTTCTAATTCCTCATTGGTGAGTACCTGCGTTGGGTCAGGAATGTATTTCCTCAACAGTGATACGTGGAACACATCGTGAACTTTGGAGAGACTTGGTGGCATTGCCAGACGGTAAGCTGCATCCCCAATTCGTTCAAGAATTTCGAAAGGTCCGATGTACCTAGGACTCAATTTACCTTTCTTACCAAAACCTATAACTCCCTTCCATGGAGATACCTTCAAGAAAACATGATCTCCAACCTGAAATTCCAAATCCTTCCTTCGATTATCAGCATAGCTCTTCGGCCTACTTTGAGCTGCTTTGATGTGGTTTTGGATTACCTTTACCTTTTACATTGTTTCCCACACCAGTTCTGGGCCTACAAGTTTTCATTCACCAAAATAATCCCAATTGGTTGGTGTGCGACATATCTTTCCGTATAATGCTTCATATGGTGCCATCTGAATACTCGAATGGAAACTATTGTTATAGGAAAATTATACCAGAGGTAAATAGAGATCCCAAATACCCTGAAAGTCAAGTGAGTAGGATCTCAACATTTCATCTAATGTTCGAATAGTCTATTCTGATTTTCTATCAGTTTGAGGGTGGTAGGCATGCTCAATTGAAGTTTGGTATCCAGGTATTTCTAAAGTCACTTCCAGAATCTTGAAGTAAAATGGGGATCATGATTAGGAACAATCGATAGGGGTACTCCATGAAGTCTCACCACTTCATTAATATATAGTTTTGCAAGACGTTACAGTGGTAGATCTTCTCTTATAGAAATAAAATTTTCTAACCTGGTAGGACGATCAACAATAACCCATATTGCAACATTCCTTATAGGAGTCTTTGGTAGCCTCGTGAAAAATTCCATCGTAATATTTTCCCATTTCCACTCCGGTATGGGAAGAGGTTACATGACTCCTCAAGGCTGTTGCCTTCCAGATTTTACTTATTATAAAACCATACATCTTGACACAAAATCAGAAATCTCCCTCTTCATTTTGTCCCACCAAAAATGTTCCTTCAAGTCTCTATAAATTTTGGTGCTCCCAGGGTGTATAGAGAAATTGGAACTATGAGCATCGTCCAACAATTCAATTTTCAGATTAGGTATATTGGGAACACAAATTCACTTCCCAAATTTTAAAATTCAATTATCATACCCAAAGTCATTCAATATCCCATCATTTATAGGTTTAATCTTCTTTTGAAATTCTACATCATCGGTCTGAGAACTCTTAATCCCTTCTAGTAAATATGGTTTGGAAACCATTTGAAAAAGCACTGATGTTTCACCTTCCATGGTTATTCCCATGTCAATATTCACTAGATACATGAAAATTGGATCCATTTCAATTCTCATATTGTTCAATACTCCATGATCTTTTCTGCTCAAAGTATCTGCCACCTTATTTGCCTTCCTCGGGTGGTAGTGTATCGTACAATCATAATCGTTGAGTAATTCAAGCCATCTCCTTTGCCTCATATTGAGTTCTTTTTGTGAGAAAATATACTTCAAACTCCTATGATCAGTATAAATCTCGCATTTTTTATGATAGATGTAGTGTCTCCATATCTTCAAATAAAATATCACAACTTCTAACTCGAGATCATGTGTAGGATAGTTTTTCTCATGAATTTTCAACTATCATGATGCATAGGCAATAAACCTATCATTCTACATAAGGACACAACCAATTCATTTCTTCAATGCATCACTATAAATAATGAACCCATCATTCCCCAATGGTATAGCCAATATAAGAGCATTGACGAATCTTCTCTTCAGTTCTTCGAAACATTCTTCACACTCTTTTGTCCAGAAAAATTAAACACCTTTACGTGTGAGCTTTGTTAATGGGTTAGCCAACCGGAAAAAATTCTGGAAGAAACGTCGATAATAAAGTAAAAAACCAATCAAACTGAATACCTCAGTTATACTCGTAGGTTCAGGACAATTTTTGGATTTCCATGGTCTTAGAAGGATCAACGGAGATTCCATCTTTAGAGACAATATGGACAAGAAAAGAAATCTCCTAAAGCCCGAATTCACACTTGCTAAACTTCCCATATAAATCATGTCTTCTCAGAGTCTTCAGGATAATGCAAAAGTGATTTTCATGATCTTCGTCGCTTTTGGAATATACCAAGATATCATCAATAAATACCACCACAAAATCATCAAGATATTCCTTGAAAACTCTATTCATCAGATCCATGAATACAGAGGGTGTGTTAGTCAATCTAAAAGGTATTAATGAAAACTCGTAATGCCTGTACCTGGTTTGAAATGTTGTCTTCAGAATGTCTTCCTTCTTCACACACCAATGATGGTATCCAGATCAAAGGTCAATCTTTGAAAAGTATTGAGCTCCATGCAGTTTGTCAAATAAATCATCAATGCGAGGTAGGGGATACTTGTTCTTTATTTTTATAGCATTGATATCCCTGTAGTCGATACATAACCTCATAGATCCATCTTTCTTTTTAACAAAAAGAACATGGGCTCTCCATGGAGAAACACTAGGGTGAAAAAATACTTTATTACTCAATTATTCTAGCTGTTTCTTCAGTTAAACTAATTCCACAGTGGCCATTCTATAAGGGGTCTTCGATATAGGCCATGATCTAGGAATTAAATCAATGGAAAACTCGACTTCTCGTTCTGAAGGATGTCCAGGTAAATATTCTGAAAACACATCTACATATTATTTCACAATAGATATATCCTCTATTTGAACATTCCTTTCCTCACCCACAGTCATTTCATTCTCTTCCTCCCTAATAATAGAATTTAGTTGAGCTACTGGGGGTTGATCTAGATAAGAATTAGGTTTTTACGATTCTGCTCTAAAGATAAGGTGCTCCTCATCATCATCATCAAAAAACATAACCTCCTTATTCTTACAATAAATTTTTGCATCATGTTCTGAAATCCAATCCATACCGAGGATTATATCAAACTCAATCATAGGTATGGGGATGAGATCTGTGGAAAAAAGAACATTTATGTGCTATAATGGGGACTGATTCACAAAACATTGTTGCAATGATACTTCCCTTAGGAGTTTTAATAGAAAAATCCCCGGTTAAATTAAATTGGAAATATCTAATTTTCTTAGAAAAATAGGAAGATATGAAACAATTCGATTATCCAGAATCAAATAATGCAGTTGCTAAACATGAGGAAACCATTAAATTACCTGCCACTACGTCTTTCAGAGCTTCTACATCAGCAGTAGTGATAACATAATCATGGCCGTGATCCCTTGGAATTTTTGAGGTAAGTTCCCCTGATGCTTCAGAAATTCATTTTAATAATGTCCCATCTCCCTGTAATTGTAGCATTGGACATCGGTAGCTTCCTTCTTCCCCTTGCAATCACGAGATTGGTGGCCTTTTTCACCACACATATAACAGAGTCCCATTCCTTTTAATCAAGTACCAGGGTGTTTCCTCCAACATTTACTGTAGGATGGATATTCAACTTTTCCCCTCTTCCCCTCATTTCCATTCCCAGATTGATCAGCAGATCTCTTCTTCTCTTGCTTTGCATTAAAGTCATAAGACTTAGATAATTCCTTTTCTATCTTGATAGCACATGAGACAATGTCTTAGTACGATGAGAAGGATTTTGAGACTAATGCATGACGGAGAAATGGTTTTAACCCATCGAAGAAATGATCAATCTTACTTCTTGGGTTAAATATATAATCTCCAGCATACCTTTCTATCCTTGTAAGGTTAGCCTCATACTTTGCGACATTCTCTTCCTCATTTTGTCTCAGACTCAGAAATTGCCTTTCCATATCTGCTCGATGGTCATGAGGAAAGTATTTTTCTAAAAACATATATTTTACCTCCCTATATTCCATATTTGATACACTATCATCTTCCTTCATGTTTTGAATCAATGACCACAATTGATCAGTATCTCCAGTGAGGCGGTAAACTTCCATGATAACTTTTTCCCATTAACTACTCCCCAAAGCCTGAAATATTTTCTCTGGGGAATTCATCCATTTCTCAGCTACTAATGTATTTTTACTCTCATTGAATGTTTGTGGTTGTTTCCTCGTGAAGCGATCTAACATTGATCCTCCACGTTGTGGATTGGGGGTCTCCATATGGGTAAGGTTATTATTCATTACTTGAGTGAGTTGTCCCAGTATGGTGATTAGTTGATCAGCACCAGTTGTATCACCAGATCCACTATAATTATCTTGAGTAGAAGGGAAATCCCTACATGGAGTGCATGAATTGATACAGTTTCCATTTCATCCATAAGGCGCCATTTCTAAACAATGGAAAAAACTAGATTAGTTTATGAATAAAAATACATAATTCCATACTTATAAAACACTTAACATAAATTGAACTATTCATGGATATAATCCATAATCATAAAAATGTTTTCTTTGAGGATGTATATACTCATAAAACCTTCATAATGATTTGTAAATAAAATGAGATTTATCCTAAGCATATCCCCCAGGAGTGTCGTAACCAAGAGTGCAGCAAGGCCTGTTGTCATGCACCAGTTCCCCTTCGAGTCTAGCTCAAAGCGGTTTTTTCAGGTTTTACCCCTAGGTACATCTGTGCCAGAGCTGCCTTTACATGCACATATCTAGACAGGGATGTATTGCTCGGAAAACTCACAAAATCTCTACAATACCAAAATTCTAGGAAGTTATTCTATACTAATCCTCAATGTCCATCTTTGGTCTATGTGCTCTAATCATAGTTTATGTAAATCTAGATTCCAATGTTTGTACTAAAATTCCTCTGATACCAACTGTAACACCCTGACCCTAGGTACCCAGATTCAGTGCATTATTACATAACATTGGCATGATCACAAGAAAGATCAAGTCACGAAAGACCGATAAGTTTAGTATCCATGGAATAACTAGATAAATTCATAAAGTTTTATTACATCATAAAATGAAAAAGTACAACAATATAGTCTCCATAAACCACACTCTTATCCCCTCATACTATCCCTGTAGGTCATTTATAAAATACTTCTTCACATCCTGGGAAAAATAAAATATAGAACGGGGTGATCTCAAATTCCCAGTAAGGATAACAATATAGCAGAAACTTTCATAAATAAGCATAAACATTTAAGGCAATATATAACTAAAACATAAGCCTTTTTGAACATAAACTTCTGTATAATATGGCTGAAATAAAATGAAATAATTCCATATAATTATTCACATGGATATTCTATAAGTTGAATAATCACATGCAATATCAATAACCACTTTCATAATGATGGAATGCATAATGCCAGACTATCTTAACCACATAGCCAGGGCCCCATTCCAAGACTACAAATAAGATTTTTTCAAGGAATTATGCCAAGACACTAGTTTTTTTCATGAGACCTACCGATGAATCGAGGATCTATAATGGGCTCCACCCGTCACTTATTATGTCCAATGCATTCCTTATATGAACAGGTTTAAACATAATATAAACATTCGTATTAAAACTAGTATACGAAATGTAAATACTTTCTTCATAAACTATGAATAGAATAAAAATAACCCATCCACATTCAAACATATCATAAAACAATCAATACAATATGGATGTTTTGTATCATAATAAATAAACTTCAAATAAGCTTAAAATCCATCAAATTATGTTGACAAAGATGAAATCAAAACTATTTGAGAGAAATATATATTGCTTTTTAAATCATTTAAAAGTCCCATAATTCTTAAATAAAAAATTTACTTTGAAAATATTCTTATAAGCTTGTAAGGGAAGCTTCTAAAATTTTATAATGGCGGAAAATATCCGCACCCTCCGTATAAGTTAAAATAAACATTCTTGCCTTAATGATGTCGAAAAGGTTAAAAGGGACCTTCTTTGGAAAATGACAGAATGATTCCTTTATAAACATCTTATAAAAAGTCAAACAAGGGTATAAATGACTTTAACCCATATTCTGTAAAATAGTAAGAATGTTTTGAAATACATTTTTAAGAAACATGGATGTGGAGGATAAAGAGTTCCCAGTAGATAATTACGTATAAACAACCTCGGATAATGATGAGATTGTGAAATAACCCTTACCTTGTAATTTTCCTTGGTTTGGGGTAGGTTAACCTCCTGTATAATGGTGAAATAATTCTTACTAAAATATAAAATAATCATATACATTAATATGACATCATATATGATCTCTTAACATTTCTTGTTAATAATATCTTAGTATTATCGTCGTTTCGGGTGTTAACTTACTCGTATATGTTTTGTTACTTAAGTAGTGTTTGTTATGGATAGGTTGTATCTTATTCATATACAGAATGATATAAAGTCCATAAAAATTATTTTTAAGTCATAAAATTATAATTATACTTGAATGGATATGATGGAGAATGAATCTCATCGCGTTCGTGGAGATGGTAGTCCGTACGTACGCACGAGCGATAATATAATTCTTTTGATATTAAAATAATATATAATTGGATGGTATATCATATATACATAATCATTATCATTTTATAATTATTATTTACATGAATTACACATCATTATTATACCCATCCAAATAATAATTTATTGAATAACAATTACACCACGACGTGGAGATGGTAAGCCGTACGTACGAACGTATGGTGGCATATCATTCAAAGGATGCATAGAATACTGAATATGGTTGTAACATATTTATAATAACATCATAGTATATATAATATACTAGAGTTATTTTTTTAGAATGGTAATAACACATAAAGAAGAAGTTTAATAAGAATGGAACTTGAAAAAGGGTGGTGAAATCATTACCTCCTCTAGGGGTTCTTTCTTTTGATTTGATCAAAAGGGCTCCAAAGGATGGTTTTCTGATCAAACTAAGGCCTCTAGGTTTAAGTGAGGGAAGTTGATAGAGTATTTGGATAGGGGTTGGCCGAGCCAAAAGGCATTTAATGTGTGAATTAGTGAGAAGGGGGAGTTCCCTTTTATAAGAGTGGTGATGGGCACCATTGGAAAAGCTAGAAATATTATTTTATAATAAATTGATATTCAGTTTATAATGGCTCCAAAGTGTATTATTTAAAGGTTATGGTGGGTATGGGAAGAAAACCACTCAACCAATAGAATTTAGACAGGTTTGGGTCATTATATTAACCTTATCTTTTAGTTTTAACTCTTAGTTAATTAATTGACACTAACCATGTCACTTTGTATTTTTATATTATATAGATAATAAACATACTATATACATCCAAGTGACCCCCAATTGGTATATTGATGATACACCTATCATGATATAAGTCTATTGGCTGACCATGGATTTTGAGGAATTGAATATTAATTAATAATATAATATTAGTTTTAAAAACTCTATTATGTCAATTTTGAAACTATTGGGTATTGTGTTTTTGATAAATTCATAAAAGCATTATTACTTCGAAAAAATTTATATAATAAATCCTAATATGTCATATTAACATATAAAATTAGTTGAATTCATAAAAAGTCTCACATTACATTTATTTTTATATTTATAATATCAATTACTTTAATATTTCATTAATTAGGTAATTACTGCATCACAATTGTGTAATAAATAAGTTAAATTATTTAATGTCTAAAAATTATAAATAAAATACCATTATGTAGGAAATATGTTTATATTTCTAATGAATATTTAAAATCTAATTTTCTGTATGTATAACCCCATATTAAAAATGTTTTAGTAAATAAACATTGATTTTAACTCTTTTAACTCTTCTTTGAATTAAATAATAATAAATGTCCTAATCTAATCCATGTGGACCTAAATGATAATATTTTATTCCTAAGTTTGTTTTTGGTAGAGATACACTTGTCCAATAGAATTAGTACATGTGTTAGGTTAATATTAATATCATTTCTCCCTTAATTACCCTATTTACTTTTAACTGTGGTAAATTAAAGTAAAAAAGTTACTATTCACAAAAAATTATTTCCATCTCATTGAACCAAATTTTACTCCTTGTTATTAACTATGTCTCTCAAGTTTTAGAAATTCCACTCACAGAAGTGGTAAAATTAAGTTTTATGTGAATTTTCAAATTCTCTAGGAGGTGGGTAAAAGACGGTGAAAAGTTTAATAAAATTTTTATATATCTAAATTTTTTCTAAACTAACTACAATTAATTAAATTGATCTTATATAGGTATTATGTATATATTTTTACCTTAATTAAATTTAAATTAAATAAATAAATATTTAAATAAAAATTTGGATTTAAACTATAACTTAGTGTTTTTTCATTATTCATCAAAAATTGAAAGTTTTCAGAAAAATACCAAAATTTCACCCTAGGCTAATTTAGATATTCCGAATCCCAAAATGAAGGCCATTTTGAAAGATAAAATTTATAAAACTTCAAAAATTGGGTATTACTATTCATAATGGCTAGTTTGATTGGTTGTGGTGTGTGTGTGTTATAACTCAAAGTTGCGTATAACACACGCTACTATATTATTCAAGGGAAAGTGTACCATGGAAGCATGGGGTGTTACAGTGCGGGTTATATAAATTTAAATAAAAAATAAATTGAGGATAAATAAAACTAGGTGAATACCCCTGAGAGGAAATGGATATCCTCCTCCAATGGATGTGGTTATTCAATACATACATATTTACCGTACAAAATCATAAGTTAATTTCTGCACCATAACTAGTGTACACAAAAGGTTATAGAAGGGGTGAATTCGAATGAAGGGGGTATATCATTACTTGGGAATCATAATTATTGTAAAAGGTATATATCAAAACATATACTAACATGATAAATAGGAAATCAAAATTTATTATATAATGAAGATGCTTGAATTAAGAGGGGAAGGCGAGGATCCCATACCTTAAGACAGTACTTATAAAATCATGGAAGGTTATTATTAAGAGATTTAAGGTACCATGATAGAGATATAGAGAGGTAATGATAGACTAAATTAATTCTACTAGTGTTTTTAGTGAATGATAATTGGATTTTGAGTGGTTTTCTATAGAAAAAGAGAGGATAATTCTTTATTAATTTCAAAACATAGGTTTTGGAATCTATATAATAAAATAATAAATACCACAAACTTTCCCTTCGTTTTTACCATGGTTTCTACCAAAGAATAGTGATTTTAAATATTTTATAAGGATTATAATTAAAATACTTAATATAATTCAATTGGTGATTTGTAAGTGAGTCATTTTTTATAGAATTGATTTTAAAACTATAAAATATAATATAGGTTTTTGAGGAATCATAAAGGGTTTATAAAAAAATAAAATCAGTTAAAAACACATTATTTTAAAGTGGAATTTTTTTTTCATTTATACTATTTATAGTATTTATCACATCACTTTCAGGATTTTATAATTTAATAATACATATTGTATAATTATACTTTGTTTAATTTTTACCCAATAATTCGATAGTCTTAGAAAATTATGTGAAAGTCACCATTGGATAATTTATATGTATTGATTTTAAAAAATAATATTTTATTATAAAATTTATTATATAAATATTATAATTAATAATTTTAAATATAAAATCCTCCTTTATTGAAAAATACCGGTTTTTTGAAAATAGCAGTTATCCAGCCCTTATAAAAAATCACATTTGTCTTTATAAAATTATATTGTCATTTATATTCACTAAATATTATTTAATAAAAATATCATTATCTCATAAATTTTTAAATTCAACAAAAGTGTTTCATGATTGAAAATAAATATTTTCCTAAGATACAATTTGTGTTTCACTGAATCAAAATCTATTTTTTATCAAAATCATTATTTAATAATTAAAGAAGTAATGTAAAGAAGGGATAAATATAATCATTATTTTATTAAGATTAAAAATAAACAAATTCATACTGTTAGGGTCTAGATACATATTCCTTCATTACACTAGAGAATTTCTTTAGGGTAAGGTTTGCAATAGAGAGATTTTCATGGGGTGGTTTGGAAAATATATTTTGTACTGTGATCTCAATGAACATGAACTTCTTCCATCTATATCAATTGGGCCTTAGCATAACCCTTTATATATATTACTCATAAAATCATCATTAAACTATTATATTATCAATGATTATGATGCCTAACTGTTTTTTAAATTTGAAATACTATATAATTACCATAGTTGTGCATGTGTTTTCTATAAATAAATTACTTGATACGAAATTTATTCATTCAAAATGGGAGATTCAATTATTAAAGTTTGGGTTGTTACAGTCCTTATTAAATAGAGAATATTGGAAACATAGGTTGTTGAATTTAAAATTTATATAGGTATAAGACAACCCATGTCTTTATTACACATTAATTCATGATTTAGTTCACAAGAATACATATAATACAACCTAGAAGATTGAGAAGTAATATTTCTTTACAAATTTGGTATAAATCATAATATCTTGAACATGAGATAAAATATCCTTATGGATAACTTTTTTAACAAGATCCCAGAAGTCATTTGTCCTCTAAAACAGTATGGAATAACATGGTGATGTACATAAGAAAAGGGTGAGCTGTAAATCCTAGTAAGGGGAAATTAAATATGAATAACATGAATAAATTATTACATGGTTGAAAATAGACACTTAAATGGAACATAAAAGGGGTGAGAATCATACTTATGAATAATGAGTAATTATATTTCTTGGTAACATAACAGCAACATGGGAAATGTGGAAACAACTTTAAACATAAAATCATAAACATTTGTCAAGGATAACTTCTAAGACATCATAGCATGGTGGACAAAGTCCCATGGTACATTAGGTTCACTACCTAATATATTTCATGATGTATCATGAGAATAAAAAATTAGACAATTCATTATAGTGCTATATAATTTTGGGTACACCCGTTACATTCGTATCACGTACATGGATATGTGTTCCACATAGACCATTCGATATAGGATCATATTTCATCATTTTTAATATCATGATTAAAATTTTTGGAATACATACATGAGAGAAACAAGTATAGGTGTGTCTAGATGAATACCCTTGAGTTGAAATAGAGATAGTATTCACAATAAAAAATTTTGGAATTAGAAAATCATTGTGAAATATCAGAAACATAAAGACACTAGTTAAATTTTCTTAAAATTATTTAGTGATAGAGAAAGAGTCCTCTAGTCATTTTTAAATAAAACGTAAAGTAATATGGATGTGGTAAAACAAATAACCACATTAGAAATTTTAAATAATGGGTTTAAAATGAATAAGATGATTGAATAAAGAGGAGAAAGAACGGATCCCTTACTAAATTTCTTCATTGTGACAACTTATGTATATACTATAACTAGAGGGGATAAATGATATATCATTATTATGACATAAATTATAATTTATATTTATCAATATAGTGAAATGAAAACAAAAAAAACTGATATTAAAAAGTTCAGATACAAAGAAGGTGATTGAATTGAAAATAAAACAGAGTGGTCCCTCTCTTTTGGTATAAAAAATCATAGGATGATTTCAGAAGAATAATGGGTATACGTAAATGTTAATGGGAGGTATTAATGTGAGTGAATGGGGTCTCTCATCACATATACCAAAAAATGTAAATAAGAGGTATGTATAAAAACATACCCAAACAAGACCAATTGAAAATTAAAAGGCACAACAGAAAAGAGATGTCTAAATAAAAATAAGAGAGGGAGATTCCTTACCTTAAGGGCATGATTTAAAAATATTGGGAGGATCATCCTGAATTATTGGGGAACATTAGGAGATTGTGTGGGTATATATAGAAAAATATAGGGGAGTTCTTTATTATTTATCAAAATTATATTTTTGAATATATATAATAAAATAATCAAAAATACAATCCTTCCCCTAGATTTTTATCATGTTTTATGACAAATATATGTATTATTAATTAAATATTAATTACAAGGGGCTAACTCATTAACAAATTATCATTTTTGATGTGAAATTCAGTCATGTTTACAACAAAATGATTTGAATACCTTAAAACATAATATATGTTTAAGATGGTACATAAAGGCTTTATGAAATTAATAAAATATCCTAAAAATATTAATTTAAATGGGAAACAAATATTTTGTCTTGGATACATTATATAGAATATATCACATCACTTTTTGGTCATTATTATCTCATAATACAAACTGTATACTTATACCATATTTAATTTTTACCTGGAAATTCGGGTGTCTCCAAAAATTATAAAAAAATCACCGTTGGATAATTTTGATGTGATGATTCCAAAAATTAAATTCATTTTATCAAAATAATTATCAAAATATGAGAAATTTACCATTTAAATTAAAATACCCATGTATTGAAAAAATATTAATTTTTTTGACAATAAAAATTTTCTAATCCTTATAAAAATTACATTTCCACTTCGTAAAATTATATTATCATTTATATTTACTATATAATATTTAATAATAATATTTTATTAAAATATATTATATTTAAAAAATTATCGAATTAATCGTATAATGTTTTTCTTCATTAAAACTATATTATACTCCAAATAGAATTAATGTTTTAATGTGTTAAAAATCTATTTTATATCAAAATAAATATTTAGTGATTTAATGTTACCAAAAAAATATATTCTTTATTATATTGAAATTAATATATATATATTCACAATATTATCGTAACATTGTTCCTATACCTTATTAAATCATTTTAACCCTTAATTATCCTATATTTTTCTTCTTACTATTGTAATAAATATTTACAAATATTACTATTCATATTGTCAAAAAATTATTCTAACCATATTACCTAATATCATTTTTGATAATTAAAAATATGGAATAAATTTTATAAATATTAATTCATAGAGTTTGATGAATTTAATTTAAAATAAATCCCACAAGAACGATGGAATGAAGTTCTCTAAAAATGCATTTTCAAGGGAAATATGATCTTACTTTCACTCTATAACTAGTAATAATAATTATATGACTTGAAATTATTTAATATAGATATGTAATACAAAATTTTCATTAAAATAATTTCTCATTAGGTTTATTTAAATTAATAATAGTGTATAAACATTATTAATTTTAAAACAGTTCAAAGAAAAATTCATTTTCAACCAAAAATAAACTTACACTAAAATATAGTATAAATATGATTATATGAGATTAAATTGATTGAATAAAACTAAATAATACTTATTTTACTTTGAAATCAAATTAAAATAATATTGGTACTTTTTTATTACTTAATTTATCAAAAGAAATGACAATTTTACATAAAAATAAAAAATTTCACTATTCACTAAAGAATCTATATTTTCAGAAAAATCCTAAAAATTCACACTAAGTTAATTTTTTTATGATTATATAAAAAATAGATCTCATTTTATCAAATAAATTTTATACATTATCTAGAAAAATAAATATAATATTTTCCACAAAAAGGAATTAAAATCATTTTTTATGAAAAGGTATTTTGAAGAACAAAAGGAAATTACAAAATAATTTGAGTAATAATTTTCTAGCAATTTATCAATAAATTTTTTATGATTATAACATATATATATATATATATTCAATCAAGTATTTAATCCTACTCATATCATCAAATTTAATGGAATGGTAAAATCATTCATTATTAAATAATCATTGTTTGTTCGGGTTTGATTTTGGGTATAAAATACACTATCCAACATAGTATACTATTTAAAAAACATGGGTTGTTACAAGGTAGTCCTTAAATGTTTCCTATAATCTAAAATGATGATGCTTCTCATTTTTATTCATGCTTCACTGCATGAGTCTGTTAATGTTTTTAATGTACTCAATCTATATGAGTGTGTCTATAGGAAAAGTGTACATTTTCAAATTATTGAACTCTATTTTAGTCCAATGACATTTTGGGAGGTTAAAGATAATATTACAAATTCAATACCACATAATTTTATGGTATGTGAATTTTTAAATTTATCGTCTTCGATAGTGTACATTATATAGAAAACTAATCTTAAACAAATGATTAAATATTACTGTGATAGTTATCACCTAGCCATTGGAATGGAGGGAATGAAATGGATTATTCCAATTATGAAAATATATTTTACACATATTTTTAAAATGAATTCTTTTTTTACGAATTAATTATAATTGAAAATAAAAATCAATTATATATAATATATGCATTTTTATAAATACCTATTTTTATTACCATAAAGAAATTCTATAGTAATAAATTAAATTAAACACTCATAGTGAAATTTATTATTAAAAATTATATGTCACATATTCAATCAAATGTTTTAAAATTTAATTAAAATGTTTTATAGGCTTAATATAAGAATAAATCCAATTTTACGCATAAAAGTTTATATTTTCTAAAGGCAGCTTTACTGCCTTTTAGCGGTGATCTTATTTTAAAACTAAATTTTGACACTTCTATAAATTATATTGAATAAAACAAACATTATTTTTAAAATAATAATTTCAAAATTATCTAAGGGTGAAATTTTGGTATTTTCCTAAAAACATTTATTTTACATTGAATAGTGAAAATACCCATATTTATAAAATTATCAATTTAGTTAATTTAGAAGTCTATTTATGATTTGAATTCGATATCACCTATGAAAGTATAAATATTTTTTTTGAATCTCATAAATTAAAATATGACATATTTATATCATGGAATAAGTAAATAAATTTATTATAAATGATAAATTAAGTATTAGTATTTTTGGGAAATGTAAATATTTATTTAAAATTTTATAATTAATGTAATGATGTATAATATTATTTATTTTCACAAAATATATTAATAAGTTAATATTTTTGTTATCTTATTATTATAGTATAATTTTATGAGACCTTAATTATTTTTTCAAAGTGTCATAAAATCAGTTATAATTTTTAAATCTGTATTATTTGATCAAATGATGATTTTAATTAATAATTAAATCTCTCATATTTAGAAACTTATTTTAAAAAAATTAAGTTCATATTTTAATTATTAACATTATAATATTTTTACAGTTAAGTTTTATGTTTTTTCTAAAATACTTGATTTCTTAGCGAATAGTAAGATACGATAATTTACAGTATATATAAATTATAAGATAAATAAACTATTATTTGAGTCATTGCAGATGTAATCACCATAATATCAATCTCAACTTCATTATATTAATTTATTTAGTTATTATGTTCAAACTACTCATAGTATTGATCGAAAATAATAATCAAATGGATAAAATATTCAAAATAACACCCCACTCCTCCACTATAAATATCACCCCTTCTCCTCACACCTCAAAAGCCTTGAATCATATCCAATTAATTACAAATAACTCTAAAAAACCTCTCCACCACGTTTTTTCCTTCATTTTTTCTCCCAAAATAACATTTCAATGTTTTTTAGGATGTTATCAAGGAGAGGAATTCAAGATGTAAAATCCACATTCGTTTATTCAATTTTCATTAAATTTTTTCCTTATATTAATTTCCTTACCTCCAATATATAAACATGAATAATAAATCCAGTATATTATATGTAATTTAATTTTATTATTATTATGGGATATCAACAATCAAATGCATTCCCTTACCCTTTTGTTATAAAAATGAAAACATCATCTCTGAGGTGCTGATTTACCGCCTTCGTGGACGATGAATTTTCATTTTTCAATTCCACCATCAAGGTTTGGAATAAAAACAATTATGTTCAAAAGAACATTATTATATGTAATAAAAATTATTTAATATTATATAATCAGTATATATAGATAATATTAATTCATAATATAAAACTAGTTCGCAGTGATCAAAAATACACCATAATAATCCAAATGGTTATCATTAACTCTTTATCTAACGAATCATCCTCATATATAGAAATAAAATGATATATATGAGAACTAAATATAATATATGTTCATTAATACAAAATAATTTCAATTTTTTATATCTATTCCCATTTCACATGATATTTCATACATATATACAAGTGATCTAATCATGAAAACCAAGGAAATGAACACTCTCAAATGATAAAATTGAACATTATAACTCATCTAAAATGTTATTAATGAACATAATAAAATTATAATAAATAAAATAAATGATTAATAGGTTATTAACTAAATTATTAATACATCTAATTTCATTATCTGGATATTAAGTGCAAGTACCGAACACTTTCAGACATAAGGTAAGGGTTTTCTCATCTCACTTTTGTTTCTATGAGATATGTCTTATTCACCACTATTTTTGTGTGTGGTGTATGTATAATACCCAATGATGTGTCATATAATGGTTCTATTTATATTCATGGTTTTAAATTTTTAATCTGATTATTTTTTATTTTATGGGGAATATGGTTCGACTATTTGCACAATAGTATGAATTTCTTCCCAAACCTCCATTTTTTATTTAGGTTATGATTTCTCTCTATTTACCCCAATGAAATTCATATTTATTATTATTTAATTATTATAAATTCAATTTCTATGTTCCAAACTCATGTATCCAGATCAATTCATCTTTATTTAATGGGGAAATACATATTTTATAAGGTTCCATTTTCAATTCTTCTTGTTAAGCAAGCCTGATTAAAGGTAACCACAAAATTTCTTATCCATTTTCAAGTACCATCCATAATCTATTTTAAGACACATTTATTTTACAAATATCACTATTTTTTTCATGAAAAAATATCTTTGTTAATTTTTGGATTTATACAACCAATTATGACTTTCCTGTTTTAAATACTCTTTCATATTTTGTTTTAAACCTCACCAATGTGGCTCAATTCTAAAGTTTCCTAAAAACTATTTTACATGTGGGAAATAATTTATGGATAAAACATAATATCTTTTTATTTAATTTTTATTTTCTAGTATATTCATGTTTAAAATCTAATTTTATGTCAACAAAAATTATTTTCCAAAAGAACTCATTTTTTCAAAGTGAAAGGGTATCTCTCTCATGAATTTATCAATTATTTTAGAGTGTCTTCAACTATGATTACGATTAAAATATTCAAAATTGGTATAGAAAAATTTTATTTAAATGTATATTTTTAAATAGATTATTCAACATATGTAGAATGCATTGGACTTAGTATGTTATGGGTGATACCTACTATAACCCCTTTATTCATTATTAGGTTTGATAATACAAACGAGATAGGGTTGTTACCCATTTATATATGGTTTCATGGATGAAGTCTTTAGGGAATTATTATGATGTAAAAAATTATGTATTACCTAATTATGATACTAGAATTTGAAGTCCATGTAATTATTTGACTAGTAGAATATTCATGGTTAAGTTTCATACTCATGTGATTATTTATATGAAATTATATAATCTGCTATTATTATTTCCATATTAATCTCATGATTATGTTTTAATGGATTATTTTTTCATTATTCACCTTGACTTATTGTATATTATTATTTATGTTAGCTTCTTCTATATTTCATACCCTTACTGAGCGTCTGATCTCACCCCTTTCTAATGTTTCATTATTCCCTATAATGCGAAGATATATATTATGAATGAATTGAAAGGATAATATAGGTGTTTATGGGTGTTTCTAATTGATTTTCTAGGTTGTATTTCATTCTAAGTTTTAATGTAACACTTATTTTTGTATTAATCATTCCAAATCTACTAAACTTCTTGGTCTTTGGGATGTCAATGCTTGTTCGTAGTAAAAATGTAATAATGTAAGGTTCCAACTCTAGGCTGTGGGGGTCGGATTGTTTATAGTTGGTATCGAAGAAGGTTTAGTAAAGACTATGAAAACAATGTTTAGGAAATACTAAATTACAGAACATAACCCTAATATAGACTTTGAGGATAAGAATAGGATAACATCCTAAATTTTTGGTGAGGTAGATATTATGAGGGTTTTTATAGTAATAAATCTCTATATAAATACTACATGTGGATGTGGTTTTGACATATATGTAACTAAGGGAAACAACTCCAACATAGTTTGTCGTGCCTGACTCTATGTAACTTGGTAGAGGACACTGGGCCTTAGTGCGCACCTAGTTTGGAACTTTTGAGTGATATGCTTAGGATAATTCACATTTTCTCTATAAAACATTATAAAGGATTTGAATATATATGGTAAATGAATAAACTAGGTTAAAACTATGGTGTTTTAGGTTCAAAATTAGGTTTCATGATATCCTATAAATTATTATATGTTTTTCTCTCTATGAATGTTGTTACCCACACTATGATTTCAAGTTTTTGTCAATTTATGGAACCTAAAGGAGTCATATTTACATTCAAAATTATGGACATGGTGGTGACGATGAGAAACCAAATGGCATGTTGGCAGATGTAAAAGGTATCATTTCCATGCCTAATTAGTTTTCTTCAAATATTATTAACAACATATACCTAAACCAACAACTGAACTCACCAATTAAGATAATGATGATGTTTTCTAAGAGATTAATTAGTGGAGACCATAGATATAAGAGGGATAAATTTATATCATGCAAGAAATATGGAAGGAGAAATTTGGGAACATGCATCAACAAAATAGGGAAATGATTTATTTGTGGGAAAGAGGGACATATTTCAAATAATTTCTATGAAAAATGATGAGTATGATAGATGGAAATAAAATACATCCTAAGAATCCATTTATTGTTCATTGCCTTAAATGTAGGGAATCTAGACATTACCAAAGTCAATTCCATCTTCTCGAATTTAGATAAATATTTTTAAAATATTTAGTTTATTTTTTAATTATACACATAGAAAATTGGTTAGGGGTAATTTTTTTGATTTTTCTAAAATACGTGAATTTTTTGTGAATAGTAAAATAGATTAATTTACAGAATATATATATTACACGTTATATACACTATTCCTTGAGTAATTTCTGATTTAATAGACATAACCTTGAAATCCCCTTAATTATTTTAATACAAACAGTGATAATGATCAAACTATTCAATGTGTTGATCCAAAATATTAATAAAATTAATAAAATATTTAAAAAACCTCTCTCCTCCACTATAAATACCACCCTCATCACCCCTTCTCCTCATACCCCCAAATCCTTGATGCTATTCTAATTTTTGAAAAATACCTATCATAATCCTCTTCCCCACATTTTGGTATTTTTGGTCTCACAAAAAACACCATTTCAATGTTCTTTACGATATTCTCATGGAGAGGAATTCAAGAGGTAAAATTCCCAATCATTCATTTAATTTTCGTTCAGTTTATTTTATTTTATTATCACGTCCTTAACTCCAAAATCAAAACATGCATGATAACTCTATTACATTATATATACTATAAGGTTATTATTATTATTGAATATCATCCATTGATTCTCCTTTCTTACCATTTTTATTCAAAAAATGAAAAAAGCATACGTGATGTGCCGATTTACTGCCTTCGTGGATGCTGAATTGTAGTTTTCCAATTTCAGATTCATGTATATTCATAAAATATTTTATTGTTAAACCATAATTTAAAATAATTAATAAAAATAATTTAATGTTATGGAACAATTATATATACAAAATATTAATTTCTAAGAAAAAACCGATTCATGGTGATCGAAAAAATGACCAAATAATCCAAACCGTTATAATTAACACTTTATCTAATAAATCAAACTCATATCTATAAAAAAATATATATATGCCCATAAAATCACTGGGAAGTTCATTAATAATAAATAATTTCAATTCTAGATAATTATTCCCTTTTCACATGATCTTTTATTGATGTATACAAGTGAACCGATCATGAAAACCAAGGAAACAAACACTCCCAAATGATGAAATTAAATCTTACGAGTCGTTAAAAAATCCAAAAGTGAACATAATAAAATTAAAATAAACAAAATAAATGGTTCACAGGTTATGAATTAAATTATTAATGACTCTAATTTCATATTTTAGGACATTAAATGCATGTATAGAACACTTTCGGACATTAAGTAAAGGTTTTCTTATCTTACTATTATTTCCTTGAGATATTCCTTATTCGCAACTATTTTTGATGTGTGGTTTATTTATACTACCCTTTGATGTATCATATCATAAATATATTTATATTCATGTAATTAAATGTTTAACCTGATAATTATTTATTTTATGGGGCATATGGTTTGACTATTTTTATAGTTGGAAGGGATTCTTCCCGACTCTCCAATTTTCATTTGGGGTAAGATTTCTCTTTATTTACCCCAATTTAATTCATTTTTATATTTATATAGTTCTTATAAATTCCTTGTATATTTTCCATACTCATGTATCCAGATCAGTTCATCCTTATTTGGTTGGGTAAATACATATTTTAGAGGGTTCCCTTTTCAATTCGTCCCGTTAAGCAAGCCCAATTGAAGGGAAATTCCCAATTTCTTACCCATCTTCAAGTACCATACCTAATATGTATTAAAATCCATTATTTTTACAAGATCACAATTTTTTCATAAAAATCTATAATTTTTAATTTTTGGTTTTTTACAAACAATTATGAATTTTTCATTTTGAACGATGTTTTATATTTTCTCTTAAAGCGAACTAAAGTGGCCCAATTATAATGTTTCTTAAAAAATCTTTTTACATGTTGGACATCATTAATGATTCAAAAATAATTTCATTTCCCATACCTTTCAAATTCTGGGATATTCTTGTCTATAATATCATTTTATGAAAAATACAAATGATTTTCCAGAGGAACTCTTTTCCCTAAATTAAATGGGTATTTCCGTTATGAATTTATCAATTATTTTAAGTATTTTCATCTATGATTAGGATTGAAATATTTAATGGTTTTATGGGACACTGTGATTAAAATATTTCTTTTAAATCAATTATTCAACATATGAGGAATACATTGGACTCAGTAAATGAATGGTGAGGCCTATTATTGCCTCTTGATGCATCGATAGGTCACATGAGACAAACTACATGGTTTTTTTACCCTTTTATGTATAGTGTCTTGGAATAGTCCTTCAAGGTATGTTTATGATACTTCATCATCGTCGTTCTTTATTTAAAAAAGAGGTTAAAAGGGACCACAATAAAAGAAAATATCTAGGGGTTGAAATAATGAAGGCCAAGGGAATCCCCTCTAACCATATTAACTCTCACATGTGTCAACTAGTTTGGGTTTTTGAAACATGTCATATATGATCCATGAGATGGAAGCCTCACCAGATGATCAGCCACCTTTTTTCCCTCATTCCATGTGTGTCTCAATCGAACGTCGGTATGGATGATAGATCTACACTTCCTATTAGAGTATTAAATTGACTAGGGGCAATTACTAGTGTCGAGTAGTGATTTGTGAAGGACAAGAGAGTCTGGTTCTGCTTTTGTGATGAAACGGCCCCCATTCCTACAAAGGGAAAGGCTTGAAAGAAATGTGGGAGCTTCTACCAATAAAGAAGAACCTCTTACCAACTAGACAGTGAAATAAAACACAATGTAGCCCTGGTGGTCGCGAACCACTCCTCCTCCCCTCATAATTATTGCATTACAAGAACCGTCAGTGTTCAGTTTCAAATCCAAGGGAGGAGGTTTCCTGCTAACCCAATTGCCATCAGGGATACTATTTGTAGGGCTGGTCTGAACAGCCAGACATAGAACCTGGAGAAAGGGTGCCTCACTCCTTTTATTCAGGCGCCTGGTCAGGTCGAGCATCAGGCTACGAGTGTGCACAAAAATGGTTTTCATGGAAGAACTGATTCCCTTGAATTGATCTTTGTTCCTATCTTGATAGATACACCACACCCCATTATGAAACATAATGGACCTTGATATTGTTTCCACTCCCCTGTCCCTGGATCCGTGAAACCAGTGAAAGAATATGGAAGGATCAACAGAAGGCTAGAGAGCAGCGGTAAATCCACCAAAGGCCGACCAGACTGCACGAGCCCACTCTCCCTCGAGGAACAGATGTTCAATTCTTTCCTCCCTGCGCTCAACCCAACACATGAAACATGAAGCCATTTCAATTCCACATTTCTTTACATTCTCATCCGTAGCAACTGCAGCATATCAGATCCTCTATGTGAGGAAGTTATACTTCTACAGAATCCACTTAAGCCAAAGGAGGTATTCAACTGATTCTCTTGCGATTGAGGTATCATGGTGTGGTGAAAGTAATTATGGGATAAAATGACCGATCTTGATGGGGAAAAAATAAATTTATCAACTTCCTCTGTGATATTAATGAGGTGTAGCATATCCAGTTTATCCTTCTTCGGAATATCCTCCATAAAGGTTGGAAATCTTCTAGCCTCCTCATAAGATATGTTTTAAGTAGGGCATCCTAGAAATCCAAGGATATCACCTGCCCAGTTGTCATGCCAGAAGGATAATTTCCCTTCCCTGTTGACCCACTGAACATAGTTATGGATTGAAAAATAAAGGGGGAGGATCGTAGACAAAAAAGGAGACACTGGTTCACCCTTCATCAACACACCATCCATACTAGAGCTACCCATGGTCTTTCCCTACAAAGTTCTGCGTTCATGAAGCTTCCAGGAAATTTTGGTATATAAGCAGATGAGCATATCAGCAAGGCTACGAACATTAATTCCTCCTTCCGGAATGGGCCTTTCCATTCTCCCCCAAGACAGCTAAATGCACTTTCCCTCTGCCCGGGCATCCCAAATAAAGTTATCAAGTGACTTTTCATTCCTTTAAATAACTCCTTTAGGAGCCTTAACACCATAAAGTTCATGAATATAAGTACTAATAAGAATATCAAAGGTTAAGTTTTATACTCATGTGATTATTTATATGGAATTATTTACTCAGATATTATTATTTTCATATTATGATCATTATTATATTTTAATTGTATGTATTTTTTGTTATTCACCTTGACTTATTGATTATGATTACATATGATAGCTTCTGCAATATTTCATACCCTTAATAAGAATTTGAGATCACCCCTTTCTTATATTTTATTTTTACCAAAGATGAAAATATTTATACATTGAATGACTGAAAGGATAATCCATGAGTTTATGGGATATCCCAGTGGAGTTTATATGTTGCATATCATTTTATGTTGTAATTTAATACTTATGTTTCGATCTATCATTCCAAAGCTACTAAACTATACATTCCTTTGGAATGTGAACTCTTGTTCATAGTAGTAATGTATTAAAGTAAGACACTAACTCTTGGCTATTAGGGTCAGGGTCTTTATAGTTGGTATTAGATAAAATTTAGAAAATACTTTGGAAACTATGTTTAGTAAATACTAGATTAGAGAACATAACCCTTAGATAATAATTGAGGATAAACATAGAATAATATCCTAGGATTTTGGTATGATAGATATTATATTGGTCTTCCTCGAAATACATCACTGTATGGAAACTACAAGTGGACGTGGTTATGGAACAAATGTATCTAGGTGTAATAATACAAAAATGGTGCATCAGGCCTGACTCAGTGCAACTTGGTACAAGAAAATGAGACTTACTACACATTTGGTTGGATACTCTCTAGGGATATGCTTAGGATAATTCAAGTTTTCTTTACAAACCATTATGAAGGATTTGAATATGTAATGAAAATGAATATCCTAGGTCAAAACTAATGTGTTTTAGGTTGAAAATAATTGTCATGATATCCTATAAATGATTATATATTTTTCTCACTATGAATACTGTTACTCATACAATGCATTATCATTTTAGTCAATGGAAGAAACCCAAAGGAGTCATGTTAACATTGAACATGACAGACATGGATGTGTAGATTATAAACCAAATGAGAAGTTGATAGAAGATAATGATTTTATTTTCATGGATAATTAGTTTTCCAAAATTATTTATAAAAATATATACCTTAATAAACTCCCAATGTCACCAAATAAGATAAGTATGGAGTTTTCAAATATATTTAGTGGGGGAGACCATGGAGAAAAGAAATCTGGATTTCCATTATGCAAGAAATGTGGTAGGAGAAACGTCAGAACATGTCTTAATAGAATTGAGAAATGATTTATGTGTGGGAAAGAATGACATAAATCAAATAATTGTTGAGGAAAACTGAATTGTATAAATAAAGGAAATAAATCACATCCTAAGAATTCATTTGTAATTCATTTCCTTAAATATTGGGAATCTAAGAATTACCTGAGTCAATGACCAATTCTATAGGATAATATATAGACCAAGGAAGGGAATATGTGGAAATGAATGTATTATGGTTTTGTTGATGAAATTAGTTTTTAAACTTATTTTATTAATTTACATCGTATCCATTTTTGATGTTATATTAATATAGTTTTAGAAAAAGTGTAACCTGTAGGATGGGTGGCAACTCATCATTTCTGGCAGGGCCGTGGGGTTTGAACCCACAACCTAATAGACACAATGGTGAAATTCTTATCACTAGCCTACATAAATTCCGGATAATCATATTTTTTATGTCTTATATAAAAAGATTATAGTGATTCTAGGGAAATTTTTTTATCAAATAGATAACATTGGGATTTGAAAATGATTTGGTGATTAATTGATTACTTTTATTTCAGCAGGCATAGAATATTTTAAGAAATAGAAGTTGAATAGTATTTTGGAGTTAAATATGATTTTATTGTGGATTTATAGTGATTATGGTTATTTATGAAAATGGATAGAATATAATGAAAATTTAGATACCTTTTTGGAATGTGAATTTGGATAGACGTATTTTTAATGAGTCTTATGTTTGGAATGGATTAATTTTAACATTGGATATCATTGGGTGAGGTTAAAGTATGATTTATTGGATAACTTATGCAAAAAATTTTGTTTTATTAAATATTTAATGTCTTTTTTATTGAATGATGGATATTATGATTCTTGAAAGTATTTTAGGTGTGAAAAAATGATTTTTAATTTTCATTTGTAGGTGTAAAGGATAAAGTGAAAATAGATTGAAGAACAAAAAAAGGATGAGATTATACTTATGGAATTGAAAGTAATGAAGTAAAATTATTTTATCAAGTTCATATGTGAATATTATAATAATCACTTAACTCTTGGAAAAATATTTTGGAAAAAACATCGCATGTTTATATTTATTTCTGAAAAATCAATGGTATTTTATCCAATCAAAGATTTAAAATTTTATGATGGTAGATATTATAACGACTATGTTAATTATCAATCTCCATTATAACATGATATTTGTATTTATCTTCCATCACCATATTTTAATGAATTTTATCCTACTTCAGAATCATAGTTTTGTGGTGACCTTCAAATTTATCATTACCTATTTTTAAGATGATGTTTTATAATCAATTTTAAGGATGTGGGATTTACAAAAATAAATTTTCCAGTACGAGACATTATTTTTGTTAAGAGAGATTTTAAATTTCATGGACACAATTTATTGAAGAAGTGGAGAATGTAATACACTATGATTTTATGGTATGTCACTTTTTAAAATTATCTTCTTCGATAGTGTTCATTATAAATAACATCAAACATAAATAAATGATTAAATATTATTGTGATCGTTATCATCGTGTTGTTGGAAGAGAGGGAATGAAATTGATTATTAAAAATATGAAAATATAGTGTAAACATTTTTATAAAATGAATTCTTTTGTTACCAATAAATTAGAAATGAGAATAAAAATCAATTGAACATAAATGGATGTTTTTTTATAAAAACAATTATTACCACAATGGAATTATATATTAATAAATTAAATTAAACACTATAATTTATTGATATTAATGAAACATATATGTCATATATTCAATAAAATGTTTTTAAATTCAACGAAAAAGTTTGATAGGATTAATATAAGAATGAATCAAATTTTAGACAAAAAAGACTGTAATTTCTAAAGGCAGTTTTACTGCCTTTTAACAGAGAACTTATTTTAAAAAAAAAATTAAACATATTTAAATTATATTGAAAAAAATAGTCATCATTTTTAAAACTATAATGTCAAAATTATATAAGTTTGAAATTTTTGTATTTTTAAAAAAAAATATTTTTCATTGAATAGTGAAAAATCCCGATTTTTTAAAACTATAAATTTTATTATATTAGAAGTCTATTTATGATTTTAATTTAATATCACTTATAAAATTATAAATAAAATTTTTGAATCACATATATGAAAATATGATATATTAATATCATGGAATAATTAAATAAATGTATTAAAAATGATATATTATGTATTTTTTTGAAATGTAAATACCTATTTACAATTTTATAATAAATATGATGATTTAAAAGGGTATTTATTTTCATAAAATAGTTTCATAAATAAATATTTTGTTTCTTTATGATTATATGATAATTTTACGAGATCTTAATTAATTTTTAAAAGTGTCATAAAATCAGTTATAATTTTAAATTCTATATTTTTATTGAATAAGTGATGATTTTAATTAAAAAATAAATATCCCATATTTAGAAAAAAAATCAAAAAATGTTGTTAATTTTTTAATAATACACATCAACAAATGGTTATATTGAATTTTTAGTATTTTTCCAAAATACTTGAATTTTTTGTGAATTATAAAATACAATAATTTAAAGTATATATACAGTATAAGTTAAATAAAATATTCCTAGATTCATTGATAATGTAATAACCATAATCATGAACTCACATTAATTATATTAATATATTTAGTGATTATTCTAAAACTATTCATATTTTTTATCCAAAATAAATAAAATGATTAAAATATTAAAAAACCCCCCCTCCTCCACTATAAATACCACTGCTCGCTAACCATTCTCATCAAACCTCCAAAGTCATGAATCTTGTCCAATTTCTAATCAATAAATATCCCAAAACAATCCCCCAAGTTTCTATCAATCTGGACACACCTAAAATACCATTTCAAAGTTTCTTAAGGAGGTTCTCAAGGAGAGGAATTCATGAGGAAAATCCCCTTTCGTTAATCTAATTGTCTTTCAATTTCATTTATTTTCTTATCATTTCCTTACCTAAAATATTCAATCTTTCATGTTATATATATTATCTTCTATATACAATAACTTTATTATGATTATTTTATATCTACCATCAATTCTATTATATTCCCCATTTTATTCAAAAATTGAAGACATCATTTGTGAGGGGCCGATTTACCACCTTCGTGGATGAAGAGTTTTTGTATCTCCATTCCTTCTTCAAGGCTGGTCCTGAAACCATTTTTACAGTTAAAAATATTTATTATATGTAATAAACCATATTCAATATTCTATAAATAGTCTATGTACATAATATAAATTAATAGAAAAAACTAGTTCGTGGAGATCGAAAAAATGCCAAATAAATCCAAAGAGTTATCATTAATTCTTTATCTAATGAATCATCCTCATATACAGAAAAAAATGTTATATAAGTCCATTTAAACTCCTATAAGTTCATTGATTGTTAATAATTTAAATATTTGATAATTATTCCCATTTCACATGATCTTTCTCACATTAATACAAGTGAACCGGTCATGATAACCAAGGAAATGAACACTATCAAATGACAGAATTGAATATTATAACTCAAAAAAATGTCATCAATAAACTTAATAAAATTTTAATAAATAAAATATATGTTTAATAGGATCTGAATTATATTATTAATGAATATAATTTCAATATCTGGGATATTAAGTGCAAGTGTAGAACACTTTCGAACATAAGGTAAGGGTTTTTCATCTCATTTTTATTTCCCTAAGATATTACTTATTAACCAGTATTTATTGTGTGTGGTGTATTTGTACTAACATTTTATGTATAATATCATTAATATATTTATATTCATGGTATTAAATGTTTAATATGATGATTATTTATTCTGTCGGGATAATGGTTCGACTGTTTAAGTAGTGGTAATGGTTTCATCCCGATCCTCCATTTTTTATTTACATTATGATTTATCTCTCTTTACACCAATGTAATTCTTATTTATTTTTATATAATTCATCAAAATTTTATATATGTTCTAAAATCATGTATCTATTATATTATATCTTTCTTTAGTTGCTAAATACATATTTTATAAGGTTCCCTGTTTAATTCTTCCTGTTAAGCAAGCCCATTTAAAGGGAACTTCCTAAATTCTTACCCATTTTCAAGTACCATCAATAATATATTTTCAGAAACAATTATTTTTCCAAAAATCACTATTTTTCATGAAAAAATATATTTTTTCATTTTTGGTTTTATACAAACAATTATGTCTTTTTCGTTTGAAGGACTCATTAATATTTTTTCTTAAACCGCACTAAAATTACTCATTTCTAAACTTTCAGAAAAACTATTTTTTCATGTTGGTATTCATTTACTTCTCAAATATAATTTCATTTTAATTAACATTTTTTTTATATTCATGTTTGAAATTTAATTTTATGATAAATACAAATGATTTTGCAAAAGAACTCTTTTTTCCAAAGTAAAAGCCTATTTCTCACAAGAATTTATCAATTATTTTTAAGTATTTTCATCTATGATTATGAATAAAATTTTTCAATTTGATATGTGGGAATTTAATTTTAAGATATATTTTTAAAATCTATCTTTTGAAATATGAGGAATTCATTGGACTTAGTATGATATGTGTGGGTCCCACGATATCCCTTCGATGCATCGATTGGTCTCATTAGACAAACTAGACCAAGTGTTTACCCATTTATGTATGGTGTCTTGGATGAAGACCTGATGATATGTTTATGATGTCCAAAATTATGTATTCCCTCATTATGATACTAGTAATTGAATATCCATGTAATTATTCAACTATTATAATATTCGTGGTTATGTTTCATACTCATGTGATTATTTATATGGAATTATTTAATCAACTATTATTCCTGCCATATTATGAATGAGATTATTTTTTAATGGAATGTGATTTTCGACATTCACCTTTCCTTACTGTTTATGATTATTTATAATATCTTCTTCTATATTGAATACCCTGACTCAACATCTGGGCTCCCCCATTTATTTTGTTTTATTTTTCCACGGGATGAAAGGATGTATATTATGAATGAATTTCAGGGATAATATAAATGTGATGGGTGTTTCCAATGTCAGTTCAATGGTTTATTTCACTTTAAGCATTAATTTAATACTTATTTTTGTATCTATATTTCCAAAGCTACTAAACTATTCAGTCCTTTGGGATGTGATTTATTGTTCATAGTACCAATGTAATAAATTAAGGCATTATCTATGAGCTAAAAGGGATGAGGTCTTTTAAAAAAAATTCTTCAAGTCTATTTATCTTGAACACTTTTTAGGTAGATTGTATTTCCAATTATTACATGTTGGTCTCTTCTATAATAATTTTCAGATATAATGCAGTGATTTTTGGGACCGATTTATAGGTAAATGGGAATATTTTACCTAATATTGGTAGGGATATTTTGATTAATGCCCTTTCTCTTTCTTTACTTTCTTCTGATATGAGATTCTTTAGAATTCATAAAGCGTTGAGTGAGAAAATAAATTCTATTACAATGTGGTTTTTTGGGAAATAAAATCATAATGACTGGAGAATCCATTGAGTTGAGTATGTTACTGATGATGTGGTAGGTTTTTATTAATCATGATGGGATTTTTCCTCCTATATGATGGGTATAAAATTTAGGACCATGATTGAGAAATAATAATAAATTATATACGTAGATAAGGGACATGTGATGTGCTTGTCTATTTTACTGAGTAACATATGATGAATTCATTTACATGTATGACTGAAATGAGTTTTTTCAATACATTTTATTATATGATTACATAAATAATTGAAAATGTTTTAGTATCTCTATATGATATTAACATAAACCATGTTTTATGGTCATTAAATGTGTTAGGAAATGTGATTATATGATTGTGAATGATATATGATATATATTTGGTGGCCACATGAATGAAGATACATGTGTTTGTTAGAGATCACATTAGTTACCATTTTATCTTGAGCAGCCCTAAATCTTTACTATAGTTTTCTTCTTAAATTTTTTGATTTTAAAATTCATAATTATTAATAATCCTATAAGGGAACATGTGGTAATACAATGTTACTTCATTGATGATGATTAATTTTTTCAAAAAATATTTGTAAGAAAATATGAGATCATTTTAACAAATTATAAACTAGAAGCTTTAGAGGATACTAAAAGTAATTTTTTATATAATTTTACAAATTCTTATATATGAATCAATATAATATGAAATGTGTATAAAATTCACGAAATTTTAGTGAATGTGGGATATTGATGGAAATTTTACAATAAATAACATCACATAATAAATTTTATGTGCATAACACCATCTTTTTTGTGCTTATAACACAATATAAACAATATTGTGATATTAAGATAGTTTGTGTGGTATTTGGTGGCATGGCTAGTATAGTATTCATGTCCTTATCTATAAAATTGTATTAAATATTAAATATTTCATCCAAAAATTATGATTAATCCATTACAAGCTATCATTTTTAGTTGTAATATACTTTGATGATATTAAAAATAGTTTAGTTAAACTTTTATGTGTTAAACATATAATTCATGTTTGGATGAATGTTATAAATTGTTTCCAATGAGTTTCATAATTCAATCGTTTGAGAAATTATTGGAATGATGAAACATTTCACAAATTAAAAATTTGAGAAGTGTTAAATATCATTATGGTTCCTTCAAGGGGTATACAAGATTATTATAAAAGTATTGAAAATAACATGGATGTGTTGATATCTTTTGAACCAAAAAAATCCATAGAAATATAATCATTCATTCATATCATCAATTGATAGAGAACCTAGTTGGTTATAGAGTGAATGAGAATTCTAAAAAGAAGTATTATTGGAAATTAGCTCGACCCATGGATAAATTTAGAGGTTATAGTTATTCAACTCCCACTAAGATATCTCTTTTAATATCATGTATCATGTATTTTATTTATTGGAAACAAAGACAAAAAGTTTTGTTTTTTAACTATTAAAAGTTATGCATGTTAATTATATTTATATATATATCAATTCAAATGGACTTGGTTAGATCTTGTGTGTTGGTTTTGATGTATTTTCTGATAGAAAAGTGTTATCCCCATTAAACCCAATAAAAATACCACCAATCACTAAGAATATGTCATTAATCCTTATAATATAACTTAGTATATTATTGACATCAACTCAGTGACCCCCATCAGGGTTAATTATTTTTTACTCATTACTATTAGAGAATAGTAGATAAATTTAGTTAATAAAATAGTAAAAAATACATGATATATCATATAATCAAAGAATATAATCTTATTCTCATGTTCCCTCTCTAAATAAATAGAAAGGCACTAAGATTTTATAAGACTCTTGCCATGAAGAACTAGTAAAGTTATCTTATTTTAATTTTCTATGATAAACTTATTATCATATTAAAAATATATATATATTTAATTGAACTAAATAAACCTATATCTCTATATTTATATATCATCATTCTAGGATTATAAGTTATTTTCCACATTTAAAATGTTGTTTAATTGATAACAAATACTAATTTTTTAAAGATATATTTATTTTTATAAACAACTGATTGAGGTGATTAAAATATCAATATGAATATTATGTAATTAATTAATATTAATGAGATCATATGATCACTTGAATCATCTATTTTTAGGGTAAAATTGTTTAAAAATTAAAGGTTCTATAAGGTTTCCAGAACAAGTTTTACAACATCTTGAGTGTCTTGTAATTTCCTTTTTCGCTCAACCAAACAACCTTCAATTTTACTCCAAATTTTCCTTCTATTTATAAAAAAGTTTAATAGATCTTGTTAGGCCTATACATAAATATGTAGTGAATCAACACTACTAAAATGTGAGTTGGATTGGACAAAAAATATGTCATATCCTTTATTGGAAAGAGTATTTTATGTTGACTTCTTCTTCAACAGACTAAAATATCATGCATATAAATCAGTCAGAAAATGATCCAATGGTTCTAAATTTTATCCATAATCATGTAAATATATAATAATCACTAATAGTAATCATTACTCAGTGAAAAAATTTTAATACAATGTATTTATAAAGGATAAAACATATGTTTTTTCATTTTGTATTCAATACATATTTCATCCTCTATTTGTCATTAATAAATTCAATAGCTTTTAAACATACCTAAATTGGATCAAATGATCGTAAAAATTTAGTTAATACTTATTATATTCACTCTAATAATTATATTTATCATTTTTACAATAAATACAATATGAAACATAAGATCACATTATAGAATAAAACAATTCAAATAAAAAATCTATAAAACATTACATAGATCAATGCATTCCAATGTTCAATATTCATGAGAGATAATGTTGACAAATTATCATTGGATAGAGTAAAAATTGTGAGAGAATTCTATATCATCGTGTCAAACACTAATTCACCATTAAAATGGTTCATTAGTTCTCACCTTGGTATTTGCAATCCCACTTTGGATTTTTTTACAGCATTACAATAAAAAACACATAAAAATAAATTCCTCCATAAAATGATATCAACACTAGTTTTATAATTAAAAATATCCCCAAAATTAATTTCTTCCCATTCAATGAAATGATATAATAGAAACAACTTATACCTATTTCTAATGGAAATTCATTCATGGTTTTTTAGCTTATGCACACTTACTATATTAATAAATTCTCCCCGTCACATGTTATAGTGGATGGGTTAATGGATTTACCCCCCCCCCCCCTTTGTCAAAAGAATCAGTCCAATTAAAAGGGGATCGATAAATAAGATACCCATGACTCTTTTGTGACCAGTAATACTCCCAAAATTAATAAAAATTACTGAAAATATTAATTAGACTTTGATTTAATTTCTATTTTAGTGAATTATTCATTTATTAAAACATACTGTATATTTAGTTCTCCATGATCTACATTCTCCTTGATAAATTCATATTTCTTGTCCATGTGTTTCAACCTTGAGTGTTGCATTGAACTACTGGAGAAGTTGATAAAACTTTTGATATCAAACCCTATTACAAATAGAAAATACGCAATCAATAACGTATCCTCATATTGGGGCATCATCCACATCATTTGGGGGTAGCATGAGAGACTTAAAAATAACTCTCTTCATAATAGTCAATGAAAATAATGTCTCTTTATTATAATAAAAAAAATATACACCTTCCATAGATGAAAAGTGAATCCCCATGAGTGTTCATGCAATCCAAAAAAATTTCTTTTATGTAACAAATTTTTATTCCAATATGTATTTCTATTTTAAATAAATATTTTTTTAATAGCCTTTTCATACTCAACATCAAACTAAAATTAATGTGTGATACCTTTGATGAACATAATATTAAATGTATTAAATGAGACCAATATAATGTTTCCCATGAATTGGAGGGTATTAATTGAAGTATTATTATTTTGAAATCTATGTAAAAATAAATATAATTTTTTTAAATATCAATTCCGGGATAAATTAAAATATTATTGAAAAATTACTTATAAGATCAATCTATGGTAAAAAATATTTTCATAAAAAAATACTTTTCAAGTGATACATAATTATAATTTATGAAACTAAAACTATTAATATTTATAGATTATTTAATATATTTTTGATAGTGATAATATATTCAGACCAATATAATTAGTAATTTTTAGGAAACAATAATAATAATAGATAAAAAAGTTATTCATTATTTTCTATGATTCTATTTAATTTTTAAATTCCTAAATTTTAGAGTTTTAATTTGAAAAAATTATTTATTTTTCATTAAAAATATCAATATTAGATTAATATTATTTTATTTTATTTTTTGAAGTATTTGATTTCTAGTTGAATAGTAAAAATCATAGTTTTCACCAAAAATGTAAATTTTATTACTTAATAATTATTGAAGGAACGACTAGAAGTTTATAAATCATTTTAAATGAACAAATAAGTCTATAAAGAGTGAAAATATACATTTTTAAACAATATATTAAAATTATAAGACATGTATTTATCATTTTTTGAGCTTATGTAATATTTCTAACAAATGAAACTATTTTTGGTATTTTCCTTTAGTTAAATATTATTTGGGTAAAATTCTATTCTATTTTTAATTTTCCGAATCATTAAATTTTTTATAAGAAACCAACTTATATCATGAAAATAAAAAAATTATAATTTTATCATTCACATAAATTTTTGTATTAAAAAAACTCTTTCTAACAATTGGATTTTACGCATTACATGTGCTAATGTTAAAATTATTTTTCCTTACACATGGTAATTTTATTTGATAAAATGGGTTTCAAATTTGTAATCATTACATCAAAATTATTTAATAATTCTGATTCAAATTTTAGTCATTTAAAGTTAATTATGTTCGTAAAAAATACTTACCAAGGTAAAATCCAAAATAGTAAAAATGTAAAAATCTAGTGATAAAATAATTTAAACACGATTAAAATGTGTATAAAAATGAATTCTAGAATATTTTTTGACCTTCTATAACCCCAAAATTCATTATTTCAATCTTTTTTGATCTGTTTACCTTTGAATTGTTTCGTTCCATCAGTTAAAAAGTAATGTGTGCTCAAAAAAATATCTCAATCATCACTTATAAGAAGAGATCACTTACACCACATTTATCAACACATTAAAAATGTTTAGATCTACCAAAACCCATCCCTTGTCCCTTATAAACCCTCTACCCAACCCCAAAATATCATATTATTTACAAAATACCAATCTAAGGAGACTTAATGTAATGCTTTGACCCCAGAAAGCCATCGCTGGTGCATTATTTTTTTATATTGGCATGAATACAAGATATCAAATCCAAAAGTACCGATCATTTTAGAAGTTTTGAACAAACTATACATATACATGGAAAATGTTTTATGTTGGGAGAAGAAAACAAAATATAATACCTAACAAAATCTAATAATCTGCATCATTGAAAACTAAATAAATTATCCATTCTTCATCACAATGTGAAGGAAGAAAATGAAAGGGGTGAGCTCAAATTATCAGTTTGTGTTACATATAGTGGAAGAATGAAAGAAAAATAATTTCATCATAATCAATTATACAAAATCAATTTAGCATGGTGGATAAAAGAAACACACGCCATCAATAAACTGAGAATGGAAATGCATCCATATATTTTTTTCATAGTGAAAAACTCATGGAACTTAATAGAGGAATTATGAATAAAGGGAATGACTATTTTTTGGACGCCATGTATCTGGAAGATGAATCATCATAATGTTGAGATAGTTTACGTCTGTGGGTAGATTCTCATCTGATTCTGATTTGGAAACAAACTCGAAGTGTTTTTCAGCAAATATTTTGTCTCATGAGACCTGCCAATACATCGAGGGGCTATAGAAGGCCCCATCCGTTACAGATAGTCCAAATAATTATTTTTACATATATTTAATACAAGAATATTATTCCTTTTAAATATTCTTATTGAGTAAAGGATACAAATTCATCAATATTTCCACAGTTAAAAAGAATTCAAAATAAACCCTATATTTAAAATGGTATAGGCTATGAAAATAATCATATCCATTAGTCAAGAATATGGATATTTAATAGAATTATATTTTCAAATAGAAAATGATATCAAATGGGTGGTATATCCACCACATAATAATTATTAGGTGCACAATACCATGTAAGTCACAATGAAATGGAATTTGAGACAAAGTCCCTTACCCCATTGTAATCAATCAAATTGTATATCCAAAAATTAATAATCATAAAATGAATCATTGAATACCATTAATATAAAGATAATTATTACATTTTATATCATATTTTAGTATATGGACACCACATAAATGAAATATGTGTTGAATAAAGAAAGTCTCATAAAAGTGAAAGTTATATGAGAAACCACTTAACTTATACCTGATTGTGTTCTTCACTTGATCTTAATATCCTAAATAATCATATTTAATAAATTATTTAAATCATTAATAACCTTATCTAAATTTATTTAATTTTTTATAATTTCATTTATGGTCATTTGTAGGAGTTATAGTATAAATATTTATCGCTCGAGAGTGTTTGTTTCCTTGGTTTCCACTATCAGTATACTTGTGTATGAGTATAAAAGTTCATGTAGAATGGATATAATTATACCGAATTGAATTTATATTATATTAATGAACATTAATAATTTTAAATGGTTATTTATATCATTTTTTACATGGTATGTGAATGAATCATTATATAATTCATTTAGTGATAACTGTTTAGATTATTATGACGGTTATTCATCATAATGAACTCATTTTGTTTTATGGTTTATTATTATGTAAATATCTTCAAAACTGAACTTAAAAAGGGATAAATTATAAATTTTATAATCTTTATAATCCATTAAAATGGTTTCTTGAATATATTTTATGAATAATTTAAAGAATGAAACTTCGTTGTCTATGAAGGTTGTAAATTGGCACCTCCCAAATAAGGATTTAAATTTTAAAATAAAAGAGGGTGAGTAAGGAGATTGATAATTCTTATTAAATTAACATTATATTATTACATTATATATATTATACTATAGTTATCATGATCAATTGGATATAAGAGGATAGTAGAAAATAATAATATAAAACAAATTGAAAATGAAATTAAAAGAAAAAGGGAGAGGGTTTACCTCTTGAAATGTCCACCTAGATAACATGCTCAAGGGAAGGGGTTTTGGTCTTTTGGATAGAACAAGGGATCCTGGACGTGGGGAGGGACTAGCTTAGATTATTTGGGCAAAACAATGAGATGCTTCAGGGCGTATAGGAGTGAAGAGAAGAGGGAGTGAGGGGTGATTTTTATAGTGGAGGAGAGGAGGGATTTTCCATTATTTTAATCATTATTTTATTATTTTGGATAAACACTATGAATAGTCTTGTTTCTTATGACTAAAAATAGTAATAAGTGCATGTGAGTTTGAATGAATGGCCCTTTACATCATCCATGACTCAAACAAGATGTAGAAATTCATTTATTCAGCATATTTCTTAATTTATTGAATTTTAATATTCCCCAAAAATTCAAGTATTTCAAAAAATCATAAAGAATTTACCCTGAAAAATTTTAAGTTTTTAAAATTCAAAAATGTATTCGATTATATAAAAATAATTTTCTAAATATAAGAAATTTAATTTTTAATTAATATCACCATTGCTCGAAAATAAGTTTTTAAAATTATATCTTATTTTATAATACCCTAAAACTTTAGAGAAGGTCTCATTGGATTTTCCTAAAATCATAGGACAAACAAATATTGATTTAGGATTAAATTTTATGAAAATTATTTTATTTTAATTAAATTTATTAATTATAAAATTGTAATTAAATATTTATTGGTAACAAAAATACCAACACTTAATTATTAATTTTAAAATATTAACCATCATTTATAGAGTGCCTAAATTTTATTTATACATTCATGGATGATTTCACTATTCATATGGGTCATAGTACTATTCATAAGGGTATGTTACTATTCATAATGTAAGTTACTATTCAGCAAAGAATAAGATGATCCTATCAAACTCTAAATAACTTACTGAACGTAACCATGTATGTCTGTTTTTCAAGATTCAAAATATATAAGTGGAAAAGTTAAGTTTAATGGCTAGGATATAACTAAAAAAACTTCTAGAGACTTGGTGTTTCATGCATTATACGTTGTTAAATGAATTGAAATTATTTAAGAAGAAATATAACATAAAATCATGGGGTGTCAAATTAATGGTGAATATATTAATAACATTATATAGTATTTATCAAAATATTTATAATAGTTAATATATATTAATCTTTATAATTATTAATTTAATAATATATTGATCAAATACATATATTCATAATAATATATTTTTTACCCAAAATAATAGTGTAAATTGTAATTATTTTTTTAGAACATTAATCAATTAATTTGAAAGCTATAAATTATAATTATTTATATGTGTAAAAACCTAGATCCTCTTTTCAGGTATGTTTTACCATTCTAATTTTTTTAGGAAAAGAGGAGTTTCATGAAATTTTTTCATTACACGTCATGTACCTTCATGTACATGTTGTGTACTCAATTGTTTCACGTAGTCATGTGCTTTCTGTGTAACGGTTGAGCAGACAGCCGTGTGTGGTGATCTGGAGGCCGCCTAAAGTGAGGCACGGTAAGGACAAGTACACACTGTTTACTTTTTTTTTTCTTTCATTAAATGGATTAGGATTGCGTATATTTGGAATAATGCTCTTCTTCTTTGGTTATCTCATCCAGGAGTGACCGTACGACGTGAATCTTCACCGAGTCCCCGACTCTTCATCCGTTCTCCGATTTGACTTATGTCACTTGTGTTGGAATTGCATGGTTATTTCTCTCCTCTTCATGAACATCATCTACTGTTTTCTCCTCTCTCATGAGATATAGTTTGTTGAAAGTTCTGGACATTTTTGTAGATCTATTGCATTCTAGGATGATAAATGGGCTAATGCTGGATTATAACAATCTCACAATGCTAAAGTAGGTTGTTTGTGCATTTCCGTAGTTATTCTTTAAGTTATATGTGAAAAATATCCGAATACCCTTGTTTGGGATATTGTTTGTTTATGTTTTTACCCATTTTATTTTCTTGATATTCCAAGTTTGATTGGACAGAGGTTAATTGTTCAGAATTGGGTTATTATTTCCATGTTATAGATGTTTTTCCCATGTTTGCTTGTTCTTGATCATTTGGTCTAGCTTGCCTATTAGGTTGTCTTGTTTTCCATGCCTAGTATTATAGGATGGATTGATTTTACCTGACATGCTATGATATGGTGTAGTTGGATTAGCCATGTAGTTCTTAAGGTTTACTTTTTCTATTGATTATTGTTTGTGCGCAATTACTTATACAGGGCTGCAGGAACCTGGTCTAGTGAGACCATAAGGGAAATTGGCATTGAGGGCATTCCCATGGTGTCTGTTATAATTATCACACTGCGAGGCCATAGAGGGGATTGATGTTGAGTGCTCCCTCAGAGTGTCTATAGTTACGTTACAAGGCCGCAGGAGGAATTGACATTGATTACTTCCGTAAAGCACATATAGTTTATCGTTAGAAGACTATTGGGGAAATTGATGGTGAGTGCTTCCTTAATGAGTCTTTGTTCACACATGACTATTGGGGGAATTGATGGTGAGTGCATCCTTAGAGATTATTTGTTATATATTCTTTTTTATAGTGAATCAGAGGGGTTAGGCTGTGAGAACTACCCAAATGGTTGCTTGTATATGTTTTTGGTTAATTATATACCTTAAAGTAAATATTGTAAACTAATTTGTAGGACTATTTACATTTGAGTAAATCCTTATTTACTACTAATTTTTTCTTATTGCTTGCCATATATATTCACTGACTTTCATGAATAGATCATTGGGTGGTTTCCTATTGGGATTAGTCTCACATCCTATTTGTTCTATGCTTTTGGGCCCAAATAGATTATATTTTTGCAGTTATAGATAAGGGAAAGAGCCCTTCTACATCAGGTAATTAATTGTTGTGGAGGTGGAGAGAATGGTAAAAAGCTGAGGCTTTTGATTCTTAGGATTTGTTTACTTCCATTTCTGTGTACTTTGTATTTGTATTTTATTCCAACATTGTGACTTGTTTGGGTGTTTTCCTAGACATATGTATAATGCATCATTTATATATGTTCTCTAGTTGTTTCTTACATTCAGTCTTCCACTGTTTACTATTGTATGGTATTATTAATTTGCTTCTTCTATTGTTATCTGTTTTACTTAAACTGTGTTACTCCTCTAATAAGGGAATAGTTTCCCCAATATCACAGCCAAGGCCCTCGCTTCTAGTCAGCATCCTTTGGCATTCGGGGTAATGTGCTTGAGTCCATGTGACCAACTGGGTATGGGGCACCTCAGGTGACTTCTGGAACTGGGACATTACAAAGTGGTAAAAAAGGAATTATTATTTTCTTGACATACTATTTGGAGCTTATAGTCAGGAATAGGATGGAATAGGTACTTGGTAATAAGTTGTGCCCAGGAGAAGCTAACTCGTGTAAATGGAAAACACAATCTACCTCATTATTTCAATTTTTTCTAGTTTTTCAAGTTTATAATTGATTTAACTTTTATCATTGGATGATTCAAATGTATTGTGAAGTTATTTTTGTTATTATTGAGGTTCTATTTCTGTTTCACCCTGATGTGATGAGGTTATTCCATCTCATGCATCATATAGGCACCTACTAGAAATCACATGTCATGCATTCTATCCATGCCATTTAGGTTGCATTAGTGATTTCTTGTTGTTGAGATAGTGGTTGTGTTAGATATTCATGAAATTGTGATATATTTCTCTAATATAATACCTGCTTTTTGATAGGGGATTGTATTGTGTATGTTTTTGTTTGAATAAGCGCTAATCTTTGGTTCTTGAGGTGTTATGGGCCCTCATAGACTGGAATTTGGTTGATCATTGCACTGTTATCCTTATTTATGAAATTTATGTGATTACAAGCATAGATTAGCGGGGTTTATGGTCCCTCACAGATCATAATTTTTCAATATAATGATCATTTCTATGTTTTCTCGGCATCCGATGTAGTTTCTGAGGCTTACTATCTAGAAAAACCCAGAATCCACAGCGTGTAATGATGAAAGCACTCCATGTGTCCTTCTGTTTGGGGAGGAAATATTTTCCTTAAGCATGCATCGTGTCCTGTAGGTACACGCTGTGTAGTCTCCAACCGCATCACAGGTTGTGTGGGTAGAGACATAGGGATGGGAAACCCTAGTAGAACAAGTCGTGTTCCCAACGTACACGTTGTGTTGTGTTGACCATGTGTCTACTTGTGTGACCAATGACACGGATGGATAAAAAATATGTTATACACACCATGTTAAGATAAACCATTTTGTCTAGTGTAAACCCTGTATTTTTCCAGGTAACGAACAACAAGAGTCGATGAAATTATCTTATTCCCTGTTGTGTCAGGAACAAACACACCGTGTAGAGTCAGTCGTGTAACCGGTCGTGTAGAGAACAACATGGGACGGTGGAAATCCTTATACTACACACTGTGTCTGGCACAAACATGTTGTGTATTCTTGTTCTAGGAGAACCGTGTGTCTTAGCCGTGTAAGGGAACTCGGGCAAAGGAAGAAGATTCAGGTACACACCGTGTGTTAAGAAAACACGTCATGTGTCTGGGGTGTTACACAACCAGTTTGGGCAGGAGTACACGCCCATGTTAAAAGATTAAGGGAACACACAATGTAGTTAATTTAAACACACAGTGTATCCATGTTTATAAAAACATGAATGATTTCTTTCTCATGATCCCTTATTGAACACCTAGATTTCAGTCCATGATAATCTTGATCCAAGGTGTGCGCTTGACCTTGCAGTGTCATGCCTCCAAGACCCCCTTTGGTTGAACTCCAGTTTCAAGGAAGGGATCAGGCTCTAGACATGGCTAAGCAGGGACTACCCGCATATCTTCCAGTTTTTCTAGTCCTGGAACTAGCCATCACTCTGGACATAGGTGCTGATGCACAATTTAGAGAGGGATTTATCAGGATGATGTAGACCTTCCAGGGAGAACTGACTCATGCCCCATCGATGGAAGAATTGACGCGGGTCTTTCAGCAGCATCATCCTCCCACATTCTAAGGGCATGTAGGACCCCAGGTTGTAGAGTCATTGCTTGAAGTCATGCTAACGATCTTCGAGCATATGGTGATGCCTATGGAGAGGAGGGTCAAGCTTTCTACGTATAGGATTCGAGATTCCACCAAGAGATGGTGGGATGTGATATCATAGGTAGGATTCCAGTAGGATATGTATTTGGAGGAGTTTTAGCATACTTTCTAAAATTAATTATACCCAGAGACCTTGAGGGCCGATCGAGCTCGAGATTTCCTGAGTTTGGAGGAGGGTACTCTTTCAGTTATAAAGTATTCTTCTTGCTTCACAGAGTTGCAATGCTTTACACCCTTACTATGGGGGATGAGTTGTTCCTAGAAAGGAAGTTTGAGGATGGTCTTAGGCAGGACATTCGGGATCAGGTGGACATCATCAGGTTGACTTCGATATCTTCTATAGTCAATCAGGCACTAATCACAAAGCATAATATGAGGGATTCTAGAGCTGTGATCTTGGGTGGTTCCACATCCAAAGTTAGTGCTTCATAAGTTGATATAAGGAAGCGCCGTTGGGAGTCTACATGTGGAGATCCGAGTAGGTTTGTATCTTCATGTGGCCATGTGGTATGCTACTAGTGTGGAAGGGTCAGTCATACGAGGACAAATTTCCTGAGAGACCCAGTGGACTTCCAACCATGCGACAAGGTTGTCCATCTTCATTATATATGTCAGATCTTCTCACTAGATGGTTGTGACAGGGGGTCTTCTATGACTCCTCATTCAAGAGAAGCACCACCAGTTTCTAATAAGTCGAAGAACTCGAGTTCTTCTGGCCGTTCAGGCTGAGGTGGAGGTCATGGATGTGGTAGCCATTCGCCCGGATTTCAGTGACAATAGGGTGGACCAGCTCAGGGTAGTCAGCTAGGGTCACAGGGCCATGGTAAAGGACACTCCTTTATAGTGGAGCAGACCCAGCAGGAGTAGGATCGAAGACCCTCAACAGTTTGAGGTAGGATTCTAGTTTCCACAGTTTTAGATTCTTCTCTTTTCAATACAGGGGTATTCCATAGCTTTATATCAGTTGTTGTTGTGGAGATCCTTGGGATCTGTATCTTTTATTCTACTGATATATTGACATTAGACACTTTGTTAGGGACTATAACGATGAGTGTACGTCAGTACAAGGAGTTCCCTTTTGAGGTTGGTGGGTGTCGCTTCTTATGGGACCTCTATTTATTAGAGATAATGGGTTATAAAGTTATTATCTGAATGGAATAGTTATTTCCCTTATAGGCAGTTGTCAATTACTATCATCTTAGGATGAGTTTCACTTCGCCATAGGGCTGATCGTTTCTTCATAAGGGTTAATGGGATGTTCAGGCAAGTGAAGCAAGACCCGAGCATCTTGGGTTGGGAGGATTTATAGCCCAGATTGCTAGTCTATATATGTATGACCAGGGGACATCATAGTTACATTTTCCTATACTGGTTTATCATTTAATGGACATATTTCTAGAGGACTTTTCAGGTTTCCCTCCGGATCGAGAGGTGGAATTTTCTATTAAGCTTCTTCAAGGAGCAGCACTAGTGTCCATTCTTCCTTATAAGATGGAAACACCAGAGATGCAGGATCTCAAGAAATAGTTGGAGGAGTTTCAGAGAAAGGGTATCATCTAACCCAGTACTTCTCCTTGGGGTTCTCTTATCCTGTTTGCAAAGAAGGAAGAAGGTACCCTCATACTTTGTGTGGATTATTAAAAGTTGAACCAGTTGATGGTCAAGAACTGATATGCCTTACCGATGATTGATAATCTATTTGATCATCTTCACGTACCCTGGGTGTTCTTTAAGATCTACTTGAGCTCTGGTTACCATCAGTTTCACGTTAGACCAAAATATATACCTCTTATAGACATCTGGAGCAGGTATGGTCTATACAAGTATGTGGTTATACCGTTCAGTCTCACGAACGTGCCTATAGTATTTATGGCACTGATGAACTGAGTGTTCCATACATCCTTGGATTCTTTCATGTTTGTCTTCATAGATTATATCTTGGTGTACTCTCACACTCAACATGACCATGCCACACATCTTGAGATCATTTTTAGTACACAGAGACAACATCAGTAATATGATAAGCTCTCTAAATTCCACTTTTGTATAGACCAGATTCACTTCTTGGGTCAATTAATCTAAGAGACTAGAGTATCAGTGGACCTAGAGAAAGTGAGATAAGTAGTTTCCTGGTATGATTCTAGAAATTTATTTGAGGTACGAAGTTTTCTAGGGCTGTCTGGTTACTACAGACATTCCATAGAGGACTTCTCATGCTTAGGAGTGACACTAATGGGCCTGAATAAGAAGGGTGAAATGTTCTTGTGGTATGATTCTTGTGAGTCATCCTTTCAAAAGCTAAAAAGGAGGTTGACTTTAGCACCAATACTAGTTTTTCCAAATCTAAGAAAGATATATATTGTGTACTTTGATGCATCAGGTATCGATCAAGGAGCTATGTATATGTAAGGATAAGTATTCATTGCATACAGGTCTTGGCCGTTGTGGAAACATGAGAGAAATTACACGACGCATGATCTCGAGTTGGAAGAAGTTTTTCATGATTTACGATGATGGAGACATTATCTTCTAGGAGAGAATTTTGTGTTTTTAACTGACCTCAAGAGCCTCAAGTATATCTTCTCTCAGCTTGAACTGTATTTGAGATAGTGAAGGTGGGTTGAGTACCCTAAATCTTTTGATTTTGAGCATGCCTAAACACCTAGGAATTGCAACGTTGAGGCTGATGCATTGAGCATGAGGACTTAGATTAAGGTAGTTCAAGAGTCTAGTAGTGAGTGGTAGCTTATGGCTCAATTCTCTGAGATGCATTTGAAGGTTGATAATAGACAGGGAAGGAAGTTTCTTTCTTCTATGGCTGTTTCATCTTCTCTTCCCGATTGTGTGAGAATGAGGGAGAAATTAGATTCAAAAGGCATAGTCCTATGGGAGAGATTGTCAAAAGATGACCAAATTCTTGGATAGACCATAGGCGAGGATGAAATCATTCATTTTCATTAGTGTGTATTGGTGTCAGCAGACACACGCATGGAGCTGATGCGGGACTTTCATTCCTTATTTTGGAAAGTTCATCTTGGTGTTACCAAGATGTATCGTGATCTACATCGTCAGTATTGTTGGCCAGGCATAAAGAGAGATGATGTTGATTATGTCATGATGTGTTCCACCTATTAGCAGGTAAAGGTAGAGCATCAGTGACAAGTAGGGCTTTTCTAGTAGTTACCCATTCCCGGGTGTAATTGGAACGATGTCGTGATGGATTTTGTGATAGGTTTTCCAAGGTCACCTCAGGGGAATGATGCGGTATGGGTTATTCTTGATAGACTCGTGAAGGTTTCTCGCTTCTTTCCGATCAAGGAGACCTTCAATGTAGATGAGAGGGGAAGCTTATACATCCATGAGATTGTATTTCTACAAGGGGTTCCACACTCCATTGTTTTAGATAGGTACACACGTTTTATTTCTCTGGTCTGGAAGGGGATACATAAGGATTTGGGTACACAGGTACTTTTGTGTACTTCTTACCATCCCCAGACAGATGGCCAGTCCGAGTGTACGATTCAAGTTCTTGAGGACGTTCTTCGACCATCCATCCTAGATTTTAGAGGTTATTCAGAGAAGCACATACCTCTTGTAGATTTTGACAGCAATAATAGTTTTCACACAACTAGTCAGATGGAACCTTATGAGGCTTTGTACTGTAGTCCATTCTGATCACCCTTATGTTGGATGGAGGTAGGAGAGGCAGATGTGTTGGGACCTCGTCTTGTCTAGGAGGCCATAGTAAAGATAGAGTTGATTCAGAAGAGGATGGATACTACACAGTCAAGATAGAAGTATTATGCTGATCGACAGAGATGACCTCTGGTGTTCGAGGTCGGGGATCCTATTTTCTTGCGTGTCACACCGAGGTTGGGACACATGAGGATTAAGAGATAGGGTAAACTTTTTCCGAGGTACTTCAGGCCGTTTGAGGAGTTGGAGAGTGTTGGGACAGTTTCCTATCGATTGAAGTTACCTCAGAGGTACCATGCTATGCATGACTTCTTCCAAGTATCTCAGCTTTGATGTTAATTCTCAAACCCTTCTCATGTTTTCCAACCTAAGTAGGTTGACTTAGAGGTGGATGCCTTATTCGAGGAACATCCTATCTGGATTGCTGATTGAACTGCGAAGGTTCTCCACAGCCAGTTTGTTCCTCTGGTATGAGTGTTATGGCATCACGAGCGAGTGCTGGATGAGAAATGGGAGGGAGGCCAATGTACAATCGCAGTGGCTGGAGCTGTTCAAGGATTCACCTTCTAATTCACCTTGATAGGGAAATTCAGGGATGAATTTCTTTAAGGAAGGAAGTTTTTAAGAACTCGGATCTTATTTTCAGGTATGTTTTTATTATCTAGTTGTTTTTTATGAAAAGATGAGTTTCTAGATATTTTTGGAGTAGACGCAGTGTTCTTTTATGTACAGGTCATGTAGTCAGTTTCTGCACATAGTCGTGTGTTGGTTGTGTAATGGACGAATACACAGGTGTGTGTGGTGGTCGAGAGGTTGCCTAATGTGGGGGCTGGTATGGACAAGTACACGCCATTTTCTTCTAAAGTTCAGGTCGTGTGCTTTTTTTTATTTCATTAAATAGACCAGGGTCACTTTTATTTGGAAGAACACTCTTATTCTTTGGTCATCTTTTCCATGAGTGACTGTACAACACGGATCTTCTCTGAGCCACCGACTCGTCATCCGTTCTTCAATTCAACTTCCGTCGGTTGCGTTGGAATTGCATCGGTGAGTTCTCTATTATTCTTGAACATCATCTCATGTTTTCACCACTCTTATGAGATATATTTTGTTGAATATTTTGGAATTTTTTTAGATCTGCTGCATTCTAGGTTGATCCAATGGCCGACGCTGGAGTATAACAATCTCACGATGCTAAGGTAGGTGGTTTGTGACTTTCCGTAGTTAATCTTTGAGTTATATGTGCAAAAGTGCCAAATTACCTTGTTCAGGGTTTTGTTTGTTTATGGGTTTACCCATTTTATATTCCTTTTATGCCTTGTTTGATTGGATGGAGGTTAATTTTTGAGATTTGGGTTATCTTTGCAATGCTATTAATGTTTTTCCCATGTTTTTTTATTTTTGACTGTTTGTTCTAGCCTGCCTGTTAGGCTGCCTTTTTTCTATGCCTAGTATTGTAGGATGGAGTGATTTTACCTAAAATGCTATGATATGTTGTAGTTTTCTTTTCCAAGTAGTTCTTGAGGTTTACTTTTGATGATGATTATCATTTGTGCATGATTACTTACACAGGGTTGCGGGAACCTTGTGTAGTGAGACGATAGGGGAAACTAATGTTGAGGGCTTTCCCATAGTGTCTGTAATAATTATCATGCTGCGAGACCATATGGGGGTTGACATTGAGTGCTCCCTCAGAGTTTCTATTGTTACGTTATGAGGCCACATGAGGAATTGACATCGAGTGCTTCCTCAGACTGCCTGTAGGTTACAGATAAAATTCTATAGGGGGAATTGACGGTGAGTGCCTCCTAAGAGAGTCTTTGGTCACACATGAATATAGGGGGAATAGATAGTGAGTGCTTTCTCATAGAGTCATTGTAATATCTTCTCTCATATTGTGAACCATAGGGGTTAGGCTGTGAGAACTACCCATAGGGTTGCTTGTATTTTTTTTGGTTGATTAAATATATAAAAGTAAATTTTGTAAATGAAACTGTAGGACTGTTTACTTTTGAGTACTTCTTTGTTTACTTAATTTTTTACTTATTAACTTCCATATATATTCACTAACTATCATGCACAGATCTTTGGGTGGTTGCCTACTGGGATTAGTCTCACACCCTGTTTGGGCCATGCTTTTGGGCCCAAACTGATTATATTATTGCATTTCTAGATAAGGGCAATCACCCTTCTACTTCAGGTACTTGATTGATGTGGAGCTAGAGATCATGAAACTAAGATGAGGCTTGGGATGCTGATAAGGTTGTTATTTTATTTTCCATGTAATTTGGTTTAGTATTTTATTCTATCATTTTGACTTGTTTGGATTCATTCCTAGACATATGTATCATGCATCATTTATATATGTGCTATAGTTGTTTCTTACTTTCTGTCTTCCGCTGTTTACTATTGTATGGGGTTATTATATTCCTTCCTCTATTGTTATCTGCTTTACTTATTCTATTTTACTCTTCCAATGAGGTCAATGTTTCCCCACTATCACACCCAAGGCCCTCGCTGCTAGTCAGCAGCCACTGGTGTTCAGGGGAAATGCTCTTGAGGCCATGTGACTAACCGGGTATGGGGCGCCTCTGGGCGGCTTTCGAAACTAGGACATTACAATATGAATTATTATTAATATATAACCTAAAGTTTAAATTATTATTTTTAAAAACATAACATATTTAAAATTAAAAAAAATTACTAGGGTGTGATGCTTATGTTGTCACCCAAAGGAGAACATCTAGAAGGAGAGGTAATGTTCTCAACCGAGGTACCTTAACTATTTGTTCTTCTACCAACTGAAATCCATTGTAATCCATTAAACTATGATAAAATAAGTATTTTTAAGATTATTAATGTTATTATACTAATTTAATTTCCCATTTATTAACCTTCATATAAATCCATTCAATAATTTAATACATCGTCATGCGTATGTGACGACAACCGCCAATATTAATGATGTGGTCTATTATTTATCACCACATTATATGGATTTATAAAACGAATTATTTAATTCAAAAATATAATATTTATAGCATAACTAATATTATTAAATGATAAATTATTTTATTTCCTACCTCCCTCACATTGTATGAAAAATGTGAGTGTCGTCCATGTGTACGTTCAGACAATCACCTCCATAGAATGACGTGTTTTTTTTTCAATTTACGCATAACATGGAAAATTTAAAAAATGTATTTAATGTATACGTGTGATATTTTTTGACACTATTAAAAATTATTAAAGATAATATATTAATTATATAAGTGATTTTAACAATAAATGATCATAGTAAACCTATCCACCTTCGATTGGAGGATGGCGTGTGATCGGGAGCTAGGGCTTGGGAAGCGATGGCCGCCGTAGGCGACGATGAGTTCCGAGCAGGGTCCTCCTCCATCGGCGGAGGATGGATCTCCTTCTGATGAGCGACGTTTGGTGCCTCTCTTGAAACCTAATATCTTGAATTCGTTCCCCGAAATCTCACTCTCTCCCAAGGTCACGGAGCTTAATAGAGGGTTTCCGCAACTCTCGGTCACGGCTCACGAGTTCAATGATGCATCGTCTCTTCTGAATCTGACTCTGATTGCCCGCTTCAGGCAACGGCGTCCACCAGTGGATTGCTTTGATAGTTTCGTTTCTAGTTCGTGGAATCTACAGGAGCGTCCCACAGTGGGTCTTCTGGATCCAAGGCATATAATGATTCGTTTCAAATCAGAGGAAGACTTCATCGTGGCCTGGTCTTCGGCACCGCGCACCTGTGATGGATGTCGATTCCTTCTTTTCCGATGGTCGTATGATCACTATTTGAAGCGTGATGCCTCGACTATGGCGATTTGGGTAAGATTTCCCGAATTACCGCTTCCTTTTCAAAATCCCGCTATCATCTGTATGCTTGGAAACCTAGTAGGTCGTTTCTTATGCTCGGACAACAGAACTAAGGCTGTGTGTCACCCGATCTCTCCGAGAATCTGTGTTGAAGTTGACTTATTGAAACCACCGGTTGAGTTTGTCTACATTGCGGCATGTGAGGAGTTTAGGTGTAAACAACCTGTGGTTTTTGAATCCTGGTTTAATTACTGCTCTCGGTGTCTTAAGCTTGGTCATTTGAGGGACTATTGTAGAGGCAGGAAGGTGATTCCACCCTTGGCAGTGGGTCCTGAGGGTGCAGTGGACCTTCTTCCCCAGCATAGGGTGCTTAATCTGGGTGATGTCCGGACAGACTCTCGGCATAAGTCTGTAGAGGGAGGTCGGAGCAGTGACATGAGGCAGGTTGGTCAAGCTGCTGGGGTGAGCAGTGGTTCAGAGCAGGCTGCAGTGGGAGGGGAGCGGGCTGGGAATGGACTTGTTGGGACTGCGGTGGATGAAGCTGCTGGAAAAGAGGAGCTGTCGAGACCTGATGTTTATGTGCAGGCAGAGGATGCTGTAAAAGTTGCAGATGTTTGGGTGGGGGCTTCTCCAGGGCGTGCGGCTGTGGAGGATGCAATTCAGATCAATGAGAAATCCATGAATATGGATAGTATAAAGGAGAAATAAGCAATGGATAAGTCCAGAGTGGATGTGGCTATTCCTTGCTCCTCAAACCGGTTTGCTGCTCTGGATGGGGCTGGAGCGGCTCACTCGAGGGAAGATGTACAAGCGCTGGACAGCTCTAAGCTTGTGGACTTGGTGTCTGAACAGAAGAGAAAAAATAATGTTCAGCTGCAGGTAAATTCTCAGGAACTGCTTATTTGTTCTGCAAATAAATTTTCAGTGCTGGCTGATGTTGGATCAAATGAGGAAGGTACTGAAGTGGCAGAGGATTTTTCAGAGAAGGAAGGCAATGCTGGTCTGGACAGATTGAGTGGCGAAGGTAAAAGTCTCCGCGCTGATGACACAATTAGGATTTCTCAATTGGAAGGTGGGAAGGATGTAGTTGTCAACACTCCTTTGTCCCATAAGAAGCAGTGGGGGGATAGATCTGATTGTGAAGAAGAGCTTCACAGTCACCAAATATCTTACAGTGATGCTGTCAAGAATGGAAGTCATGAGAATATTATCAAGGGGGTGGGAGAAAAAACTCAAAGCAGGAGGAAGACAAGGAGAGACTACTCGGATCTACCTAAACCAATGGTGACGTGGTCTGCACACAAGATTGCAGGGTCACAAGAAAATGATTTTGCAAATGGGTACAATGTCAAACGAAGGGGAGGGTCCCCAAAGAGGGACAAAGGATTCAGTGGGAAACGGATGATCAAGGAAAAGATGTCTGGGGAAATGCTTCGGAAGAAAAATATGTATCTTGAGTTGATGCGCAAATACGAATCCTCTGAATGGGAGTCAGCTGATCCTGGTGATGATTTATCTGATGATGGGGAGAAGGATGTTTTTGGATTTGATGTAATGTAACGTTTTTATTTTCTTTTGTCTTTACTTGCACTTTTCTTTTAATAAATTTGGTGGACCAGGCTTTCGTCTGGTTCAAACTCTCCTGGTAAACCTAGCCACCTTAAATGAACATATCAAGGAATCTTTCTAACTTTGATTCCATTTTGGAATAACCTAAGAAACTATATAAATTTTATGAACATATGAAATAAAATACATTCAGATAAATAATTATAGATAATATAAATATATTTTTAAAAAAATTTAGCATGGTCAATATAAATAGGATATTTTAGAGAAATTTACCAAACCACATCAGGTAACCCACATAAGTGACCAAAATTTAATTAATAAATAACACATGATAATAAATATACCTGAGAAAATTAAATATTGTTGATGAAATTTCTTAAGATATATTTTCAAAATTTTAATTTAATTTTTAGGAAATTATTTTCACACACATAATAAATCAGGACCTAAGGTAAGATTTTTTTTCATCTCAATTTTTACTTCATTGAGATATAATGCATACTCACACGTCATTTCATTTTCTGGTGTATATATTGGTCATGGATTTATTTTATCATAATTTTTGTAAAATATAAGGTATTTAAAAACACAATTAATTGTTTTCCTTTCATGTGATTACAATTTAAAAGAAAACGACGATGTAATGTTTTCATTGTCTCAATTCCAACTCTTGACATTTCATATTTGGTGAAAAAAATTTCCTTTTATATATTGTTCTTTTGATTTAATTAACATGAAATTATTATACTATATTTTCATTTAATTCATATTATATGAATATTTAAATCGCGTTCCTTTCTTTATTCTAATTTTAATTCAACTTTTACCTAAACTGTATGGGTTGTTCTTAACATAATTTTCAGTCATTGAGTTATGATTGTTCATTTTGAAATTTATTTTTATAAATTGGGTATGTTCTGACCTATGACTATATTACGATATATTTTCTATTATTTTATAGGATAATTATATTTAATTATTATAAAACCCCTTTACAATTATTCTTCTTCAAAATTACAATGTTTATAAGGGGTTTTCATAACTCAATTTCCTTTATTTGAGTTATAATGATTATTATTGAACCCCATTATACTATGTTGAATTATTTTAACAAATGACTATAAAATTTTCTTTCCACAACAATTTATATTTATTTAAAAGTGATCCTCATGGAATTTTTTTGATCGATCATTTCCTAATGATATCCTTTTTCTATGAAAGTATTCCTCACTACTACCTTTTTATCATTCCTTGATAAGGTTAATTTCTGTTATACTGTGAATATTAATATTTATATATATTCACCTATTTATCCACATTGTTTCATTAAATTTGGTTTTTAATATCCCCACAATGCATCTTTAGGTCTCATGAAAGAAACTAGTTAAAGTATTTGGTGTATGCATACCCATTTATTTAGATTCCTTTGTTGTGGTCTTGAAAGAAAGTATATGTATGGAGACAAGACCTTGATGATTTGTAATGTATTGCAACAAGTCCATGACATGTACACCATAATACATTAAATAATTATGAAACCAGTTTTTTTATCCATGAAATTGTTTATTTTTTTCATTCATGAATTTATTTCAAGCTCATGTGATCAATTATTTGGAATTATTTAATTATCATTTATTACATATGATATTATTCATACGTTGTTTATTCTATGATAGATTATCATATATGATTTACCTTACCAATCATTTTATATCACCCTTATCATGTTTATATGTCCCTAAGTTATGATGAAAATTTTTACACATGATATATATAAAGGAATAACATGTGCAGATAACTTGTGGGAGATATTGAAGAATTATTATAGAATATATAGTTTCATATATTCTAGAAAAATTTCTATTCATAGAGATATAAATTTGATTTATTAGTTAATAATTTTTTAAAATTATCTAATTCTAGAAACCTAAAAGGTCATGGGAATGTATATGATGCAATATTTGATATAAATCTAGTATTTGTGAGGTAGTTACATTAAATTTTTTACAATAGGTACCAGATATGGTTTTATATAACTTTAGAAATTAGGATGCTATTGGATGAGGATAATTTAAAAGTTATAAATTACATAAAGGGTTGAAAATTTATGGTTGATCATAATTTAAAAGATATAGGTAACCATTTAGGTTAGTAGAGGTAATATTGAATATTTTATATTGTTTGGGGAATATTATGATTGAACTCTAGAGAAAATCATAGGATTGAGTCTTAATATAAGAGAAATCTTACATTTATGTAAATTAGTGATTATATGGTTCTAAAATAAATTGAATCCCTATATAGTTACAAGAAAGTTGATGCGATTGTGGAACCGATTCACCTAGGGGTGATTACCCTTAAAAAGGTTAGTTGAGTATTCACTTGATCATCACTTGGTGCACGAGGGGTGGAACTAATAATACACACCATTCTAGACACTGTAAAAGGATATTCTTTGGGTGATAATATCATCATAATTAAAAAAAATTAAGGAGATGATCATATATTTATGGTATGTATAGGGAACTTAATAGGATATAGATAGTGAATAGCCTATATTGACACTTACAAATTTATAGGTTATAGGACATATTTAATTTATCATCTATTCCTTTTATGTTAGTAGTTTTACTTTTTATAAGACCATAAAATTATGTATTCTTATCACTGATATTCCTTCATTCAGGTAATGGATTAATCCTAAATGAACTAGGTTAACAATGGATTCCCTGGACAATAGAGTGATTCTCTCAATAAGATGCAAAATTGGAGATTAGTTATAGTGAGAAACCTTGTCATTATTCCAAAACAAATATCAATAATTATGATCAATCACATGAATTTATTTGAGTTTCAAAACACACCAAAGAATAGAAGGATTATGCATCATGCATATTTAGGTGAAAATACGATTAAAGAAATAGTACACAATTTCCTACACATCAAGAATGTTGGAAGAAGCACCTAGGGAAATTTTCTTCAAGGAACATAATGATTTTTTATTTGTGGGAAAGGATTACATAACGAATCTAATTGGAAAGGGAAGATTGAGAATTAATTTAATTGATCAAATATGTGTTTATGGAGTAAAACTATAAATTTTTAAATAGTACACTAAATTTATAAAACTACAGTTTAATATTTTATGAACTTAAGTAATATTTTCCAATAAAAAATATTTTATTTATTTTATTTTAATTAAATATTATTTAGAAAATAATTTTATTTTAATTTCATTTAAATTTACAGGAATTTAATATATTTTATAATAAACCAATTTATATCATAAAAATTTATAAAATTTATAATTTTATCATACACAAACAATTTATATAAAAATAAAATTTTTCTAAAAAAAGGTTTTTACGTTTTATATAAGCTAATGTTAAAATTAATTTTTCTTATACATCGAAAGTTTATTTAATAAAATTTGTTTCATATTTTGAATTAGTATGTTTAAATTGTGTAATAATTCCCATTTTATTTTTAGTCATTAAATAAAAATTACTTACGTAAAAACTTATCACCAAGGTAGAAGCCAAAATTGTAAAATGTAACACTCTTGTGGAATAAGACTTGAAACAGGTACAAAAAAATGATTCAAAATGAATGGTAAAGGCTCTATTGACCTTGTCTCACCCAAAAATCAATTATTTCTCACTTTTAGTGCCATTGAACCTTAAATAGTGTCATGCGTTTTTGGGAAATTAATGTGTATTTACAAAAATACCATTTACCTTACTTAAAAATGAAGATCACTTCCACCAAATTTCTCTACCTATTAAAAATATTTAGATCAACAAAAACTCTTCCCTTGTTTCACCTCAACCCCTACCCACATACAAGAAGCTTTGTACTTTCCAAAATACCAATCCAAGGACACATAATGTTTTACCAAAAGGAGAACATCCAAAAGGAGAGGTAATGTTCACAACTGAGATCTGTTAATTATTTATTTTTCAACATTTACAATATTTTCTAACATATGAATGTATGATAACATCAGTATTATTAATACGATTAAGTGCAATTATACTAATATAATATCACTTATTTTACATTCCCCTAAAACCATTGGAAAAATTAAAAAGTCTTAATTCGTAAATGTGGACTACTACATCCCTAAATGATGTATTATACTATTTTTAACCTAAGGATTATTTAATTGTATATTATTTTATATAATACCTCCCTCACTATTATAAAATTTTTGGAACCATCTATGTATATTTGTGGACTACCGCCTCCATGGAATAACATGTTTTATTTTCCATTATTTCCTAACAAGGTTGAATTTAAAAATTCATTTAATCTATTAAAATTTTATTTATGAAACAATTAATATTATAAAAATGTAATATTATTCATAATATTAGTGATATTGATAATAAAAGATCATCTTTGTAGAGACCCGAAGCTTATCGTACATGGACATTACATTACTTTTGCGGAATACTTAGTACATAACAAAAACACACACACAAGGATCGTAATAGTTTAGTGTCTTTGGAAACTCGGAACGTAATCTTCTAATCGTGGTGAAAGATCTTCAATATATCCCATAAAGATCTTCCCTTTTTTTACCTAAAAACCTTTCTTTATATCCTGGGGAAAGGAAAACATAAAAGGGTGAGCTCAAATGCTCAGTAAGGGTAAACAAAAGAAATATCAATCAGATCATATACATAAGAACATAGCTTTTGGAAATCTTAACCTGCAAAAGAGCTCATAATATCATAACATGGGATAAATCATAGAAGTGAAAATGAGATCCCCAAAATCATAACATAAAACTTGAAACTTTGTGGCATGCACACATAATCATGGAAAATCATTTCTTGTTAGTCATGACTCATTGTCAAGACTATCTTAGTGGACAAAGTCCCTTTCTGAACCGAGTTCACTCCTCGTTTCAGTCCTGTATCACTGAACCGAAATAACCTTCTGTTCCAGCCATGTCTATCTCATGAGATATAAAATCTTTACCCAATGCATTTGAGGGAGATATAGGTCCCACCCATCTTATAATGAATCCTTTCTTATGTGTGCCACATAATCATAAATCATACTTCATTGCATAACACATGTAACAAAAATGGGATTCTTGAACAACATGACATCATAAAACAACTCATATAAGATAAAGGAATTCATATAAATAATTCCATCACAACATGATCAAATCAATTTAATAATAGGGATAAAAACAGAACCCTTTATTATCTTATATGGAAAATAATTTTGATAAAACACTTGAACTCCATTCTTGAGGAAAATATCCTTTCTTCTTCAAAAACATTTTTTCTTTCATAACATGTCATACAACTTTAAAATAAAAGAAGTTGATTAAAAATAAACTTGAAAACTTGTAAATGAAGCTTCTTGGAAATAATTTTTTTAAAAATCCATTCATGCCGTATAAGTTAAAAAAACATTCTTCGTACTTTTGTCGGAAAAGTCAAAAAGTACCTCGTACGAAAAACGACAAAAGATTCCTTTCGTACATATTACTAAAAACTCACTGAAGGGTAAAAATGGATTTAAACAATTGTAGGTGGATGGAAATAATATTACATATTGATGAAACATGGATGTGGATGATAAAATACACCCCAGTAAATACTTACGAATAAACAATCTCGGATAAAAATGAGATTGTGATATTTCCCTTACCTTAGGTCCGATTTGCTTTGTTCATGTCCGAAGCTCCTGTATAATGGTTTAAATAATGTTATTGACTTATTCCAGAATCATACATATTGATATGATATCATATATGGTCATATTATTAGCTTCTTGTTAGTAATATTTCATTGTTACTTGTTACTCGGGTCTTTATAACTTTTTGTTCTTATGCGTGTTTTGTCGAATAAATTATTATTCTTATCTTTAGGTTATAGATAATTCATTTCCAGAATGGTATTAGTGTAGTATATACCATATTCATTCATTCAATTCATTTATATAATCATTATGAAATGAAGATCATGTAGAACGAGTCGCATCACATCGTGGAGACGGTATTCCGTACGTACGCACGAGTGATGATATCGTTCCTAAGATCGTGGAATTGTATTGGAGTATATATATATTATTTCAGTATCAATATTAATTCATAATAATCATATATAGTTACTCATTACACAATTATACCCATCCTTGTAAGGTGATGGTGGAAAATAGATTACACCACGGCGTGGAGACGGTATTCCGTACGTACGCACGCGCGGTGATTCCATTTTTCCGTAGGATGGATAGAAGGTGAAATAGGGTTGTTTCATATTTATAATAACATATCAGTATGTAAGTAATACTGATGTTATTACTTTATCATGAAACAACTAAAGAAGAAGAAGTTGAAGAAGAAAGAAATTGAAAAGATCGGTAATGGATATTACCTCTTCTTTGGAACGCCTCTTTGAATCCTCCACTTAAGGAACTAAGATTGGTCTTTGGAGAAGACCAGGACCTCTAGGATTATTCTAGGGAAGTGGAGAGGAGAAAATTTCAGGGGTTGGCCGAGCTTGAGTGCTCAAATTGATGTGAGGAGGAGGGGGAGGAGGTGCCCTTTTATAAGGGAGGAGAGGGGCACCTTAGGAATATCTCAAAATATTATTTTATATTAAAGTCAAAATCGGTTTATAATGGTTCCAAAGGGTCTTATTTCGAAGCTAAAGTGGGGATGGGTCGAAATACTATCAACCAATAGGATTTAGCAAAGTTTAGGGTATTATTTTAACCTTATCAATTAGATTTAACTCTAAGTTAATTAATTTAACTTTTACCGTGTCTTTTTGTTTTCTTTCACTATATGGTTAATACACTTACTATAACATGCCAAACGAACCCCAAATTGTTTATTATTAATATAGATATCCTTATCTAAGTCATTTGGCCGAACCTTAGATTTTTAGGAATAAAATAACAATTAATAATATAATATTTGATTTAAAAACTATTTTGTGTCAATTTTGACACTATTTGATATATGATTTTTGTGAAAGTCATAACAGAATTATATGTTCGAACCAAGTTGATTAAATCAACATTAATATATCATAGTAACCTATAAAATTAGTGGAATTCATAAAAAGTCTCAAATTACATTTATTTTGGTGTTTATAACATCAATTATTTCAATATTTCATTAATAAGATAATTACTGCATCATCATTGTGTCATAAATATATTAAATTATTTTATGTCTAAAAATTACAAATAAAATACCATCATGTAGGAAATCGTTTTAGCTTTCTAATGAATATTTACAATCGAATTTATCTTATGTATAACCCCATATTAAAAATGATTTACTTATTAAACTTTGATTTTAACTATTTTAACCCTTCTTTAAATAAATTAATAATAAATGTCCTAATCTAATCCAAGTGGGCCTAAATGGTCATATTTTATTCCTAAGTTTGTTTTTGGTCGAATTACACTTGTCCAATAGAATTAGGACATGTTTTAGGGTAATATTAATATCATATTTACCCTTAGTTACCCTATTTACTATTAACCGCGGTAAAAGAAAGTAAAAAGTTACTATTCACCAAAAAATTATTTTTATCTCATTGAACCACATTTTACTTACTGATATCAACCGTGTCTGTTGGATTTTCGAAATTCCATTCACAGAAGCGGTAAAATTAAGTTTTATGCAAAATTCAGTTTTTAACCTACCACTTAGTGGTTTCACTATTCATCAAAAATTGAAAGTTTTCAGAAAAATACCAAAATTTCACCCTAGGCTAATTTCGATATTCTGAGTCCAAAAATGAAGTCCTTTTTGAAAAATAAAATTAATAAATTTTCAAAAAGTGGTTATTACTATTCATAACGGCTAGTTTTAATAGCATATTGTTGTTTAGTGAAACAAGGTATTGCGTACGACGCAAGCTATCGAGGAAGGTCGCGATTGCGTGTAAAGCAAGCCAAGCAAGTGTTGTGTAGAAAAAGATTCCTTTGATGATTTATATAACATAAAAGTCTCGGGTGTTACATTCTACCCCCCTTAAAAAGAATTTCGCCCTCGAAATTCGTCACTTTGTAACAAACAAATGAGGATACTTCTCCCTCATCATATCCTCAAGCTCCCATGTAGATTCTTCAAGTTGGTGGTTCCTCCATAAAACTTTCACCAAGCGAGTGGTCTTGTTTCGTAGGACTTTTTCGCTACGATCCAGAATCTCTATCGGCTGTTCTTCATAAGAAAGATCTTGCTCCAGCGGTACAACTTCTGAGCTGAGTACATGTGAAGGATCTGGTATGTACTTTCTCAGGAGAGATACGTGGAACACATCGTGAACTTGAGAGAGATTCGGTGGAAGCGCCAATCGGTAAGCTACCTTCCCAACACGATCCAGTATTTCGAAAGGACCGATAAATCTAGGGCTCAACTTCCCCTTCTTTCCAAATCTCATAACCCTCTTCCAGGGAGATATTCGTAAGAACACTTTATCGCCCACTTCAAACTCTAGGTCTTTTCTTCGGTTGTCGGCATAACTTTTATGTCGACTCTGAGCTGCTCTTATGTGTTGTTGAATAGATCTGACCTTTTCTGCCATTTCATCAACGAGATCAGGTCCTAATAGCTTTCTTTCTCCAACTTCATCCCAGCAAGTTGGAGTCCTGCATTTCTTTCCATAGAGAGCTTCATAAGGAGCCATCTGAATACTGCAGTGAAAGCTATTATTATTAGAAAATTCTACCAAAGGTAGGTGTTGATCCCAACCACCTTTAAAATCCATAGAGCAAGCTCTCAACATATCTTCTAGGGTTTGAATTGTTCTCTCAGACTGACCGTCTGTCTGGGGATGATAAGCAGTGCTGAAACTCAACTCTGTATCCAGAGTATGCTGAAGACTTCGCCAGAACTTCGAGGTAAATCTCGGATCCCGATCAGATATAATAGAAAGTGGTACTCCATGCAATCTTACCACTTCCTTTACATATATCCTGGCAAGTTGATCTAGAGAGAAATCCTCTCTAATAGGAATGAAGTGTGCAGACTTTGTAAGACGATCAACTATGACCCAGATAGCATTATTGCCTTTGGATGTTTTAGGAAGTCCTGTGACAAAGTCCATAGTGATGTTTTCCCATTTCCATTCGGGTATGGGTAATGGTTGTAACATCCCCTTAGACTTCTGTCTCTCAGCTTTAACTTGTTGACAAACCAAGCATCGAGAGACATATTCAGCAACATCTCTTTTCATGCCATCCCACCAGAAGTACTCTTTCAGGTCCCTATACATCTTTGTGCTTCCAGGATGAATAGAGAATGAAGAACTATGAGCCTCATCCAGCAGCTCCTTCTTTAATTCGGGGATGGAAGAAACACAAACCCGATTCCTGAACTTTATTATCCCATCACAATCAAGGTTGAATTCAGGAACATTTCTCACCTTCTTTTGTAACTCGACATCTTCTTTCTGTGCCTCTTTAATATTCACATGTATAGATGGTTGAACATTCATTTGAGAAAGATAAGATTTTTCCCCTTCCATTATAATTCCAAGATCCATCCTTTGTAAATCCATAAATATTGGATCTTTTGTGATCCTCATCATGGATAAACTAGCATGGTCTTGTCGACTTAATGCATCTGCCACCTTGTTTGCTTTCCCAGGGTGGTAATGGATTGAGCAGTCATAATCCTTAATCAGCTCCAACCATCTTCTTTGACGCATATTCAACTCCTTTTGTGTGAAAATATACTTTAAACTTTTATGATCAGTATAAATATCACACCTTTCACCATAAAGGTAATGCCTCCAAATATTTAATGCAAAGATTACCGCAGCCAACTCCAAATCATGTGTTGGGTAATTTTGCTCATGGATTTTCAACTGTCGTGAGGCATAAGCTATCACCATATCATTTTGCATAAGAACACACCCCAATCCCTTCTTGGATGCATCACTGTAGATCACAAACCTTTCTCCACTACAAGGCAGTGTGAGCACAGGTGCACTGGATAACCTTCTTTTCAACTCCTTGAAATTCTCTTCACATTCCTCTGTCCAGACAAACTTAACTCCTTTCTGAGTCAACTTGGTGAGTGGATTAGATAATCGTGAAAAATCATTTACAAAACGTCGATAATATCCAGCCAAACCAAGAAAACTTCGGATCTCAGTTACTGTGGTTGGTCTCGACCATCTTTCGATAACCTCTGTTTTTGCTGGATCCACAGATATCCCCTCTTTTGAGATTATATGACCCAAAAATGCAACTTTTTGATGCCAAAATTCACACTTGGTAAATTTGGCATAAAGCTTCTCCTTTATCAGGGTCTTCAATATAATTCTCAAGTGATCTTCATGCTCTTCCTTTCTCTTTGAATAGACAAGAATATCGTCTATAAAGACTACCACAAATTGATCAAGATAGTCTCTAAAGACTCTATTCATTAGATCCATGAAGATAGCAGGGGCATTAGTAAGACCAAATGGCATCATTATAAATTCATAGTGTCCATACCTTGTACGGAAAGCCTTCTTTGGTATATCCTCCCTTTTGACCCTTAATTGATGATACCCTGAACGAAGATCAATATTGGAAAAGTATTGAGCTCCGCGTAGTTGGTCAGACAAGTCATCAATGCGTGGGAGAGGATATTTGTTCTTGATAGTGATCTTGTTAAGTTCTCGATAATCAATGCAGAGTCTCATAGATCCATCTTTCTTCTTAACAAATAGAACAGGTGCTCCCCAAGGTGACGCACTAGGGCCTATGAATCCCTTATCAAGATTCTCTTGGAGTTGCTTCTTCAATTCCTGCAACTCAATTGGGGCCATTCTATAAGGTGTCTTTGAAATAGGCAAAGCACCCGGTACGAGTTCTATTGAAAACTCAACTTCACGATTTGGTGGAAGACCCGGCAATTTCTCCGGAAAGACATCATCAAACTCCCGTACAATGGGTATATTCTTAATCATAAGTTTATCTCCAACCATTTGAGATAAATAACCTTCATTTAGTGGAATCATGACCCATAAGATGGAAGGAATTTCCACTGGAAGGTTATGTTCATCCTTGCATTGATAGACGATCGTAGATTGATCTGGAATATGAAATGTGACTTCCCTTCTTTGGCAATTGATATGAGCTCCATGTAGAGAAAGCCAATCCATGCCAAGAATCACATCAAATTCCACTAAAGGAAGGATCACAAGATTTGCAGGAAGCACTTTCCCACAAACTTCGATCGGAGAAGAATTATAAACTTTTGATGCGATTGATGTGCCATTAGGTGTTGTCACAGCTAACTCAACATCTAATTGTTGAGGTAATACGGTGATACCCTTAGAAAAGTCTTCAGAAATAAAAGAGTGGGTGGATCCAGAATCAAATAAAACATTTGCTACTTTAGAGTGGATGGTAAGTGTACCTTTCACCACATCGTTATCATACTCCACATCGCTGATAGAAATTGCATGTGACTTTCCTTTGTCTTTAGCCTTAAGAGTTTGTTGACGTCGACCATCATCATCAACCCTTGGATTTGGTCATTGATTGGAATAATGCCCCATCTCCTTGCACTTGAAACATTGATGTGTAGTAGGTTCATTCTGTGTATCCCTTCCTTTGTTTGCGTCATTAGACATCTTCTTCCCATTATCACGGCATTCAAATGCCCGATGAACTTCCTTTCCACATTTAAAACATTTACTTGTCCCTTTAAGACAACTCCCTCCATGTTTCTTTCCACACTTTGAGCATAAGGGAAAGTTCATCTTCTTTTCAGTGTGCTCTTTAGAGTTTCCATTGAATTCCATCTTCCTCTTCTTATCAAACCCATGTGACTGATGGGTTACTCCAATCTCCATCTCGACTTTGAGAGCACATCGAACGATTTCCTCGTAGCTATTGAAGTCCCTTATGGCTAACGCCCTTCGAAGACTTGGTTTTAAGCCACTAAAGAATCGATCGATCTTACTCTCAGGTTGGATAATAATACCAGAAGCGTACCTTGCAAGCCTTGTAAAATTTTCTTCATAGGTACTAACAGATTCATCATCCCTTTGCTTCAGTTCAAGGAACTCTTTCTCCATCTTTGTTCGGAGAATACGAGGGAAGTACTTATTGAAAAATAAGTTCTTGAACTCGTCCCATTCCATAGACTCAATTTCATCCCTTTGCCTCGTATTCTTAATAAGATTCCACCATTGATCAGCATCTCCTTCCAAACGATACACTGCTAGGACGACTTTATCATCTTCAGAACATTGAAGAACTGAAAATATCTTTTCAGTAGTACTAATCCATTGTTCAGCAACTAATGGATCAGTAGACCCACTGAAAGAAGGTGGACGCTGCCTCATGAAGGATTCAACAGAATGTTGCTCCTTCCTTTGCTCGTTTGGAAGTCCTGCATGATTCATAGCTTGAGAAAGTTGTGTGAGCATGGCTACAAGATTTTGCATTCCAGCTCCCATATCGTTTGGTTGCTCAGGGGGACAATCATTGCATTGCCCATCGCATTCCGCATTAACACGGTTCCTTCGGGTTCCAGCCATTGACTAAAACCAAGAAGAATAGTGTGAGCAACACTAATTATAATAGGAAAACCACATAATTCAAGAATAAAATTTTCATGCTTATGGTCTTATCCTAGGTTATTCATGGCCATTTCTAAGATTGTGTTCTATGCTTAGACTTATTCTTAGGGTTCTTACTAAGGCTTTCACATCCTAGTTTCCAAAGGTTGACTATACCTTTCCTTTGATACCAACTATAGAGACCCGAAGCTTATCGTACATGGACATTACATTACTTTTGCGGAATACTTAGTACATAACAAAAACACACACACAAGGATCGTAATAGTTTAGTGTCTTTGGAAACTCGGAACGTAATCTTCTAATCGTGGTGAAAGATCTTCAATATCTCCCATAAAGATCTTCCCTTTTTTTTTACCTAAAAACCTTTCTTTATATCCTGGGGAAAAGAAAACATAAAAGGGTGAGCTCAAATGCTCAGTAAGGGTAAACAAAAGAAATATCAATCACATCATATACATAAGAACATAGCTTTTGGAAATCTTAACCTGCAAAAGAGCTCATAATATCATAACATGGGATAAATCATAGATGTGAAAATGAGATCCCCAAAATCATAACATAAAACATGAAACTTTGTGGCATGCACACATAATCATGGAAAATCATTTCTTGTTAGTCATGACTCATTGTCAAGACTATCTTAGTGGACAAAGTCCCTTTCTGAACCGAGTTCACTCTCGTTTCAGTCCTGTATCACTGAACCGAAATAACCTTCCGTTCCAGCCATGTCTATCTCATGAGATATAAAATCTTTACCCAATGCATTGGAGGGAGATATAGGTCCCACCCATCTTATAATGAATCCTTTCTTATGTGTGCCACATAATCATAAATCATACTTCATTGCATAACACATGTAACAAAAATGGGATTCTTGAACAACATGACATCATAAAACAACTCATATAAGATAAAGGAATTCATATAAATAATTCCATCACAACATGATCAAATCAATTTAATAATAGGGATAAAAACAGAACCCTTTATTATCTTATATGGAAAATAATTTTGATAAAACACTTGAACTCCATTCTTGAGGAAAATATCCTTTCTTCTTCAAAAACATTTTTTCTTTCATAACATGTCATACAACTTTAAAATAAAAGAAGTTGATTAAAAATAAACTTGAAAACTTTTAAATGAAGCTTCTTGGAAATATTTTTTTTAAAAATCCATTCATGCCGTATAAGTTAAAAAAAACATTCTTCGTACTTTTGTCGGAAAAGTCAAAAAGTACCTCGTACGAAAAACGACAAAAGATTCCTTTCGTACATATTACTAAAAACTCACCGAAGGGTAAAAATGGATTTAAACAATTGTAGGTGGATGGAAATAATATTACATATTGATGAAACATGGATGTGGATGATAAAATACACCCCAGTAAATACTTACGAATAAACAATCTCGGATAAAAATGAGATTGTGATATTTCCCTTACCTTAGGTCCGATTTGCTTTGTTCGTGTCCGAAGCTCCTGTATAATGGTTTAAATAATGTTATTGACTTATTCCAGAATCATACATATTGATATGATATCATATATGGTCATATTATTAGCTTCTTGTTAGTAATAGTTCATTGTTACTTGTTACTCGGGTCTTTATAACTTTTTGTTCTTATGCGTGTTTTGTCGAATAAATTCTTATTCTTATCTTTAGGTTATAGATAATTCATTTCCAGAATGGTATTAGTGTAGTATATACCATATTCATTCATTCAATTAATTTATATAATCATTATGAAATGAAGATCATGTAGAACGAGTCGCATCACATCGTGGAGACGGTATTCCGTACGTACGCACGAGTGATGATATCGTTCCTAAGATCGTGGAATTGTATTGGAGTATATATATATTATTTCAGTATCAATATTACTTCATAATAATCATATATAGTTACTCATTACACCATTATACCCATCCTTGTAAGTTGATGGTGGAAAATAGATTACACCACGGCGTGGAGACGGTATTCCGTACGTACGCACGCGCGGTGATTTCATTTTTCCGTAGGATGGATAGAAGGTGAAATAGGGTTGTTTAATATTTATAATAACATATCAGTATGTAATTAATACTGATGTTATTACTTTATCATGAAACAACTAAAGAAGAAGAAGTTGAAGAAGAAAGAAATTGAAAAGATCGGTAATGGATATTACCTCTTCTTTGGAACGCCTCTTTGAATCCTCCACTTAAGGAACTAAGATTGGTCTTTGGAGAAGACCAGGACCTCTAGGATTATTCTAGGGAAGTGGAGAGGAGAAAAGGGCAGGGGTTGGCCGAGCTTGAGTGCTCAAATTGATGTGAGGAGGAGGGGGAGGAGGTGCCCTTTTATAAGGGAGGAGAGGGGCACCTTAGGAATATCTCAAAATATTATTTTATATTAAAGTCAAAATCGGTTTATAATGGTTCCAAAGGGTCTTATTTCGAAGCTAAAGTGGGGATGGGTCGAAATCCTATCAACCAATAGGATTTAGAAAAGTTTAGGGTATTATTTTAACCTTATCAATTAGATTTAACTCTAAGTTAATTAATTTAACTTTTACCGTGTCTTTTTGTTTTCTTTCACTATATGGTTAATACACTTACTATAACATGCCAAACGAACCCCAAATTGTTTATTATTAATATCTATATCCTTATCTAAGTCATTTGGCCGAACCTTAGATTTTTAGGAATAAAATAACAATTAATAATATAATATTTGATTTAAAAACTATTTTGTGTCAATTTTGACACTATTTGATATATGATTTTTGTGAAAGTCATAACAGAATTATATGTTCGAACCAAGTTGATTAAATCAACATTCATATATCATAGTAACCTAGAAAATTAGTGGAATTCATAAAAAGTCTCAAATTAGATTTATTTTGGTGTTTATAACATCAATTATTTCAATATTTCATTAATAAGATAATTACTGCATCATCATTGTGTCATAAATAAATTAAATTATTTGATGTCTAAAAATTACAAATAAAATACCATCATGTAGGAAATATTTTTAGCTTTCTAATGAATATTTACAATCGAATTTATCTTATTTATAACCCCATATTAAAAATGAGTTACTTATTAAACTTTGATTTTAACTATTTTAACCCTTCTTTAAATAAATTAATAATAAATGTCCTAATCTAATCCAAGTGGGCCTAAATGGTCATATTTTATTCCTAAGTTTGTTTTTGGTCGAATTACACTTGTCCAATAGAATTAGGACATGTGTTAGGGTAATATCAATATCATATTTACCCTTAGTTACCCTATTTACTATTAACCGCGGTAAAAAAAAGTAAAAAGTTACTATTCACCAAAAAATTATTTTTATCTCATTGAACCACATTTTACTTACTGATATCAACCGTGTCTGTCGGATTTTCGAAATTCCATTCACAGAAGCGGTAAAATTAAGTTTTATGCAAAATTCAGTTTTTAACCTACCACTTAGTGGTTTCACTATTCATAAAAAATTGAAAGTTTTCAGAAAAATACCAAAATTTCACCCTAGGCTAATTTCGATATTCTGAGTCCAAAAATGAAGTCCATTTTGAAAAATAAAATTTATAAATTTTCAAAAAGTGGTTATTACTATTCATAACGGCTAGTTTTAATAGCATATTGTTGTTTAGTGAAACTCGGTATTGCGTACGACGCAAGCTATCGAGGAAGGTCGCGATTGCGTGTAAAGCAAGCCAAGCAAGTGTTGTGTAGAAAAAGATTTCTTTGATGATTTATATAACATAAAAGTCTCGGGTGTTACAATCTTAAACTTAACCTCCTTAAATAAACATATCAAGGCACCTTTCTTAATTTGAGTCCATTTTGGGAAAACCAAAGAAACTGTATAAATTTTGTGGAAATGAAATAATTAAATATGTACACCTCTATAATATTGGTTATTATGAAGATAATTTAAAATAAATTTTACCATGATCAATATACCAAGGAATTTTTACAAAAATTTACCAAACCACCTGAAGTAACCAACATAAGAAAAAATAATTTCGTACATGGATAACAGGTTGTAATAAATATTCCATAGAAAATGAAATATATATTAAAAAGTTTATTATGAACGTTTTTAAAAAATTTAGTTTAAATTCTTAGTAAGATCAATGCACAAGCAGAATGAATCAGGAACCAAAGTAGGAGTTTTTTCATTTTAATTTTACTTCATTAAGATATAATGCTTCTTCACATATTTTTTCCTTTTTTGCTATATATTTTGTCCATGTATTTAATTTATCGAAATTTTTATTTCAATATATGTTATTTAAAAATCCATGTCTTGTTTAACCTTTCATGGATTTACAATTCAAAAGATAACGATGATGTAAGGCTTTCTTAGTCTAAATCCAAACTCTTTGAGATATTTTATATTTTTTGAACCATTTTTTCTTATATATAGTATTGTTTTTTATTTAGATATGATGAAAGTATCCTATGATGAACTCGACCCAGATATTATCTCAAATTACTACCCGACCTGAACTTACAGATGCCCTAAGGGAATTCTCGATCCCCGTGGGCTGGCGACTAGAACCCAAGTGTCAAAAAAAAACCATATGGAATGATTTCACCCCACCCAAAGTAACAATATAGAATAAATATGCAATAGATAGAAACATAACAAGAGATAAACATATTCCATTACTAAAAGAATATAGGGGTAATGAAACAAGTCATAATAATTCCATAACATTCCAAGGTAAATATCCAATGTCAAAGAACAACTAAAATAGAAACTGACATCTCTATGTGATAGCATAAGAAACTCCCACCATCTCACCAAAATCGACACAAAATCTGCTGACAGAATCCTCATCATCACGTTGTAGTATATTTCTTTTACCTTCATCTAAACACAAAAAATCACTATGCACTACCAATGGGGTGCATAACGTGTGAGTTAATAGGCTCACTAGGATCCAACCTAGGTGTTCCACAATAAGGTTTTGTACAATAATCTGAACATGATAAAATTTAAAGAATAAATAAATAAATAATAAACAATTTAATAGTTTTTATTTCCAATGCATGGAAAAATATTTAATTTTACTATTTTCCACATTTCCAAAATAATACAGGTGAAATAGTTCGAGATCATTTCATATATATTAATTTAGTAAAATAAAATCAAATAATGCATCACATATCATATCAAATATAATGAAAATCAAAATAGTTAACATCATTCAAAATATCACAAAAATTTAGGATATCAGACTAGTCATACCCAAATCAATGACCAATGCACACTCAATTCCTTAGAACACAGGACTAAACACAAAAGAACACCCTATGAGTGAACACCAAAAATATCAATCGGGTACAAAGAACAACTGTCCTAGGGAGTAGAGGAGAACCCCGTGAGTGAACCCAAAAAATTTCAATCAATTCCATATAATAATGGGCCTATGGAGACTAGGTACACCTCATGAATTAACCCATAAACAATTCATAGGTTATGTCCCTAAGATACACCTTCCACCTATGTAACCAAGGATTCCCATGTGCCAGATTTTCTAAACCATTTCATCAAAATAATTCTATGAAAACCATTTCATAAAACCATTTCACAATGATTTGAAAATGTCTTGTATTTTTCAAAAATAAAGGGAAACCCATATTTTATCAAAAACCCATTCCACACACACAAATCCATCAACCAATCACGCCATTTCATTTTAAATTTTTTTTATAAAAACTAGATCAATACAGTTCATCCAATATAGGCTAGAGATATAACCACTTACCTCAAAATTAGGTCACATAGGCCTACAACCACATCCACCAACAAGAAATAATGTAAATATAAAAATAGTGGTCCTATAATTAATCATCATAAATTAGAATCAATGGAATATGGAAAAGGGGTCGTTGATGATGAAAAATCACAAAATACCTTAACGAAACTCGCACACCGCACCACAACCAACAAAAGGGTTAGCCTCCAGAGGATGATCATGCAATGGATATAGAATGAGTCAAGAATAATTCCATCATAGATCAACATATCCAATAATTAAACACCAATGTGCTACCATGATCACGAAAAATGAAGTATCAGAAGGATTACTCACCTAAAGAAATCTATCGTAACTAGAATGACGATTAATCACTGAATGAAACTATTTTTAAGGATAACATGTCTCTAAAATTTCATGAGAGATATCCTAGGTCATGATGAAAAAATCCTATGGTTGAATGATAAAGTCATGGTTTTTTAGTTCCCTAAAAATTAAAATCATGATTATTACATGTTGTGTTATCCAAAAACCCCAAATACGCTGAATAATGTCATCTGATTTACTATTCCAATAGGCCCGAAGGGAATTTCCAATCCCCATGGGCTAGAAACTTATGTGTACTTATCATGAATGTACACTTGATAATGGTTTCACCGTCATAAAAAATCATGTGAAAAAAACATTAACAAGAATCCAACAAGTCCCATCCATGTTTGAGATGTCCATGAACATAATAAGAAATTTCACTAATAAAAAATACATCCAAACAGTGTGATATGAGTACTAATAAATTTAACATATGAATGTAAATATAATTACAAACAACATGATCAAAAAATATAGATACCATTTAAGAAAAAATAAAGGGAAAATATTTTTCTAAATTGGACGATTAACCCTCAATCACTATGTAAATGAAATACAATTCATTATCAAACATACCTAAATAAAAACCCGAAAATATAAAAAATCATGGGTAGTGGATAGAATATATAAGAGATTCATACAAACAATTGTGTATGCATAGTGTGGGATAAACATGACTGGTTGGGTTTTGTAAATTATTTTTGACATTTCCAATAAAAATCATTTTCATTAATCCTATTTTAAAATATAAATAGTTTTTTGGTTTTTCTCATTCTAGTAAATAAAACCTAATAAAATTCAATAATAACTTTAATTAAAACACCCCTCCATTGACAAAGAAATTGTAGAGCCAAAAAATTGTTATAAAACAATTTTTAAACCATGGAAAATGGTTCCTTTAATAAATTCTTGCAATAATTATCAAAACCCTATGCTCTTTCCAAAAACATTTATCAAACCCATTTTTATGAAATGAAAATGAATTTAATTTTAAAACAACATTTCCTTTGATTTGATAAATTAAAACCTGCTTTTATATTTTTTTATGATTACATATATTCATAGTTTTGAATATTTTTAAATATATTATTGCATCATGATTGTTCTTCTATGCGACATAGTATGTGTAATGTATTAAAAGTAAATGTCACATGGAAAGGTTATAGCAGTTCCTCACTATAATGAGAACCAATAAGTTCTAGGATAGTATTCATAAATTTATGTTATATAAATGGATGATATCATTTGATAGGACACAAAGGATATACACTATCATGAGTGGAGACTCAAAAGGCATTGATGAACTTTCTCATGGGGTACACCCTTAATAATTTCTACTATATAATATAATTAAAACCTAACCCTCTATTTGGAAATCCATATTTAAAATTTTCATTTGATGTTTCTATTCATGGATGTATGTATTGATCTGTAGAATTTAATAATACTGTTAGTGAATATTATTAGTCTCATACTTTTATGTATTGATGAAAACTGCAATGACATATGATTGATGAGAAGTTGGATATGTTGGGTGCGTCATGATTAATATTTCATTAACAAATAATGTAAGAAATGATTTTTTAGTTATATTACTTAATGGAAGTTTATATCTCAGTCCCATTGATGGGAATTAAAAACTACAAATTTATCCATGGCCCTAGTGTTTTTTGGGATGGTTCATTTATAGAAACTCAACGAAAGCAACATCAAGCACAAAGGTTGATGAAATGAGCATGAAACCATCTTGATTATATATATCATGATATAGATATTATATTACATAATAAGAATCCATATGATATTTTTCATCATTGATACATTAACTTATTTCTCTATGTGTTCTTTGGTGTATTTTTAGATGCTAAACATGGACTTTGGGCAGATTTGCCTAATGGCATTGAGAACGAGGCCTATAGGGTCACACACTAATTGTATCCAAAACCTCAGATAAATAATAATATTATATATTATTTAAAATAATGAATAAATATTACCCATGTATGTGTTTTAATAATTATTCTTGTTTTATTGGTCATATATATTTAGTCACTAGTTATTTGAGAAATTATTTTGTCAGTGGAATATTTAATAAATATTTATATATTATTTAGTGAATATAATATTTATTTATTTATTCATTAATAATGTAGTGATATTTATTTATTAAATAAATATTCATTAATTTGGTCCCAATAAATGTTTTGGAGGAATGAAAGCCGGAGTTTAAAGGTCCTGTGAAAAAATAATATATGTCACGACCCGACCCTATCTGAGCTCGAGCCGCAGCTACCCCAAGCCCGCCTCCACCGGCCAGGGGCTGGTGATAAGTGCCGAATGCTAAACAACTCATGGAGGCCTTTTCCTGAGTACCTATACACACACACGTAGCATACTCAATGCAGAAGTGCAGAGTAAAAGAAAATACAAGTAAAGTAAAAGGGAAACTACTATATATATAAACCACAAAAGTGCATAGACCTCTAACAGTACAAAGCAAGTGATGAAAGTAAACTGAAAACAAAAGGGGAAAAACATGCACGCAACAAGAAAAGTGCAACAACCTGGAAACAGGTGAACAAAAATTAAATGCCTAGAAGAGTCCCACACCAGGAACCCGAATTCGACCTACGCATGCAGTCCATGCTCACAGACTCCCAAGCTCCGCTGAAGTCACGACCAACCTTTCTGTCTTCTGCAAGGGCACACCAAGTGAGAGCAAAGCCCAAGCAGGGGTGAGTATAAAACTACTCAGTGGGATACCCTGAAGGCTCGAGGGAGCAACAAAGGAGGTACCAAAGTTTGAGCAGTAGATCGAACAGAGGTAAGTAAAGGAGTACAAAAAAGAGTGCAGTAAAGAGTACAGTAAAGATTCCACCTCAACCCATCAAGAGGAAAGAAGGTAGACTCATCTAGACACGAGGAGATGGAAATGGTGAGATGATGAACATCCCGTTGAGTCTTCCATACCTAGAGCAGGAGAGTAGACTCGTCCAACCATGAGAATCTAGACACAAAAAATACATGGCATACCCCGCACATTTTTGCCTCTCCTGGAAGGAGAGTAACCAAACCCAAGAAGTGGGTAATAGAACAAGGTATATACATATACATATGATCAACAAGAAGCACGAACAAGGTCGTAAGGGAATCTCCATCCCATAGCTAAGCCCAAGAAAGTGAGTTTACAATAGTCCCAAAAGTAACCACCATCGATGCCCAACATCCTACATGTCTGGCCCGAACTGCAAATCAAGGGACTCAAATCAGCGCACCTCGAAACTATCCGTTTTGGGTAGTACTGACTCACCCGCATGGTTTTTTAAGTAATGTCACAAGGACGCATCTCGGTGGGGGAAAGTGCCCCCTTGTACTTGAGAGTTCTAGAGGTACATCAAACCACACCTCGCCACTGTCCCACAGTCGATAAGTCACCTCAAAGTCGACAGACGACCCCTTGCCCAGCCCCGATGGAGGGTCCCTTGAAGTCGACAGGTTCCCACTATAGGGATACCCAGCAAGAGTCGATGGGTGCCACATAGCCCAGTCCCGTAACAGTGAAATCCACTGGAGGGTGACCCGGCTAAAGTCGTCGACGAGTCCCAATGCCCAGTCCCGTAAAAGGGTCCTCCACTGGTGGGAGGCTCGTAATGGTCATCAGGGACCACTTCCCAACCCTACTGGAGGTAAAACCGGCATCGGGGACCACTTCCCAGCCCCGCTGGAGGTAAAACCAACATCGGGGACCACTACCCAGCCCCGCTGGAGGTTAACCCGGAACCACTCTGGCCATCCCAGCTGGATGGTACTGCTCGGTGAACACTGCTATACTGGCCATCCCTGCTGGATGGTAACCCACTGGCCATCCCTGATGGATGGTACAATTGGGGATCCCTTCTTGAATCAACCTCAGCCCGGCTGGAAACAACCTTAGCCCTGCTGGAAACAACCTCCTGGTTAGAGGATCGGTGGCCGCGTAAAGTGTTGGTCACACCGATTCCACAAGACCTCTACCAGGGAAGACAAAAGAATGGAAGAAACTCCCTGGGCCTCTAAGGGCGATCACGCTCCAATCCGCAGAGTCACTATCAAAGTGGACCAAGAAAACTCATCCTAGAAAGTGGGAGAAACACCCATGCTGTACGAGCACACATAGTCGTAAATAGTGCCGCAGTCAGAAGAAAGGGGTACGGTACTGAAACCCCTCACTGCTGAAGAAACAGAGGAACCAAACCATCTCTATTAGATAAAGGAGAATAGAACAAGGGGAAAACTCAACCCTGCTGGCCAACAAACTCGAACAAAAAGGACCCTCAATATCACGAGAGGTCAAAGGTACACAAAAAAACATGACACACACATGGGGCCCACACAATGTGTGGCCCCAAGTCGACACCAACCGAGCACACACACGTTCTCTTGAACAAACAACAACATGTACCTCCAAGAGTTCCCGTATACACCCAGAGTATACCACGTTCCAGCCCAAAGGCTATTGTGCACACGCCACCCAACGTCAACGCGAAGGCGTAACACAATAACTCCAACGTGCCACCTCATCGGCCGAGGCACAACCAACCACGTCTCCTTAAGCATTTACATCACTCACATGGGAGTGCACGCGATCACCCTCTAGGGGTTCTCTGCAAACACTGTAGGAAGAACCTCCACTAGTACACCATTCATGCTTCCACATTTAATAATATCGCATAAGAGGCTCTTCCCACCTAAAAATATTACACCGTTGTAATCCTTGTGAAAAAACATGTGATATTGACTATTTACTCACCTCCAATGGATATCGGACGTAAAAGTCACCGACATCACATTACGCCCGAACAACGTCCTTTGATCTCGAGCCTCGACCTCGAAAACAGTCGGGCACATCACACCATTGCAATCCCCTCAAGAAAACATGTCAAAAGGACTACTCACTTGAGTGGAATGGATATCTGGAGAAAAAGATGCACTCCAGCGCACCGCACATGAGCGGTGCTACGTGGGACCCGCATCCCGGTCTCGAACCACAATGAACAGATCGCACCGTTGCAATCCTCTCAAAAAAAGTACACATGTTTGACTAATCACTTGTCCAAAATGGACACACGGTGAAGGAGATAGAAATTCACAGTCAATGCCAGAAACACAACTCTTGGGGCCCACACCAGTGTGCGGAATTAGAGAGGGCAGATTACACCATTGCAATCCCCTCGGAAAAACACCCAATGACGACAGCTCGCATGCCCCGAAAGGATGTCCGATGAGAAATTCGCTAAACGCAGCTCACAGCTCGTAGGACAGGCTGTGGGTCCCATGCCTCAACTCCAGTTTTGGGGCACGAAAGCATCCTAGAAAACTCCGGCTCAACACCATGGTCGCAACGAAACTGACGGCGCTCAAAATGGACATCGGACACGTCCGTGCCGTCCCAAACAAGATCCCCTTAAAAAACCTCAATTCACTTAAAGACGTGTCACACTTCTGAGGCCCCTCATTTCAGGAATTAAAATTTCCAAAATCCATATAATAAAGTCCGCCTCAACGTCCGGAGTACACTTCCATAGATGGTGTGCAAATCGGACACACGTAATGAAAATTATGGGCATCTGAAGGGGGGAGAACGGATCTCCTTGGGCTGGACCGGCCTTGGCCGGCCGGTCCGCCCGGCCTGGGCCAGGCTGCGTCGGCCGGCCCGGTACTGAGCTGTGGCCCACCGCCGACCGAACCTCATGGGGTCAGTCATCCCGCCACATGAAGACCCGCCGAAGGTGGGCCTTGTCTCCCCGCATGGTCGCGCGCCGCGACACAGCGCTACCTCCCTCATGCCATCGCGCAAGGCCGCCGCCTGAGGACCCCGCCGACCTCCACGCTCGCCCGGTCACATCCTCTACTGAAGACCCACCTCTAACGGCCTTCGCTCCACTGCGATGCCCTGTGGCCACCCCCTCCGCTGAACGCCGAGCTGCCGCCACAGGAATCCCCAAATCCGGTTGGGAAGCTCAAAAAATCTGCGGATTTCAGTGAACAACCGTGGTCACCTCCGAACTCGGATTTTCCATCCAAAAGATGCGTTGGGTAGCTCATAAATTATACTATATGATTATGGGATTTTTTTTAAAATCCAACAGAAATTCGATGTGATTAATCAGTCTCAAAGTAGGTGCGGGGAGAATAAAATGAAAACGACAAATCCTACTTTTTTGGGCTTTGCCCGGAGCTTCGCCGCACGTCCGCCAAACTTGTCGCACCTCACCGAAGAGGTGGAGGAGAGGATAAAGGAGATGGTTTTTTTAGGAGAGATCCTTATAGGATATGGACAAAGGGGGAGAGTTAGTGGGTCAAGTGTTTAAATAGAAACACACTTAACCACCCGCCCGTCGGCCCGAACCCGAACATCCGGCGGGGTCGAGATTAATCATCCCCTAGGCCAAACACCACCTCCCAAGAAAAATTGCGGTCTCAAAATTTTAATCCGAGACCCAGTTCAAAAGTTATTATACTCAATGCTCGAGGCCTCCAAATTACGAAAACGCCCCTGGGGCCATTTTTCACGGACGGCCCGCGCCCGTTAAAGTTACACCCCTCCTAGGGTAAACGCCCTATTCCAGACCCATCCATACACTCAGATTTAGGATCCTAAGCATAGTTTAGGAGTTATCCAATTTATTTAGTGTGCCTAGTGTGAACGCACAGAAAATTTAATTCCAGCCACACCGGGGCTCGGAATCGCACGCCGTCTAAAGGCACTGCTCTAGAATAATATAAAGAATATTTCAAAGTCTTTAAAAGAAAAATTGGGTTCTTATATCATTCCCTCATTCAATATTGTCATCCCCGAAAAGCAAAACCAGGGAACATCTCGGGGTATAAAGCCCACACCTGGCTCTCCCGTACCCAGAATAACTCTTTCACAGTTCTGCGTCACCGCACACAGACCATAGGATTTGATCTATTCACGCGATGTCTTCCCTTTACAATGACGTGCATTGGATTGCACACACTTCTTCTCAGGTGAGTCACGTGGGAGACATTGTGAACCCACTCCAGACTTTGGGTTTAGGGGAAGGTGGTAGACAACCTCGCCATCCCTTCGCACTGTCTCAAATGGCCCAAAGGCTCTCGGGGGTACCTCACCTCCCCAATCGAACCTCTATGTCGCATGCCGTGACTGGATTTACCGCCCACACCTAGAACAAGGCTCGGTGATTCCCTCCTTCAGAATATCCATATGGTGAAACACCCAAGGATATCTGGTCACACAAGGTTTCACAGTCGATGTCTCGCAACCAAGACTCTCTTACATGCTCGGAGGGCGAAGGATTCAACACCATCGACTAAAGACAAAGGTCCCAGGCCTTTTATCTTACCAACACAGGGTTACACCAATGCCCCGCACCAACCTGGAAACAACTCAAACAAGGAGCATGGAGAAAAATAAGTTCACACACACAGTCTAACAATTCTATTGTAAAAAGTATAATAGCTATAGATCGCACCTCTTATCACCTCATGCTCTGCAAGATCGTAGACATCCAAAGCTCGCGGCTGTCTGCGGTCCCAACTGACAGCTCCCGGAGCCTGACGTGGACCGCCTAGTTATAATGGGAGGACCTCATAAGGTCGTCCCCCACAACCAGCTCCTCCTGCTCCCCTGCAAGCACCACCTCTCTAGGTACTACTCCGATCATGGGGCTGCCTCCATCGTGGTGGTGCACCCACTAACTGCCTGAAGCTCTCTGCATCCCTGGTCGGGCAGTCCCAAGCCAGGTGACCTTTCCCATTGTAAGCATAACACCAACTCTCTCTGGACTGCGCTGGTTCCCTCTGGTGCCACTGTGGTTTACGTCCACTCCCATGAGTCCGGTTGTCAGAATGATAATGCATCGAGGTTCTGCTTGCCGATGCCCGTTAGTTGTGGCAGACGTCTTGGCTCCAACTTGCATGCTGCCACCACCAACTCTAGAACGTGACAGGAATCTCTCTATCACCAGTTCCTACTCTAGCACCCCAGGATATGTGAAAATTCCCAAGGGTACTATGACAACATGAATCTCTCGGTGGAGACCCTACGCAAACTTCCATGCTTGGATGTTTTCATCATGGCCCAAGTTTGGGTAAAAGCATGCATGGTCTGCGAAACTAGTCATGTACTCGGCCACCGTCATCCCTCCCTGCTGAAACTGAAGGAGCTCCTGAATCCGAACGGAGCACAAGAAGGAGGGGAAAAATATTCATGGAACAACAATTGAAAGTCTCCCCATGAAAGCGATGACTCGTTAAGAAACTGAGTCACCAGACTCCACCAACACCAAGCTCCTCCACTAAAAAGGTGGGCTGCCAAGGCCACCCTCTGATCTGCTGGTGTCTACACTAGCCTGAAAAGGAAAACCACTACCTCTAGACAAACCTCTACTACCTGAGGTTCTGGCTCACCGCTGAACCTCAGAGGTCTCTGATGCTGGAACTCACGGAGCGCGCTCAACCGGCGCTCAAGCTCATCCTGCTCTACTGATGCTTCCTGCGGCTCACCAGGTGGGGGTGATGCTACCAGCCCACCTATAGAAAGGGGATCGCATGATCTGTCCTGGACTGAGGCCTCGTAGCTCATAGGGTCATCGTCATGATACAAAGCTGGTATCCTGGCTGGCTGTCTTCATGGAAACATCCTGAATATTATCAGGGAGTGTCGCGGTCAGATGCGCATATATGTATATAACAATAACAACAACAACGATGGTGAGCCGACTCAAGAAGGACAGTCAAAGACTCAATCCTATGTGATGCACAAACCAAATTTTCCCTGCAATAAGTGTCTCAGCATTCCGAGTAGACAAGAGAGTTGTCAAGGTCCTGGTGAATAGATACATCGGCCGCCACACCATCACTAGACTCCCTGGCCTGAGAGCCGCTCTCGAGACATGTTAAAACTGTTTCCATAAATCCCAACCAATTCCTTTTTAGGGATGTCAGAACAACATCCCAAGGAACGAACCACCTCTGACACCACTTTTTCATGACCCAACCCTACCCGGGCTCGAGCCGAAACTACCCCAAGCTCGCCTCCATATGCCAGGGGCTGGAAACAAGCGCCGAAGGCTAAACAACTCAGGGAGGCCTTTTCCTGAGAACTTTTACACACACACACACACAACACAGTCAATGCAGAAGTGTAGAGTTAAATAAAAGACAAGTAAAGTAAAAGGGCGACTTCTATATATATAAACCAAAAAATTTCATCAACCACTAATAGTACAAAGCAAGTGCTGAAAGTAAAATGAAAAGAAAAGGGGAAAAAGATGCGCCCAACCAGAAAAGTGCCACAACCCGGCAATAGGTGAACAAAAAGTAAACACCTGGGAGAGTCCCACACCTGGGACTCGACTATGATCACCACAAACAATCCAAGATCCCGAACTCCCAAGCTCTGCCGAATTCATGACCAACCAATCCTTCATCTGTAAGGGCACACCAAGTGTGGGCAAAGCCCAAGCAGGGGTGAGTATAAAAATACTCAGTAGGATACCCCGAATCCTCGAGGGAGCAACAAAGGAGGTACCAATGGGTGAGTAGTAGATCGAACAAGGGAAAGTAAAGGAGTACAGCAAGGAGTGCAGTAAAGAGTACAGTAAAGAGTCCAGCTCAACCCAATAAGATGAAAGAAGGTAGACTCATCCAGACACAAGGAGCTGGAAATGGTGAGAAGATGAACTTCCCATCGAGTCTTCGCTACCTATAGTAGGAGAGTAGACTCATCCAACCACGAGAAGCTAGACACAGAAAGAACATGGCATACCCCACACGTCTTCACCTCTCCTGGATGGAGAGTATCCAAAGCCAAAAAGTGGGTACTAGAAAAAGGTATATACATATACATATGTTCAAAAAGAATCCTGAACAAGGTCGTAAGGGAATATCCATCCCATAGCTCAGCCCAAGAAAGCGTGTTTCCAACAGTCCCAGAAGTAACCACCATCGATGCCCAGCATCCCGTATGTCTTCCCCGAACTGCAAGTCAGAGGACTCAAATCACCACACCTCGAAACTATCCGCTTTGGGAGGCACTGACTCACCCGCATGGTTTTAGGTCACGTCGCAAGGACCCGTCTCGTTGGGGGAAAGAGCTCCTCATACTTGAGAGTTCTGGGGGTACGTCAAGCCACACCTCGTCACTGCCGTGCAGTCGAGAGGTCTCATCAAAGTCGATAGGCGACAGGCGACCCGCTGCCCAGCCCTGCTGGAGGGTCCCATGAAGTTGATGGGTTCCCAAAATAGGGTGACCCGGAAAGAGTCGACTGGTGCCACACGTCCCAGTACTGTAATAGGGTAATCTTCTAGAGGGATACCCAGCTAATGTCGTCGATGAGTCCCAATGCCCAGTCCCGTAAAAGGGTACTCCACTAGAGGGAGGCTCAGAACCGTCATCAGGGACCACTTCCCAGCCCTGCTGGAGGTAAACCCGGCATCGGGGACCACTTCCCATCCCTGCTGGAGGTAAGCCCAGCATTGGGGACCACTGCCCAGCCCCACTGGAGGTAAACTCGGAATAGCTCGAGCCATCCCTGGTGGATGGTACTACTCGTTCAACACTGTTGTACTGGCCATCCCTGCTGGATGGTAACCCACTGGCCATCCCTGCTAGATTTTACAAGTGGCGATCCCTGCTTGAAACAACCTCAGCCCTGCTCGAAACAACCTCAACCCTACTAGAAACAACCTCCTGTGTAAAGGATCGGTGCCCGTGTAAAGTGTTGGTCACACTGATTCCATAAGAACTATTCTAAGGAACACGAAGGAATGGGAGAAACTCCCCGAGCCTCTCAGGGTGATCACGCTCTAATCCTCTGAGTCGCTCTCGAAGAGGACCAAGACATCTCATCCCAGAAAGTGGGAGAGACACCCACACTATACGAGTACACATAGTCGTAAATGGTGACACAGTCCGAAGAAAGGGGTACGGTACTAAAACCCCTCACAGCTGAAAAAACAAAGGAACCAAACCAACTCCATCGTCCAAAGGAGAATAGAACCAGGGGAAAATTCAACCCTACTGGTCAAAAAACGAGAACAAAAAGGACCCTCTACGTCGCGAGAGGTCAAAGGTACGCAAAGAAAAACACTACACGCACAAGGGGCCCACACAACATGTGGCCCCAAGTCAACCCCAACCGAGCGCACAAACGTTCTTAGGTAAAAACAACCACATGTCTCTCCAAGTGTTCATGTATATTCCCAGAGTATACCACGTTCCAGCACAAAGGCTATCGTGCACATGACACCCAACGTCAACACGAAGAGTGTAATGTTACAACTCCAATGTGCCACCTCATCAGCCCATGCCTGACCAACCACATCTCTTCAAGAATTTACATCACTCACACGGGAGTCCACGTGATCACACGCCAAGGGTTCTTTGCAAACACCATAGGAAGAACCTCCACTGGTACACCTTTCATGCTACCACATTTAATAATATTGCGTAATAGGATCCGTCCACCCAAACAGATTACACCATTGAAATCCTCGTGGAAAAACATGTGAGATTGACTACTTACTCGCCTCCAATGGTTATCTGACATAAATGTCACTGACACCGCTTTACGACCAAACGACGTCCCGTGATCCCAAGCCTCAGCCCCGAAAACAGTTAGGCGCATCGCACCATTGCGATCCCCTCAGGAAAAAACGTCAAAAGAACTACTCACTTGAGTGGAACGGATATCCAGAGAAAATGATGCATTCTGGCGCACCGCACACGAGTTGTGCTACGTGGGACCCGCATCCCTGTCCCAAAACACAACAAATAGATCGTACAATTGCGATCCTCTTGAAAAAGTACATAGTTTTGACTAATCACTTGTCCAAAAAGGACACACGGTGAAGGAGATAGAAATTCACCGTCAACGCCCAAAACGGATCTCATGGTGCCCATACAAACATGTGGAATTAGAGAGGGTGGATTTCACCATTGCAATCCCCTCAGAAAAACACCCAAATACGACTACTCGCATGCCCCGAATGGACGCCCGATGAGAAAGTCTCTAAACGCGGCTCACAGGTCGGAGGACGGGTCATGGGTCCCACACCTCAACTACTGTTTTAGGGCCCAAAACCATACAAGAAAACTCGGTCTCGATGCCAGGGTCGCAACACCACTAACGGCGCTCAGAACGGACATCGGATGCATCCATGCCGTCCAAAACAAGATCCCACGGAAAAACATCAATTCACTTAAAGGCGCGATGCGCCTCTGAGGCCCCACGTTTCGGGAATGAAAAATTCCTGAAACCATCTCAAAATGTCCGCCATGACGTCTGGAGTACACTGCTACAGACGAAATGAAAATCAGAAACCAGTAATTAAAATTACAGGCATCCGAAGGCGGGTGGGAACAGATCCCCTTGGGCTGTACCGGCCTGGGCTGGCCCACGTTGGCCGGGCCGGTGCTGAGCCGCGGTCCACCGCCGACCCCATGCCATTGCGCACGGCTGCCGCCTGAGGACCCCACCGACCTCCATGCTCGCTCGAACGCCTCCTCCTATGAAGACCCACCTCCGCCGGCCTCCGCTCCACCGCGACACCCTACGGCCGCCTCCTCCTCTGAACGCCGAGCTGCCGCCACTGGAATCCCCAAATCTGGCCGGGAAGCTCAAAAAACAACGGATTTCAGAAAACAACCATGGTCACCTCCAAACTCGTATTTTCAATCTGAATGATGCATCAGATAGCTCAGAAAATATACGACACAATTATGGGATTTTTTTGAAAATCCAACAGCAATTCAACGTGATTAATCATGGTCAAAGTAGGTGCAGGGAGAATAAAACGAAAACGACAAATCCTACCTTGTTGGGATTTTCCCGGAGCATCGCCGCACATCCGCCGGAGTTGTCGCGCCTCTCCGGAGAGGTAGAGGAGAGGATGGAGGAGGATCTTATTCCTTGGGAGAGCTCCTTCCAGTAGATGGACAAAGGGGGAGAGGGGGGGGGGGGGGTTAAGTGTTTAAATAGAAACACACTTAACCACCCACCAATCGGCCCGTACCCGAACTTCCGGTGGGGTCAAGATTAAGCATCCCCTAGGCCAAACACCACATCCCGAGTACAATGGAGGTCTCAGAATTTTATTCTGAGGCCCTGTTAAAACGTTATTAAATTCAACGGCCAAAGCCGCCAAATTACGAAAATGCCCGTGGGGCCATTTTTCACAGACGACCCACACCTGTGAACGTTACACCACTCCTAGGGTAAAAACCCCATTCTGCACCCATCCATAAACTCATATTTAGGATCCGAAGCACCATTTAAATGTTATCCCATTTATTTGGCGTGCCCAGTGTGAACGCACTGAAAATTTAATTCCGGCCACACCGGGGCTCGGAATCGCACGCCGTCTGAAGGAGAAGCTATCGAATAATATAAAGAATATTCCAAATTCTTTAAAAGAAAAAAATGGGCTCTCAAAATATATATTAAATATTATTTGAATAAATTTTAAATAATTTATTCACAATTTATTTTTCATTGATTCACTAGATTTCCACATCTAAATAAATAATAATAATATTGTTATTATTATAGACATGGATTTCTATGGGGATTAAATAAATAATAAGGTAACATAAAAAATTATTATTTTTCAACCCTATCACTATTTAGAACAAATTATATTATTTATAACCCTAAGTGTTTCCATTTGTTTTGGTTATACACAATGGTGCGAAATCCTCTCAAGCCCAACTGAGAACCTATCCAATAATGCTCCCATGACTGGTGAGAAATCCACCACAAATAATATTCTTTATTCTATAGATATCAATGAGATTAATTCTTCAAAGTGATTCTTATTGCGATTTAAGATGAACAATGCAATAATTACGATCTTTCACGCTATCACTGAGAGATTCTTATAGTGATTTTCAGAGGTTTGTAGATCACATGTGGATCTATAATAGAGGAAATATAAAATTTATTACTTTGACACAATGGCAGTATGAAGCAGATACACTGTTATATTCTTCAACAAACAATGACATTATCGTAAGGAAATTCTTTAACTTCCTAAATTAATTATAAATCATTATGTAATGGTCCTTTATTTTGGATCCCATGTTCTCATGTCAATTAATAGTTTTCTTAATTATATTGGTAAAATTATTCTTTGTTTGTGTATATCTCATATTAATAATCAATTATGATTAAATCAGTGCTGAGAAACACCAACTGGCGCTACTGCTGCTCCTAAAACCAATAAGTGGTATCATAGTGGTCACATAATTATTTATAAATATTTAAATATTATTGATTTATTTATGAATTTTTCATTAGTTTTCAATTGGTGTTTAATCATTCATTAATCATAATCTTGAGATCTTATCCTCTTCCTTTTTTCTCACAAATATAATAGATAAAAAGATTAATTATGAAAAAATAACATCCTTAATACTCATCCAGTGGTTTGGAGGATTCTAGATGGATAACATAATAATAAATTATGTATAGCCCATTGGTACATGAAATTTACCATTAATTAATTCACCAAGAAATCCTAGGAATTAAAATGGAATTAATTTTGTACAAGTGAATTTATTACATGTGGTGTGTAATTAATTCACAACATATTAACTAGGCCATACTAGTGCACAGTTAACCAGACTGCACAGTGTGTAAATTGTGTACACAACATGTAGTCCATTAGTCAAATATAATCCATGTGGTCCCAGACAAGATGTGTGTATTGTAAGATTTTAACTCGGAGATCACCTGTTATGTATCCCATGTGCACGACATGTACTCTATTAATTTTCCTATAAGCACCACACACTTCGTCCCTCGGAATGTGTCTTGAATAGGTGATGAATAATTATACAAGACATGTACCTAGATTATACATGTCATGTATGTTACTTGGTTATGAAAAATATTAAAATTAATTTATTATACAACTTATACTATATTAACATGTGTTCCATGTTTCATGTAGTTGACTTGTACATTCCATGCGATGGGTTGTATATATAAATATATATTAAAATTTTAATTAATTTCTACATAATATGTAGAAAATCCTATAGTGTGTAATTTGAAATAAAATGATTACTCATCTCAAGATTGATTGGATAATAATTAAGATAAAATAATTATTAATTAATGAAGACAACTAATTGACTCGAACGCGGATTATATTAAATAAGAATGTCTTTGATTAAATGATATTTTATTAAATTTGTAATTCATTTCTAGTATATGGATAATCATGACATAGGACAGAACATTGAATGTGATTAGTTTCATTATAATTTATCATTAAATTAAATTTATGGTTTGTGTGTCATCCCTCGTCTCATTATATAAGAGTCAGAATTCCCATGATTTCCTTTTATGTAAACTAACATAACCAAACATATGGTTCCCCTCACTTGCTTGTGGGTAAGAGATTATGTAATGGATGGATCTCTTATGTGATTAAAGGTATTTAAATTTTGGATTTGAGGTGAATCCGATATAAGAAATGCATAGAAGGATATGTTTTAACTGAAATATATACCAATTCATGTTTCAAGGAGTTTTCCCCTAGGACAATGGTTAGTTTTAATCCTATAAATAAACTAATGTTAGAACAAATTGGTTAAATACCCTAAGAGTGTGGTTGAATCAGGTTATGAATGATTAAAAAAGACATCCCCTGTGGAACTTTTTTTATTTTTAAACAAAACAATCATCACTATATTCCCCATAGAAATGTATGAATTGAAAATAAATAATGCACAAGACACAGTGATTTTAATTGGTTCAACCTCAATGGGATACATCTAAGAAGCATACAATTAAAGTGTGCCAATGTACCCAATCCACTAAAGGTCACAACCAAATTACAAGGATTGGGGTAGATCACTTCTATGCCCAGGCTTACTGTCATTACAATGTTTAGGGTCAGCTCACTACTTTCCGAAGCGTCACTCCCTAAATCTCATTTGATTGCTCCTTACTGGTGGAAATCATCACATTTTTACTATTACTTTTCACATAGATCTGGAAAGGTTCCACTCACAATTTATGGACATGTAGGTCCCTTAATTATCAATAATTAATGCATTTTAAGCTGTATGTAGATACTTTGTTGAATTCCCTCTTTTTGTAAATTTGTATTTTGAAAAAATTAATTTCTGAGAACTATTTTAGAACATATGTGAACTTTCCGTCATCCTTTGTGAACTCCCTTGAATCCTATGTGAATTGTGTTTCACCATGTGGCATGAGTACTTCGCAGTCACCTTTCCCTCCATGGTGTTCCCCTTGCATAATGGATGGATGAGGGATCGTGGATCACCTCTAAATGCAGTCCATTTTTCCTTGGTGGGATACAGATCCCTACAAAACCCTTTGGCAGAATTGATTCCCACAAACTACTTTCTCCTCCATAGAATCTTCCCTCATGAACTCTTCTCCTTTGTGGAATTCTTCATCATTTACTACATCAGATATCACAAAATTCATTCAGGAGATATTATCCTTTCTAATAAAATTAACACTACATAATAATTTATTTATGGGTCTTTATATAAGAGAATTAATCAACAAAACCCACTAATCGGAATTACCCAAAACATTGATGTGGTACAACCTTCACTATGAACTGATCTCCAGTCTTCACAACACATTTATCTTTTATGGAAGCTGATGACTTCCAAAAATTATCACCACCTATTAATGGAAAACTATTATCTTCTTATAAACAATGATCCTCTAACAATCTATGAGCTTCCCTTGAACTAATCTCACTATTTTTCCTACATAGCGTGCTTCGTGACCCGCATAGTGCTTCTATGTGAAAATTCTTCCTTTATTGATTTTCCTTTGTCGTTTAGAATAACCCCTTTATAGTCTGTGAACTATGATACATGATCTGTGAACTCCTTAAAAAAATTATTTTTCATTAGAAAGAACTATCGATATCGAGGAAAAAAATTTGTCAAATAATTGGAAACTATTCCACCTTAAACTTATACTTCATCAACACCAACCATACTGGTTCAATTTCATCTGGCTTTTCAACAAACATAATCACCCCAAAAACACTAAGAAAACACCTTGAGGGATCTTTTTATAACAATATCCCCCTTGGGGGTTTTGAACAACTCTTAAAATATTTATACATTGTTAAATATTATTATATATTCTACTAACATTAGCTTCTTTTGATATATATTATAATCAAATATTTACACATCATACACTCTAAGAACATAAAATCCATTCTTATCATGAGAAATAAGAGTATAATGAAAAGTTACTCAATGAATAAATTAATTTCATTCCAAAACTAATCATATTAATTCATCAGAAACCTCATCTGTCATTATATATAACCTTTGATCAATTACCTTTAGCATCATTGGATTTAAAACTCCCCATATTTCACTACTAACCCTATCAGCTTCTCTGCAATCTTGAATAATAAATTTTATCCCATTTTAAAGCAAAAATTTCTCCCCCTTTATAAACAAACCTGAAGGCCACTCATTTGAGGTCTGCAACAAGGTAAAGAACATAGTTCAACATTTTATGGAAGAACACGCCATACGTCTTGGAGAGGGGATCCCACATCCACACTTTTTCAAGTACTAGGAGTCAATTGAACACCCATAGTTAGTCAATTCCTTTAAAATGATACTTTAGGTAAGTCCTTTGATATAATTCCTATTACCTATAGTTTTGTGAACACATAATCCATATTCTGAATCCCTTACTCCACCTTATCCTTTATAAAATGATACTTGATTTCAATGATCATTGACATTTAGTGATGGAATATATTTTTTCTGATATTTATAGCACGTTAATTGTTATAATTTATTCTGATTGAAGACTTCACTTCAACTCCCATATCATCAAACCACTTTTCCAATTACTTATTGAATAATTTATATGATTTTTTTGAGAATTAAAAAAATATCCCTTCATCTCAATGAGATTAAACATTCCTATGTTTCTCCTTGTTGAGAATTAACACTTACTTTTGAAGACTAGAATGTACTTCAACATTGGATTCTTTCCATACTATATCCCATATAGTGTCTTCTAGTATTTCATACATAATAACACCCTATTTCATGTGAAGATTGATTTCATCAGAAATTCTTTTCAAAACATGTATGGATGATATTTATCAATGAGAATTATTTTATTTATGTTTTTGATAATACAATTTCTTTTATCAACTACTCCATTATAATGTGGAGTTCTTACTGCTTACACTTGGTTCTTTATCCCATGATTCTAAGGAAAATCCTCTACTTGTCTATTTTTTTATCTCCGTTCCATTATCTTTTCAGATCTTCTAGATTCATTGACCCAACATCTATTCAAATCCCCTCTAATAAGTTGTTATAAAACTAAACACCTAGTATTTGTGGTTGATGACTAAACCCATTCCATTCTGCTAAAAAATCATTTAGGAGAACATAATATCTCCTTCCATCAGTAGATCTTGGTGCAATATGTTGGAACACATAAATATTCAACAACTCAAGATATTTTGTTTACCTTCTTTCTTTTCCTTTATTGATATATAGAATGATCTTCCCTTATTTACAATCATCACATTTATAAGTATGATCACATGATAACCTAGGGAGGTCTCAAGTGACATCAAATTTCACCAGATCTTCCAAGGATGTTTTCTCAAGGGACCGAGATGTTTATTCTATAACTTTGTTTTCATCTTCATTGTAAAAAAAATCACATATCTACTTCTCCACATATATGGTAGAGATTCACATTTGTATTCTTTCCATAAAAAATAACTAAACTATCATTTTATTGATGACACAATATTTCTTGGAAAAAATATGGAATGTATGAAATCAAAAAATTGACTAAAACATTGTACGTTGTGACCAATATCTTCAACAATCAATAAATCATCACATCTCATGTCTTTTGCCCCAATATCTTCTTTTCCTGATCCAATTATTTTAAATCTCTCATCATTTACAAATCACACAATACCTTTATTTTGATATCTTATTATTATCACTATTTCTTTATTTCCAATCATATGGGAGGTTCATCCACTATCAATTATCCATATTCTAGTGAGATCAGATTCTTTGAAAGTAATATATAAAATGACTACATATTCAACTGTCTTCTTTTTTGTCCATGTTTTTGACTTCAAACCCCATTCATATTGATAATATGTATCTTACTCATTGTATGATGGACCATCTTCATCTTGTAAGGCTAAAAATTTATTTTTTATTTTCATATCATTTTATGATACATTGAATATATTCTGATGACCATATTCAATCATATTTGGAACATTTATCTACATTGTTGATGCGAAATATCTTGACATGTGACCAAATCCTCCACACCTAAAACAATGACCACAAAATGATGATGGATAATGTTGAGATCTTTATGGATTTGTCTATTACTCTTGTTCAGTTTGGTACCTCTTAGATATGGAACATTAATTTGTTGAGTGTCCCATTTTTTCATAACAATAACATCTAATGAGGGTGTATTCCTTTGTGATAATACTATTCTACTGATCCTCCTTTGGGTTCTCTGAATCTTCTAATTTTGATTTTTCCCCAATCAATATTCAACCTTGGAGTGGGAGCATGCGGTCTAACTTCAACCATTACTGCTTTCTATTTGTGATCAAACTCCACAACATCTATATCATTCTGATATATTATTAATTTCCTAACACTCCTTGGTTTTCTTTATTGGAACACTAAATTCTACTTTTAATTTTTCTATTTCCTTTGTATCCTACTCTTCTAGAATCAAGAGTTTCTCTTGATCTTTCACCTTCCTTCTCATACTAAAAACTTTTTATTCAAGATCCTCAATGAATTTGATTTGATCTTTTGTAGTATTACTCGAACTATCGATATATATTTTCTATTAATAAATTTTGAGTGTTTACTCAGAAACCTTTTTTGAGTTCTCTGGAATTGAAGACTTAAGCCTTTCAATATCATCCTATTGCTCAAAATTTTCTTCTTCCTATTGTTTCATATAGAGTTTTCCATTATTAACCACCTTGTTAGATTTTTTTTTGGCTCTACAAATGTTTATCTCTTTAATAGTAGCTTCTAATTCGACCTAAAGGTGAACTATTCATTCAAATTATCCTTCATCATTTTCACTATCTTACTTTATTTTGGATTTTTTGATAACTGAAACCATAACATCTGATCCATGATCCTTATGGTCTTCCAATTATTCTGCCTCAGATTCTTCTGAACATTTATCTTTGTTTGAAATCATACTCTTCTTCTTGAATAAATTTCTCTTTGTACTCCTCTTACATTTCACATTGTCTGAATACATCATCCTGATAATTTCATCATTGTCTTCATCATCACATTAAACCTTCTTAGGACACTATTCTATAAGATATCCAATCATTCCACATCAAAAACATGTGTGTAGATGATTACCTTTGACCTTTACTATTCCTTTTTGAAGATTTGTGGAGAGATATGAATCATAATCAACCACACTATTTTCATCCTGACTATTTTCAATAGTGATCTTATTCATAGACTTAAATTCCACTTCAGTGTGGGTTCCCTTTTCTACAAGATAATTATCACCATTTATCATCTCATATCTGACAAGAGTATTATTCATGCTTTCTAATGTTTTCCCCTTTAGATATTTATCTTATAATAGAGAAACTTTTGAATTGAACTGAGGTGTAAGTATTCTCAATATTCTCTTAAAAATATTTACTCTTTAATAATTTATTTTAGACCATGAATGTATTCTATAACAAGATTCACCATGTCATTGAATACATCAACAAACTCATTTGGGTGCATTCTAGGATCCTCATACTTGTTCCAAAATACTTATTGCTTTGATCTATGAATTTATTTTCACCATCCTAAATATTTAGCAGCTTCTCCAACATATCATGTGATGTTTTACATAACATTACCATTGTAATGATTTTATTGGATAAGTCTACCCACAATGAAATGATTCCTTTGGATTCATCATCCACTTCCCTGTAATCAGATTTTAATAAAACTCCACTATCCATACTGGATTAATTTAAATAAATCATAGCTTCAAACACATCTATATTCAATGATAGAAATAAGTGTAGCATTATATTCTTCAATAGCTGAAAATTTTTTCCCTTAAAGATCTAAATCCCTTTGTGATTATCAACTTCAATTTATTCAACTAACAGACAACCAATTACTTTCAACCTTTAGCTTTGATACCAATTGTTATCCCAACTTGTTAAATGCCCTTAGAGGGGGGTGATTCTGGGTATCAAAGATTAAAACAAACACCCCATTGGATCTTGTTTCTTTGTTACATAAAAAACTATTCTATCTATTTCCCATAATAATGTATGAATAGAAATTAAATCATTCATAAGGAACATAAATTTTACATGGTTCACCCTCACTGAGATATATCCAAGGGGAAAAATGAATGTTTTCTAATGTACTAAATCCACTAATGCTCACTACCAAATTTCAAGTATTGTGCTACATCACTTCTATTCCAAGGCACACTCCCTTTAAAATCTTTAGGTTCATCTCACTTCTTTCCCAAGGGTCACCAATTAACTTTCTTTCAATGGCTCATTAATGGTGGAAAGCATCAGCTTCTTCTTCTTCCATTGATTACTACTCTAGAAATGTTTTACTCATAGTTTATGGACATATAGGTCTCTTTGTTATTAATAATGAAGGAATCCTCAACTTTATGTACATTCTCTATTGAATTTCCATTTTTCAGATATTGTTAGTTTGGGGATGTTTATTTTTCAAACTATTCTAATCCCTACCAAAAGCTATCCTATATCATCTTCAAACTTCCTTGAATCATCCAAAAACTACATTTAACTACATGGTGAGAGTGATTCGTGATCACCTTTCTATTCACGGACCACCCCCATCGTTGTGGACTACTGATTCATCGTGGACTGACTCAGATACAGGGTCCCTTTTCCTTTACATGCCATAGATCTCCATAAAAATCATTGGTGGAATTGATTACCATGAACTACTTCCTCCTCCAAGGAATATTCCCATTTGAACTCTTCTCCTTCATGGAATTCTACCTCGTGAATAACTTAGGACTTCACCAAAATCATCCCAGATTGATGATTTTTTCTAATTAAATTTTATATGATTAATAATATTAATAGGGGTCTTTATAAAAGCAAATAGATTTGAAAACCTTGTTAATATAAATTACCCAAAACATCGATGTGGTGCAATCTTCACTACGAACTACTATGCAGTCTGTATAGCGCATTTATCCTTTATGGTGGATTATGAAATTGAAAAATGGGCAACACCTATTAATAAAAACAATGAGATTCCCAGGAAGGATGAACCTCCAAATAACTATTAAATTTTTAAGATCCAATTTTTTTACGTGGTCTTCATGGCATGCTTCAATGTCAATATAGCATTGCTATGTAGAATTTCTTCCTTTGCTGATTTTCCTTTATCATTCCACATTCCTCCTCTGTAGTCCAGGAACTATAATTCACAGCCTATGATCTACTATTCCTGAAATCCTTTGTATAAAACCATCCTTTTTTATAAAACAAACTCCTGATTTTGAGGCCTAAAAATTTAGAAAACACTGATAAATTACTCCACCTTAAACATATTCTTCGGTAACACCAACCATACTAATTCATGATCATTTGGATTTTTAAACAAACATAATCATCATAAAAATACCAATATGATACTGTGAGAGTGTTTTTTGCAACAACTAACCATTAAGAAAAGATCATGATCATACCATTGTTATTATTTTATTTTTTCCAAGTTTCATGGTTAATTTCACTATTAATGTTTTTTCATGATCAAATAAATTAATGAAATAAACAGACAAGAATGATAGAACTAAAATAAATTATATTATACAGAAACTTTTTATAATACATGGTTAATAAATTTATGTAAATCCACTTATTATTAACAAGAATTTAATAAAGTTAAAAAGTTCTATTTATTTATAAAGATTAGAATCCCTCAACTCTGTATATTAAGTTGGTATATCCTTACACTAAATAGGTAGGAATCAATCCATATTTAAAAGTGATTGACCGACCTATATTGGGGTGCTTTCAATTATCAATGAATTTCAATTTTATGTTTTGGGATAACATAAACAAGTTTACATTAAGGGTTGTTGGCCTCTGTGAGACTTAGTGAAACTAGTAAGAAAAGTCTTAAGGAAATCTAATTTTATGATTTTAGTATTAGGGAGTCTACACAACATATCATGTATTAATGGGTCAATGTAGTTCGGAAGATGTTCCCACCTAAATACCATCGATCAAATTATCATGCCTCATTTTTTTATGGGAAGTGGCATATAGATCCTTTCCACTAAAGAATCTAGTTAATAGGATATTTTTATACAAATGATTTGGGATATTATATTTCAAAAAAATAGTGGGAGATTAAAAAATTTAATATTTATTATCTTTTTTTATTAGCTAAAGTGATAAAAATTTTCTCTTCTTAGTTATATAAATGACAACAATGACATAAAACATATAACTATGATCCATACATGAGATGGATAACCTTCTCACTAGAGCTAATTTTCAATAATAAGAAATTTTCTTGCACATTATCCTACACCATTAAAAGAAATTATATTTGTTGGAAACCCTTATCTGTGAAGTTCCTGGACAAGAGGCCAATGAGGAAGAATCATATCTCCATGAGAAACATTTGGATGATTCCACATATTTCAAATTTTTAATGCTATTTTACATGGACAATGAGATTATAAAGTAACACGGGTACATGGAAGAATATAGAATGATATATCACCTAGGTGATCTCTATCAACATAAGGATATACAAGAGAAATACAAGATCTCAAATTCACTATTAACAAGTAATCTTGGAGATTCAGTGTCATATGGGACTTATTTAGTCAAGATTATTGGACTCATAGAGTGATTAGACATCTTGGGCACCAAATTACTAGATGAGATATACACATATCACATTCTTTCTTCACCACCTTAATAATTCTATAGTTTTATTGTAAATTACAACATGATAAATAACATGAAGTGTATTTTGAAACTTCTTACTCTCATACACAGTTCTTACAGGGAAATGTGGTATGATAAACCTGAAGTCCTTACGACGAATAAGAAAATGATGAACAAGGTAAAGGGGCCCAATAGTCACCCTATGAATAAATCTCCTAGGAACTATGCTTTTATGGTGAAAAATATTCAATGTATAGTGAAAAAAAGCAAGTAGTTTGTTTTTCATGTGAAAATTATGCCACTAGATAAAGAACTACACCCTGAAGCAAGCGGATGTTAAATTAAATTCGTTATCATGTGAAATATTTATATATCTACATATTAGTTATTATATAGATCTTGTGGTTCTCAAATATCTATCCAAATTTATAAACCAAGTAAATTGAAAAATATTTCCAGATGGGAGTTTGATCTTTGAGAAGACAATGGATAGAGTCTTTTTTCCTTTTCTATAGAAGACTACCACCTTCCATTTCTAACCAAAATGATTTTAGTTTTAAATAATATTTATTTTTTACCAAAAAATAATAAAAATATTATCTTTATTTATTTCCTTGGAATATATGGTTTTAGTTTCAAATTTGGAAATAAATAATTCTCCTTTTATGAAGAAAACATTTATTATATTATGAAAAAACTAAATAATGGACTTCTTGTATTAAATTGTAAAAAAAATTGTAAATTGATAATGAATCATGTCTTCACGGATTATAAAACATGCAATTGTGGAATCACCGTATTGGTCATTTAAATGAGAAGAATCCAAAAAATTTCCATTAAGATGTATATTTCGACTCTTTTGATCTAATACCACATGAAAAATGGCATACTTATTTCTAAGAAAAAATGATCAAACCATAATTTTATGGACAGGGTTTAGTTGCTATAAAGCTTCTAGGATTGATTCACACTGATGTGTGTAGACCATTTATAGTAAAAGATAGAGGATGATATTCTTAACTTATACCTTTTAATAATGTATTACGATTATATTATCATATATAATTGATGTGGTATAATCCTAAAGACAATGATAAGTTCAAATAATTCAAGTATGAAGTTAAGAATCAACTTGGTAAGAAGATAAAAAGCATCAATCCGATCAAATTGGTGAATATCTTAACCAATAATTTTTGAATTTCTATGAGAGTTTGGGATTCATCCCAAAATTATTCCCAATTATACACCACTGTAGAATTGTCTTAATGAAATGGGGAATCATACATTTCATGAAAATATAAGGTGTTGATGATTTATATTGATCTTCCCATTTCCTTTTATTAATATGCATGACAAGATACAACATACATTTGAAATTGAGTACCAACTAAGGAGACTAATATAATTCCTTGAGTTAATGTATTGATATAATTAGTTATTATTAAACACTCATGTATTGGAATTCATGATATTTATTATGAATTTATCAGAAAATAAACTAACACCCTATGGAATAAAGTGTATCTTTATAGGGTATCCCAAGGAAATAAGGGGATACTATCAATATAACAATAAAGTCAATAAAAATACTTTTAAATTCAATATATATTTATTGATACTTATAAAATACTCATGAAAGATAATGTTATCAAGATTGAATTCAACTAATTTGATGCTCAAGATACAGAAGAGTCGTACAAGAACAAATTCCCTAGGTCCCCGTGTAAAAAGTTGTTCATGAAATAGTCGCACTATGCAGAAGAACCAAAGAGGTAAGAGAACTTGAAAGATATGATTTTCTAGTTACCAAAATAGTGACTAATTATAGGGTGACAATAATGAACCTCCATACTACAAGGAGGTAGCATAGAGCTTCAAATATATAATATGGAAAGAATGCATGAATTCTAAGATGGATTCCATATATCATAGCCATGTTTGGGTTCTGGTTGATCTACTAGTTGAAGTAAATCCTATTGAGTGTAAATGATAATTTAAGATAAAACTAGACACATAAGGTAAATTATGCACCTATAAAACAAGTATAGTGGATAATTTGTTTAAATGGTGCTAATGAATTGAATATGATGAAACATTATCTCTAGTTTCCTAGTTTAAATCCATTATAATTAATCTTTTTAAATAAGATATTACCATGACTATTAAATTTGGAAGTTGGATATGAAAACAACATTCCTTATTGGGAACCCTTATAAAGATGTATATATGATACAACAAAAAGGGGTTGTCACCCAAAATACTTCCAAAAAGGTTTTCAAGTTATAAATATCCATTTATGGATTGAAGTAAGAATCTAGTTCATGAAATAATAAGTTTGATGATTCTATAGAATAATTCAGTTTCATTAATAATTAAAGTGAACCTTATGATTACAGTAGGATTAGGGTGAGTGTGCACATCATCCTAGTTGTATATGTTAATGAAATATTAATTATTTCAAATGATGTTCTAGTCTTATAGACATTTAATGAATGGTTAAACATGTTCTTCTCAATGAAGGGATTAATTGAATTATCATATATTTTAGTGATCACGATTATTACTGAAATATCCAAGAGGATGACTGAACTTTGTGATGGAATATACATTGGCCATATACTAAAAAAATTAGTATAGAACTATCTGAGAGAGGATTGGTTCTAGTGTCACATGGTGTGCATCATTGAAAAAATTGTGTCCTAGGACATAAGAGGAGAAATAAATAATGATTATAATCATATAAACTTCAATGATACTATCGATCACGTATTCTTTGTTATGTATTTGGCTTGATATTTCCCATTCCATGATCATGGTGCGTAGATATAAAGCTGATCGAGGTGAACAATATTTGTCTACTGTTAAGGTTATCCTGAGGTATCTGATAATAACTAAAAATATGTTCCTATTTTATGAAGTATAAGAGTATATAGTAATCATGGGTTGTACTGATTCTAGTTTTCCATCATATAATAATGATCTAGATATGTAGTCATGTTATGTTTTTAGTCTCAAAGAAGGAGCTTTGAGATGGAATAGTTCAAAATAGAAAGTTGATTCTGATTCTACAATAGATTCTAAGTATATAAAGGCTTATTATGTAAATAAATAATATATTTTTATATGAAAATTTATGTAATAGATTTATTTGGTTCCTATTAGTAAATACCACATCACATTATATTGTGAGAATACTACAACGTTGGGGCATGCAAAGGATCTAAGGTCACATCAACGAACAAATCATATATGTTTTAAGTACCAACTATTGAGGGATTTTCTTCATATGGGTGAAGTTTAATTAATAAGAGTTTATATTAAAGATAAATAATGTACCCCTTTACTAAATCCGTATATTATTGGAAGCATTATTATCATGTGAGATCTAGCAGACTTAAGATTGTTATAAGTTGGCCCTAGTGCAATTTGGTATCTATTGGAGTAGGTTCCCTAGAACTAACATCTATGTACTTTATGATTACCAATATTAATTATTTAAAAATATTATAAACATTTTATCACATCATTACTGTTAATTTATGTGATATAATATATAATAATTTCCTAAGATTAACTGCCGAACTAAAAGGTCATAATTTTTTTTATTATGATGGGAACCTATAATTTCCACAAAACTATTCATAAAGATATGTTCTATAGGTGTATAATATGATTTTATGGGACAATAATGATACAATATATCTTGGGTGGAGTCTCATTGGACTTTGAGGCCCTTTTTTATAGTATACGCACTTGGTAATTTTCAGTGGAGGAGATTATGGGAAAATGACATGCCAGTAGGAAATCCACATGTACATGTTCATTGTATGTTTCTATCTGTGGATGTGTGTATTTATCCTTATAGTTTATTATTATTATTAATGAATATTATTATTCATTTAAATTGATGCATCAATGATGAATGTGATGATATATGTTCACCGTGAAGTAGGATATGTTGGGTGCATCAGGAGTAATATTTCATTAAAAATAATATGAGAAAGGATTTGTACCTTTTTTTTATTAAAAGAAGTTTATATCTTAGTCCCTATTATGGAAATTAAATATCCCAAATAAATCCATGGACATGGTGTTTTGGGGGAAAGTTCATTTTTGTAATGTCAATGGATGAGACAAAAAACACGTAGTTTGATGACACCAACATACAACCTACTTGATTAGACATATCATGAAAAGGGATTATATTACACAATAAGAATATATATGAGGATTTATGTCATTTAAAAATTAACTTCATTTACTATGGTAGCCTTTCCATGTTTCTTGATGCTGACTATAGACCCTAGCTGACTTTGCATAAAGTTAATGAGAATGACGCCTAAAGGGTCACACATTAAGTGTATCCAGAATCTCAGTTTTCTAGAACCCTAGTTAAATAATAATATTTTATATTATTTAACCTGTTGAGTAAATATTATTCCCATTCATGTTTTAACAATTATTTATGTTTTCATGATCACATATTTTCATTCATTAATTATTGGAGAGAATATTTTGTGAGTGGAATATTTAATAAATATTTATTTTTTATTTAGTGAATATAATATATATTTTTTGATTGATAATGAATGCAATGATATTTTTTCATTAAATAAATAGTCATTATTTCAGGGATGAAAAAAATTGTCAAGGAATAAAGAATTGAGGATAAACGACTGGTGAGAAATAATATATATTAAATTTTATTTGTATAAATTTTAAATGATTTATTCATTAAATTATATCTAATTAATTCAATAGTTTATTTAATGTCATGGTATAATAATATTACAATTATTGACATTGGGTTCCATAGGCATTAGTGAAATAATAAAGTTTCATAAGTAATTATGATTTTCTAAGACTAGCACTATTTGAACATAATTATATTATTTTAAAACCATAATTTTCACCATTTGTATTGGTTGTGCACAACGACTCCTTAGAGTCCTCTCATTCCATAGAAAGAACCTCTCTAAGAACACACTCAAGAACACAGAGTGATCCCCCTGTACCACCATTCTACATTCTTATGAGATATAGGAGAATACTTCTTTAAAGTGATTCTCATTTGGATCAATGATGAATGACAGATGAATTTAGATCTTTCGTGCTAGCACCCAGAGCTCCATACAACAATGTTTGAAGGTTTAATGATCATAAGTTGATCATTTCTAGATGTAATATACTCATTATTACTATATTAAAAAGATAAAACTCCATAGATACATTATCATATTCATCATAAAAGAAATAATTTATCATAACATAATTATATAACTGCTAAAATTAATTATAAATCCTCATGAGATGATCTTGTGATTTGGTTCTGACATTCTTATGATAATTATTTTTTTATTCAATTATGTTAGTGACGATGTTATTATTTGATGTAAATCAAATATTAATAATCAATTACGATAAAAGGATTATTTGATCACCCCCACGGGTTCTTTAACTACACATGAAACCAATATTTTCAAACAATTTTATAAATCAATTTAAATGAAAACTACAACCATAAAATAATGAAAAAACCATAAAATGGAACCAACGTATCCATAAGGCATAAAAAAATAAACAACTAAAGTAACGATTCCATGATAACCAATCAAGAGTTAGGGGATGCAAACATCTTATATAATGTGAACCCATACGTAATACTTAATAGGACAAGGTATCATGGGAAACTATATAGGTATCTAGTAATACAGACCCAAAATAGTGACTAGAACCCTAAGAAGACACTAAAGATCCACCAATGTCCTAGTAGTCTTATATAACTATTTAGGATATATAATCCATATTAGCATAACTCAAGCAACAACAAGACACGTAATCCATCTCCTTAGATCTCATCCTCTATAATCAGGAAACAATCCACAGTAAACAAAAAATCTACACTATGGATTGCAATCATCTATGTCATCTTTCAATTCCATGTATTTTGTTGATGTTAATCAAACACTTAGTGCGCATACAAGGAAACCAAATGACCTTTATCAGGATCAAGAATCAAACACAATACAAAATCCTACCCCTCACTTCCAATACTCTCACATGAAGCAACCCCTATTTTCTTTTCACAAGCATCAGAAAATATAACAAGGATATATTTAACTTGCCCCTTGGGATATATAATTTATACCAACATATTAAAATAAGGATCTTAATGATGGTCATATATATATATATATAAAGATACATTATAAAGTTCTAACCAGTCTTTTCTTTAAAAATAATATATAAATGCCTTGAAATTTCAAACCATTTGGTAATATTTCTTTAAAATAGTACTTGAAATAAAATAATGTAAAAAATTCATAAAAAATTAAAACAAACCCCACTTTATTGAAATCAATTTATGAATAAAAAACTTTTAACCCAAAACCATTTAAGAAATCAAACCATTAACTTATTTTCAATCAACTCTATATAAACCATGCTAGTCCTTTTTTTATGAACAAAATATGGAAAAAAACATTGAATGATAAAATAAAATTTAAACAAGACACTTATACATATTTTAAAGCACTTATCATTCAAATAATTACTTTATAAAATTTAAAAAAAAACACGAAACACCATTATGCCAACTGAAAAATCCTTCAAGTCATTTGTGTAATAAATATGAATTATCACAAATAATGACAATTTAGTGAAAAAGTAATTATAGACAATTAATAATTAAAAATCATGATTTTTAATTGAAATACACCAAAACATTTACCTATTTTAGGTTAAAATCAAGATGCAACACATTTTCTTGGATGGTGAATTCAAAACTGAGCATGAATAAACCCTCTCCAATACCTAAACAACCAAAATCCCCAATTTGAACAACCCTAAACCCTATCTCATCCATTATAACCTCTAGGATTTTTGGTAGTGAAATGAGACAAGATGAAATGATAATAGTGAATAGGATAAGGGAAAAAAGATAGAGGGATGTATTTACCAAAATAATCTTCTAGAAATTTTATGGAAAGAGGCCTAAAATAGAAGGATAATGTAGGTGGAGCACCCTTATGTGAGATTTAGACACGACCGAAATATTGAAGGACAAGAGAGTATATAAAACCCAAATAATTAAAGATGGAATATTTTGTAAAATCAATTATGAGTTATTTTAAAAAACATCCCAAATTAGGTTGCATGATTTACTGAATTGTGTGCCAATTGTGCAGCTCACACTGGGACCAACATGGACACCTTTCATGTTCTATCTACATGGCCGAATATCCATGAACTAACCAATAAAAACCCACTGCTAAAAACTAAATAAAATACATGGGTTCCTTTCATAGTTTCCCCTAATAGTTTGTATGTTATGCACCAACACCATAAGCCCAAAAGGTCTTACATGGGTTCTACAGAATTTTGGAACAAACTGCCTTCTACCCACGAAAAAAATCATGTTCTAAAAAATGAACCATAAAACTCCCTATGTAGTAATTCCGATAGTATTTCCCCTTCCTCATAGGTGGGAGGGGCCGAGAAGCTTAATGATTTTCATAGAGAAAAAAATATCAAAAAAATAACCAACTCCTCAAGACCACAAACCAAAACCTCATGCATTAATACAAAACTCCAAGAACAACCTCATTCTCACACACTAGATATAGATCTTTAAGAGTATGGAGTCTTCTTATACATATCTACACTATGTAGAGTTCCTATAAAGTGATTAGATATGATATAAAAACTCCAAAATATATAAACACCACCATATAAACTATTCAATAACTATGAACCCATTAGAAACAATAATCCCTCATAATCTATAGAAACCATCAAAGAATCAGTCTCATACTCCCAAAGGAAAAAAACTTAAAGGATGTCTAAATTATATTAAAACCAAGGAAAAACTAACCAATCACAATGAAAAGTCATCCAATCCACTAAATCCATTTTCACCAAAAAGGGAGAAGACGCCTTAAAAAACATGAATCAACAAGAAATTATAAGTAATCGAACCTTGGGTTGTAAAAATAAGTGGAAATGGAGATCTAGGACCTCAATCCCAGAGGATCGTCTCACAATGAAACCAACAAAATCCAAACCAACACCATCCATTGTATGATCTCAACTAGGGAAAAGTCCATCCTAGTCACCTGAAACACACACCCAAGGCCTTACCATATTCAAAACCATCAAAACCCAACCATATAAAGTTCCACAAAGAATCCTCAATGGTAGGATCAAACACTAAAAAATACTTGTAACCGTAATAACAAATACATAATAAATGAGGAACCATAAAATCATGAAGGAATTTATACTATAAAAACCACATGAAGAAACAAAACCCACTGTAAACTCAATTAGAACAAGTCCTAATATAAAAAATCACCAAATAATACTCCAGGTAATTAAACATATAATAGTTCTAATGTCTTACCCATTTGAATTCCTGAAAAAGAACCTTGATTACCATTTAAGTAAGTATGATAAAATAAAACATCCTAGGGAAAAGAAGGTTCCGGCACCATCACCCAATTCAACGTCCAGCCAATGTTAACAACCATAAAAGTGATATTCTTAAATGATAAGAGGATTAACACAATGAATCAACCTTGAAGAATAAATGTATATATTTTGTCAAGTACATTCTATGAGGCACCATTAAAAGACATGAAACACGAATCTAACCCATTCAAATTTCAGAAACTAAGTAAATTAATCCTAATACAAGGTACAAACCCCCAAACACCCAAATTAAATAGGAAAAAATAGGATAAGTTTTAGAAAAACATACATTTCTTTAAACAGTACCCCTTTTCATGAGGAATACCAATTTTATTTTTTAAGAGGAATTCATGATTTGGAAAAACTCAATCCTATTTAGGAACATTTCATATCAATTATAAAACTCAGATAAGTCCTTTATTTAAAATCTCTACATTTTAAATGAGCTTAAAATCTTACTTAAAAAAAGCACCCACATTCATTAAATATTCACTTTATTAAAACAAAAACCCACTTGGACTTCTCATAGTTCCCATTTAGTATAAACAAACATAGAATTTTACAATTATTTTGAGAAGAGAAAGTTATATATTTTTTATCAATATGATGAAATTAAATGTGTTTAAAAGGAGAATGGAGTGGCTACCATTTAACAAGAAAATTATTGTTTACCTTATATTAGCAAAGGAAGTGAAAATCCAACCCCATGAATTTGTGTAATGGTGAGTGAATTCAGTTTCTTGGTGAAAACCCCATTAAATATTTCTTATGTGAGATATTCATCATATGAAATACAAGTAACAAGTCTATGATGTTTTATCTATAATATATGGTATGTAGTTTGGAGTGAAGCTATATTATAGGGAGATTCTATACAATCTGAAGATTTTATGAGTTATGAAGAAATATCCTGGAAGTATGTACAATCCAGGTGACTGTATTTTGGGTTTATACACTCTTGGATGATAGGATGAGAAGGATGGAGATAGTTTTAAGTGTCCTAAACCCTTTATAGTTTATGTCTTGAAAATATGGATTCATTCTAGATTCTACATGGGGACCATCTATGTCCTATATAACCACAATAGTTTTTAGTTGAGGTTACAATTGGAATGATCTAGTTCTATGTATAAATCATTTAATCCTCTATGTAAAAATTATCTTGTTCTCATTGGCATGAATTGTTGTCTATGAAAATATTATTCCCCAAGATATGTAGAGATCGTCCAGGACTATGTAACCATTAGGAAGAACCACATTACCATCATATTTCTTTATTTAAAAATAATGCACATCTGCAAAACCATGATTTATGTTTATATAAACATGAATCATATGTTCATAAGCATCATGTCTATCTACAAATACATAATTCTTTAATAGAATTTAGATAATTATACAATCAAAAAAACAAAGATTCTAGATTTAATATCTTAAGAAGAAATTCATTTTGATGATTCTGAAGAAATTATTATGTTTTATAAAAATCACAAACACGAAAAATGGTTTTTGATTCTATTATTGAATCAAAGAATAATCTTCTCTTTAAGACATAAAAAAATAAGATCAACACAAGAAGAATTTGGTAAACTTTCTAATGTCTGAAATTTCAATTTCTGATATTTATAATTTCAACCAAATTAAAAAACGAAGATACTAAATACATGACTTAGAGTTGAAAATATAATGATTCTTTGTTATTAATGATTCAATATTTTTATAAAGGTCAAATGAAATGAAGATAATTTCATTATTATTGATAAAGTTAAAATTATTTTATTTGGTTTTCAATAATAATGATGATGAAGTTACATAGAAGCAAAAAATTTTCAATAAATTAAATATCATTGTAACACTATATATTTGAGTAATTTAAGATCTTAGCCCATATAATACTTCAATGAATATTAGATATAAATGACATGGAAGTATGAGAATTTACTCAATCCTAAAATAAGGGATTTCAAAATTTCATGAAATATGGAAAAGAGAAAAAAAATCAGTATATTCAAGTATTATTCTTTCTAATGATTAAATACCCTAAAAAACATTATTTTTAAGATATATTAGAGTAAAATAATGTTTGAGTTACAAATTTTAGGTACATATTTTGATATAAGATATATATGTTTTCATGGAATCTCTCATTCCATATGAAAATGTCCTAGACATAAATATGATTTTCATTATTACTTGGGAAAAATAAGGCTATATAAGTGAGAGATTTGTGAAGTTATTTTGATGAATAATAATTGAATCCTATTAGAGTATAAAATTAAATATTTATTTATCCATGTGAGGTAGAATAAATGAGGTTAATTTTTAAATATTCTTTGATTTGAAGAGTGGATATAAGAAATATCATGAGGATCCTGATGTGGTAATTTTATAACCATACATTCGGATGGAATCAAAATTTATTCTATGAATTCCATTTGTGGATATTGAAAATGAAATAATTAATTTAATGAATCCACACATGAAATTAAAAAATCCATAAAGAAATCGAATAAATAAGGAGAAGTAGTCATTGTTGTAGTGTTGTGACTATGACAATGAATTGGATAAGATAAGTGAGACTCTAAAAGAAGTTGGAGTAGGAGGTTCCAATATATATATTATTGAGGAAGAAGAAGAATCTTATAATCACGTGAATCAATAATAACATATTTTGGGTTTTTAATATGAATAAGAGGAAGAGGACGACCTATATTGCTTGTCTGATACAGTGTAGGAATAATAAAGAAGAAGGATAAGTGCACAAATCCATCTTTTTTTAGGTGTGATAAATTTTTATTCCATATATTTTGGGATTGTGAGTTTTTGTAAGCCAACAATAATTTTAAACAGAATCTATGAGTTGTTCATTGAAAATATGTAGAATTTCTTGAGTATTAATTGAAGACATTATGATAGTCGAAGAAACTTTGTGTTTGTGGAAGTACATAAATTTATGTGGGTGTAGTGTCATCCTATTTTAGCATTTGTGATCTAATTCAAGAGGAGTAATGATGTTGTGGAATTTTTTTTGTGATTCTAGTTTTAAGACAGTAGGATGAAGTATAAAGATCCCTTCACTTTTTTAATATAGTGAAGGCATGTATCTTATTTGACCTGGTGACATCACCTATGTAATATGGTAATCTTATTTACAGGATAAACCCTATACACCCACTATAATTAAGTAAAACGTTATTAATGTAGAATACATGACTTAATTGGAGCAAAGAACCTAAAGGATTAGGTTTCCCACATTGGGTATAAAAATTGTAGAAACTTCCTTTACATATTTAATTTCAGTATCTATATTACATTTAGGTGTATTCTATCATAATCTAAATGATATTAATTTAATTCATTACTAGATATAGATATTAATATGACCAATAGGGTAGAATTATCATAAAATAATAAATGATTTTTTTGTAAAAATTGGTCAAAAATCATTCACCCACTTCTCAGGTGTGTTAGAATGATCCTACTAGGAATTAGAATTGGTATTAGAGAAAATTTTACCTCTAAATTAGATCTACTTTTAAGACCCACTAATTTTTAAAATATTTCATGAAGTGTATATTTTTGTTTCAAGAACCATAAATGACAAATATAGATTCTATCTTTGTTTAACTGGATTTAATATTTCACCTAAGATAATGAAAGAAGGAAGTAAAAATATTCTAATAAGCTAAGAAAAGATTCAAACGTGTAAGTAGAACAACCACAAAATAAATATAGTCAAAATGTTATATATATATTTTAAATATATCAGCTATTAATTATCAAATAAAGAAAGTACACACCATTAGAATGTTTGAATTTGATCATCACACGACCTCTACCATGAGGTTAATGAATATATAAAGAATGTACACATTGAAGTGGTGACTTATATATTCATATTCAATAAAAGGATTATGTAAAGAAAATTCATATCTATAAGAAGAGGCTAATGTAATGGGAGAGGAATTAACAATGAAGATGATCTATTAAAACACTTTCATAATGTTATTCAATGTAATATTAGAAATTAATTCACTTTTCAAGGAAATATTCTTTCAATATGATGACGTATTGAAAAGGTATGAATGTGAGAAGGAAGTGATTTAGAAGATTGTTTAGGATTCATTCTGTGAATTATATAAGCTTCATAATGTCTCAATGGGTTTCATGTCTACCTATATAGATGTCAAAAAAAGGTGAAATATATGGATAATTAACTAGTGGAGATAAGGAAAATGCATAGGGATCAAATTCAGAAGATGAAGAATTTTTTGGAAGATAACATGAGATTAGTTGATAATTAGACATATTCTATAAACATGAAACATCATTATCTAGAAGTGAAACTGAAAAGTATTGAAGTGGAAAAACCTAGAACTCCCCATAAAACAAAGTATATAATAGCTATTGAACAAATATCATAAAGCATTATTTCTATAAACATGTATAAAAATTGTAAAATGATGAGGTTGATAACACCTAGAAAAAAATCCACCCCAATGTCACACCCATATTTACCCCATTACTCATCTGAATAATTTCAATTACATGTTGAGATTTAAATTTAAAATCCTGGAAAATGTGGAGGAGTAAATAAGACGAAAAAAACAATAATAATTGAATTATAAAGGTAATCATAACAAAAAAAAGTACCCTAATACAAATCCCAAAATATTGGTGTACCATTCTAAAAATAAAACGGTGTTTAATATATAAAATTCAGACATATTTCTGAAAAATTGACAAAAAATAGATTAATTGGAAGATGTTGGTGTTGTTGTATATTTGGTGATAATTCCATGGATTGATGGTATACCATTTTTGTATATTAAAGTAATATAATCCCTAAATCCAGTGGGAGAAAGGATAAAATAAGGAATAATCCTACTGAAATGAAGCATATTTTACATATAAGGAAGAATTTAGCTTCAAAAATTATAATGGAAATATTGGATAGATTATGTTATTTTTATAAAATTCATGTTCAATATTATGTGGAATGTCAGTATATATGAGCCCAACACAAACCGCTTGATGTTGTGAGAAAAATTACAAAATATAAAAGAATATAGGTTAATATGAAAAGAAGATCTACCTTGGGAGATAAATAATATAATTCGGTTGTAGAAACAAAGATTCCAAAGAGGTCAATAAAGTGATCTAACCAGGATGTTAAACCTACATTGAAAATTTATTCTATTGTGAAAAATAATTCAAATATAAACCTACTCATAATTTCAAGGAATTACATATTAAAACGGAGTAAGATATATTTCAAATGAAAATATTCAATCCAATAATGAACTTATAGTATTGGGATGGTGGTGGATATCCTTGAAGAAGAGTATGAAAGGAATACAAAAAATTGTAACCTAGAAGAATAAAAAGATGTTAGTGGAAGGTAAAACAAGTTAGGAAATGAAGCTATCAAATGTTTAAATGTTTTTCTAGTTCAAGTGAATAATCCGAGAAAAACGCCAATATCTACTTCTATTAATAGGGATACTGTAAAAAGGGATTAAATAGATAAATAAAAAATGTTCATGTGAATAATGATTGTTTAAACATATTTCCATATCAGTTGGAAAAGGATTTTATGTTAGAGAAAAATGAAAAGAATCAAAATGAATTGGTTGGTAAACTTGAGAAGATAATTCTCACTAAGGAGAAGGATAGAGTCAAGAAGTATTCCATGTTTCCAAAAGAATCTCACAAATGTAAATCAAAAAAAATCATTCATTACAAACACATATAATCTTAGAGAATTAATTGATAGAATCATCATATTAGTAAATTCTTCTTTTCCTTATGACTCACATTGAATTTTCAATAGAGTGTCTACCATATTCCCAACTCATGTTAATCAAATTTGGGAATTAAAAGTGATGAATTATGGGGATCATCCCTTGAAGGGAAGTTATTAAAAATGTAAAACTGTAGGATTTTAATATCTTACTCTTTAATCTAGATTTCAGGATAAGACCATTGAAATTTGATGGATGAAGTTTGATTTTCACTCTCCCATCACTACATTAGATTATATTCATTATATTTATCAAGGTGGTGTGATTATATATCCAAATGGGGGGATATGTAACCAATGAACATGGAATGACCCAAAAACATACCTGAACTAATCTATCAGAAGGCCTGATGTGTGTTCCCTGATTCCCATGGGTTGAAAACTAGTTCCTGATAATATATTAAGCACACTTGGGAATGATTTCAACCTATATTTAATTCACATTTTATCATTTACTAAATAACATCATGGATCGTATATTCTTTAGAATTATATTTAAGATCGATGAAATATAAACAAAATAGATAAACAAAAAATGAGTTGTAATCAGTAATAATGATTCAATCTATTTGTTTAAATATACTAATATTGATCAAGAACAAATATACTATTGCAATAAATAAAGTAAAATGGGTACACGGAAAATGGGAAGACTGTCTTGGATGATATATCGACATACCAAAACAAATATAGAACTCAACCCAAACTAACTGAGTTTTTACTTGAAACCCATAGTTTCCCTCCACACCCCAACTCACCATCTATAACCCCAAAAATGATGAAAAATACAAAGTGGAACTAATAACCTATATAAAACACGAGATCTCGATACACACACATGGGTGTCTATTCAGAGTTTGAGCTAATTGGCCCAATATGATCTCACCAAGGATTCAATGATGTTTCTTTAATTAAACATTACACAAATGCTAATTTGAAATAAAATATATTAAATAAGGCTTTCAATATTTTATAACCCATAATGAAATCAAGTAACAATTTTTACTTTAGGAATCAAAACACTTTTCACATTTTTAATCAAGATCGATTAAGAGATTAAAAAAAATAATGAAACCCTTTTACTTTCCAAAAATTCAAACAAATAATTTTTTAAATCTATTCACAACCCATTATTTTAAAAAACCATTCATTCTTATTTTTATAAATCATATTTTTAAACCAACCTTTAAACATATTTCCAGTGCATATCCACCCATATATAAGAGATTAGAATCAATGTTGAACTACAAGATTAAGAATTAAATAAAAATAAATAATAATATAGGTGGGTTCACAAGTCATGTAAGTATAAGGGGATACTAAAAATAAAATTCCATACATAGAACAACCTACCAAGGCATAAGAATCATGGGATAAAAATAGATAAACTCAATTAATATAAACATGATTTGGTATGATAGACCCTTTTCTAGAAGTAATGAACATATCTATCCTAATAACACCATCAAACTAGTAGGGCCCAATAACCATCATAGGATCCTGAAGCAATTGTGGGTATATAATCCATCCTTCGATTACTCAGCCTCTATGGTACATGATACCCTAGAAAGAGAATAATCCACATCTGGGGTTTACAAATCATCTTGGTCTCTACATAGTTACCTGTCATTCTAATGACCAGACAATCAATGAGGTGAGCCTAAAATCAACAAAATTAGTAAAGTAATGTTCAAAAAATATAATTCCTCACCTCTAACACACTTTCATAGATCAACCCATTTCAAACCATTCATCCAATAATAATAATATAATAAACAACCCATATAGGGTGAGATAAAAATAATGGTAATCAAAGAAGGTATCCTAAGTAATAAATCCATTATAAAGTGATAAATGGGCCTTTATGTGAAAAATTACTTGGAAAAATTAGCCCTTCCATTTTTCATAAAATTTAATCATTTAGAAATATTTTTTAATTCTTTTGACCCACCCATATTTCAAAAAAAAATTAATTCATTAAAAATATAGATCTTTTATATAAAAATTCAAAATAAGTCTCATTGAATATATTTTCTATCAAAACCCTTTAAAGAATCCCCTTGTTTAATTTTATAAACAATTGTATCATCTAAAAAATTATTTAAAAAACAATATAAAAATCCCATAGGAAAACTGATATTAGGCCAAGCTATAATTTCAATGAAATAATTTACATTCTATTTCAAAACATCATATAAATAACTATTATTTATTTTTTAAAGGAATATTTAACACTTAAGAACCAATGAATGGAATAATAAATGGAATAAAAAGAAAAACATATATCAAAATTATTGGAACAAATCCAAAACACGTCACCTTATATAGATAACACCTGAATAATCCAAGAATCACCCTCAAAAATCCATAAATGACTAAAACATCAATATCAAACAAACCCGAACAACCATTCCCAATTAAATAATTGTTAGAGTCCTAAGGGAGAATTAAAATTGAACGTTGAATGAAAGATGGAATAGGGGAGAAGAGGAAAATAAAGAAATAATAGAAATTACCTTGAAAAATTATTGATATCTTAAAGGAGCCATGAATTGAAGGATATAAACGTTAGAGCTCCCCTTGAGATTCTTAAATTCAGCAGAACGAGTGAGGGAGGATGAGAGGGGAACATTTGTTAAAATTAGGAGGTAAAATTGGTATATTCACTTTTAAATGATATCTATGAAAAACATATGGTTTGGAAACATGTTTTTATAATCCATATTTCAACCATGTATATGGAACAGTCCAAGCCACAACATATTTCACAGTTGACTTTCAGAGTTTCTACTAACCATTTTGTAATTTTATACCACCACCCTTATACACACTCACATGGATAAGAAATCCACATGAATTACCCTGGGAATCACACTATCTATGCATTACCCATTCACATTTACCATTAATTTTCAAAAATAAACTCATGGACCCTCTAGGTAATGGTATCCACACAGTATGAATTAAACTATTCATGATAACTCATGTAGTGAAGAGTCCCCGACAAAATGGTCATATGAATGGTATATTAAATCATGTATTAACCATATGAAAAATTTTAATAAAGAAAAACATTAGGAAAATTTTAGAATGTGAGTTGGAATTTAATACTATAACACCCAAATATTTTTATGAAATATTTCTCTTTAAATAATTTTACTTATTTGATAGCTTGTGTTACACGCAATATTAGGTTTAAATGAACTACATAACATTACTAAAATATTTTGTATCCATTATCTCCTATACATTGTATTGGTTAGTATGAATAGTAATAACTATATTATATAAAATATAAGGTATATATATTTATAAAATTAATTCACTATTTTTTGAATAATAAGATTAAAAACAAAAATTATTTGAAAATAAAAGTGATGGTTTTTTGAAAAATTGTATTTATATGTGCAATGTTATTTTTTTAATATATCAAATAATTAAATATTAGTGTATCATTTTAATGAAATTTTTATATTCATTACTTGATAAAAAAATTTAAATATTAAATAAACATTCTATAGGAATATGATAAGAATAATATCCAGTTTTATGCATAAAATATATTTTTTCAAAAAAGTATTATTTATCGCATTTCTCACACATAACATAAAATTAATTCATACCATTTATAGGTATTTAATTTTATATAATGATTTACATATTTATAATATGGTTTTTCAAATTTGATAAATATTCCCCATTTTTTGGTTATTAAAAATAGTAATAGTGGTAAAATTTATCACCTAGGAAAATGGTAAATCGGGTTAATATTGATTAAAAACAAGTGATGAAGCCAAAAAAATCTTTATAATTATTATTGGTTGATGTAAATTAGTCCCTTATCACATTATTCTTTAATTTTATTTGTTTAATGGACACATGACAATGAATATGACTTATATATTATTTAAATAAAAGATAGTGACAAAATATTACTCTCATGGTTTTAAATACCACTTATGTGTTAACATAAGGGAAACAATTATTATGAATGTATATTAATATTAATTTGGGGAATAATAAAAATATATTCATTTTTGTAACTTATTTACTATTTTTTGGTATTATAGAATTACCCTTAATTATTACAAAAGGATAAAACAATATTTACTCAATTATTGAAAAAATAAGGTAAATTATTTTGAAAATATTAAAAGTGATTAATTTGACTGATTTATTGTGTTAATAAAATTTCATTGGGGAAATATAAATATTACTATTATTTTAAAAGTTTATATTTTAATTAATCTTTTTATTTATGTATTTTAAGTCAAATAAAATGAATAGTTTTGAAATCGAGCATGATGATGTTTTATCAAAATAATATTTTATTAAATTATTTAAAAATTATAAAAATATTTAAATATGATAATTAGGTTATAATATGGTATATAATTTCATAAAATGCCCATTTATGGTTGAATTTTCTCCTTATAAGTAATAATTAATACCCTTTAATACTAAAATATTTGTTACTGTAGATTAAAACTGGTTAAATAAGTGTTACTAAAAAGGATAATGTTTAAAATGAGAAAAAATATAAATTATAATGGTTGATGGTATTCAATACCTATCCTAACTAATATTTAAATAACTATCCATTTTTATGCATTTTTCTTGAGAATTATTTCATTATAATTTAATTTTTGAGAAATTTGAAAAGTCCCTTCACCACTATTATAAAAGGGCACCTTACTACGTACATATTTACACCACATTGAGACTTACATATAAACCAAAATCTTCCACGTTACCTTATAAACTTCCCAATACATATTATAGTGGGTTATTTATTCCAAAAAACCAACCCTAGATCCTTTTAAGGGAGATCCAATGGAGGCTTTTCAAAGAAGAAGTAATCTCCATAACCGATCACATTATTTTATACTCTAATTTACCTCCTCTAAGTATATAGTATTTATAGTAAAATAATAAATTAAGTATAATAAATATTATAAAAAATTATTATGATTATGAAAACACCATTATACACCCTCTTTTCTATAATGTTAGAAGTGAAAGTTTCACTCATGTGTACGTACATACCATCTCCACATAACGATACTATTAATTTTTCATTACCATGTTTTATGGATAAGTATTATTATTTTTACGTTCATTAAATAAAATAACCTATGAGTGGTGAATTAGGCTAGGAATGGTTTAAATTTTCCCCCTTTCGGATCATATATCATTGTTAGAAAAAAATCAATTCTCCCTTCCTCCTGTAGAAATAAATGAAAAAATATGAAATCATGCAACGGAAACAACAATTTTTACTTGGTTCACCCCCACTGGGAGACATCCAAAGAGCATACAATTGTGGTGTGCTAATGTACCAAATTTACAAAGGCTCAATTCCAATAATGAGTACAACATTCGGGCTATATCGTTTATTCCTAGGCTCACCGCCTTTCAAGGTTTAGGGTCTGCTCATTATATTCCCAAGGGTCACTCCCTAAGCCTCTTTCTCTGGCTCACTACTGGTGGAAAGGGTCAGTGCCTTTCTCTTCCTTCGCTCACTGATCTTGGAAAGGAATCCACACATTCTTTATAGACATGTAGTTCAAACAGAGTTTATGGACATGTAGGTCCCTTTATTTTCATGAATTCCTGCATACTCAACTACAGGTATATGCTTTTTTGAAGTCCATAGTTCCCCGTAGATGAAATCCACCTTCCCAAGTACTACTAGGTACTGGAAAATGCTTTCATAAACTGATTTTAAGCTTTCAAAAGCATCCTTGTGAAAATTGTGAACCACCATCTTCTACTGCGTACTGAGTACTAGGTTTGGAATGTAGAGAAACTCCTTCACATACTACATCCACTTCCATGAAAATCCCTTCGTCCCCAGACCGACTCTACATTCTCTATCACATACCACCTCTATGAAGGACCTCCTGTACACGAACTATCCTCAATTCGCGGACTGCCTCTACGAATCACCCTATATCTAGGAACTGTTCTATATTTTTAGACTGCCTTCTCTAACCACCTGCATACCGCGCCTTCTTCCTCTAGACATCATGACATATGGAGGTTACAGTTCTTTGAAAAAACCATCAGTAGAATTTCTTCTGTGCGAACCACTTCAGCTTTCGTGGAATTCTTCCTCACGAAATTCCTCCAAACATTTCCAAAATAATGAATCCAAAATATGTTCTCTAATGATATTATATCTGCCTCTAATTGGTGGGATTATTGATCATTATGTAGGAAAATATATATTCAATATCCACTAATCTAAAATTTACCAAAAATTTGATCCAACTCTCTCTCGGTATACGGATCCTCCTACCATCGTGAAGCGCACCCATTATGCACACTATTTTATATAACGAGGGAATACTACCTTTTCTCTTACATGGTGAATCTCCTCTACTGACAACAGGCCATCCGCTTACCACAAAACATTCCGCCATGAACAGTTTTCTGATTCACAAACTTCTCCCTCATACCGTTCCCGCTGCCCGGTAGGTGAATGCGTACCCTTCCCAGACATGGTCTGTGATCCATGACTCAAGTTCTGCGTTACTCTTCCTTTTCCAATTTCGTTCATCATTATTCACACCATTCAGTTTTATGAAGAAAAAAATTCATTTCCAAACACAAATTCCTGATTATGAGGCCCAAATATTAGGCAAACACTGGGCAACTACACCACTTTAAGAACCTCTCTTCCGCAAACACCAACTAAACTCATTCTCGTTCATCTTCCATTTTCAAAAAACAAATCACTCCCAAAAAATATCTAGAGGACACATCACCTGATTTTTTCCCAACAATCTCCCCCTTTTGGATTATTGACAACTCTTCTCATAAAAATCCTTCACATTTTGAGACCTCATTAACAATCCTTCCATCATCAGACACCATTCACTTTATTTTATTAAGATAGAGATCACAGATTTACATAACATATACTCTAATCCCACATGATCCAGGATTGGCGTGAGAAACAACAGTACAATTCAATGTTCATCAATGAATCACTTTATTGCTTATCACCAATTGTTGATGCCACACTGCTTTCAATAAACTTCCTTCCTCATGAACCTCAGCTATTGTGATATCTAATATTTGATCGATCACTTCAAGAATCATCAGATTTAATGATTCCTCTATATTACAGCTCTCCCAAGCATCACTCACCCAAAAATATGCAGCTCGGCTTCAAATCCCCCTATCTCACTTCTCTACTTAAGAGGTTCTCCCTATTTCTTTTCTCCTCCTAGAATAGTCACACTTTCATCCCCTTTGTCAATAAACTCGAAGGGTGATTCAAGGTTTTCTGAAATAGGTTAATGTACACATATTACCTCATTATGTAAAGACTTATAATACCTTGGGGATAAGGGGACCCACTTCCATACTTTTTTATGTTTGGGAAGTAGACTGGACTCCTAGAGCTAGTCAATGCCTTTCAAATGATTCTTTGGGTAAGGACATTGTTAGAATGTCTGCAATCTGTTGTTATCTAGGCACATACTCCAACTTCACAAGCCCGTTCTCCACCATTTCCTTGATAAAATGATATTCTATTTCAATGTTAATTTTCCATGAGTGATCTACTGGATTTTCTCTTATATTTATAGGACTTGAATTATCACAATAGATTTTGATCAAAGACTTCACATCAATTCCCATATCTTCAAGGTGGTGCTTTATCCATAATAATTGCATTCAATCTTTAGTGGCTACAATATATTCATCTTATTTGGTTCTCAATCAAATAAACTCATCATTCTTTCTAAACTAAGAAATAAAAAATCTTCCAAGATAAAAGGAACCTCTTGATGTTTCTTTCCTGTCATTTGCTGAACCGACCCAATCCCCATCTGTATATCCCAATAACTCTAGATGATATTCGTCATTATAAATTAGGCCAAAATCCACTGTGCCCTTGTTATATTGAATAATTATTTTTACTGCAACCATGTGGATAACATTGGGATTACATTGATACCTCATTTCTTGGCATATGGAAAAACAATATCAGGCTTTATCACTGTCAGGTAGAAAAGGCTTCTAAGGATTTGCCTATATTCTGTGATATTAACTACCTTTCAATCATCATCCCGAGACTGTTTCATATAGACAACAACCCAAATATTCATCTCTTTGTAATTATCAACTCTGAACCTTCTCAAAACCTCCTTCGTATATTTAGATTGTGAAATAAAACTTCCATTCCTTCCTTGCATTACTTTTATGTAAAGGAAAATGTTAGCTCACTAATCATCGCCATTTAATACTCGTTTTTCATGTATTTACAAAATTTTATACATTTTGATTCAACTGACCCACCAAATATTATGTCATCAACATAAACCATCACCATCATCCTTGACAATTTCCATTGTTGAAATGCAAAATTAATCAACTCTACCACACCAAAAACCATGATTCTTTATAAATTGATCAAGCCTTGTAAACCATGCTCCTTGTGCTTGATTTAAACCATATAAATCCTAATTTAGGTGACAGACTCTATTATCATCTTCATGAATGAGAAAACAATCTGGTTTCTCATTGTAGAAATATTCATCTAGAAATACAATCAGAAATTCTGACTTGAAATCCATCTAGAAAACCATAATCTTTCTTTGCACTGGTATGGCCAATAATAATCTGATTGCCTTCTACCTTGAATCATGTGAAAATGTCACCTTAACATCAATACCCATTATCTGGGAGTGCCCTTTGTACACCAGTTGTTCTTTGTTTTGAATGGCAACACTATAATCATTCATTTTGTTGCGAAAGACCCACTTGGTCCCAATGTAATTACTGTCTGTTGGTCTCTATACAATTCCCCATGCCTGATTATTCTCATTTTGGTCAAGATCTTCATTCATTGTATGAACCCAATTCTCATCTCCACCTACTTCACCAAAGTATTTAGGCTCTACTTGGGATAAATATGATGCTTGTTATCGATACTTCATTGTCCTTGTCTGCACTGGTGATGTCTGAACACCAATTACATTCTATCTATCAATTCAATCTCTTCTTCTTTGTCTATAGGTAGTCACTGATTTATTCTCATTATTTTTATCTTCTCCTAAATCATACATTAGAGTAGGAATGTCCCCTAACCTACTTCTTTCTTCATCACTATCATCCTGAGTCTAATAATTTATTTTCGTAAGATTCTTTTCATTCTCCACTATCATCACATCATGTCTTTCAACAATCTTTATTAGCTGTATATTGAATAATTTATATGATTTTATCTTTTTAGAGTAGAAAATAAATATCCCTTCATCTTCACGTGAATCAAACGTCCTACGCTTCTCTTTATTGATAATGAAACACTTACTTCCAAGAACTCAAAATTATTTCAATGATGGCATCTTCTCATACCACAACTCATATAGAGTCTTCTATTCTTTTGGGAACAATAAGGCTCTAATTTGATGTGTAGACTTTTATCATCACTACCTCTTTCCAAAAAAACTCTGGATGATCTTTCTAAATGAGGATTGTAATAGCCATGTTTTTCAAAATTAGATTTCTTCTCTCAACTACTCCATTCTACTATGGAGTTCTTATTGCTGAAACTTGATTCCTTATCCAATGTTTCTCAAGATAATCCACCACTTGGATATTTTTGAACTCGGTTCCATTATCTATTCGAATTATCTCAATTTTTTGACCAAGAATCTTTTCACATTCTCATTGATATCATATAATGAAACTGAACACTTCATGTTTGGGGGTTATTATTGATACCCATTCCATTTTACTATAGTCATAAATGAAGAGAACGTAATATCTCCTCCCATTAATAGACCTTGGAAAAATTAGCCCACACATCAATATGCACCAACTCGAGTAATCTTGTTGACCTTTTCTCCTTTTGTTTTTGTTTCTTTCAAAATATCATTCTTTGTTGACTAGAATCACAAGTACGAGTATGATCACATGATAATATAGGGAGATTTCAAGTTTCATCATATTTCACCAGATCTTCTAAGGATGCTTGGCTCATGTGGCCAGGACCCTTATACCATAACTTGTTTTCTTCATCCTTGGACAGAAAGAACATATTTTCTTTTCCACTCAAGGGGTAGAGATTTAATTTTTTATGAATTCCTTACAACACAAAAGAACCATCATTTTCCTTTCTAATACATTGTTTCTAGGAAATAAATATTGCATGACCTAAGTCACAAAATTGACTAACACTAAGTATGTTGTTAATAAGAACCTCAACAACCAATACATCTACTCATCTCATGTCTTTTCCTCCAAACATGGATTTTCTTGAACCAAAAATTTTCAAGCCCTCATCATTAAAAAAAATAAGATAAATTATTTATCATACAAGATTCATGTCACTAGATCTTTATTTCCTATCATATGGGAAGTGCATCCATTTTAAATGATCCATATCCTAGTACGATATGATTCCTTGTACTCAATTTCTACAATTACTGCCTCTTTTTCCCCTTTATTTTATACATAATTATTTGAATTCATCCCTGGAATTGAATGAAAATATTTATCTTTCTCAATATATGATGTACAAGTCTCAACCTGGAGAGCTGCAAATCGATTTTGAATTTTCAACTCACTTGAAGATACATTGGCTTCTTCTTATGAAAAAATTTAGTCTGCCTCATCCTATTCCTCTTCATTATTGATGTGCAGTATCTTGAAATATGTCAGAGTCCTTTACACCAGAAACAACGACCATCAATTGATGACCTTTAATTTTGAGCTCTATACAACCACCTCTGTTGGTATTGTTCCCTTTGGTACCTCCTTTATATGGGACATTAATTTTAAGAGTGTCCCATCTTACCATAAAAATATCATATTGTGTGAGGTAGATTCCTATGTATCATTGATGAAATTATAGTTTTGCCTTAGGTTCTCCAAATATTCAGATTCTGCTTCATATCAAAATCAATCTTCAATCATGGAGTGATTGTGTGTGGTCTGACTTGAACTATAACTGATTTCTATTTTAGTTCAAGCCCCATACCATCCTTATCATATATAATTGATTATTGATTCTATTTTGATGGACCACTCTACAGAAATATCATCCTTTATATCTCCTTTATGATCTTCTTTCATGATGAAGAACCAAGAGTTAGTAGTTTCTCCTAATCTTCATCTATTCACCACAGACTATCAACTTCCACTTCAAGTTGTTCTATATGTTTGATTTTATCTTTTACAATTTCAATCATATTATCAATTTCAATTTTCTGTTCTTCAATATTTATTTGGTACTCAACCACCTTTTTTGAGATTTATGTCATTGAAGACCTCAACTTTTCAATTTATTCATTAATCTCATAATTCTCTTCTACCTGCTGCTGCATATAGAATTTGGCATCATGAACAACTTTGATAGAATTTTTGTTTTATCTCTCAAAATATATACCTCATAAAGGGAAGCTTCTAATTCATCTTGAATATCAACTCTTCCTTCAATTTTTCCTTCTTCATTGCCACTTTCTTCTCTTTTTAAAGTGTTTCTAAAAATTGCCACCAAAGAATCTATTTTATGATCCTTGCAGTCCTCCAACTCTTCTGCCTCATATTATTCAAAACATTCATCCTCTTTTAAAAGAATATTTTTATTTTTGAATAACTTTCTCCCTATACTTCTAATGCCTTCCTCATTTGAGGAATACTTATTTTGGGTAATTTCATCAGTCACTTCATTTTCATCATCAAACTTCTTAGGACAATTTTCTGTAAAATGCCCAATTTTTCTACATAAAAAGCATGAAAATTGGACATTTACCTTTGAACATCCATTTTCCTCTTTGTAGATTAGACAAGAGAAATTACATGATGTCATCCATATTGTCCTCCTCTGGTCTATCTTCAACAGAGTGATTCTTCGTGGATTTGAATTCCATGTCCATAGACATCCCCTTTTCCACTGCATTGTTATCATCGTTTCTCATTTCATATCGCACAAGAGTACTGTGTTGGTTTTCTAGTGTCATCTCTTTTGGGTCTTTGTCTTCCATTACTCAAGCATTCGGATAGAACCGTGGTGAAAGTTTCCTCAAGATATGTTTCACAATCTTAAAATGTTGAATGACTTCTCCAAGACCCCACATGTATTCCACAATAATATTTATCCAGTCAAAGAATACATTAACAATATCATTGGGATTCATTCTAAAATCCTCATACTTGATCTACAGAACATGTAGCTTTCCTTCTCATACTTTTTTGTTTCCCTCATAAATTTTCTAAAATTTTATCCACATTTATTTTGATGTTTTATAGGATGTCACATTTGTATAATTTGGATTTGATAGGGCTCCCCCTAAATCATTTATCCCTTTAGCATCAGCATCCAATTCTATTTTTACATATTCTGATAAAGAACCTCTATTAATGTCAGCTAATATTCTACACATAGCTACTGTGAAGCCATCCATCCCTACAGATCCGTAGTAGTGCTACATTTGATTCTTCCATAGTTGAAAATTATTTCTGTCGAAGATCTTGATTATTTTATGATTGACCACCTTCATTTCTTCTTCTTGGGAGAAAACCATTGTCTTTCAACTTTTTAATCTGATGCCAATTGTTTGGTTCACTAGGTTGAATACCATAAGTGGGGGGTGAATCAGGGTATGAAAAATTAAAACATTCTCCCTTTTGGATCTTGTTTCATTGTTAGAAAAAAATAAATTCTCTCTTCCTTCCATATAAATAAATTAATATATATGAAATCATGCACATGAAACAACAATTTTTACTTGGTTTACCCTCACTGGGATATATCCAAGAAGCATTCAATGGCGGTGTGCCGATGTACCAAATTCATTAAGGCTCAATTCCAATAATGAGTATAATGTTTGGGAAAAGTATTCGATGCCCAGGCTCACTACCTTTACATGGTTTAGATTCTTCTCACTGCATTCCTAAGTGTCACTCCCTATGTTTCAACCTTTGGCACACTTCCAGTGGAAAGGGTCTCAGTCTTCCACTTCCATCGCACACAACTCTTGGAAAGGAATCCGCACACATTTTATATACTTTTAGGTCAAACACATTTATTGACATGTAGGTCCATTCATTTTCCTAAATTCATGAATCCTAAACTATAGGTAAATTCTCTATTGATGTCCCCCGTACACCCATAGATGAACTCCACCATACCGAGTACTTCTAGGTACCAGAAAATGATTTCACAAACTGATTTGAGGCTTTTATAAGCTTGTTATTAAAATTGTGAACCACCTTCTTCTCCCGCGTACTGAGTACATGGTTCGGAATTCAGATCACCTTCTTTGCGCACCACTTACACTTCTGTAAACCTTCCTTCGCCCACAGAGTGCCTTCGCTATCACTATCGCATATAGCCTCTACAAAACCAATCCAATATGTGAATAGTTCTATATTCGCGGAATTCCTCTATGAATCACACTATGTATGTGAACTATTTTATGTTCATGTAATGCCTTCACTAACCACCTATGTACCATGACATATTCCTCTACATACCCTGCCATATGCAGGTTACAGTTCTCCGCAAAATCCGTTGGAGGAATTTCTTCCTTGTGAACCACGTCATCTCTCTCAGAATTATCCATTGTGAACTTCCTTCAGACTACCAAATTACCATATCAAAAACATGTTCTCTAGTGATGTTTGATAACCCTATAATTTTTGAGATTATCAATTATTATATAAGAAAAGATATATGAAATGTCTTCTAGTCTAAGACTTAACAATTCTTTGATCTAGCCTTCTCCGCATACTGATCTTTGTGCCACCATGAAACACACCCATTCTGTGCATCGTTTTCCACAGTGGTCCACATACTTCCTTTGTTCATTGACTGTCTATCTCCTCTGATGATGACAGGCCATCCGCATATCGCACCGCCTTCTGTCATGAACAATTTTCAGTTTCACAAACCTCTCCCACGTACCATTTATGCTACCTAGTATGCAGCCATGTTCCCTTCTTGGACATGGTATGTGATCCATGTCCCAGGCTCTGCAATCCTCTTCCTTTACCGATTTCCTTCACTGTTCATTACACCATTCAGTCTAATGAAGAAATATGTACATTTGCAAACACAAATTCCAGATTTTGAGGCCCAAATTTTTTGAAAACTCTGGGCAACTGTACCACCTTAAAAACATGTCTTTGGAAAACACCAACTATACTCATTCACGGTCATATTCCTTTTTAAACAAACACAATCACACCTAAAACTCACCAAGAGGAAAAATATAGGGGTTTTCGACCAATAATTATTATTTTAATGTTTATATATGATATTTATGAAAAATATTATAATTCTAGAATGATACTATCATTTCAACATTTTTACCAACCAATTCTTTTAGAAAGGATAATGTCGTTCGTGCTTACATGTGGACTCCCACTTCTACGAAGCAATGTGATTTATTTATAATTTATATTTCACATGGAATGAAATGAGGATGAATTTGATTAATATAGGTGATATATTTGATATAATAATTATCTTGTAAAGTTGAATTAATATTTACCTTTTTTTCATCCAATGAAAAATAAAGACACCATTCATGCATACATACGATCTACCATTTCCATGAATGGTGTAATTCAATTTTCACTCTATAACATTGATTGATGAATATAAATATATAGATAATGAATATATATATATATATATGATATTTACACAATTATCAACATATTAAATATGATGGAACTACGATTAATTTATAGGGACCAAAACTACCACACTGAAATATTGATGACAAATGAAACTGTTAACACCCAAAAATGATGATTTTAAGGAATTATTGATAAAAATTTTGGTTGAAATGCTTTAAAGGTATCATATATGATAATATAATTAGGAAAACTAATTTTTTATAGATTTATTTTAAATTAATTTTTTTCAAACAATTTTAAAGTTTTTTTGATGCAAGGAAAAAATCTTGGTAAGGGTTTTATGTTATAATCTCATTGTTTATTAAGGTTATTATGATAAATTCTTAATGATGATATATTATGATAAATATCTCAATATACTCCTGAAATTTCTTATACATTTTTTATTTCATGAAAATAATTTTATTTTCTTTTCATTTTCCTCACATTAAGTACTTAAGATACCAGAAATATTCATTAATGGAAAATCAATTTAAGTTCAATCTTCGATCGAAAAACCTTTTCATTCTATATTCATGTTCTATAAAAATGGCTTCAATAATGTTTTTACTATTCTACTATGATTGTTTAAAATAAATTATTCCCATTTTTTAATTTTTAGAAATTCATTTAAAAGGAATATTTTTGTCATTTTCTAAATGAGGAACTTTCTAAATTCTTTAACAAAAATATGTAAGGAATGTTCTTTTAACTTATATAGAATGAAAGGTTTTTCCCACAATTATGTATAATACTTTAATTTAATCTTCCTTAACATGTTTTAATTTTTATTAAATAAATTTTTTTCTTTATAGTTTCTTTGATTTTTTATATATGTGATTTCAAAAATAGAAAGGTTATTTTCTTCAAGAATGTTTTAATGATCTTTTAATGGTATTTATACATATTTAAGACAGCAACCCCTAATTTCATTTATGATTTATAGGGGATATAATGGAATGATACCATCCTTATTCATTCTCAGAATGGTTTATGAATATAATGAAATAATTTTTATGAAACCCATTTATTTTCCACAGGTTATGCTATGATGAAATGTTAAAATGTTTATAAAAACCATTTCATTAAAATAGGTTATACTATGATGAAATTTTTATGAATCACATTTATTTTCATGGGTTATAATATGATTAACGTTTTATGATCTTGTGGAATACATATGTATGATTTTCATTATGTGATAGGTGGGACATATAACTCCATCCAATTCATTGAATAAATATTGATATCTTATGAGATAATCAAAACTAGAATGGGGAGTGAAAACTATCAAATAAGGGACTTTGTATTCTATTAGTCTTGGGAGTGAACCATAACCACTATGATTGTTTTGGGAGTGAACTCGTACCACTATGAAAGTCTTGTAAAAGATCCTTCACTTCCATTGAAGGTCTTTTCTATTCTTATGTCTATACCATAATTCCATATCTTATTATAATGTTATGTTTCCATAGATTAAGTTTTTTGATTCTATTATGATTCATTTTTTATGAACTATCATGATTGATGTCATGACTAAAAATTATGATCTATGATTTGAAGGGTATGATTTTTAATTTTCATGATCATGTTCACATACACTTATTTTTATGTTTTGGTTCTGTAATGATTGATATCTCCCATCATTACCCTTACTGAGTATCCAAAATCACACTTTTCTTATGATTCCTTTTACTAGGTTATGAAGAAAGGTATTAAGTATGATATTTCTAAGAATGGTGCTAGTTATGAAGATATAAGTGGGATATGATATAAAACGATTATAACCCAGTTATTTGTGTGTCCATGTTTCCAAAGTCACTATACCATTATGATTTTGATGTGGATCGTTACGTTATGAATTTAATATTTATTTATTTATATGTGATATATATGTCTGAAAAGTATGGGTCACAATAGTTGGTATCAAAGCAAGTTTTATTTAACATTTAGAACTAGAATGAGGAAATTTTCATAATAACCCTAAGGATAAGACTATGTATAGCATAAAATCCAAAATTATTGGTAAAAATTCATGAATGACCTAGGTCATCATCAAAAAAGGTGTCGTGATTGAATCATCCTATAAATTATTTTTCAAGATTATTTTGTTCCCCAAAATGATTACTTTTTCTCTCACTATGATTTTTGGTTTAATCAATGGTTGGAATCTGAATGAATCATGTTAATACTGAATGTGATAGAAAACGAAATTATTTTACTCATATGAATCCAAATTTTATCGGAGTTGGAATGAAAAAACTTATTTCTATGCTCACTCAAATTTCTCAAACTATGAATCACATGGAGATTCCAAATCAGAAAAGGTGGTAAACATTTTATATTGAGTCCTTCATGAGGAAACACCAACTTTATTTCAGTTGTTTTTCTAATATAATAGTAATTGAGTAATGGATCAACACATTTGAAATGATATTTTCAATTATTAAGTGTTTAGATTATGATAAATTTATTTTATCTATTTATCACGTGTAAGGTAAAGATGAGTAATGGTGGACTATTATAAAAAAACAAAAGGTAATAGGAAGAACTTGAATCTTTGGAGTGGGATGAAATTAAAAAAGTATTTTTCAATAATTACATTACTCATATTCTTAATCTGAATATTGAGAAATAATTACTCGAGTTAAAGCAGAAGGATGATGAAACTATTAGTAATATTTAGGGAAACATCACAAGACTTGTGAAGTATGCTTTTGGGATTATCTTCCAAAGTGAAAGTAAGTTTGATTGATTCTGCAGTGTCTTAAAACCAAGTCTCTTAAGGGAGTTAACCGTAAAAGAACTCATTAGATATGAAGAAATCATTTGAGTGCTATCAATGTGGTGATTGATCTACCCTTCAATATCACGGTTTTGAAAAGAAAAGAAAAATGGAATTCAATAAAAATTCCAAAAACATATAGAGAATAATGTCCTCCTTTTAAGCTTGAAATTTGGAAGGAAACATGGGTGAAATTGTATTAAGGGAATTAGTAAAAGTTTCAATGTTGGAAAGGAGGGTCATCATACAATCAAATGATTATGTAATGGGAATTAGTTATCAAATGATGTAAATACAGAGAAACCTCCATAGAATGTACCAAACATACTATAGTGTTTTAAATGGAATGAGTATGGAAATTATGGTTGATGTGGCCTTATTTTATATAGTTGTTTCACATATTTTTACTTGTTTTTTAATGTTTTAATTAAATAATTTTACACTTTTTATTAAATAAATATACTTATGTACATTTTTAATTAAATTTATTAATTTATCAAATATTATAATTAATTATGTAATTTTAGTACTTAAAATGATTAATTATTTCATAATAGTTTTTCTCAACTTTTAATTCATCAATTTGTAGTTCTTTTCTAAATCTTATTGTATTTTAATAAATTGAATTTTTTATTAAATTAACTTTTAATTATTTTATTTTAATATTTATAACTATGTTTTTAATTTAATATTTTATCCTACAAGTTAGACTCATTTAGATAAATTAACTTTATTATTTTTTAGGTTTAATTATTAGGTCTTGTTTTAATTAAAGATAATAGTTTTGGTTTTTAATTAAATAATATAAAGTGTTTCTAATTTTATGATTTCACTTAGTTATTTAATTAATTAATTTAGAGTTTTTTTAAACATTAATTATTTAATCCTATGTATATAGTTATATTATGAATCCATTAAATTTTTTTAGTCTAATGGTGAGGAAGACATGAGCTATCAGTGACTCATTTAGTCACTGATGTGATTATTTTCAACACACTGTCGACCCTTTAACAATTTATAATTTAAGTCTTTTATCAACTTAGTTTAACATGAATCATGTTTTTAACTTAAATTTTAACAATCAAAAATTTAAATTGTAATTTTAATGTTTAAAGTTTAATTATAATCTAGTTTTAATTAGCCTTATTTTAATTTTTTAATTTTGAATCAATTTATTTTTTATGTTATTTTTTTAAGAGATTAAATATTTTTAATAATTGAATTTAATTAAGTTAAGTTTTAATTTTAAGTTTAAGTATGAATTTTTAATTTTTTTTATGCCACCGTTACTTCATTTTTTTTAAAAACTATTACTGATGTTGTCTCGCATTGCTATCGGTCTCTCCTACGCATCATTAGTAGTGACCTTTTATTTTATAACTAATAGTGACCTTTTTTATATTTTTTAACTATTGGTAAGCTTATTTTCTAAACTAACGATGAACCATGTTTTTATTACTAACGGTAACCTTAATTTTTTTATGCTATGGGTGGCCCCCTATTTTTTTTAAAAAATTTGAGGCCAAAGCCTCAATTCATTCAGGAAGGAGCTATAGTACAAATAAAAGCGAGCAATAAGCAGTACAGGGATGAACTCGGAAACACTCGAACTCAAGACCTCACCGAGACCCATAAGGGAAGCTACCAACTGAGATGCACCTTGGGGCACCCCCTTTTTATTTTTAACTAATGATACCCTTTATATTTTTTTAACTAACGAAAACCATAATATTTATAACTCTTAGTAACAGTTATATTATTGACTATCAGTGACTTTTAAGCCTACTGGTGCCCTTTTTTATTTAACTATCTAGGACCCCCCACGCCGTTTCCCATGTCACTGATGCCTACTGTCACTGATAGTGCATAACTGATGAAATTCCTACTAATGATAGCTCACTCTAACATACCAATCCTTACACATGTCACTGAAGATCTCTCAACCTCTCATTGACTACATCTGATACCACTCAAAGGTTGTCTCACTGTGAACCCACCTGGACCCCAATCCATTCTACCGGTGATCTTTCCACCGTCGGGTCTGGTATTTGCTGCTGAATCTAATCCTGATCGAACCCACACAACTCTATGGTTTTCTATTTCTGAGCACCATCTGAACCAGTCGGATTAGAGATGAAGCCTAAGCTGCACTCTGGAATTCCTGTTGCATCATCCACTGAATCGCCTCACTTGGAGTCTCCAATCACTGAGAGATCGGAGCTCAAATCGCCATAGTCTGGGAATTCCACCACAAGGAGAATTTCAACTGAAGACGAGGAGCCACTGCTATGGATATGAACTATTGGACCGAGTTTCAAGCAAGAGATCATCTTCTACAGTTGTTGAAGATGCTTTCTCATCACTGTGGGAGTTATCCACCACAGAAGACCACCAAAATCACCACCACTGGAAGTGCATGCCGTCACTAGAATATAGGAGACTACTGCCACTATACAGCCCCTTGATGGAGATGCAACGTGAGGAGGTGTCCACCGGGTGGAAGCCTAAGTCTCTCTTCCTCTGGTGAAGACGAACCGAAGAACCCCCATCCTCTTCCTAGGGTTGTTGTGCGTAGAATTGGGGGGAGGATGATTATAACCTATAAAAATTATTTAATATTTTAGTTTATTAAAAAGAAAACTAAAATAAAAACCTAATTTAAAAATAATAATAATAATGACTGATCTTAAATAAAAATAATAACTACAGACAAATAATACATATAAGTTAAGTAATATTAATTTAAAATAATTTTTAATTTATCAAAATTTTATTAAGCCAAAAATGATAATAACTTATTTTTTTAAATTAAAATAAATTATTATTAGCTCATTAAATTTAATGTTCTATATTTAATAATTATAATATTCAATAATAAAATTTATTAATAGAATAAAATAATAATAATAATTTATAGATAAACTAAACTAATCTAATTAACTTAAAATAGAAAATAATTTTATTTTCAAAATAACAATAAACTTAATTTTTATAATTTACATTATTAATGTAAATTAATAAAATTTAATAACATAATAACAATTTAACATTTAATTTAATAATTAAAAAAAACCTTTTATACTTAAAAAATAATAATGATTTTATTATTAACAAATTCGATCAACATATAATAATTAAACTATTATAACAGAAATTTTATAATTAAATAATAACTATTTCAAAAATAAATTTTATTTCATTTTAATCAATAATAATATATTTACTAGTCATTAATAATATAATAAAATAATTTAATTAATAACATTATTTAAAAGTTTGTTAATTTTTTTAAAAGTTTTTTTAATATGATACCATCTTAAATTATAAATTTTCATTTAATTATTTCCTTCGTTTTTTAATTTTTTTTTCTTGCATAGGGTCATTCAAGAGATGGAAAAACAATAAAGTGCATTCAACTAACTCACATAGAGTCAGTTACAAGGTAAATGCTTGCGCGACGCGTCGGTCATGAAAAAAACACTAGTGCGTGGTGCATAAGTGAGGGACAATTGATGTTGGTTGAAAATAGGGGGTGACGTACAACTTATGACAGTAGGATTTAAATGAAAAGAAAGCAGCGAAATTTAAAGATAGTCACATTCAATCATCCATTTCTGAGCAGAGCAAGAACTGAAGGTGATTATTGAACCACTTCCAGTAGTTGAAGGAGTTCATGAGCATAACATCATTTGGGGAGTTCTTCTTCCCTCGTGTTTGAGTATCTGTACTCTGTTTTAATATGTTACAATTGTTTTATTGATAATGAAAACTATTTCTTGATAAATATTCAAGTTGTATGAATCGCTACTTCTACTGGTTAACTTTTATTCCTTTTTATATTTACATGTTAATGTGTTAGAAATGATCGGTGAGATCAACTATCAACACATTCAGCTTTGTTGTTCCACATGCATTCAATTTCAAAACATCACAATCTTATGGCGATTTTTTTGAGGATAAAATTAATAAAACTTTTAAATCTGAATGAAAACATAGAACTAATAGTGAGTCTATTCTATTGTACTTTTTATTACATAATGTAGCAGTCAAACTTTTCTTGGAGTGGAGAACTCCAATATTGTTTGACCTTCGCATGTTTTCTTCTAGCAAGGGAAATAAGTCACTCCTTTTACAGTGGAAATAGTTGCAATCATTTTTCTGAAAAGGAATTATATTATATCCAGTAGAATATAGTATTTCCCCGGAATAATTTCTCTTGATTGAACATTTATCAGTATTTAATATCTCTGTTTTTCACTTTTTTCAATCTATTTTCTGTTTCAACTTCGTCTAGATCAAAAACTGAAAATGTTGTGTAACTTTACTGTATTATAAAAACAAAAAAAATTATAAAATATAAAAAGTAAAAATTAGAAAATATACCTCACTACTGACAGGAGTTGGGTCTTTTTGAATGATTTTAGAATAATAGTGTTCATAATCACCTTCCATTTGGCTTCGACCCTTCTTTCCACGCACTACTGGATATAACACCTATACCCACAATTTAAAACTGTGGGTATATCCCTTCAAACCGTGGGTATAGGATATACCCACGGTTTCAGAAACCGTTCAGCACAGTGTCATCGCAATCAGTCTATGCCCACTGTTTTATGAAAACCATGGGTATAGACCAAAGAAAATTGATATTACCCACAGTTTTCAAACCATGGGTATACTAAATTACAGCACCCCATATTTACCCACAGTTTACCAAACTGTGGGTATAGACTAGTTCCCCAGGCCAAGAAACTACACCTCCCTACCATTTTGCACCTGTATTAGCACATATACATGGCATATCAAACTAGATTTTCGATAATCCAACCTAATCCCCAACATATAAATAGTTAAACTACATGTTTCAATCTACTACTTTCTAACAAATCATAGGGACTCTATTATAACCATTGATCATAGAATTCAATAATGAAACCACCATGGGCACTACATGACCCACCTCAGGGATAAAACTATGAGATAAAGCTACCACAGTCCCTAGGGCTACAGAAATATTGTGGATTACTACTAGGGACTCATGTGATGAAACCAATATCTCATGCCACACCTATAGAAACAACCTCATCCAACCTAAATTCCATATTAATAGATTATTAGAGGATCAATTCCCACACTAGCCCTATGAACTTCACACCTACCAATTTGAGTTAACATTGAATCATTTTGAATTCATTCACATGATCCACCATTGAATTTCCTACCACTATATTCAATTTAAAGATTCTCTCTATCAAATTTTTTTTTATTATTATAGGATTCTCATATATGTCTATGGGGAGGGATATTAACGTTGAAGTCACTTTATACTCCTTGATTTTGAGGGACACGTTCCAGGATATCATGGGACTTTATCTTTCTACTTTTTCTAGTACTTCTGATTTAACACCATTCAACAAAACTTCCAAATTACTATAAATTATATATTCTCAAATATACATCTTCCAAAATCTGAAATTTGAACCGTCAAATTTTTCAATTTGGACATTGAACATCATTACTTAGAAAATAGTAAACTCCCCCTAAAATGGAAAATATAAATGAAAATTTCCTTACAAGAAGTCATCTTCTAATCCAATCACCGAAACCAATTTTTATGAAGAATCCCCAACTTTATGAAATATCCTTTTAGAACATAAAATCCATATTACAAGGCTTGATGTTTCAAAAGTGGTGACACCGGATGTCAATGTCTAAATAAAAAAATTATAAACCAAAATCTCACACTAAATATACTTTGTCTCAATAGATATTTCATAATAGAACATACATATATAGAAAAAAACTCACACCCACTAAAAGTACCAATAGGAGAATTTACATAGTTCAAAATTAGTAAAAATCCATGAGATAATAATTTTTACTCATTATTAGAAATAGACTAGAAGAGTGCTGAAATAATATTATTAAACAAGTGACTACACTCACATATATATAGACATGTCTAGTAAATTATCCTATGGTCTATTCCTTATGATCTTCATAGAAAACCATCCACTTCATCAAATACATGACTAGATACTTTTCCCATGCAATGAATCAACTTACAATCCTTGATTAGTAGTGAAATAAATATATTTTAATCTTATTCATCTTCTAAGAGGTGTAATGGTAAATTTGTGATAACATTTATTTTTATTAAGTTTATTAATTTTAATAACATCATCCTCTATGGGTGGTTAAATACATGATCCTCTCTATATAAAAATATCATCCTTACCTCATACAAATGAAAATTAGAGCACAATACCGAAACAATATTATTTACAATGTTTAGTGAAAAGCCTAATCCTTTCAATGTTGGTTATACGAGACAACATGGATAATCTAATAATATCAATACTAATTGGTTATACACTGTGACTATAAAAAACCATAAAATGTTTATACACCCTATCCTTTATTCAAAAATGGGTTATACACCACAATTTAAAACTCCTTCAGTGATTGGTTATATACCCCATCTAAAAGACACCTACAACTGTTTATATACGCCATCCACGAGCTTTTTTTTAGGGATGATCAACTGTAGAAAAATATACTTCATTAAATGGTATTCCTCATCATGAATGTTGGATCACTATATCTTGTGTCCAAATACATAGATATATTTAACATCTTTTGAGAAAGGTATACATGTCTTGAAACATCCTCTAGATCTGGGATGATTTGGATCTACTCAATTTTCAACATTATGGAACATCATCCAAAATGTTTCCCTTCTAGTTCTTCTTATTACAAAACTCTATGATTATGGTTCTTCATACCTCCTTTGACCCAAATACACTTTTTATGAAATTAGATCATAAAATCCCCTTCTTCAACTCTTTTTCTTAGTAACTCTAAATATCTCATTTTCAATATTCCCTCTTTTTTATGTACTTAACTCATGTGATGCTCCCCAATTATATATTTAGTTTTCCTCTTATAGATGGGGGAATGTATGTGATTCAATTAGAAATTCTGACTACCTCCATAATTGAATACATTACAATCTTCCAAAGATATTGGTATTTGACTTTGTTAATGCTCCCACAAAATTCAGCATAGTCTATATTTAACTCATCCTAAAATCTCATCTTGAATCATGAACATTCCTTCCTTGAATATTTATAGTTGAATGTTTAGCTCAACATCATCATAGTGATTAGCTTTATAAATATGTAATGTTATTTTGGAATATTCTAAAGATTGTTCTTTTGATGTAATAAATATGATCATTATGGTTCTTCCATTTGATCAACTCGAACTCAAATACATACATTATTAATAGCCTTCTATGACAACCACTAATCACTTTATCAGAAACTATCCAACAATGGAATCCTCAAGAGTCCCTTAGACTCACATCAGTAGTAGAATGGTACCCGATAGTAACCTCCATGAAAAGGAGTCATTCCTTCCAAAAGACTCCAATATATGTTGTCCCCAAACTCATGATTTAAACCTCAATATCTCTAATATCGAGTAAACGGTCCCAATACACATAGTAAAACTACAATATATTCATGGAAACTACTTGATCTCTCCTACAATGATCCATCCAATTGAACATTAAACAACACAATTTGGCATCCACAAGCCATTTATGAATAATGAACTCACACCCTCACACAGGATTTGTAGCTCACAAACCAACCCCATGAAGAATCTAAAACCAACCAATATAGAAATTATCTTACTAAACATTGAAAAATAACAACCCCATTTAAATGTACTCTAAAAGCAATAAGATCCAACCAATATGATCTATGTGTAAATATTTTTATAATGTGGTACGCACAAGTCCAATTTTGAAACTTGGGTGAAAAATAGGAAATATAGATTTAGGGAGACATTGTACACAATGTGTACAATGGGGTTAATGAATAGAAACCCGAATTACCCTCAAAGACCATGTTCCTTGGCCCACATGGTTTGAACATTTCCAAATTACATGGCATGTTCCTCCTGGTTTACAGTGTGAACCCCTTCATGGACACCATCCAATATAACCAACTCCACTAAAGTGTAAGACGCCAGAGTAAATTGTGTGTAATCCTCATACATAGTGAGTAAACCCACTGAGGGTCCCATCTAAATTGTGTGTACTCCCCCCTGCCTAGCCCTCCATTCCCTCCCCACTACCCAGATCCTCACCCTCCCCTCTCCCTCCCCCTCTCCCTCTCCCTCCCCTCCCCCTCCCCCTCCCCCCCCCCTCCCTACTGCCCAGCCGCTCCCCCTCCCCCTACCTAGCCCCTCCCCCTCCCTCCCCACTGCCTAGCTCCCCCCCTACCGCTCCCCCTCCCCCTACCCAGCCCCTCCCCCTCCCCACCTACCCATCCCCTCCCCCTCCCTCCCCACTACCCAGCTCCTCCCCTTCTCCCTCCCCCTCCCCACCTGCCCAGCCCCTACCCCTTGCTCAGTCATGTAGAATGGCATATTTAGAGAAACTTTTTGATAAAAAACACATGAAATAAAATACACAAACCTATATTGTAATGTCATTCAACAACTGATATATATACAAAGTATCACCATAAATAGAAAATGTTATCAATATTCAAGAAATTATCTTGTTAAAGGATTAAAAAATAATGAAAAATCATAAGGGTGCATACCAACTGAAAGTACACCGTGATCCATGATTTCTGAATAACATCCTGGGATTTTTCAAATGTGATGACAGTTCAATGTATCCAAAACATACAGAAATATACAGCTGAATATAAAAATTAAAAATTTGGAGTAAAACCTGAATCAGGATTCCACTAAACATGATTTTTCTTTTGTGTTTGGATTCTTCCTAAAACACAAAAACCACATTAAAAAATTAGATATATGAAAGATGAAAACCAAAAATAGCATATGTAACATCTAAATTAGTTAGTCAACTCTGAATATTCATATAACTGTCAGATCACATACCAATTAGTCAGGTACAATGACATATTTAGAGAACATTTTGGATAAAAACAGATGAAATAAAATACGTAAACATATATCGCAATGTCATTCAACGATTGATATAAATACAAAGTATCCACCATAAAAAGAAGGTTATCAATATTCAAGGCTTGTTCGCATTATCAAGATTAAAAAATCAGATCCCCATCTCACTACTGCCCAGAAAATTCCCCTCCCCCTCCCCCTCCCCTCTACCTAGCCCCTCCCTCATGCCTAGCTCCCCCCCTGCCCAGCTCCTACCACATGCCCAGCTCCCCCCTACCTAGCCCCACCCCTCCCCCTCCCTCATGCCTAGCTCCCCCTGCCCAGCCCCTCCCCCTCCTCCCTCATGCCAATATTCCCCTCATGCCCAGCCCCTCCCCCTCCCCCTCCCTCATGCCCAGCCCCCTGCCCAGCCCCTCCCCCTCCCCCTCCCACATGCCAAGCCCCTCCCCCTCCTCCCTCATGCCCAGTTCCCCCGTGCCCAACCCCTCCACCTCCCCCTCCCTCATGCCCAGCTCCCCCCTACCCAGCCCCTCCTCCTCCTCCCCCTCCCCCCTGCCCAGCCCTCCTCCTCCCCCATATTTATTGTATACCAATCAAAGATGAGACTCATTTACATTCCAAGGAATATAGTTTTTTTTAGGAAAATAAAATACACAAGGAAAGTGTTTTAGTTTTTGGTGTCATGACTGAACTGCATAACAATATATTCATAAATCAATGAACGAAAGGGGAAAGGGGAAATGAGAACATGTTACTTGCATATCCTTGTAGATAAATCATAGTCCAAATCACATTAACACCATAATTTTCTTCCAAGGTTTGAGGTATTTCCTGAAATGAAACTGTAGCAGCTTCGTAAGGCACTGTTTAGAAAGAAATCAAACACAAAAAATATGAATCACTCTAGGAACTACAAATAAGTGGCTTTACGTTTAAATCAAATGATCATAAGAAACTCAACCTTCTCAACGCCTTCAATAGATGAGCTCTTATGCTTCAAAGTAGAGGACACTGTCATACTCGCCTGATGAACATCCTCTGCATGTCGATTTTATGAAAGAGAGATTAAGTCAATGTAGCCCCCTCCCCTCCCAGCACTCTACTGCACCCCCCCCCTCCCAGCCTTCCCCTCCTAGCCACCCCCACTCCCAACCCTCCACTGCAGCCCCCCATCCCAGGCCTCCCCTCCACTTCTATGGCCAAGATTAGATGGAGAGACAATAATAAACACACCAAACCGTAAAACAATATGTGTCATGTGAAAATTACCTAAATAATTGTCAAATTACACCCTTGATGAAAACATAATCCTAAATTCATTTAATTTCATAAAGAAATTCACATAGAAGCAGTCCACCAATACCAAAAAAATTAAACTCTAACACAAGTCTCTCTACATAGACAACAATAGAGGGGATCAATATCCCCCCCATCGCCAGCATCGTCATCCCCATGTCCAGCATCATCGTCATCAGTATCAACATTGATAGCAACATCATCAGCAACATCATCACCAACCGCACCATCAGCATCAGCATCAGCAATCTCATTACCAACAATAGCATCAACAAAATCCTCTCCAGCTCTATTTTCACTACAGTCATTGCCACTAGGACCCTCATTGGAGTCACCTGAGGCATTATTTAAAGAGCTCATTGATTTCATACATGAATGAAAAGTGGCAGTAACCTCTGATGGTAGTGATTGACTCAAAACTAATATAGCGTTCATGAAATTTTCATTCATTATCTTAATTTTTTCATGTTCCTCTAATACTATTTTCTATGTCACAACTAATTCAGCACACACACTTTCCAACTCAGAGGCCATAGAGTCTTTAGAGGAGTCCAATGATGACCAATACCTAGAGGGGGCAATGTTTTTTCCGGGTCTACAAAGGACTCTTCCTCGATGCTCCACACCTAACACCTGACTTAAATGATCATTTGGCCCTATGTTGTCAGCTTCATTCTCATCCATGGCCTCCAAGGAAGACTGTTGAAATTATAATCATATTAAATTATGAATTTTGTATAAATTTTTGAAATATAAAGAAACATACAATTTTATCTTGTGTTTGTGAATTAACTGCAGTTCCATCTTTTTTCTTCTTACTGGAGAAGAATAATTTGGCATGTGGTACAAGAACATCAATTCCCAATACAGCATGTTGCATATGAGAAATGCACAAATTTCAATTGCAACCATATATGATAAATGAAAAAAAATGGATTGAAGTGAGTTGCAACAAAGACCTACAAACATTGAGGTAAATGACAGTCATAACGGATTGGTTGTTTTCTGAATTGGTTTTCTGAAGTGGGTTTCGAGGAAATATACTACTTGTTTAATAAAAATAGAAAATACTTCTCCTAGTATATGATGTGATTTCCATGATACATGGAATAACCAAGGGAATGCATGAATAAGTTGTGATGATATTTTATAAATAAGGACATTACTTTAATTCAGATGAACGTACTAGCCGTTTCTCATGCTCAGTCATTGTAGTGCACACCAATGTGTATAGATATGTCATTTCTTCTTTGTTTTTTTTTATTTTTGCTGACACTTAATATGAAACAACAAAAAAATACAAGTAATAAGAATTAAATTTTATTTAAAAACCATTAAATATGAGTATTACCTTATACTTTCCAGTCCTCCAATGTGTGGTCATTTTTTAATATTGACTTTCTGGACAGTCAGGGTTTGTGGGAACAACCTCTAATTCAGTACCCACTCTGCTCCTCCAACTAATATGTAACTCTTGATCATATGACCACCAATACTCTCCAAGATCACTCAACCTAGCAGTTTTGGTGGCTTCATTGATAGTAATGTTATATCAACTCTGCAACAAACATGTTAAGTCATATAAATTCATAACTAATATAAATATAAATTTATAAAATTTATGTACCCGTATCTGCGCCCATTCCCTATCCTTGATGTCAGCACTTATATGTCTCCATGAGACCGGTTCCACCAGAACAATATCATGATATTTGGATAAAGTATCTATGAAACTTCTACACTCCTTAGCACTTTTACCTATCATTTGATTTTGAGAATTGTAATCCACCATAATCTGAGTTTCAAGATTCCTGGCATCCCACATTTGAGTGCGCCAACGTCGCCTACTAAAAGATCCCACTAAATAAAATAAGAGGTGAAAAGTGAATTGTTAAATGACAATACAATAGGGAAAAGGTAAAATGATATAATTTGAAAGATTTATAATAATATGAACCTGATGTAGGCTACTGAATAGGCTATGACGCATCTGTGGACTGTGCTGGATCAGCATCCTCCGAAGGAAGTATCTATTCCACAGCATGCTCTAGCTGATCTTCTTGAACAGGAGTGGAAACTGAAGGAACATAATCAATATGTGTAGGATGGATTATAGGAAAAGGGGGTGGCATAGAGATGTAATAATATTCATAGTATTTCTAGGTATTCATGAATGGATATGTAAATTGTGCAGGTGAGAACATCGGTCGAGTCGACGTGGACATGGAATGGGAAAAATAGGGTAAATAAGATGATGATGGTGACATGTATGGGAACATACTAGGGGTCTCATGTGGAGGGCAGACATGTGTGTTATATGGGATGTCCACTGATGGGTCAGTGTGGGGAGTGGTAATATGGGAGCTTCGACTAGGTTTAGGAGGATCCATGCTTAATACCACACTGGGAAGAGGAAACTCTGGAGTTATATATCCTTAAAAAAATTGATCAAAAATATGAAAATGATATTATATGTAATTCAAAAGATAAATATTATAATTATTATACTCACGGAAGACAACTCACACTCGCGTCTAACAGGATCAACATAAAATAATCTCTTCTTGCATGCTTCTGTAGTTTTCTTCATAATCTTCATAATAATGAAATAAATACTTTTTTAGGAATAATTTTTACAAATAATACATACAAATTAGAATCCAATGAAGAAAAAAAATGTCATAACATATTTTAGTAATGATAATTTACAACCAATTTATACAATTTTTAAAATCACATTTTAAACCCAGTTTTCTGAATTGAAATAAATATAATTAAATGAAACAAAAGAAAACAATACTAAAATAGACATATCATTCAAAAATAAAACTAAATTAAATTATTTAGATTATTAACAACCTGGGAAACTCATGTCAAGGTAAACTGAATGAACTCTGAATATATATGGTTGCTTTTACATAGTACCCTATACTATCTCATCTTGAACATCATCTCTCACAATGGGATAATTTGTGTCATCAAATACAATATCTTGGAAAGAACCAATGGGGCTTAAATAGTGACAATTGCATCCCCAGCATCATGAAAAATATGTATTGGGATTGCTTCATTAATGACACCGTAATCAGGTTTCAGATGATCTTTCACATAAAACACTTGTTTTTCCATTGATGCCAAAATGTATGGTTCAACAGTATGCTGGAATCGACTCATGTAAATCACTCTAAATCCACAATCATCAATAAATGTACCATGTCGTTTCATTGAATCAAACCATTTAAATTTCATCATAGTGATTCAAACTTGAGAGTAGTGATACAATAACAATATTTTCTCAACTAGTCCATAATAATACACATCTTCATATCGAGGTCAACTATTTGATGAACTGGCAAAACAATTCATTGTAGCAGTTTACATAACACCATATTGTTGTGTTCTCATTATCACCACTCTATCAGTTGTAACAAATTTATATCCATTGATTATTAAGGATTTTCAATCAGGAACCAAATAATTGGGACCAAAAGACAATGCTTTAAATTATTGAGAAATGACATTAGTAGGTAAAATCAATACCTGGAATACATATGAGTAATACAATTAAATATATATCTATATTTTAAGGTATTTAATGTAATGGTTATACATTTGATTTCAACCATTCTGGGAACTCTTGGCTATGCATAGCCTCTCTCCTTCTCAATGGCAAAGACAGATGAACTCTACTAAAAATTTGTTTATGTTCTCAACATAAAATGAAAATAAAAGTATATGGTATATGTGATATGATATCGTATGAGATAACATATATATATATATATTCAAATTACATACTTGATATAGGCATCAAACAAACCACAATTAAAAAAGACTGTACAATGTTCCATATTTCGCTCTTCAAAGCTTAATGTAACCAATGTATATGACCCGAAAATTCCACATATTTGGAGAAGAGATGGAAACGAGGGCTGAATTTTGTCATACTACTCATCTTCATTTCTCATTGGTCAATTATGTCTTGTGCTCACATCATAAAAATACATTGAACAAAAATCCATACATTCTTGGGATAGATAACTCCTCATAATGGAACCTTCAAAATAATTCTTATTTCGGACATATGATTTCATTGGGAACATATTTCTTTCAGTGGGATACATCCACTGAAAAGTGACAGGTCCCCCAATAATTGACTCAGATGGAATATGAACTGTTAAATGCAGCATGCATGTTAAAAAGGATGGAGGAATGTTTTTTTTCAAGCCACACAGAAATAACGGTGCCTCTTGCTATATTTTTATCAACAAAGATTTGGATAACCTTTTAGCACAAAGGTCTCTAAAAAATGACACAACCAAATCCCTGCCACCCTTACATTATTGGATAGAATATTCGGAATTTCTATTGGAATTAATTCATGATGAAGGATGTGATAATCATGTGTTTTTAGGGATTTCAATTTCATATGTATTCTGTTGAATCATTTAGATATGTTGTTGGAATATCCATCTGGAACTTTGATATTCTCCAATATTTCAAGAAATTGATCTTTCTCTATCAGTGTCATCACATAAGAAGCATTGGGACTTTCCATTTGTTTTCACCAATATAAACATGATGTTGTTTTGGTCGAATACACCAATCCAATAAATCCTGATGAGATCAGATGTCATATTTGGTCTTCTCCTTAATATTCAAAAGAATTTCAAGAAAAATTTCTCATATATTTTTTCCAATATGAATTACATCTAAAAAATGATGTAACAAATTAGTATACCAATATGGAATCAAAATAAATTCTTCTCTTTTTCCAATTGTAAGTGACTTCAGTATCATTATTAATCCTCTTTTGAGATTTCAACTAACCTTTCCCTAATGAAAAGCTGAAATATTTCAATTCATTAATCACATCACTTCATGACATATGTTGAGGTTGTTATTTAGTGTCAACATTATTATCAAACCTCTGATAATTCTTCCTATATTGATGATTCGTTGGCTAGAATCAGTGATGCCCCATGAAATTGAAACTACAATGATATTTAAGCCTTGTCAATCATGCATTCTTCATTCAAACGGGACATGATATTTTTCCCTTAGTGCTCCACCCCGACATCATTGCATAGGAAGGGAAATCATTTATGGTTCATTGAAGTTTAGCACGAATCTAAAACGCATTCTTTGAATAATTATTAAATGTATGCACACCTAAATCCCAAAGTTGTTTCAACTCTTTTATTAAAGGCTGAAAGTAGATATCTATATCATTACCAGGATCTGAAAGTTTAGATATCAGAATACTGAAGACTATGAATGGTTTTTTAATAAAAATACACAGAGTAAGATTATGAACATGAATAAAAACTGGCCACGTGTTATGATTAGTAAGAATCTGACCAAACGAAATAAAACCATCACATGATAGGCCCAATCTGACATTACGCACCTCAGCTGCAAAATCCGGATGTTGTGCATCAAATGTCTGCCATGATAATCAATCTACAGGATGGACCAACTCATCATTACCTTTAATTCTCTCAACATCGTTCCATCACATTTTGACTAAGATTTCTGAAGACATGAATAAATTTTGATGTCTGGGAATTAATGGAAATTTCCACATGACATTATGTGGCACATGATATGGTGTTCCATATTCATTTTTCTTCCATCGATATGTACCACGTTATTTACAGTCATTACGGTGAACTATTCCCTTTAAAAATAAACTGAAATCTTTCATAAAAGTATGGACTTTATTTGTAGAAAATCCAAGATGCTTAATTAACTTCCACGCCATGTAATGATTCGAGGTAATATCTGCACCATTTGGAAGCAAATCCTTGAAAAATGTAAGAATATAATCAATGGAGATATTAGAAATCCCATACATATTTTTCCAATGATATAACCGCATTAAAAATTACAACTTGGACATTTTAGTACATTCTTGATATACTGGACTTCTAGCGTCATCTAATAAATTTTTCACTCTCTCAACATCATCATCTTCAATATTTTCCTCATGTGTACTGGTATCATTGTCTTCTTGCACCAACATGATATCTCTCTCGGAGTGATGCACATATAGAAACCGATCAAATATCAAATTCTCTATGTCACTTCATTCATTTCATTTTTGAACAGCCAAATATTGACTCGTCTCTCCATGGTGAAACCAAACATTATAGTTTTCTTGAAATCAAAATTTCATTAAATGGTAACTAACTTCTTCTCTTCTTAACCATGGTCTTCCAAAACAATTATAGCAAGGACACTGAATAAAACCTTCATCTGATGCATTGTTAAATGAAAAATCTAAAAAATTCTCCAAATAATTTTGAAACTCGGTTGAAATCTGATCAGTAAGATACATCCAGCTTTTAACCAATCTATAACAAGAAAAAAAAATATCTTTCAATCAACAATTTAAATCATATTTAAAAAATTCATTACAATCAATTTTATTTTTAATTTAATCAAATCATATTATTAGCTATAAAATCATATTTAATGACAAGAGGAGTCTATGATTGAATAAGTAGGAAAAAAAGGAAAAACGGTCTACCATAAGATGTAAACTATAGAAGAAAGTTAAAAAAGACACTCCCAAGTGGTCATTGATGGGGAATAAAAAAAGAAAATTTAAATGTAGAATATTCCTTTATAGATATTGAGGCATTATACACATGGGAAGGAAATTTTATTTTAATAATATGAATGTATAATTTTATAGATTATTTGGTAGGGGTTATTTGATGGGGAATAAAATATTCAATGAAAATAGAGTAGTTATAACTTTAATGTTTTGGAATTAATATTTAAAAAAATGTCAACCATAAGAGAAATTTTTTAAAATGTGTTCTAATTTTTTTCAATACGCTAAAAAATGTCAAATAATTCTACATTCACATATAATTATGAATTTTAAGAGAGAGTTAATGTGTCGAGAGAGTTATTGAATTGGTAAAAAATACATCTGAATAGGGGCATCTAGGGATTTTGGATAGTGGTCTCACTTCACATTTTAAGAGAGAGTTAATTTGTCGAGATATTAGGAATTTCATTGAAAACAATCCAAAATCTAAAATTGGAGAGGATAGTGACAAGGAAGAAGAAATTACAGGAATATTATCTAAGAAGAAATACAATAATTCAATAGTTTATTATAATGAGAAGGGTAAAATTTTATATAAATATAAAATAAGTAACTTATTATATAAGGAGAGTTATGGATTTGACGATAATGATATTGATGTATTTTCTGGAGATGAAGATGGTGTAAAATTACTTATTGCTAAATTTAATGATTAAAATATTAGAATTGATGAACATAGTTATAAAATTGAATATGAAAATATTGAGATGGATTTCATATTGAATAAATAATTAAAAGAGTATCTCTTAAAGATCATTAAACCGGAAAAATAGATCATAAGGTTGAAGAAAGGAAATCAATCATCAAACAATAAGGAATTTGTTTTTACAGATGGAAGATCAAAATTTCTAAAGTATATTGATGGTATTAATAGTATTTTTAGTGATGATAATACTATTAACATCAAATAAAAAGGATGAAATTGAATATCCCTCTATGATAACATTTCTTAGAATCTAATATCCCTCACTATGTTAATTGATTAAGGGGGTGGTGATTAGATCTTAATTAAGACATTTCTAGTATAGTGTTGATCATTACTCTGAGGGTTAGATAATTAGGAAAACCATTATTCATTACAATATTTCAGTGTTTAAAAAACATTTTTAGTGTTTGACTACTATGAAATTGTTAATAAATAAAATCCATACCGGTATATTGAATGAAAATTTTATGTTTTATTTACTGGAATCATACTCATTGATTAGTAATAAGTAAATTCAAGATACGTTTAAAAAAATTAATAAATAAAATCCATCAAATTCCATATCTACATCATGGTTGTAATGACCCCTGATTTTTATATGGGAATTTACCATTGAATAAACTATGTGTGTGATATTTCATAAAAAATAAAAAAAAGGATTATTATAAATTCATAACTCTACATGTCGATAATATGATCATTGGCCATTATAGACATTAGAGATGTAGTTGTTAGAATGTGATAATTAGAATTGGTGCATATTAAGGGTAATAATGAGAGATAATTTATATATAGGGGTAAATTGTGGCCTCAACTAGTAGGAAATAACATTTTTGAAACACATTAATCTGATCTTGGGAGTGTTGTTTCACAAATGAGGTTTTACCTTGACAAATTACAAGAAGAACATTGTGAATTGAGACTTGATCATAAAAATCAAGTGATGAGATGAAGCTGTTGAGAGTATACATGTTGGAGAAGAAGATTCATCAATTTCAAGTGATGAAGAATAATATCATTCATCTTATACAAGGTATAGAATATAATTAAAGCTATAAAATATCATTAAAGACCAAATACAGTATGTACAAAGTAGGATAACATTAAGGATAACAAATCAGACATCATTATTTTCTGAAGAATAACATATAAATACTAGAGAATAATTAAAGAATCGAGAGTGTTTTAATGCTATTAATGATTAATTATAAAATATTGAGAATAATAAGACTTGGAAGTTGGTACCCAATCTTATAGAGATAAGTTTCATCAGGATTGTGTGGGTGTTTTGAAACCAATTAAATGAAAAATGAGAATTAGTGAGAAATAAATCAATATTAGTGTGTAAAGGCTATTCACAAGTTGAAAGAGTAGAATTTGATGCTACCTGGAGGAGAGGGAGATGAGAGGGGGGAGCGGGGACGTTGCCAGAGCTGGGGACAGCGTGGCGAAGGCCGGTATGTTGAGGTAGATGTGAAGGATGGGAGGTACAGGTCGGGAGAGGAGGCGGAGCCGGGAGGCGGAGGTCGGGGAGGGGATGAGATGGCTGGGAGGTGGAGGTCGGATGGCTGGGAGGCGGAGGACAGAGAGGGGAGTAGAGGGCTAGGAGGTGGAGGTCGGATGGTCGGGAGGTGGTGTTTGTGGAGGGGAGGATATGGCCGGGAGTCGGAGGTCGGGGAGGTAGGGTTGAAGTGGGGGGAGCACGATGGAAGAGTAAGGAGGAGACCGATACTTAGGGGTTGAATACCCAATGTTTTAATAAAACCGTGGGTATAGAAAATTAAAACCAATCTATCCCCACGGTTCATTAAACCATGGGAATAGATGTGTGGGGATAAACCCCATTTCCATTAGTGTATATAGTAGTTACTAGGAATATAAATAAGTAATCTTTGACCAACTTCAATGATGGTCACTTCATGTTTTTTGCACCATTTCCAGGGAAGGCACAATCCATTACATTCCAAAAAAACATTTTTTTAAAAAACATATAAATAAACCACCAAAAAAATTGAAAAATTTAAAAACTGTTAAAAAAATCAGTTCTGTCAAAGTTTATTTCATACTATGTTCTTTCTGATACTGTACTCAATTTTTATTACGTTTATTCTTATTAGTTCCACTGTTAGGATACATGAATTTTATGTATACTTTTCAAGTGCACAAGAAACGCTGCTATTATTTTAGATCCCCTGAACTTAGAATAAGACAAACATTTCACCTCCCTAATAAAGAAAAAACAAAATTGAAATAGAGAAAATAGATAATAGAGTCCCTGATAACAACTTCCAAAATCATCAATCAGAACCCTTAGATGAAGGATAATGGCCTAGGATGAGGGAGTTCCACCTTTCTCAAGTTTCAAGAAATCCGTTAGGTTATCTCATAGAGCATGAAACTATGAACTGAAACAATATAACATGTCATTGTTGCCTACATTTAATGGACTGTCTAATGAGGGCTCTCTAGCCTTCATTAGATATTTATACAACACTGTGCATCAGTTACCTCTTCTAGTAATTATAGATAATTATATAATAATTATATTCTTTCCCTTTTCTCATAATGGTAATGCTAGGTAGTGTCCCCATCATCAACTCCCATATCACCTTTTCAAAGACACATTCTATGAAGGGATGTCATCCTCTGGATAGAATATAGTTAATCAGGATTCTGGGGGAAATTATAATGACAAGACAGATGAAAATTTAAAGCAAATTTTTAATAATCTTTCACTGAATTCACAACATAATGATTAGAGAATAATAAGAGTCAATAGAAATGTTAATACAAATACTAGTTCAATGAATGAAACTCAAACTCAACATGCTGAAATCACCAAGAAATTTCAATCTCTAATGAACCAAAACTCTAAGAAAACTGTTAACCAACATGGCTATCAAAACACCAATCAATCTTTATGGGATCAATGTTCACAATGTGTAATGTTTGGGTACACAAAAAATTACTGTGTTAAATTTGATATGCCAGCCCAAAATCATGAAAACTCAAAATTTGTTAACTACGATCCTATAATTCCTCCCAAAGAAGATCCATTTTGAAATAAATATAACCAAGGCCGTAGGAACCATCCAAACATGTCTTGGAATTATGAAGGAATAATTAAACAATTCAATTACCCTAATTACTTTAATCAACCAATACCAAATATTCAAAATAAAGAAAGGGGTGAGTCATCTAATCCACAAGGAAACAATGATAATAAAATTTCTTCTAAGCTTGATTCAATTTTGAAAAAAATTATCTCTCAAGAAGAAAGATATATGATTTTTTTGACCAATCATCATAATCAATATGACTTAGATAAAATTCAAAATGATGTATGAATAAAAAACATGAAAACACAGTAAGGCCAACTTGCTAGAGATATTTCATCTTGGGAAAAAGGAAGACTTACAATAACAACTAAACTTAACACTAGAGAGAATGTAATGTCTGTAGTCACTAGAAGTAGGATGAATACTCAAATTGTTGCTGAAAAAGACCTTAAAAATTCCCAAAATGAAAATATCCTTGAATATGGTAATTAAAAAGTACATTGTTCACATGCTGTAAATTCATAAAAAAAGTATTCAAAATGATGATAATTTGATGTTTTCACCAGAAACACAAGCTTAATTTTTTTCTAAAAATCTAAATAATAAAGGAAAATAAAAATTTTAGGAAGAGGTGAGGCAAATTTCTACTTTCCTTAAAAATATTTCCCCACCCATCCCTTTCCCTAAGAAGTTGAAACCCCAATGTAAAACCAAGGCTAAACTTCTTCAGTTCCTTGGTCTCCTTTCCAATATTCATGTAAACATTTATTTCATTCATGCCTTAGTTCAAATTCAATCTTATTTGAAATAACTTATGAAAACTGTTTCATACGAAAATACCCTAGAATAATTTTTACCCAAAGCCTAACTGAAGAGTGCAGTGTTGTACTTCAAAATAATATCCCACCAAAACTGAAAGACCCAGGTAGCCTTTTCATTCCTTTCACACTAGGAAATTCGGATCATCTCAACTTTTTGTGTGATTTAGGTACTAGTATTAACCTACTCCCATACTCACTATTTCGACAGTTGAGGATGGGTGACCATCAACACACAACAGTCATAATGCATTTAGCTGATAGATCTTCCACTTATCCTTTGGGTAGGATAGATGAATTTCTAGTTGGGGTAAGGAAACTATTTCTTCCTGTTGACTTTTTAGTCATAGACATGGAATGTGATCATGTAGTTCCCATCATCTTGGGTAAGAACTTATTGGGAACATGTGGTAATTTTATTGATGTTTCCAAGGGTCAGATTATTTTCAAAATTAGTAAACAAGAATAAGAATTTAATGTGTTTAAGATCATTAATGGGAAAACCTATTTTCAAAAATGCTCAATGATAGAGTTCCTTGATGCTGAAATATTTTATAACAATCAACCAGAAAACATTGAATAATCTCAAAAAATATTCTTTGTTGAAGAAATTAATTTTGAAGCTTAAAATTCTGTTGTTTATGACTCACAAGTTGAAAAATATGCTCAAACAGTGATTCTGAGAAGTTTTCTAGAACTGGACAGTTGTCTAGTTTCTGTTGTAGAAGAGTCCTCTGTTTCTGAACATAGGAGATTTTTGAGTGATTTTTAATGTGTTTTTGTTAACAACATATTTTCTTATAAAATAGATGAATTTGTGGCAGAACATATAAGACACATTGATGATTCCACTTTGATTAACTTGTTAAATTCTGACCAAGAATATCTGGAGAGCATGTTGCTCACTTTGGATAGTGGCACTGTTATTTTTGAATCTGAGCATGAAATTGAAAATATTTCATCATTTAATACTCCTTACAAGAGGTATGGTGAATGTTGTAGACCTCCTAGGCCTATGAGTCTTCATTATAGTGTAGAACCACCCATTATTGAACTAAATCTAATCCCTGCTCATTTTAAATATTCTTTTTTGGGTGAGAATTCCACGTTTCCTGTAATAATTTCTACTGAGCTTAATGAGAATCAAGAGGATAGATTGTTTAGTGTTTTGAAGAAGATTAAATCTTCTCTAGGTTGGAAAATAGATGATATAAATGGTATTATTCCTTAATTCTGCAGGCATAAAATAAATGTGGATCTTGACCATAAGCCTAGCGTAGAGTGTTAAATAAGGTTGAACACAAACATGAAAGAAGGTATAAGAGAGGAAGTGATCACATAGAAAGAAACTAGAATAATTATCCCATTTCAGATAGTGCTGGAGTTAGCCCTGTCTAGTATATCCCTAAGAAGGGAGGTTTTACTATAGTAAAAATAAAAATAATGAAGAAATCCACATTAGGAAAGACACAAAATGGAGAATCTATATTGATTATAGGAATCTTAGTACTTCCACAAGGATGGATCATTTTGCAATGCCCTTCCTTGATAAAATTTTTTAGAGGCTTAATAGAAATGAATTTTATGTTTTATGGATGGGTATTCTAGTTACAACTAGATTCTTGTTGCTCTAGAGGATCAGGAAAAGACCACTTTCACATTCCCCTTTGGGACATTTTCTTACAGGCGGATTCCATTTGTGTTATGTGGAGCTCCATCCACCTTTCAATGGTGTGTGGTGGCTATATTTTCATACATGATTCAGAGAATCGTTGATGTTTTCATGGATTACTTTTCCATTGGCGTAAGTACTTTAGATTCATTTATAGGAAATATTGAGTTCTTTTGGAAAGATGCATTGAAACTAACCTTTTTCATAATTGGGATAAGTGTCAATTCATGGTAACAGAAAGTATAGTTTATGGTCCTATGGTGTCCAAGAGATGTCTCAAAGTTAATACTGCTAAAGTTGAATTCATTCAAGAACTTCCACCTCCATAAAATTTCAAAGGATTTAGAATTTTCATAGGGAATTCTGGTTTCTATAAGATATTTCTAAAATACATTTCCAAAATTACTAAGCCTTTGTTTTTTTTCTGGTAAAGGATGTACCTTTTATCATTGATGAAAACAGTTTGAAATCATTGAATTTTCTTAAAGAGAAACTCACTACTTCACCTATCAGCATTGCACTTGACAAGAAACTACATTTTGAACTTATTTGTGATGCTAGTGATATGGTTGTAGGTGTTTTCCTTGGACAGAAGAGAGATAGGATGTTACATGTGGTGTATTAATCTAGTAGACTACTAGATGATGCAAAAAAGGATTACACCACTACTGAAAAATAATTTCTAATAGTTGTTTCTCCTCTTGGGAAGTTTGTACAATATTTTTTAAGCTCAAAAGACATAATTTTCACTGATCATTCTGCCTTAAAGAATTTACTATCTAAAAAAGAAACCAAACCCATGTTGATTAGATGGATTCTGTTTCTATAAGATTTTGATTGAGAGATTAGGGATATGAATGGACCTAAAAACATATTTTCTGACCACCTATCTATGATTCCTCTTACCCAATCTTAAAATCCCATGGAAATAAAATATTCTTTTCTTGATGAAAAACTACTCACTATTTCTATTAAAAAATCCGCATGGTATGCAGAATTTTCCAACTTCCTCGCAGCAAGTGTCTTTCCCAAAACTATTTCCAATAACCAAAGAAGTAATTCATTTATGAGCATAAATACTTTCTATGGGATGATCCTCTACTATTTAAGATATGTTCTAATGGTATCCTTAGGAGATGTCTACCTAAGGAAGAGATAATTCTTGTCTTAGAGAGTTGTCACTCCTTACCTTTGGGAGGTCAACTTGGTGGTGAAAGGACTACTAAAAAATCCTTAAAATCTGTGTTCTATTGGGATACTCTTTTTAAGGAAGTTAGGTGCCATGTGGTTGGCTATGAAAAGTGTCAGATGTTCGGAAATGTTGATAGAAAGAAGGATTTACCCCAAAAATGTATTCTAGAAGTTGAATGTTTTTATGTTTGGTGTTTATATTTCATGGGCACATTTCCTTCTTCTCATGGGAATGAGTACATACTTGTTCCTATAGATTATGTGTCAAAGTGGGTTGTGGCGGTGTCATTTCCCAACAACCAAGCTATTTCTGTTATAAAAGTTGTAAAAATAACATTTTTTCAATATTTGGTGTTCCCAAATCCTTTATCTCTGATAATGGAACACATTTTAAGAACTAAAAATTTAAGGATATGAAGGAAAAATATGGTTGTTTTCATAAAACTGGAACTCCTTATCATCCACAGTCTAGTGGACAGGTGGAAATTTCAAATAGAGAACGTAAACAGATACATGATAAAACTATGTCAAATTTTAAGGACTTTTCTCTAAAATTGGATGAATCATTATGGGCATATAAAACTACTTTCAACACCACAATAGGTATTTCTCCTTTCAGGATGTTATTTGGAAAATGCTGTAATTTACTTGTAGAGCTGCAAGATAAGTCTTCATGGGAATTTAAGGCTCTGTACATTGACAATAATAGTGATGTTGAGAGGATATTACTTGAGTTATGTGAGTTAGATGAGATTTGGAGAGAGATTTAGGATAATTCAGGAATATATAAAGAGATGAATAAAATCATCCATGATTATATCATTGAAAAAACGGAATTTAAACATGGATAAATGGTCCTCCTCTTTTACTCTAGACTTAAATTCCTTCATGGAAAACATAAGTCCAAGTGTTCTGGACCTTTTAAAATTGTGATAGTATTAAGAATGGAGACGTTGAAATTGTAGGTGAATAAAACAAATCCATATTGGTTAATGGGGAGTGGGTGAAACTATATTTTGAGGGACAACTGAAGGGATTGACTGCCTTCACTTTGTTTCATTTTTATCCTTGAATAATGTGCAACATCTGTGCTCCGTTTTTTTAAATTCCTTGTTACTATTTGTTCTTGGTCTCGTAGTTCAATTTCAGGGTTTTAATGATGATGATGTTGTGTCATTTAAGGAGTTTAATTCTCATGTTGGATTAATGGAAAACTTATTCCAGGAAGTAATCATATTTTAATTCCTGTAATCATTTATATGCTCCTATTCACATTAATAAAATTAATTGCTATGTCACAGTTATTAATATCCATGAGTCATTTACTCATTGATGCACAAGATCCATTGTTACACTGTTGTCGGTGAGTCAGTAATTGTGACTTCATAAATTTTAGATATTGTTGTTAGAAATTATTCTTGTATTAGAAAAACATTTAAACGATTGTTGGGTAATCTAGAACATGTCTTTCATATAAAAAGGTTTCAGCTACATGTCACTTTGTTTTAAAAAAATATGCATTTACACATGCTGAAATTAGGATTTCATTTATATGTTAAAATTTCTCACTGTATGAACTTATGTGGGGGGTACATGCAGGCTGAGAAATTTTGTATTGAATCTTCTTTAGGTTGGGATGTTTTGGCATTCATTCTTCTACTCGATTGGACATATTATTGAACTCAACCCATTAAAATTATTACACCCAGTACATTGTGAACTTACAAGTGGCATTCCCTATTTCAATTTTAGTGGAAAATTTTTTTATTGGACTTAAATGTTAATGCATGCATATTCTTCTGAACCTATTATAAATTAATCTTTGTTGAAAACAATAATTCTTGAACATCATTGAGACCCTTTTAACATGTCGTAAATCTTCTTTATTGAAAATCAGTTTTGAACTATAATTGTAACAATTGTTCTGATCCATGATTAGAAGTCAGCATTCAGGACAATGTTGGTTTTTAAGTGTGGGGGAGGGGGTCAATTATTGACTTTTCTAAATTGTGATGAATTGAAATCCTATCAATTCCCACTCCAACTTCAATCTTTTTTTATAAAATGGGTAAAAATCTTCAAAATTATTTTAATGATTTTAGGCTTTACACTTAGTCAATTGGGTCTTTCCTTTTCATTATGATTGTTTAGTACTTAAGAGCTGCTGCGAATCTAAAATTAATGTGGGAGGATGATTGTTGTGTGACTATACGTATTGAATTAATGGAAATTTGGTTTCATAACTACTTCTGAGAGTGATTTTGGTAACCCGTTAGTGGTGTTATGATCATAACCCTTGGAACCAGTAGTTTTATTTTTATCATAGGGGACACTATTTTTATTATTTATTAAAAGTAATTACCTTATTGAGTTAAGTTAAATGGTTTTCATAAAATTATTTTGAAACTGGAGTAGTTTGGGAACATGGGATCCCACTGTGATTCTTTGAGACCCTTGATGCTGGGTGTGTTTTTGTTTACTATAAGCCCTCTGTACACCTTCAATAAGTGCATTGTACAGTGTTTAGCACATGATACATGTCTTGGGAAAAATTAAATTAATTGTTTAGGGTAAAAAATGAGTTCATTTAGGTGAGGGGAATGATGAACGCCAAATAAAGAAGGGGTCAATTGGTTTATATGGGATTCATTTAGTTTGTATCGATAAGGTGATTCAATATATATATATATATATATATATATATTGGAACCTAGGTGATGAGTCAGAGTACAAGGTTCCTTTGTTATGTTTTTTATTCCACTGCTACTTTACCTCCTGTCACTCATGGACTTTGGACTTAAGAATGGATTGAAATGATTCATTAAGTAGTATCACATATGAGGCAGGACACCTTCGCTGATGAATGATTTTTGTTATCTTGAATACTCTTTTAGTATTTGTTCTAGGAAATACTTGATTTGAAAATATCTTTTCAACAGTTCAGTCCTCTGTTTTAAAAGTGCTAGACATGTTAAATTTTCATATGAGTAATATAAAATGCACTTTACTATTTTTTGAAATGTGATAAAACATGAGATTTTTTGAGGAAAAACAATGCTTATGTGTGGCGGAATTTTATGTGGACTTGTTTTAAATAGTTTTTCCACATATTTTTACGTATCTTTTATTATTTTAATTAACTTATTTTACACTTTTTATTACATAAATGTACTTTTTAACATTTTTAATTAAATTTATTAATTTATCAAATTTTATAATTAGTTATGTAATTTTAGTCCTTAAAATGATTAATTATTTCTTACTTGTATTTCTAGACTTTTAATTCATCAATTCGTAGTTGTTTTCTAAATCTACTACCATTTTAATAAATTGTATTTTTTACTAAATAATCATTTAATTATTTTATTTTCATCTTTCTTACTATGTTTTTAGTTTAATATTTTATCCTTTAATTTATACTCATTAAAATAAATTAAATTTATTAATATTTAGGCTTAATTATTTGTTCAGCTTTAATTAAATATAAAAATTTATGTTTTTAATTCAATAACATAATGTGTTTTTGATTTTATGTTTTCACTTAGTTATTTAATCAATTAATTTTGTTTTTTTAAAAATTATTTATTTATTCCTAAGTATGCAGTTAAATTATTTAGTCCTTAACTTTTGTGTTTAGTCTAATGGTGAGGAAGACATGAACTATCAATGAATCATTTAGTCACTGATGCGATCCTTTTCTACTCACTGTAGACCCAATAATAAATTATAATTTACGACTTTTATCAACATAGTTTAACATTAATCAAGTTTTAACATAAATGTTAAAAATTAATAAATTAAACTATAATTTTAAATTTTAACGTTTAATTATAATCCAGTTTTAATTAGACTTCTTTTAATTTTGGATCATCGTATTGGTGATTTTATGTTTTTAACCGATTAATTAATTTTAATCCTTGAATTTAAAAAACTTCAGTTTTAATTTTAAGTTTAAGTATACAGTTTTAATTTTTGTGTTTCACCGTCAGTTCATTTTTTTTAAACTATAACCGATGCTATTGTGCATCTGTATCAGTCTCTCCTGTTAATGGGTACCAGTGACCGCTTATTTTATAACTAATGGTGACTTTTTCTTCTTTTTTTGAATATCAATGACTTTTTAAAACCTACCAGTGACCTTTTTTTATCTATCGGTGACCCCCACCCCGCTGCCCATCTCCCCCATGCCTACTATCACCGATAGTGCATAACTGATGCAATTCCTACTACGAATAGCTCGCTTGAGCATACCAATCTTTATGTAAGTCACTAACGATCTCTCAACCTATCACTGACTATATCTCATCTTCATACAGATGCCTCATCCTCTCATCGATAAGAATCTAATGCCACTCAATGTTTTTCTCACCGTGAAGCCGCCTGGACCCCAGCTTGTTCTACCAGTGATCTTGCCATCATAACATCTGGTCTTTTCTACTGAATCCAAACTTGAACGAACCAACACAACTCCCAATTTTTCCCTTTCTAAGGACCATTCTGATTGGAGATGAAGCAAAAGCTACGTGCTGGAGTTCCTGCTGCAACATCCAATGAATCGCGTCGCTCGAAGTCACCAATCACTGAGAGATTGGAGCTTGAATCACCATCATCTGGGAATTTCACCACATGGTGTAGATCGACTGAATCCAAGGAGCCACTGCACTTCACCACTTTTATGGATCTGAATTTTTGGTCCGAGTTTTAAGCAAGAGCTTGTCCGCCACAGGTGCTCAAGAGGATTTCTCGTCACAGTGGGATCTGTCAGTCGCAGAAGCCCGCCACGGTCAACACTGCTGGAAGTGTGTGCTATCATTGGAATATAGGAACCCACTACCGCTGAACAACCGACAGATAGAGATGTTGGAGGTTTTCGCCAGGTGGAATCTGAAGTCGTTGCTCCTCTGGTGAAGAGAAACCAAAGAACCCCCTCCCCCTTCCTAGTGTTGTGTGCCGAATGGGTGGGGTGAAGATAACCTATAAAACTTAATTAAAAAATTAGTTATAAGGGTGAAATTGAAGAATAAATTTTAAATATATAATATAACTATTATTATGAAGATACATATTATAATTCACCTTTTCCCCTTTCATTATTTGAGAAATTAAAGTGTTAATTGTGCACTGTATGGGCTACCGCCTCCATGAAGTAAGGTATCCCATTTTTCATCCATATTATTTCTTTTTTTTTTAAAAATAAAATATGATAAACCAACTTAAATGTATCTAAATAAAACCATTGATCCTCTATAATAATTATAATATTCCAAAAATTAACCCATTTCCAAATCATAATCATCCATTAATTTTGGAATGTCCATGTTTGGGTCGGTCTACCCACCTACTTGACCAATGCTATTAAATAATCTCATGGATGACTATGAGGATTAAATTAATGATAATATATGATATAAATAAGTATATAATTATTTTATTTTAGTTATATAATGGTAACACTAATATAAATCTCATTAATTAAGATACCAACAATCATTTGTTAAAAATCTGTAAAAAATGCTCATCGCAGATTTTATCTTTAAGTATCATAACTAAAACATCCATATGATGTGATTATAATATTAGAAAAAAAATTATTAAAAATCAGTTACAGTATGATATATTATCTTGGAATGATTAACTTTTGAAAAATAATGAAGAGCAACACCGCTATTACAAAACTAGTGCAAAAAAATCCATATTACTCACACCCGATATTGAAAATAGATAATAACTACCTAATATAATTATAATGAATAATTATAAGTTAACTTTATAAATGTTTATATATTTTTAAAAGATCATTAAAGGGATGATTAAGATAGATATTTTAGTTGTACAGGAGATTCAATCTCTTTACCAGAAGTCGATAGTTAAGGAAAGAGTTTCTTTATCTCATTTTTAAATCCATGAGACAAGTAGGATATTGAAAACCATTATTTCATACCTAATAAAATGTATTTTTTCATATTCATGAAATTTATGGATTTTTAACGTCCATATAATGTTCTTCATTTAAATTTCCTTCGATTGAAATGATACCAATGTTGTAAGTGATTTTGTTAACTCAACTCCCTTCATTGAGTTATAATGCGTTTTTTGAACTCATTTCTCCCCAGACTGGTTTCTTCCTCCCAAATATTTTATTTCATGGTACTTTCTATTTATATCATGGGAAAATGAAACATCTGATTAAAATATTATTCCTCAATTGATTTCTTCCCCATAAAAATTATATCGTTGTAGAGAATAATTCTCATCTCCTTTAACGACAGTATCCCCTTCTTATCCAAATTTTTATTTCACACCAATAATCTCATTTATTTTTGGAAACCCATTTTATGTGTTATCTAATGATACCTTCCGATTTTACATTATAAATTTTCAACGGGGATTTTTAATACCTCTTTTTATTATGTGTACTTTCAACAAAGGTATATCAAAATATTAAAAAAGATTTAAATCCTTAAAAAATATAATGTATTATCTTCCAACACACATTTCATTTGATAATGTTCATGTATTTTCAATTATATAACATTTTAGTTTCTTTTTCAAATATAAATGTTTTCATCATTTTTTATTCACCTTTTTTAGAACTTTTGAAGGTGACCTATAATGTTTTCCTTTTACGATAATGTAAAAAATGTTCTCTAAAATCATTTTTATGTTTTTATTACAAGTGAACACATATTTCCACTACATTTTTATTTTATATAAACCTTCCTCTCTTCATCTTCCTGGATTATCAAAGAAATTATTACTCTCCTTGTTTTATAAAATAATTTTTTTAAAAGATTAAGTATATTTATTATTTGAAAAGTTATTTGTCTAAAACTCCTAAATAGTTTTTCCATTTTATTCATTTCCCTTTGACAAATTGTAATGACCCAAAAATTCATGAATGGAAATTACGCTTGGTCATTTTAAATGTATTATTATGTAAAATGGTTATATAAAACATATGAAGTTCCATGGTTTTATGTTTTTGAATTGTAACTGTTCCTAATATGGCCGTTGAATAGTGATCACATGATTAATATAAATATAGGGCTTTAACAATCCAATTTACACAAACAAAGGAAGTGATGACCTCATCCAGTAGAATTGATCCATACGAAGAACATTTGATGGAGCTCATAAAAGAGGTGGTGTCATTGGGCTTCGATCTTGACCAAGCCCAAGCTGAGCTTCAATATGTCAAGTTTGAATAGAACAGTCTACGGAAGAAGTGGATGTTGATAGAGAACACCATGCATGCAATGTAACAACCCGAGATTTTATAAGATACATTCTTTTTAATTTCATTCATATCTTCTATTGTACGACACACCAAGATTAACTTGCGCTATATGCAACACTGTATTAGCTTAGAGTATACGCAACACTTTTCTTGGCTCTTGTTAAACACAATTTCAAATTCGTTTGATAGAAGTTATTCTACGCAAAATTGAGTGTATATATATTTATATATTCAATGTATAAATAAAATATGGTTGGATTCTGTTATACACAACAACAAAGTAGTTGTGCACTACACGCAACCCCGACTTGGCTTGCATTACACGCAATCACGACCTTCCTCGATAGCGTGTCTTGTACGCAATACTGGGTTTTACTAAACAACGATATATTATTATAATATTGTTATGAACAAGCCGTTATGAATAGTATTAACTAAATTTTTAATCTTATAACATTATTATTCATCTTACACATTTTCTAAAACATGGTATAAGAACAAAATAAATTTTTCGGGTAAAATAAGTATTTTTAAAAAAATGCAGTTTTGCCGCCTTTTGATGGTGCACCCACTTTAAATCTAGTTTTTTACATGTTTATAAGTTCAATTTGACAAAATAAAATTTTTCTTTGGAATGATGAAATAAAAATTTACTTTGGATAAAATTTTCATATTATTCTGGTAACTTTCATATTTTGATGAATAGTAAAAACACGCTATATTTTAATTAAAAACAACTTTTTTCATCGCAATAATTTATATGGTTAAATTATAATATTTAATGGTTTTAAAGTATAAATAGAATATATTTTTACCATTTAATATAATGTATGTCATTATCATTGATTTTACCTTGAATTCGTAGGTTAAATCAATTCAATCTTTTGCAATGTTTTAAAGAAAATCCCGTTTTCTTTCGACAATGGGATTAATTTTAATTTAATTTCTGCATCTTTTTTGTGTTGAATTTGGAAAAATGGATTCCATATTTGAAATCAGTGGGTCAAAATTATGTTAATAAGCTACTTTTTATTTTTGGGCATTGTGAATAGTAACTACGGTAAATTTTATTTACTGTAGTTAAAGGTAAATCGGGTAATTAAGGGTAAATATAAGATTATAAAATTACACTAACACTTGGAAAAATCCTATTAGATGGCTAAAAGTAGACCCATATATCCTAAGTGTCGGATTAGATTCATTTTATGGACTTTTTTCCATGAAAATAATTTAATTATTATTAAAACCAAAGAATGTGACAACATGTCACTTTCTTAAATCTTATAAGTATAATAATTTTAATTTAGTGATAAAAATCATGAAACTTCGAACATGAATAGTCTCCAGAAATCTAATACAATTATCTAAATCATAATAATTTATTTAGAATTTTTAGGGATTAAATAATTATCATTTATTATGACACAATGATGATGCAGTAATTGTCTTATTAATGAAATATTGATATAATTGATGTTATAAATGCCCAAATAAATGTAATTTGAGACTTTTTATGACATACACTAATTTTATAGGTTACTATGACATGTTATTTTTGATTTAAGTATCTTTTTTCGAACTTATCATTCTGTTATGAATTTCATAAAAAATCATGTACAAAATAGTGTCAAAATTGACATAAATTAGTTTTTAAAAAAACTATTATATTATTAATTGTAATTTTATCCCTAAAAATCTAAGATTCGGCCAAAGGAATTAGATAAGGTTATATATATTAATAATAAACAACTTGGGGTTCTTTTGGCTTGATATAGTAAGTTTATTAACCATATAGTGTAAGAAAACAAAAAGACACGGTAAAAGTTAAATTATTTAAATTAGAGTTAAATCTAATTGATAAGGTTACAATAATATCCTAAACTTGTCTAAATCCTATTGGATGAGAGGATTTAGACCCATCCCCACTTTATCTTCGAAATAAGACCCTTTGGAACCATTATAATCCGAATTTGACCTTAATATAAAATAATATTTTGATATTTTCTTAAGGTGCCCCTCTCCTCCCTTATAAAAGGGCACCTCCTCCCTCTTCTCATCACACCAATTTGAGCATTCAAGCTCGGAAAAACCCTGAAAAATCTCTTCTCCAATTCCCTAGTATGATCATAGAGGTCCTGGTCTTCTTCAATGACCATCCTTAGTTCTTTTAGTGGAGGTTAAGTGAAGGCGCGTCAAAAAGAGATAATATCCATTACCGATCTTTTTCAATTTCTTTATTCTTCAACTTCTTCTTCTTTAGCTGTTTCATGATAAAGTAATAACATAAGTATTTATTATATACTGATATGTTATTATATATATGATACAACTCTAATTAACCTTCTATCCATCCTACGGAAAAAGGAAATCAGCGCGCGTGCGTACGTACGGAATACCGTCTTCACGCCGTGGTGTAATCTATTTTCCGCCACCACCATAATTGGATGGGTATAATGGTGTAATGAGTAACTATATATAATTATTATAAAGTGATATTGATACTGAAATAGTATACATACACTTCAACACAATTCCATGACCATGGGAACGATATCATCGCTCGTGCATACGTACGGACTACCGTCTCCACGACGCGATGAGATTCATTCTCCACATTAACCATTCATGAATGATTATAAAGTATATATAATGAATAATAATGAAATATATGAAATGATAAATCTACTGGATTTATGTATATATATATGTGTATGTCATCTACTTACTTCCATTCAAGACATTAAGGAAAGGAAAACAGCGTTCATGCGTACGTACGGACTACCGTTTCCATGAACGGTGTGTTTCATTTCATTTATCTATCTATTATATATATATATACTGATTATATATGATATATAAATCTTTTTTTATATTCTTGAAGTAAGTAAATCATGATATAAGTAATAATAATGTCAAGAACAACAAGTCCAAACACCTGTGATAAATGAAATGATTTTACCCAAAACGCTTCTTTAACATGGAATTTACAAAAGAACGGGTAATATAAAGTCATAAGTGAACCATATATGATATCATAACAATGAATATGATTCTTTTATAAGTTAATGACATTATTTAAATCATTATACAGTAGGTTCGGATACGTACAAAGCATATCGGACATAAGGTAATGGAAATATCACAATCTCATTTTTATCCGAGATTGTTTATACTTTGGCATTTACTGGGGTGTATTTTGTCATTCACATCCATGTTTCCTAAATATGTATTATTATTTTGATCCACCTAAAATTGTTTAAATCCAATTTTACCCTTCGGTGAGTTTTTAGTAAATGATATGAAAGGAATCTTTTGTCGTTTTTCGTACGAGGTACTTTTTGACATTTCTGACAAGAGTACGAAGAATGTTTTTTTAACTTATACGGCATGAATGGATTTTTAAAACATTATTTACAAAAATATTCCTTTACAAGTTTTCAAGTTTATTTTCAATCAACTTCTTTTAGTTTAAAATTGAATGACATGTTAAGAAAGGAAAAGTGTTTTTGATGTAGAAAGGATATTTTCCTCAAGAATGAAGTTCAAGTGTTTTATCAAAATTATTTTCCATCTAAGATAATAAAGGGTTCTGTTTTTATCCCTATTATTACAATGATTTGATTATGTTGTGATGGAATTATTTTTATGAATTCCTTTATCGTATATGAATTTTTTTATGATGTCATGATGTTTAAGATTCCCATTTTTATTACATGGGTTATGCAATGATGTGTGGTTTATGATTTTGTGGCACACATAAGAATGGTATCATTATGAGATGGGTGGGACCTATATCTCCCTCCAATGCATTGGGTAAAGATTTTATATCTCATGAGATAGACATGGCTGGAACGGTAGGTTATACCGGTTCAGTGAAACAGGACTGAAAAGAGGGTGACTCGGTTCAGAAATGGACTTTGTCCACTAAGATAGTCTTGGAAATGAGTCTTGACTAATAAGATATGATTCTATATGATTATATGTGTATGCCACAAAGTTTCATGTTTTAAGTTATGATTATTGGGATTTCATTTCACTACTATTATTTATCTCATGTTATGATATTATGATCTCTTTTGCAGGTTAAGATTTAAAAAATGTTATGTTCTTATGAATATGATGTGATTGATTTTTCTTTTGATTACACTTACTGAGCATTTGAGCTCACCCTTTTATGTTTTCTTTTCCCCAGGATATAAAGAAAGGTTTTAGGTAAGAAATAAAAGGGAAGATCTTTATGGGAGATGTTGAAGATCTTTCACCATGATTAGAAGATTATGTTCCGAGTTTCCAAAGACACTATACTATTACGGTCCTTGTGTGTGTGTTTTTGTTATCTACTATGTATTCTGCAAAATTAATGTAATTTCCATCTACGTCAAGCTTTGGGTCTCTACAGTTGGTATCAGAGGAAAGGTTTAGTCAACCTTTTAAAAATAGGATGCGAAAACGTTAGTGAGATCCCTAGAGATATTACTAAGGTATATCTAGGGATGTCCCTAAGGATAAGTATACGTATAGGATATAGTCCAAGAAATATGGTAACGATCTTAGAATTTAACCTAAGATGTTAAATATTAAGGGTACTCCCCCTTTACTATGTTGTTTTCCCTAGCATTATTTTTGCCTCTAACACTATTCTTTTTGAGTTTTAGATGATGGCTGGAACCCAAAGGAACTGTATTGATCACTGTAATGGACAATGCAATGATTGTCCTCCTGAACAAACAAGTGTTATGGGAGATGGAGTGCAAAATCTTATTTCTATACTTACACAAGCTATGAATCATTCTGGACTTCCAGATGAGCAGAGAAGGGAACAATATTCTATTGAGTCCTTCATGAGGCAACGTCCACCTTCTTTTAGTGGGTCTTCCGATCCACTTGTTGCTGAACAATGGATCAGTACCACTGAAAAGATATTTTCAGTTCTTCAATGTTCTGAACATGATAACGACATCTTAGCAGTATATCGTTTGGAAGGTGAAACTGATCAATGGTGGAATCTTATCAGGAATACAAGGCCAAGAGATGAAATTGAGTCCATGGAATGGGACGAGTTCAAGAACATGTTTTTCAGTAAGTACTTCCCTCGTATTCTTCGAACAAAGATGGAAAAGGAGTATCTTGAGCTGAAGCAGAAGGATGATGAATCTGTTGGTATATAGGAAGAAAATTTTACAAGACTTGCAAGGTATACATCTGGCATTATCATCCAACCTGAAAGTAAAGTTGATTGATTTTTCAGTGGCTTAAAACCAATTCTTCGAAGGGCATTATCTATAAGAGACTTCAGTAGCTATGAAGAAATTGTGCGTTGTGCTATCAAGGTAGAAATGGAAGTTGGTGTTACATATCCATCTCATGGTTTTGAAAAGAAACAAAAGATGGAGTTCATGGAGAAATCTCAGAATAGTGGTGAAAAGAAGGTGAATGTTTCCTTATGCACAAAGTGTGGAATGAATCATGGTGGAGATTGTCTTAAAGGGACTAGAAAATGTTTTAAGTGTGGAAAAGAAGGTCATCGAGCAGCTGAGTGTCGTAGTAATGGAAAAAGGGTCTCTAATGATGTGAATAAAGAAAACACTGCAGAGAATGCACCACCAACACTTCAATGCTTCAAGTGCAACGAAATGGGGCATTATGCTAATAAAAGCCCTATTCTAAGGTTTAGTGATGATCGACACGGGCAACTGCTTAAGGCAAAGGACAAAGGGAAGTCACATGCGATCACTATTGGCGATGTTGAATATGACAATGATGTGGTGGAATGATTAAGTGTTTATGTAATGGGATTCCAAAATAATGTTTTATCATGGAGTATTGTAATATTTATGTATTGGCCTAATGTGGTATTCAAAGTGATTGAGATATTTTTGGAAATAAGATGATATGTGCATAATGAAGGAAAAACAAGAAAATGAAATGTTTAACAGTATTCATGAGCTCATGATTGATATAAGGACTAAGTGATATCATGGTTTGAGTATATAGAATTTTGAGGATTTTGGTATGTGGAAAGTGTTAAATTTTAACTGCATTCAAGTTTTCACTATGGTTCAATGGGTATTCATTTTTTCAAGAGAATACATGATTAAGGTATTCACATGATTGGAATGTGACCAGCAATATATATATATATATATATATGGGGGATAAATTATGGTATTCACATGCTTGGATGATGACATTTCAAGTAATCGTTTTCTTTATACTATGAGCTTGGACCGAAGTATTTTAGATAAGCCAAAATATTGGAATGTATTATGTTGGACATATGCTAAGTATTGTTTAAGGGTAGAACTTTTTCGATATTACTGAAGGGATTTTATTTTAATGTAGTTTTAGAAAAAGGACAACCTGCAGGACGGGCGACAGCCCATCGCGTCGGACAAGGATGTGGGAATCAAACCCACAACCGAAGTGCGACTGGCCTTTTTCGCCTACCACTGGCCTACAGGAAGTCCATGTTTAGTAGAAACTAGTTTTATTATATTAAGCATTATAAGTCCATTTTAGGAACTATATAAGATTAATCTCACTATAGATGGACTTATGTATTTTTTTTGATAACTTTTCTAAACTTTTGTTTGAGACAGATGGAATGACCCATAATTTTATCACATGATCTTCTAACACATCATGAATGACAAATTAAACTTCATTTATTTAAGAGATGAAGTGGAAATTGTCCAAAGAATGACAAACTGTGAGACTATACCAAAATCACGATAGTGTTTCTTCTAATTCCAATTTCATCAACTTTAGGGAAATGATCTTGAAAAAACCAAAAATGTTGTCCTACTTCACTTATATCCGATGAATCAGATGGTACCTTGGATCACCACAAATCAATAGCTTTGTGATTGTTGGCTTTTTTATAGCCATGTTCTCTTCCACTCTCCATCAGAACATGACGGTTAGATTTCTCTTCCATGTCTATATTTTCTCCTATATGGAAACCCAGTGATGAGTTCATTTGGGTAACCGTTATATTTCATACTTTAGTTTTTAAAGTTCAGTTTTGGTATTTCTTTTTATGATGTGGGTTTTTATGAATAATAAACGATTTATAACCCCGACGAATTTCGAGGGAGAAATTCATTTTAAGGGGGGTAGAATGTAACAACCCAAGATTTTATAAGATACATTCTTTTTAATTTCATTCATATCTTCTATTGTATGACACACCAAGATTATCTTTCACTATATGCAACACTGTATTAGCTTTCAGTATACGCAACACTTTTCATGGCTCTTGTTACACACAATTTCAAGTTCGTTTGATAGAAGTTATTCTACGCAACATGGAGTATATATATATATATATATATATTCAATGTATAAATAAAATATGTTTGGATTCTATTATACGCAACAACAAAGGAGTTGTGCACTACACGTAACCCTGACTTGGCTTGCATTACACGCAATCGCGACCTTCCTCGATAGCGTGTCTTGTACGCAATACCGGGTTTTAATAAACAACGATATATTATTATAATATTGTTATGAACTAGCCGTTATGAATTGTATTAACTAAATTTTGAATCTTATAACATTATTATTTGTCTTACACATTTTCTAAAACATGGTATAAGAACAAAATAAATTTTTCGGGTAAAATAAGTATTTTTCAAAAAATCCAGTTTTGTCGCCTTTTGATGGTGCACTCACTTTAAATATATTTTTTGACATGTTTATAAGTTCAATTTGAAAAAATAAAATTCTTCTTTGGAATCATGAAATAAAAATTTACTTCCGATAAAATTTTCATATTATTCTGGTAACTTTCATATTTTGATGAATAGTAAAAACACGCTATATTTTAATTAAAAACCACTTTTTTCATCGCAATAATTTATATGGTAAAATTATAATATTGAATGGTTTTAAATTATAAATAGAATATATTTTTACCATTTAATATAATTTATGTCATTAGCATTGATTTTACCTTGAATTCGTAGGTTAAATCAATTCAATCTTTTGCAATGTTTTAAAGAAAAACCCGTTTTCTTTTGACAACGTGATTAATTTTAATTTAATTTCTGCATCTTTTGTGTATTGAATTTGGAAAAATGGATTCCATTTTTGGAATCAGTGGGTCCTAATTATGTTAATAAGCTACTTTTTATTTTTGGGCATTGTGAATAGTAACTATGGTAAATTTTATTTACTATAGTTAAAGGTAAATCGGGTAATTAAGGGTAAATATAAGACTATAAAATTACCCTAACACTTAGGAAAATCCTATTGGATGTCTAACAGTATACCCATATAACCTAAGGGTCAGATTAGATTCATTTTATGGACTTTCATGGATGAAAATAATTTAATTATTATTAAAACCAAAGAATGTGACAACATGTCACTTTCTTAAATCTTATAAGTATAATAATTTTACTCTAGTCATAAACTTCATGAAACTTCGAACATGAATAGTCTTAGGAAAGCTAATACAATTATCTACATCCTAGGAATTTATTTATAATTTTTAGGGATTAAATAATTATCATTTAGTATGGCACAAAGATGATGTAGTAATTGTCTTATTAATGAAATATTGACATAATTGATGTTATAAATGCCCAAATAAATGTAATTTGAGACTTTTTATGACATACACTAATTTTATAGGTTAATATGACATGTTATTTTTGTTTAAGTAACTTGGTTAAAACTTATCATTCTGTTATAAATTTCATAAAAAATCATGTACCAAATAGTGTCAAAATTGACATAAATTAGTTTTTGAAACAAATATTATATTATTAATTGTTATTTTATTCCTAAAAATATAAGGTTCATTCAGAAGACTTATATAAGGTTATATATATTAATAATAAACAACTTGGGGTTGGTTTGGCTTGATATTGTAATTTTATTAACCATATAGTGTAAGAAAGCAAAAAGACACGGTAAAAGTTAAATTATTTAACTTAGAGTTAAATCTAATTGATAAGTTTAAAATAATAACCTAAACATTCCTAAATCCTATTGGATGAGAGGATTTCGACCCATACCCACTCTAGCTTCGAAATAAGACCCTTTGGAACCATTATAAACCGAATTGGACCGTAATATAAAATAATATTTTGAGATTTTCCTAAGGTGCCCCTCTCCTCCCTTATAAAAGGGCACCTCCTCTCTCTCCTCCTCACACAAATTTGAGCATTCAATCTCAGACAAACCCTGCCAAAATCTCTTCTCCACTTCCCTAGTATAATCCTAGAGGTCGTGGTATTCTTCAAAGAAAAATCTTTAGTTCTCTAAGTGGAGGATAAGTGAAGGCGCGTCAAAAAGAGGTAATATCCATTACCGATCTATTTCAATTTATTTCTTCTTAAACTTCTTCTTATTTACTTATTTAATGATAAAGTAATAACATAAGTAATTCTTATATACTTATATTTTATTATAAATATGAAACAACTCTAATTAACCATCTATCCATCCTACGGAAAAAGGAAATCACCGCGCGTGCGTAAGTACGGAATACCGTCTCCACGCCGTGGTGTAATCTATTTTCCGCCACCACCTTAATTGGATGGGTATAATGGTTTAATGAGTAACTATATATGATTATTATAAAGTGATATTGATACTGAAATAGTATACATACACTTCAACACAATTCCACGACCATGGGAACGATATCATCGCTCGTGCGTACGTACGGACTACCGTCTCCACGACGCGATGAGATTCATTCTCCACATTAACCATTCATGAATGATTATAAAGTATATATAATGAATAATAATGAAATATATGACATGTTAAATCTACTGGATTTATGTATATATATATATATATGTATGTCATCTACTTACTTCCATTCAAGACAATAAGAAAAGGAAAACAGCGTTCATGCGTACGTACGGACTACCGTCTCCATGAACGGTGTGTTTCATTTCATTTATCTATCTATTATATATATATATATACTGAATATATATGATATATAAATCATGTTTTATATTCTGGAAGTAATTAAATCATCATATAATTAATAATAATGTCAATAACAACAAGTCCAAACACCTACGATAAATGAAACGATTTTACCCAAAACGGTTCTTTAACATGGAATTTACAAAAGAACGGGTAATATAAAGTCATAAGTGAACCATATATGATATCATAACAAGGAATATGATTCTGTTATAATTTAATGACATTATTTAAATCATTATATAGGAGGTTCAGATACGTACAAAGCATATCGGTCATAAGGTAAGGGAAATATCACAATCTCATTTTTATCCGAGATTGTTTATACTTTGGCATTTACTGGGGTATATTTTATCATCCACATCCATGTTTCCTCAATATTTAATATTATTTCCATCCACCTACAATTGTTTAAATCCAATTTTACCCTTCGGTGAGTTTTTTGTAAAGGATATGAAAGGAATCTTTTGTCGTTTTTCGTATGAGGTACTTTTTGACTTTTCCGAAAAAAGTACGAAGAATGTTTTTTTAACATACACGGCATGAATGGATTTTTAAAACATTATTTAAAAAAATATTCCTTTACATGTTTTCAAGTTTATTTTCAATCAACTTATTTTAGTTTAAAATTGTATGACATGTTAAGAAAGGAAAAGTGTTTTTGAAGTAGAAAGGATATTTTCCTCAAGAATGAAGTTCAAGTGTTTTATCAAAATTATTTTCCATATAAGATAATAAAGGGTTCTGTTTTTATCCCTATTATTACATTGATTTGATTATGTTGTGATGGAATTATTTTTATGAATTACTTTATCGTATATAAATTGTTTTATGATGTCATGATTTTTAAGATTCCCATTTTTATTACATGGGTTATGCAATGATGTATGGTTTATGATTTTGTGGCACGCATAAGAATGGTATCATTATGAGATGGGTGGGACCTATATCTCCCTCTAATTAATTGGGTAAAGATTTTATATCTAATGAGATAGACATGGCTAGAACGGTAGGTTATACCGGTTCAGTGAAACAGGACTGAAACGAGGGTGACTAGGTTCAAAAATGGACATTGTCCACTAAGATAGTATTGGCAATGAGTATTGACTAATAAGATATGATTCTCTATGATTATGTGTATATGCCACAAAGTTTCATGTTTTAAGTTATGATTATTGGGATTTCATTTCACTACTATTATTTATCCCATGTTATGATATTATGATCTCTTTTGGAGGTTAAGATTTCCAAAATGTTATGTTCTTATGAATATGATGTGATTGATTTTTCTTTTGTTTACCCTTACTAAGAATTTGAGCTCACCCTTTTATGTTTTCTTTTCCCCAGGATATAAAGAAAGGTTTTAGGTAAGAAAAAAAGGGAAGATCTTTATGGGAGATGTTGAAGATCTTTCACCATGATTAGAAGATTACGTTCTGTGTTTCCAAAGACACTAAACTATTACGGTCCTTGTGTGTGTGTTTTTGTTAGGTAATAAGTATTCCGCAAAAGTAATGTAATTTCCTTGTACGTTAATCTTTGGGTCTCTACATGCAATGTTATCCAAGCCACCCCAAGAGCCTGTCACCATCACGCACCTAACCCATAGGACTTATGTGGCTGTTTTATGGGGTTATGTAACAAATCCATAGCACTATGATAATTTTAATGAATGTTGTATAGAATAAATAATAGACATTTATTTTTATTATTGTTATGTTATAAATAGTTTTTAAAAGTGAAAATAGTATATTTAGTTAATATTCAACTAAGAAATCTATTTTTATGAATTAATGTTTTTTTAAAAAATTATATAATATTTTAATAAAATATTATTATTATTATTAAATTACTTTTTATTAAATATAAATGATCGTAAAATTTTATGAATGCAATTGTAATTTTTTTAGGGTTTGAAAGCCATTTCTGTCAAAACAAATGAATTTTTGATAAATGTATGTTTTTATTTTAAAAGTGAAAATTCACATATTTATAAAATTGTTTAGATAAAATGAATATTATTTTTGGAATTAGGATGTCAAAATATTCTAATGGTGAAATTTTCATAATTTTCTGAGCCAGTAGAATTTTTGGGTAAAAATTAAATACCGTTTAAATATATAATGTGTTTTTTGAAATCATAATGACCAAATAGTGATGTAAAAAATACTATAAAAGATATTTTCGGCCAATATATGTTTTATCCTTAAAAAAATGTGATTTTAGATTTGTTTGATTAAGTTTATGATGCCTTAGTGGACCCTCCATGACTTATAAAACGATTTGTCTTTTTAAATTGTTTTCCTTGAGTGTGTGACTCACCTCCACATAATCAACCCTATTATTTTAAGAATTTCGGACATTAGCCTTATAAAATAATGTTTTCCACTTCCCATGGAAAAACCCATGGGCAAAAACCATGGTCTTTTTTGCGGTTTTGTTTAGTTTAATGTGAGGTGTCCCATACCTAAATAATAAACAATTCCCTCTCCTTTCCTATATAAACCCACCCAATCTCCCACTTCCTCCTCACTCAACGCCTTTTAAGTTCATCCAACCTCTACCCTCCTTTCTGTAGAATCCTTCCAAGGTTCCCCAATCTCCCAAGAAGCCTCTCTCAAGCCTCTCTCAAGCCTTTGGAAGCACAATTTCAAGTATTGGTTTTCTTCATTTCTCATTTTGTCCAATTTTCATTAAGTTGTTATGCCCTTTTAATTTCAATTATAAATGTTGGGGTATGGTTTCAAACCTCCCCATATTTCACTATTTATGTTTTAATGATGGTATACACCTTTCTCTCTCATTAAATGCCTCCCATGTACAACCGTTACTATGCCGAAATTCAGAAATGAATTTCTCTCCCCTCATTTAAATTTAAGATATTCTTTTGTATCATGAATCTAAATTCAATTAAATTTGTTGGGACATGTATATATATGACCCCATTACTGTCCATGTCATGTAAATATGATGATACACCCCTTTCTCTCTCATCTACCATTTTTATGAGTTCTTATGTCACGTCGTTATGCTACTGAAATTGCATCATGATTTTCCAAGACAAAGTCATTGTGTAGTGAATACTATTCCCATTTCTCTATCAAGGTTATTCAACTTTATGCATATTTACATAATGGTTAAAGAGTTTCATATATTTATTCCACATTCCATTATCGTGGAATAAATGATTATGTTGAATGATTCAATGTTTTACGATCTATGTGGCACACTTATGCATGAAATGAAATGTTTAAGAAGGGTGTGCCCTGATAGCCCTTCAATGAATTGGGTAAATTATAGTATCAAGATAATTCATGTGTAATGAGAGTTGAATCATGCTAATTTAATTGAAACTAGGTGTTACTCATGCTTCATGTGCAATGAGGGTTTACTCATGTTCCGTGTGCAATGAGCCTTGGATCATGCAAATTCCATGTTAAGTGTTGTTGCAACATTTACATGTTATGACTATCATGCTTTATCATTCATTTATGTCCATATTTCTCTTGTTATCTATTGATATGAATATTTTCTAACATGTATTGTATTACTCATGTTATTCCATGTTTATTCCCTTACTGGGCTTTATAACTCACCCTTTTCTTATGCATGTCCTCAGGTTATCCCATGCATTACTAAGTATGAGGGATTGTAGAGGTCATGTAAACGAAGTTTTCAATAATGATGTTGTATTTCATGTTTTAAATTCTTATGTAATGATCCTAATCCCCAAAGACACTAGACCTGTCGATCTTCTAGGTTGTATCAAGTTCATTTTATGTAGTAAATCATGTTTAAGTTTGTAATAAAAGACTAGGGTTGTCATAGTTGGTATCAGAGGATTGGTTTAGTTATTGTTGGGATTAGGATTCGAAAACCCTATTGAAGCCTTAGGGACATGACTAAGTATAATAAAAACATCAATATGTTTTGTTATGTTTTGAGTAAGTGGTTTGTAAAGAAAATACATCCCTATCTGGATACGAGTAGGTAGAGGCGGCTCTGACACAGATATTCCTATGGGTGAGAATCCCGAAAAGGAGTTTCAAGATTGACTCGGGGTATCCTAGTACAGGAAAATGTTCATTGATGCACTCTTGGTTATGATACTCCCAGGGGATATACTTTGGTAAATTCACAAGCTTAGTATGAACCATTATTAAGGGAATAAAAAAATTCCCAAATAATATATGTTAGAATATAGATAATGGATAACATATATTGAAGCCAATAGAGTCATAAGTTAAGGAAATAAATGTTATTTATAAGTAATATGTTTTTATCTTAGGATTACCCTTTATTTGTTACCCCTAAAATTCCTTTTATTCCATCCAATGGCTGGTAATATGAGAAATCGGTCTAACAACCGATGTGAAGATCAATGTGATGATTGTACTAATGAGATGACAAATCCAGTGGGAGCAGGAATCAAAAACTTTGTCACGCTTCTATCTTAGTTAACTCAAGATTTGAATAAAATCATGGATCAAGAGAAACGTTCAACCCCCCTAAGAAAGAGAAAGTTTCTATTGAGAGCATCATGAGATAAAGGCCTCCTACTTTTAGTGGATCATCCGATCCCTCAATCGTCAAACATTGGATCAACTCCATTGAAAAGATATTCTCTATCCTTTAATGTTCTGAACAAGAGAAGGTCGTTCTGGCTGCTTATCATATGGAGGGTAAAGCCGATCAATGGTGGAAATTGGTCAAAAATACGAAGCCTGAGGAGGAGATCAAGGTGTTGGAATTGAAGGATTTATAGAATATGTTTTTCGATAAATATTTTCCACGCACCCTCCGGCTTATGATTGAAAGGGAATTCCTTCCCCCCAAGCAAAAAGACGATGAATCCGTCGGAGCGTATGAGTAAAAATTCACAAGTATTGCACGATACACCTCCAACTTTGTCATTACCCCTAAATGTAAGGTGGCCTACTTCTTTGGTGGGCTGAAGCCTATCCTGTAGAATGCACTGGCGATCCGTGACTTCGATAGCTATAAAAAAATTGTCTGATGTGCCCTCAAGGTTAAAATGGAGATCAGAGAATGTCATGGGTATCATGGGGATAAGAAGCGTAAGGTGTACTTCAATTCTAGGGGACCGATGTATAAATCCAACGGTTCTAAGAAGATCCAACACCCCACTTTCCAAATGTGTGAAAAGAAGTACCCCAGAAATCGCATCAAGGGAATGTGGAAATGCTATAGGTGTGAAAGGGAAGGGCACCTAGCCATTATTTATCTGTAAGAAAAACCTGCGGCTGCAACAGTGGTGAGGAAGCCTCCGTTCGACTCTCAACACATTTTTTATTGCTACAAATACAAAGAACCATGGCACCTTGAAAATTAGTTCCCTAAGACAAGGGTTTTCAGAGGCAACCAAAAACCTCCAAGGCAGCAAGGGTGAGCTTTTTCCATCACTACCACTAAAGTGAACCCCAAAAATGAATTGGTGACAGGTACTCTAGATATTCATTAAAGAATACAAAATGTACATTTTGATTTAGGTTCTATGCATTATTTTATATCCCGAAAGTTTAGTCGAACAATCCCAACACCACCACAAACCATGGAAGTAAAGATGTCAGTGAGTATGAAAAATGGGGCAATCATTGCATCCCATGAATATAACTCCTCTCCTTTCATGAACTATGGAATGAACTTATCGGTGAACCTCATCATACTACCTCTATTGGAATTTGATGCAATTCTTGGTATTGATCAACTTTCCTTATATAGAGCCAACATAAATTTCCGTGAGAGGGAAATCACTCTCCTTGTGGAGAATCACCCCCTGATTCTGTTCAAGTGCAAGGAAGAGGATGAATCTTCTTTAGCTCCATCATCTAAAGTGTGGATATTACTTACCTATGAGCACGCATATCTCGCTCAAATGATTGATTCCATGGAAACAACTATCCATGAAGACATGCATATTGTGAGGGAATTCGTTGATGTGTTTCCTGAGGAATTGCCTGATCTTCCTCCTAAAAGGGATGTTCAATTCTCAATTGATTTTATACCTGGGGCATTTGCAATATCCCAGAATCCATATAGAATGGCTATTGTGGAGCTTGAGGAGCTGAAGAAACATATACAAGAGAATATGGATAAGGTGTTTATACACCCAAGTGCTTCACCATGGGGTGCACCAGTCCTCCTTATCAAGAAGAAGGATGGGTCAATGTGTTTTTGCATCGATTATCATGAGATTAACAAAATCACGATAAAGAACAAGTATCCCCTGCCACAGATTGTTGACTTGTTCTATCAGCTGTGTGGAGCACTATACTTCTCCAAGGTAGATTTGTGGTCGGGAAATTATCAAGTAAGGGTGAAGAAGGAAGATATCCCAAAGACATATTTTCATACAAGATATGAGAAATATGAATTCATAGTAATTCCTTTCAGACTCACTAATTCACTAGAAATCTTCATGGACTTGATGAATTGAGTCTTTAGAGATTACTTTGACACATTTTTGTTATTCTTTATAGATGATATTATAATATACTCCAAGACCGAGTAGGATCATGAGGAGAATCTAAGAACTATACTAGAGACCTTGAGAAAATAGAATATCTATGAAAAGTACATCAAGTGTGAGTTCTGGTTGAAGGAGGTCTCATTCTTGGGCCATACCATCACAAGAAATGGGATATCTGTGGATCCCTCATAGACAGCTTCAATAGTGGGATGGATAAGGCCAACATCGGTAATGGATATCTGTAGCTTCTTGGGGTTAGCTGGATGTTATCGATGATTTTTGAGAAATTTATCACGATTGTCCAACCCTATTACCAAGAAAACTCAGAAGGGAGTAATGTTTTCTGGGAGTGATGAATGTGATGATAGCTTCATGGAGATGAAATGGAGGATTATCACTATGCTCGTTCTCACTTTACCTACAAGTGGAGAACTCTTTGTGGTGTATATTGATGCTTCTAAGAATGGATTAAGCTATGTACTAATGAAAAATGAAAAATTAATAGTTCCTCAAGGTAGTTGAAAATCCATGAGAAAAACTATCCAACACATGATCTGGAGATGGAAGATATGATCTTTTCCTTGAAAATCTTGTGGCATTATCTCTATGGGGAGAAATGTGAGATATATACTGACCACAAGAGTATCAAATATATATTCACATATAAAGAGATTAGTATGTGCCAGCGAAGATGGATAGATATCATCAAGGATTATGACTGGTCAATCCACTACAATCCTATTAAGGAAAAAAAGGTGGCATGTGCTCTAAGAAGAAACGTTCATGCAACTTTATCAATGATGATAATTGAAAATGATCTGATCTTCTTATATTTTCTAAGGATGGACATGGAAATCATTAATGGAGTAACATCATAAATCCTTTCTCAAATTATTACTTAACCATCCCTCTTGTATAGAATAAAGAATTCTCAAAGAAAATATGTGGATATTCAGAAATGGGTGGATGCTGTTAGAAATGGGAAATCCTCTAATTTCAAAGTTGATGAGAAAGGAGTTGTAATATTTGGGATGCGATTATGTCTACCATATGATCCTGTGATAAAGAAGGATATATTGAATGATGCACATAGCTTGACCTTCTTTATCCACCCAGGGAGCATGAATATGTTTCAACATCTTCAAGAAAAATTTTGGTGGGAAAATATGAAAAGGTAGATTTTTTAATACACATCAAAGTGTCTGGTATGTCATCAAGTGAAGGATGAGAGACAAAAGTCTAATGGGATGATGAAACCACTACCCATACCAGCATGGTAGTGGGAGAACATTACCATGGACTTTTTCACTGGACTTCCAAGAACATCCAGGGGAAATAATGCTATATGGGTCATTGTGGATCATCTTACAAAGAAAACACACTTTATCGTGGTTTGAGAGGACTTCTCATTGGATCAAATGGAACTGATATATATCAGAGAAGTGTTAAGGCTTCATGGAATACCACTATCTATTGTATATGATTGAGAACCAATATTCACCTCTATGTTTTGGAAGAGTCTTCAACAAGCTCTTGATACTGTGTTGAACTTCAGTATAGCTTATTATCCTCAAAATGATAGCCAATCTGAGCAGACTATCTAAAAACATGAGGACATGTGGAGAGCATTCTCAATGGACTTAAGAGGAGGGTGGGATCAACATATTTCTTAGGTTGAGTTCTCATATAACAACAGTTTCCACTCGAGCATTCCAATGACAACATATGAAGCCTAGTATGGGAAGACATGTATAACACCAACATGTTGGGATGAAGTCAGGGAGCGTAAGATGCTAGGACCAGAAATGGTCAATGAAATGGTGTAGAAGATGAAAATCATTCAGCAGCATATCAAGGTAGCCCAGAGTCGACATAAGAGTTATGCAGATAATCGCCGACGAGACCTTGATTTTAAAGTTGCTGATATAGCGTTTCTAGGCATATCTCTTGGAATATGTTCTTGTTGTTTGGAAAGAAAGGGAAGTTAATTCATAGGTACATCAGTCCCTTCATGATTCTTGATCGTGTCGGGTCTGTGGCCTATCGACTAGCACTTCCACTTACCATGGCCAAAGTGCATTATGTCTTTCAAATATCCCTCTAAAGGAAGTACATACTAGACCTGTCACATGTTCTATCTTCAGAGGTAGTACAGCTAGAGGATGATCATTCTTAAGAGGAGCAACCAGTGAAGATCTTGTATAGTAGGGAAAATGACCTATGAAATAAGACAATTCACCTCATCAAGGACTTGTGGCAAAACCACAAGTTTGAAGAAGGGACGTGGGAATCAGAGTGAGTGATAGAGCATAGTTACCCTCATCTTTTTAGTGTGGGAAAATAAAATTTCAAGGGTGAAATTTCTTAAGGGGGAATATTGTAACGCCCCAAAAATTCATTAATGAAAATTCATCTTGATCTTTTTAGATTTATTATTATGTATAATGGTTATGTAAAACATATACACGTCCTTGATTTTATGTTTTTGAATTGTGACTATTGCTAATATGGATGCTGAATAGTGATCACATGATTATTATAAATATAGGGCTTTAACAATCCAATTTACTCAGAAAAAGGATGCGATGACAACATCCTATAGAATTTATCCATATGAATCCCATTTGTCAGAGCTCAGAAAAGAGGTTTCATCATTGGGATTTTCTCTAGATAAAGACCATGCCGAGATTCAACATGTTAAGCTGGAACAAAACCATCTACGGGGGAAGTAGAAGTTGATAGAGATCACCACGCGTGAAATGTTATCCAAGCCACCCTAAGAGTCTTTCACCAATGTAAACCTTACCCTTAGGTCTTATGTGGCTGTTTTAAGGGGTTATATAAAAAATAACTAGCACTATTATAGCATCCCGCCTTTTATAACATAAACTTTCATTACATTACACAAAACTGAGGATCTTTAAGGTTTAGTGTCTTGGAAACCAGGAACATAATACATGAAAACAACATAAAACATTATTCTTAAACACATGAACGGCTTATACTTATGTTCATCCTAGGTTCATTTCTGCATCTCATAACCTGGGGACATACATCAAAAGAAAGGGTGAGAAGAAGGCCCAGTAAGGGAAACAAGAGAAACATTTTACATGTGAACTTGAGATACTTCAATATGGTCATGAAAAGAACTTTAAGGAATGAGAAAGAAATCATGAGTAATTTCATAATAAAAATAAAATTTATCATAACGTGAAGATGTGGCTACATCATTTAACATATACAATCATGAAAATATCACCAAGGTCCATCCCCAAGGTGTCATTTGAAAATTACCAAGGTTATTCACCAAGGTATCGTGAAAATTGTAATCTCTAGTGGTTACATCATTACCCAATTCATTGGAGCTCTATCAGGGAACAATGTTAAATTTTCCTTTATTATCATGTGAGATACATATATCATCATCAAAAATTTCATAAATAACTCATATAGCATAAAATAAATGGGTTTCATTTCATAATCATAACGTTTTAAAAATTGCTTTAAAGACATGATCTTAATGTCACTTCAAACCCACAGAAAGGGAAAGAGGGTCTCATGTATGTAAATACCAGAATTTAAAATAGAACATTTTGATATATATGTCAATACCCTTGTAGAAATAATAGCTTTGAGTATCCACTTTATAACATAAAATAATTTTGAGAAAAGAGAGAGACATTTTGAGACGAAAATTCTGCAGCATAACGACTATGTTTCGGGGTTTTAGAAAACATTGAAAGCAGAGGGGACATGGGTCAAACATTCATAAATGACCCATAAATCAGTAGAGGGACAGGATAAGAAGGATATATGAACATGGTAATGAAATTTTACGGACATACCATTTGAAATGAAAAACATGGAAGGAAGATAAAAATTAGATTTCTCTTATGAAAATTCGGCAGCCTAACGACGTCACTTAAACTTCAACAAAATGATATCAAAAGATAAAATAGGGTCTCTCATCATTTGAACATAAAAGTTCAGTATGATAGATATAGAGATAATACCCCAAAATAATAAAAAAAACTTGAAATACTTGACATGAAAGTAGAATTTTAAAACGAATGAGAAGGGTGAAAGAATCCCCTTAAAAATTCGGCAGCCTAACGGCGTCACTTAAACATTATTAAAACGAATTGATGAGAGCAAGATGGGGTCTCTCATCATTTGAAAATGAAAAGGGCAGTAACATGAATATATAAGAACATACTCCAACATGAGAACATGGAGTATAAAAGAAATGACATAAAAGAGATTACTTGAAAAGAAAGAGAGAGGTCGGATCCCTTACCTTAAAACATAACACTTAAAACTCAAAGGATTGGACCTTGAGGGCTTGGGGGCACCTTGGGAGGACTCCTTGGGAGGTAAGGAGACCAGAACTTCGTTGATGATGGTTTTGGAGTCGAATGGATGAGAGGAGGGCTTGGTATTTATAGGGAAAGTGAGGTGACAAGGCATTAAAGGCCAAGGGACACCTCACAAGGACTTTTCTCAAAACCATGTGCTCTCCCATGGCATTTACCATGGAGTTAGCCCACATGGGGCCCCCAATACAATAATTCATCATCTTTGGTCGGCCAACCCTTAAAATATCTAATGACATCATCATGACATAGTTATGATGTCATTAAACATACTGAAACCCTAAAACTGTATTTTTACTATTCACTGAAAATTCAACTTTCTCAGAAAAATCCCAACATTTCACCTTTACCAAATATCAATGCTCTAATTACAAATATGAACTCCATTTTATAAAAATAAATTTCTAAATATTTTTAATTTACTTTTTAAATAAAACACTATTCACCAAGAATTCATTTTTCTCAGAAAAATCCTCAAAAATTACCATAACATAATATCGATGCTCTGAGTTCAAAAATAAAGTCCATTTTATAAAAAAAATTTATAATTATTTTTAATTAAATTTTAAAATAAAAAATACTATTCACCCAAAAAAACTAATACTTGATTAATAATTTATGAAACTGTTATTTAACCATTTTATTGAATCACATTACTTAATCAGGGCGTCTAAATTATATTAAAACTTTCATTAAGTGATAATACTAATCCATTTGATCACATTACTAATCCTAAGTGTAAAATCACTATTCATAATTTACTATTCATCATAAATTAAGTTGATCTTATTAGACTCCAAATTTCTTACTGAACACTTTTGCAGAAGACCATTTTTTGAAAATCATTACACATAATTAATTATTTAAGGTTTACATAAATATTTTAAAATATCTTTTTTTCAAAAATTCATCAATAAAATACATCATTAAATTATCCGGACATTTGAAATTTCACAAACATCACTAAATGAAGAAATATCAATTTATTCATCCTAAAGGATTACACAAAGAAGCTACAGTCTCGTAACGTAGCCCCTTATAACACCAGCATATGACCTAAGTGTAAGGTGTGCTATGGTGAGAGAATCTGAGGGAGGCTCAGATAACATTGCCCTAGTAGTAATCTCTACTAACTTGAACTTCTCCTGCAGGCATTTCTGTTCAAGCTTGACACGCTGGAGTTCGGCTTCGGCTTGGCCTAAAGCGAAGCCCAAAGATGCCACCTCCTTCCCAAGCTTTGATAAGTGGGCTTCATAATGTTCAAGTCTACTGGATGAAGCCATAGACTCCTCTTTCTGCATTAACCATTAACATATCTATTAAATCGTTAAGAGTATGTTAATAAACTATGTAATAAGTTTGGGTCATTACATTCATCCCCCCTTAAGAAATTTCATCCCTGAAATTTTATACTTGAGGCCTAGTTGAAAAGGTGAGGGTACTTTTGCTTCATTGTTTCCTCAGGCTCCCAAGTTGCTTCTTCATATTTATGATTCCTCCAAAACACATTCACAAGGTGGGTGGTCTTGTTTCATAGAACCTTGTCTCTACGGTCTAAGATATCCACTGGATGCTCCTCATAAGAGAGGTCATGTTCCAGTTTTACCACCTCTGGGTGGAGTACATGCGAAGGGTCGGGTATGTACTTCATCAAAAGAGATACATGGAAGACATCGTGAGCTTGAGCTAGATACGATTGAAGTGCTAGACGATAGGCCACTGCTCTTATGTGATCAAGGATTTCATAGGGGCCAATGTACCTAGGGTTGAGATTCCCTTTCTTCCAAAACTGCATGACTCTCTTCCATGGAGAAATTCGAAGGAAGTCTTTGTCGCCAACACCAAACTCCAAGTCCCTTCGACCGTTGTCAGCATAGCTCTTTTGCCGACTCTGAGCAGCCTTTATGTGTTATTGGATGGAATGAACCTGTTCTGTCATCTCTTACACAAGATCAGGCCCAAGAAGCTTTCTCTCACCAGTTTCATCCCAACAGGTAGGAGTTCTATATTGTTTTCTATACAGAGCTTCATAGGGTGCCATCTGAATACTCGAATGGAAGCTGTTGTTATAGGAGAACTCAACTAATGGGAGGTGTTGATCCCATCCACCTTTAAATTCCATTGAGCATAATCTCAGCATGTATTCGAGTGTCCGAATAGTCCTTTCAGATTGTCCAACAGTTTGAGGATGATAGGCCGTACTAAAATTCAATTCAGTATTCAGATCATGTTGAAGACTTCTCCAGAATTTTGATGTGAATCTTGGATCACGATCAGACACGATGAATAGTGGTACCCCATGCAGCCTTACCACTTCCTTTACGTATATCATGGCAAGTTGATCTAGAGAGACATCTTCCTGAATAGAGATAAAATGGGCAGTATTGGTGAGACGTTCCACTAAAACCCATATCGCATTATTCCCTTTGGATGTTTTTGGGAGACTGGTGACAAAGTCCATTGTGATATTATCCGAATTCCATGCTGGTATGGGTATCGGTTGTAATACCCCCTTAGGAAGTTGTCATTCTACCTTTACTTACTGACACACCAGGCACCTTGTAGTGTAATCAACAATCTCCCTCTTCATGTTATCCCACCAATAATGATCATGAAGGTCTCTATACATTTTAGTGCTTCCAAAATTTATAGAGAAAGTAGAGCTATGTGCTTCATCCATCAATTCTTTCATTATCTCCGAAATAGATGGAACACATTGTCTTGTATGAAATTTTAATACACCTTCTTGATCAATATTGAAATCAGGAAACTTCCTATCCTTTATAGCCTCAAACTTCTCCAGCAGCAAATGATCTTCTTTTTGAGCCTTCTTGATCTTCTCTAGTAATGACGGTTGATAAATCAATTGGGATAAGGTTGATGATGTCCCTTCCCGTACAATTCCCATGTCCAGTTTTACTAGATCATTAATCAAGGGATCTTCTAGGATCCTCATTGTTGCCAGAACAACAGGATCATTCCTTCTTAATGCATCCACAACTTTGTTTGCTCTTCCAAGTTGATAATGAATTGAACAATCATTGTCTTTAATAATCTCCAACTATCTCCATTTTCTAATGTCCAATTATTTCTGTGTGAAAAATATACCTTAAACTTTGGTGGTCGGTGTATGTCTCACATTTCTCCCCATAAAGATATAGCCTCCATATCGTTAGAGCAAAAAAACTGCCACTAGCTCTAGATCATGCGTAGGATAATTCTGCTCATGAATCTTCAACTGTCGAGATGCATAAGCAATTACCTTGTCATTTTTCATGAGGACACACCAAATCCCTTTCAGAGATGCATCGCTTAAAATAACGAATCCTTCTCCGATAGAGGGTAGTGTTAACACAGTTGCATTAACCAATCTCTTCTTCAGCTCTTGGAAACATACCTCACATTCCTTTGTCTAGATGAACTTAACCCCTTTTCGATTCAACTTGGTTTGCAGATTAGAAATCCATGAAATGTTTTTCAAAAACCTCCTATAATATCCTACTAAACCAAGGAAACTACGTATCTCAGTTACTGTTGTGGGTTGAGGCCACTCCTCCACAACCATTGTCTTTTCATAGTCAACAGAGATTCCTTCATTGGTTATGATGTGCCCCATGAAAGCCACTTGTTGTAACCAAAACTCACACTTGCTGAAATTTCCGAAGAGCCTCTCCTTCCGCAGATTTTTCAAAATAACCCTAAGATGATCTTCATTCTCCTCAAGACATTTTGAATATATCAAAATATCATCAATAATAACTACCACAAAGCTATCAAGGTAGTACTTAAAGACTCTATTCATCAAATCCATGAAAATAGAAGGGGCATTAGTCAATCCGAAGGGCATAACAGTAAACTCATAATGCCCATATCTTGATTAGAAAGCAGTCTTTGGAATATCATCCTTCTTCACCCTCAGTTGATGATAACCAGATTGAAGGTCAATCTTGGAGAAGAATTGAGCCCCACGAAGTTGGTCAAATAAATCCTCAATTCTTGGAAGAGGGTAATTGTTCTTCACTATGATCCCATTTAGTTCTCTATAATCATTGCATAACCGCATTGATCCATCCTTCTTCTTCCCAAAGAGAACTGGTGCTGCCCAAGGAGACACACTCGGTCAGATAAACCCCTTCTCCAACAAGTCTTGGAGTTGTTTCTTTAACTTCACTAATTGCAAATTTTCCATTCTATAAGGGGAATTTGATATCGGTTGAGATCCAGGAAAGCGTTCAATTGAGAACTGTACCTCTCTTTCTAGGGGAGGTCCAGGTAACTCCTCAGGAAACACATCCACGTATTCCTGAACAATCAGAACATCTTCTATTTGTATACTCCATTTTACGTCTTCATCCTCACTGATTAACTCCATAAAGAAGGCTATATGAGGTGCTTCTATACAAGGATCAGGTCGGGACATCTCTCCTCGGAAGATAATTGTAGGTCGTTCATTCAAGACTACTGAGATTTCCTTATTTCTGCATTTTATCTTAGCATTATACATTGAGAGCCAGTGCATCCCTAGTAAAATGTCGAATTCCATCATGGGAATGACTACTAGATTTTCGATAAGATTGTGCTCAATAAAGTAGACACTAGAGTATCTAAATACTGTTGATGCAAGGATAATCCCACTTGGAGTCTTGACTGAAAACTCTACCTCTAGCAGTTCAGGGATTGATTCTATATTCCTTGAAAACTTGGAGGAAATAAAGGAATGCATAGAACCAGAATCAAATAAAGTAATTTCTAGTTTTGAGAGGACAACAAGAGTACCTGCTACCACATCGTTGGGAACTTCAAATTTAGTTGTTGTGATAGAAAAAGCACGACCTTGCTCCATTGGCCTTTGCTGAGGTTGATAGTGATTCCCCTCCACCGCCCTCAGATTTGGACAGTGATTAGAAAAGTGCCCAAGCTGTCCACACTTGAAGCATGTAACTTCGGGTAGGGCCAGAACCATATTTCCTCTATCGTTAGTGTTGGGAAGTTGAGGCTTCACATCACTGCGACAATTTCGAGAAATATGGCCTTCTCTTCCACACCTGTAGCACTTACCACTTCCGATCAAGCAGTTCCCCGAATGATTCTTCCAACATTTATTACAAGTGGCATGTTGCATATGCTTTCCACCTCTTTCCTGATCAAAACTTCTTCCCAGGATTGGTTCTAGAGTTCTATTCTTCTCATTAGATTTGTGATACCACTATGTCTCCCCAAACTCTAGTTCAACTTTCATAGCACTTCGAACTATTTCTTCATAGCTATCATAGTCCCTGTTGTCTAGATTCGTCCGCTGATGAGGTCGTAGTCCACCAAAGAATCTATCAACCTTCCAATTAGGGTCCATGACAAAGCATGACGTATAACGGGAATGCCTTGTGAAGTTCATCTCGTAGGTTCCAACTGATTCATTCTCCTTCTGCTTCAGCTCGAGAAATTCTTTCTCTATTCTCGTTCTCATCGAACGAGGGAAATACTTATTAAAGAATATTACCCGGAACTATTCCCACTCCATAGCTTCCATCTCTCCTCGTGGATTTGTGTTTTTGATAAGTGACCACCACTGATCAGCTTCTCCCTCTAGGCGGTAAACAACAAGGGTGACTTTTTCTTGTTCCGAACAATGAAGTACAGAAAATATCTTTTCAATGGAGCTTATCCATTGTTCTGCAACCAATGGGTTAGTAGATCCACTAAATGTTGGTGGTTTTTGACGCATAAAGGACTCAACAGAATTTTGTTCCCTTCGTGGTGAGATCGGCCTCTCAGATTGATTCAAGTTATTACTCATAACCTGAGTCAGTTGGTTCATCATTCGCATTAATGTTTCCATTTCGGCTTCCATTGGAGGGCCGTCAGCAAATGGGGCATTGCAGTCACCATCTGCACGGTTCCTCCTATTTCCCGCCATTTTCTAAAAGAATGAAACCTTAGTGAGAAACTTATTTCATTTTTGAATCTTTAAACTATGACTTCATTCTTAGACAATTACACTTCTCTATAATTACTTCATAATGATTCATAAAATGCTTGTGATTAACCAAACATATCCCCTAGGAGTGTCGTAAACAAGAGTGCAGCAAGACACGTTATCGTGCACCAGTTACTGTTCGAGTCTAGCTCAAAGTGGTGTTTTCAGGTTTTACCCCTATGTACATCTGTGCCAGAGCCGCCTCTACCTGCTCGTATCCAGACAGGGATGTATTTGTTTGATAAACCACTTACTCAATACTTACCAAAATACCAGGAAGTTTTCCTATATTTAAACTTTTATATAGGTTTCTTCCTAAAGTTTTTATATCCTAATTTCCACAAATAACTAAACCATCCTTTGATACCAACTATGGCATCCTGCCTTTTTATAACATAAACATTCATTACATTACACAAAACTGAGGATCTTTAAGGTTTAGTGTCTTGGAAACTAGGAACATAATACATGAAAACAACATAAAACATTCTTCTTAAACACTTGAAAGGATTATCCTTAAGTTCATCCTAGGTTCATTACTATATCTCATAACCTTGGGACATAAATCAAAAGAAAGGGTGAGCAGAAGGCCCAGTAAGGGAAACAAGAGAAACATTTTACATGTGAACTTGAGATACTTCAATAAGGTCATGAAAAGAACATTAAGTCGTGAGAAAGAAATCATGAGGAATTTCATAATAAAAATAACATTTTTCATAACTTGAAGATGTGGATACATAATTTAACATATAAAATCATGAACATATCACAAAGGTCCATCCCCAAGTTGTCATTTGAAAATTACCAAGGTTATTCACCATGGTATCGTGAAAATTGTAATCTCTAGTGGTTACATCATTACCCATTGCATTAGAGCGCTATCAGAGCGCACCCTTAAATTTGAATTTATTATAATGTGAGCCACATATATCATCATAAAAAATTTCATTAATAACCCATATATCATAAAATAAATGGGTTTCATTTCATAATCATAATGTTTTAAAAACTGCTTTAAAGACATGATCTTAATGTCACTTTAAACCCACGGAAAGGGAAAGCGGGTCTCGTGTATGTAAATACCATAATCTAAAATAGAAAATTTTGATATATATATATGTGAATACCCTTGTAGAAATAAGAGCTCTGAGTATTCACTTTATCACATAAAATAATTTTGAGAAAAGAGAGAGACATTTTGAGATGAAAATTCTGCAGCATAACGGCTATGATTCGGGGTTTTAGAAAACATTGAAAGGAGAGGGGACATGAGTAAAACATTCATAAATGACCCATAAAACAGTAGAGTGACAGAATAATAAGGATATATGAACATGGTTATGAAATTTGAAGTACATACCATTTGAAATGAAAAACATGGAAGGAAGACAAAAATTAGATTTCTCTTATGAAAATTCGGCAGCCTAATGGTGTCACTTAAACTTCAACAAAATGATTTGAAAAGAAAAAATAGGGTCTCTAATCATGTGAAAATAAGAGTTCAGTATGATAGATATAGATATCATACCCCAACATAATAAAAAAAGAACTTGAAAGACTTAACATGAAAGTATAATTTTGAAAAGAATGAGAAGGGTGAAAGAATCCCCTTAAAAATTCATCAGCCTAATGGCGTCACTTAACCATTCTTAAAACGAATTGATGAGAGAAATATGGGGTCTCTAATAATATGAAAATGAAAAGGGAAGTAACATGAATATATAAGAACATCCTCCAACATAATAACATGGAGTATAAAAGAAATGACATGAAAGAGATTACTTGAAAAGAAAGAGAGATGTCGGATCCCTTACCTTAAAAAGTAACTCTTAAAACTCAAAGGCTTAGACCTTGAGGGCTTGGGGCACCTTGGGAGGACTCCATAGGAGGTAAGGAGACCAGAACATCATTTAGGATGGTTTTGGAGTCGAATGGATGAGAGGAGGGCTTGGTATTTATAGGGAAAGTGAGGGGACAAGGCATTAAAGGGCAAGGGACACCTCACAAGTGCTTTTCTCAAAACCATGTGCTCTCCCATGGCATTTACCATGGAGTTAGTCCACATGGGGCCCCCAATACAATAATTCATCAAATTTGGTCAGCCAACCCTTAAAATATCTCATGACATCATCATGACATAGTGATGATGTCATTAAACATACCGAAACCCTAAAACTGTATTTTTACTATTCACTGAAAATTCAACTTTCTCAAAAAAATCCCAAAATTTCACCTTTAACAAATATCAATTCTCTAATTACAAATATGATCTCCATTATATAAAAATAATTTTCTAAATATTTTTAATTTACTTTTTAAATAAAACACTATTCACTGAGAATTCATTTTTCTCAGAAAAATCCTCAAAAATTACCATAACATAATATCGATGCTCTGAGTTCAAAAATAAAGTCTATTTTATAAAAAAAATTATTATTATTTTTTATTAAATTTTTAAAAAAAATCACTATTCACCTGAAAAACTAATACTTGATTAATAATTTATGAAACCGTTATTTAACCATTTTATTGAATCGCATTACATAATCAAGGCGTCTAAATTATATTAAAACTTTCTTTAAGTGAGATTACTAATCCATTTGGTCACATTACTAATCCTAAGCATTATATCACTATTCATAATTTACTATTCATCATAAATTAAGTTCATCTTATTAGACTACAAATTCCTTAATGAACACTTTTGTAGAAGAACATTTTTTGAAAATCATTACACATCATTAATTATTTACGGTTTACATAAATATTTTAAAATATCTTTTTTTCCAAAATTCATCAATAAAATACATCCTAAAATTATCTGGACATTTGAAATTTCACAAACATCACTAAAGGAAGAAATCTCAATTTATTCATCCTAAAGGATTACACAAAGAAGCTACGGTCTCATCACATAGCCCCTTATAACACCAGCATATGACCTAAGTGTATGGTGTACTATGGTGAGAGAATCTGAGGGAGGTTCAGATAACATTTCCCTAGTAGTAATCTCTACTAACATGAACTTCTCCAGCAGGTGTTTCCATTCAATCTTGATGTGCTGGAGTTCGGCTTGGGCTTGGTCCAAAGTGAAGCCCAAAGATGCCACCTTCTTCCCAAGCTCTGATAAGTGGGCTTCATAAGGTTCGAGTCTACTGGATGAAGCCATCGACTCCTCTTTCTGCATTAACCATTAACATCGTTATTAAATATTTAGAGTAAGTTAATATATTATTTAAAAATTTTGGGTCGTTACAACTATGATAATTTGAATGAATTTTGTATATAATAAATAATATATATTTATTTTTATTATTGTTATGTTATAAATAGTTTTTAAAAGCACAAATAGTATACTTAGATAATATTCAACAAATAAATATATTTTAATGAATTAATGGTTTTTTTGAATTAAATAATATTTTAATAAATTATTATTATTATTATTAAATTAATTTTTATTAAATATAAATGATCGTATAATTTTATGAATTCAATTTTAATTTTTATTAAGGTTTGAATGCCATTTTTGTCAAAACCCATGAATTTTTTATAAATGTTAGTTTTTATTTTAAAAGTAAAAATTCACATATTTACAAAATTATTTATATACAATGAATATTATTTTTATAATTAGGACGTCGAAATTATCCAACAGTGAAATTTCCATAATTTTCGGAGACAGTCAAATTTTTGGGTAAAAATTAAATACCGTTTAAATATATAATGAGTTTTATGATAACATAATGACCCAATAGTGATGTAACAAAATACTATAAATGACATGTTCGAACAATATATGTTTTATCCTTAAAATAATGTGATATTATATTTTTTTGATTAATTTTATGATGCCATAGTGGACCCTCTATGACTTATAAAACATTTTTTCTTTTTAAATTGTTTTCCTTGAGTGTGTGGGTCACCTCCACATAAGAAACCCTATTAATTTAAGAAGTTCATACTCTGGACTTATAAAATATTGTTTTCCACTCTCCTTGGAAAAATCCATGGGCAAAAATCATGGGCTGGTTTGTGGTTTTGTTTAGTTTAATGTGAGGTGTCCCAAACCTAAATAATAAACAATTCCCTCTCCCTTCCTATATAATTCCACCCAAGCTCCCACTTCATCCTCACTCAAAGCCTTTGGAGTATGTCCAACATCTACTCTCCAATATCTATAATCCTCCCAAGGTGCCCCATGCTCCCAAGAAGCCTCTCTCAAGCCTCTCTCAATCCTTTGGAAGCACACTTCCAAGTAAAGGTTTTCTTCCTTTCTCATTTTTTTCCAATTTTCTTTATGTTTTTATGACCTTTTAATATCAATTATAAATGTTGGGGTATGGTTTTCATCCTCTCCCATACTTCCCTATTTATGTTTTAATGATTTTATACCCCTTTATCTCTCATTAAATTCCTCCCACTTACACCCATTACTATGCTGAAATTCTGAAAGGAATTTCTCTCCCCTCATTTACATTCAAGAAATTCTTTTGTATCATGAATATAAATTCCATTAAATTTATTGAAACATGTATCTATATGACTACTTACTTTACATGTCATGTAAATATGATGAGACACCCCTTTCTCTATCATCAACTATTTTTATGAGTTCTTATGTCACGTCTTTATGCTGCTGAAATTGGACCGTGATTTTCCAACCAAAGTCATTGTGTAGTGAATACCATGCCCATTTATCTATCAAGGGTATTCGCCTTTTTGGAAATTTACTTATTGTTTGAAGTGTTTCATGTATGTATTATACATTCCTTTATCTTGGAATAAATTATTATGTTGAATGATTCAATGTTTTATAATCCATGTGGAACACTTATGCATGAAATGAAATGTTTAAGAAGGGTTCAACCTGATAGCACTCTAATGCGTTGGGTAATATATAATATCATGATATGTCATGTGCAATGAGTGTTTACTCTTGATAATTCAAGTGAAATGAGGTGTCACTTTTGCTTCATGTGCAACAAGGGTTTACTCATGCTCCATGTGCAATGAGCCTTGGCTTATGCTAATTCCATGTTAAGTGTTGTTGCCACATTTCCATGTTATGATTATCATGCTTTATCATGCCTTTATATTTATGTTTCTATGGTTCTCTATTGATACACCTATTGTCTAACATGTATTTTATTCCTCATGTTATTCCATCTTTATTCCTTTACTGGGCATTATAGCTCACCATTTTCTTATGCATGTCCTCAGGTTATCCCATGCAATGGTAAGTATGAGAGAATGTAGTGGTCATGTAAAGGAAGTATTGAATAAAGATGTTGTATTTAATGTTTTATGTTGTTATGCAATAATCTGAAGCCCCAAATACACTAGACCTCTCTAACTTCTATGTTGTATCAAGTGAATTTTATGTAGTAAATCATGTTTAAGTTTGTAATAAAAGACCAGGGTTGTCATACATATCATATGCTTTCTTGAGTTCATTATTCACTGAAACCATCTAGCTTATTTCTCTAGATTTAGTATTCAATGTTCTTTTGTATCAAATAAATTTTCCATCATTGTCTTTTTCTTTAAAAATCTTCCTCTTTTATAGGTATGATTTTTCTTCCAATGTCTTTCTTCTGTGAACCCTCTATATTTCCTTCCTTCGATTAAAGAGTGTTCAGCTAGATGCCATACATAATTAGATTGGTAAAATTATTTACTTAACCATATACCTATTTCCTTATATGGTGTCCGTTTGAGTGATTCTTACATAGAAAGATATTCTATTTATTGATTGGGGAAATAGTGAAAATCTATATACTTGTTATTCCAATATGAATTTTTATTGATTACTAAGGAATGTTGTTTATGTATAGATTATTCGTACCTTCATATAATGAATGAATAGAAATTATTTAGCGATTATTGGGAGCCACATTATCCCTTTAATGCATCGACAGGTCTCATGATATAAATTTTCATTGTTATTTTGGTGTATTATTGACCAGAGAAAAATACTTCCTAGACAGATGGCCTTAACGGTAAGATAATTTTGTCTAATATCATGATTAATTTCCTTAGGGCATGTAATTTGAAAATTTTCATTATGAATTTCATCTCTTAGGAAGCATTTATTATAATCCATGTGATCTTTTAATTTATATTCTAATCTATTGCTATATTATTCTTTTAAAGTCATTATATTATGGAATTATTTTTTGTTATGTTCATTCCATATTATATATGACCATATTATTCTAACTTTTGATCTTTTATTTTTATCACTTATTTTTAATCCTACTAAAAATTTGAGCTCAGCCATTATTATAGCAAGGACATGGCCTTAAACAATACATATTCAAGTGTTTTTGAACTAGAATTCACATTTTAGGATCTTTTCAGTTCATAGTTTTATTTAATTTTATCATAATTCATATATAAAATTCCACATTTATACAAATTGGATACTACTAATACAGTATCCATTTGTTCCAATATAAAACATCTTAAAATAAAAAATGGATTACTTTTTTACGAAAACTATTCACAACATAAAACTTTCCTTTCCTTATTTCTCTTAACCATGGTTATACCCTATAGAAAATATTTTAAAACTTATGATGAGCACAAAATCTCAACAATTTTTATAAATAATGAAATTTGTAGTCAAGTGAAAACATGAAAACCCATTAAAACCCCTTTTCCGTAAAAACTCGTTAGAATGAATAGAAAAATCATCCAGGTAATTTTGGATATAATAAACATATAAATATTACATTAACCATCAAAAATGGAATAATCATATAATAGAATTCCATCTCTCGAGTACCCAATGCATTGGAGAGCTATAATGGGGCTCAGCCATCATATCTTGAGCTGTAATGGGGCTCAACTTATCACATCTTCACATATAATCTATCTCAACCCATATTATATTGATATATAAGAGGATAAAACCATAATAAAAAATGTATAATAATCCTATCATGAATAAAATCCTTGAAAAATATTTTAAACCCATTATCAAAACACTTTCAGATATCAAAATATCATTTTCTTGTGAAAATCACTTTTAAAATATAAAAGCGACACACATAATAATGAAACCATTTTCATATAAAAGAACTACGAATATTTATAAAGAAAATATTAAATCAATAATGAATCATGAAAGTCTGTGAAACCAATAATTCTGTATAAGTTCAAAAAACATTCCATTTTACTTTTGTAAAAAGAGTTGAAAAGGGAACATTAAATGAGTGTTTTTAAAATAGAGTCCCTTACCCTGAGTCAGAATCATCACCTATGATCTTTATCTTCCTTAATGATAAAATTATTTTAATTATTTAATTTATTGGGAACCATTTTAACGTTTATTAATCCTTTTATATCACTTATTATCAATTTATAAAAATTACTTAATTATATAAGTTCATGTCGGGCATTTTGTTGATATTCTATACATGAGTCCAAGATAACATTGGTATGATTTATATCCTCAATGTGTTAATTATTCCATAATTTACAAAATAAAATTAATGACATTATTATCATTTTTTTTTATCAATTATACTTTTCAATCAAACCATTGAAAATGGTTATGAAAAATGAACTATATTATAATCCTAGGGAGGGAAGGTCGTACGTAAGCATGAGTAACATTTCCATTTTTCAATGATCATTATAGAAATAATGTAAGTATCATTTTAAAATTACATAATGATCATAATATCATTAATAAAATATTAATCATTTAAATATACTTATATATATCATACATGTGATGTGGTGATGAAAATGGAATCGCATCGCTTTGTCGAGGTGATAGTTTACACTTACGCACGAATGAGATTATTATTTTTCTATACATGGAATGTTAAGGATGTAAATTATATATTATTATTTTATAATTATAAATATTTCATTAACATCTATAAAAATTAATTCCATAATTATAACCATTTTTGGGTAAGGAGAAGGGAAACAAATTTCATCCGTTCTCAAGGTGGTGGTATGTCGTGCACATGGATGATAAATTCTTTCCTCATTTGATGGAAAGGGATATGGGTATATGTGATGATAGTAACATAATAAAATCTTAGTATATTGGTTATCATAGAGTTAATATCTCATCATTGTTGAATAAAATTTAATGTAGTGTAAGAACAAATAAAATAAAAAATCTTATTTTAAAACGATACCTCTTCTTCGGACGATCTCCTTTGATTAACACCTTGAAACCCTATAAAGAGGGTGTTATACATAAAATAATCCCTCTATAATGTGGGGAGATATTATAGGAAGGTATTTGGGTAGATATTTTCCAAACCAAATATGTTTTTAAGTGTGATGAAATGATAATAAAGGGTTCAATCTTAAAAGAGAGGGAAGGGGAAGTCTTAGAATTATTCAAAATGTTAAATTAATATAAATTAATTTTATATAAAAAATGGAAAAAACTGATTTATTTATAATATTGTAAAATTGTGTATTTAAATAAAATCATCAAATAAAAATTAGACATGTTTTGATAAATTTTTAATCCTTTTCATTTTGTTTTAACCCTTTTAACTTTTACCATGATATCATGTAATTTACACTTTGACGGTTAATAGAATTACTATAAAATAATATAAAACTAATAAATGAGTCATTGATGAAATTTTAACACTTGTACGAATAATTTAACCATATTTTAAATTTTCTGAAATTTTATATCATATAATAAAATATTTTATCGTTTAAAATATCATTAATGTCATTTTTACACTATTAAATACTCGAATTTAAAAAAAAACCCATAACAACATGATATATTTGAACCAAATCTTTTAACATATCACTAACATGTCAAATACATTTTGAAAATTTTGGTATGTCATTAATTATATCCAATCATAATTATTTTAGTATATTTAATATCATTTATTTGATTCATCCATTAATTAAACAAATTGATCAAATTAATATTTAAAAAAATAATTATGGGACAAAAGTTAGAAACCTAATTTTAAAAAGGAAATAAAAAATATAGTAGATACCAACATTATAAAAGACAAGATTATTACTATTAGACACAACCTCCCTATATAACTTCGAAGGAAAATCTGATACCTTTTTATCAGTTCGTCTTTAATAGTTTCTTTTAATTGACAATCCAAGTTGTCCCAAGAATGCAAGAACTCCTCCAATACTATCTTCTTATCATTGAAGCCAATTTTCATCATTAATATTGCTATTCGAACTCATATCCCTTCACTTTGTTAGTGTCCACATGGATTGGTCTCTCGTTCATCCTTTAAACGTCATCATCAGAAGCTTGAATGATCAATACCTCTTCCAAAATCTCTTCCTTAGAGTTCATAAGAAGATTCCATTATTTCTCAATGGTCGAAGAATCAACAAAAAACTGTGGATAAAACGAGATCGCCAATGGATCTTCAACAATTCCAACTTCATAACTTGATAGCCCTGACTCCCCTCCTTTGAAATTAGAGCTAACTGCATGTGTGCCTCCTTCACCACTCCCAAATTCCCACACTCCCTAGCTGAGGTTTAGTCCAATAGAGAAGTATCCTTCACCCACCATAAACCATAGGGGATTTCCAATCCTCAGAAGGTGACTTCTTACTCATGTTACTAGAAACTGATTCCACACCATGATACATAAAAGAATCCCCGAATTTATCCTCTAATCCATTTCACCTTTCCTTACATAACTATCTAGTTACTATTTTCATTATATTATTCAAGTAATATTTTTGAGGTTTTGGTATTTCTCATCCTTGTAAACATGAATGTTTCAATTCAATAGAATCCTTTTTTTACCTTTCCTTGATCCAGGTCAAACAAAATCCCCATTCTTATAGTTTGAACATATCTAGGAGACCCCAAAAAGTTTACTTTCCTTCATATAATCTTAATGTAAATTGACATACATGCACATCTGTCTTGGAATATCATTTTTCCATCCCTTAGGATCCAAATTTTCCATTCCCTCTTCATTTAGAGTTGAGAATTAATTTTCCATCAAAATAGACTTTGCATCCATTTATGAATCAGGAACTCGTCGGATCAGGGAAATTATCTCATTAATCATAGAGGCATGAGTCTCTTTATGAACCCTAACATCAGAATCAGAAACAACACCACCATGATTTGAGAGTTGATCATTAACCAGAGCATAGAAAATTCCTCCATTATTAACTATTTTAGAAAAAATGGGAGAAATCTTAGGGTATGGACTTCCCAAGGATGTCTCTACCACCTTGGAAACACCCAGACCATGAAGCATTCTTGAAAAAGCATCATCAACTCTTGGATCCATATAACTTGGATTAAAATTCGACTTAAAGGGGGGGATCAACATCCTCCACCTCTTTCTCACCCCTACACTCTCAGAGATAGTAAGTGTCTAAATGACCTAGAAGATTTCACAATAAGTGATAATTGTACCATAATTCGAAGACAAACCTCTTCTTATACCAAAACCCTTCACTAAATGAGATATAGATTCAGTCAACTAGTGGTTTGTAAACATATATATCCACACATATATGTAGTGAAATAGGGTGACTCACCATATAGGTTCTCTTTTCCATGTAAAAAAATGGTATATCAAATTCCTTAATATACATACAATAGATAGATTCTGAAAGGGTAGGGGGGTTCAAGGAGACTTACCAATATTTCCATTAATAGAGAATCTTGATTCATGTGAAGATCATAATATTAGAGGAAGAGAAAGAAATGAGATCCCTAAAATATGCGAAGATCTGAAGTCCAATCCAAAATCAAATCATACTCTGTGGAGAAATGGATCATTATATGACGCTGATCAAGGAGGTTGAAACTCAACACATTTGGAAAACCCCAAGCACATGAGACAAAACAAAAAAACAACCACCAAAGGGTGAAAAAAAGTGAAACGTGCAAAATATTTTACAAGTTAGAAGCCTCCATGAACTCTACTATCGAAATTGAAAGTAAAGGGTAACCATTAAAGAGGTCAGACACTATTGGGAAAAGATCAATCACAGGGAAGGGCGGGAGAAGATCTGGGTTGGAGAAGGAAATGAAAGGAGGGCCACGAGGGTTGGATGAGGAATAAGGGAGTCCCCTCCCTCGGACTGGGCAGGGACGATGACGACCTGTATCAATGGACATGGCATCATGGAGTGCTAATGGAGGGGCATTGTGGAGTTCTTTATGGTCTATCATGTTTCCCCAACCACCCTCCTCTAATTAAACAATTACTACATAAACATTATGTTTCCATTTAAAGATATTATTTTATCACTAAATATGATAAATAGATTACCATGATATAGATATATATTTTAAATTTTAAATTACTATTTATAGTCAAAATTATCACCTATATAACCCCACATTAAAAATATTTAACTTGTTATAAATAGAAGTATGAAAATATTGACTTTTATTTGAATAAGATATTATAAAGGTTAAATTCATGTCCAAATGTCCATAAATGGTCACATAACCGATCCTTTAATTCATAGTGACAAAATATACTCATTTAATAAAATTAGGACAACTATTAGGGTAATTTTATAATATTGAATATATTTTTTTACCCTTAATTACTCGATTTACCCTTAACCATATTAATAAAATTACCAAAGTTACTATTCATAATGTCAAATAATAAATGGGACCTATTTAAAAAAAATTACAATATTATTCCATATATGGAATCTAGTTTTCGAAAATTTAATTCACAAAACTTATAATAATTAATTAAAAATTTTTCTTGTTGATGGGATGAAACAACTGGTTTTTAATGTATTAGTGTTCACAAATTATAAAAGTTTTTATATCCAAATTCAATATGAAATTACTTCCAATGACCTAAATTAGATTAACTAATATTTAATAGATCTAATTATACATTAATATCAATTAAAAAAATATTTAACACTATAAATTATTTATATGAAAATTTGTTTTCAATTAAAATGTAATATTTTTTACTATTCATAAAAACAAGAAAATTATCAAACAAATACCACAAATTAATCCAAATGAAAATTTGATATTCTTATCTTAAAAAAGAAGTTTATATTTTCAAAATATAGATCCTAAAATTTTCAAATCAATATTTAAAACAAGTGTTCCATCAAAAGGCAGCAAAACTGCCTTTTTAGAATAATACATGAGTAAAATTTTATTTGTTCTTATCTCATGTCTACAGAACTCATAGGATGACTGTTAAAAATTATATTTAATATATTATAAATTTATTTAATATAATTAAAAAAGATTGATTTATTTACCTATTTTTATTAAACACACTTTTTCACATTCAAAAAGGGTTTCATAAAAACATTTCCTTTTATTTTAAAAAATGATTTATTTTTATTTTTGATTAATTGATAAATTAATTTTTTATATATACATGTTTAAACCATAATTTCATAATTTATTTAATCATATTCATACCCTCCATTCTAATGGTTATGTTATAATGGTAAAACATTTCCTTTTATTTTTAAAAAAAGATTTATTTTTATTTTTGATTAATTGATCAATTAATTGTTTATATATACATGTGTAAACCATAATTTCATAATTTATTTAATTATATTCATACCCACCATTATAATGGATAGTTTATAATGGAAAAATTTAAATAATAATATTTAGTTGTTCTTTTAAGATCGATGTGGTGTATCATGTATGATATCAAACATAGTGTGTCCTTTAAAGATCTCAGGATGTTACATTATTCTCTCTAATAAACCTAGTTCTCTCAATGTGAACTCGGGATAAGAAACTTGTAGATTGACAATCCAAATTATATTTTTTGAAATCCCACATTGGAAAAAGTATTAATGAAACTTCTCCTTTAATATAACGAAATGGAAGTACGAAGGTCACCTGAGATAACACATACTAGGGTTCCATATAGGAAAACATGGACATTGAAGAGAAAACTATCTATCATGTTTTGATAGAGAGTTATAGAGAATCTGTTCACGAGAAAGTTAACAATTAAAAAAACCTAAATCTGTGATGGGTTGAAAGTTCATTGATTACTTAGTAATAAATGTTCATGTATTTCATATTTGTTTCGAGATTCATTTCTTAGATTTGAGGATTGGTTTTACTAACTGGACTATGAACATTAGGAAATATACTTACTTGATAAGTATATTTTCATCCTTCAATCAATTTCCACCACAAACTCATCTTTTTCTCCAAATAATGAGTATTCAAGATGGATTTTTCATATCCTAAGAACTAGAATTAACTTCGAGACAATCACATAGTCCACAAAAGATTAACTATTTATTTATATATTAATTTAATATTAATCAAAAACAAAAAATTTAGAACATAATATAATTATTTTAAAATAATAAACCATTATATGATGAAAAAATAATTCAATCTCCAAAATTTAGTAGTAACACCCAAATTTCATTATAGGCCAGTAGATAAATAACTATCAATAAAAATCATTAAAAATATTCTAAATAATATTAAAACCCAAAATCTATAAGGTTTTTATCACATTGTATTACAAGATAAATGTTGAAAATTATTTCCAAATAAAATCAATTACTCGTGAAGTATTATACCAAAAAGTAATTTTCCTAATAATCATAAAAATATGAAAACCATTTCCATAATTAACAATAATCACTATAGATTCACAATAAAATCTCCTACTACTCTATTTACCTTAATCATAAATGGTTTCCCAAAATAGTATATATCATTTGAAATAAAATTAATCATTAATCACCAAATCATTTTCAAATCCCAAGGTTATCTATTTGATAAAAAATATGTTCCCAAAAACAAATTATTCTTCATCCGTCAAATCATTTAACTAAATATAGAAGGTCATACAGACCAAGAATTCATGCATTCTAGTTGTAACTGATTCACCCATTTCACCCTTCCGTTGTTGGTTCAATTAACGCAACCTTTGTCAAATGTGACAGGTTTTCACCCATCCTTCGGGTTGTCCTATTTATAAAACTATATAATTCTCATAAAATTCCAAAAATAATATAAAATCATCAAAAATAACCATAAAAAGTTTAAACCTCAAACGTTATCTTATACCTCTCATCTTACATCCAAAACTTTAATATCCCATAATTACATCAAAATCAAAGATCACATAAACCCTAAAGGTTATCTACACAATTATATTTATGTCCCAAAAATAAAAGATAATTATTCCTTAAATAAAATTTTCACATAACAAACTTAAGGGTTACATATAACATAAACTTAAAAAATCTTCCAAAGTACTACAATCATTAAAAGAGTATTAATATATTTAAACATTTCTACATCCTTAGATTTAATATAACTCTTAAATTATTTATTTGCATACATCATAATCATTCATCATTAGTCATAATCCCTTAAACATTATTATCCTACTTATTCATTAATAATTCTTTCATATAAACAAAATATAAATCATATCTTAAGATTTAATAATGTCAACACATGAACTAAGAAATAATTCATACATTACATATATCATTTCCAGTTTACTCATCTTCAATTGTAATAGAATTAGGTATTCCTAAATATGTATATATATATAGTCCTTCTGATCCCATTCACGATCCTTCATCCTAAGACATAAATTTTTATAATGACCATACACCCCAAATTTAAATCATTCACTGTATAACTCTAAAAGAACTTCTTTCCCATTCATGGAGTCAACTGAATACTTCCTTTTTCCTTAGAATATTTTTTTATTTACGACCTGATTTACCACATTTAAAACATATTCCTGTACCTTTTAGAAAATTTCATAGGTATTTATTTCCACATCCTTGACACACATTCCATTGAATATATTTACCATTATAATCATAGTTTCCTGAACATCGACAAGGATTCATTTATTTCATATATTATACATAGAAAACTGAACAAGGTTTAAGTTGTTCATCAATACTCATGATAGTTGGTAAGAATAACCACAAGATTTATCATTGAAGATCCATTTCATTAGTTTTCTTATTCATAGAACCACCTCATATTCCTTCACATTCAATGATACTTTGGATCCGACTGGATCCAAACATTTACTAAACCAAAATGGTTAGTGTGAGCACAAAAATCATAATATAATGTATTATGAGTATGATAAAAATTAAAATATCCTAATTCATGTTATCTCAAACTCATTAAATATCACTAAAATAACTATGAATATTTCAACCATTATAACCATTGTGGATATATTCGACTTGTGACTTATGATTAAATAACATCCAAACCTCTAAAGTTATCTAAACCATCATTTGATATGAACTGTAAGGACCCAACCTTAAAAATTATATATTCTAGTGCTTTTGAAATATAATTCACATTTAGGTATCTTTTTTATAGAATTACTTCATAATTCATACATAACATTCCACATTTATTCAAAAAATGTATACTACTAAAATAGTATACATTTTTTTTGATATAAAACTTTTTAAAATAAAAAATGAATTCCTTTTCATGAAAAGTATTCATAACATAAAACATGACATAATTATTTTTATTACCCATCCTTAAAACCTGTTTAAAATATTTTAAAACATGGTATGAGAATAAAATTTTATAAGGGGACATGAATAAAGAAATCTTTAGTCCAGTGAAAACAAGAAAACACATAAAAAACCATTTTCTAATAAAATCATTAACATTGATTGAAAAATAATGAATGTTCCTCAAACAATAATTACCAAATCACTCTTAAATTCACCATTAAAAATGGATTAACCATATGGTCGACTTCCATCTCCATAGCACTCATTGAATTAAAGGGCTATAATGGGGCTCACCCATCATATGATGAGAAATAGTGGTGCTCAACCCATCATATCTCGAGCTACAATGGGGTTCAACACATAATATATTGATATATAATGGGATAAATTCATACTAAACAATTTACAAGGAAAATATCATGAATAAAAATCTTTAAAACCCTTATAAACCCATGTGAATAATGTTTTTAGATATTAAAATGTCTTTTTTTAACTTATAAAATATTAAAAAATGCCACAAAATAATGAAATCATTTTCATTGAAAATAAATATGAACATTTAAAATAGAGAAATAAATTAATAAAGAATAATGAAATTTGCATAATACAATCATGATGTATAAGTTAAAAACATTCCCTTTGACTTTTTTAAAATTGTTAATAACGAATATTAAATGAGGGGTTTTAAAAGAAAGTCTCTTACCCTGAGTATGAATCGTCACATACAATATTTATCTTCCTAAATAATATGCATATGTTAATTATTAAATTTTTTGGGAACATTTTTAAAGTTTATTATTACTTTTATATCAATTATTATCCAGTTATAATGATCACATAATTATTTCAGTTCATGTCGTACGTTTTGTCGATAGTCAGTATTTGAGTCCAAAATAACATTGGTATGATATCAATCATAAAAGTGTTCATCAGTCCATCATATCCAGAATAATATTCATGAAATTATTTTCATTTATATATATAAATTATACTTTTGAATAAAATAATTAATTAGTGTTATAGAAAATGAACTATGTTATAATCCTGATGATGGTAGGTCTTACAGACACATGAGTTACATTTCTATTTTTCAAGGATCATTATGGAAAGAAGGTAAGTAAAATTTTATATTTATATAATGATAATAATATCATTAATATCATATTAATAATATAAATATTATTATATATATCATCCATGTGATGTGGTGATGAAAAAGGAAACACGTCGTTTTGTGGAGGTGATAGTTCGCACGTACGCACGAAAGATGTAATCATTTTTTTGAGCATGGAAAGGTAACAATGTAAATAATATATTATTCTTTCTTAATTATAAATATACTATGAATATAATATCTAAACATTAATTCCATCATTATAACCACTCTTGAGAGATTTTGATGAAAATGAATTTAATCGGTTTGCTATTGCCGAACACGCATATGATGAATTATTTTCTCATGTGATAGAAAAAGAGATGGATATAGGTGACGATATTAATATAATAAAATCTAGGAATATTTATTATATTTTATTTATTATTTCATCATTATTAAAGAATATTCGAAGGACGTGGAAGAATAAATAAAATAGAAACACTTAATTATAAATGATTCATCTTCTTCAAACGATCTCCTTTGATTGAAACCTTAACACCTCAAAAAAGGGTGTTATGCCTAAAATAATTCCTCCATAATGTAGGTAGGGACTATATGAAGCAATTTTGGGAAGATATTGGACAAAACAAATAGGTTTGTACGTGTTAATAATGAAGAATAAGGTGGACCTCTTATAAGATATGAAATATTTACTCTAGTAATTCTTCAAAATATTAAATTAATATAAATTAATTTTCTATTAAAAATGGAAAAAGACTTATTTATTTGATATATATGATTACTCTGCGTAGAAATAGAATTATAAAATTAAAATTATACAATTTTTGATGATTTTTAATCATTATCTTTTTATTTTAACCCTTATTTAACCCTTTTAAATCTTCCAACGATATCAAGTCATTTAAAAATTAAGGGTTAAAAAAATTAATATAAAATAATAAAATACTAATAAAAAATTCATTTATAAAATTTTAATGCTTATAAAAATAACTTATGAAATTTTAGATTTTTAACAATTTTATATCATTCAATAAAATATTTTATATCTTAAAATAACATTAATGTAAATTTTGACACTATTCAATACTTGACTATTCAAAAATATCATAAAAACATGATATATTCAAACCAAATCATTTAAAATTTTACTAACATGTCAAATTAACCAATAAAATTATTGGATGACATTAATTGTATCCAATTATATTTATTTTAATATTCTTAATATTATTTATTTGATTCTTCCATTAATTAGACAATCATGGCATAATCATTATGTCACCACTTAGGGTAATTATTTTGATGCTGAACTTTATAAATAAATTACCATGATGTATATAAATATTTAAAATTTTAAATTACTATTTTTAGTTTAATGTATCACCTATATTACCATATCTTAAAAATATTTAACTTATTAAAAACAAAAGAATGAAAAATTTGACTTTTCTTTGAATAAAATATTATAAAGGTTATATTCTAATCCAAATAGCCATAAATGGTCACATAATCAATACTTTAATTATCAGGGATGAAAAATATTCAATAAATAAAATTATTAAGAGTTTTAGGGAAATTTTATGATATTTTAAATATTATTTTCACACTTAATTACCCAATTTACCCTTAACTGTGTTAATAAAAATGAGTAAAGTTACTATTCATATTGTAAAAAGATAAAAGGGAACTATTTTTAAAATTTGTAAATTCATATTAAAAATATGGAATCCATTTTTCAAAATTCAATTCACAAAAATCTTATAATGTAGTTAAAAATATATCCGAATAGAGGGTGAAAAAACAAGATTGTAATGTAAAAATGTTCAAAAGTTCACAATGTTTTTATATCTAATCTAAATATGAAATTTATTAAAATTAACTAAATTGAATTAAATGGTATAAAATTTATCTAATTATATTTTAAAATAAATTAAAAATATAATTTACACTATTTATTATTTAGATAAAAAATGAATTTTCAATTAAAATGTAGTATTTTTCACTATTCATAAAAACTAAAAACATATCAGAAAAATACCAAAAATTCAACCAAAGTAAATTTTGATATTATTAATTAAAATATTAGTTTTATTGTGTTAAATATAATTTATGGAAGTTTCCTAAACTACATTTAAAACAAGTTCATCATCAAAAGGTGACAAACTGCCTTTCTAGAATAATGCATAATTAAAATTGGATTTGTCTTTATATCATGTCTAGAAAACATATAGGTTGAATGTTAACAATTATATTAAATATAATATACATTTATTTAATTTAGTCTAACAAGATTTATTTTTTATTTATTCAAAGAAAAAAAACTTCTGTACATTTAAAATGTTTTTTAGAAAAACATTTTCTTTTATTTTAAAAAGTGTTTTGTATTCATTTATAATTACTTGATCAAAAAATTTATTATATATAAATTTGTAAACCATACATTAATAATTAATTTAATTTGGTTCATAACCTTCATTCTAATGTCTAGGTTATAATGGTAACATTTAAATAATAACATTTAGTTTTCCATTTAAGCTCGATGTGGTGTATCATGGTCGCTATCAAACATAGTGTTAACTTTTAAAAACTCAAGATGTTACAATTATATTTCTATTTACCAATGTTTTAAATAAAAGTATTACACATGATATGTATAATATAGTATCTTCTATGGAGAAGTTGTGGGATATTTTTAAGACATATTTTTTATTAATTAGTTTCTTATATAGAGGAAAAAAGAATATCCATCAGTTCAGAAATTCATAGGCTTTATTAGTTTATGATATTTCCTTTATATAAATATATAAACCTAAAAGGTCATGGGAAATTATGTAATGGATTATTTTATTTGTTTTATGAAATAATGAGATTTTTATGTATGATAATTTATAGTTGGTATCAAATTGTAAAGAAAGTGTTTTAGCACTGGATCCAACGGTACGATTCTAGATATCACAATAATAAATGTTTTCTATGTAAATTCAAGGGTTGTGAAAAAATGTTACGATTAGAATAAGTAGGGGCTCTTATAGATATAAAAATTTTATTAAATAGATATAATGAAAGAGATATACCTTAAATCCTTATAATTATATGATATATGTGTTTTTTGTGTGTTTGTGTGTGTTGTATTATCTTGCATACAAACTATGAATTACATGCATTACAGGTGTATCATTTCATGTTTCATAAATATTTAATAAAAAATTCACACTGAATATCATTTATTAAGTCATTTTATGAGATATAACGTAAGGGGGGATAAGTATTCCTATAATGAATACATCGGTCAATTCATTTATCATGTTTTATAACAAATGAATAAGTTGTCCAACACTAAAGTAGAATCGATCAGTGATTATATATATCATTGTCAGGAAATCTAATTAGGTGGTGTGGTTCAAAAATTTCTTAGAAAGAGACTCCCAAAAACATGAAGAACTCTTCATCCTCTTCTTTATACTTGAGAGGTTCTAGACCATCATAGAATAAGTTTAGTTATCTTCCAAAAGTCATATGATTCAACCTATCCATCGATACAGTAAGTATAATGGATGTATTCTAGTTTCCCATACTAATCTTTCTCAATACCATGTGATTTTGATCAATATGTTTTAGTTTCTCTTCAATGTATGGTGTACATATATACAACATGTTCTTCATTTCTAATTTTACACAGGTTTCATATTTCATGTATGGTTGATCTTAGGAATAGGGTAAAATAACTTTTTTCATATTCTAATAATCGTTATTAGAATCTTTTGAATCCATTAAATAGGATAAAATCGATACCATTATTTAAAATAATGAAATCATGAATTAAAAATTAATAAAATAGAAAAATAAATCATCAGGTATTAGAATTCTAAAAATTATATACTAAATGAGTTACCTTTATATATAATAGTTCTATATAAATTTAATTTCTTATAATCTTAAAAAGAGTATTATATATAGGGTTTGGTCCATTTTACCCATACATATTAGAGTCTATATAAGGTCCATCCATATATACCTTTATGTAGAAACATTTTACATATATTTCATTAGAGTTTTACCTTTATATAGAGGCATCTATGTAATGTTCAAAGCAGATATCCATGACACAAATGGGTCTTCGTAAAGGTAATTCATGTGTACCATTACACATAGAGGAATACTTGAAGATAAACATGTATATATTAGGCCAATGTAAAGGTAGTTTTTGATTTATATTTATACAGGAGATAACTCACAGGTTACCGTTATGCGAAGGAAGATGAGTAATGGTAATATAGGTATTACCTTTAAGCAAGTGAAAAATTTCAGTATAACCTTTCTGAAGGAGTCTTGTGTCAAGGTAAAGGATTTGACCTTCACATGGAAATCTCTTGCGACGTAATGGTAACATAAAATTTTCAATATTTTATATTTTATATGTTTTTATTATAATTTATAAATTGTTTGTAAATTATATTAAAATGTATTTTGAGGATATTTAATAATTTATATAAAAAATAATAATTTATTAATCATAAAGGGTTTATAATTAATTAATAAATGTTTTTGATTCATTTATTAATAAGAATTAATTAAATGTTAGATGTTACTATTTGTAATGCCTTATAATAAATTTATAAATCATGCCTTATGATCTAGAAGTAAAATGTTTATTTTGAAATCATAGGGGGAGTTTAAAAATAGATATAAATAAGGCCAAATAATAAAATGGTTATATTTAATTTCTTAATTGTTTCTAATTATTTAATTTTAATTGATCAAATTAAAGGCCCTTATTTGGGATAATATTTATGCCACGTCAAAATATATTTGATTATTGCTATTATCATGGTTTAAATAATGTTAAGTATTTTATATTTATATTTTTTAAAATGTTGGAATATAAACTATTTATAATTCATAAAATATCTTATGATGAAAATTTTCATATAAAGAATAATATTAAATTTATAATATTAAAATGAATAAAATTTATTTATATTAAATAATATGGTATTTATATAATTATAATCATGATTATAAAATTTATATAATTAATTTTGTTTATAAATTATTCATAAATGAATATAAAATGTTTCAATATTTGAATTATTCATTTATTTAAATGGTTATTCATGATTTTTATCATAGTTATAAAAAATATATATTATGAACCATTTATTTTTAGTTTAACTATTAAACTAGTCATAGGAAATAGAGCCATGTATTACATGTTATGTTTGATAATATATTTAGTTTTTCATCTACCTTGACCCCATTTTTTAATTAAACTTATTTGATTGAATATGTTTTTAATATAGTTTATGAATATTATATTATAGAGTTGAAATGAATTAAATTCTCTATTGTTAAATGAATCCATGGGTTGAGGAACTTGGGGTCAGACTACCAAACATCCTGGAGGCTTATGCCTTGTATAAAAAGGTGAATGAGGATGGCTATTTGTCACTCTGGTCTTACTCATGTAATGATTGTAAATTTCATACAAATCTATTCCTTTACATGAAATGTTAATATACCTTATTAATATCAAGTATTTGGATATGTGAAAATATAATTGACTTCTATTTTTGGGTGACTAAATCAATCTTCTCGATCGTATAAAGAGTTACACATCAATATGGTTTGAACATATTGGTTTATTGGTGGGAATATGTTTCAAAATAAATCACTGGAAGTAAGTATATATAAAAATAAATAACATGAGATGTGATGGTATGATTAAATTACAATCAAATACTAATCGTTATATTACTTTTAATGTTATAATTATCATGATGTTGATCATCCAATCAATTAGGTCATATCATATCTAGGTTCCCATGAATTAGTGTGTAAGTAAATCAAGGATAGGTGACACTAGAAATTACTTGTGTGGCTCGTTCCATATATTTTTTACCCCAGAGAATCATTTTGAAGCATGTTCTTGGATTTTTCTTTAGGTCACACTAACCAGGAGACCCTAATAGGATTATGTTACCTGAGGATTAGGTTCAGTTTATCCATGTGATGGATTGAACAAAGATTTGTTTGATCGACAATCCAATATTTGTATATGATATGATTGGGATCATTAACTTCCTAAATAACTATGTAGTGAGATAAATGTCATATTGGACTCATTTAATAGTGAAATATAGATCTTGGTACTCCAATGGATATGATGGATTTTAAAAGGGGTTTTTAATTTATTGGGATTCAATTTAATAAAATTACTTATTAAATGATTATAAAACATGATACACATCTAATGAAATATTCTATTATAAATTAATATCGTCAACATCAAAGTAAAATTTTAGATTAATACTTGTTAGGAGAATCTTAATGTATGTTGTTCCTTAGACTGGTAATTTAATAAAATTCCTTCATCGAAATAAGTTATATACATATTAGAAAAGTATCTATTATTATGTAAACAAATTTTTAAATTGTTCCATAATTGTATTTTTATTCTTATGAAACCTAGAATGATTAAATTAAGGTTTTAAATTCTTTAGATGCAATGAAACCAAAGGAATCATAGTCACCACACATGTACTCAATCTGATTGGATATGTCAATAATTTATGGAATTTTAGTCTCATATATTCAATATTATTGGGTATACCAAATGATATTCAGTATTATTGAATATATTAATGATTCCATTAGACTAAATTTTTATTTAAATTATTATGTGTTATAGAATTCAATTATATTTTTTAACAGGTATGTGATATCAACTATATGATTTAAAAAATTTGTAAATATATAAAAGGATTGAAAAAGAAAAGAAATAAAGAATAGAGATTGAAGTAATGAAGTAAAGGATTTTTGGTATTGATAACATTGTTGTTTTAAGATTAGATAAACATGTCATAATATGTGTATTATATCATTTTTCTCTTAAAAATAAATTGCAATCAATAATTGTCTAATAAAATGAGATTGTTTTTTTAATACAGACAACCTATGATTTTTTCAATTCTATAACTCAGTAAGGGAGACTAAATTTGGTTTATTCTAGTTTAAAATTATTCCTATTTTCATTTTTTGGAATTTTTTTTATGATGTGGATGTATTCAAGAATATTTTACCGGATATTCTAAAAGTGTTGATAATATGTGAACTTGGAATATTATGTCATGATCCCGGCACTGTGTTCATAGTTAAAATGGGAAAAAATTCAAACTAGGATAATAAAAGTTAGTTGAGAAGCTCAAAAATGTTTATACAATAATTTTGTCATGGTCATTAAAATCAAAGTTTGTTAGGGAGAAGGGATAATAATTTCGTAGTATAGATTATAAAGATACCTTAAGGGGTTTTCTGAAACCCCATGGAATTTCCATGTCAATTATAGGGGTTATATAATTCAATTAATTAATTTTTAAGGGTATATGATACTAAATATATATTTTATAAGTGTTATAAATATACAGGAGTTTAAAATTAAGGTAATAAATGATAGATATTATAGATTTCATTTAAATTATCAAAAAAATAGTTGCTACAATAAATATTTGATTATATAAGAACTTATCCTGATTATATAAATCTATGTAAATTAGGTTTATATTCCCCTAATTTCTCTTATATGATAAAATAAGTTGTTATATAATAAATATATTTTATAAAAATCATAATATGATTTACTATATACAAATGGTTTAAAATTCATCGGATTCTACAACATTTCTTGAGATAAATGTATGTATAAAAATGTTTTATCCAAGGTAAAGTGTATATCTAGATATTTGTTAAAATATAAGATAATGAGTTCCCACCTCCAATCAGTTATATATTATTTTAAAAATAATTTCAAAAATAAAAATACTTCAAACACATATAATTCCATGTATGATTTGGAGATAATGGTTGATTTGTAAAATATTCATACTAAGGGAAAATAAGTATTTTTTCCTAACAAAAAAGGTATTTGATATCTTATCAAGATATTTTTAAAGAATATGGTATCTAAGAAGGCAGTGGGAGTATTTTCAGACTTTGATTTGTATAAAGGTAACAACTAAAGGATGAAACTGGTCTACGGTTAAAGTGTTCTTCACTTAATACCCTAAATATTATAGGATATGTGGTGAAAAATGAAAATGTAAAGAGTTACATTTAGTTATTGTATCACCCACAATTTTAGGTACATGGATGTTTATTCATATATTTTGAGTTGGTACAAGTCTTGGGTTGAGTTTTAGGAGGTTATAAGGGGTTTCTAAACTTTTTATATGGGTTTTTTAGGTTTATATTTAGTGGAAATCATGTATCATATCAAAAAAATAATACATGGAAAATAGTAGGCACTGGGCTAGCGCACGGTTAGGCGCAAGGTTTGTAAAAATTATGTGGATGCCAAATGGAAACTTACATTCTTGGATAAAGATGAATTCCATTGTTAGAACATGGTTTTTCTAACTGTTCAAGCCAACTATGTGAGGGGTTCCTTGAGACAGTAGATTGGGCAAGGCTATCACATGGTTTGACTAACTGTGATCCCTAATCATGCACTGTGAAGATTCATATCCGAAAATTATAGATCTAACTCAGATTAATTCATGGGGGACCATTTTATTGCCTAATATTTCATGATATTGAATTCCTTTTCATCTCAAGGATTAATATGCGATTCCTTTCAATTTTGGAGAATGTTGTATGCAATTTGAATTCTATTATAGATATAGATTTTCCAGTAAGTCTCTGTCCTTGGTGGTTATTCTTAGATCTCTTCTCATCATCTTTCTTGAAACCTTAAATATGATACGATATAGATAGATCAATGTTTCTTGATGCTAATTGTGATGTTTTATTATTGGATCTAGAGAATGAATGTTGGTTCATGATCGGATCTATAGAATCAATGTGTTGTTATTTGTTTTCATATCCCTTTTTGTTTGGTGTCTTATTTATCTTTTTCACTTTATTGGAAATTGATGTATTGGTTTTAAATTGATTTAGTTTATTGAAATGGTTGTGATATCCTTGTCTAATTCTTGGTAGAAACCAATTTAGTGATGGTTTTTGGAAATTATTGAATGTGGATGGATTATAGAACATGATATTTGGTTTATGATTACAAAATGATGAATTTAAAATTTTTGTTTTGGTTTTAAAGCTTGGAAAATGGTTTTTGGAATGTTTTAAATAAGTAATAGTTTTATTTGGAATGATTTCACATGGTATTTTGAAGACACAATTGGTGTGAGTTTATTATTTCGACGTGACCCTGAATAAGTTGATTATACCATTGGGGTACAAGTGATGTGACAGTGGATATGGGGCGTGTACCATTGTGGAAAAGGATATTTGGAAATTAGTGATAATATGGTCGATGGAAAAGAGATCATTCATGAATATAGAACTTTAACCTGGGCATTCATGGTGTGTGTGTGTGTTTAGACAATGATTTGTCTATTCTAAATAATCGAAATAATGGTTTTGATGATTTGTGAAATTATTTCCATATAAATTGATAATGGTTGGATATAAACTGTTTAAATGTTTTTAACATATTTTATATAAATTTTAGAATCAATTTCCATCCTTTTGTGTGATTTGGGATGTTATTGGGGAAATACTATTGATTATAGACTCACCCCCTGCTTGGGAACTGTTTTTCATTTATATATGTCATCTATCGAGACATAGGTAAAGGAATGGTATCCTAATTATTTAGTGATTCTTCTTGATACTGTGGCATGGATTGTGGAGTTGGAGCTTAGAGTATATTGGGAGATGATGGATTTATGTATTTAGAGTCTTTGGGTTTTTTTGTCTTTTGATTCCTTTTGTTATTTCACTTGGTTTATTCTGGTACTCTGATATGGTGGTTGGATTGGTTATGTATTTTTGGTTAGGTTTTAGGGTTTTATTTTTTTTACTCATTCTTCATATAGAGGTTTGTTTGGTTATTTCATTGTGGTTTGGATGTTTATCATTTAAAGGTAAAATCATCCACCAAATAATATTTAAGCCCTTTTAATTTCTTTCTAGACTTTATTGTCTTCTCGATGACACCCAAGGCCAATAACACCCACCACCTCTTCCCATGTCAATGGGTGAGGGGTGAGACGTTATAGATAGTATCATCTTGTTCAGTTAATGAATGGCATAGTTGTTCAGTTCTTGATTTGGGTTGGTATCAAGGATGTAGGACTATCAAAACATGAAATTTATATAATTCAAAAGATACATATAACCATTTTATTATTAACTTCATGTTACCATGGTGTTTAGGTACACTAGTATTTGAGACACTTCTAGGATTTTTCACCACAATATCAGGGGTTTAGTTGATGAGAAGATCATGACATGCATTTATTGTAAAGACCCCCCACTAAGATTTCATCATTCATTTTGAGTAATGATTTTTTATAAGATGAAAAAGGTATGAATTTTAAAAATAAATGAAATGGTTTAATTTTGAAAAGAATGGTTCTGATATTTTAAAAAATGATTTGAAAGCTGAAATGGTTGGATTTTTGAAAGCAATGTTGTGGATTTTTTAATGTGGTAAATTTGAAATTGTTAAGCCTTCAATTTTTAATAAGTGAAATTAAATGGAGTTTTTCTTTGTTATAATGAATGGTATTGGGTAGATTTCATTGGAACCAATCAGAGTAGGCTATTGAGAATATGGTTTCACCGGAGCCAGCAGTGAACCAACCACTGTTCCACAGTACCAACTTGGATTTTCAAGTTGTGGATAGGGTTATAGGTGGGATGAGCTTCGTATAAGTGGATAATTTAGTTCAGTTTCAAAAGAAGAATCCACCCAAATTTCAGGGGGATTCCAAGCAGTAAAAATCATACGTATGGTTGAATAGGATGAACTAAATCTTCAATTTCCTTAAGAGACCAGTAAGGTTGAAAGTGATGTTGGAAACAAATATTCTAGAGGACATAGTGCACCATTGTGGGGATTTAGCAATTCATGATAAAGTAAACCAAGGAATGACATGTTAGGATTTTAAAAAATTGTTCAAAAAAAATTATATCCACATACCTCTTAGACAGTTAGAGTAACATACTTCTTTAGTTTGAAGAGGGGTAATCACTTGGTATGTCACGACCTGTCACCCGGGGCCCGTGCCCTGACTACCCCAAGCCTGCCTTCCATAGGTCTGGGGCTGGAGACTAGCACCAAAGGCGTAAAATCCCTAAACTGGGAATGCATTGCCTTTATAAACTGAAAACACACACAATAGAGTACGAGCTGGAAGTAAAATACTATGTAAAGCTGTATAAAAAAGAAGTACTGGAAGTAAATGGGGCCATAAATACAAGCCCAATAGGAGAGTACAAGTACAACATAAAAACAATTACAATTGAAGAAAAGTAAAGCAACTAATGGGTCATCCTCCGGTGTTCCTACCTGAAGGGTAGGTATAGATGGACTCCTCAGCACTCCACATCCGTTAGTCTCCTCAGTGTACTGACTCATCGTAAGGTCCACCTCCAGGTACCATCCAGTCCTGCTACTCAGCCTCAGTCAGCGCTATCTGTCATCTGCATCTAACACAATGAGGTGCGGGAGTAGCCCGTGTAGGGTTGAGTATAACGATACTTAGTAGGGACCTCGAGACCCTCAAGGTCTCACAAAATACAATAAATATAAACCACAATGAATTAAATCAATAGGCAATACCACTTAGGTATATTCCCATACATATACCTAAGTTATCTAGTAATCCATCTCAATCATGAGGAAAACACAAGTTACTAACTTAGCTCACACAATTATAAAACATTGTAGAGAGATATAGATGATTAGATGTAGCCACTGAATCATCTAATCTGTCAGACCAACACAGGAGCCAGGACTAGCTGTTCTGTCGGACCAACACATGATCATGGAATAGAAGTTAGAACTGTCCGACCAACACATGATCTAGGAATAGTCATTAGAGCTATCAGACCAACACATGATCTAGGACCAGCTATTATGTCGGACCAACATATGATCTAGGAACAGAAGTCAGAACTGTCGGACCAACACATGATCCAGGAACAGTCATCAGAATTGTCGGACCAACACATGATCCAGGAAAAGTCAACTGTGCACAACCAGCCACAGGGTTTCTACAAGGCACGGTAGATTCCAGGAGGGTCCGCTCCTCAATCCAAGTGCCGACACGTCAAATTCCACCAAGTCCCACAACGAAGTTTCTAAAATGTTCGTCTCGTCATTGGGGTCTCAATGCAGTAGACTATGGATCAATCAGACTCCTGGTCTGTGAGTTATTAGATTTTTAGTCCTGGGGTCCCAGTTGGATTCGTGTATGATCCAACCTGAACATATCTCAACATTACCCTGAACTCCAGTGGGGTATACTCAAAGGGACCATCATGTTCTAAGAAAACAAGCGCTGCTGACGGTTCATCAAACGGTCATCCGGTGCCAAAGTTACGACCAAAGGAAGTAACAGGGTCGGTAATGGGCCTGGGCCCAGTCCGACTTGGTCGGACCGACTCAGCCGAAGCCAGACTGAGTCGACCCTGTTAGACCCTCTGGATCTGACTCGTCCCGTTGGGCGAGTCAGCGCGCTAGGATCGGCCCAGTCCGCTGGGCCTGACCTAGTGGACTGTGGGGGCGGTTCGGCCTGGAGGCCTCTAGATAGGCGGCTCGACCCAGAGGTCGGGGGCGGTTCAGCCAGCGCCGCGAAGAACGATGTTTGGAAGGCTCGACTCGGGAGATCGAGCTGGGCGCGGGCAGGCCGGTGGGGCGTCGGGTGCCCGCTTGGGGCATGGGCAGGCCGCGTGGGGTTCGTGTAGGCCATGTGGGGCATGGGGCATGCGGTCTGGGCATCAAGGAAGCCAGCTGGACGCCAGGCAGGGCATCCGGTGGCATGCGGGGCACCGGGCTGGGTGCTGGGAGGCCGACGGGGCGTGCGGGCAGACCGTGGGGCACCGGGAAGAGCACGGGGCAGGGCGCGGGGCACCGGGTAGGGTGCGCGATGGGATGCGGGGTGCTAGGTAGGGTGCGAGGCATCAGGCAGTGCGTGGGCTGCTCGGCGAGGCACGTGGGCAGCACGTGGGCGGGCTGGCAGGGCGCCCGGCAGTGCGCGATCTGGCTACGAGCATGCCAGTTCTTTGTGACTCGGGCCGACGCGGGCTGTCAGTGTTTTTCCATAAACTCCAATGCGTCGCGGTGGTTTTGTGGTTCATGGAGGTCACGGGTAGCATGGCCTTTGTCGTCGCTGCCTTCTTCTCCTCATCGATGTTCACCAAAAACAAGAACGTCAGAGGGGGAAGGGCCATGTTGTTTTGGCCTGTTCCCTCTGCATTTAGGGTGGTACCATCCAGTTTATCAGGATTTTATGAAATATAAACAAAAACTCACCCACAACGAATTCTTTCAAACCGAAGATGAAGATTAAATGGAAGAGTCAACATGAAATAAACCCCCTAGCTTAGTTTCGTCATTCGTCATTCGTCGACGGAGTTGCAAAAGGTAGACGAATGAGTTCGTCACGTCCACCATATACTCACAATCCCAAGCTACGTCGGCTCGTGGAATATGCTTTATGTCGGTTGATTATTTAAGGAAGAAGTCAAAGAAATTCAGCATTCTTCATTCTTCATTCTTCGTTGGGAGATAGAGTTCTTCATTGGAGAACTCTAACTCTCCCAAGATCTCCTCTCAAAAGCTTCCCCACCAAAAGAGAAAATTTTAACCAAAAGAAATATTATGAGATTAATATCTCATTAATTCGTTGTCACGAATTCAAATGGATAAATAATTAAGGGGCTCCACCAAATTAATTTATGTGTGTAGGCATAAAATTAATTAGGGGAGTTCAAGAGGCTCCAAGGGCGGTGGCACCATTAATTGGGGAGTTTAATAGGTTTCTCCCCACTTAATGGGGATTTCAATGGGTTTCATCCTCGGGTGGTCCCCACCACTTTAATCTTCACATAGGAGGTTATGTTAGGGTGGGACCCACCACCATATCCTCTCATGGGAGGATATGGTGGGGTGGTCCCCACATCCAACCTCCACATAGAGTTTTTAACCAACTAGAATAAAAATAAAGCCACCACTTTATTTTTATCTTACTTATTCATTAAAATCCCCAAAACTAACTATAAATCTCAATAAACTACCATCGAGGTGAAAGTCTTCTTAAGCGAATACTGGCGCTGCGAGTTCTATAGTGACCTCAGATTTCAATTATGAGCACCGGTTCAAAAGTTATAAAAACCCGCTTGTACGTTTACTGAACGTACTTGGAAAAAACTTCAGAAATTAATTCTGGGAACATTGGGCCTCGAAATCATGCGCCATCAATTTTCGTGAACTCACAAAATTCCCATGTATTTAGGAAAAAAATTTCCACAGGAATTTTGGGTCTTTACATTCTCCCCACCTTAGGGCTTTACATCCCCATAAGCTATAACTCGAAATAAGGGAACAAATGGGGGTACTGAGCATGCATTTGAGTCTCCCGCTCCAATGTGATCTCCTTGAGGTTCCCGTGCTACCAGCGAATGTGCACCAGACATATCAAACATCCACGTAGGACCTGATCCTGTCGATCCTAAATCTCCACTGGAACCTTCGTGAATGTCCCCCCATCATCGACGTCCAGCTCTCCATGGTCGATTATGTGAGAAGGGTCATGCACGTATCTCCTCAGCTAAGATATGCAGAAGACGTCATGCACTCGGTGCAACTGAGGTGGAAGAGCTTGGCGGTAAGACAACTCTCCTACTCTACTGAGGACCTGTAATGGTCCGATAAACCTCCGAGATAACTTTCCGCCTTAGATGAATCTCTGTAGACCTCATTGGGTTCAGACCCGTAGAAAGACGTGGTCTCTATACTCGAACTCCAAAGGTCTCCATCTCCTGTCGTCATACGAATTCTGCATGATCTGTGTAGTCGTCATCCTCTCTTGGATGATCTGCACTTTCTCTATGGTAGCCCATACCATCTCTGGTCCCACCAGTGCTGACTCCCTTGGTTCTGTCCAGCACAAGGGTGATCTGCAAGGTCGCCCGTATAACGCCTCAAAGGTTGTCATACCAATGGTGACGTGATATTTGTTTTTGTAGGAAAACTCCACCAAGCGTAAGTGATCCTCCCAGCTATGACTGAAGTCAAGGACACAAGAGCGGAGCATGTCTTCGAGAGTCGGAATGGTCCGCTCAGTCTGACCATATGTTTGAGGATGGTAGGCGGTGCTTAAGTGAAGCTGTGTCCTGAAAGCCTCCTGCAACCCCTTCCATAGCAGAGCAGTAAATTGTGAGTAACGATTAGAAACAATCGTCGAAGGTACTCCATGTAGCCACAAAATCTCCTGCATATAGAGGCGTCTCAAGCTCTCTAATAAACTGTGCTCTCTGATTGGTAGGATGTGGGCCAACTTGGTGAGTCAATTGACGATCACCCAAATCGAGTCATGACCCCTGGAGGTACGTGGAAGACCTGTCACGATGTCCATGGATATCCCATACCATTTACACTCTGGGACCTCTAAAGGTTGTACCAAGCCTACTGGTACCTGGTGCTCTGCCATCACTTGCTGACAAGTGAGGCATCGAGAGACAAACTCCGATACCACCTTCTTCATACCTAGCTACCAGTGTTGTCTTCTGAGGTCTTGTTACATCTTCTCCACTCCTGGATGTACCGCTAGAGGGGAAGTGTGGAACTCCCTCAACACTTCCTCCTGAAGTGACACTTGTACCAAGGTACGTCCCCTAAAGAGGATGATGTGCTCCCCACCATCAAAAAATCCCTCAAGTGCCTGCCCTGTGGATATCAGAGCACGATGTGTCTCGCAGTCAGCGTCTCCACGTTGTGCCTCCCGGGCTCGCTGAAGAAGTGGGGGAGTGAATGTAAGAGACTTTTGAAAGGCTGCTTCATCTCTATCCACAAAGGATATCTGTAAAGAAGTCAACAGCTCTGTCGCCTCACCTAGCAGCTGTATACTAGAACTCTTACTGAGTTCATCTACTACAATGTTCCCCTTCCCATGATTATAGACTATCTCGAAGTCATAGTCCTAGAGGAACTCAAGCCAACATCGTTGTCTCAGTTTTAGTTCCTTTTAAGAAAAGATATACCTTGGACTCTTGTGATCAGAGTACACGGTAAAATGTTCTCCTATAAGATAGTGCCACCACATATTCAAGGCAAAGACAACAACTACTATCTCTAGGTCATGGGTAGTGTAGTTATGCTCATGATATCTCAGCTACCGAGAACCATATGTGATCACTACTTTCTCCTTCATCAGGACACATCTGAGTTCGGTCCCTGATGCGTCGCAGTAAGCTACGTACTCTATGCCCTCTTCTAGAAGCCTCATGATGGGGGCACTAGTCAGCCTCTGCCTCAGCTCCTGAAAGCTCAACTGGTATCTCTCCAACCATACAAAGGGTTTCCCCTTCTTCCTCATGGATGATAGTGGTGCTGAAACTATGGAGAAATCTCGCACAAACCTCATGTAATATTCAGCTAAGCAGAGGTCCCCTCTCCCTTCAGGGAGGTAACCTGGAAGCATCTTTTGAAAATATGTCCCCAAGCTCTGGCAGTTCTGCTGAAAAATCAAAAATCCTACGCATGAGTTTATCCTATGCTGCCCAAGTTTCCTTTTTTTCAACCATGAAAAAAAACTCATTCCATCGTTGTAGATAAACCACAATCTTTTCTCCTAATACAATCAGTATGAGTATGAACTGTGGATGTCCAGTCCACACTGAAACTAACATCGTAAGGCCTTGACGCTGCCACCAAGATTTTCCAATATAAAATCTCTCCATAAGGGTCAGGTCACACCATCATCATAAGTGTGATCATTGAGTTTCCTCCCAAAGGTATCTCCAGACGTCATGTTCAAGTCAATAGTTTAACCGGAATCTCTAGGTACTGGGAAATATTTGTGGAAGGAAGGAATGATTTTTACATATGTCTATTGATACAGCAGCTAGTAGTAGACATACTCTATAAAACAAATCATTCATAGAGCCCTTGGGTCGCATTCCTTGACCACATTCAACTACACTCTTACCCTTCCCTATAGCACCCTATTCCTGGTGGGGTCCACAAAAACGGGGTGGTTGTTACATGTCGAAAATTACACCACCACATGTTGTCCTCCTAGTTCTACTTCCACGTCTGGTACCCTGTAGATTCATATTTCCTTAAAACTTCCACATCCTAAAACATTTTACATGATAAAGTCTATGAGAATGGCGCCGGTTTCCTGCTTTCCCACTGTTAACATTCTATGGTTGTATCCGTTCAGCCATTGAACATTTAACCCTAAAGGTTATCTCTAGCACCCTAACATATGTAGGAATGCATAGTGGAAAAATTGATGGATTGGATGTCCCTATACACACCTCACTCGGAGGTACAATACCTGATGCAATGATCATATCATTTTCATCGAGTACCAAGAATGATCGGTATGACTCGATGAATACTCAGCTACCGTCCTGTCATCCTATCAAAGCTGTAGAAGCTCAAGGGAACTCTCAGCCACCTACTCAAGACAGTTCTCAGCGGCCTGTGATTCGGGCTCGCCTTGGAACCTGAGGGGTATCTAATGTTGAATCACCTATAAGGCTCTAAGCCTACAAGTGTCCTCTACCGGTACAGCAGGTCGTAACTACTGACCAATGGGTAGTGATATAGCCAGCAGAGTACCCGATGGTTCTGTCTCAGGAAACGGTCCACGTACTGAAGACTCATCAATATATGGACCGACCTACTGGTCACTCACTGGAAAATACTAGTAGATAAGATAACCATATTCTCTACCGGTGTCTCAACTTGGCAGAGAACTCTAGTAATCGCCTCCAGCCAGCTCTCTGCTGCCTGGGCATCTGTCTCACCTTGAAACCTCAGAGGCCTCTACAGCTGGAACTCGTGCAACATGCTCAGTCGGCGTGCACCGTCCTCTAGTGTGGCTAGTGGAATCTATTTCCCAATGGGTGGTGGTGCTTCTTGTACACCACTTGTAGGTGCCAACATAGTTAGAGGGCCCAGAACTGAATCCTCATCACTCGGTCGGCCATCATCTTGTACTCTCTCAGGAACCCTAGATGGATGTCTACGCAACGACATCTCGATAAGGAACAAGTGTTCCACAATAAAAAAGTTATACCTGGTGAGATGACTCAATGAGATCACACAAAAAACTCTTGAAACACACACGCTATCGGTGTTTTCATGCACTGAGTCCGAAATCAGAAGTCAGGGTCCTAGTTGATGGATACTCCAACTTCCACACCAACACCGGACTCCCTGGATTGAAAACCACACTCAGTACTATTAATAGTATTTTTCACAGAAAAGAATGATCAGAGTCCTATGTTTTGCAGTAGAACCAACTACTCTGATACCAATTTGTCAGGACCCGTCCCTCAGGGCCCGTGTCGTGACAACCCCAAAACCGCCTTCCATAGGACAGGGGCTAGCGACAAGCAGAAATGGCATAAAATCACTAAATTGGTAAGGCATTTCCTTTATAAACTGAAAACAAACACAAAAGAGTACAAGATCAAAGTAAAACATTAAGTAAAGTTATATACAAAAGAAGTGATGGAAGTAAAAGGGGCCAGAAATACAAGACCAATAGGAGAGTACAAGTACAATTGAAAAACAAGTACAACTGAAGAAAAGTAAAGCAGCTACTAGGTCATCCTTTGGCGTTCCTACCTGAAAGATTGGTACAGATGGCCTCCTCAGCAGTCCACGTCTGTCAGTCTCCTGTATGTACCAACAAATCTAAAGGTCCACCTTCAAGTACCGTCCAATCCAGTTACTCAGCCTCAGTCAGTGATATCTGTCATCCGCATCTAACACAATGAGGTGCGGGCATATCTCGTGCAGGGGTGAGTATAACAATACTCAATAGGGACCCCAATACCCTCAAGGTATCACAAAATCCAACAATGATAAACCATAAATTAAGAAATCAATAGATAACCCCACATAGGTATATGCCCATACATATACCTAAGATATCTAGTAATCCATCTCAATCATGAGGAAAACACAAGTTACTGACTCAACACACACATGTATAAATCTTTGTAGAGAGATAGAGATGATCATATGTAGCCAATGAATCATCTAAGTTGTCAAACCAACACATGATCTAGGGCCAGTTATTCTGTCATACCAACACATGATCCAGAAACATAAGTCAGAACTGTCAGACCAACACCCGATCCAGGAACAATCATCAGAGCTGTCGGACCAAAACATGATCCAGGACCAACTATTCTATCGGACAAACATATGATCTAGGAACAGAAGTCAAAACTGTCAGACCAACACATGATCCAGGAACAATCCTAAAAACTATCAAACCAACACATGATCCAAGAATAGTCAGTAGTGCACAACCAACCACAGGGTTTCCACAAAGCACGCTAAATTCTGGGAGGTTCCACTCCTCAAGCAAAGTGTCGACATGTCAACTTCCACCAAGTCCCACGAATATGTATCTCAAAGGTCTGTGTCATCATATGGGTCTCAACGGAAAAGAAGAAGCATCAACTGGATGCCTGGTCTGTTAGTTATTAGCTTTTTAGTCTTGGGGGCCTGGTTGGATTTGTGTATGATCCAACCTGACCGTATCTCAACACTACCCCGAACTCCAGTGGGGTATACTCAAAGGGACTGTCATGCTCAAATAAAACCAATGCCGTTGACGGTTTTTCAAATGATCGTTCGGTGCCAAAGTTATTGCCAAAGGAAGTAACATGGTCGGTAATGGGCCGGGGCCCAGTCTGACCCGGTCGGACCGACTCGGCCCAACCCAGACTGGGCCGACCCGGTCTGGGTCGACCTAGTCAGACCCACTAGGTGTGACCCATCCCGTTAGGTGGGTCAGCCCGCTAGGATCGGCCCGGTCTGCGGGGCCCGACCCAGTGGACTGCGGGGGCGGTTCGACTCGAAGGCCGTTGCATAGGCGGCTCGACATAGAGTTCATGGCCGGTTTGGCCAGCGCAGCGAGGGGCACAGTTTGGGCCGCTCGACCAAGGAGGTCGATCCGGGCACTGGGGTTCCAGGTGGACGTGAGGAGTGCAGGCAAGCTGTGTGGGGCGCGGGGCAGGCCAGGAGGATGCTGGGCAGGGTGTTGGGTGGCCGGAGGGGCGTCGGGCAGTGTGTCGGGAGGGGGGCGGTGTGCGCGGGCAGTGCACGGGTAGGCCGTGGGGCGCCGGGTAGGGCGCGGGGCAGGCTGGGGGCGCCGTGCAGAGTGCGTGGCGGACTGCAGGGCATGAGGTACCAAGTAGCATGCAGACAGCCCAGTGGGGCCCATGGGCAGCACGCAGGTAGGCCGGCGCGGAGTCAGGCAGCGTGCAGGTTGGCCGGTTCGGCGCAGATCAGGCCGATGGTGTTCATTCAGGAACTCTGGTGCACCACGTGGGTGGCACGGTTCACGGAGGCCGCGGGTAGCGCAACCTTTTTTTTCACCTCCTTTTTTACCTCTTCAAAGATCAATAAAAACAAGAATGGATGAGGGGGTCGGGCAAAGTTGGTTTGGCCCGCTCCCTCCGCGTTTAGGGTGGTATCATGCGGTTCATCATTATTTTAAGAAAGATAAACAACAACTCACCCACAAATAATTCTTTCTAACTGAAGAGGATGATTCAAGGGAAGCATCAACATGAAATAAACCCCCTACCATAGTTTTTTCCTTCTCCATTTGTCGACGGAGTTGCGGAAGCTAGATGAATGAGTTCGTCGCGTCCGCATCGTACTCCCAATCCCAAGCTGCGTTGGCTCGCATAGGATGCTCTACAATGGTTTATGCTTCAAGGAATAATTCTAAGAAGGTCATCATTCTTCGTTATTCATTTTTCATTGGGAGATGGATTTCCTTGTTGGAGAGCTCTAACTCTCCCAAGCTCTCCTCTCAAAAGCTTCCCCACCAAAGAAAAAATGCCAACCAAAAGAAATAATGAGATATTGATATCTTATAAATTTGTTAGCAAAAATTCAAATGGATAAATAATTAAGGGGCTCCGCCTAATTATTTCATGTGTTTAGGAACAAAATTAGTTAGGGGAGTTCAAGAGGCTCCAAGGGTGATGGCACCATTAAGTGGGGAGTTCAAGACGATTCTCCCCACTTAATGGGCAGTTCCATGGGTTTCATCATCGGGTGGTCCCCACCACTTTAATCCTCAAATGGGAGGTTGTGTTTGGGTGGACCCACCACCATAACCTCTCATGGTAGGTTAAGGTGGGGTGGTCCCCACCTCCAACCTCCACATGGAGGTTTTAACCAACTAGAATAAAAATAAAGCTACCACTATATTTTTCTCTAACTTATTCAGTAAAATCCCAAAAACTATCATTAAATCTTGACCAACTTCTGTCGAGGTGAAAGTATTCTTAAGAGAATACCGGTTCTGCGAGTTCAATGGTGCCCTCAGATTTTAATTCCGAGCACCGGTTCAAAATTTATAAAAACCCACACGTATGTTTACTGAACGTACCTAGACAGAAATTCAAAAATTGATTTCAGGCACATCTGGACCTGAAATCACACGCCGTTAATTTTTGTGGATTCGCATAATTCCCATGTATTTAAGAAAACAAATTCCATGAAAATTTCGGGTCATTACATGGTAATAGATTATACGTCTAAATTTAAAATTAGTATGTTTTCACTAGATGTTGTTTCCTGTGAATCGTTGAAGGCATGGATTTTTAATTCAGGGTTGAAACCATAAATTCACTCAATGATTGTTGTCCTTTGTATAAATTATTATACATATATGGTTTTTATGAAAATAAATCTACAAGGATTCATATAATGGAAAAGAAACAGGGTTACAAGAGTCGAAAGGAATGTGTTTTACACTTATATATTTGGAGAATAGGATGCATTACACAGGGTATGCTCGAATTGATAAGTACAAGTATCACAAGAGGCTCCCATATTTTCAAGGCCATCATCATGTTGGTTGGCTTCACGATAGATGTGTGTTATAATATAATGCATTAAAGAAATATTATCCATTGAATTTATCAGTTTGGATGTGAGTTTCCAAGAAAGATGAATCTGACCCATTCTAACCACATGGACAATGGTGAAAGAGTCACTTTCAAACAAGACTGTATGAAAATTTCTTTGAAAAGAAAATTCCACTGCCTTGATAAAACGCATCATATCTGCCTCAAGAGCAGTGCCCTGTCCACATGTTCCATGAAACCCAGAAAGGAAACCACCATTATGATATCTGAAGGCTATTACATACCTAGAAGGTCCTGGATTACCTTTCGAGGTGCCATCTGAGTTACATTTAATCCACCCTACAAATGGAGTTATCTAGAATTCCTCCATGGTTTCCAATAGTTTTGGATAATTACCAGGAAGGTTCATTTTTCTCAAAACTGGAATGTTTATAATCGAGTTTTCACAATTATCATTGTGTAAAAGGATAGTCTTTTGAGTCATGATCCGAATCTCTAAGAGCATAGTTTTGTGGCAAAAGGTAGCATTATCATGTCAAGATTTCTTCTTTCTCCTCCATATAAAATGGATAAATTTAGCACATGCAACCAAGAATATAATACTAACCTTCTTCAATAGGTGAATCAAAGCTATTTGAAGCATAAAATCTATGATGTTGGACACACATGGAGGATGAAGTTCAAAGAGAGTGAAATTTGAATGCCTGAGAGAGGAAGCGGTCTTGCAAGACATAAAAGATGATTAATATCTTCTCAATGCTGATGGAACATGGAACACCTTGAGCAGAGGAACATTCCAATGTGTTGAGGGTTATCTTCCATTGTAATCTTATTATGTTAGAGGTGTGAAAGCAATGTGAACCGAGATAGTTGCAGCCATTTTTTGTTAAACCTCCCAATTCTAGTGTAGTTACCCTGTAGGAGGTGATTGTAAAATCTTTTGGAATCCAAAATACATGTTGCAATCATTTCCCATATAAGAATTTCATCAGTGTTCAAAAATTAAAAGGAGGAAACATTGATGGAAATTTGAGGTTGCAGCAAGTTAGTATGCTCAATATACTCCTTGATGGTGGTATGGTAGTCCGTATCTGGTTATTGGATGATAATACTCACAATCAGTGGGGTGCCTATCCAGTTTTCCTTCCAAAATTTAAGGGAAGAGTGAACAGTTACCAAACAATGAGAATTCAAGTTAATCTTTTGTAAAATCCATTTTAGACTCGGCCAAACCGATGATTTCATGTAAGTCATTCTTCCTTCAATCATCCTTATAAGGAATTTTTCTATGAGAAAATCAAGAGACTGTGATATTTTGTTAATAAGCCTCCAAATAAAATGATTCTGAAGGGATTGGTTAAAAATTTCAATGTTTTTAATTCTAGTCCCTCCCATGGTTTGTAGAAGGAAGCATTTCTTCCATGGTATGTAATAATTTTCTTTTCAATAATACTACCACTCTATGCAAAATTCCACATAAGAGTTTTAATGGTTTTAATGGTGGATGCAGGAAAGAAGTACACCATGAACGAGTAAACAAGTTTTGAGACAATCACATGTTTATCTAAGAAAATCCACCCCGCCATTGAAAGAGACTTTCCCTTCCATTTAGAGAGGTTTATTCAAACTTCTCTCACCACATCTACAAAATAAGAGGAACGTGGTCCTCTAAAAAACATGGGTATGCCAAGATAGATGAATGATAGGGATCCCTCTCATATTACAAGAGCATACATCATTTAGTGTTTTCTGGTGGTAGAGATGTTTTCCCAAAGAAAATAAACAACATTCTCTAGGTGAATTCCTTTCCTAAAACTCTTGCATATTGAAGAAGGTTTCTCATGATGTTTTGGATGTTCATCATGTCTCCCTGACTAAATAGGACAATTTCATCATAAAAAATAAGGTGAGAGGATGTAGAGATACCTCCAGCAGCTTGGATTGTTTTGATTTCTCCTTTTCTGACCCTATAAAGACTCGCCTCATATTAATCAGGAATCTTATACATCGATGAGATTAGTGAAGACGAGTAACTATCATCATTAAAATAGAGTTACCAAAATGATTCTATGAATACAATTACTCCTTAGGAAATCTAATATCAATAGGGTAAAAAAGAGAAAATTGAATGAAGTAAGAAATTATATGGTTCTTAGAAAGTGATCATGGATGATAAATAAGGAAATTCGATGGTGAGAGGTATATATATTTTTTAATTCTACCCTTATGTATGTTTTTTTATACAAGTGTGTCACACTAATTTATTTCTTCTTGTGTTGTTGATGACATGGGTTGTTGTGTTGAGATGATGCCATTTATTTTAAAACTACATTCTATTCTTGGACAAAGAGAATGTTGAGCCTTTATGAGAAAATATTGTTCTATAAAAATCGGGGGGGGGGGTTTGATTTGGCTCGGGATTTCTCAGTTTTGGAGATGGATTTCTAAGAATTGATCTTGAGTTTTCATTATTTGACATCATTCAAGGCTCGCATTAACTATTATGATCATAATTTTCATTTCACAATGTTGGATGGATTCAACAAATCTATTTAGAGGATATTAGAATGTAAAGACTAGTATAGTATAAATTTTTTCCCTGATAGTTATTATTATCTATTATCAATTGGATGTTTTAGGTTTGGAATTTTTGGATGAGATCAGGAATATATATTTTAAAAACATCATCATCCAATTTTTTATGTTTTTTTTTAAATTTATTAGGGATTCCACCCAAACGGGATATGGAGTTTACAATTGATCACCTAATAATGAATAGTCCCATATGACTTCTATATTGTCATATATAACCAAAACAAATTAAGGGAATTAAAGAATTAGTTGGAAGAGTTGGAAATTAAAGGACTCATCTGACTAAGTACGTCTCAGGTGTAAGTACGAGTTTGGTTTTGGGAAATGGAGGATGAAACTCTTATTATTTTTGTGGATTATTTTAATCTTAATCAAGTTATGATAACGAATAAATATCTTATTCCATGCAATAATGACCTACTTGATCATTTTATGGGATCCTAATGGTTTTTTAAATTGGAATTACCTTCTCGGTATCACCATCTACAGGTTCAAAAATAGGATATTCAAAATAAATATTTCAGCAGTATATATAGACATTATGAGTACATGGTTATGCCTTTCAGTCTTATTTATTCACCACCTAACAATATGGCACTGATGAATCAGATATTTCAAAGGTATCTGGAGTCTTTTGTGGTGGTGTTTTTGTATTACATACTAGTGTATTCAAGGAAAAAGGAAAATCATGTGCCACACTTGGTAGTATTGTTGGGTATCTTGTGGGATCATTGTGTATACAAAAAACATTTCTAAGTTTCAATTTTGGATAAAAGAGGTGTGTTTAATTGTCCATCTCATTTCTGAAATGGGTGTTTGTTTGGATCCTGATAAGATATAGGTTTTTGTCTATTGGAAACTTCCAAAGAATGTGTTTGATATACATAGTTTATTTAGATTATTCGGTTATTACTAATTCTTTGTCTTTGATTTTTCATAACTAGATTCAACAATGATATATTTGATGAGAAATATTATTCTATTTCAATGGAATGATGAATTTAATAAGTATTTTGAGAGGCTTAAATTTCACCCTACATCATCTCCAATATTGATATTTCTAGAATCAGGACAATGACATTTGGTGTATTTTGATACATCGAGACGAGGGTTGGGATATGTCCTCACATAGGGAGATAATTTCACTTAATTTGAATCATGACAATTGATGGTGCATGATAAGAACTACAAAACACATGACTTGAAATTATCTATTATGGTGGATGCATTAAATACTTGTTGCCACTGTCTATTTGGTGAGAAATTTATTATTTGTATGGACTATAAAAGATTAAAACACATTTTATCATAAATATATTTGAATAAAAGAAAACAAAGATGTATGGAGTATCTATAAATGCTTGACTTTGACTTAATTTATACACTGGGTAAGGGAACTCTATGGTAGATACATTAAGAAGGACCTCATATAGTTAGTTAGGGAAAGATTCTTTATATCAATGGAAACAATTTTCGGTGATGGATGACATGCAATTGGATTGTGGGGATTAATTTAAGGTTGTGTTTTTCCTTATTGTAATGTTTATTCTTGATTTGGTTGATAAGGTTAATGGGGCACAAACATCCAATTTTGAATGTTTTTACATGATGTCAAAAATCAATGAGGGAGACCATTGAGGGAAGGAACCTTGACTAAAGATCTGTGTTATGTTTTAGAGATCAGATTGTAGTACCTATGATGTATCAAGAAAAAATTATTAATACATACCACCATTCACGTTGGGAAGTTCATCCAGAAATACAAAATATGTATAGGAAACTAGTAGCATAATTTTGATGGGAAAGCATGAAGAGAAAATTGGAAGAATATGTTTGAGATTACTCACCTATTAATAGGTTATGGTAGTTCATCAACAACCAGTGGGTATGTTGTATTATTTACCAATTTCTATGTAGAAATGGGAGAATAAAACTATAGAATTTTTCACAAGTTTACCAATAATTGATAAGAAACATGATGCCACATGGGTTATTGTAGATCACCTCAGAATGTCATCCCATTTCATCCCTATTTGTGAATCCAATACGGTGGAAGACATTTCCAAACATATATCCAGGAAGTGGTAAAAATTAATGGAATACCAATTTCTATTGTATCATACTATGATCCAAGTTTTATTTCTCATTTTTTGAAAACCATTGAAAAATAAAATGAACCCCAGTTGAAAATGACTATGAAATTTTATCCTCAAATGGGTATATAGTCCGAATAGATAAAAAAAAAATTGGAGGGAATGATTAGGTCATATGCAATAGATTTTAATGGCTCATGGGAAGACAATATATCATTAAGGTAGTTCTCATAAAACAATTGTTATCAGGCCTCGAAACATATATCTCCATTTCAAAGAATGTAGGGGAATTTTCATCCCACTCCACTTTTTTTGGAATGAAATAGAAGATGATTTACTAGTTGTTAAAGCCATGTGCAAGAAGAAATGGAGAATATCCACTTTATAATGATGGGTATGGTGATGGATTAGAGTCTTAGAAATTCACATGTGAATCAACGTTGATGACCATTTTATTTGATTTTAGTGGTCATGTGTTCATGCGAATCTCTCCAATGATTGGAAATCATTGTTTTGGTTATCATGGTAAGTTTTCTCCTCAAAATATAGATGCTTTTGATATACTTTAACATGTTTTGGAGGTGAAATATCAGTTGGATTTTCCACCAAGGTTCATTTCAGTCCACAATATACTTCATGTATCTCTGTTAAAGAATTACTATCCTAATCCTGACTATGTGATTATATGGGACTGTTTATACCTTAATCTAGACACTATGTTGGTTCATGTGTAGTTACAGATTCTGGATAGGCAAGATAAATTATTTCATGGGAAAATAATCAATCTCTACATATTTTGTGGAAACATGCTCAGATTCATGAGGAAAGGTTGGATTAGGAAAATAAAATGATGGAGTATTGTCCTGAACTCTTCCATCATGGTGGTACTTACCTACTTTATAGATATATAAAGTCCAATGGTGGGGAGAATGTTACACCCTTAGTTTCAGGTACATGTCTCTTTATACATTTATTTTTAGTTGGTACATATCTTGGGTTGAATTTTGGGAGGTTATGAGGATTTTTTCGCTTGTTAGAGTCTTTTCACATTGTGAATAGTTAGTATTAATCATGATATGTATCCAAGATACCATGAATGTAAAACAGTGGACACTAGGAAGTCACATGGATAGGTTTATGGTTTATAAAAATTGTGTGGGCACATAGGAGAAACCATACATGTGTGGACAGAGAGGAATGGCATGTTTGGAACACATTTTTTCTAACTATGCGATCCAACCATGTGAGGGGTGTCTTAGGATAGTATCTGTTTCATATATAGTGCAATGTTTGACTACCTGTGAACCCTAACCTTTCACCATCTAGTTTCATATCCCAAAATTGTGGATTTAACTCAGATTAACACCCAACAGCCCTTTTTATTTCCTAAACGTTTATAATATTGAATTCCATTTCATCTCAATTGTTAACAAGATATTCCCTCAAATAAAGGATAATGTTTTAGGAGACTCATTTCCCTTTGGATATCTAGATTCACCATTAAATCCCCTCCATTAGTCATTCATATTAGATAACTTCTCCTTTTCTTTCTTGGAACTGTAAATATGATCTGTTGTAGAAAGAGCTATGTTCTTTGATGGTAATTGTGATCTTTAATTATTTTATCCAGGTAAATAAAGGTGTTTTATAATCTAATATAGAAAATTATTGTTTTGTTCTTTAATTTTTCAATAGTTTTGAGGTATGTGGATTCTTTCTCACTATCACTTGATTAGAACTTGAATGTTTGGTAATAAATTGATTTAATTTTTTGAACTGGTTGTAAAAAACAACAATTATTATTGTAAGAAATACATTTATTTATGGTTTGGGGAGATTATATAAGTCATATGGATTCTAGAAAATTCCATTTGTTTTATGATTTCAAAATGATGATTTTCAAATTTTTGTTTTGGTTTTAAATCATGGAAAATGGCTGTTGGAATGTTTTAGGAATGAAAGGTTTTATGTGGAATAATTTGCCATGGTATTTAGAATAAATCATTGGTATGAGTTCGTGATTTTTAAATGACCATAAATAAGGGATGTGTTCCATTGGGGTACCAGATAGTTAACCCTGGAAAGGGGGTGTGTGCCATTGTGGAACAATGAGTTTGGCCTCCCAGGGATGACTTGGTGGAGGGATGAGAGACTGCTCATGGGTACGAAACTATCACTTGGGTATTCAGGGCTTGTGAGTGGATACATGTATGTCGGTTCTTCAAATAAAGGAAAAAGGTTTTGATTCTTTGTGAAATTGTTTCCTTGGAAATTTCTTATAATTGGATATAAATTTATTAAATATTTTCAAACAATTTTATATAAATTATGCTAGAAACTTTTATCCTAGTGGTGTGATTTGGTAAGTAATTGTTTAATTTTTCTTGAGTTTAGACTCACCCCATTCATGGGAATTGTTTTCCATATGTAGATGTCATCTATCGATACATAGATAAAGGCAAGGTATTATGGCTCTTTAGTGATTCTACTTGATACCATAGGCATGGATTATCGAGTAGGATCATGGATAAGGTTATGAGATGATTGTTTTATGTCTTTGGAGCCTTTGGGTTTTTTTGTTTTTTATTCATTTGGTTATGTCCTTTGGTTTCCTCTTGTAATCTAATATAGTGGTTTTCTTGGTTATGCATCATTAGTTATGTTTTTGAGTTGTATTTTTTTACCCATGCATCAAATAGAGGTTTCATTGGTTATTGTATTGTGGTTTGGATGTTTATCTTCTAAATGAAAAATCATACCAAAAAATTTTATGAGGTCATTGGAATTTATTTCTAGCCTTTGGTGTCTTGGTAATGTCACAAATAGCCAATAACACCCACCGCCTCTTCCCAAGCTAATGGGTGAAGGGAAGGATGTTAAAAATGTTATCATCTTGTTCAATCCTTCAATGGGATTAGTTCATCAGTGCTTGGGTTGGGTTGGAATTAAGGATATAGTGTAGAGACCTGATAGCTTGACGTACATGGAAATTACATTACTTTTTCAGAATACTTAATACATAACAAAAACAGACACACAAGGACCATAATAGTTTTGTGTCTTTGGAAACTTGGAACGTAATCTTATAATTGTTGTGAAAGATCTTCAACATCTCCCATTAAGATATTTCCCTTTTGTTTTCTTACCTAAAGGATTTCTTTTTATCCTGGGGAAAAGAAAACATATAAAGGGTGATCTCAAATGCTATGTAAGGGTAAGCATGGATAAAATAAAACAAATCATATACATTTTAACTTAAAAACATGAACATAATGTTTAAACATCAAAATCATGAGAAATGACATAAAACATGGATGTACATAAGGCATAGATCATAAAGAAACATTATGCCTAATAAAATAGCATGGGAGTAAAACATGTAATTGAGGAAAACCATTATGCACATGATGTGATTTCTATAGTAGCCAAGGCATTGTTGCCAAGACCATCTTAGTGGACAAAGTCCCTTTCTGAATCGAGTTCACTCCCCATTCCAGTCCTATATTACTGAACCAGTTTAACTTGTCGTTCCATCCATGTCTATCTCAAGAGATATAAATCTTTACCCAATTCATTGGAGGGAGATATAGGTCCCACCCATCTCATAATGAAATCATTCTTACTTGTGCCACAAAATAAACATACATCATTCATAAAAATCCAATAAATAAAATGGGTTTCATAAACATCATCCCATCATCAAATAATCCATACAAAAGAAATGTATATCATTTCATAATATGAAAATTGAAACCATGTAAATCATAGAGACATTATACTTGAAACATACATAGATGAAATAATTTTATCTTAGATGAAAAATGTTTTTTGATAAAACACTTGAAATGAATTCTTGAGGAAAATATCCTTTCTTCTTCAAAATCATTTTCTATTCACAAAATTCCATGAAATTTTAAAAGAATTGGATTTTGTTTAAAATATTCATGAAATATTTTTGAGGAAGCTTCATGAAAATAAGGCTTTATAAAACCGTAAAAATCCTTCCATGTCGTATACGTTAAAAAAACTTTTTTCTCGTACTTTTGCTGGAAAAGTCAAAAAGTACCTCGTAACGTAAACAAAATAATGATTCATTACATACGATGTAGTAAAAGTTAAAAATGGGTACAAAGGACTTTAAACATACATTAATACACTTTTATAAAACATGGACATGGATGATAGCAATAAACCCAATAAATACTTACGAATAAGCAATCTCGGATAAAAATGAGATTTGCACAATTATCCCTTACCTTAGGTCCGATATGCTTCATACGTATCCAAACCTCCTGTATAATGATATAAATAATGTCATTGACTTATTACAGAATAATATTCATTGTTATTATATCATATATGGTTCACTTATGACTTTATATTACCCGTTCTTTTGAAAATTCATGTTAAAGTAGCGTTTTGGGTAAAATCGTTTCATTTGTTGTTCGTGTTTTAACTTGTAATTATTTATATGATTACTTAGATCATGATTACTTACATCCAGAATGTGAAACATGATTTATATATGATATATATTCATAATATACATATATATAATAGATCGATAAAAGGAAATAAATACATCGTTCATGGAGACGGTACGTCGTACGTACGCATGAACGCTGTTTTCGTTTCCTTATTAAATTGAATGGAATTAAGTAGATGACATAAATATATATATATATATAAATACAGTAGCATTATTATGTCATATATTTCATGATTACTTGTTATATATACTTTATATTCATTCTTGAATGGTTAACATGGAGAGTGAATCTCATCGTGTCGTGGAGACGGTAGTCCGTACGTACGCACCAGCGATGATATCATTCCGAAGATCGTGGAATTGTAATAAAGTGTATGTATAATATTATAGAGTCAATATCAATTTACAATAATCATATATATTCATTACTTTCACCATTATACCCATCAAAGCAAGGTGGTGGTGGAAAATAGATTACACCACGGCGCGGAGACGGTATTTCGTTCGTACGCACATGCGGTGATTTCTTTTTCCGTTGGATGGATGGATGGTGAAATATGGTTGTTTCATACATATAATAACATATCAGTATATTAGTGATACTGATGTTATTACCTCATAACTAAACAACTAGAAAAAGAAGTGGAAGAAGAAATAAAGTTGAAAGAATCGGTAACGGACATTACCTCTTCTTTGTAGCGCCTCTTTGAGACCTCCACTTAGGGCACTACAATTGGACTTTGAAGAAGACCAAGACCTCTAGGATGTTTCTAGGGAAGTGGAAAAGTGAATTTGTCAGGGTTTTTCCAAGCTTGAAGGCTCAATGTGGGGTGAGGAAGAGAGGGAGGAGAAGCCCTTAAGGGAGGAGAGGGGCACCTTTGGAAATATAAGAAATATTAGTTTATATTAAATCCCAATCCCACTTATAAACTTCCAAAATGACTCATATCCAAATATTTGATGATATATGGTTTTAATATCATCAACCAATAAAATTTAGACATGTTAGTAATTTATATTAAACATTATCATCTTGATTTATCCTTTTTTATCAATTTAATTTTATTTGTGGTAATAACTATCTAAATTTTAAATTATAACAAATAATTACTTATTTGTTTTGAATTGTCCATAATTGGATAATTTATAACATTTTAGACCATATAAATATAAATTTATAATTTTTAAATATTTTTGTGATTTGTAAACAATTTTATTATATGATATTTTTATAAAATAACAATAGTGTCAATTTTGACACTATTCATTTATTTGAATTTAAATTAAATATATACAGATGATATGTTCTAACTAAAAGCTTTAATAGATTCATAAAATGTCATATGTATCTAGAAAATTAGTGTAGCACATTAAATAGTTCATATAATATATATTTTATTATTTTTAAAACCATTTATTTGGTTTATATCATAATATAATAATTACTACAACATTTTTGTATAATTATTTAATATACTTATATGTTGCATAAAAATTAAAAAAAAAACTCCTATGATGAAGATAAATCTATTAACTTTCACAATAATACATTTACTCAAATTGAATATCTTAAAATATTTAAATTATTATATTTATTAAATTATGATGGTGACAACTTTGGCATCATTTAAAATAAAATAATATAAGTGTCATAATCGCCTTAATAAGGATCTAAATGGACAAAAATTAGGCCATTGGATGATTAGTGTTTATATATACACTGATAATAGGTTTTGTGCAGATTTTTGGGCCTTTTGATATGTATTACTATTTCAATAAAAACTATATTATTGATTTTTCACTAAATAAATAATTTCTGCATCTTTAATGTATAAGATAATAATGTAATTAAATAACTCTATAAAATTAAAAATATATTACCATCACAAGGAAGAACATTTTATCTTTAAAATGAGTATTTATAACCGAATTTTCATTCTGTATAAACTTATATTAAAAATACATTAATTATTAAAGATGAGTGAGACATATTTCAATTTCCTTTAAATAAAATAAACTAAATGTCTTAATCACCTCAATGTGGGTTCTAATGGATTCCATTTCGACCCAAATATGAATTAGGAAAACTTATAATCATCCAATTGTATTAAGACAAGTATTAGGATAATTTTATAATATTATATTTACCCTTAATTACCCAATTTACCTTTTACTATGGTAAATAAAATTTACTATTGTTACTATTCAAAAAGCCCAAAAATAAAAAGTAGTCTATTAATATAATTTGGACCCAATGATTTCAAATATAGAATATATTTTTCCAAATTCAATACATAGATTTTGTAGAAATTAAATTAAAATTAATCCCGTTGTCGAAAGAAAATAGGTTTTTATTTAAAACATCGCAAAAGATTGAATTTATTTAACCGACGAATTCAAGGTAAAATCACTGATAATGACATAAATTATATTAAAAGGTAAAAATATATTATTTTTATACATTTAAACCATTCAATATTATAATTTAATCACATATTTTATTACGATGAAAAAAGTTGTTTTTAATTAAAATATAGCGTGTTTTTACTATTCATTAAAATATGAAAGTTATCAGAATAATATGAAAATTTTATCCAAGGCAACATTTTATATCCTGATTCCAAATAATATTTTTATTTATTAAAATTGAACTTATAAACATGTCAAAAAAAAGATTTAAAGTGGGTGCACCATCAAAAGGCGGCAAAACTGCATGTTTTGAAAAATAATTATTTTACCCGAAAAATTTATTTTGTTCTTATATCATGTTCTTGAAAATGTGTAAGATGAATAATAATTTTATAAAATACAAAATTTATTTAATAATATTCATAACGGCTAGTTCATAATAATATTATAGTAATATATCGTTGTTTAGTAAAACCCGGTATTGCGTACAACACACGCTATCGAGGAAGGTCGCGATTGCTTGTAATTCAAGACAAGTCAGGGTTGCATGTTGTGAAAGAATCCTTTATTATTTCGTATAATAGAATCAAACCATATTTCATTTGTAAATTGAATATAAATATATATATATATACACTCAATGTTGCGAAGAGTGACTATTATAAAACGAACATGAAATTGTGTGTAACACAATCTAAGAATAGTGTTGTGTATACTTCAAGATAATACAGTGTGGCGTATAGCAAAAGATAATCTTGTTGTAGAATAATACACATGAAATCAAATAAATTAAAAAGAAAACTTATCATAAAATATCAGGTTGTTACATTCTACCCCCCTTAAAAGGAATTTCGCCCTCGAAATTCATTGGGGTTATAAATGGTTTACTACTCGAAAGTTTCTTTTATAGAAACCAACATCGTAAAAAGGAATACCAAAACATGGATTTCAAAACAAATGTATGAAACAAAACGGTTACCCAAATTAACTCATCACTAGGTTTCCATGTAGGAGAACATAGGTGAAAATATGGATATGGAAGATAAATCTAACCATCATGTTATGATGGAGAGTGGTAGAGAACATGGCTATGAAAAATCCATCAATCACAAATCCATAGATTTGTGATGATCTAAGGTACCATCTGATTCATCGGATATAAGATCACTAGGACAACATTTTTGGTTTTCAATATCATTTCCATAAAGTTGAAAATTTAGAATTAGAAGAAATACATGCTTGATTTTGGTACAATCTCACTGTTGTTCGTGCTTTGAACAATTTCTACTTCATATATTAAAGAAATGAAGTTGAATTTGTTATTCGTGAAGATTTAGCAGATCATGTGATAGAATGATGGGTCATTCCATCTGTTTCAAGAAAAAGTAATCAAATATACCTAAGTCCATCTATGGTGAGGTTAATCATATATGATTCCAAAAATGAACTTATACTTCATATATCATACCGCTTAAAAATATAAAACTAGTTTCTAATAACCAGGGACTTCCTGTCGGCCAGTGGTAGGAAATAAAGGCCTGTCGCACTTCGGTTGTGGGTTCGATTCCCACAGCCTTGTCCGACACGATGGGCTGTCGCCAGTCCTGCAGGTTTTCCTTTTTCTAAAACTACATTACTATAACATCCCATTAATAATATCAAATAAAACTTCTATCCTTAAACAACACTAACTTATGTCCAACATAATCCATTCCAGTCTTTAGGCTTATCCATAATACTGCAGTCCACTCTCATATTATTGTGAAAACAATTACTAGAGATTTCATATAACAAACACGTTAATACCATCATTGATCCCCATATATCATAATATATGTCTTGTTGGTGACATTCCAAACATTAAATGGCCTTAATCATGTATTCTCTTGAAAAAATAAAAAAATAAAAACTCTTCTAACCTTAGTGAAAACCTGAATGTTGTTAAAAGTTAACTCTTTCCACATACCAAAATCCTCAAAATTCTATATACTCAAACCATGATATCACTTAGTCCTTATATCAATCATGAGCTCATGAATACTGTCAAACATTTCATTTTCTCCTTATCCCTTCACTATGCACATATCATCTGCTTTCCAAAAATATTTCAATCACCTTTTCATGGTTACCAGTACCATATAATTATTGAAAACCAATACATAGATATTCCAAAATTCCATAATACCATACATGAAATTCCATGATACTATTTTGAAATCACATTACATAAACAATTAACCACAACACAACATCACTTTTATACTCAAAATCACAAATAGTGATCGCATGAGACTTCCCTCTATCCTTTGCCTTAAGAGGTTGCTCACGTTGATCATCATTAACCTGTGGATTAGGGAATTTATTAGCATAATGCCCCATTTCCTTGCACTTGAAGCATTGAAGTGTTGGTGGCGTGTTCTCTATAGTCTTTTCTCTATTCACATCATTAGCAACCTTTTCCCATTGCTTCTACAATCAACTACTCGATAACCTTCTTTTCAACACTTAAAACATTTTATAGTACCTTTTAGGAAATCTCCACCATGCTTATTTCCACACTTTGAGCATAAAGAAACATTCATCTTCTTTTCACCATTGTTATGAGATTTCTCCTTGAACACCATCTTTTGTTTCTTTTCAAAACCATTAGATGGATATGTTACACCAACTTCCAGTTCTACCTTGATAGCACAACACACAATTTCTTCTTAGCTACTGAAGTCTTTTATAGCTAATGCCCTTCGAATACTTGGTTTTAAGCCACTGAAAAATCGATCAACTTTACTTTCAGGTTGGATGATAAAGCCAGATGCATACCTTGCAAGTCTTGTAAAATTATCTTCGTATATATCAACAGATTAATCATCCTTCTGTTTAAGCTCAAAAAACTCCTTTTCCATCTTTTTTCAAAGAATACGAGGGAAGTACTTACTAAAAAACATGTTCTTGAACTCGTCCAATTCCATGGACTCAATTTCATCTCTTTTCCTCTTATTCTTGATAAGATTGCACCATTGATCAACATCACCTTCCAAATGATATACTGCTAAGATGACATTATCATGCTCAGAACATTGTAGAACTGAAAATATCTTTTCAGTATTACTGATCCATTGTTCATCCACTAAGGGATCAGAAGACCCGTTGAATGAAGGTGGACGCTGCCTCATGAAGGATTCAACAGAATGTTGCTCCTTTCTCTGCTCATTTTGAAATCCAGAATGATTTATAGCTTGTGTAAGTATAGAAATAAGATTGTGCACTCCATCTCTCATGACATTGGTTTGGTCAGGAGGAGAATCATTACATTTTCCATTACATTGATCAACACGGTTCCTTCGGGATCCAGCCATCGTCTAAAACCCAAAAATAATAGTATGAGAGGCAAATACCATGCTAGGAAAAACAACATAATAAAAGGGAGTACCTTCAATATCAAACATCTTAGGTTTAATTCTAAGATCGTTAGCACAATTCTAGGACTATAACCTATACTTATACTTAACCTTAGGGACATCCCTAGACATTCCTTAGAAATATATCTAGGGATCTCACTAAAGTTTTCGCATCCTAGTTTCCAAAGGTTAACTAAACCTTTACTCTAATACCAACTGTAGAGACCCAATAGTTTGACATACATGGACATTACATTACTTTTGCGGAATACTTAATACATAACAAAAAAAGACACGCATGGACTGTAATAGTTTAGTGTCTTTGGAAACATGGAAGGTAATCTTCTAATTGTGGTGAAAGATTTTCAAGATCTCCCATAAAGATCTTCCCCTTTTGTTTTCTTACCTAAAACCTTTCTTTATATCCTGGGGAAAAAACATATAAAGGGTGAGCTAAAGTGCTCAGTAAGGGTATGCATGGATAAAATAAAACAAATCATATACATTTGAACTTAAAAACATGAACATAATGTTTAAACATCAAAATCTTGAGCAATGACATAAAACATGGAAGAACGTAAGGCATAGATCATAAAGAAACATTAGGCATGATAAAATATCAGCGGAGTAAAAAATGTAATTGAGGAAAACAATTAATCACATGATATGACTTCCATAGTATCCAAGGCATTGCTGCCAAGACCATCTTAGTGGACAAAGTCCCTTTCTGAATCGAGTTCACTCCTCGTTCCAGTTTTGTATTACTGAACCGGTTTAACTTGTCGTTCCATCCATGTCTATCTCATGAGATATAAATCTTTACCCAATGCATTGGAGGGAGATATAGGTCCCACCCATCTCATAATGAAATCATTATTACTTGGGCCACAAAATAAACAATATTCATTCATAAAAACCCAATAAATAAAATGGGTTTTTTATAAACATCTTCCCATCATAACATATTCCATATAAAATAAATGGATATCTTTTCATAATAAGAAAAGTGAAACCATGTAAATCATAGAGACATTATACATGAAACATACACATATGAAATAATGTTATCTTAGATTAAAAATGGTTTTTGATAAAACACTTGAAATGAATTCTTGAGGAAAATATCCTTTCTTCTTCAAAATAATTTTCTTTTCACAAAATTCCATGCAATTTTAAAAGAATAGGATTTTGTTTAAAATAATCATGAAATACATTGGAGGAAGCTTCATGAAAATAAGGATTTATAAATCCGTAAAAATCCTTTCATGTCGTATACATTAAAAAAACATTATTCTCATACTTTTTCTGGAAAAGTCAAAAAGTACCTCGTAACATAAACAAAGTATTGATTCCTTACATACGATGTAGTAAAAGTAAAAAATGGGTAAAAAGGACTTTAAACATACATGAATACACTTTTATAGAACATGGACATGGATGATAGAAATAACCCTAGTAAATACTTACGAATAAGCAATCTTGGATAAAAATGAGATTTGCACAATTATCCCTTACCTTAGGTCCGATATGCTTCGTACGTATCCAAACCTCCTGTATAATGATTTAATTAATTTCATTGACTTATTAAATAATCATATTCAGTGTTATTATATAATATATGGTTCCCTTATGAATTTATATAACCCGTTCTTTAGTTAATTCATTTTAAAATAGCGTTTTGGGTAAAATTGTTTCATTTGTCGTTTGTGTTTTAACTTGTAATTATTCATAAGATTACTTAGATCATGATTACTTACATCCAAAATGTATAACATGAATTATATATAATATATATTCATAATATACATATATATAATAGATCGATAAATGGAAATAAATACACCGTTCATGGAGACGGTAGGTCGTACGTACGCGTGAACACTGTTTTCGTTTCCTTATTGAATTGAATGGAATTAAGTAGATGAAATAAATATAAAGATATATATATATATATAAATACAGTAGCATTATTATGTCATATATTTCATGATTACTTATTATATATACTTTATAATCATTCTTCAATGGTTAACATGGAGAGGGAATCCCATCACGTCGTGGAGATGGTAGTCCGTACGTACGCACGAGTGATGATATCATTCCCAAGATCATGGAATTATAATAAAGTTTACGTATAATATTACAGAATAAATATCACATTAAAATAATCAAATATATTCATTACTTTCACCATTATACCCATCCAAGTAATGTGGTGGTGGAAAATAGATTACACCACGGTGTGGAGACGATATTCCATACATACGCACGCACGATGATTTCGTTTTCCGTAGGATGGATAGATGTTGAAATATATTTGTTTCATACTTATAACAACATATCAATATATTATTGATACTGATGTTATTACCAAATAATGAAACAACTAAATAAGAATAAGTGGAAGAAGAAATAATGTTGAAATAATCGGTAACAGACATTACCTCTTCTTTGAAGCCCCTCTTTGAGACCTCCTCTTAGGGCACTAAAATTGGTATTTGAAGAATACCAGGACCTCTAGGATGTTTCTAGGGAAGTGGATAAGATAATTTGGCAGGTTTTGGCCGAACATTAAGGCTCAAAGTGGTGTGAGGAAGAGAGGGAGGAGGTGCTCTTTTATAAGGGAGGAGAGGGGCACCTTTGGAAATATAAGAAATATTAGTTTATATTAAATTGCAAACCCACATAAAAACTTCCAAAATGACTCATATCAGAATATTAGATGATATACGGTTGTAATATCGTCATTAAATAAAATTTATACATGTTAGGAATTTATTTTAATCAATATCATCTTGATTTATCCTTATTTATCAATTTAATTTTATTTGTGGTAATAACATTCTAAATTTTAAATTATAAGAAATAATTAATTATTTGTTGTGAGTTGTCCATAATTGGATAAATTATAAAATTTAGACCATATAAATTTAAATTCATAATTTTTAAATATTGTTGTGATTTTTAAACAATTTTATAATATGTTATTTTTTTAAAATAACAATAGTGTCAATTTTGGCATTATTCATTTATTTGAATTTAAATAAATTATATTCAGAAGATATATTCAAAATAAAAGCTTTAATAGATTCATAAAAGGTGATATGTATCTAGAAAATTAGTGGAGAACATTAAATAGTTCATATAAAATTTAATTTATTATTTTTAAAACCATTTTTTTGGTTTATCTCTTAATAAAATAATTACTACAACATATTTGTATAATTATTTAATATACTTATTTGTTGCATAAAAATTAAAAATAAAATCTTATGATGAATATAAATATACTAACTTTAACAATAATACTTTTACTCTTATTTATCATCTTAAAATCACAATATTTAAATTATTATATATATTAAATTATGAAGGTGACAACTTTGACATCATTTAAAATAAAATAATATAAGTGTCATAATCGCCTTAATAAGGATCAAAATGGTCAAATATTCTGCCAGTGGATTATTAGGGATTATATATACACTAATAATAAGTTTTATGTAGATTTTTGGGCCTTTTGATATGTATTACTATATCAATAAAAACTATATTATTGATTTTTCACTAAATAAATAATTTCTCCATCATTAATTTATAAGATAATAAGGTAATTAAATAACTCTAAAAAATTAAAAATATATTACCATGACAAAGAAAAACATTTTATCTTTCAAATGAGTATTTATAACCTAATTTATATTCTGTATAAACTTATATTAAAAACACTTTAATAATTAAAGTTGAGTGAGACATATTTCACTATCCTTTAAATAACATAAACTAAAGGTCTTAATCACCTCCAAGTGGGTTCTAATGGATTCCATTTCAACCCAAATATGACTTATGAAAAATTATAATCATCCAATTGTATTAGGACAAGTATTAGGATAATTTTATAATATTATATTTACCCTTAATTAACCAATTTACCTTTTACTATGGTAAATAAAATTTACCGTTGTTACTATTCATAAAGCCCAAAAATAAAAAGTAGTCTATTAATATAATTTGGTCCCACTGACTCCAAATATGGAATCCATTTTTCCAAATTAAATACACAGAAGTTTCAGAAATTAAATTAAAAATAATACCATTGTTGGAAGAAAACAGGTTTTTGTTTAAAACATTGCAAAAGATTGAATTTATTTAACCTACGAATTCAATGTAAAATCAAGGATAATGACATAAATTATATTAAATGGTAAAAATATATTCTATTTATACTTTTAAACCATTCAATATTATAATTTAATCACATATTTTATTACGATGAAAAAAGTTGTTTTTTAAAAAATATAGCGTGTTTTTACTATTCATTAAAATATGAAAGTTATCAAAATAATATGAAAATTTTATCCAAGGTAAAATTTTATATCCTGATTCCAAATAATAATTTTATTTTCTAAAATTGATCTTATAAACATGTGAAAAACTAGATTTAATGTCGGTGTGCCATCAAAAGTTGGCAAAACTGCATGTTTTGAAAAATACTTATTTTACCCGAAAAATTTATTTTGTTCTTATACCATGTTCTAGAAAATGTGTAAGATGAATAAAAATGTTATAAAATAAAAAATTTATTTAATACTATTCATAACAACTAGGTCATAACAATATTATAATAATATATCGTTTTTTAGTAAAAGCTGGTATTACGTACAACACACGCTATCGAGGAAGGTCACGATTGCGTGTAATGCAAGCCAAGTCAGGGTTGCATGTTGTTCAAGAATCCTTTATTATTTATTATAACAGAATAAAACTATATTTCATTTATACATTGAATATATATATATATATATATACACTCAATTTTTCGTAGAGTGACTATTATAAAACGAACTTGAAATTGTGTGTAACACAATCTAAGAATAGTGTTGTTTATACTTCAAGCTAATACAGCATGGTGTATAGCACATGATAATCTTGTTGTAGCATAAAACACATGACATCAAATAAATTAAAAAGAATACTTATCATAAAATATCGGGTTTTTACATATAGGTTCATCAGAAACTAAAATTTAAAAAATAAAAATACATAGCTAGCCATTTTATTCTGAACTTCATGTTACCGTTGTGTTTCGGTACATGAGTGTTTGGGACAATTCCAGGAGTTCTCACCACATCATCAGGGGTTTACATGGTGAGAAGAGAATGACCTTAATTGAAATAAATGAATTCAAACTATGATTTCATCATTCATTTTGAGTAATGATCTTTGATATGGTGAAAATGGAGTGTGTTTTTTAAAATACTTGAAATTGGTTAATTTTGAAAATTATGGTTGTGATATTTTAAACATTGTTTGAACATTTAAATGGTTACATTCTGGAAATAAATAGTGTGGTATTGTTGATGTGGTAATTTTCAAATTTATAGTCCTTGAATTTTTAATAAGTGATATTAAATGAAGTTAGTCATGGTTATAGTGAATGGAACTAGGTAAACATCACAGGAAACAACATGAGGAGGCCACTAAGAATATGGTTGTACCCAAGATATAGGTGAAACAGTTGTTAGTTTATAGTACCATATAGGTTTTTAAATTTGTGGATATGTTTAATAGGTAGGATGACCCTTGGAATATTGTTCTTTCGGTTTAGTTCCAAAAGAAAAGTCCACACATATTTTTTCGGGATTTTATGATGGAAAAAAATAATTTTGGTTGAATAGGATGAATTGAATCTTTGATTTTATTGGGACATCATTAGGGATTAAAGTAAATATTGAAATGTATATACTAGAGTACCTAGAACACCAATGGTGGGATTTGGTTGTTCATGCTGATGTAGATCAAGGCATGACATGGTAGAATTTTGAATAATTTTTCAAAACAATTATATCCTCACATTTTATGATTTCTAGAATAATGTACATATTCAGTTTCAAGTTGTAAAATTTTACTATAATAGATTATGAAAATAAATTTATTAATTTAGTCCATTTTTTCATTGGATGTTGCTAAAAATCCACCCTTAAAGTAAATCATTTATGAGCTGGGGTTAAAACCCGAAATTCGCTCAATGATTGTTGTTCTTTGTATAATGGATTATAAATAGATGGTCAATAGTGTAATGATTGAAGAAAGAGTCATCTTGGGAAACAAGGTTATAGGAATCATATTTATTCCTATAGGAATATATGGGAACTCTAATGGTAGAAACATGCTAAGGGACACTTATTCTTAAGGTGGTGGTATATCTCAAAATTAGACCATGGGATTGGTTAACATTACTCCTCATATAAAGAGTAATACATGATGATTTATGTGGTTCCATTGAGAATATGAAGCTAAATTGTATGGAACCACCTAGAGCATTTCCTAATTAAAATCATATGGGACATCATTAGAACTATTTTCATAGTGTCCCAAGGTCGGGTGCTAAATAAAATCTCATTCTAATCAGGCATCTTATGCTTTTGTTTGAAAAGTGTAGCAGAGTAAATCATTTCTTCAAAATAAATAGATCTATGGTGATTCTAGGAATATCATGACTCCTTTTTAAATTTGATCTCAATAGGTTAAAAAAGAGAAAAGTTCACTGAGTAAGCAATTATATGGAACTAAGAAAGTGATCATGGGTGTTCAATCATGACCTTCGACAATGAGATGTACGGTTTTTTTTAATTTCTACCCTAATAAAAAATTGTTTTATATGGGAATTTCGTACTCATTTATTACTTCTCATGTTTTTGATGGTATGGGGTTGTGTGTTGAGATTATTCAATTAAAAACCCCTCTTGGAAAATAGGAATGACGAGACTCTAGCTAAAACGTTTTTTGTATAGTAGTCGATGTGGTTGAGTTGATTTGGGATTTATCAAATTTGGAGATGGATTCTTATGAATTGATCTTTGGTATGGATTTTTTGACATCATTCAAGGCATTCATCGATAGTTGTGATCAAAAGGTTTGTTTGAAATTATTTTATGGTGTCAAGCATCTCTATAGATGAGATTGGGATGTAAAGGCTAGTACTAGAGAAATTAGGGAATCGATAGTGGGGACTATCCTTTATTAGTTGGCAGTGGTATATTTGTAATATATGGATGAGATCAGTAAGATATATTTTCAAAACATCATCAAACACTTTTCTATTGTTTTTTTTAATTTTTCTTGGTTTCCACTAAAAAGAGAAGTGGATTTTATGATTTATCACCTACATGGGACTATTACCATCTCACTTTCTTCTTATTAGATGGTACTAACATAATTAGTGTAATTGAAGAATCCATTTGAAGAGTTGGAAAGTAAAGGGTTTATCTGATCGAGTATGTCTTCTTAGGCATCATTAGTTACTTGTAAAAAACATTTATGGATGTCTTAGGATTTTTGTGGATTATTATAAGCTTAACCAAGTTATGATAAAGAATCAGTATCCTCTTCCATGCATTGAAGATCTATTTTATCAATTGAGCAGAGCCCAATGGTTCTCTAAAATTGAATTACATTCAGGGTATCACCAAATTTAGGTTCATAAGGAGGATATTCTGAAGATATCTTTCAAAAGCAGATATGGACATTATATGTATGAAGATGTCTTTAGATTATACAAATGTACTATCCATACTTATGGAGTAAGTGAATCAGATATTTACAAGGTATCTGGATTCGTTTTTGGTGGTGTTTATGGATGACATACTGGTGTATTCAAGAAAAAAAGACGAATCATGAACAACACTTAGTAATAGTGTTTTGTATCTTGTGAGATCATCATTTTTATTCAAAGCATTCAAACTATGAATTTTGGATACATGAGGTACTTATCATTAGCTATTTCATTTCTAAATAAGGTGTTTTTGTAGATCTTGAGAAGATAGAGGTTGTTTTCTCTTGGGAATCACTAAATAATTTATTTTAGAAACATAGTTTCTTTGTCTTATACCATTATTACCAGAGATTTATGTGTGTATTTTCATTACTATATTCACCAATGATAGATTTAACATGAAATATTTTTCTGTTACAATGGACCAATGAAAGCCACATGTCTTTTATAAATCTTAATACCCTCTTTACATCAGCACTAATCTTGATATTTTTTGAATCATGATAAGGATATGTGGTGTATTTAGATGTTTCGAGATCAAGGTTTGGTTGTGTTATCATATAGGGAGATCATGTCATTACTTATGTGTCGTCATAGTTAAAGGTGCATAATATGTACTAAAAAAATGATTTCGAATTTGTTGTGGTGGTTCATGGTTTGATGACTTGGTTTCACTATCTATTTGGTGAGAAATTTATGGTGTTTGTGGATCAGAAGATCTTGAAACAAATTTTCATACAAACATATCCAAATATAATACACTGAATATGGATAGAGTATCTTAATTTTTTTTGACTTTTACATAATGTATATGCTAGCTAAAGGGAACTCTATGGAGGAAGAATTAATTAGGAAGTAATATAGTCAGTTAGATAAATAGGATTCAGATCAATGGAAGCTAATATCGATGGAAGATGACATACACATGGGTTGTGTGGATCAAGGTAAGGTTGAAGTTTTCATTCCAGTCACTTTTATTAATTATTTGGTTAATAAGGTTAAAGATTCACACACATAATATTCTGAATGTATTTCTATGAGGTCAAATATCAATGGTGGGGAGACCATTGAGGGATGTAAGCTTTATGGGATATCTATGTTATATTATGGAAATCATATTTTGGAACCTCTAATGTATTCAGAAAAACTATTAATTCTTACTACCATTTGACATGGGAAGTTCATACTAGAATATAAAAGATGTATAGGGAAGTGAAAGCATATTTTTGGTGAGTGGGCATGAATAGAAATGTGTCGGAGTTTGTTTTGAGATGCCTCACCAATTAGTCGGTCAAGGAAGAGCATAAACAACTAAAAAGTATATTGTAGTCTTTACTAATTCCTTTGTGGAAATGGGAGTACGTAGTTATGGAATTAGTGAGAGGTCCATCATGAATGGTTAGAAAACATGATTTTATATGGTTGATTGTGTATTACCTTACATGTTATTCCCATTTCCACCCTATTCATGAATCTTATACTGTAACATCCTGAGCTTTTAAAAAGGGAAACAAATTTTTCTTAAATGAACTATTAAGTACTATGTGACCATTAATCATTGGTTTTAACTTATTTGTTTTGAATTATGAAAAACAGTCATCTACAATTGTGATCAGAATTTTATTTGGTGTCTTAAAAGACAAACTTAATTTTTGATGATTAGTAACATACCCTTATGAATAGTAAAATAATTTTATGAATATAAATGAATAGTAATCATCTATCAAATAGAAACTTCCCCCATGAATGTATAAATACAATTTATACATCATAAAAGTGAAAAAAAATCATATTAAAAAATTGGTATTTTTAATGTCAAAAATATTTTATTTTCAATTTTATGATTAATTTAATAATTTAAAATGGTAATTTAATTTCATATAATGTAATCATAAATGGATACTATATTTTATTATGGTTATAAGACAATTTTATGGGAACTTGATTACTTTATCATGGTGTTAGAAAACGAGTTATAGTTTTAAAGTTGTTTTTTGGAATAAATAATGATTTTATTTAAAAATTAAATTAAAAATATTTAGAAAATTAATATCATAAAATGGAGTTCATTCTGTAATCCAGAGAAATGGTATTAGGTTAGGGTGAATTTTTTATATTTTAATAAAATGTATTGTTTTTCAGTGAATAGTATAAATACAACTTTGAGTTTCATTGTCTTTAATGACATCATTAATGATGTAATAATGATGTAATAATTATTGTAGAATTGTGTATTGTAATATATGTTATGAGGTCTCCCAAGTGTACAATATCATGGGAAGATATAGTGGTAAAGACCATGGTTTTTCCAATACCACTAATGAGGTGTCCTTTAGTAATTAATAAAATATTCCCTCACTTTTACTATAAATAAAAAGCCATTCCTTCATTTATTTCATTCTTAATTCCTCCTCAACGAAGCTCTGGTCTTTTTACCTCCAAGGAGTCCATCCATGGTTCCCTCAAGCCCCCATGGTCCCAACCTTCCGGGTTTAGGAGTTACTCTAAAAGGTCATTAATATCAGGTGGAGAACACCAACACACTTAAGGTAAGTGATTGTACCCGAACTACTTCTATTCCTTCAGGATTCTCAAAAGTTCTTTTTACACAAATACATTTTTCATTTATTATTATGTAAAAATTATAAATACTGTTTATATGCTCCAAACCACATTACAAGATCCATCACTCATTCTATTTCATGTATATACATGTTTTTAAGTGATTCCCTCATTAATTCTTCCTAATAAGAAAACCTATTTTGAGGGAACATCTCGAACTTTTACCAAATTTCAAGTGAAATCAATCCTGTAATTTAATCCACCATTATATTTATAAAATAATTATATTTTATGAAAAACGTTTTGTTTCACTTTTGGTTTTATGTAAAAGATTATTCCCATTTCTATTTTAAATTCCCTTTAGTATTTTCCTTAAAACCGACTAAAATGTTTTAATGTTATGATTTTCCTAAGTACTATCCCTATATATTGTCACATCTATTTTACATCACTTACCATGATAAATCCTTATTTTACCTTATTAATTTCCATGTATGTTTTAATTATTTTCACTCATCAACACTTTTAAGATACGCCCATTCATTATGTTTTATGACGTGAATGTGGTACCCATTTCACTTCATGGGTTCCCTTATGTTTAAGTATGATTATTTATGTGGCATGAATGTTCATGAACATGTTAAGATCAGTGATCCTAGATAGTTCTCCAATGAATTGGGTAAAGTTAAGTCTCATGAGACATTATGTGTGACGGTCAAGGCCGTTATCTTTGGCTTCTTCTAGGATGTGATAATATCTTGGTGGTTAGCCTTGACTCATACTAAAGTCATGTTTTATGTTTATTCCACATTACTATGATTCCATTTTTATATGATCTAATGATTATATGTTGTGATTCCATATGTTCCATGTTTTTTAATCATTATGTCATATTTTTCTGTTCTTATGTTTTGTGAGAATCTTGTGGAAATCTCATGTTTCACAATGTTTGTATATATTGTTTACAAGTATGTATTTTGAAAATGATTTAATTCATCACAAATATCCACGGTCTAATGTGTTCTATCCTTCTTTTATATCCCTTACTAAGATTTTTGTTCTCATACCATGTTTTTAAAATGTTTTTCACAGGAATCATTATATGTTCAAAGGGTAGTTAAGGTGCAAATGTAGATGCATCCAGTTATTTATATTAGTAATTAATTTTTTTACACTCTGATTCAATATATGTAAGTTTTTCTATAATTCTATAGAACCTAAATAAGAAAAGGCCCTCATTTTTATAATGTACTGTGTATTTTTCATTTATATATTATATAAAAAAATACAAGTCATGTTTTAATAATGATTCTGATAGTGCGTGTTCAGGGTGTTATAATTGGTTTTAGAGGAATGGTCTTGAAAACATTTGAGATTATATGCTGGAGTTTTTTTGAAAAATAAATTAGTGATAGAATTTTCTTTTGAACATATAGATACTTATATACACATAATAACATAGTTTTTCATAAATATTTATATGTATATTCATAATTGTAAGTACAATGAATGAATTGTGAGGGCACTATTCATTTAGGGGAGTAATGTAACATCCCAAAATTTTAAATACGAAAACACTATGTTTTGAAATGAACTACTAAGTACTATGTGACTTTCAATCATAATTTTGTCACTTATTTGTTTTAAATTTCGAAAAATGATAATCTAAAATTGTGATAAGTAAGTTATTTGGAGTCTGATAAGACAAACTTAATTTTTGATCAATTGTAACACACCCTTATGAATAGTACCATACCTTTATGAATAGTAATTAATAGAAATGAATAGTAATCTGCTAAAAATATAATGACTTCCCCTGTGAATGTATAAATACAATTTAGACATCTTAAATGTGAAAAAAAGAATTATAGTATAAGAATTGGTATTTTCTATGTCAAATATATTTTATTTACAATTTTATGATTAATTAAATAATGTAAAATGGAAAATTATTTTCATAAAAGGTAATCATAAATGGTTCGTTTAATTTTCATATGGTTATACGATTATTTTATGGGACCTTGATTACTTTCTCAAGGTGTTACAAAACGAGTTGTAGTTTTAAAGATGTTTTTTTGGAATAAATAAGGATTTTATTTAAAAATTAAATTATAAATATTTATAAACTCATTTTCATAAAATAGAGTTAATTTTTGAATTCAATGCATCGATATTAGGTTAGGGTGAATTTATGCAGTTTTGATAAAATGTTTTGTTTTTTAGTGAATAGTAAAAATACAGTTTTGAGTTTTAGTGTGTTTAATGACATCATTAATGATGTAATAATTCAGGTAGACTTGTGTATAGTAAGATATGTTATGAGGTTTCCCAAGTGTCCAACACTATGGGAAAATACCATGATCAAGCCCATGGATTTTCAAATATCACTAATGGATTGTCCCTTGGAAATTAATAAAATATTCCCTCACTATTGGTATAAATACCAACCAATTACTTCATTACATTCCTTCCAAATTCATCCTCAATGATGATCTGGTTTTTTTACCTCCCAAGGAGTCCTTCCAAGGTCCCATCATTCCCCCAAGGTCCCAAACTTCGTTTTTTAGGAGTTACTACAGAAGGACATTAATATCAAGTAGAGAACACCATCATACTTAATGTTAAGGATTCTACCCGAACTACTTTTATTCCTTTAGGATTCTCCAAATTTCATTTTACCCAAATGAAGTTGTCCATTATTTTTAAGTAAAAATTATAAGTACTTTTTATATTCACCAAACTCATGTTACAATATCGATCACTCATTCTATTCTTTTGATATATAAGTTTGGAAGTGATTCCCTCATTAGTTCTTCCTGATAGGCTAACCTATTTTGTGGGATCATCCAGAACTCTTACCCATTTTCAAGTGCACTCTATGCTATATTTTAAGACTATATTATCTATATAAAATAAGACTTTTTATTATGAAAAACCTTTTGTTTCACTTCTGGTTTTATATAAAATATTATTCCCTTTTCGATTTTAAATGCTCTTCAGTATTTTCCTTAAAACCGTACTAAAATTTTTTAATGATAAGACTTTCAAAAGTAGTCTCCTTACCTGTTGTCACATATATTTTACATAAATTAACATGATAAATGACTATTTTACCTTCTTAATTTCCATTTATGTTTTAATTCATTTCTCCCATAAACACTTTTACGATACGCCCATTCACTATGCTTTATGACGTGAATGTGATTCCCATTTCTCTACATGGGTTCTCTTATGTTTAAGTACGTTTGATTTTGTATGATTATATATGTGGAATGAATATTAATTGAAAAATTATGATCAGTGGACCCAGATATAACTCCAATGCATTTTGCAATGTTAAGTCTCATGAGATGTCATGTCCGACGCTCATGGCGGTTAGCTTTGGCTTGTGCTACTATGTGAAACGATCATGGAGGTTAGCCTTGACTAATACTAAAGTCATTTTATATGTTTCATCCACATTACTATGATTCCATGTTTATATGATATATTGTTTATATGTTATGATTCCATATATTCCATTCTTTTTTATATCATTATGTCATCTATTTATGTTCTTATGATTTGTGGGAATCTTGTGGAAATCTCATGTTTCAAAAAGTATGTATATATTTTTGACAAGTATGCCTTTTGAAAATGATTTGATACATCACAAATATTTATGGTATAATGTATTCTTTCCTTATTTTATATCCCTTAATGAGATTTTTTTTCTCATCCCATGTTTTTAAAATATTTTTCATAGGAATCCGTAGAAGTTTAAATGGTAGTTAAGGTGCTAATGTAGATGCAACCAGTTATTTATAGTAGCTATTAATTTTTTTAAACTTTGATTCAATATATGTAAGTTGTTTTCTAATTATCCAGAACCAAGATACTAAAAGGCCCTCATTTTTATAATGTACTGTGTATTTTTATTTTATCTATTACACAAAAAAACACACAACATGTTTTAGTACTGAATCCGGAAGTGCGGGTTCAAGGCATTATAATTGGTACCAGAGGAACGGTCTAGAAAACATTGGAGATTAGATTCTAGAATTTTTAAAAAAAAATTAGTGATAGAATTTTATTTTGAACATATAAATAATTATTCACACACAAGAAAATAGTTTTTCATAAATATTTATATTTATATTCATATTTATAAGTACAATGAACGAATTGCGAGGGTATAATTTCATAAAGTGGGGAATAATGTAACATTCTGATATTTTAAAAATGGAAACACTATGTGATTAAATGAACTACTAAGTACTATGTGACCTTTAATCATAATTTTTTCACTTATTTGTTTTGAATTTCAGAAACTGATCTTCTTAAATTGGGATCAGTAAGTTATTTGGAGTCTGATAAGACAAACATAATTGTGGATGAATAGTGACATACCCTTATGAATAGTAACATACCTTTATGAATAGAAATGAATAGTAACCAGCTAAAAATATATATACTTCTTTCATGAATGTATAAATACAATTTAGACATCTTAAATGTGAAAAAAAATCATAGTATAAGAATTGGTATTTTGTATGTCAAAAATATTTTATTTACAATTTTATGATTAATTTAATAATGTAAAATGGAAAATTATTTTCATAAAAGGTAATAATAAATGTTTAATTTATTTTATTATGGTTTTATGATAATTTTATGGGACCTTGATTACTTTCTTAAGTTGTTACAAAAAGAGTTGTAGTTTTAAAGATGTTTTTTGGAATAAATAATGATTTTATTTTAAAATGAAATTATAAAGAATTAAAAAAAATTATTTTCATAAAATTGATTTCATTTTTTAATTCAAATCATCTATATTAGGTTAGGGATAATTTATGAGATTTTAATAAAATGTTTTGTTTTTCGGTGAATAGTAAAAATATCGTTTTGAGTTTCAGTGTGTTTAATGACATCATTAATTATGTAATAATGAAGTAATAATTCTGGTCGAATTGTGTATAGTAATATATGTTATGAATATTCCCAAGTTGAAAATACCATGGTAAGATACCATGGGAAAGCCCATGGTTTTTCAAATATCACTAATGGGGTGTCCCTTGGAAATTAAAAAATATTCCATCACTTTTTCTATAAATACCAACTCATTCAATCATAACATTCATTCCATATTCAACCTCAATGAATATTTGGTATTTTTACTTCCCAATGAGTAATTTAAAGGTTCCCTTAATCCCCCATGGTCCCAGACATCATGTTTTATGAGTTACTCCACAATGCCATTAATATCAAGTGGAGAACAACATCAAACATAAGGTAAGGGATTCAAACCAAACTAATTTTATTCCATCAGGTTACTCAAAAGTTATTTCTACCCAAATGAAGTTGTAAATTATTTTTAAGTAAAACTTATAAAAACTTATTATATTCTCCAAACTCATGTTTGAAGATCCATCACTCATTCTATTTTGGGGATATACATGTTTTTAAGTGATTCCCTCATTAATTATTCCCAATAAGCACGCCTATTTTTGGGAACATCCCGAACTATTACCCAATTTCAAGTGAACTATATACTCTATTTTAAGACACCATAATATTTATAAAATCAGTCATTTTATTATTATAAACTTCTTGTTTCACTTCTGGTTTTATATAAAATATTATTCTCTTTTCGATTTTAAATGCTCTTTAGTATTTTCAGTACAATAGCACTAAAATGTTTTTATACTAAGAATTTCCTAAGTGATATCCATACATGTTGTCACTTCTTTTTTACATAACATACCATTCTAAATTCATTTTTACCTTATTAATTTCCATGTATGTTTTATTTATTTTCTCTCATGGAAACTTTTATGATACGTCCATTCATTATGCCTTATGACATGAATGTGATACCCATTTTTCTTCATGGGTTCCATTAAATATAAGTATGATCCATTATGTATGATTATTAATGTGGAAATCATATTCATGAACATGTTAATATGGGTGTGCCCAGATAGTACTCCAATTATTTGGGTAAATATAATTCTCAGTAGATTTCATGTGCGACAGTTTTGGCAGTTAGCCATGGCATGTGCTACTATTTGAAACGATCTTGGTGGTTAGCCTTGAATCGTACTAAAGTCATGTTTTATGTTGCTTCTACAATACTATGATTCCATTTTTATATGATCACATGTTTATGTGTTAATATTCCATATGTTCCTTTCTTTTTCTATCATTATGTCATCAATTTTTGTTCTTATATTTTGTGGGAATCTTGTGGAAATATTATTTTTAACAAAGTATGTATATATGGTTTACAAGTATATATTTTGAAAATGATTTCATAAGTTACAAGTATTCAGGGTGTAATATTTTCTTCCCTTATTGTATACCCCTTATTGATCTTTTTTTGCTCATCCAGAGTTTTAAAAATTGTTTTTCATAGGAATCCTTAGAAGTTGAAAGGGTAGTTAAGGTGCTAATGCAGATGAATCTTGTTTTTATATTAGCTATAAATTTTTTTTAATCTCTGATTCATTATATGTAATTTTTTGTCTAATTCCTCATGAACTAGACTAGAAAATTCCATCATTTGTATAATGTAATGTGTATTTTTAAGTTATCTATTATACAAAAAAATACATAGCATGTTTTTGTAATAAATCCCAATGTGTGGGTTCAGGGCGTTACACGTACAGTAGAATACTTATCCAAACATTGTATTTATGAAGTTATAACATGGAATGGAATTATAGTTTCCATCATATCAAATAGAGTTCCATGATTTACGTATCATTTTTTGAAATCCTTGCATTAAGACCTTGGAAACCAATTGAAAATGAGTACATATTACCATACTCAAATGAATGGATAGACTGAATGGACAATCAAAACATTAGAAGTAATTCGTAGGGCATATGTAATGGATTATGGTGTCTCTTGGGAAGAGTATATATTAGTAGTGAAGTTCTTGTACAAAATTAATTATCAAGACACAATATATATTGATCTTTTAAAATAATTATATGGGATTCCCTATTTCTATCAACTTTGTTGAGTGGAAATAGGAGACACTTCAATAGTTGGTCCAAGCCATGTACAGGAAACAATGGAGAAGATTCAGTTGATATGGAAGAGGATGATGATGGATCAGAGTCCTCAGAAATCATATGTGGATAACTTTCGATTGCGATTGTCCTTCAAGGTGAGTGATCATGTGTTCTTGAAAATATACCCAAGGCATGGGAATCATCATTTTAGTAATCAGGTAGAGTTATATCCTTGATACATTGGCCCATTTGAGAAACTTGAATGAGTTGGGGAGGTGGAATATCGATTGTTTTTTCTACCAAGGATAAGTTCAGTGCAAATTTAGTTTCATGTATCTTAGTAAAAGAAGTACCATCCTGATACTGACCATGTGACGTGATGGGATCACAGTGACCTGGAGCTGGATTCAATGTTGGTTCATGTGTCGGTATGGATTCTTGATAGGAATAAGAAGTCTTTCATGGGAAAATCATCCTTTTAGTGCAGATTTTTGTGGCAATAGGGTCAGATTGAAGAGGAAATATGGGAGTGAGAAAAGTAAATGATGAAGAAATGGCCCAAACTATTCCAACATTTCTGTGGTTTCCTACTTTTTGAGGATGGAAATACAAATGTTTAGGAGAATATGAAACCCCTATTTTTAGGTACAAGAATCTTTATATATGTATTTTGAGTTGGTACAATGTTTTTTTGTGCTTTTGGAGATTATGAGGGGTGTTGGAACTTTTTAGAGGATTTGATGGAGGTACAAGATTAGAAGAAACCATGCAGAATCTCTAGGAAACTATGAAAGTGAATAAGTTGGCACTGGGTAGGTGCACATTTAGGTGAATGGTTTGACCAAACCAAGAGGATACCCTAGAGAATCCTTACATTATTGTACATGAACGAATACTAAGGATGGCACACAATTTCTCTAACCATGTGAGATAATCGTGCGAGGGGTGTCTTGAGACAAAAGTTCATGCATGGTTAGTGCGCAGTTTGCTAACTATATGCCCTAACTATGCATTGTGTAGTTCCAGGTCTGAAAATTTTGGATCTAACTCGGATTAAGACCCAGGACCCCCTTTTCCCAATCCTTTATAATCATGAATTATTTTTCCTCACAAGTCTTGAGGGGTGATTCCCTTTTATTCAATAGTATGTTTTAGGCGATTCAATGATAATTGGAGATCTAGATCTACCTATAAGTATCTATCATGGGACATTGTTCTTATATTTCTTCTCATTCTCTTTCCCAGAAAATCTAAATTTGATCCACTATGGATAGAACCTTGTTCCATGATGTTAATTGTGATGTTTTATGGTTGGATATAAGGAAGGAATGGTGGTTCATAATTAAATCAAGATATTTTTATTATTTATTTATTCATTTTTCCAATAATTTTTTAGGAAGGTAACTAAATTATCATTTTCACTTGATTATAACTTGAAGGATTGGGTTTAAACAGATTGAATTTCATATAATGGTTTGAAATCCTTTTTTGATTCTTGTTAGAAACCTATTTAGTGATGGTTTTGGGAAATTGTGGAAAGTGGATGGATTATAGAAAATCATCTTTAGTTTATAGTTTTAAAGTTATGATTTTAATATTTTCTATTTTCTTTGAAACATGGAAAATGGTTATTGAAATGTTTTAAATAAAGAAAGTTTTTATGTTGAATTATTTGGCATGATATTTTGAATACATAGTTATTGTGATTTCGTTCTTTCTATGTGACCCTAAATAAGGGGTGTGTACCATTGGGGTATAATATACGTGACCCTAGATAAGGGGCATGTGCCACTGGGGCACGAGGACATTGGACTCCTAGTTATGACTTGGTATATGTATGAGATAATTCTCGTGAGTATAAAACTATCACCTGAGCATGGATGGTTTGTGTTTGGAGACATGGATGTGGGTATTCTAAATAATGGAATGAAATGTTTTTTTTACGTTGTGAAATTTTTCCCTTGGAAATTTCTTATAGCTAGATATAAATTGTTTAAGTGTTTTAGAACCATTTTATATAAATTTTTCTAACAAGTTTTATCCTAGTGATGTGAGTTGGGAATTCATTGAGTAAAACCTTCTAAGTTTAGACTCACCCCCTTCTTCAGAACTATTGTGTGTTTGTAGATGTCAACTATTTAAGAACAGGTAATGTATCTTTTTCTAAGTTCTTTAGTGATGATTCTTGATTCAATGGGCATGGCTTGTCAAGCTAGATATTGGAGAATTTTGGGCGATACTCGTGTAAGAACGTGGATCTTCATTTCAGGTATGGATTTTTATATCAGGTTGTTTTTTAGTGAGAAGTATGAGTTGGGAAATTTTCTATGTACATGCTGTGTACTCTTGAGTACACACTATGTATGCTGTTTCCATGCGTAGCCGTGTACAAGCCGTGTAACATCCAAGTAAATGGTCGTGTGGGTGACCTGGATGACTGCCTAAAGTAGGAGCTGGCCGAGGCTTGTACACGGCGTGTAAATTAAATGAACACGCCGTGTACTTTTCTTTTTATTCGATTAATCGGAGTGGGGTTGAATATCATCTCTAAAATGAACTTCTTTTTCCTGGGTCTCGTATAGAAGAATGACTTACGACAAAATATCATCGAGATCTAACCGTTTCTTTGTCCGAGCTCTGATTGAGATGATACCGGTTGTGTGGTATTCCCACCGGTGAGTTCTCTCTTTCCCTAGATCCTCTCTTTGTGATTTATCCTCTCTCATGATTTGTAGAGGGTTGATTTTTTTTACCCTTCATGTAGATCTACATCATTCTAGTCTAATTAATGGGCCAAAGTTCAAGATTTTCATCGTAAAACATAATGGTAGGTGGTTTGTGCCATTGTTCAATTATCTTTGGATTACATATGCTTAAAGTGTCGAATACCCATGTTGGGGTATTGCGTATTTTTTATTTTTACCTTGTTAAATACCTACGGTATGGTTATTTGAATATGAGTTGTTTCCTATGAATAAGATTGCATACCCTTGTTTATGGGTCACCCCATGGGTGTCTTCCCATGTATGACTGTTATTGGTTGGTTGGCCTAGGTTTCCTATGAGGCATAGTATGATTTCAATGCCTTGAATTGTTTGGATGGATTTTATTGGATATATCTGATTCTTGTTTTTATGATTTGATTAGAGTTGAGCCATGGAATAGTTTGAATTTCATGTAGACCCTTTAATGAATTTTGTATGTTTGTCGATCTTCCTTGGACCGTGAGATCCTTGGACCAGGAAAAATTTTGGGGTTTCCATGTTTATTTACACAGGACCATAATATAATTGGTGTAGATTTTTACCCAAGGTGTATTGATCTTGATAGCTACCCATAGGAAATTTATTATTATTTAAACTACCATGACCCAAGGAGTATTGACTGTGAGAGCTACCCGGAGGTTGTGTGTAATTTATTGATTCTATGTGGACCTAGGGGAATTGACTGCGAGAGATGCTCATGTGGTCGTTTTCAATTGATTAGTTATATGTTAAACAAAAATGGTTATACCGTGAGATATTTCCCATAGGGTTGTTAGGAATGATTGATTGAATGATTATGATGAGTGTGCCAAGCCAAGGTAAAGGCTTGGACTCAGCTCGCATGTTTGTTTAGATGGACTTCTGAGATGCATGCTTTGTTACTATTACACAAGGGGGTACTGGGCTTAGGATAAATCTCTAGGATACATTATTCAATGTATTGAATAATTATTTAACATAAATGAATGTAATTGAAAATAGTAGGATTGTTTATTTTTGAGTACTTCCTAGTTTATTGCTTCATTTCTGTAAATTACCTACTCTATGTATTCACTAACATTTAGGCATAGAACCTTTATTGGTTTCCTAGTGGGATACATATCACACCCTATTTTTTCATGCATTTGGACCCAAAAAGATTATATGGATGTAGGTATAGATAAGGGTATGCACCATTCTTCATCAGGTACATGATTGTTGTTGGATATGGAGACCATGGGACCAAGTTGATGCATGCGATGCTATTGAAGTTTATGGTTTTCTGTACATTGGTTTTAGAATTTTATTTCCAGCATTGTGACTTGTTTGGATGATTTCAAATATACATGTCACATGAATCATTCATTTATATATGTTTCCATTTTTTATATTATCAGTCTTCTGTTGTTTACCTCTATTGTATGGTATTACTGCTTCTACTATTGTTTACTATTTTCTTTCCATTGTGTTAATCTTGCTATGATGCAATAGTTTCCACAATATCAAACCCAAGATCCTCACTACTAGTCGGTAGCCTCTGGAATTTAGGGAAATTCACTGGAGGCCTTGTGACTAACTGGGTATGAGGCACCTTTGGGCAGCACCCGGATCTGGGATGTTAATGGGGAAAAGAAAATTTACCTTGATATTGCAATTTTTTTGTTTTTTTAATCATTATTATTGATTTGAATTAATCATTGGGCGAGACACTTGGTTTGTGATGTTATTTTTTATATCATTGTGGATCTATTTCTATGGAAACTCGTTGAGATGAAGGTATTTAATCTCATTCATCTTGTAGTAACAATCTAGAGATCGCATGTCATGCATTCTTGTCATTCCATTTAGAATGAATTACGGATGACATGTTTTTGTGATAGATATTGTGCTAGATATGCATGATGTTGTGATAAATTCCATGATAATTTACCTTCTATTTTTTGATGGTATTGGAGTACGTACGGTTTAATTGGTATGAACACCAAACCTTGGTCCCTGAGGTGTTACGAGCCCTCTTGGACCAGAATTTTGTCGATCATGTTTGAACTTTAATTGATTTTTTTCAAGATGTGATTTGACTAAGGATACCAAAATTTGACTCATGGGAGTATGGGCTCTAAAGGTTCATAATTTTTCATGACTTTGAATTTTTTTAAGATTTTAGGGGTTCAATAGAAGTTTTAGAGCATTATTGTCTGGAAACCAAGAACACATGGAATGTGGTGTTATAAACATACACCATGTTTTATTCTTTGAGGGAAGAAACAACTTTTCTTATGTACACATCATGTACTATATGTACACACCATGTAGTCTTTAATTGTGTGACTGTGTGAGTAGAGACATGGAGATGGAGAATTTGGTAGAACACAATGTGTAATGGGAGTACATGTCGTGTCATAATGACCGTGTGTCCGGCTGTGTGACTAATGACATAGGTGGATAAGAATTTGGTTTTACATGTCGTGTCATGATTAAACACATTATGTAGATTTGAACATGTCTCCATCCATGTGACCAAAAAAATGGGAGGTTTGAAATTAGGTAGTACACGTCGAGTGTGGGGTGAAAACGTTGTGTAGTGTTACTTAGGAGAGAACTGTGTAGTTCGATCCATGTATAAGTACATGGGAAGGAAAAAATTCAGGTACATTCCATGTTATTGGAAGAACACGTCGTGTGTATGTGTGTTACATGACCTGGTTTGGAAGAGGTACATGCCATGTTATATGATTATGATAACACATTGTGTTGAGTTTATACACGCCGTATAACCCTATTTTGTATAACTTGAGTACATTCTTCTCATGTTCCTCTCTTTCACTTCTCAATTTTTTCATTTATAATCATAAAATGAGGTGTATGATTGACCTTGTAGAGTCATGCCACTATGAAATCCTCTGATTGAGTTCTAGTTGTAGGGAGATGACCAAACACCAGAAAGGATAGATTGGGGACTACCCGCAGATCCTCCCTTCATGTTCATCATGGCACCAGCTGTTATACTGGACACAATTGTTGATGAAATTTTTTGTGAATTCATTATGTGGATGATGCAAACATTTTATGGAGCACCACACCCTTCCCCGGCCATGGAATATTTGACACAAGTGTTCCCACAACAACACCCTCCCACTGTTTCTGTGGACCGAGGACCACAAGCTGTAGAGTTATGGTTGGAGGCCATGCTTTCAATATTTGAAAATTTGAAGACGTCTCCTGAGATGAGGGTGTAGCTCATGATGTAAATATGGTGTGATTACTCTAAGATATGGTTGGATGATATCACACAAGTGAGATGTCATTGAGATATGTCTTGGGAAGAGTTTTATAGGACCTTCTATGACTACTTCTACCCTGATATGTTGAGGGCCAATCGAGCCTGGGAGTTTACGCATTAGGAGCAGGGTGCTCTTTCAGTGATGGATTAATCTTCTCATTTCACATAGACTTATTGGTTCACACGTGCTTTGGTAGTTGATGAGTTATCACTTTCTAGGTATTTTTAGGATGGTATTAGGTATGACATATGATCGTAGGTGAATGTCTTCAGGCTGACATTGGTGATGACTATAGTGAATCAGAAATTGATTACTAAGAGAAATATGTGGGAGTTGGGAGCTGCAATCCAGATCGGTTTAGCATCAAGGGAAATTAATCCATCATTTAATAGGAAAAAGTACCACAGGGAGCCTTCACGTGGTGATTCCAATAACAGGTATGTATCTACATGTAGACATGTGAGGTTATAAAAGTGTGGAAAGACTGGACCCACAAGACCTCAGTTCCCAATAGACCATGTTGAGTGATGATATTGAGTCAAGATGGGTCATCTTCACTATTTTACCAGTTCTTATCAATAGATTATAGTGATAGGGGATCTGCTATGACTCCACGTTCAGGTGAAAGACAACCAGTTTCTCCTCAGTAAGGGAACTGGATTTCGTTAGGCTGTTCAGACCGAGGAGGTGGTCATGGCCGTGGTAGCCAATCTTTAGGTTTTCAGCAACAGTAGGGAGGATCAACTTTGGGAAGTTAGGAAGGGTCGCAGGGCTGTAGTATAGGTCATAATTTTACAGTGGAGTAGACCGAGCAGGGGAAGGATCCTAAACCCTCAACATTTAGAGGTATTATTCTAGTTGCCTCAGTTTTAACTTTAGCACTTTTTGAGACAAGGGTCTTCCCATCATTTCATATCTCCTGCCATTGTGGAGATCCTTGGGCTCTGTATATTTAATTATGAGGATGTTATGATTCTATACACTCTGTTGGGGATGTGTATGGCTAATGTATGTTAGTGAAAGGAGTGCCCTGTTGAGGTTGTTGGGTGTCACTTCTTATGGGGCCTCTATGTCTTAGAGATGACAGGCTTCAATGTCATTCTTGTAATGGATTGGATATTCTCCTTTCAGGCCAATGTTGACTATTATCGTAGTAGGCTGAGTTTAAAATCACTAGAGGGAAGGTCTTTTCTACGCATGGGAGAATGGGATATCAAGGCTAGTAAAGTGGGACCTGAGCATCATGGGTTGGGAGGAATTATAGCCTAGATTTCTAGTTTATATATGGACGTCTAGGGGACTTCAAAGATGGACTTTACTCTAGTGGTGGATCATTTTAGAGATGTACTTTCAAACAACATTTTAGTTTTACCTCTGGAGTGTGAGATATATTTCCCTATCGATCGTTTTCCAGGAGTGGCACCAGTGTCCATTCCTCCATATAGGATGTAGACACCAAAGTTACAGGAGCTCAAGAATCAGTTAGAGGAGTTGAAAGAAAAGGGTTTTATCTGAACCAATACTTCTCCTTAGGGTTTTCCAAACCTTTGTTCGAAAAAGGAAGATGATACCCTCATAAATTATGTGGACTATCGGAAGATAATCCAGTTGATGGTCAAGAACCAATATCCCTTGCCGAGGATTGATGATATATTTTATCAGCATAGAAAATCCTGAGTGTTCTTAAAGAATTAATTAAGTTCCGATTATCATCAGTTGCGCGTTAGGCCATCAGATATACCTATTACAGCATTTCAGAGCAGGTGTGGTATGTATGAGTATTTGGTTATGTTGTTCGGTCTCACAAACGTGCCATCAGTTTTCATCGAACTGATGAACCGAGTGTTCTATCCTTACATGGATTATTTTGGGGTAGTCTTCATGGATGATATCTTGGTTTACTTTAACAATTGACATGACTATGCACCTCATATTTATATCATTTTGAGTACACTTAGAGAGAATCAGTTGTATACCATGCTCTAAAAATTCCACTTTTGGATGGACTAGATTCACTTCTTGGTTCATATTATCTCAGATACAAGAGTATCAATAGACCTAGATAAATTGAAAGCAGAAGATTCCAAGGAGCAGACAAAGAACATCTTTGATGTACGGATTTCCTAGGGATGGATAGTTACTACAGATGATTTATTTAGGACTTTTCATGCATAGAAGTGCCACGAACTTTCCTGACTAAGAAGGGTGAAAAGTACTTGTGGATAGAATCATACGAGTCAACCTTTCAAGAGCTGAAGGGGATGTTGAATTCAAAACCAATACTAATTTTTCCAAAGATTGGAAAGAGTTAAAACGTTAAATTTGATTTGTTGGATATTGGTCTGGGATTAGTGCTTATTTTTGGGGAAGGAGACATTGCATATGGGTCTCGGTAGTTAAGGCTACATCAAAGGAATTACGCGATACACAATTTCGAGTTAGTTATAGTTGTGAATGTTTTATGCTTTTGAAAAAATTATATTTTTGGAGATCATTTTGTGGTATTCACTGAAAAAAAAATTCTCATGTATATATTTACTCATCGTGACATGAATTTGAGATAGAAAAGGTGGGTTGAGTACCTTCAGTCCATTGACTTTGAGCATGCATACATTCCTGGGAAAGGAAACGCAGTGGTTGATGCATTGAACAGGAGGACTCGGATATAGGTAGTTCTGTATACAAGCTGTGAGTGGAAGGTAATGGCTATATTCTCTGAGATGAATTTTTAGGTGCATGAAAAATATGGTAAGTCATTTCATTCTTCAATATATGATACCCTTACACTTCACAATCAAGTGTGAATAAGTCATCTATAAGAATCCTAATGCCTAGTAATATGTGAGAGTGTGTCGGCTAAGGACCCTACTCATAGTGGGACGATAAACAAGGATGAGATCCTGTAAAGACCCGTAAAAATCAAGGAAATTTTTTCCTTAATTTTCATTGGATTTTACAAGAATGCAGTTTCCGACGGCAACTGATTCTGAGGCCCGGTGTGCCCAGAATCATTTTTTGATGTTTGGATCGGGTACGTTCAGGGAACGAACGAGCAGGTTTTTCTAACTTTTGAACCGGTGCTCGGAATTGAATTCAGAGGGCACCGATGTAATCGCAGCGCCGATATTTGCTTAGAAACGCCTTTTCTGGAGTTGCGTTTTCTCGGGTGTGGTTTTTAATTTTTGCGGTTAAATTAAGAAATAAAATAACTGTGGTGCAACACTTTATTTTATCTCAATTAAAGCCACTTAAAGCCACTTAATCTACGTTAAGCGGATAGGGTGGAACGCAAAATATCCTACCTACTTGGTAGGATATTTGTGGGGTGGGGCCCACATGAGCCCCACCGTTTCTTCCCTTCTAAGTAACGCACCCGCGAAAACGTCTTTTAAATAAAGTCAACTGGTGCGTTTACTTAAATTCTAAATGCCCCTATTAAATGGGCAGTTATGTCGTTACCATTAATTCATCTAATTAATGGTTTCTTTCTTAACTTTGAATTTTCAATTGTTGGATTCAGAATAAAATAAGACCAATACTTTTTTCACTTGAGGGTTGCTTGTTGAAAGGATTGGGAGAAGCTCTCAAGCTTGAAGATCTTCATCCTTCTTCGTGAAGAACGCGAAGAACGTGAAAAACGCGAAGAACACGAAGAAAACTGGCCTTCAACGAAGGGCTACGAAGAACCCCGAACCTTCGGAGATCGACTACGCAATGTCGTGTACCGCGACACCGACGATTCTCCTTCCACGACGTTCTTCCATGCCGTTCCGTCCTCGTGACAACCTTCCATCAACAACCGATTGAGGTAGGGATTGCAGTTCTTTTAATTCTTTGTGAATTATATCCTCGACATGGTTTATTTTGGTGCATCTTAAATCTGTGTTTTTTTTAATCCTCGGAGTTTGTCTACGCAACGCCGTGTACCGTAACGACAGTGGCACCCCCCTTCCGTGACGCGACGATCTTATTCCATGATGGTTAATTCCGCGACGAACTCACGTTTGACGACAACGTTGAGGTAGGGGTTGATTCATCTAAATCTTTATTATTTATACCTATGGTGTTTGATTAAATATTTTTTGTGAGACTTTTAAAACTGCTAACGCGGTGGGTGCAGACCAACGAACAAGTCTGAACCCACCGCCCTTCAAATTCTTGGTGTGCCGAATGGTGGACGATGACAAAGTAAGACACACAGGTGATGTGAGGTCCTCGCAGTGAAGGACGGGCCCCGGGAGGGGCATTGGCGAAGACGACACATTTTTTCCGACCACCGGAACTCGTCCGGTGGTCCGCAGAGCAGCCCACCGGCACGCCTCTCCGGCACGGCGGCGTCGGCAGTGCCCGACGGGATGCCAGGAGGAGCTGCCGCGGCTGAATCCATGGCCGCAAGGCGTGGTCCCGTGACCGCGCGGGACCGGAGGGGGGACGGGACGCGGCCGGCTGCCGCGTCTGCTGGCAAGGGCAGCCCCACGCTGGGCCGCGACTCCTTTACACGGGGGCAGCGCGCCCCCCGCCCGCGGCTCGGCTGTAACGGCCGAGCCGACCCACTGGCCACCCCGCCGGCGCCAGCCAGTTCGCACCCAGGCTGGGCTGGGCCGGGCTGGCCGGGCCGGGTCATGCCCCGCCAGGTCGGTCCGGGCCCAGACCCCCCGTTTCCGGACCCTTTTCGGTCTTTTGCCCATATCTTGGGCTACGGAACTCCGATCGACGCACCGTCAGCGGCGATGTGATCCTTGGATCGAGATGGTCGTTTTTTCATATTACACTCAAGGTTTCGGAGTACTTTGTGTTCGTCCGGGTTGGTTCGTACACGAAACCAACCGGGCCCTCGGAGCGGAAACACTCATAACTTGAGCTCCGGACGTCTGATCGACGTGCCGTCGACTTTGATGGAATCCTCTAAGTGAGATGTACAATTTGGATTAATCCTATAGAGGTTTGGAAACAGGTGGAGTATGGTCGGGTTGGTTTTGAATTAAAATCCAACCAGGCCCCTGGGACGAAAAAGCTAATAACTCTCAGACCGGGCGTCCGATTGACGTGTCGTCTGTGGTGTTGAGTTCCTACTGAAGATACAGAACTTTTAGATACATCAACTCTGGACTATGTTTCAGTTGATGTATCAGCCTCTCGGCTCGTGGAGTGGACCCTCCCGAACGAGCTTTCTGTGTGCGGGAAACCTAGAGCTGGCTGCGACTGCGACGACGACGACGACTGTGCAGAGATCCTCAGTGGATTTGACGATGACGACTACAGCACTAAGTGATCCTATGTGGATCAGTGCTACAGATCCTGTGTGGGTCTGATCCTATGTGGGTCAGCGCTCAGCAGTCCTGTGTGGGCCATCACCTATAGATCTTGTGTGGGTCCGATCCTATGTGGGTTATTGCGGGGGTTAGTTACCTATCGATCCTATGTGGGTCATGGCGGGGGTTAGTTACCTATCGATCTTGTGTGGGTCAGATCCTTTGTGGGTCATTGCGGGGGTTAGTACCTATCGATCCATTGTGGGTCCGATGACATAGATTAATCAGTTGATATAACTGATCATCTCTATCGTCATACGAAGAAGTATACCTGTGTGAGCTGAATCCTGTTTTTCTTTCCTTTATGGATTGTGTTGTACTATCCTGTGTGGATTTTGTTTTGCTTTACTGTGTGGACTGGGTTGTACTTGGGATAAGATGATGGTGCCGAACCTGGAATTGATGACTTAGGTATATGTATGGGCGTATACCTAAGTATAGTCAGATGTTACTTTGTGATTGTATCCTTCCATTGTGGATTATCCGTTGTGGATTCTGGGAGACCTTCGGGGGTCTCGGGGTCCCAACTGAGTAGCATATACTCACCCCTGCATGGGCTATGCCCGCACTACGTTGTGTTGGTTGCAGGCGATGGACAACGCTGATCGTGGTTGAGGCTTGCGGAGCAGGACGATACCTGGAGGTGGACCACTGGGCGGGACGTACTCGGAGTGAACGGTTGGACCCGAGGAGCTGTGGAGGCTATCTGTACTCACCCTTCAGGTGGGAGTCCCAGTGGACAGATCGAGGCTGCGGCTTTGCTTTTTAGTTGTTGTTTTCCCTTTCGAGTTGTACTTTACTTTCAGTTTGGGTTTTCATACCGGCCCACTTACTTTTTTGCACTTACTATTGTACCCAGTTTTTACTTTGTGTTTACTTCTACTGCTTGCTTGCTCTATGGTGTTTGTTTACTTTACAAAGGCAATGCCGTCCATTTTTTTTGGGATTTACACCTTGGTGCTAGTCGCCAGCCCCTAGCCTATGGAAGGCAGGCTTGGGGTAGTCACGGCATGGGCCCCGAGGATGGGTCGTGACAAATTGGTATCACAGGAGTTCGGTTCTACCACAGAACTTTTGACTCTGATATTTCATCTATGTGAAGCAATAGTGTTAAGCATATTTGGTGTGTTTATCAGTCCAGGGAGTCTAGTGTTGGTGCGGCGGCCGACATATCCGTACACTAGGAACCTGACTTCTGATTTCCGACTTAATGCACGAAAACATTGATTGCATGTGTGTTTCCAGTTTTCTTTGTGATTACTATCTGTCATCTCACCAGGTATACTGTTGGACCGTGGAACACCTGTTTCTTCTCAGGATGTCCCCACGATGGTAGCCAGCTAGGGTTACGAGAGTTGTACTAGACGACAGCCCGCCGAGCGACGAGGCCTCAGTATCGGGCCATTTGACAGCAGAGGCACCAGCGGTACCTCTACCCGCGAAGCCACCGATGCTACTAGCCCCAGCCGCTGACGATGCACGTCGCCTTAGTGCACTTCAAGAGTTTAAGCACCAGTGACCACCAAGGTTCCGTGGGGAGACGGACCCCCAGGTAGCTAAGAACTAGCTGGAGGCAGTTGTACGGGTTTTCAGGTTAGTGAGGACACCAGCAGACCTCATGGTGATCCTCACAGCGAGCCTACTGCACGCGGCAGTGGGCCGATGGTGGAGCTTGATGCTCCAGGTTCATGATGAGGCATCTCTTATTTGGTCGGACTTTGAGAGCCTATTCCACTCAGAGTTTGTCCCAGCCACCCTCCGTGCAGTGCACATCCAGGAGCTTCTTCAGATGTGGCATGGCAGCTTGACGGTTGCCCAGTACTCGGCGAGATTTACCGATCTCTCGCGCTACTTGACAGACATGGTACGAGACCCATTCTTACGGGCCCGGACCTTTGAGCAGGGATTGAGGCATGAGATCAGGGAATCTCTGATCTCCCTCATCATTCTGACCAAGGCAGGAGTACTAGAGTGAGACCTTTTGATCGAGATCTTTCTTGCTGAGCCTTCATCAGCGCCGAGACCCACCGCAGGGCGGCATGTAGCAGAGTCTTCTGCAACAGGCAGTCGACGGATGACTCATGGGTCCAGGTAGACCAGACCCTCTGGAATAAGGCATTAGGACACTGGCTCAGCTGTGTGGGGCACACAGCGCAGGGCCAGTCTTTCGAGAGGCAGGCAGTGCTACGCATGCAGCGGGCAGGGCCACATGGCTCGTGAATGCCCGACCTGCCGTGCCGAGGAGCAGCAGACGGTTGAGGGGCCACCGAGGCAGAGGTAGAGGGTCGACCGTGGTGGTCTGCAGGGGGTAGCCGAATGAGGCAGAGGAGATGGCCGAGCAGCAGGTGGTGGGGAACGCTTTGAGGCTCTACCACCACCACCAACAGGAGGTCCACCCCGACCACGGGGAGCTGGCGGGCAGAGAGAGGCAGAGCTCCCAGCAGCAGAGGCATATGACCACGGCGCGCCCGAGATGATTTGAGGTACTATCTATGTCTATTCCAACATTCTATAGTTCTTATAGACACTGGAGCGATTCATTCTTTCATAACTGCTGCACTTGTTCGGAGCTCAGAGATTCCGATAGAGCCATTGGCTCGATCCTAAGGGTAGAGACTCCTACGGGAGCAGACTCGATGATTACGCAATGGTTCTAGCAGTGTGAGCTTACTCTAGGAGGCGAGATCTTTGTCTGTGATCTTCTTGTTGCGGCGTCGAGCCCTTACGACATCAACTTGGGCATGGATTGGTTATCCACAGTCCATGCTCAGATTGACTATTTTAGGCACAAGGTGCGATGTGTACGCACCGACGGGAGAAGGTTCACCTTCACCGGTGAGAAGGGAGCCTTCGCAGCACAGGATGGACTCTCGCAGAGGAGAGGAAATCCCATCACTCATCAGTTGGCTAGCCTCATCCTAGGAGCAATTGACGTGCAGAGTCCTAGTTTTCCTGCAGTGGTGGATCAGTATGCGGACGTCTTTCCCGACGACGTTCCAGGACTACCTCTTTGCAGAGAGGTAGACTTTTATATTGATCTGTACCCCGGGACAGCCCCGATATCCACTCCAGCATATCAGATGGCTCCCACCAATCTTTGAGAGCTACCAGTACAGTTGGAGGACTTGCAGGGCAAGGGATTCATCCGACCCAGTGTTTCACCCTGGACTTCCCCGATATTGTTTGACAAGAAGGCAGACGGGAGCTTGTGACTTTGTGTCGACTATCGTCGCCTGAACCAGGTGACAATGAGGAACAGGTATCCACTACTAAGGATTGATTACCTCTTCAATCAGCTCAAGGGAGCACGGTGGTTCTCGAAGATAGACCTCAGGTCAGGCTATCATCAGCTCAGAGTTCAGGACGAGGACGTGCAGAAGATGGCCTTCAGATGTCGGTATGGCCACTATGAGTTCTTGGTTATGCCCTTTGGCATAACCAATGCTCCAGAGGTGTTCATGGGCCTCATGAATAGGATCTTTCAGCCATACCTTGATCGATTTGTCGTAGTTTTCATCAACGACATTTTGATTTACTCGACGACTGAGGAAGAGCATGCCTACCAATTACGGCTTGTACTAGACACACTCAGAGAGTACCAACATTATGGAAAGCTCTCTAAGTGTCAGTTCTAGTTATTTTAGGTCCACTTCTTGGGGCACGTCATCTCTGAGGTGGGAGTTGTGGTGGATCCTACGAAGATCGAGTCAGTGCTAGTTTGGGAGCCACCAAGGAGCGTGACGGAGGTGCGGAGTTTCTTGGGACTAGATGGATACTATAGGAGATTTGTTCCAGATTTCTCCAGAGTTGCGGCACCACTCTCAGATTTGAAAAAGAAGGGGAAACCCTTTGTGTGGTCAGACAGATGCCAGTAGAGTTTCCAGGAGCTGAGACAGAGATTGACCAGCGCACCTATCTTGAGGTTGCCGGAGGAGGGAGTAGGGTACGTAGTCTACTGTGATGCATCAGGGACCGGACCCAGATGTGTCCAGATGTAGGAGAAGGAAATGATTGCTTACGAATCATGTCAGTTGAGGCCGCATGGGCAGAACTATGCCACCCATGACCTGGAGTTAGTAGCAGTGGTCTTCGTTCTGAAGACATGGGGACACTATCTGATGGGGGAGCGCTTTATAGTCTTTTCTGACCATCAGAGTCTCAGGTAAATCTTCTCTCAGAAGGACCTGAACTTGAGAGAGTGACGATGGATCGAGTTACTCCAGGACTATGACTTTGAGATAGTCTATACTCCTTGGAAGGGGAACGTAGTAGCCGATGCTCTTAGTAGGAGGACGGACATTCAGCTGCTTGAGGAGGTGATGGAGGAGCTAGCCTCTTTGCATATATCCTTCATGGATAGATATGGAGCAGCCTTCTTTCAGTCACTCACAGTCACTCCTCCACTACTGCAGCGGGTCAGAGAGGCACAGTGTGGGGATGCTGACTGTTAGACGCGACATGCACAGATATCCTCAGGACAGGCACCTGATGGTTTCTCCTTTGGAGTAGAGCACGACGTCCTTTTCAGAGGACATACCTTGGAACCAGTTTCTTTATGGGAGGAAGTGCTGAGAGAGTTCCAAACTTCTCCATTGGCGGTACATCCTGGAGTGGCGAAGATGTACCAGGATCTCAGACGACAGCACTGGTGGCTGGGCATGAAGAAGGCTGTGGCAGAGTTCGTTTCTCGATGTCTCACCTGCTAGCAGGTGAAGGTAGAGCATTAGGTACCAGAAGGCTTCGTACATCCCTTGGAGGTCCCGGAGTGGAAGTGGGATGGGATATCTATGGACTTCATGACTGGACTTCCGCGCACTTCTAGAGGTCACAACTCCATTTGGGTGATTGTCGACCGACTCACCAAGTCGGCTCACTTCTTAACCATCAGAGAGCAAGGACCAATGGAGAGCTTGGGGCGTCTCTATGTTTAGGAGATTGTACGGCTTCACGATGTGCCATCATCTATCATCTCTGATCGTGATGCTCGCTTTACTTCCCAACATTGAAAGGGGTTGCAGGAGGCATTCGGGACACAGCTACGTCTGAGCACCGCCTTTCACCCTCAGACAGATGGTCAGACAGAGAGGGCCATTCAGACTTTCGAGGACATTCTCCGAGCATGTTTCCTTGACTTTTTTCATAGCTGGGAGGACCACATACGCTTGGTAGAGTTTGCATACAACAACAGCTACCACTCCACCATCGGGATGGCACCATCTGAGGCGTTGTACGGCCGACCTTGCAGATCTCCTTTGTGTTGGATAGACCCTCGGGAGTCAGCACTCGTGGGACCGGAGATGGTCTAGGCCATGACAGAGAAGGTATAGGTCATCCAGGAGCGGATGAGTACAGCTCAGAGCTAGCAGAAGTCTTATGCTGACAGGAGGCGGAGGCCACTAGAGTTCGAGAATGGCGACCACATCTTCTTGCGAGTCTCACCTCGACGTGGATTACGGAGATTTGGCCGAGGTGGCAAGTTATCTCCATGCTTCATTAGACCCTTCCAGGCCCTCAGCAGGGTTGGTGAGGTGTCTTATCGCCTGGATCTACCACCTCAATTGCACCGGGTGCACGACGTCTTCCATGTATCTCAGTTGAGGAGATACGTGCACGACCCGACACATATCATTGACCATGGGGAGATGGACGTTGATGATGAGGAGACTTTTGCGAAGGTTCCAGTAGAGATCGAGGATCGACAGGAGTGGGTCCTACATGGGTGATCGATCCCTATAGTGCGCATCAGATGGTAGCATGAGAACCTCTCGGAGAGCACTTGGGAGCGGGAGGCTCAGATGCGTGCTCAGTACCCACATTTGTTTCCCTAGTTTATGATGTATCTTTACGAGGACGTAAATCCGTGAGTTGGGAGTGATGTAAAGACCCGTAAAATTCAAGGAAATTTTTTTCTTAATATTCTTTGGAATTTTACATGAACACAGTTTCTAACGGCACCTGATTCTAAGGCCCGGTGTGCCCAGAATCTTTTTCCGAAGTTTGGCTCGGGTACGTTCAGTGATCGAACGAGTGGGTTTTTCTAACTTTTGAACCGATGCTCAGAATCGAATTACGAGGGCACCGATGGAATCGCAGCACCAGTATTTGATTAGAAACGGTTTTTCCAAAGTTGTGTTTTCTCGGGTGTGGTTTTTAATTTTTGGGGTTAAGTTAAGAAATAAAATAAAAGTGGTGCAACACTTTATTTTATCTCACTTAAAGCCACTTAAAGCCACTTACGCTAAGTTAAGCGGATAGGGTGGAACCCAAAATATCCTACCCACTTGGTAGGATATTTGTGGGTTGGGGCCCGCAAGAGCCCCACCTTTTCTTCCCCTCTAAATAACGCACCCGCGAAAACCTATTTTAAATAAAGTCAACCGGTGCATTTACTTAAATTCTAAACGCCCCTATTAATTTGGAAGTTAAGTCTTTACCATTAATTCATCAAATTAATGGTTCGTTTCTTAACTTTGAATTTCTAATTGTTGGCTTGAGAATAAAATAAGACGAATACTTGTTTCACTTGAGGGTTTCTTGTTGAGAGGATTGGGAGAAGCTCTCAAGCTTCAAGATCTTCATCCTTCTTCGCAAAGAATGCGAAGAATGCGAAAAACGCGAAGAACGCAAAGAACGTCGGCCTTCGACGAAGGGTGACGAAGAACACCGAACCTTTAGAGATCGACGACGCAACGCCGTGTACAGCGACACCAATGATTCTCCTTCCGCGACGTTCTTCCACGACGCTCCTTCCCCGTGACAACCTTCGATCAACAACCGATTGAGGTAGGTATTGCGGTTCTTTTAAATCTTTGTGAAATATATCCTTGACGTGGTTTCTTTTGGTGCATCTTAAAACTGTGTTTTTTTTAATCCTCAGAGTTTGTCTACGCAACGCCATGTACCAAGATGACAGTGGCACCCCCCTTCGGCGACGCGACGATCTTCTTCCATGACGGTTAATTCCGCGATGAACTCACGTTTGACGACACCGTTGATGTAGGGGTTGATTCATCTAAATATTTGTGATTTATACCCGCGGTGTTTGATTAAATATTTGTTGTGAGACTTTAAAAACTGCTAATGCGGTGGGTGCGGACCAACGAACAAGTCCGAACCCACCGCCCTTTTTGTTCTTGGTGTAGAGAATGGTGGACGACGAAAAAGTAAGCCGCACGGCTGATGTGAGGTCCTCACAGTGAAGGATGGGCCCTCGGAGGGCCATTGGCGAAGACGACGCGTTTTTCCGACCACCGGAACTCGTCCGGAGGTCCGCGGAGCAGCCCGCCGGTGCGCCGCCAGGAGGTGCCGCCGCGGATGATGCCGCGGCGGCAAGGCATGGTCCCACAACTGCGCAGGACCGGAGGGGGGACAGGACACGGCCGGCTGCCGCGTCCGCTGGCAAGGGCGGCCCCACGCAGGGCCGCGACTCCTTCACGCGGGGACAGCGTGCCCCCCGCCTGCGGCTCGGCCGTAACGGCTGAGTCGACCCACTGGTCACCCATCAAGTACCAGCCTGGTCGCGCCCAGGCCGGGCTAGGCCGACCCGGGGGGGGGGGGGGGGTTGGGATGGGTCAGTCCGGCCCCAGACCCCCCGTTTCCAGACCATTTTCGGTCTTTTTCCCATATCTTGGGCTACGGACCTTCGATCGATGCACCGTCAGCGGCGATGTGATCCTTGGATCGCGGTAGTCGTTTTGACATATTACACTCAAGGTTTTGGAGTACTTTGGGTTCGTCTGGGTTGGTTCGTACACGAAACCAACCGGGCCCTCGGAGCGGAAACACTCATAACTTGAGCTTCGGACGTCGGATCGACTTGTCGTCGACATTGATGGATTCATCTAAGTGAGACGGACCTTTTGGATTACTCCACTCGAAGTTTGGATGCAGGTGGAGTACGGTCGGGTTGGTTTTGACTTAAAAACCAACCGGACCCCTAGGATGAAAAAGCCAATAACTCTCAGACCGGGCGTCCGATTGACGTGCCGTCTGTGGCGTTGAGTTCCTGCTGATGATACGGAACTTTTGGATACACCAACTCCGGACTATGTGTCAGTTGATGTATCCGCCTCATGGCTCGTGGTGCGGACCCTCCCGAACGAGCTTGTTGTGTGTGGAATCCTAGAGCTAGTTGCGACTGCGATGATGACGACGACGACTGTGCAGAGATCCTTAGTGGATTTGACGGCGACGACTACATCACTATGCGATCCTACGTAGATCAGTGCTACAGATCCTGTGTCGGTCCGATATTGTGTGGGTCAGCCCTCAGCGGTCCTGTGTGGGCTAGCGCCTACAGAACCTGTGTGGGTCCGATCCTGTGTGGGTCATTGCGGGGGTTATTTACCTATCGATCCTGTGTGGGTCAGATCCTTTGTGGGTCATTGTGGGGGTTAGTTACCTATCGATCCTTTGTGGGTCTGATGGCATAGATGAATCAGTGGATATATCTGATCATCTCTATCGTCATACGATGAAGTATACCTGTGTGAGCTGAATCCTGTTTTACTTTCCTTTGTGGATTGTGTTGTGCTATCCTGTGTGGATTTCGTTTTGCTTTCCTGTGTGGACTGGGTTGTACTTGGGCTCGGATGTTGGAGCCGAACCTCAAATTTATGACTTAGGTATATGTATGGGTATATACCTAAGTAGAGTCGGATGTTACTTTGTGATTGTATCTTTCCTTTGTGGATTATCCTTTGTGCATTTTGGGAGACCATCAGGGGTCTCGTGGTCCCTACTGAGTAGCTTATACTCACCCCTACACGGGCTATGCATGCACTACATTGTGTTGGTTGCAGACGACTGATAGCGCTGATCGTGGTTGAGGATTGCGGAGCAGGACGGTACCTGGAGGTGGACCACTGGGCGAGACGTACTCGGAGTGGACGGTTGGACCCGAGGAGATGTGGAGGCTATCTGTACTCACCCTTCAGGTGGGATTCCCAGTGGACAGATCAAGGGTGCGACTTTACGTTTCAGTTGTTGTTTTCCCTTTCGAGTTGTACTTTCCTTTCAGTTTGGGTTTGCATACTGGACCACTTACTTTTCCACACTTACTGTTGTACCTAGTTTTTACTTAGTATTTACTTCTACTGCTTGCTTGTTCTATGTTGTTTGTTTACATTACAAAGGCAATGCCTTCCCTTTTTACCAGGATTTACACCTTGGTGCTAGTCGCCAGCCCCTGGCCTATGGAAGGAGGGCTTGGGGTAGTCACGACACGGGCCCCGAGGACAGGTCGTGACAGATCTAGCCTTTTTTTGGGTGTGTATGGGTGTCAGGAAACATACACGAGCATTTTATGTGGTATTTTCATTCCTCAATTTGGTCAGTTCATCCTAGTGCCATCAAGATGTATTGAGAACTACACCATCAGTATTGGTGGCCAGGTATGAAGAAGGATATTTCTGGTTTTGTTATGAGATGTTCCACCTATCAGTAGGTAAAGGTGGAGAATCAGCGGCCAACATGGATTTTACAGTAGTTACCCACTCCTGAGTGGAAGTGGAATGATGTCATGATGGATTTTGTGATAGGTTTACTGAGTTCACCATAACGGAATGATGCAGTTTGGGTTGTTATCGACATGATCACAAAGTTTGAACATTTCTTATCGATCAAGGAATCCTCTAGTGTTGATGATATTAGAAGGTTGTACATCTAAGAGATTGTACATTTTCATGGGGTAACACACTCTATAATTTCAAGTAGGGATGCCCGATTTAGATCTTCTGTCTGGAAATGATTACAGAGGGATTTGGCTACACATTTACTTCTGAGTATAACTTACCATCCCTAGACAGATGGCCAACCTGAGTACATGATTCAGGTTTTGGAGGACTTGCTTCGAGAATTTGTCCTCAATTTCAGGGGTTCTTGGGAGAGACATATACCCATAGTGGATTTTTCTTATAATAATATTTTTCATTCGAAGATTCATATGGTACCATATGAGGCTTTGTACAGTAGGACATGCCAATCAACCCTATTTTGGATAAAGGTATGATAGACATCTATGATGGGACCTCATCTTGTCTAGGAGACCACTCAATAGGTGGAGTTTATTCGAAAGAGGATGGATACTGCATATTCTTTTCATAAATCTTATAATGATCGATGAAGATGAATTTTGGAGTTCGAGGTCAAAGATTAGGTTTTCTTACGTGTCACACCGAGGATGGGACATAGGAGGATCACGAGACAATTAATGATTTCACCAAGATATGATGGGTCGTTTGAGGGTTTTGAGAGAGATGGGTTGGTTTCCAATCGGTTGTAGTTACCTTAGAGGTACTAGTCTTTGCACGAATTCTTCCATGTTTCTTAGCTACGCCATTACTTTTCAGACCTGTCTCATGTTATTCAACTTGAGGAGGTTGAGTTGGACTTGGATGTATCCTTCAAGGAGCAACCAATTCGGATTTTGGATCGCATGACGAAGGTTCTTTGTGGCCGGTCCGTTACTCTTGTATGGGTGCTATGGAAGCACGGGTGAGTATAGGATGAGACTTGGAGGAGGGAATCCAATTTAAGATCCCAAGTGGAATGATATGTTTGATGTTATTTCTTCGCTACCCTTGGAAGGGAAATTCGGGGATGAATTGATTTAAGGGGGGATGTTTGTAAGAACCCAGACCTTCATTTTAGTTATGGATCTTTATTTCAGGTTCATTTAGTAAAACAGAAGAGTTAGAAAATTTTATATGTACATGACGTGTACTCTTGATTACACATCATATAGCCAATTGTCGCGTGTAGCCATGTATGGGCCATGTAATGGCCTAGAACAAGGCCATGTGGCTGACCTTACTGATCGCCTAAAGTGGGATCTGGATGAGGCTAGTACACTCTATATACATTAAATGAAAACATTGTGTACTTTTCCTTTTATTTGATTAATCAGATCAGGGTCGCATCTCATCATTAGAACAAACTTCTTCTTCCCATGTCCCGTATAGGATAGTGACGTATGGTCGAAGATCTTTGAGCTCCTCATGTTCCTCCATCTGAGCTCCAATTGAGACACCTCTAGTTGCGTTGGATTCATATCGGTGGGTTTTCTCTTTTCCTAGAGCCTCTGTTCCTTGTTTCTCGTCTCTCATGAGTTATCGATGGTTGATAATTTTTACACTTTTCATATATCTACATCAATCTATGCCGATTCAAGGGATGAAGTTCAAGATTGTTCATCATAAAACATCATGGTTGTCGTTTGTGCATTTCTTCAATTGTCCTTGGATTATATATTCTTAAAGATCGAAATACCAATGGCATGGTATTGTGTATTTTGGATTTTGATGCTGTTAAATACCTTTTATAGTTTGGATATTTTATTAAGGGTTGATTCCAATGCATAATACTTTATACCCTTTTTTATGGGACACCCCATGTGTGCGTTCCCTTGTTTGACTATTAGTGGTTGTTTGGCATCAGTTTCCTATGAGGCATTTAGTGATTTCCATGCCTTGATTTGTTAGGATGGAGTTAATTGAATATATTTGATGCCTTTTTTATGCTTTGATTAAAGCTGAGACATGTAATAGTTTGAATTGCATGTAGAGCCTTTAATGAATATTGTATGTGAGGTTATTTTCCTTCGACCATGAGATCCTTGCACTGGGATATCTGTGGGGGTTTCCAAGTTTATTTACATAGGACTGTGAGTTCCATGGTATAGATTTTGACCCTGGGTATAATGTCCATGAGAGTTACCTGGAGTTCATTTATGATTTTTCAAACTACGTTGACCCAGAGGGTATTGACCGTGAGAGCTACCCGGAGGTCATGTGTAATTTATTGATGGCATGTGGACCCATGGCCATTGACCTTGAGAGCTTCTTAGGTGGTCATTTTAAATTGATTAGTGTTATGACAAACCAAAGGTGTTAGACCATGAGATATTTCCCATAGGGTTGTTATGAATGATTGATTGAATAATTATGACATGTCTTCCAATCCAAAGTACAAGATTGGATTTGGTTCACTTTTTTTAGACGGTCGTATTTGACATCTTCATTGATTCTATTACATAAGGGATATAGTTATTAGGTTAGATCGCGAGGTTAAATTATTCAATGGATTGAATAATTATTAAACATAAATGAATGTAATTGAAAACAATTGGATTATTTACTTTTGGGTACTTCGTAGTTTATTTCTTCATTTATATATATTACCTTTTATATATATTCACTGATAGTTTGCACAATACTTTCTGTGGTTGCCTACTGTGTTTTGTCTCACACCATTTTTGGCACATGGTTTTGGATGCAAACAAATTATATTGTTGTAGTTATAGATACGTTCAAGCTCCCTTCTTCATCATGTACTTGATTTCTATTGGAAATAGATATTATGGGAGCAAGATAAGGCTTGAGATTCTGTTGGAGTTTACTATTTTCTATACATTGGTTTCGGTATTGTATTTCCAGTGTGGTGACTTTTTTTTGATTATTTCCTTGATATACGTGGCATGCATCATTTATTCATATATGCTACAGTTTTTTATACTTTTAGTCTTCCATTTTTTACATCTATTGTATGTTATTACTACTTCTGATACTTTTTACTATTTTTGTCCACTATGTTACTCTACCTATGAGGGAATAGTTTATCCACTATCAAACTGACAGTGCTCACTTCTAGTCAGTAGCCTATGACCTTTGGGGAAATATGCTTGAGGCCATGTGATCAACTTGGTATGGGTCACCTTTGGGCGGCACCCAATTCCAGGATGTTGCAACCGGTTTGATGTCATTGGAGTCTTTGGGATTTTTGGTCTTTTTATTCCTTTGGTTAAGTCACTTGGTTTGCGATTGAACTATGATATGGTGGGTGTCTTTGTTATATATCATTAGTTATGTTTCAAGTGGAATTTGTTTACTCTATTATCATATATAGGATCATTTTTTAATTTTATTATGGTTTGGATGTTTATTTTTTAAAGGTAAAATCATCCCACAAATGTTATTGATTCCCTTGGAATTTATTTTCAGCCTTTGGTGTCTTGGGGATGTCACCTAAGGATAGTATCACCCAACACATCTTCCCCTGAAAATGGGTGCGGGAGGGATGTTACAATTATCATGGATAAGTGGATATCACTATAGGATTTGAACAGTCATATGATATAGTATATTAAATAGGATATACTAGAATACTTTTGTGTATTGTGGTGAAGAGAAATTTAAAGAGTTACATTAGCTATCATAACCAAATTCATATCACCTTATCCTAAAAATGATTAGGATGTACCGGTATACAGTAATGTAAGTAGTTAAATTATTTCAAGGATTTTTTTGGAAATGCTTCCAATGATGATGGTGATGAAATTTAAAAGTTTTTTAAGTAAACAATAAAAGTTTTCATTATAACATTTAATGTTATGATGTTATGAAGTTTTAAAATGTTCAAAGTGTTAAATGGCTATGAATATGTTTCCTATATTACACCATTATTAATTATTGATTAATTCATATATATTTATAACTAAATTGTTCATGGGTGGAATTTATCATATAGTCACATAGATATATGGCAGGTATTATATATGTAGGTGATGAGTTAACAAAGCCTAAAAATTACAGTCGACATAAGGCTAATCTGGCAGTTTATTATATACGATATGATAAAACGATTCTTATATAGGCATTCTTAAATATTAATAAATGAGTTTTAAGGATATAATATTCATCATAATATATGAAAGGAAATGTTCACTTTTTCATTCTTCCACATTGGCAGCATATATGTATATACTAATACACATTTTTCTGAGTGTAATGATAATTGACCTCTCAAGGTATAACTTTGAGCAATTAATAATCAATGTTATTAATTATTTATAATAGGTTATTATTAAATTTTAATGTCATCATGAGTATTATTCTTATATATAGATATTAAATATTCTCATGAGCCACAAAAAGGGGTTTTGTGCTCTAGAAGACCCACTAGGTATACCACCTAGAGTGTTATACAAAATTATTTGGTTTTCTAGGGGTGAATGGATCATATTTGATTCCACAATACCTAAGGTTGGTGAGATACCTATCATGGGAAACTTTTTATATTGATACACTACTTTCATAATTCTACATATTGACTTAGCTAATAAAGGGGTAGTTATGCATTTCACTGATTATGTCACCAATTGTAGCTTAACTAAGATGGTATTTTTCATCTTGTATGATGTATATGATATATGGGCATTCAAATGAGATAGGCTATGAGACTGTGTGAACTCACCAAAATATTACATATCTATCCAGATAAGGGACATATGTTGTACTTAACCATATGGGTGAATGACATGTGATATATTCACCAACTAATTTATTCTATTCTCTATGAATCAAGAACATATGAGTTGGATTTATGGGATTGACATGGTCTGTGTCCTATGGTCACTCGATGTCATTGATAAATGGAAAATATGAGAATTAATGTTTTTATATGATGCACACTAGTGGACACATTCATATATATACATGTGTTTGATATAGATCATTCTAGATTATTTTATAGCTTGAGCAGCATTGATTCTTTTTTATAGGCTTTTGTTTGCTTACATCCATGAATCCAGCTATTCAAATTTATTATCATTGTTTTAAATGTTAGTGGGGTCACACATTTTGGTTAACTGAATGGGGATTGAGTTTGGCTCAGAAAACCACTCTAAATCTGTTTTCGAGTAAATACATAATGATTTTGGATGGGTATTCACAATTTATTACATATGGTGTAGTACATCGTGAAATTAATGATTACTATACAAAATTATTTTGGATAATATTGCAAATGAGTTTTGGATATGGTTTTATAAGTTATTGTATATGACACGATATAAGGTGAAATATATTTAAGTCTATTAGGATTTAGTGAAACTGGGATATTAAAGGAGATATTCCATAAATAATTATATATATGTTGTTTTTATGTGTGTGTTGTGTGGTATTTTAGGTAAATTATTATTTTCATGCATTATGGTTTCATATTTTCATGCTACCTATGACTTTTTTTAATCATCTATATTGAAAATCATTTATAAGGCATTATATGAGATATAATGAAATGGAGGAGAAGGATTCATATGATGAATGCACAAGTCAAAGAATTTATTCATGTGTTATAACACATGAGTAAATGCATCAGCACTCAAGGAGCTTCCATGAGTGATTATATATATCATATCCATGTGATGGGAGTCGGTGTTTTTCATTTTCACGTTGTTTGGTAGAGACTCCCATTAATGTGTATCTCTAGTCATCCTCTTACATCCCCTTTGTAGGTGTTAGCACATCCTGGAAGAAGAATAGATCCCATCCGAATGTTAGATGATTCAGTGTAGCCTGTGGATACACTATGGAGATGGGTTTTCTTTTGTCTTCCCATAATGATTACTATAAAACCAATGTGATAATGGTTGTGGTGTTGCAATTTCTCTTCAGAGTATGGTAATCATAAATATAACATGTTATTAATTTTTATTTTTGTGTAGGTTTAATATTTATTACATGGGTGATATTGAGAAATGATTGAAATGACTTCCACATATTCAAATAATTATTATAAAACTCATTTTAAACCACTTATATAAGTATAAATTAGTATTTGGACTGACCTACTAAATTATATCACATGTAATTTCAAGCATTTTTTTATTGTTATACTTTTTTGAAACCAAACAATAAAATATATTAATGGTCAAAATACATGATTACAAAAGGAATAATGGAAAAATGTAATCCATCAAACCAAAAAGAACTTGAAAAATATCCTTGAATTGGGAAACATTATTTTATGCTATATATCCTTCTCTCCTCACATGGGAAATGTTGCGTTGGATTGAAAAATACACAGAAGACCAAATATCCTCCACCAATATCCCAAGTATAATGAAAAATATGGGTATCAAATATGTTAAGGAATGAAAATTTGACTCTAATTCAATTTCTCACAAACCCAAATGCTTCAAAAAACACAAACCCAAAAAAACTAACTTAGCAATTGAAATCTGAGGACTTCAATATACAATAATTTTATTTCTATGGATCCTAAAACATGGCCCAGGTAGAACCGACCAACAACCCCTACAACCACATAGTATTCATCAAACACCATCATATTAATGGTAACCAGAACTGTCCCTATTGTGTGTAGTATCCAATAATGAATTACATATTGTTACACTCTAAAAGAAACATCTTCCTTTTGATTCCTCTTAATTTCAATAAAATTGATAGACCTTTGCATCAAAACAATTGCATGCGAGAATTTTTCTTGGGAAAAAATATCACTATGTCATATTCAAATAAACCATAAAATCTTAAGAATCTATTAAAAAACATATGTATTCAACAAATTATACCAACTTTGATATTCATCTGTCTAACTTATAATATAAAAAGGAAATAGAACAAGGTTCTTCCCACATAATATCAAAATTATTGAAATTGACTGACATAAAAACAGTGCATGAATATTTTTTTCCATACTATTACTCAATTGCAGAAACTGTTGTGAAGTGGAAATATGATTTGAAAAATTAAATTTTAAAACTAGAAGAACATTTATAATGAATGTTTTCCAAAATATTTAATTATATAAAAAAACAAAGAGATAAAACCCTCTTCCAAGAGACATCACTAGATATAATGCCTCTATTCATAGTCTAACCCATCTGGTTCAACCTAAACAAGAAATGAAAGAAGCTAAGCACAACATCAACCTTATGGGAATTACACACAGCCTATCCCCTCAAGTTCAGTCATAAGAATAGAAAAAAGACTCTCTAAGGAAGCACTCTCAGTCAATTCCCCCTATAGTCAAACGTGATAAAAGACTCCATGTGGAAGCTCACATGGTCAATTCCCCTTATAGTCTAAAGAGATTTATGACTCTCTCAAGAATCTCACTCAGTGAATTCCCCATATAGTCTAAAGTAATTCAAGACTCTCTAAGGAAGCTCACTCGGTCAATTCCCCCTATAGTATACTACACAAGGTTTTCACGGACCTGTGTACATCTAGCGAGAATAAGGATGCAATAAGGTCAATGTAAAACTGAAGAACTACATGGATAATAAGTCTACAACATAACAACATGTTAGAAATACAAGTTGTCACTCCATCCTACAACTCTAGGCATGGAAACAGGAAAGGCAGCCTAACCAGCTAAGGAAGACAAATTCCCATAAACAGAACATGCCTGGAAAATCTCTTCCAAAGCATAACATTTAACCCTATTCACATTAAAATATCCTCTACTCAAGAATACAAGCATAATAGGCAATTATCAATGCTAAAACAGTAAACTCGCAATACCCCATTCAAGAGTATTGGTAAAAATTGCACATAATACTCAAATAATTTCAATGGGAATGTACAAACCACCTAACTTAGCATTGGGAGATCAATATACTTGAATCGCAGGGACTGAATCACCTTATAACTCTGAAGATCTACAAAAATGCACAAAAAATCTCAACTGAGAAAATATCACGAGAGAGGAGAAATCAAGGGATGGTGCTCTCAGAGAAGAGAGAGATCACTGATGCGATTCCAACGCAATCAATGGTGTTTGATTCGGAGGACAGACAATCGCTCGGGGGCTTGTCGAAGATATATGGTCGTACAGATTCTCTCAGACAAAGAAGCTGAAGAAGAAGACGTTTCTGTCGATAAAATGCCACCCCGGTCTATTTAATCAAATAAAACAAAATACACGGCGTGTACTTCATGAGTATATGACGTGAACATTCCTTTTCCATAATCCTCTTTAGGCGGCCTCCAAGTCACCCCACACGACTAGCACACGGCTACCCACAGTAACTGAGTACACAATGTGTACTCATAAAGTACATGGCGTGTACTTAGGAAATTTCCAAAAACTCCTCGTTTTCCACAAAAACACCAGAAAAAGGAAAACATACCTTAAATGAAGGTCCAGGTTCTTAGAAAATTTCCCCCTTAACGAAATTTATCCCTGAATTTCCCTAGTATGGCGGTGCAGAAGATGAAACCCCAAACATCTCCAGCCACTGAAAACGTACATCGGCCTCCCTCTCCCAAGTCTCATCCTATACCCGCCCGTGCTGCCATAGTACCCATACAAGAGGAACAGACCAGCCACAGAGAAAATTTTTACTTCAATAAACTATCAAAATAGGGTGCTCCTCGAATGAGGCATCCACCTCTAACTCAACCTACACGGGTTTAAAGACATGAGATGGGTGTGAGAAGTATCTTCGAAGCTAAGAAACGTGGAAGACGTCATGCATAGACCAGTACCTCTGAGTTAACTGCAACGAATAGGCGACCGGACCAACTCTCTCCAACACCTCAAATGGTCCAACCTATCTCGGTGAAATCTTACACTATCTTATAATCCTTCTATGTCCCAACCACGGTGTGACACACAGGAAAACCTGATCCCCATCCTCGAACTCCAGAGGTCGTCTCCGGCGATCAGCGTAAAACTTCTGTCAAGACTGTGTAGTAACCATCATCTTCCAAATCAAATCTATATACTCCGTGGTCTCCCGGACAAGATGAGGTTCCAACATAGCTGCCTCTCCTGCCTCCAGCCAACATAAGGGTGATCAGCATGGACTACCGTACAAATCCTCATAAGGTACCATCTGAATAGTTTCATGAAAACTATTATCGTAGGAAAACTCCACAAGAGGTATGTGTCTCTCCCATAAACCTCCAAAATCTATAATGCAAGCTCAGAGCATTTCCTCAAGAAATTGAATCGTATGCTCAGACTAGCCATCTGTTTGGGGTTGATAAGCTGTACCCAAAAGCACATGTGTACCCAAAGCCTTTTGAAGCCCCTTCCAAACCTGAGAAGTAAAAGGGGGATCCCTGTCTGAAACAATGGAGTGTGGAACTCCACGTAGACATAAAATCACTCGGATATACAACTATCCCAGCTCATCAACACTGAAGGTATTTTTGATCGGAAAGAAGTGTGCAGCCTTCGTGAGTCTTTCAATGAACAACCACACTGCATCATTCAATCGAGGTAGCCTTGGCAAATCGGTGACAAAATACATCCCAACATCATTCCAGTTCCACTCTGGAATGGGTAGCTGCTGTAAAATCCATGTTGGTCACTGATGTTCCGCCATTACCTACTGACAGTTGAAACAACTCATGACAATACCAACAACATATCTCTTCATACCTGGCCACCAATAATGACGGTGTAGATCATGATACATCTTGGTGATGCCCAGATGAACTGCCCAAACAGAGGAATGAAATTCTTGCATCAGCTCCCGCATATGTCTACTGGAACCCAAACGCGCCACTAGAAATGCAATATCTCATCCTCGTCTATGGTCCATCTAGGAATAGGGTCATCTCCTGACATTCTTTACTGCAGGACTAGTCCTTCTGAATCTGATAGCTTCCTCATTTGCAGTAGATCATGAAAAGTATAGGTAACAACTATAGAAGATAAAAACTTTTTCCCCTATCTGTTATGCACCTCCAAATGCATCTCAGAGAACCGAGCCATAAGATTCCACTCACTGATGGCCTCCCAAACTACCTGTAACTGAGTCCTCCTTCTCAACACATCCTCAATTGAGTTTCCTTTCCCAGACATGTAGGAAAGCTCAATGTCAAAATACTGAAGATACTCATCCAACCTTCACTGTCTCAAATTCATATCACGATGAGTGAATATGTACTTGAGTTTTTTGTGGTCAATGAAAACCAATAAATTATCTCCCAGAAGGTAATGCCTCCAATAGTGTAAGGCATAAACAACTGCTGCTAACTCGAGATCGTGTGTCAGGTAATTCCTCTCATGTGGCCTCAACTGCCGAGACCCATACGCTATGACTCCATATCCTTGCATAAGCATTGCTCCCAGCCATATACCTGAATCATCACAGTTAACATTATAGCTTTTTCCCGGCTCTGGAAAAACTAGTATCAGTGCTGAAGTTAACATCCCTTTTATCTCCATAAAGGATGACTCACAAGAATCTAACCACAAGAACATCACACCCTTCTTAGTCTGACCCATTATTGGTGCTGCTAAGCCATAAAAGTCATGTATGAAAAATCTATAGTATCCAGCCAGACCTAGAAAAAATCATACCTCAAAGTAGTTTTTCAGATGATCCCAAGAAACTACTAACCTCACATTATTTGGGTCTACTGATACTACTATCTCTGAGATAACTTGACCCAAGAATTGAATATGATCCATCCAAATGTGTCATTTTGATAGCTTAGATTATAAATGATTCTCTCTTAGTGTACTCAGAATGATCTCAAGATGTGTGTAATGGTCGTGTAGAGTGTGAGAGTACACCAAGATATCGTCCACAAAGACAACCATGAAAGAATCCAAGTACAGATGGAACACTCGTTTCATCAGTGCCATTAAGACTATAGGCACGTTCGTGAGACCAAACAATATAACCCCATACTTGTATAGACCACAGCTTCTTCGGAAAGCTGTAAGTGGTATATCAGATGGTATAACGTGCAACTAATGGTAACATGATCTCAATTCAATATTCGAGAACACTTGATCTCATCGAAGCTGATCAAATAGATCATCAATCCTCAGTAATGGGTATCGTTTCTTGACTATAAAATAGTTCAAATTCTGATAATCCACATAAATCCTGAGAGAACAATATACCTTCTTCGCAAACAAGACAGGAAAACCCCAAGAGGAAGTACTGGGTAGAATTATACGCTTTTCCTACAACTCCTCCAACTTCTTCTTTAGCTCCTGTAACTCCGGTGTAGACATCCTGTAAAGATGAATGGACACCAGTGCTGCTCCTAGAACAAGCTTAATCAAAAACTCTACCTCTCGCTCTAGAATTAAACCTAAAATTTCCTCTAGAAATATGTCTATGAAACGATCCACCACTGGTGGAAAGTCTATATGTGAAGTCCCATGGTCGTCTAGATACATAATATAAATCTGGGTCGTAACTCCTCCAAACCCTTGATTCTCTGGTCCATCTTTTCTCGCCTGAACATCCAATTCACCCTTATGAAGAAACGATCCACCCTCTTGTGATATGAAACTCACCCTATGACAATAGAAATAAAAAAAATGATGAAAGGGAACTAACCCATCCATTCTAATAATGATATCATAGCCTGTTATTTCTAGGAAATAGAGATCCCAAAGGAAGTGACACCCAACAACCTCAAGAGGGAACTCCTTGTACTGACATACACTAGATGTTATCATCCCCAAATGAGTGTCTAATGTCAAGATATCGGATGAAGAAAAGATATAGATCCAAAGGCTCTCCATAATAGCGATAGATATAAATCTATGGGAAGCCCTTATGTAGAAAAGGGTAGAAGATAAAACTGAGGTAACTATAATGGTACCACAAATTATAGAGGGTCTGAGATCCTACTTCTTCTGGGTCTGCTCCACTGCAAAGGTCTGGCCTACTCCATGGCCCTGTGACCCTGCCTGACCACTCTAAGCAGATGCATCCTACTGTCACTGATATCCTAGCGACTGACCACCATGGAGGCAACCTCCACCTCGGCCTGAATGGTCGGAAGAACTCTAGTTCCCAGACTGGTGAGATATTGGTGGCATTGTTCCTGAACGAGGAGTCAAAGAAGAACCACTGTCACGATCTTCTGGTGAGAAGATCTGACAGAATCACTAGAGATTCCCCATATTACCACAAGATCGGCACTCCACTAGGTCCCTCGAGCAATGTGGCCTTGTGTGACAACTCCTCCCACACTGGTATCACACCACCTAGATACCAAAAGATGCATCCCACCTACTCTGATCTCCTTGTGTAGCCTCCCAACGGTGCTTCCTGCTATCGGCTGGTGGAGCACTACCCTGGATGTTGAACCTCCCTAGTACCCAGCTCTAGAATCTATCAGGTTACGATCTTTGATCAGAACCTAGTTGAATATAGAGGATATCAAAGTCAACATGAAGATGTTCACCTGAGATCAGATATCCTACCTGAGACCATATTTAAACTTCTGTGAAAGGAACAACTCATCTCAACCTAGGAAGGGTATAAAGTGTTACAGCTTAGTGTAACGAGAAGAATACTCTAGAACATAAAGAGTACCCTTCTCCAAACTAATGAGCTCTCAGGCTCGATCGGCGCTCAAGGACTCTAGAAATATGTAATTGAAAAAGGAGTGCTGAAACTCATACCAAGCCATAATCTGCTAGCGTCTTGCCTGTGAGATCACATCCCACCTCCTCTTAGCAGAATCCTGAAGCATATAGGTAGAGAGCTTGAGACTCTTATTTATAGGTGTCTCCAAATGCTCTAAGATCGTCAATATGGCTTTTATCCATGAATCTACAGCCAGGGGTCCTTCATCCCCTCTAAAAGTGGGAGGATGATGCAGCTGAAAGGCCCGCATCAATTCTACCTTCAACAGGTCTGAAGGTAGTGCCCGCTAAAAGATATGCATTGTCCTCATAAAACCCTCCTTGAACTATGCATCAGCACCTATTTTAGGTATAACATCTTGTGCCAGGACTGTCACAACTGGAAGATCTGAAGGAAGTACCTGAACAGCTATATTCGGCGTCTGATCACTGCCCTGTAACTGGAAGACAATCGGAGGAAGTCTCAGTGGCATGACTCTGAAAGGTCTAACACACACCTTAGATCATGTTTAATAGGAACTGAAACATAGATGTGAAATAAGGGAACTAGAGAAGGAAAGCATTAATGTTTTAGAAAACATGACTACACAGTATGTATAAAGACTACACGGCGTGTTCCCTTAATCCATTCACATGGGCATGTGCTCCTACCACAACCGTTCGTGTAACACCCCTAACACACGGCGTGTTTTCCTAACACACAACGTGTACATGATGAGCTCCATCGACCTGTGTTGTTAGTGACATGGCCGGATACACGTCTCATACTGCACGGCGGGTTCAACATGGACAGGACGTGTATAAGAAGAGATTCTGCCAACCGATGTTGTTAGCTACACGACCGACTGCATGGGTTACACTACACGACATGTTCTTTCCTAACACATTGTGCACTTGAAGGATTTCTCCTTCCCATGTTGTTAGTTACATGGACGGTGATATGGTCTTACAACACGACTTGTACATCTGGTACACAGTGTGTGCTACCAAGGATTTCCTAACCCCCTGTCTCTACCCACACAGGCTGAGACACGGTTAGAGACTACATGGCGTGTAGTTATGAAAACTATTAATTCCCAAATAGAAGGACACACAACGTGTATTAAAAAATACATGTCGTGTATTCTGGGTTCTTCCAAATAGTAATCCTCAGAAACTACTACGAAGCCCAGAAAACATGGTAAAAAACATTATGGTGCCCAATTATAATCCATGAGGACCCATACTCCCTGAAAATAAGAATATGGTATCTTATAAATGATATAAAAAGGGGAAACAAGTCAATGATCCACCAAATTCCGGTGCGTGAGGGCCCATAACACCTCATAAGACAAAGTTCAGCGTTCATTCAATCAAAAAACTCCACAATGAAATAACCTATAAAATAGCAGGTATTCTATCAAGGAATCTATCACAACAACATGAATATTTAGTACAAAGCCTATCACAACAGCATGCAATCACTAATGCACCCAAAATGGAATGGATAGAATTCATGACATGTGATTTCTAACAAGTACCTATATGATTAATGAGATGGCATACCCTCATCTCATTAGGTTGCAACAGAAATAGAATCTCAATAATATCAACTGTAACAACAAAAAACATTTGTGTCACCCAACGGTGAAATCAAATCAACTGTAAAATTGAAAAACTAGAAACGTTTCAATAATCAAGGTAAATTAGATTTTCCTTGTACACAGGTTTGCTACTCCCAGGAACAACTTATTACTAATTACCTATTTCATCCTATCCCTAGCTATAGGCTCCAAATAGTAAGACAAGAGGAAAATAATTCCTTTGATACCACATTGTAATGTCCCAGTTCCAGAAGCCACCCAGAGGATCCCCATACCTGGTTGGTCACATGGCCTTAAGCGCATTTCCTCAAATTCCAGAGGTTGTCGACTAGTAGTGAGGGCCTTGGGTGTGATAGTGGGGAAACTATGACCTCATTGGAAGAGTACATAGCAGAAGTAAACAAGTATACAATGGTGGAAGCAGTAATAATCCATTAAACGGTAAACATCAGAAGTCTGATAGAGAAAAACAACTGTAGCACATATATAAATGATGCATGATACATATGTTTAGGAAAATAGCTAAACAAAACACAATGCTAGAATACAAAATTACTACAACAATGTAACTAAGAAAAAAAATAAATCTTTATCGTCATAAGGCTCATCTTGGTCCCATGCTCTCCAGCTCCAAAATATCATGTTCTTGAAGTAGACGGGCTCTTTCCGTTATTTATACCTGCAGTAGTATAATCTGTTTGGGCCCAAAACCATGACCCAAACAGGGTGTGAGAATAAATCCCAATAGGCAACTACCAAAAGATCTGTGCCTCACAGTTAGTGAATATATATGACAGGAACGAAGTGAAAAATAGTACTAAACAAGAAAGTACTCAACAAAAACCATTCCTACAGTTCAAGCAATCAATATCACATAGCAAGTAAATAGCTAATCAAAGAAGATAACCCTCTAGGAAGTACTTACTACGTAACACCTCTGGTTCAACCTAAACAACACAAGAAAGCAGTTAAGGACAAAGGCAACCCTCTGGTAAGTACACACAGCATATCCCCTCTGGTTCAGTCATAAGGATAGAACATAGACTCTATGAGGAAGCAGTCTTAGTCAATTACCTCTATTGTCAAATGTGATAAAAGACTCTCTGAGTAAGCTCAGATATCCAATTCCCATTATAGTCTAAAGCAATTTAAGACTCTCTGAGGAAGCTCACTCAGTCAATTCCCCGTATAGTCTAAAGTAATTCAAGACTCTCTAAGGAATATCACTCATTCAATTCCCCCTGTAGTCTACTACATCAGGTTCTCATAGCCATGTGTAAGTCAAGCGAGCATAGCAATGCAATAAGGTCAAATTAAACCTGAACAACTAGATGACTAATAAGTCTAAAACATAACAGCATGTCATAAATACAAGATAACACTCCATACTACAAATCTTGGCATGGAGACAGGCAAGGTAGCCTAACAGGATAACCAGGCCAAACAACAATAAATAGAACATGCATGGTAAAACACTTCCAAAGCATAACAATTAACCATATTCACATTCAAATACCCTCTACTCATGCATAAAAGCATAGTAGGCAATTATCAGGGCTACAATGGTAAACGACCAATACCATATTCAACGACATTGGGAACAATTGCACATAATACTCATATACTTTCAACGGAAAGGCACAAACCACCTACCTCAACATTGGGAGATCAATAAAATTCAATATCAGGGCTTAAGTCACCTAATAACACCAAAGATCTACAAAAACGCACAAAATTCTCAACCGAGAAAATCTCACGAGAGAGGAGAAATCGAGGGATGGTGCTCTAGGAGAATAGTTATGTCACTGATGGGATTCCATTGCAATTGACGATGTTCAATTAAGAGGAAAAACGATTGCTTTGGGGATCATCGATGATCCGTGACTGTACAGGTTCTCTCGGATGAAGAAGCCAAAGAAGAATATGTTTTTTTCTATAAGATGCAACCCCAGTCTGTTTAATGATAAAAAAATATACATGGCATGTACTTCATGAGTACATGACGTGTACATGGCTTTTCCATACTCTGCTTTAGTCGGCCTCCAAGTCACCCCAAACGGCCATGTGCAAGGTTGTTACATGGTTAGCACATGACTACCTACAGTAACAGAGTACACAACATGTACTCATAAAGCACACATCGTGTACTTAGGAAATTTCCATATACTCCTCTTTTTCCTCAAAAACACCAGAAAAAGTAAAACATACTTGAAAAGAAGGTTTGAGTTCTTACAGGTGAACTGTGGGGTGGTTATAGGTTGAAATCGATGCACTGACGAAGGGCAGACTCGGTGAATACCACCGCGTCTAGGAAATCTGAGACAGCCCGCTATCCATAGTCCGGTCTGTCCTAGTGGGTCGGACCCAGGTTGGGTCTGGTCGATCTAACCGGGTTGTACTGGACTTAGACCCAACAATCCACTTTTTAGTAAAATGAGCATAACTTCGAAACATTATGTCTGACTGACGATCTGTTTGTGTCATTGGGACACTCATGAAGAGCAGGTAAATTTGTTACACACTAAGGGGACTTTCTTGGATGATTTGATACAACTGATGGCTTGAGGAGTAGACTCTTTCTAAATCAAGCGCTCTACGAGCGAGAATATTATAGCTGTCTGTATCAAGACGACTATGATGAGTGGGTCTAGGTGATCCAGATGGCTCAAGAGAGGTGTGGGTCTAATTGATCATGCTGTCCAAAAAGACAAGCGGGTCTAAGTAATCTAGCTGTTCTATGAGATGAGTGGGTCTATGTGAACCAACTATCCCAAGATATGAGAGGTTATATATGATCCAAATGGCCCATATGAAGATCGGATCTAGGTGATCCAGAAGCCCCAAGCACTCATCAGGGATGAGTGCTTCAATAGAATATGGTGTTAATAATTACAAATATTAGTCTTTATTTCCTTAAATTAGAGTATACCTATGTGATATGTCCATTTATTATTGAATAATTTTCATTTGTGGCCTTTCGTTGTGGTTTGGGGTCGCTTCTAAGTACTTTGTTACTCACCGCTTCATGGGCTTCACCTGCACGTGTTGTGTCTTGTGAAGACGTTCGATGCTTTGATGTAAACCATGGTGGGCCAGGACCAGGTGGTAACTAGTGAGATCATACAGGCGAGGCATACTCATACAGCTTCTAGAAGTCACTCTACACCTACCCTTCATGTAGGGTTTGCAGTCGACATATCTTCAGGGACCATTATACTGTCTTGTTTTCCACTTGTCTTTTTTGGGATTTTATTCTCACCTCTTTACTTTCATCTTGTACAGTTATACTCTCTCTTGTTGTCTTAATGGAATGCTCATTTTCCATTTCAGTATTGTGTGTTTGGATTGTTAGTGTGTGTGTTTTTGTACATGTACTCGGAAAATGCCTTCCAGTTGTAGGTTGATGCCTTCAGTTCTAGTCACTAGCCCTTGGCCTTTGGGAGGAAGGATTGGGGTATTCAAGACATGAGCCTTATAGAACGGGTAATGACATGAAATTATAATTAATATTTTCACATAAAATCTAAAAATACAAGGGTAAAAAAACTAAACTAATCTACAAAAATTAACATATAAGTTATAATATCTGTATTAAGTAAAAAAATAAAATAAATATATGTAGATTTTTTTGAAATTTTGAAAAGTAAAAAAGAAATAAATATATGTTACCTATGATATTATGAAATTACTAACTGATTTCCCCCCAAATTATATCCTCATGATTGTTACGTATGCCACAAACCATTCCTATGGTATTGTCAACAATATTATCTATTAATATTTCCATGGAAGTAGGGATGGCACATAAATCTTCATCACCAAATAACATTTTTAAATATAAAATGATAAATGAAAACATATTTGGTGGATGTATAATATAGAAAATTTCATTTTTGTTTGTTTCCATGATAAAAAGGATTAGTTGTGTATTCCAATCTCTTTATATTAAATTTTTTCATACCCAATTCATCATGTCTGACACTATTGTTATCAATAAGACAAATATAAGGAAACACTAGAACTAAAGATTTAATGTAATCAGCCTCAGATATTTCTTCAATGATTTTGTAATATACACTTGATGTGGACGTTATGTTTCATTGCATGGAACTTGAAAAATTCAGTGCTTCTATGAACACAAATACACTACTATTATGAGTAGAACTTATATTATCCTGGTCTTTCATATGAAATGTATATCCATTAATGTTATACCAAAACCATGTTATCAAATTTATACATGGTTTTACTGCTAACCATATGAATGTTTCCAATACATATTATCTGCCATGAAATGTCTCTTTAAATTATGGATGAAATGTTTTTTTATGTTCATTTAAAATATTAATATCTTTCATCAATGGATAACATTATTTTAACACATTAACATGAAAAGTTATAAATTATTGAGCATAACCTTTGTTATTCAAGATGAATAAATATACTTCATATATATAGTCACTTACTAGTGATTTTATATTCAGCCCATAGATCCCCTTTCCCCCATAATTGACTTGTTCATGGTGAGATGCAGACAAACAGATGTGCTCTTATACAAACAAGTAGCTTGTAAAAAAATATTCAAACTCTTAAGAAATATAATTCTAAACAATAGAGGATTTGGGTAGTTAAATATTGTTAACATATCCCTTCAATATCTTTATATACCATTCCAAAGGATATATCTATCATTGATATACAGGTCGGAAAATCGTTATTTCTCACACCAAATGAACAACTACATTCACCATTATATCAAAAAATATATAAGAAAATACATTTCTAGTTGATAAATTACAGAAACTAAATCATTCTCCAAATTTTTAGATGAATTAAAGTCAACTACATTTAAAAAAATTGAATTGAAAAAGAAACAAACCTTAATGATAATAATTATCTCATGGATGAAAAATATTCTATGCAATGAAATTGGTTGGAGTTATTGCATCATGACATGAGAATCATGAGATTTCATGTCTGACAAATTCAAATATTTTAGTGACCCAATTTTTTTTACAATTGAAAAATAACCGTGTGGAACTTTAATACTATGGAGACACTGAAAAAATACAATTTTATCCATCATAGATAATTTATGAAAACATGGAGTTAGGTATGTTCATATTCCATTAGAAGTGGGGTGTAATTTAAAGCATATTCCCATTGAATTTAAGTACAATCCTACATTCAGCCCATATTTATTCTTTAATTTAATATATAACAATATTTCAATCATTGTGTCACATATAGTATTCTTCACACGCATGACATCAATGTTTTATTTGACTCATGATAACTATAATACGGAAGTTCAAAAAATATTGATCATTTCTTCCAAATATTTCTATCATTAATAGATCTTTGTGTCTTTTTGAATGTGATGTCATTTTTTTTACAATCTCAAAATATTGATTGGTGTAAAAAGGTTTTAGATCAATATAAAATTCTTGTGATCCATATAATTCCTTTTCTAATCTTCTATAAGAGTTATCCATAGACAAAAACCTCTAATGTCCCATGTATGCTATTTTTATCATGTTGTAATTGATAATATGAAGTTTGTTGTTCAAAAATTGGATAAGATTTATGCCCCTTAAAACAATATCAAATAAAATTTCCATATATTGGGAATCAATTTATAGTGAAGATAATCATAGCATGCTATAGAAAATGTTCTATTTTATAAAAATCAAACACTATAATACCTTCCTCCCATAAAAGTTTCCAATGACCAATTAATGGTTATAAGAAATCATTAATATTATTTTTTTGCTATTTTGGTCCATGAATCCTTAAAATAAACATGATATATTTCATATTCAAAACAAATTCAGGTGATTAGTTGTATATTACCAATAAAACAGATCATGGACTATTTTTATACTAAAGATTCGATATGGATTCGTTCCACCTATTCACAATCCATGTCTGTAACATCTAACCTCATTTCCAAATATATGAAATTATTGATCAATTTTCTTCCACTATGAACAATCATAATGATCACATAACTTTACATTATATATCTACTCATCTATATTTCATATAATAAATTTTTTGTCATTTTAATTTTTAAATAAATTTTTCAAATGATGAATTTTAGGAAGATACCAAATTTCTTTAGAACTAATCTCTATAATATCTAAATCAATTATTGATTTTTGTTTCAAATTATACTATGATGTCCCATATTTATGACACTCTAACATACCTTCATATTCATTCCTATATAACACACAATCATTCGAGTTGTATTTTTTCTTCTCATACCCCGAACACATCCGGAATAATATTTTAATCATATTATAATATGAATTTGTATGATCATTGTCTTCTAGAAGTATATATTTCAAAACATTTAGTAACATGATTGATCACTTTACATTCCATCCATTTTTCACCCTCAAGTTAATCAATCGTAACACCATTAATAAAATAGTAAATTCCATATAATATGGATACAATGTTTTTTAAGAATCTCTATATAGATTCTAAATTATTTTTTCATTTATAATTGATTCTACTTTAATATCATAAATCATTTCATTAATTTGACAAGAGTTGTCATCTTGAAAATTATACTCATCAATAGATCATGAATTATGCAAAATTTTGTCATATTGAATCCAATGGTTGTAACTTGGATTAAAAAGATGACAATTTAAATGATCTTTGATTTATTTGAATCATATTGAAAATTATCATCATCAATAGATCATGAATTATGCCAAATTTTGTCATATTGAATCCAATGGTTGTAACTTGGATTAAAAACATGACAATTTAAATGATCTTTGATTTATTTGAATTTCTAATTCTTCATATTTAAACATTTTAATCATGGATGAAAAAATAAGTCATATTTTGGAACACTTTGTTTAGAAAATTACAAAATAACATCAATGATTTCCTCATATTCATCACTTTTTCACAGCACAGTAATCTAACATTGACTCGTTATTGTCTATAATAAATAAAAATGATTAAAAATAGGTTATTATATTTTGAAATTTAATTTCAAGAATTATTTTATAAATAATAGTAATAAAATACCATGAAATATTTCATAAAAAAAATAAATACAACATATTTGATAAAAAGTATTACTTTGAATATATTTAGTTTCCATTATTTCATAAAAAATTTAAAAATTATCATGCAATCAGTATGATAATATATATATTTATATTATCAATACTTCATTTTCAAGCTTCAAAATCTACCAATCCTTAAAAATCCTCATTAACAATACATTCAAAAAACATACCTTTGACACATAATAATTTGGAAACTAACATTATTTATAACATGAATTCCTCAAATAATCATTTAATTAAAACTTAATCTGAAAAAAATAATTCATAAATTAAAATATATCTTAGATATGTGAATAATTTGAACTATGAATACAAATACAAAATAGAAGGTGCGACAATGGAAAATCAAATGGAAAATCAAAACTACAATTATAAATTCAAATACCATGGATGCACTAAAAATTGAAATAATAAACCCAAACCATAATTTTTTAATGGAAGAGGGGAGATTGATAATTCTATAAAAATGGTAAGACTACATAGAGATAATGAAAGTGGTGGTCGATGATGGTTGAAGGTGGATGAAAATGGTTAATGCTAATTAAGAAGGAATCGAGTCCACTAAATCAATGAATGATGGGTTATGGTATACAGTGTGAGAAAAAATCAACAGATTCCACATGAATGAATGAAAAAATGACTCATCCTGAAATTTCATAAAAGTATTAATGTTTTTTCACATTAGTTTATTTAATAAGTGATGTGAAAACCCATTTTTTCACATTAGTTATTAAATAAATGATGTGGAAAACTAGATTTTCAACATCGGTGTTGGTTTTTATATAACCAAAATTGAAAAGATATGAATTATATTTTTCACATCAATTATAAAATAACTGATGTGGAAAATAATTTATAACATTGGTTATAAATAACCAATGTGAAAAATTCATCATCTTAAATGTATTTTGTACTAGAGAACCAAATTTCATAGTAAACACGACATGCTTCATAAGATACCAAAATACTTAATATACACCCGCTCCTTTAACAAATAGGTATATTCAGAATAAAATTTATATCCCTCACTTTAAAAATTTACGAAACTATCCACAACCCATCCTACAAATTCATGATCTGTTAAATCACGACAACCGAGCAATCAACCTCTGAAGGAAAATTTAATCAAAACACCTGAAATATCCATCTAGGAGTTAAGGATACTCCTAAATATTAAAATATAATATATCATTAATATAGTAATAAACTCCAAAATTTAACATATCTAATGATCCCCATAAACTTTTCCATAAAAAATATGATCTCAGGCCATACTCTATATATAAAAAATCATTTCATGAAAAATATTTTACCTTTAAAACTCATGATGACATTGAATTAGAGAATCCATTATTGATTATCCATAATTGATTCATTAAAGATTACTATTTTTTGAAATCCCAAATCACTTGAGACCTTGGGAAAATACAACTTCTCTCAAGCAAACCCATGTTTAATATTTTTTCCATCTTCTTTCCTACACCATAAATTTGAAAATTTCCCATGAATTAAATAAATAATTTTTTATTTTATTTTGAACAAATATATGAAATATGTATGTATATATTGGGCCATAACATTGATCAGGAAATAATTTCCCACCTTTGATAGAAACTTCCCCTATAACCACTAATATGTTTCCAGACCCTCATAGGAATTGATTGGAAATATTATTTTCTTGACCTTCCAATAATGATTGGATGACTAATATATTTATAATGTATCTCAAAAAATAATGTGACACCCAAATTTTTTTCTTTAATTTATATATGTATATATTGGTATTTAATTTTTCTAAGGAGTCTCAGTCCTGACCATTTCAAAAAAATTAAATTTTCAATAAATTTGGCCTACCTCACGATTAGTTCATTGTTAGTGAAAACGGTGTAGATACTGTGAAAATTGAGCCAATGGTTTATAGAGGATTTTTACACTATTTTTAATGGATTTCTAACCATGAAATCTAACAATGTGAGATCCATGTGTTCCATGTTATGTGATCATGGTTGGCATACGGTTTAGGTAAACCATGTGGCATCAATGAGATACAACCTGAGTATTAAAAAAATAAAAAAAATTACAATTTTACCAACTTCTATTTATCCTAATTAGTACTCTCTATCATGTTTACACCCTCTTACATGAAACAGTAAGGTATCCCTCACTTTTTCACATTCTCCCTCCTTCGACCTCCTCCCATTGGTGATTTCTTATGCAATTTCTAGTGGATATCAATTTAGGTAAGGTTCTACTATCTCCTCCTCCTCCCCTTATTATTTTTTCTTGGTTTTTCATACCACCCTCTCACTGCGTATTCCCTATATAAACCCTAGGTGGGGTTTTATATTCCAAATTGTCAGATATTTTATTTTTATGGTGTGTGATATTTTCTAAATACCTTCTGCCCATCGTTGTTGGATGTTTTTCAATGCCAATGCTCACCCTAGGTAGGTGTTTTCCTACTTCTTCATTTTCCTAATATACGTCATGTTCATGGGAGATTTAAATTGGATTTATTTTAATTCATAAATTCCATTTACGTTCAATTTGTTTTTTGGAATGTATTTTGATTGAGTTTTTATGGAATTATAATTTATTTGTAATTAGGTTCTTATTGATTTTTTCCTTTATTTCCATATTCATTCAAAGAATAAATTTTATTTTTATCCAAAAAAATATTTATGGTGGTTTTCATGAAGGAATTAGGAATTTAAAAATTATTTGAGGTTATTCATGAAATTTCATTAGGTGACACATGATTTAAAAGGGTTATGATTTGGGGTATCCTTGTTTGAGGAGTTTTATTAAGTTTAATTGTATGTTCCAAATGTTATTTAATTATGACCGATGTTACGAATGTCTCTTTACTTGTTTGGTGCTTGTGAAAATATGTATGGGTATATATGTAAACATGTGCATATATTCACATGAGAAAATGTGAATATCTGAATTGAGAGATGACTATATATATATAAGTGAATGTGTATAATATTTTAAATGGTAATATTTGAAATATAAAATCTATGTATGAATTTGATTTTCAAATTTTTTTTCAAAGAGATGTTTTTAAAATGTTTTGTTTTCATTGAAAAATAGTTTCATTTTACCAAATGTATGTGAAATAGCCTCAAGTATTATTTTTTATTTTTAAGTGATCATTCAAAGGGAATCTCAAAATATGGAATGTTTTTACACTTTTTTCTTGATTATGGGATGTTATTGCTGATCTATGTTTTTTATTTTGCACATGGGATATCATATGTTGGATGGTAACCTGAAAGGTGCTTATCTGGCTTAGTTTGTGGACCATATTGGGGTCATTATTATTGATATTATCAGGGATCCTAGTTTTGGTTTACTTTTTTCAGGTCACATAGTCATATAGTGTTCCATGAGTGAGCCATTAACCTTTGGAACCTATAATTTGGAGCTCCTCCCCATATATTATAGATTATTCTTATGGTGTTACATATTTCTTGGTTCCCACTCTCAATTATATGGATACTTTTGTGATTGTTTATATTTACCCTTATTCATTTATATTTATTACTTATTCTACACTTTAGTATTTTATTTTGACTAGTTTATTAATTACTTTATTGTTGTTCCATTTTGTTTATATTGGGGATTCCTTATTGGTGTTTTTTAATGTAAGTAAAAAAGGGTAATTTTAAAGGAATGGTTCACATGTATTGGATTTTTAAAAATATTCTAAAGTGGTTTTAAAAAAACTGTATTTCTAAATATTTTAATTTAATAAATGGAACTTAGGATGAGAAAATGATTTCAAAGTGATTATTATAATTTAAAAAGAAGATGAAGTGAGTTTTTTATAAAATGGTTGATTGTGATGTTTGGTTTTCATATCTCACTTATAAAATATATTTTCTAAATGTATTTAAAACTATAATTTCATTTGAAAAGATAATTATGTACTCTTTGGTGATTACCTATTAGGTTATCGATCTCCCACCCTACTCACACCATTTGGTGTTTGTAGACTAAGTGGATTTGAAGGTTATATCCTTGATTCTCATAATAGTATCTGATATTGGATAGTACGTGACCTCATGTCACATTGTATAGTAATCCAAGTATGTCAGTGTTTGTTTTTAGTGTTTTAGTAGCCTCAAACACATAGGATATTTATTGATTTGACTTTTGGTTATTGGTGGCACATTATATATGTGGAGGTTACAGTGGAACAAGGCATTGTTTTGTGTGAGGGCATTAGAAGGTGATATGAGGGATTTATTTTTCATTTGTAATATATATTGTGGGTTTAAATTATATAATATTATATTGAACTTCTTTTTTTAATTTTTTGTGTATATACGACTTATAGATGGGCCATGCTGGAATTTTGGTAAAATCATGCATCTTACAAAATTATGTTTATCTCATTAAAATAATACCCAATGATTACTGTATATTCCTATGATACTTATTGTCATCCTAATGGGGTCAAGAAGACCCTTGGGTCAGTGTAGATCCAAATATTCTGTAGATTCATGTGGCATCCCCAATCAGCTCTTACAAATATTATTTTATACTTGGTTCTTAAGGAGACATAGGATTCAAGGAGCCCTTTGTTATTATGTTGGTATTAGTATGATAGAAAGAAGAGGTGATTTTACTATAAATATTGAAATAAATAATGAAACAAAATTATCTAATAAATAAATTTATTGAGTAATCACAATGAAAAATAAATGACGAGGAAAGGTCATAAACAAATTCAGAAAAAAAACTCAATATAAGTTCCTACAGATCCTCCCCTAAAAGGCTTAGGGGTTATATTATCCCTTGTATATAGAAGTAGCCAATATACCCAAAAAACATTGTTTTTTAATTGGTTATAGAATGAAACCCAATATAGAGTAAGACACTTTTTTTAATTGGTTTTAATAAGAAACCCAAAACACTCACTTTAGTGGTAATGAGAACTCAAGTGATGGAATAATATTAAAAAAATGTCATCGCTAAGTGACCAATATTTTCCATGCCTTATAGGGGTGTATTTTTATCCCTTTTAGGTCCCTTGATTATTTTGGTGTTTCTATGAATCTAAATGATCCATGATGAGGTGAGAGATTCCAAAGGGGAAAAATTTTAACAAGTATTTTAACTTTTTGGAAAAATTCCATTGATCGGCCACTAGGATCCACTGGTAAGTTGGTGGGTGAGGTGGTGTGAAAGTGAAACGATCTTTCCTTCACTAGTTGGTTGGTGAGACTAGACAGTATAAAGGTGCCATTGCCCCACACACTAGATGGCCAATGGCTGGCCTTCAGCTAGTCGGTGAAGTTAGACAATGTGAGAGATCCATTATCGAACACACCAACTGGCCAGTGGTTTTTCTCCTACTGACTAGTAGAAATTCCTAATGAGGGACTTCAAATTGTACCTCTAAACTCATATTGAACCTATTTACTGACCCAATAACACCCTAATATGGTATCCAATAAATATTAAATGAAAAAAAATCTTCTGAAATGGTTAGAATCATAAGAGGTGTATATGATCATTATAACAAAAATGAGAGTGATAATTACAACAATTTCCCTCTTTATTATGATCATAAATACTTAAAATAAAATGAATGTTAAGAATAAGTTAAAAGAGAAAGACGAGATTCATTTATAATAAATATATATATTGTAATTTCTAAATAAATTTCAATATTTCATAATGAAATTTAAAATATATTTTAAAATGATTTTCTATAATAAACTTTTTAAAAGAATATCAAAATAATTTATGTTTAAAATAAATATAACACAATATTAAATTTTTAATGGATAATTAAAAATATGAAAATAATTAAATTTTAAAAGGATTTTAATCAATAAAATAATCATTTTCAAAGCTTCAAACCTCTAGAGAAATCATATAATTTTTACCTTTCTCTCCATTTTTGGTTATCAAAAACACAAAAAATGGTTAGATATGTAATGGATAATGCATGCATAAAATTCAGATCCTTGCAAGGGGTATAGATTCCATACATATCTAAACATATTCTATAATAAATCCAATAGTCATAGCAAAATGATAATAAATGAAAATCCCGGAGACCTAAATGAGAATATAAAAAACAAACAAAATATAAATTTAAATCATATTCAATACATAATGAAATAGGTAATAAATTTGAATAGAAATATATTTTTAGAAAACGAAAGGATAAGCATCCAACTTTATTAAGTCAAAATTGAGTTTCAAAATGAATCCATACCAAATTCCCCATTAATAAAATCAAAATGTTCTAAGGTAAGGGGTTTTATGAAAATGTCATCTGATTAAAGAGCTTGTAGAGACCCGGAAATTTGAAGGAATGTTTTTAAATACTTTTGGAATTTTACAAGTTTGTGGCTTCTGACGGCATTTGATTTTGAGGGCCGATGTCCCTGAAATCAATCTCTGAATATTAGCTCACGTACGTTCAGTAAACGAATGAGCAGGTTTTTCTATCTTTTGAACAAGTGATGAGAATTAAAATCTGAGGGCACTGATGAAACCACAGCACCGGTAATTGCTTAAGGGTACTCTTACCATAGTTGTGTTCGCAAAGGAGGAAGAGATATTTTGGGGGGTTATTAAATAAGTATATAAAAATTTTCGGAACAATTGTTATATTCTTATGGTGGTTTTTCCCTCCCATGTGTTGTTAAGAGTGGGGCCCACAGCCACTTAACTACCCATGTGGGGATATTGGAGAGGTGGGGGCCCCCACAAGACCCACCATCTAATTCCCTCTAATCTCTTAAACATCAGCTCATTAATTTGGAAAAAATCCATTAAATGTCACCTCATCCCATTAAAATTATTTCAACCCCTAATTTAATGAGGAACCTTCCTCTTTCCCCCCTTTAAATTTAACTTCCATTGCGTTTAATAATGGGGAACCTTCTCCCAACCTTCTTTAAATTAAATGTCAACACACATTAATTAGTGTTGTGAATTAATTACGGGAGAGTTTCTTTGCGTGTATAATAAAATAATAGGGGAACCTATTAATTTATTAAGGAGGAGATATTCGTTGTGCGAGGGAGTACCCTAGACTCTGGCGATGAATGATGAAGAACGCCGGCCACTAACGAAGAATGAAGAAGAACGCCGATTACTCGAAGATCGACAACGTGCCACCCCCCTTCTATTTTCCACAACAAGAGAGGAGACACCACTTCCCCCTCGGCGTACCCCGATGACACCTATGATCCTTTCCCCCGAAACTCCAACAATCGTCTTCTGTGTCGAGGTAGAGGAATTCGAATAATTTTCCTTATGTGGTTTTATATCCCCGGCATGCCTTGCAATTATTGGTAATGATTGATCCACTAACGCGGTGGGTGAGGAATAACGAACAAGTCTGAACCCACTACAAGTTTTTACTTGATGCACAGAATTCATGGTAACGACGAAATGGGACCGAAATGGCGATTGGAGGCCTTTACAATAATCTACAGGTCCTGAGATGACTGCAGGCACAGGTGGGAGCAAGAACGGACCACCAGAGTGACTCCGATGGCCCACAGAAATCTCCGGCGCCATGGGTCGCCCGCGCGGTAGTTCCCCGACGCACCGCCGGTAGGAGCCCCACCACGACTGAGGCCGCGGTGGTGAGGAGCTGGATCCCGCGGCCGCGCGGGATCCTGGGAGACGTAGTGTCGGTCGCCGCGTCCGCGAAGCGCAAAGGGGGGACCGCGTCCCCCCTGATCAGCCCGCTGGCCGAGCAAGCGCACCCCCCGGCCGGGGTGGGGCGGGTCGCGAAGACCGGTCCGGGCCATGCCCAGCCAGGCCGGGCCGCACCCTACCAGGCCAGACCAGGACCCGGGTCCGGTCGACCCAGTTTGGACCGACCAAGGGGGGGTTGGGCTGGGTCGAACAGGGGCCAGACCCCCCCACATAGGATAGCTTTCGGTCTTTTTCCCATAACATGACCTACGAAACTCTGATCAACACACTATCAGGTGCATGGGAATCCTTCAATCGAGATGGCTGCTTCGGTATATTACAATCATGGTTTCCGAAAAGTTTGGGTATGGACGGGTTGGTTCAAAATCAAAACCAACCGGGCCCTTGGAGAAAAACTCTTATATCTTAAAGACCGGACATCCAATTGACGTTCCGTAAATTGCGTTGGGATATTTTTGGTGAGAATTAACTTTTGGCTTACTCACCACGAGGTTTGGATGCATATAGACTATGGTCGGGTTGGTTTTAGCTTAGAAACCAATAGGGCCCCTGTAACGGAAAAGCCAATACCTCTCAGACCGGGAATTCGATTGACGCACCGTCTATCGCGTAGGGTTTCTTTTGACGAGATGGAACATTGGGATACATCAACTCTAGACTTCGTGATAGTTGATTTATCGACTCTCTCTCTTGCTCGAGGAGCGGACCCTCCCGGAATCGAGCATGCAGTTTGAGGGAACCCTAGAGCTGGCTGCGACTGCGACGATGACGACTGCACTTGGATCCTCCATGGGATCGGTAGTGAGGATGACTGTACTTGGATCCTCCATGGGTTCAGTAGCAATGACGACCGTACTGTAATCCTCTGTGATTTCGATGGAATAGACTACTATTCTTGCATCCTATGCGGGTCCGACAGTATTTGATTATGTACTTGTATCCTATGTGGGTCTGGTAGAGTAGCTGGTCTTGTATCCTTTGTGGGTCTGACAACTTAGCTGGTCTTGTATCCTTTGAAGGTCCGATAGCTTAGATGAATCAGTGGCTACATCTGATCATCTCCATCAGCGTATGAAGTGTATACCTATGTGATATGTGTCTTTATTATCAAGAATTATCATTTATGTAGTCGACTTGCTTTCCTATGTGGATTGGATTGTGTTTTCCTGTATGGAATGGGTTGTGCATTTCTAAGTGGATTTGGTTTTGTTTTCCTATGTGGACTGGGATGAGCATGGGCTCTGGAATTGGAGCCAAATTGTAACTGATGACTTAGGTATATGTATGGGAATATACCTATGTAGTGTTGTTGATACTTTGTGATTGTATCTTTACCTTTTTGGTTTATCCTTCGTGGATTATGAGAGACCATAGGGGGTCTCAGGGTCCCTAATGAGTATCGTATACTCACCCCTGCATGGGTTATGCACGCACCACGTTGTGTTGGATGTAGACGATAGAAAACACTGATCGATGTGGAGGCTTGTGGAGCTGGACAGTACCCGGAGTTGGACTACTTGGTGGGACATACACGGAGCGGACGGCCCGACCCGAGGAGATAAGGAGGATATCTGTACCTACCCTTCATGAGGGAATTCCGGAGGATGACTCGGTGTTTCTGTTTACTTACTGCTTTTGTACTTTCCTTTCAGTTGTACTTTACTTTTTGTTGGGTTTGTATACTGGTCCATTTACTTTTCATTACTTACCTTGTACTCAGTTTTACTAGTGCTTACTTCACTTATGTACTCTATTGTGTATGTTACTTCATAAAGGCTATGCCTTCCCTTATTTTGGGATTTACGCCTTTGGTGCTAGTCGCAAGCCCCTGGCCTATGGAAGGCGGGCTTTGGGTAGCCACGGCACGGGCCCCAAGGACGGGTCCTGGAAAATTGGTATCAGAGGGGTCAGTTCTACCGCAGAACTCAGGACTCTAATAATTTATTCTCTGTGGAGCAATTGTGTTAAGAGTATTGAGTGTGGTTTTTAGTCCAGGGAGTCCTGTGTTGGTGTGGTGGCCGATGTATCTATACACCAGGACCCTGACTTCTGATTTCCGACTCAGTGCACGAAAACACTGATTGCGTGTGTGTTTACATTAAAAAGTTTTCTTTGTGATTACTTTGTGTCAACTCACTAGGTATACTATATTAACCGAGGCGTACCTATTTATTTTCAGGATGGCCCCATGATAGAAGCCATCTAGGGATCCGAGCTTTGTGTGAGATGGCATCCCACCGAGTGATGAGGCCTCGGTGCAGGGCCCCATTAAAGCGGAGGCACCAGCGGTACCTCTACCCGTCGAGCCACTGATGGTACCAGCCCCAGCAGAAAAAAGTGAACGCCGCCTGAGCGCATTTCATGAGTTTCTGAGGCAGAGGTCGACCAGGTTTCGTGGGAAGACTGATCCTCAGGCAGTTGAGGATCGTCTGGAGGATGTCATCAGAGTCATCAGGTTGGTAGGGACATCAGCAGACCTCATGGTGATCCTTGCCGCAAGTATCCTGCATGCCACAACATGTAGATGGTCGAGCCTAATGGTCCACGTGCATGATGAGGCATATCTACTTTGGAAAGACTTTGAGAGCCTCTTCCACTCAGAGGTCGTTCCATCCACCCTCTGTGCGGTGCACATCCTGGAGTTACTATATTTACGGCGGGGCAGCATGTCAGTAGCCCAGCACTCGGTTAGATTTACCGACCTCTCGCACTACTCCAAGGTCATGGTACGAGACCCATTATTCTAGGCCCGGACCTTTGAACAGGGGATGAGGCATGAGATCAGAGCTTCGATTATTCCACTCTGCATCCTGACCCAGGCGGGGGTGCTAGAGTGAGCCCTGATAGTGGAGGGCTTTCTCACCGAGGAGCCATCAACAGTGAGACCCACCGTAGGATGGCACAGAGCAGAGTCTTTTGCAGCTGGAAGTTGACAGATGATGCAGGGGTCCAAGGGGACCAGGCCGATAGGTGGGAATCCTCAGGATTCGAGTTCAGCTGTGTGGGGAACACGGTGCAGAGCCATCCTTACGAATATCAGACAGTGCTATGCATGTGGCAGGCAGGGCCACATGGCTCGTGACTGCCCGAACCATCATGAAGACGAGTAGAAGACCATGGAGGGACCTCCCAAGAAGAGGCAGAGGTTCGACCAAGGTGGTTCTCCGGGAGCAGACGGACGAGGCAGAGGAGCTGGTATAGCAGTGTGTGGGGGATGATGCATCGAGGCTCTACCACCACCACCCCCAGGAGGTCTACCCCAACCACAGGGAGCTGGCGGACAGAGGCAGGTTCATCTTCAGGCAGCAAAGGCATACAACCATGGCACACCCAAGATGATTCTAGGTATTATCTATGTCTACTCCACCCTTGATGTAGTTATTATGGGCACAATTGCGAGTCGTTATTTTATTTCCGCTGCCCTTGTTCAGAGCTCGATGATTCTGATGGAGTTGTTGGCTCGATCCTTAAGGATAGAGACTCCTACGGGAGCAGACTCGATGATTACGCAGTGGTTCCGGCAGTGTGAGCTTACTCTAGGAGGTGAGATCTTTGGCTGGGATCTCCTTTTAGCGACGTCTAGGCCTTAGGACGTCATCTTGGGCATGGACTGGTTATCTACAGTCCATGCTCAAATCGACTGTATTAGGAGCAAAGTGTGGTGTGTCTGCATGGATGGGACCAGGTTCTCCTTCACTGGAAATAAGGGAACCTTAGTAGCACAAGATAGACTCACGAATAGAAGGGGGAAGCCAATAACACATTATTTGGCTAGTCTCATCCTCAGAGTAGTTGACGTGCGGAGTCCGAGTTTTCCTGTAGTTGTGGACCAGTTTCCGAGCATTTTTCTTGACGATGTTCCAGGTCTGCCTCCTCACATGGTGGTATATTTCTATATAGACCGGTACCTTAGGACATCAAGGATATCCACTCCAGTGTATTAGATGGCTCCTGCCAAGCATCATGAGCTGCGCGTACAGCTGGAGGACTTACAGGGGAAAGGTTTCATCTGAGCTAATGTTTCACCCTAGGCTTCTACGATTCCGTTTTCCAAGAAGGCGGATGGGTGCATGCGACTGTGTGTCAACTACTGTCACCTAAACCAGGTGACCGTGAGGAAAAAGTATCTGCTTTTGAGGATTGATGACCTCTTCGATCATCTCAAGGGATCACGTTGGTTCTTGAAGATATACCTCAGGTCTGGCTATCATCAGCTCTGAGTTCAAGACAAGGATGTGAAGAAGACGACCTTCAGGTGTCAGTACAACCACTATGAGTTCTTGGTCATTCCCTTCAGGGTGACCAAATCTCCAGTAGTGTTCATGAGTCTCATTAACAAGATCTTCTAGCCCTACCTTGATCGGTTTGTCATAGTCTTCATTGACGACATACTGATTTACTCGATGACCGAGTAGGAACACGTCTACCACCTACAGGTTGTACTGGATACACTCCGAGAGCACCAGCTTTATGGTAAGATCTCGATGTGCCAGTTCTAGCATCTAGAGGTTCATTTCTTGGGTAAAATCATCTCAAAGGCAGGGGTTGTAGTGGATCCTGTGAAGGTCGAGGCAGTACTTTCTTAGGAGCCACCCAGGAGTCTGATGGAGGTGAAGAGTTTCCTAGGTCTAGCTGGGTACTATCAGAGATTTGTGCCAAACTTCTCCAGAGTTTTCAGCACCACTTACAACTTTGAAAAAGAAAGGGAAACCCTTCCTGTGGTTAGATAGATGTCAGCAGAGCTTCCAGGAGCTGAGGCGGAGATTGACCAGTGCACCCATCTTGAGGCTACCGGAGGAGGGCGTAGGGTACGTAGTTTAATGCGATTCATAAGGGACCGGACTTAGGTGTTTCCTGATGCAGGAGCGAGCAGTGATCACATACGGTTCACAACAGTTGAGGTAGCACGAGCAGAACTACGCTACCCATGACCTGGAATTATCAGCAGTGGTCTTCGCCCTGAATATGTGGTGACACTATCTTATGGGCAAGCGCTTTACAGTCTACTCTGACCACCAAAGTATCAAGTACATCTTCTTGCAGAAGGACCTAAACCTGAGACAGCGGCGGTGGCTCGAGTTCCTCCAGGACTGTGACATTGAGATAGTCTATACACCTGGGAAGGGGAACATAGTAGCTGATGCTTTCAGCAATAGATCAGGCATTCAACTACATGGAGAGGCGATGGAGCAGCTAGTCATGTTGCATATATCCTTCATGGATAGAGATGGGGCAGCCTTCTTATAGTCCCTGACAGTCACTTCTCCACTTCTTCAGCAGGTCAAAGAGGCATTGCTTGGGGACATTGACTGTGAGACGCGACGTGAATAGATATCCAGAGGGAAGGCACCTGATGGATTTTCTTTAGGAGGAGATCACGTCATCCTTTTTAGAGGACGTATCATGGTGCCAATTGCACTACAAGAGGAGGTGATGAGGGAGTTCTACACTACCCCTCTAGCGGTACATCCTGGGGTAGCGAAGATGGTCCAGGACCTCAGATGACAGCACAAGTGGCTGGGTATGAAGAAGGTTGTGGGAGAGTTCTTTTCCCGATGCCTCACTTTTCAGCAAGTGAAGGAATAACACCAGGTACCAGCAGGCTTGGTACAACCCATAGTGGTCCCAGATTTGAAGTGGGATGGGATATCCATGGATTTCATGATGAGGCTTCCACATACTTCTAGAGGACACGACTTCATCTGGGTGATCGTATACCGACACACCAAGTCGGCCCACTTCCTACCTATCAGAGAGAAGGGATTAGTCAAGAGCTTGGGATGCCTCATCGTTCAGGAGATCGTACGGCTTCATGGTGTTCCATCGTCTATCATCTCTGATCGAGATGCTTGATTTACTTCCCGGATTTGGAAGGGGTTACATGAGTCCTTTTGGATGCAGCTACGCTCGAGCATTGTATTTCACCCTCAGACAGATGGACAGATGAAGAGGACCATTCAGAAACTTGAGGACATGCTCTATGTATGTGTCCTCGACTTTGGTCGTAGCTGGGAGGATCACCTACCGTTGGTGGAGTTTTCGTACAAAAACAGCTACCACTCCACCTTCAGGATGGCACCATACAAGGCACTGTATGTTCGACCATGCAGATCACCTCTGTGCTGGACTGGCCCAGGGGAGTCAGCGCTCGGAGGACCAGATATGGTTCAGGATACGACGCAGAAGGTGCAGATCATCTAGGAGAGGATGAGGACTGCACAGAGCAGACTGAAGTCCTATGCTGATAGGAGGTGGAGACCACTGAAGTTCGAGGATAGAGACCATGTTTTCTTACGGGTCACACCTCAATATGGGTTACTGAGATTTGGCCACGGCAGAAAGTTATCTTCATGCTTCATCGGACCTTTCCTAGTCCTCAGCCGGGTAGGCGAGGTGGCTTACCGCCGGGCCCTTCCACCTCAGCTGCACCAGTTGCACAACGTCTTTCACGTATCTTAGCTGAGGAGATATGTGCATGACCTGGCGCATATCATTGACCATAGGGAGCTGGACATCGATGATAGGACGCCTTTTTCCAAGGTCCTGGTAGAGATCGAGGATCAGCAGGAGTGGGTCCTACGTGGACGGCTGATACCTCTGGTGCACATTTGTTGGCAGCACGAAAACCTTTAAGAGAGCACATGGGAGCAGGAGGCTCAGATGCGTGCTCAGTACCCTCATTTGTTCCCCTAGTTTTTGTTATAGCTTTACGGTTACATAAATCCCTAAGGTGGGAGTAATGTAAAGATCTAGAAATTTAAAGGAATTTTTTTTAATTCCTTTGGAATTTTACGAGTCTGTGGATTCTGACGACACTTGATTCTGAGGCCCGGTGTGCCCGGAATCAATCTCCAAAGATTATCACAAGTACGTTCAGTGAACGAACGAGCATGTTTTTCTATATTTTTAACCAGTGTTCGGAATTAAAATCTAAGGGCACCGATTAAACCGTAGCACCGGTAATTTCATAAGGGGACCGTTACCATAGTTGTTTTCGCAAAGGAGGAGGATATATTTTTGGAGTTTTATTAAATAAGTAAATAAAATTTGTCGGAACAATTTTTATTTTCTTAAGGTGGGTTTTCCCTCCCATAGGTAGTTTTGAGTGGCGCCCACAACCACTTAACTACCCAAGGGGGGATGTTTGAGTGGTGAGGGCCCGCACGAGCCCCACCATTTAATTCCCTCTAATATCTTAAACATCAACTCATTAATTTTGAAAACCTCCATTAAATGTCACCTCAACCCATTAAAATTATGTCAACCCATAATTTAATGAGGAACCTTCCTCTCTCCCCCTTTTAAATTAAACTGCCAACGCGTTTAATATTGGGGAACCTTCTCTCTCCCTTATTTAAATTAAATGTCAACACACTTTAATTAGTGTGGTGAATTAATTATAGGATAGTTTCTTTGCGTGTATAATAAAACAAAAGGGTAACCTATTATATTATTAAGGAGTAGAGATTCGTTGTGTGGGGGAGAATGACAGCCTCCGACAAAGAATGACAAAAAACGCCAGCCTCTGATGAAGAATGATGAAGAATGTCGGTTCCTCGGAGATTGATGACGTGCCACCCCACTTCTCTTCTCTGCGACAAGAGAGGATACAACACTTCCTCCTCAGCACGCCCTGATGATGACTACGATCGTTTTCCCCATAATGCCCTCTACTGTGATGCCGATGATCATCTTCCTTGTCTAGGTAGGGGAATTCGAATATTTTTCCTTATGTGGGTTTATATCCCTGGCATGGCGTGCAATTGTGGGTAATGTTTGAGACAATAACGCGGTGGGTCAGGAATAACGAACAAGTCCGAACCCACTACTAGTTTGTTCTTGATGCATGATATTCTTGGTGAGGATGAAACGGGACCAAAATAGCGATTGTAGGCCTTCGCAGTAATATATGGGTCCCGAGATGACTGCAGGCGCAGGTGTGAGCAGGAACGGACCACCAGAGTGACTCTGGTGGCCCGCAGAAATCTCCGGTGGCTGGAGGCAGCGGCACCCCGGTGTGCCGTCGGCAGGAGCCCCGCCACGTCTGAAGTCGTGGCGGCTATGAGATGGACTCCGTGGCCACATGGGATCCTAGGAGACACGACGTCGGTCGCCGCGTCCGTGGACCGCAAATGAGGGACCCTATCCCCCCTGCTCGGCCCGCTGGCCGAGCCAGCACACCCCCCGGTCAGGCTGAGGTGGTTCGCACGGAACTGGTCGGGATGCCCTCTATAGGCCCGGACCCAGACCCAGATCGGGTCAACCCGGGGGGGGGGGGGGGGGGGGGGTTGGGCCGGACCCAGACCCCCACTTCGGACCGATTTCGGTCCATTGCCCATAACATGAGCTATGAACCTCCGATCGACACACTGTCAGTTGCGTGGGAATCCCTGAATCGAGGCGGTCATTTCAGTATATTACACTCGATGTTTTGGCAACGTTTGGGTACTTCCGGGTTGGTGCGAACTCGAAACCAACAGGGCCCTTGGAGTGGAAATTCTTATATCTTAAGGACAAGACATCCGATTGACATGCCGTCAATTGCATTGGGATCATTTTGTTGAGATGGTCCTTTTGGCTTAATCCTCTTATGTTTTGGATGTACCTGGAGTATGGTCGGGTTATTTTTAGCTTAAAAACCAATTAGGCCCCTAGAATGGAAAATCCAATAACTCTCAGAACGGGCGTCCGATTAACGCACCGTCTATCGCGTCGGGTTTCTTTTGACGAGACAGAACTTTAGGATACATCAAATCTGGACTTCGTGGTAGTTGATTTATCAACTCTCTCTCTTACTCGAGGAGCGGACCCCCCTGGAATAGAGCATGCTGTGTGCAGGAACCCTAGAGCTGGCTGCGACTGCGACGATGACGACTGCACTTGGATGCTTCGTGGGTTTGGTAGCGAGGACGACTGTACTTGGATCCTCAGTGGGTTTGGAAGCGATGAAGACCATACTGGAATCCCCCATGGGTTCAATGGAAATGACTGCTATTCTTGTATCCTATGTGGGTCCGGTTGTATTTGACTCTGTACTTGTATACTATGTGCGTCTGGTAGAGTAGTTGGTCTTGTATCCTTTGTTTGTCTGACAGCTTAGCTGGTCTTGTATCCAATGTGGGTCCGACAGCTTAGATGAATCAGTAGATACATCTGATCATCTCCATCGCCTTACGAAGTGTATACCTGTGTGATAGGAGCCTTGATTCTCAATCATTATCATTTATGTGGTTGACTTTCTTTCCTATGTGGATTGGGCTGTGTTTTTCTGTGTGGACTGGGTTGTGCTTTCCTAAGTGGATTGGGTTGTGTTTTCCTCTATGGACTGGGTTGAGCATGGGCTCTGGAGCTGGATCCGAATTGTAACTAATGACTTAAATTTATGTATGGGAATACGCCTATGTAGTGTTGTTGATACTTTGTGATTGTATCTTTACCTTTTTGGTTTATCCTTCGTGGATTTTGATAGACCTCTGGGGGTCTCAGGGTCCCTACTGAGTATCATATACTCACCCCTGCACGAGCTATGCCTCCACCATGTTTTGTTGGATGCAGATGACAGACAACACTGATCGAGGTGGAGGCTTGTGGAGCTGGACGGTACCCGAAGGTGGACTACTTGGCGGGACGTACACGAAGCGGACGACCGTACCAGATGAGCTAAGGAGGCTATCTATACCCACCCTTCAGGTGGGACATCTGTAGGACGACTCGGTGTTGCTGTTTACTTACTGCTATTTTACATTCCGTTCAGTTGTACTGTACTTTCAGATGGGTTTGTATACGGGGCAATTTACTTTTCAGCACTTACCATGTACTCAGTTTTAATAGCACTTACTTCACTTGCGTACTCTGTTGTGTATGTTACTTCATTAAGGCAATGCCTTCCATTCTTTTGGGATTTACTCATTTGGTGCTAGTCACCAGCCCCTGGCCTATGGAAGGTGGGCTTGGGGTAGTCATGGCACGGGCCCCGAGGACGGGTTGTGATAGATCTATTCTAATAAATTATGACAATATATCTCTTGTTTAAAAGTGATCTATCAAAAATTGGTGCCTATGATCAATGTTCTTGGTATGTGAATGTTGAATGGGATTCATAAAAATACTAATTTCACTACTATAATCACATTTAATAGGAACATGATCGTATGTTGGTTTATAATATAAGAGAGTGTTTTCATTCAATTTATTTGGGCCCAACAGATCCTCACAACTATATATTCTGATTCATCAATTTAAAGATACATATATTTTTTCTTATTCCTACTATAATAGACTAATAATTTTCTATGTATGTGAAATGTTTCATTAATACTTCTCCAATCTAGTTAGATTGCTTCAAAATCATCATAAAAAAAATCTAGTAAGTTCAAATGAATTATCCATTGGATAAAATAAACCAAGGTTTTTAAAACCATTAAATATTGGGAAATTATTTTACAGTTTTTTAAATGAGTTACTTTAGAATTGTATTGAAAAAAAATCACAGTTAAAATAGTAAACATATTTCTTTCAGGTTTGTGGTAAGGTAATGAAGCCTCCCAATAATACCTCTACAAATCATATTATCAAATGATTTATCAGTTTCATCCACTATTATCCTTCAATAACTACTTATAGGTGTATGCATTTCCTTAACTTGATCCATTCCAAAACTATTTAATAGTTCAATTGTGTATTGTTTTTGTCTTAAAAAATAATATCCTTATTTTATGAAATTTTTAAACTAATGAAAAAATTTAATTCTCCCATAAAACTCATCTCAAATTATTTTCTCATTAAATTTGAAAATTCATTACAAATATATTATTTTTTAGAATTGAATATAAAATCACAGATATGTTTTTTAAAAATTAATAAATCCTTTGAAATGTATTTTAAAAACAAAGTAGAATCATATTTTTTTATATTTTAATTCATTTTATAAGATGTATTTGGTGAACCGCTCATACCAAGTATATGTAAATTGTTTCAAAGCATAAAGATATTTGGTTAACTAACAAACATGATTATAAAATTTTGAATCTTCACAACTGTGAGGTTTTAAACAAAAACAATTTTTCCAATAAAACCATTAAAAATAACTTCTAACATTCATTCGAAAAGGATTAAAATTTAAATGGGTGGAGAATGTCAATAATTTTATAATATAATCAATCCATTTTATGGGTGAAATGGTCTCACCACAAACACTATCATATTCTTGATTATTTCTTTTAGCTGTGATTCTATCTTTGTTATGAGTAATGTGGCATTGCTCATCTAACTTATTCCTAAAACCTCATTTTGTTCCAATAATAGGATGTTCATTATGTCTTTTAACAAGATTCCAAATGTTGTTCATTGTAAATTGGTTTAACTCTTTTTTCATTAAAAGTACCCAAGTTTCATTATTAATTGAATTATCAATATTAATGGGTTATATGTGTGAAATAAAATCACGATGTTTAGCCTCATTAAAAACTAATATTATAGTTAGTCTTCTATCTTGAAAAGAAGTGTTACCATTCTCTAAAGGATGGTCATTAGTGTTCACCCATGACTTTGGTAGATGGGTTATTGGTTTTTATTCCAAAAATTCAATTTCGTTAAAGGAAGTTGTTTTATTTAAGGTTAAATTACCTAGTTCAATATTAAATGAGCAAGGAGCTTTCACCAAAGCAGAAGCTAAATAGTTCGCAAGAATGAGAGGGTATGACACCTGCCATCGGGATAACCCTGTGCATGGAAGAGAATGCTTAGCCAAACAACCATGCGAAGGTGGAGAGCTGATTTCGCGATGAAGATACAGGGGAGGAGCAGTTCCAATTAGTTATTATGGGTTGTATGTAATATTTGAATCCTACGGTCAATGAATTCCTCTAAGACCTACAATCCATGTAATACTTATGCCTACGGGCCCTATAAGGGTTCCACCTCACCCCTTGAAAGGAGAATTATCAAAAATAAATAAAAAATTGAAGCCCTTTGGGCCATTGGATGAATATAAAACATTATTGTATCCTTTATATAATTCATAATATCCTTCTTGAAGTCCTAGGGAACAGAATATAAATAAATGGTGAGATCAAATTCACGTTAAGGGTTATATACATCTGAACCTATCATGAGTAAATAAGGCAATATCAATATGGTGGAGTGGATAATCAAAGCACATTTAATTCAATGAAAAATTGAGTTAAATGAGAATCCATGACTAATATCAACATATAATACACATGGATAATGATAATTAAATTCTTAATAAAGGATATTCATAAATCTAGACATTCGTGATCAAGGCCACTAAACCAAGATATCATGAATCTTCCAATCATAGCCTCTCATCCAAGACATCATTCTTAATAAATGATTATGATTAATGAAAATAAGAATATAATATAGAATGCCTTATAGTTTTTCTCATGATACTTATCGATACATCGAGGGGTTATATATATTTGGCCCCAAGCCATCACCTCTATATCCAATGCATTCCTCATATTATCAATGACCAATACAATTCATTATCAAAATTCATTATATGTCAATAATTATCATTATTGAATCACGAATATGGAAAATAAATACTTAATCATCATAAATCATCTAATGATAGAATGAATATGATATCATTGGATCATATCCCACGTATCATTAATGGGTTTTTACATAGATGAAAATCCTTCTAAAATAATAATAGAACATTTCTGGCAGAAAATACACTTTTCATTTTAAAAAAAACTTATCTAAAATATTTAAATTTCCATAATATTATGAAATAATCATATTGTAATATAACCTTGTAAATATATAAAAAAATCTTCAATGAAAATAGTAGTCATGATAGTTGAAAAATTTGTTCGTACAGTGTATATTAAATCATGGATTTTGTTCAAACTTTTGGTAAAATGTACCTCATTTAACAAATAGTAAGAATATTTTTTAAAAAAAATATATATATAAAGTAAAAAATGAATAAAAATTAATTTATAAAATCATATGATAATAGTGAAAACATTCTTTAAATCCATTTAAATAAATATGAGAATGGAAGAATAAGATTCCCAACCAAATAGAAAATCATGTTGGATTTTCTTACAAAAAATTGAAAAATATTAATTATCAAATATATAAAAATGGTAATATTATTTAAAAAAAATTAAATGGATTTTTTGATAATTATAATATAATTTCCATCAATGGAAATTTAAGCATAACTAATCCTAAAATAAAATGATATTGTGAAAGAAATCCCTTACATCAAGTTTTACATTACTCATAAGTGATTTTAAACTAATATATAATAAATTTATAGTTATTATACATCAAAAACCGAAACATATTAATAATTATAATATCATAAATGATCCAATTATAACATTCCAATACCAATTTATTAATAATTATTTATTAAAATTATATTTTTTGGCTTTTAACCTTTTTTCCATGTAAGATTTGGTTTAGTGGTTTAGGTCCTGAAATATTTCTCATAGTTACAAGATATACATAATTTTAATAATGATATAAATATAACATATATTTATTATATTAATATTTAAAATCATCCATTAAAGGTGTACATTAAGAATGAAACACATTTCTTCATGGAGGTGGCAGTCCACATGTATGCACGAGTGACGCTATCAATTTTTAATGAGTGGAAGGGTAAGATTGTAGATGATATATTATAATTAAACAAATAATTATATCATAAAAATTATATATATATATATATATTAATTATTTCCATAATTAGAATCATTCAAGCAAAATGGTGTTGAAAAAAAAATTACATCGTTGTATAGAGACACTAAGTCGTACGTACGCACGTGCGATGTTTTCACAATCTGTGGGGTAGAAACGGGGGAGAAAACCATTTTACCATAATCATAATAAAATATTATTATATTTATTATACTAAATTAATTATTTTATGATGGTTACAATTGATTTATATAACATATAAGATGAAATAAATTTGAAAGTACTAAGTTAACTGTTACAATCCTTCGTTGAGAACCCGCCTTTGGATTAAACCGTAGTCCTTATAAGGACAGTATTAGGGAAATAAAAAAATGTCTAGGACATGGGTAATGAATATATTATTATGATAATTCTAAATCATCTCATAAAATAATATTTATAGAAGTTTACATGATTTTTAACCCTTATCTCTTAGTTTTATCCCCTCAATAACCCTTTTGGAAATTATCGCAATATCAATGTTTTTTACTCTTTAGGGGTTATGAATTTTCCCCTAAAAGGAAAAGTGACCCGTAATTAGAACCAGTTATATATTTTAAACCATATACCATTAAATTTTCGGAAAATATTAGTTTTATTAATTTTAAGTCATGTTATAAAATATCTTTAATTTCATTTATAAAACAATTTATTTAACTAGAATTTATAGTTATAAAGATAACAGTGGAGTTGAATATAAACTCTTAACACATCCCCAATATTTTATATATATAATTATAATTTCAGGACTCTATAGATAAAAAGAATATTTGTTTTAGAGTTTTTAAATTCATTTACATGCTTTTTCTACTACTTGCATAAGTACAGTGTCAACGTTGTGTAAGCAATTAAGGTAATTAATTCATCACTAAAAATTAAAAATAAATTACCATGATAAAAAATAATTTAGCTCTAAAATGAACATTTAGAACAAAAAATTAACTATTTTATCACTTTTATATAAGTTTAGAGATATTAAAATAAATAGAGTAACATTATGTTTTTAGTTATTTTTAAAATTATAATATGTTCATTATAGACGGTATGTGTGAACAAATTGAAACATTATGGAGAATTTTATGTTAATGCACTAATGAAATTATACAATAAAATCAATAAAAGTTTTAGTGATATTTTTAGGCCTTATCACATTATTTTTAACCATAATTACATGATTTACCCTTACCAAGATAAGAAATATTTACTATTATTACTATTCCAAATGTTAAAAAATTAACATGACCTATTTAACAAATTTGGAACTATTAATTAAAAATATACAATAAATTTTTTACTATTAAATTTCTATAAGTTTGATAAATCAATTTTAATATAAATCTGTAAAACGTAACGAAAAAATAGTATATAGAAAAATGCAATTTTATGCCCAAAAATGAACTTATACCAAAATAAGGTTTAATGATCATTCAAGTGTAATTAATTATAATATATATAATTAAATAAGTCTTAGGATACTTCTATATCGAAATAAAATCATAATGGTAATTTTAAATTAAAATAAATGTTAATTTTACAAAAAATAGAATTTTTCACTATTCATTGAAAAATCAATCTTTTTATAATAATCTGAAAATTTCACTCTAAGATATTTTTGATATACTGATTTAAAAAATTATATTAATTATATTAAATTCAATTTATAAAAGTTATAGAAATTAATAATAATATTCTCTTAGAAAAATAAATAAAAACAACTTTTGAAGAAAGGAAAAATAGCATTTTACAAAAATTGAGTTCTTATTTCCAAATAATTAATCGATAAGTTTATATTAAATAGAATCTTTACACATATTTTTCATAATGGGGTTAATATTATTCATAATGACCAATCTAATAGATTATTGATAACTATAAGATAAAAATATTTCAATAGTGTTTTTTGGTTTTTTTAAACTCAGTGTCGTGTGTAAAGTAAGATAAAAAAGAAATTAAATTTATTTAAAATAAATACATCATAAAATATTAGGGTGTTACATCCTACCCCATTATTTTAATTTCAGCCAAAATATATTATTACACTGGTTTAAAGAACTAAGGATACTTCTACCTCATCACTTCCTTAGGTTCCCATGTATCTTCCTCAATTTTATGATTTCACCACAAAAATTAGATCGGGTGAGTGGTCATGTTTCATATAACTTTCTCTCTATAATATTGAATATACACTGGGTTTTCATCATAAAATAGATCTTTCTCCAGGGGTATGATCTATGGGTTAAGTACATGTGAAGGATCTAATATGTAGTTCCTCAATAGAGATAAATAGAACACATTATGAACTTGAGAGAGATTCAGTGGAAGTTCAAAGTGATAATCCACCATCCTCATATGATAATAATTTTTAAGGGTACAATATATCTAGGGATCAACGTTCCTTTATTTTTAAATCTCATAATATTCTTCCAAGGAGATATTCATTGGAATACCTTATCACCGACTTCAAAATCTAGATTTTATTGATGAGTATCACCATAACCTTTTTGTCGACTCTGATCTTATTTGTTATTGAGTGTATCCAACCATCTATACCATTTCCTCAACAAGATCAGATCCCAATAGATTTATTTCTCGAAATTCATCCTTGTATACTGTAGCTCTTCACTTCCATACATATAGAGCATCATAAAGAGCCATCTAAATGCTCAATTGAAATATATTATTATAAGAAAATCCAAACAAAGGAATGTTTTGTTGCCAATCACCTTTAAAATTTACAGAGAAATATTTCAACATGTCTTTTAGAATATTAATGGCCATCTCAAACTGGCCATCTTTTTTAGAGTGATGAGCAGTAATAAAAATCAACTATTTATCTAGATCCTGCTGAAGACTTTTCCAAAATGTCATGGTAAACCTCGGATCCTAATAAAATATTATTGGGAGTGGTGCTCCATGAAATCTCAAAAATTATTTAATTTTTAACCAAGTAATTTTATCAAGAGATAAATATTCTTTAATAGTAAAAAATGCACTGCTTTTGTATGGTTATCATCTACAACCCATATAGAATTATAGTCTTCAAAAGTTTGGGGGAGTTTGAAAATTAAATACATGTTAATATTTTCCTATTTACATTTTATTATGGGTAATGGTTATAATATCTCTTTTGAATTTTGTCTTTCGGCCTTAAGTTACTGAGATACTAGGAATTAGAATACTTGATCTGTAATATCCCTTTTCATTCTATCCCAATAGAAATACTATTTTAAATCCATATACATCTTAATAATTCTAGGATGAATAGATAATTATGAACTATGATATTCCTCCAACAAATCCTTCATGTATAGAATTGAAAGAAAACATACTTGGTTCTTAAACCATATCATTTTATCATTATCATGTTGAACTCAGAAATATTCCTCACCTTCTTCTATAAATCCACATTTTCCTTCTGCACCTTCTTGATCCTCTCATGGATGGATGGATGCGAATTCATCTGATAAAGATAAGATATGCCCACTTTCCTAAATATTTCAAGATCCATCTTCTATAAATATATAAATATTTGTCCTCTTTCAATCATCATTATGGAAAATCTAGCATGGTATTTCATACTCAGATCATGACACACCTTTTTTCCTTCTTATGGTGCTAATATATAGATAATTCATAATATTTTATCAACCCCAACCATATTCTATAGTGAATATTCAACACTTTCTATATAAATATATTCTTCATGATATTATGCTATATATATATCACACCTTTCACCATAAAAATAATTCACCATATCTTAAACTGAAAAAATATTTATGACAACTCAAATTCAAGATTCAAGTAATTTTTCTCATGGATTTTCAATTGGAAAGAGGCATAAGTGGTCACCATATCATTATATAAGAGGTCACATCCTAGACCCTTATATTATTCATCACTTCATATAAAAAAATCTTCCCCATTGCAGGGTGGTGTAAGAAAAGGCACACTAACCAACCTTAATTCAGTGTTTTTAAATTCTCCTAACATTCATCTACCCACATGAACTTAACCCCTTTCATGGTTAACATGGTGAGTGGATTAGATAATCATAAAAAATATATTATAAAGTATCATTAGTATCCAATAAACCTAAGATAACTATGGATCTAGTATACCATGGTTGGTCTGGGCTATTTCCCAATAAATTATGTCTTTGAAGGATCTACCAATATTACCTCACATTGAATTATATAACCAAATATTGATACTTTTTATATCTAAAATGAATGCATGGTAAATTTGGCATATTGGTTCTCCTTCCTTAGGGTCATCAGCATAATCCTCAAATGTTATTCATGTTGTTCCTTGATCATTGAATATATAATAATATCACTATAATGATTACACCGAACTAACAAGTTAATCTCTAATATCTCTATTCACTAAATCCCTGAAGATAAAAAAATAATTGGCATGTTTAAATGGTGTTGCTATAAATTAATAATGACCATACCTCGTAATAATGGTTGTCCTGAGTATATCCTCTTTCCTGACCCTATACCAATGATATCCAGATCAAAGGTCAATCTTGGAAAAATATTAATCTCCTCGTAATTGAACAAGAAAATCATCAATATAGGGTAGATAATACATGTTATTAATTGTGATCTTGTTAAGTGCATGATAATAAATTAAAAGATTAAATCACACATCTTTCTTATTACCAAATGGAATATGTTCACTTTATGGTGAATCACTAGGGTGAATAAATCCCTTATCTAGATTCTCATGGAGTTTCTTCTTCAATTTTTCCAACTTAATAGGGTCCATTATAAATGGATTCTTTAAAATAGGAATAACACAATGTATGAGTTCAATTGAAAACTCATCTTCAGGATTTAGGGGAAAACTATGGAAGTCCTCAAAAAATACATCAAACAATTTTAGATAAATACCACTCATAAATAGGTTACAAAATCCATATGATGGAAGAAATTTAAATTTGGTTTTTAGGTTTATCCTCACACCAATAGATAATCATAAGTTGACTTGGAATATCAAATACAACATCCATTCATCAGAAATTTGTATGGGATCCAAATCACGAGGTTTAATCCATGCCTAAAATTACATAAAATTCTATTATAGTAATAAAAAAATATTTTCCTGAAGCATATTCCCAAAACAAATCTACTATAGAGGAGGTATAGACTTGATATATGGTTAAATTACCATTTCATGTCTTTACTACCAACTCAACATCTGACCATTGAGGTGGTGATGTGATACCATTAAGAAATTTTCAGATATAAAAGAGTGGGCAGAACCAAAATCAAATACAACATTTTCACATTTAGAGTAAATAATAATTATACCTTTAAACACATCATTAGGAACTCCCCATATATTTGTATTAATTGAATAATATTGTATTTTCCCTTTTACTTCTTCTATGGTAAGTGAATTTGGGGCTTGGGACATTGGTTTGAATAATGACCCATCTCATTACACCTGAAGCACTAGATAATATTGGTTTCTTTATTTACATTTCATTAAAGAGCCTTATAACACCTTTATTTACACTTAAAACAAACTCATGTTCCCATTATGAATGTATTTGGGTGTTTTTTTACAAAATTATCACATGTTGAAAATATCAACCTCCCATTAATCTTCTTTAACACATTTCTTTTTCCCAAGTTATCATCCAACCTCTTTTTTTCATGACCTACCTTAAAGATGTAAGGCCTATAAATTTATTTCCCTATCTTAATGGAACTCAATGCTATATAATCATATGATGAAAATGTTTGAGAAATTAATTCCCTTAGGAGACTCAGTTTAATCCCGATAAATAATGGTGAATATTAATTTTTAGATTATGTATTTAATCTATAACATTTATGGCTAATCGTATAAAGTTAGCCTCATACTCTGCCTCACCTTTTCCTCCTTTTTCTTTAAAATGGGTAACATCTTCTCTATTTCATCTCATTGTTCACAAGGGAAGTATTTCTCAAAGAATATCAATTTAAAAGTTCTCAATTACCTACTTTATGTTTTTTCAGCCTCTTTAGTGTTTTGTATTAGTGAACACTATTGATCATAATATCCTTTTAAAAAATACACTTTCAGAATAACCTTTTCACTTTCATTACATCCCAAATCTAGGAATATTTTTACAAGGGATTTAATCCATTACTCACCTACCAATGGATTAGTAGTTATATTAATAGATGGAGTCTTCTGTTGCATTAATTGGTCCATCATAAGTGAATCATATTGTGGAATAATGGGGGATTCTATATGGGAAATATTATTCATCATAATCTGAGTCAGTTTCCCAAATATGGCCATTATCAACTCAAATATAACACCATATCTATTTGATTTCCCAACAGGGAAATCTCTACATTTTCTATGGGTTTTGAATCATTTTCTCCCAATAGGCACCATTACTGAACAAAGGAAAATGCCTATTTTACTTATAATCATCATGAATATTCATCCATAAAATAAAAAACCCCATAATGGTAAATGTTATCAAATACTAGAAAGGGTTATCATATTTCACATGTTAGCTGTCTTTATTAATAAACATGTTCCAAGGGTTCCTACTAAACATACTCTGATTAAATATATATAAACTCAAACTCTATTTACCTAGAACCGGTGTTTAATTTATTATATTGGTATAACATACATGGAATCTCATCTCAACGGATCGATCGGTTTTACAGTCTTAAAAAACCAGATACATACATGATTCTAATATTACATTATAAATATAAAAAAATAGCCTAGGAAAAATTATTATATCCTTAAAATCATTCATAATATCCTTTTTCAAATCCTGGGGAAAGTAAAACAAATAAAGGGTGAGATCATATACTCATAAAGGGTTGTATACATGAAAACGATCATGAGTAACTAATGAATAATCAACATGTATGAGTGGATAATAAAAAACAAAATACATTTAATCAAAACATGATTTCAATGTGAATACATGGATAATATCAGCATAGAAAACATAAGGATAATGAAAATTGAATTATTAATAAAGGAAATGCATAATTTTGGACATTCATTATCAAGTCCTATCAAACAAGATGTCATGAATCTTATCCTTATGGCATCTGAATCAATATCTCATTATTAATAAATGAGTAGGTTTAAAGACAATAATCATATAATATGTCATCACAACTATTTTGACTCATGATACAATGAAATGTGTCGATAGGCTATTTATAATCGGGCCTCACCCATCACTTTCACATACAATTCATTCATTATATTATGAATGATAAATAAAATTCATTATCAAAATGCCTTGTAAGTCATATATTATATGTATTGAATCAAGAATACATAACACTAATGCTTTATCATCATAAACCATCTAGAGAAATAATATATTTAGTATCATTGGATCATATCCCCAGTAACATAAATTGGAGTTTTCATAGATGAAAATACATTTATAATATAACTAGAACATTTCTTGAATAAAATACCATTTTCATTTTGAAAACACATATTTAAAATCTAAAAATTTACAAAATATTGAGAAAAAAAATTTCTTTTAAATTAACCAAGGAAACATTTAAAGTAATAATCAAATAAAATAGTAGTCATGACAGTGGGAAAATTAGTTTGTGGTATGTTAAAATAATGATTTTATTTACACTTTTTTTATAAAACATTACCTCATTTGGAAAACGAAAAATAATATTCATATTAAAAATTTATATTGAAATTTAATCATGGGTAAAAATTAAATTAAAAAATCATATTATAATAGTAAAATAATATTTAAATCATTTAAAGAAATCATGAACATGGATGAAAAATATTCCCGACCAAATAGAAAATAAAATATTTATTGCTTAAAAACATTTTTACAGAATAATTTATGTGGAAAAGAAAAGAATATGGTATTTTTAGTTAAAAGTAAAATGAAATTTATTTTTTAGATAAGTATCATATAATTTACCTCAATATAAAATCAATCATAAACAATCACAAAATAAAAATATGATTGTTAAAGAAATCGCTTACCTCAACTTCGACTTTCCATGTATGTTATTTTAAACTTATGTATAATAAATTTAGTATTATTATAATTATATACCAAAAACATATGCATACCTATAATATCATATATTATCCACTTATAACATTACAATTCAATTTTATTAATAATTATTTATTAAAATCATCATTTTCAGGTGTTAATTGTTTCATTTTTCATTAAGGATTTAGTTTGGTGGTTTCGGACCATGTATCTTTCTCATGGTTCCATAATCTCTAAAATGTTAATCATGATTTAAATATCATATATATTTATTATATAAATAATTAAAATTATCCATTAAAGGTTTACATGAAAAATTAATCACATCGCTTCATGGATGTGATAGTCTGCACATATGCACAAGCGACGTTATAATTTTTAACGAGTAGAATGGTTAAGAGGTAAATGATATATTATATTTATAGAATTATAGTTATTTCATAAATATTATATATATATATTAATTATTTCCATATATATATCCATTAAAGTGAAATAGTGATGAAAAACGAATTACACTTCTATGTGGAGAGTGTAAGTCATACGTATGCATGAGTGATATTTTCAACTTCAGTGGGATGGAAAAGAGGTGGAAAATAATTTTCACATAATCATAATAAAATATAAATATATTTATTATATTAGAGTTATTATTTAATGATTATTATAATATTTTTATATTAATTTTATGATGAAATAAATTTTAAAAGTTTTGGTAAAGAGTTATACCTTTTTGTCGAGAAACAACATTTAACTTGCATATTATACCTTGAAAGGGTGGTGTTTTAGAAATACCAGGAGATATAAGAAATTGGGAAGGTTATATTATTTTATTAGGTTAGTTATGGGATGATATAAAATGTTCAAGCATTTTTAATAAGGGATTATAGGAGGTTCCCTTTAATAAGTGAGAGTAGGGGAACTCTTGGAATTACATAATGTATTAAATTAATATAAATTAATTTTGAGGTTCTAGTGGCTCCAAATTTATATATTTTGATTATAGGATGAGTATAAGTTTAATTTCTCTCATCCAATAATATTTAGTCAATTTTAATTCGTGTTTTAACCCTTATCTTTTAGACTTGACCTCCCCCCCCAACCATTTTGATAATTACCACAGTATCAATGTTTTTTATTATTAAAGGGTTAATAATGTTACCATAAAAGGAAAAGTGAACCATAAATAGACCATGGATTATATTTTAAACCATATCCCATTAAATTGGATGAATATATGTTTTATGAATTTTAAATATATTAATAAAATATTGTTTGTTATTAAATATCATTAATTTCATTTTTGGAACTATAAATTTAACTAGATTTTAAAATCCTCAAGATAAAAATTGAAATTGAATATAAACATTTAAAAATCCCTAATATGTTACATCTATCTATAAAATTATTGGGACACTATAAATCACCTAAAAAATATGACATTTTGAGTTTTTAAAATCATTATCATGGTTTTTCTACTGTTTACACAAGTAGTGTGTCGGCGTTGTGTAAACATTTCAGGTAATTATTTAATCAGTAGTAATAAAAAATAAATTACCATGATGAAAAAAAGTCATTTATATTTAAAATAACAACTTATAACTAAACATAACCTCTTCTTATCTTTATAAAATTTTAGATATATTAGAACAAAGAGAGTGATTATTTTTATTATGTATTTACAATTATATTGAGATCATTATCAATGGAAAGTGGGAAAAAATTCCATATCACTAATACTATAATTTTCATGGTTTAGAAAAACTAATACAATCAAATTAATACCAGTTTTATGGATATTTTTAGGCCTTATTGTATAATTTTTAAGCTTAATTACCCAATTTACCCTTACTGATGTGACAAGTATTTACTATAATTACTATTCATGATGTCAGCAAATAAAAGGGACCTATTTCCAAAATTTGGACCTCATGCTTCAAAATATGGTATGCATATTTTATGCTGGAATACCTATATTTTCTAGAAATCAATTTTAATAAAAATGTGTATTATGCAATGAAGAATATTTTCTATAAAAATGCATTTTTAATCCCAAAACATAACTTATACCAAAATAAGGTTTAATGATGATTCAACTATAATTAATTAGAATATATATAATCAAATAATTTTTTTTTACTTTAGATCCAATTTAAATCATAATGTTACTTTTTAATTAAATGAAATAACAGTTTTACAAAAATCTATAGTGCTCGCTATTCACTAAAAAATATGTCTTTTAAGAAACATTTCAAAATATCATGCTATGATAGTTTCGATATGATGATTTCAAAAATGATATTATTTATATCAAATAAACTTTATAAAATTTCTATAATATAATTATAAAATTCACTCAATAATATCAATTAAAATCATTTATGGAGAAATCATAAAATATCTTTTTTTGACAATTGAGTGATTATTTCTTAAGAATTAAACATTAAATTTGTATTAAATGGAATATTTATAAAAAAATTTCATATTTGGTAAAACATATTCATACTCTATAATCTAACGGATCAGTGATAATTATTACCTAATAATATCTCAATGGTATGTTGTGGTTTATTTAAACTAAAATTTTCATATAAAGAAATCTATCAAAGAAATTTAATTTATTTAAATAGAAATGTATCATAAAATTTTGGTGCGTTATTTATATTTTTTACTTGAGTGAATGTATCTAGGGAAAATACCTCCATCAGATCTGGGAATAAATTTTCCAAAATTTTCTTTGGTGTTAATAATATTTCATTTTAACTCAAACACCTTAAAATAATGATCTTTATGTTTTATCCTTTTCAAATATCATAGCGGTTCTTCTAAAGGATGGGTCTTACAAGAAAATTATTCATGGTATAACAAGCGGTATTGGCCACCTCATCCCAAAAATTTTGGGGGAGTATATATTCATTCAAGAAAGTTCTTAAAATATCATGTAGAGTTTGATACCGTATTTTGAAAACCCTATTTTGTCGCGGAGTCCTAATAGATGAAAAACTTATTATAACCTTGTGAATTTCAAAGTTAATAAAAATATTTATTTTAAAACTCTCCCTCATGATCACTCTGTATTGATATGATGTTATATTATTTTTCATTTTCAACCATCTTGGTTATTTAAATAAAGACTTTAAAAGCCTCATTTTTTTTATCCAAGAAATAAACCTAAGTAAATCTCATATAATCATCAATAATTACTAATGTTTAAGATTTACCCCTTATAATTTCAACATGGTTTAGTATAAATAAATCAAGATATAAAAACTCAAGGGAATTTTATGTGGAAAATTCCTTTCTATATTTAAGAGAATTTTTTATTCCTTATCAAGTTGTCAAGGTTGACACACAATTTCATTTTTGGAATGAAATTTAGGAAAATCACATACTAGTTTATTTCAGTTAATTTTGAAAAGTGTGTGTGTGTGTGTGTGTGATAAAATGACAAAGGCATCCATTACATAACCAGGAATAACTATCTTTTTCACTAATTAATTTAACATTTTGGATGAAAAAGATAATATAAATCAATAAAATAAATATTTTGAAATTAAGAAGTTGAAAATAAAATATTTCATTTGGATTCAAAAACATTACAAACCTTATTTTCAAAAGAAACATTAAATCCACTATCACACAATTGGATAATACTAAGAAAATTATCATTTAACGCATCATCATAGGAAACATCTTTCATAATGTGATGATTTAAAAAAACCAACAATGTATATGTCTTTGATCTTATTCCATAAGTTATCACCATATGTGACATGGCCTTCATCAAGATTTTAAATATGGTTGAACTTGGTGTAGTCTCTAAACATGTGTCTAGAGCACCCATTCTCTATATAGCATGTATCTCCTTATGATTTTCTCTTGATAAATTTATCCTCATTATTTACCTCAATTAAGTCGATGAGATATTTGGAACTATCATCTCTTGATGTGATTGCTGAGAGGGAGTCATCACTGGCATGCCATGTAGAAACATTGAAGACATTCTTTCTTTTCTTATTTTCAATTATCTTATTTTTAAATATATGGAAAAATGTATTTATTATTTCATTTTTCTTACAGTCATATAAATTTACCTCTGTTTCTCAGTTTGAATGTCCATTTTGGCATGATGAAAATATTTATTCTTCCTCATGAATTTTTTCATCTTCTTGTAAAAGTTATAATTTTCAGCATTACTAATAGAAGAGTCATCATTGATTGTATTAAAGGTAATAATTTTCTTTAACATGAATTTCTTGGCTTTCATTATAACATTTCACTTCATGGTAATCTCATATTTCGTGAGAGGCCCAATGAGTTCTTTTAATAGCATGTTCTTAATATCCCTTTCTTATTGAATTATCATTACCTTGGGTGACCATGAACATTAAAAATACCCTAATTATCTTCTTAAAAAGCATTTCTTTAATAATAACATCACCAATAGATATTATAAAATTTAAAATTTTAGTAAAGAGAGGGAACATTTAAAAAATGAATCCATTAGTATGCATATTAAATATTTCAAAGTCTTCACAATACATGTCAATTATAGTGCCCTTGACCATTTTAGTTCCATCATGTGTGACTTCAAGAAGTTTCAAGATATCATGTGAAATATTTCTTGGAGAAATATGTTAAAATTAATTTTGATATAACACAAAATGAAGGGAATTCATGGATTTTCGATCATGTTCAAAGGATATAATATCATCAGGAGTCTATTTGTCCTTCTATACATTAGTGGGTGTATAACCATGCATGGAAATTTTCTAAATGGGATAACCAATGCTTTTAGGAAATATAGAAATGTGATTGTTTTAATAACTGTATTATCATACATACAATAATAGATCAAGAGTCATTGAATGCCCCTCATGAACACCTTTGGTGTTATAGGAAGTTTTCATACCTTTTAATTATTACATGAAACCAATTAAGGATTTGAAACCAAGGATGGGTCTGATAATAATTATTGGTCTGAGTGCGATGGATAAATGGGTGAATTTACTTTTAAAAATTACAATAAAGAAAGTGATAAAATTATTCATTAAATAAAATTTAATAGTAAGCACAGTGGGAAATAAATAACAACGTAAGATGATAAAAGAGTTTGACCAAAAAACCAATATGAGTGTATATGTATTCTCACCTATAATTATGGTGGGTTATATTATCCCTTGTATTTAATGGTTTCTATGATACCCATAAAAACTTTATTTTTAATTGGTTATAGTAAGATACCCAATTAAAATGAAGACATATACTTTTTTGATGGTTTTAGCAAGAAACTTCAAACACTTACATTAATGGTAATGAGAAACCAATAAGATGAAATATAAGGGGTTGTTTATTTTAGTAATATCTTTTTATAGTACACTCTCAATTATTAGTAAGAAAGAAATGAAAAAATGAGTGAAATAGAGAGAATGAATTGAGGGGGGAAATGAATACAACAATAAGCCCAATATTGCTCAAGTTATGGCACAATAGTTACCAAAATTTAACCTCTATGAAACCAATACATTCCAAGCCTTCTTGAGGGTGTATATTTACTGCCTCTGGAGGTCCCTTGATGATTTAGTAGGTTTTGGGTGTCCAAAATAGCCATTAAATGGTGAGAGAAGCATAAGAAGGAAACCTGTAACTGATAGTTTCAATCTATAGAGAAAATCTATCAATCGGCCACTAGGCTCCACCAACAGGTCAATGGGTGAAGTAATGTTAAGGTACCTCTATTTTTCCTTCATAGACTACCTGATATGGCCAGAAAGTGTGCCAGTGCAACTTCCTGTCACATCAACTGGCTGGTGGATTTCCTCTGTTTGACTGGTGGTTTTCCATCAATTGGTTTGTAGAAATGCCCAGTGAGGGCCTTCAAAATGGCCCTCCAAACTCCTCTAGAACATATTTGTTGACTGGCCAACTAAATTATATGATAACCAAAAAGTAATAACTAAAATAACATCAAATGAAATAATTAGAGTCATAAGAGGTGTTTGTGTTCATTAAAACCAATAATAGAGTGAGAGGTACAACATTTTGGGTATTTTTGGTAGATATAGGTGGGACCGCAATGGCTTGAGTTGGAGCTAATAGAAGTATTTAGCCAAATCTTGCTCGTACTAAACCTCACGTTACCATGGGATGTTGGGTTTTATGTCTTGAATTTTGATTTCTAGTTTATTTATGTTATTTTGGACTATTTGATCTATTTATTTTGTTCTAGGATAAAATGAGATTTGAGACAGTGGTACATGGTGAGATCACACCATATGGTATTAGGAGTGGAGCATGCGTACATGGTTCTATGCTACTCTCATTGATGAATGTGTGATTGAAAAATGGTCCACCAATACATTCAGCCAATTCATGTGTACTCACTAGTAAATTTTAGTTTGGCCTTATGTCGTGAAATATTGAGAAATTGTATTTTTTTTGTTGATGATTAATAAAGTACTTTTTTAGAATATGAAAACTATTTTTTAGTAATTTTTAGCGAATTTAAAATGTAAATGTACATTTTGAAATGGTTTTGAATGGATTTTGAAAAGAAAATTTGATTTAAAATGGATTTGAAGGGGGAAATATGGGTTTTTAAGGTGGTGGTTGATCTTAGTTTTTTTAAACAAGGTTTTGTGTTGGGAAAATGATATATAGATGTTTTGGGTTAGTTTTTTTATATTTATAAGTGTTTCAAATAAAGAAAATTAATTTTGAAAATTTTTAGAGAGTTTTTGAAATTAAATTAAAAATGAATTTTGGTTTTTGTTAATTTAGAAAAAATTTCAATGGAGTAAGTGTGGGGTTAAAAATGGGTTTTCAAATGGTTTATTGGTTTAAATTTTTAATTTTTTGGTTTTGAAATGGTTCAAAAGGAGACTTTTAATTTGATAATGTTGTGTATATTTTGGTAGTGTTTTTGGTTAATTCGTTTGAAATGATTACTTTGAATTGAAATATTCTTTTGGGTAAGGATGATTATTTCATGGATTTGTGGTTTTTTGGGTTTTATGATTCATCAAATCATTGAAATCATCCTACCTAGAACAATCATGAGTGTCGCCAGTTTTTGGTGATCACCTATTCTGGGGGAATTTAGTCGATCGAGTTTTTGAGGCAATTCTTATCAGTTGTGATTCATTGGATCCTTAGTCTAACTTATATTAGTTATAAATTTGGGTTTCTTCTTATCTCATTTGAGTGGTTGGGTCCTTTTGAGTTTTAGTAATGGTCGCAGTTGTTGAGGTTTGATTTTGGTTCCTTGGTTATGGGGGAAAACCTTCTGTGTGCATTGGGTACCAAGGATAGATGTTGAACCAGTTGAGATTATGAACCCACTAATATATGTTTGGTTTGACAGGATCACTTCGATCGATGTCTTGGGAGGAGGAGCAAGGTTGTCAATTATATTTATTCTTTACCTTGGGTTCGAACTCAAGTAGTTTTAATAGGCGTGTTAGTAGGTTATTCCTTCATCACATTATTCCTAGTTAGAGGATGATGAGGGTTTTTGAGATGATTGTTTTGAAGTGGTCAAGGATCAGTTAGATACCACTGAGAGGGGAGTGAATCAATGGTATACTATTTTTTGAAATCTTTTACATTTGATTTAAACTCTGTGACTTATTAATTTCTTGGTACCTTTCCATTATTACTCATCCAAATCCTGTAGTAAATAAAAAAATGAAATATTAGTACACAATGATTTTTAAAAGGTTCTGTACTAAGACCTGCATCATTACATCGACCAGTAATCATCCCTAGTTGCATAATTTTCACTATATATAGATGGTTACAACAAGGTAATTTCACATTACCATAATTATTGAGTCCCACAGTGTTCCACTCTAGAGTCCCACTAGAGTTTTCAAGTTCCAAAATATACCATTGACTCCTGAGTCCGACAAGAGGGTCTTTATAATGCATCCCATAGTGTCAATATCATCCCACCGTCCTACTCCAGAATCCCCCGGAGACCTCAACTACATCAAAGTCCCAGTAAAGAATTCACAATCATGAGTCCCACAAGATTTGATCCACTGATAGGAAGATCCTATAATCTTCCTCCATGAGATTTTTGGATCAAACTATCCCATATACAATTCATGTTCCTTTTTAGTGATGCTGGACTTGTTCATATAATTGTGATCACTGAATATAATCATCTATCTCAGCACAAAGATGCTCAGGAAAACATTCTTTCTTCTGTTGAAGACTTTTCCTCAGTAACCACTTAGAACTCAGATACACAAATGTTATGAGACACTGATAGAAAAACTATTCGAGCTTCAGTCTCAAACAACTTTATACTGATTAAACAACATATATTTCACCCGCACTTCTTCAATATTCATGGATGTATATTATACAATGTCTGGCCTTCTCCTGTATTCATCACGTGTGCATATGAGCATGAAATAATACATGTAAGTGTATTTAATATTGATATCATCAAGCACACAATATTCTCTTTTCTCACTTCACAATTCACACAAAACATTCACCCCATTCTATATATATAATGGTATATGCATGAGATTTCCCAGGTTCATGTTCAGTTGATGCATATTGCAACGAACTCCCTTTGTGTATGAATTTATGTGTATATTTATTCATCTTATACTTATGTATGCGTAAGAATGAATATATGTATCTTCCTTCTAATTCATTCATGAAAACTCAAAAAATATTATCCAAACCACATGCACAATCCTCATACATATACATCATTCACAACACCTTTCTTCTTTTCACAAACCCACTGACATTATTTTGAAAAATCATTGTGCACAAAATAGAATTATTATTATTTTTTTAACAAGTATATACTGATATAAGTAGTCTCCTTGTTATGTGAAAACATGAATGAGTATAGACACAGTACGTGCAAGGCTTTCTACACGAAATTCACTCTAAGTAAACACTGCATGTGGTTCCTAAAAGTTGATCGTTCAAACCATACAAGCACTGGTTCATAGTGATCTTCACTCAAAATTGAGAGATTGAATGCTTATCAAGTTATCTCATATGCTTTGAGAAAAGTTGTTGTTCATGAATCACTATTAGTGTGCAAAAAATATATCAACTACTCACGAGATTCTTTACCTTCACGAAAACACAAATACTTTGGATCCTTCGTGAACTAGATAGTTCACAGAACTATTAATCTCTCAAAAAAATACTCTCCAATGTGAGATAAATTCACACCAAAAATGAACATGGCCTCAGTATTTATAGGTGTTGATAATTACCTCAAAATCTTCAAGAATCACTGAGATTCATTTCATCCTCGGCTCATTCGAACTTTGCCACTATTCTGCGGTTTCAAGTATCTCCATCTTGAATTTTTAATCTTATGCACAACAATAAAATCATGGTTTGATCCATGTTCAATTATTTAAACAATGTTTCATAATTATTTTTGATCATCCTTGTATCGTTAGAACTATGAAACAATAAGGGGAGAGCTTAGATGGAGCTTCGTTCGATGATTCCAGGGAGATCCGATGAGAACTGAGATTATTTGATGGACAAAAGATTCTTGAATGAAGCTTTTAGAATAAGACGATGTGATGACAATTTCAGACGGCTCAGATTATTCAGCAAATAGATTCCACGGTTGAGATCACAATGAGATGATCGAAGTACTTCAATAAAATGTTCAAACCGATCATATGACCACAATTTATCCGACACAAAAAATTTCAATCCCACATCAAAATAGCCCACATATGGCCTCTCCCTTATATTACATGCAGCTGATCAATAATTTCTCTTCCTCCTCCTTCGATACCGCCCCATACCGATTCTCTGCAGGTGTGCTTCTACGCCCACCTTCAACTTTTCCCCACACCTCACGATGGTGATATGCCTCTTTCACCTTCTCTAGGTTCCCCATGCACTTTATAGACTACGGCCAGCCCATCCTTGATGTATTGGGTTGAGCTCAGCCTCCCACACAGTGGTGTGTTCCACTCCCCCTAGCCGGCTGGCCTAGTGACTATATTTGTTAAGGACTAAACACTTAGAAGTATTACAAGTAAAATGAAAAATATAAATCCCTCATCAAATAAATTCAAAATCCACTATCCAAAGCGCTTCATGCAAATTATATAATTTTTTCATGTAATCTTCAATTTATTCTTCAAATCCAAGTTATAAATAATGTGTCAACCAATGATGAAAATTGACTTTTAAACTTAAATACTGGCTCTACAATTGTTACATTTAAAAAATCATTAACCTATTGAAATCTTCCACCAACACTCATTGAATACAAATGAAATTCATTTAACACGTCATGTTTCATAATCGTTGGAAAATTATTGGGTTTTGGATCTCCTTTTAGAGTGGTTTGGTGGAAATTTTTAGGTGTACCTTCATCATTTTCCTAGACTATTGATGATCATTTTTTTATGGTTTGGTTGTCCTATGTTATGCTTATGGGAGAGTAAATGGTTTTTTCACTGATATTCAGGGTGGGTATTTAGAGGAGAGATTGGGTTGAGATCTTTGATTGAGGGTTCAATTATTTTTTTCGTAGAAATATTTTGGAATTGATTAAATTCTTCTTGATCCACCACACGAGATGAGTTATCAAATGGTTGGGAGAACCACTTTGGGTCTCTATTTCTTGATTTTACCATTTACAGCTGGATGAGAATTTGTCATTGAGGATTTGTATATCTTGGATATTTTGGAGACTTCCTAAGTGTGTTGAGTTATGTTTCATCTTGGGTAGTTTAGAGATTGTGTCATAACATTTAATCCCTTCCCATTTGAGATTTTTCTTAAAGACTTATCCTCACATTCGGTGGCTTTATCAGGATAGAAAATGTTATCATGGGTAGGATTTTGGAACACTGAGTTGTATTACATTAAATAATTAATTGATTGACTGCTCTTCATTTTCATGAAGGAGTTCCATTCCCAACCCTTTTGATTTTTTTAAATTTTCTAGAAGTCTGGTATGTCGTAGGGTTAGTGTAAACTATGTGGCCACCATGAAAATCAGGTCTATAATGTGCAGAGGAACTTTCTCACAATTGTTCTAACTATTTGAGCCAACAGTGTAGGTTCCCTCTATGCCCAGTGAAGGGTACACAGTTGGCTTACGATTTGGGTAAATCGAATGGAAATCGTGTGATGCACCTAGGATATTAAAATAAAATGAAAAATTATAATTTCCCCCCTCTTATGTACCCAAAATTGTGCCCCCGCTATCCCTCAACCTCTCTTACACAACACGGCCTGGATCCCCCACCACTCCCCATGGGCGCTCCCTCCTTTGGCTTCCTCTCCTTAGTGATTTTTACTGCGATTAGGAGTGGATCTCCACCCAGGTAAGGTTCTCTTCTCTCTCCTCCCCCTCTTCATCTTTCTTCCTGGCTTTTCTTCCCTCTCACTCACTATGTGTTCCTGATCCAATCCATAGAAAATGTTTTAGATTCTAAATCAGCATGGACTTGGTTTTTTGGGTCTGTGATCCTCTTTTGGGACATTCTACTCTCCATTTCTGAAGGTTTCACATTGTCTGTGTTTTCCTTAGCTAATTTTTTTCATGAGTATGTTTTCCCTTATATACGACATGTGTTTAGGTGCATTAAATTGTATTTATTTAAATTTATAAATTCCATTTATGATCAATTTTATCACTAATTGTATATTTATCAAGTTTTTTAAGGAATTAAAATTGATTTCTAAATGGGTTCTTATGAATTTGGACCTGCATTCTATATTCATTAACAAATAATTATATTTTTGTCCAATAAAATATTTTCGTTGGTTTTCATGAAATAATTGTGTGTTTAAAAATAATTTGATTTTTTTCTTTAATTTCATTGGGTGATGCATGAGTTCAAGGGGTAAATTATTTTGGATATCTTTGTTTGAGAAGTTTTATTGAGTTTAATTGTTGTTTCCTCAGGTTATTTATTTATGACTGATGTTATAGACGTCTCTTGTCATGTTTGGTTCTTCTGCACATATTTATGGGTGTGTGTACATGTGCACATTTCACATGATAATATGTGCTTTGAGAGGTGTTTATAAATATATATGTAATTTCATATGTGTATAATGTTTCAAATGGGAAGCATTGAAATTTAAACTAAATTATTCAATTTGGTTTTAAATAATGATTTCCAAGAGGCATTTTTAAAAGATTTATTTCATTTCAAAATACTTTTATCTTACCAAATTTTTGTGGAATTTACTCAAGAAAAATGATTGATTTTCATGTAAGTATTCAAATGGGATTGAAAAAGGAGGCATGGTTTCAAAGTTTTGTCTTGATTGTGGGTTTTTATTAAAAATGAATTAGATGATTTATTTTTTATATGTTTTGTGGTTGGAAAAAAAGAGACTATAGATAGATAGATAATCTGACAAGGGTTTCTATGGCCTAGTGTGTGGACTAGTTAGGGGTTGTTACTGATGAGACTGTAAGGGATCCAATGTTTATTTTACTTTTTCAGGTCACATAGTCGTTTATTGTTCCATGAGTGAGTCAGTTACCTTTGGAACATATAAATTGGAGATCCTCTCCATGTGTCAGTATCTTTGCATTAAATTGTTTTCTTGATTGTTGGATTATATTAATGATGAATTAACTGATTTATATGTCATCTCTATTTTGGTTGGCACATAAGAGACTATAGATAGACAGGTAATTGGACAAGTGTTTCTCTGGCCTAGTGTGTGGACTAGGTAGGGGTTGTTACCAGTGATATTGTAAGGGCTCCCAAGTATGGTTTACTTTTTCATGTCACATAGCCAGCAAGTGTTCCATGAACAAGTCAGTAGCCTTTATAACATATAGGTTTGATCTCCTCTCTGTGTTTCATGAATTATGGTTTTAGTGTTACATATTGTTTGGTTCACACTCTCACTTTTATTCATGATGTTGTGATTGCTTCTGTTTTTCCTTATTAATTTTTATTGTTTAATTTCTAATGAAATTAATTATTTTATTTAGTTTTGTTTTATCTATTACATTTTTATGGTTTCATTTCATTATGTTGTGTTTTTCTTCTTACTATTGTTTTTAAAAGTAAGAAAAAATAGGAATTTCAAAGGTATCGTTCACATGGATTGAATTTTTAAAGGGAATTCTAAATTGAGTTTTTAAAAAAGGGGATTCTAAATGTGTTATTTTGGTAAATTCGGCTTAGTCTGAAAAAATGATTTCCAGTTGATTGTTTTCTTTTAAAAAGAAATAAAGAAGTTGGTGTTTCATAAAATGATTGATTGTGATGTTTGGCTTTCTTATGCTCACTTAAAAAAACTATCTTATAAATTTATTTCAAACTAGTATATTTATTGGTTGTTTTGGTAAATAAAATGATGGAATTAATAGTGATTACCTATTGGGATATTGATATCACTCCCTACTAACACCACTCGGGGTTTGTAGAATGAGTGGCATTGCAGGTTTTAGCCTTGATTCTCATAATGAGATTCGAGTTTGGATAAATCATTACCTTGGGTCACATGGGATAGTTATTTAGGTATGTTTGTTTTTATTTTTAGTTTTTTAGTACCTTCAACAACATATGTCATTTCCCGCTTTCAATTATGATTATTGGTGGGACACTATATTTCTGGATGTTTTAGTGGAACATGAAGTAATTTCATATGAGGGTGCGGGAAAGTGAGTTAAGGGATTTATTTTTCTTTTTTTATATTTGTTGCATGTTTAAATTGTTTAAGTTAATATTTAATTGGTTTTTTGGTGTGGATGTCTGACTTGCAGATGAGTTATGAAAATATTCTGATAGAATTTTTATTCTTATGAAATTATGTTTACGTCAATGATTGATTTAAATTCTTATGATGGTTGTCATCATCTTGGCGAGATGAGGGATGCTCCTCAGGTAAATGGAAGGTCAATCTGAGTGTCAGTTTTGGTGGCAGCCCAGGAACATAACTCATTCCTTCTTGAGCTACCCTTTTACTGAGAGATGCTTCCATTTTTAAAAGTTTACTTTCTGCCCAGAGGCATTATAATAGAAGATCATAATAGTATATTCTAGGAAACTCCACTCCATTATATTGCAACGTTTCATTATGCCATCAAACCTCTTTTAACATTTTATCACACATTTATCATGTGGAAGAATTCATACGGAATTATCATTGATCAATCTTTGGGACACAAAATCACTTATAAAAGCTATATTATAAATGTCAATGTAATGGAAAAGAGAGGCGACACATTCGTGGATTGAATGTGAACCAAGAACTTCCCAAATTCAAAATGTGTAGTTGAAAATCTCTCAACTATAACAAAAAAATAAAAAACACGCTTTATTGTTCGGACAAAAAACATGAGGTTTAGGACCAATGCGCCCATCAACAATAGTACATCACGTCCATAACATTATCCTTAATGGTTTGGGAGAGGGCTCATCTTAGATGATTCCACTCATTTGATGTAATCTCGAGCCTGAAAATATTCCAAGTGTGCGTAATACATCATGGGCAATGCCATTATCCTATTTCCCAAAGTCAATGATGATAATAGAAAAAAAAACACATAATGGAAATACAAGGAATGATCCATTACCTATCGGCATCGAACACCTACACCAAACATACCTAAATCACCACAAAAAATTGAATAACATGGTAGTAGATAAATCAATGTGTAATGGAACCTACATGTAACACAAGTGATACATGAACTTCTAAAAATCAATCACATTGAAATAAATCTCATCAAACAAGACATGATAATGCAATGGACAGCTGGTTCCTTGCATCAAAGATACAATTACCAATTTATTATTGGATCAAAATAGGAATTTGTGATTGGATATCAGAGATTACATGTATCCTCACATGACTGTTTAAGAAAAATCCAGATGCAATGGGGAGACAGATCGAGCTGTCAACCACCATCCCTAATGAGCCCTAGACAGTTTCAAAAACCATCCCCAAAAAACAAAAACCACAACCCTTTCCAAAAGACCAAATATGAAGTACAAATCCCATAGAAAATTTTCACCTTTATAAATCATATTGTTGGAAATGCAAAACCATAACCGTTTGTTTGCTTTCCCATGCAGCCGTGGCTCTCCGTCTTCCCCATGCAGTATCTTTTCTCCAAGCGGATGCCTCTTCCCATGAGTCTCTCTATTTCCAAGCATATCATTTATTTTGGATTTTTTTGTTCCCTATTTATTTCAATGGCTTTATGGGTGTCATTTTAATTTCCTTGTAAGAGTCTATATAAAGTTTTTTGTAGTTCGTTCAATCAAATGTGAAAAAATACAAGCTTGCTCCTTTGGTGTGAAGTTTCCTCCTCTGCTTCTCTATTCGTTCTCCCATGAAAAATATTTTGGCTTTTTAATGCCATATCCCTCCAAAAAACTTGTATCAGAGCATGTTCTAAGGCATCCTCCAAATTCCAAATATGTCCACTGTGATCTAGCTGCAAGTTCTGACATTGTCTAAGGACAACTATGAGAGGTGGTGCATTCAAATGAAGGCGTTGTTCATGTCGCAAAACTTATGGGAGATCATCACCGATGGATATATCGTACCCACTACGGAGGAGGAAGCCCCTTTCACGAATAAAGAAAAGACAGCCCTCAAAAATCAAAACAAGAAAGCCAATAAGGTGTTTTTTATCCTCTATCAAGGGTTGGATGAATTGACATTCGAAAAGATTGCTGAAGCAACATCGAGTAAGCAAGTTTGGGATACCCTTGCCACCATCTTCAAAGGTGTTGATTGAGTGATGCAAGTTAATCTTCAAACACTACAAATGGAGTTTAAAGTGGCGCACATGAAAGACGGTGAAAGTATCTCTGATTAATTTTCATGTTTAATTCTCATTGTTATCAATTTGAAAAGAAATGGTGAAAAAATGAGGATATTCGAGTTATTTAGAAAACAATTTGATCACTCACAACCAAGTTCGAGCATGTGGTTTTGGCAATCGAAGAGTCGAAATATTTGGAAAAAATTTCAATTGAAGAACTGATGGGGTCGTTGCAAGTACATGAGTAGCGAATGTAGAAGAATGAGGGTTCAAAAATAGAACATGCCCTAGAGTCCAAGTTGACTCTACAAGAACCAAAGAACGACCAATCATAATGGGGTGGTTATCGTGCAAGAGGTAGAGGACATGGATACCATACATGATATCATAAAAAGCAACAAAACTTCAGTAGATTCTGTGGAAGAGGACACAGTGGTGGCTGATTCACACGTGGTCATGGAAATGCAAAAAAATGTTCAATGCCATAACTGTAAGAAATTCAGCCACTATGCCTCTGATTATTAGAGAAAAGTGGATCATGATGTGTGATCCAACTACGTTGAAGCATCTCATCATGAAAAAGAAGGTACCACACTCCTCCTGGAACAAGAAAAGGCATGTGAATGCCCCGATGTATGGTATCTGGACACGGGTGCAAGCAACCACATGAGGGGTAACAAAGAGATGTTCGATGAACTCACTTAAAAAGTTTGTGGCGATTTGAGTTTTGGCGACTCATCTATGGTGCCTATTCTTGGCAAAGGTAAAATAAAAATCTTTTTAAAAAATGGTGAGTCGAATTATATTTCCAATGTATATTACATACAAAGTATGAACAGTAATATCATTAGTCTCGGACAACTCCTTGAGAAGGGGTATGTTATACACATGCAAAAAAATTCATTGTCTATAAGGGATGCTCGCAGGAGACTTGTTTCTCAAGTCTAAATGGTGAAGAATCGCATGTTTCCACTGCATATCAACCCAAAGGCCGAGGAGTGTCTCTTTTGGCTCATGAAGAATGATTCATGGAGATGGAATCTGCGTTTTGGGCATCTCCATTTTAGCGGGCTTAAACCTCTATCCTCATCAAGCATTGTGCATGTCTTGCTGACGATTGATGTTCCAAATAATGTGTGTGAGGCGTGTACACTTGACAATCAACAAAGGAAATCCTTCCCAAGTGGATTATCCAGAATAGAAACAAAACCACTTCAGTTGGTTCACACTGATATATGTGGGCCACTTAAAACACCATCACTTGGAGGTAATAGTTATTTTTTTACCTTTATTGATGATTTCAGTAGAAAGTTGTGGGTGTATTGCATAAAAAAATAATCTGCTTTCACTATCGTTAAAACATTGAAAGCTCGAGTTGAAACTTAAAGTGGCCACATGATCAAAGTACTCAGATATGATAGAGGTGGAGAATACACCTCAAATGCATTTAAATATTTCTACAGGGAACATGGAATCAAACAACAATATACTTCAGCTTATATGCCACAACATAATGTCATCATTGAAAGGAATAACATCACTATCCTTGACATGATGAGGACCATCCAGAAGGAGAAAGGTCTGCCAAAGAGTTTTTGGGAAGAAGCAGTGGCATGTACTGCCTACTTTCTCAATCGGTGTCCAATGGAGAGTATTAGGAACTTTACACCTCAATAGGCATAGAGCGGCTACAAACCGAGTGTGGCGCACCTAAGAATATTCAGGTGTGTCTTCTATGCTCATGTTCCAGAAGTGAGAAGAAGGAATCTTGATGATTGTAGTGAAAAGTGCATCATCATCTGTTATTTTGAAGCTTCTAAAGCCTACAAGCTTTACAATCCACTAACCAATAAATTAGTGGTGAGTAGAGATGTGTTATTTAGTGAAGAAGAAGCATGGAAGTGGAATTATGAAGAATCTAACAAGGATTTTTTAGTCGAGACAAAGGTTCTTGAAGAAAGGCATGAATATCAGGAGAAAACACCTACAACCCCTTCCTCGGGCACATCATCTGTTGGAAGAAGTCCATGAGTACATTTCATCACTCCTGAAAGCACTCTATCAAACCAAAATTTGGCTAGATCGTCCTTGCCTATGGCTCCTATGAAGATGAAAAATATGAGTGATATTTATGAGCATACCGAAGAGGTAAATAATTTTTTCTTGAATGTAGATCATGAATCTCTGACGTTTCAGGAAGCCATGAGGGGAGAATGCTGGATAATGGATATGGAAGAAGAAATTCGTACCATAGAGAGAAATGACCCATCAGAGCTGACTACACTCCCAAAAATACATAAGAGCATTAGCATCAAATGGGTGTACAAAATAAAGCGAAATGCTGATTGTGTGATCGATCGATACAAGGCAAGGCTCATAGAAAAGGGGTACAAATAGAAGTACGGGGTGGACTACGAAGAAGTCATCGCTCCTATTGCTCACCTTGACATTGTAAGGATGATTATATCCCTTGCTGTCCATCACAGTTGGATGATCTACCAACTATATGTGAAGTTTGTGTTCCTTAATGGAATTATGGAGGAAGGGGTCCATGTTGACCAGCCTGAAGGCTTTGTTATGCAAGGGGAGGAATATAAAGTGTATCTTTTGAAGAAATCTCTTTATGGGTTGAAGCAGGCCTCATGAACATAGAATGCATGCATCGACAGATATCTCCTAGAGAATGGATTCGCCCAATGTCTATATGAGCATGCAGTTTACATCATGCAGAATGATCAGGACGATATTCTTATTTCAAGCTTGATTGTTGATGATTTTCTATTTATAGGTAATAGTTGACAGATGTTTGATGAATTTAAGGGGGCCATGTTCAAGGAGTGTGAGATTACTGATGGAGGTCTCATGTCCTTCTTTCTCAGCATTGAAGTGAAGCAACAACATGGCAGAATCTATATATCTCATAAGAGGTATGCTAAGGAGTTGCTTGAAAAATTCAAGATGGCCGATTGTAATGCTATAAACACACCGGTTTCAACGATCTTGAAACTGATAAAATATAGAGAAGGAAGAAGCGTTGACTCGACTTTGTTCAAGATTCTAATTGGAAGCCTGATGTACCTCACAATCACAAGGCCATATATTGTCTATAGTGTTGGACTTCTAAGAAGGTATATGGAGGCACCTAAAGAGTCACATTGGCTAGCAGCAAAATGGATCATCTGGTAAGTTAAAGGAACGATGGATTTTGGTCTCTTTTATCCTTACAATGAAGAAGCAAAGATTTATGGATACTCATATAGTGATTGGGGAGGTGACCAAGATTAAATGAAAAGCACCACTAGGTATGTATTGTTTCTTAGATCAACTGTTTTCACGTGGAATTCAAGGAAGCAAAGTGTAGTCGCCTTATCCTCATGTGAAGTAGAGTATGTGGCAGCATTATCTTCTGTTTGGGAGGGAATATGGTTGAGAAATTTGTTGAAAGAGATAAAGCATCCACAGGATGAATCTACAGTTATATATGTGGATAACAAGTTGGCAATTGAACTTTCCAAAAATCTGGTGCATCATGGAAGAAGCAAACACATTGATACTCATTTTCAATTTCTCAAGGATCATGTGAAATAGATAACGATAAAATTGAAATATTTCCATACTTTGGAATTGGTGGAAGATATTTTCACAAATGCATTACCATAGGATGCATTCAAAAGATTATGAGTGATGCTCGGGATGAAGTCGGTTTTGGTTTGAAGGGGAGTGTTGGAAATGCAAACCCATAACTGTCTGTTGGCATTCCCATGCAGCAGAGGCTCTCCCTCTTCCCTATGCAATACCTTGTCTCCATGCGGCTGCCTCTTCCCATGTGTCTCTATATTTCCAATCATATCATTTATTTTGTCATTGTGTTTTTGTTCCCTATTTATTTCAAAGGCTTTATGGGTGTCTTTTTCATTTCCTTGTAAGAGTCTATATAAAGTTGTTTTGTAGTCCACTGAATGTAATGTGAAAAATACAATCTTTCTCCTTTTTTGTGAAGTTTCCTCTTCCGATTATCTATTCATTCTCCCGTGAAAAATATTTTGGCTTTGTAAGGCCATATCCCACAAACACATATCACAATAGTGATGGAATTTTGGATATAGTCTTGTATGATTTCTCTTCTGTACCACTACCATTGTTACTGGAAATAGGTATCCCACTTAGATAAAAGCACATGCCTTCGTTTTAAATAATTTAGCACATTGAGGAGAAATTTGAAGAATAAAAGAGATGATAAATTCATTATTTTTTTATGTTAAAATATTTGGGAAGAACTAAATAGATCCTCATTTTATTAGTTTGGTAGGGGTTAGAGACGTCATCCCAATTCCAAAATGTCAGAATCTACCCCACTCCAGTTTATTTAATCCTAATAGAGCCGCATGCTTGGGGAGAGGGTGGGAAGAAGAAGACAAATAAATCAAAGAAAACCTTGGAATATATCCAATCGGCGAAACTATGGGGAGGTTGTTATTACCTGAGCCATGAAATAGTGACTATAGGAGAAAAATCCCTTTGCCATTTTATCACACTAAAATAACATGACGACAAGTGAAAAAGAGAGGAGTAACAACAGAAAAGGAAGGTATGTTAATAGTGATGAACATAACATTCCTCAGAGAAACAAACCACTCACAAATGGAATTTAAGACCTTGAATTTCTCTCTATTATACGGAGCTGAGGAGATGACGTCGAATGAGGTTGATAATTGATAATACACCATGGATGGAGGAGATAGAGTGGGGGAAGGGACATTGGTTAAATAAAAGAAAACCTGCGGTGGTGTGTCTACAAATTTAATGTAGGCTTCCAAACACCTATTGAGGGAGCGTTTTCTGGAATCATTTCAAGGGAACATGATTTCACAAGGTAATTACTCCCAATTAACTTTAACATATAATATTTATAATTTAGAAATAATTCTTGATATCTAATGGAAATAAAAAATTCCTAAAACCACTCCCCAAAACTGATGATCGTTTTTTATTTACATTTTTTGTTAAATTAATTGATCAATTTAGTCAATAAAAACATACCAATAATATAATGTCAATTTTTTCATTTTTATTTTTGAAATGAATTAAAAATTGGTTATTTTTAAAAGTCTGATGATATGTTTTTGATACAACAAAAAACGTAAAAATATATTTTTAGTTTTTGGTTTCAGTATCCCTCATATGAAATTGTTTTTTATATTTTTTTCATTTTCATCCCCTAATATAGTTTTTAATTATTCTGAAAAAAATATAAATTATTTTTTAAAACTAAACTCAGCGTTAATTTTCCTAAATCATAAATTAATGGGGGGAAATAATAATGAAAGAAAAAAATATTAAAAGGAAATAAAGGGAAAAAATTGTTTTATAAATGAAAAATATGATGGTTTAATAAATCAATTTACTATACGATTGAATTACATTAATGTTTGTGGGAAAATATAAAATAAATGAAAATATGGTGGACATACCTTTGATCTCTACAAACTCATTTCATCCTAGATCTTTCTAGAATATCACTACGGTAAAAATAACATTTTTCAACAGGCTATTTGTGACGGGAATTAGTCTCGTCGCAAATAATTTGTTATTTGTTTAAAGACCCAGAATTTCCATGTAATTTTTTTTAAATAAATGGAAATTTTACAAGTCCATGAAAATTGAAGGCGTGTGATTCCAAGGCCCAGAGTGCCCAGAATGAATTTTTGAACTCTTGTTCGGATACTTTTAGTAAATGTGTGAGCGGGTTTTCTAACTTTTGAACCGGTGCTCAAAATTGAAATCTGAGGACACCGTTGAACTCGCAACACCAGTATTCTCTTAAGGAGACCTTCAACTTGACTGATGTGGGATGAGAGTGAAGGATAAATTTTTGGTTTTTTGTGAATGAATAAAATAAAATAAAAGTTGTGTAAATTTTTATTTTATTTTTCTTTTGGATCTCCCATGTGGATATTTCACAGGTGGGGACCACCTGATCTAAAACCTCCCATGTGAGGTTATGGATGGTGGGGACCACCGAGCCTAACCTCTCATAAGATGTTATGGTGGTGGGGACCACCCGAGGCTTAAAACCCCTTGAACCTCTTGAACTCCCCTCTTAACTGAGGGAAACCTCTTGAGCTCCCCCACTTAATTGTGCCAACCCTCCCTTTAATTAATTATGCAAAATTATTAATTAATTAAACCAATTTTAAAATTATGACAAAAACATAATAGATATCATAATCTATTATTTGGGTTACCACTTCATTTTGGTGGAATTGGGAGGAAAGAACCTTGGGAGAAAAGCTCTCCAACGAAGAACTCCAACTTCGACTATGACTTCTTCCACAGAACGTTCATTAACGAAGAACATCTTCATCATTGACAAAACAACCATCAAGGAAACGCCATCATCACTAACCTCATATTTCCCTCTCCTCTCCAACATTGTTAGAGGAGACTTGTTGCGGGATCAACAAACGCCAAAGCGTCTCAACCACATACAATCGTCAACAATCAAATGAGGTTGATGTTTTGTTCCCATGTTCTTCCCTTCTAAATTTCTTTAGTAGGATTGGGATTATTTATTGACAAAGGTTATTGGGAATTATGTTCTTAAATATCATACATACACATTCTTGTTCTTGTTGATCCATTTGCTACCAGTCTAACGCGGGGGGTGCAGGACAAATAAACATGGCCAGACCCCTCCGCCGTTATTCTTGAATGGTGTATCCTTCGCGATGGAAGAAGGGGGAATTGGTGATGGTGATTGGTGCCAATGGTCAGTACCGGTGGAACTCTAGAACTGTCGATGAAGGAATCGCACCCTCGTTGCACCCTCGCGGCCTCCGCACCTTGTGGCACTATGTCGTTCGTGGTCGTCGCTGCCTCGCGGCCTCGTCGTGCCACCCTCACGGCACCTGCGACCTCGCCGAGTGGCCACCGCCATCTAGGCCGAGCCGTCGCCACCATCCGGGCCGAGCTTCCACCCCCGTCCGAGCCACCGCTTCTTCTAGGCTGAGCCACCTTCCGAGCTAAGCCACCATCTGATCTACCGCCGCCGTCCGGGCCGAGTCGCCGCCCGAGCCGCCGCCTCCCGTCCAGTCGAATCGCCCCGGCTAAGGCGCCCTGTGGCCTCATGCCCTCACGGAACCCTCCACGGTCGACCCACCCCACACCCTCGCAGAACCCCCTACGGCCAAGCCACCCCACACCCTTGCGGCCAGCAGGACCGTCCAAAGGGTCGGGCCGACTGGGTCGGACCGGACCCAGACCCACTACAACCCATTTTCTCTCTTTCGGCCCCTACTTTTGCACCAGATGAAATTTTGACAAACCATAAATGTTGCTAGAAATCATGGAGAAAGGTGGCCCTTTGGAGTATACCCCAATAGAGTTTTGTGTTAAGATGGGTATGGTTAGGTTGGATCGAGAATGAAACCAACCGTGCCCCCGGGACAAAAAGTCTAATAAATCACAGACCGAGAATCCGATTGATGCACCGTCTGTTGCGTTAAGATCCCAATGATTTGTTAGTCCTTTGAGATACTTCTTCTTTGGACATCATGTCAGTTGGAGTATCGACCCGTGGCTTGTGGAGCGGATCCTCCTAGAGACAAGAGAGCATAGTGCGGGAACCCAGTAGCTGGTTGTGACTATGTACTCGGATCTTGTGTGGGTATGACGACATACTGATGATGTAGAGAGATCTTGTGTGGGACATGAGAGAGAGATCCTGTGTGGGTTAGCAAAGAATGATCCTGTGTGGGTCAACATTGATTGATTCGATGTCAGTCTGCATAGGGCGATAATGTGTGGGTCTGCAAAGAGTGATCCTCTGTTTGTCAGCACCGAGAGATCCGTTGTGGGTCTGCTTCTTAACGGAGTAAGATTATTCAGTAGTTATATCTAATCATCCTTACTAATGTACCTATGTTATACCTGGTGTGATCCGAGTCAGTACTTGTCTGGTACTCTCCTTCGTGGTTATACATTGGTGGTATTATTCTGTGTGGCGTACCTGTGTGGTACTTGCCTTCATGTTATTCCTTCCTTTGTAGAATAGTTGATCTTTGGGATATTGAATTGAACTCTGTGTTTTCCACATGATTTAGATGTTCATACTTGATAACTTAGGTATATGTATGGTCATATACCTAAGTAGGGTTGACAGTTGTTCTCATACTTTGTGCTTTATCCTTTGTGGATTTTGTGAGACCTTGAGGGTCTTGGGGTCCCTACTAAGTATCGTTATACTCACCCCTGCATGAGATTCACCCACACCTCATTGTGTTTGGTTCATACGATGGAAATCTCTGATCGAGGCTGAGGGCACCAGGACTGGACGGAGCTAGGAGACGGACCATACGGCGTGTTAGAAGGCAGAGGAGACGGGTGGACGTGGAGTGATGAGGAGGTGATCTGTACCTACCCTTCTGGTAGGAACCTCGGAGGACAAACTAGTGGCTACCTTTCTCTTTCTTCTGTTGTATTGTAATTCAGTTGTACTAGTACCTTTACTGTTGAGCTTGTATTCTAGCCCCATTTACATATTGTATTCACATTGTTTACTATACAGTCTAATTGAGTTTGTATCATTCTGTGTTCTTGGTTGTGTGTGTTATAGGATATAAAAGAAATTCCTTCCTAGTTTTAGGGAATATGCCTTTTGGTGCTAGTCTCTAGCCCCTGGCCTATGGAAGGTGGGTTTGGGGTAGTCAAGAAAGAGGCCCTGGGGGATGGGTCATGAAAAATTGGTATCAGAGGAGTTGGTTCTATCGTAGAACATAAGACTCTTATATTTTTAACATAAATAGTGTTAAGTGTAGTGAATGTGGTTATCAGTTTAGGGAATCTAGTGTTGGTGCGGTGGCCGACGTATCCATACACCAGGACCCTAACTTCTGATTTCTGACTGAGTGCATGAAAACACTGATTGTGTTTGTGTTTTGAGGAGTTTTCTTTGTGATCTCTTTGAGTCAGCTCACTAGGTATCACTTATTGTTCGTGGTGCACCTGTTCCTTATCAGGATGCTTCCACATTGACAGCCAGCTAGGATTCCCAAGAGAGTATCTGATGATGGCCCACCGAACGACGAGGCTCCGGTGCAAGGTCCTCATACTGTGTTGGCACCCTCGGGTGGTGTACCAGCACCACCACCACCTGTTGGGAAGTAGTTACCACTCACCCGACTAGCGTACGGTGCACGCTGACTAAGTGTGTTTCACTAGTTCTAACAATAGAGGCCTCCGAGGTTTCTTGGCAAGACAAATTCCCAGGCAGGTAATGACTGGCTGGAGGTTGTGGATATAGTTTTCCGCCTAGTTGAGACACCAACAGAGCAGACGGTGATCATAGCATCTAGGCTTTTCCAGAAAAGATGATAGTGATGAGGCTTCGGTACATGGACTGTTCGCTGAGATGGTACCTTCAGGTAGTGTGGAAGCTATATCACTGCCTGTTGGTCATCAGTTACGACCGACAATACCGGTAGAGGAAACATGTTGGCATAGTGCCTTAAACGTGTTTCAAAATCTAATACCCCACAGGTTTCGAGGTAAGCCCGACTCATAGGTGACTAAGGACTGTCTTGAGGAAGTGGCTGAGATTTCTCTATAGCTTCTATAGCTTCGGCAAGACGACATGTTAGTAATTGAGTATTCATCTAGGTGTATCAACCATTCCTAGTAATCGTTAAATACAATACGATCAGTGTGTTAGGGCTCGGAATTCCGAGAGTGGTGTGTTTAAGGACATCTGAGCCAACAATAATCCTCTATGAATTGATACTTATGTTAGGGTGCTAGAGAGAACCTTAGTGGTTGAATATTATTTGGCTGAGCAGATACAACCCTTGAATGTTAGTAGTGGGAAAGCAGGAATCTGGCACCAATCTCTGAGACTTGGGCTTGTAAATTTTTTTGGGAAGAAGATATGCAAGGAAAGATTAATCCGAAAGGTAGAAGACGTGGAAGCAGATCTAGGAGAGAAACATGAGGTGGTGTACATTTAAACATTTTACAACCCCCCCCCCCCCCCCTTTGAGGACCCCACCAGGCTCAGGGAGCTGGAGGACAGGGGAAGGGAGTAGATCCATGCGGTCAAGGAGGGAAACCCAAGGGCTCTAGGAAGGATTGGAGGCATGGTCTGTGTCTACTACTATCTGTCATATCAATAGACATAGGTACCAATCATTCCTTCTTCACACAAATCTTGTTCAAGACCTAGAGTTTCTGTTTAATCCATTGAATTAACCCTCATGTTTGGAGATACCTTAGGCAGGAGAATCGATAATCACACTTACGCCGATGGTGTGATTTGACCCCTGGGGCTAGAGTTTTGGTTGGAACCTCTTGGTGTCAGCATCAAGGCCTTATGAAATTAGTTTGGGTATGGACTTGACGTCCACAGTTCACACTCAGATTGACTGTATTAGGCGAAGAGTTTGTGGTTTATCTAAAACATTGGAATCAGGTTTTCCTTGGTCATCTAAAAAGGAAAACCAAGTAGAAAATGATAAACTCAGGCATAGGAGGGTGCAGCTGATCACTCATGATTCGGCCAGCCTTACCCTCGTGGCAGTGGGAGTTTTGGGTTTTTTGGTTCCCAACAGAAGTGGCAGAGTGTGGGGACATCTTTTCAAAAGATGTTTCTAGTATTACCTCCCTGAGGGGAGAGGGACTTCTGCTTTGGCAGGATACAACCAAAGGTTTGTACCAGATTTACCCAGAGTTGTAGCACCTTTATCAGCTTTAATGAAGAAAGGGCATCCCTTCATGTGGTCGGAGAGATTCTAGTGGAGTTTTCAGGAGCTGAGTTATAGGCTGACTAATGCCCCCATCCTGAGGATTTTGGAGGAGGGCATAGGGTACGTAGTCTACTACGAAGGATTAGGGACTGGGCTCAGATGTGTCCTGATGCAGGAGAGAGTAGTGATCGCATATGGTTCTCGATAGCTGAGACAACATGATTAGAACTATGCTACCCCTGACCTGGAGACAGCAGTAGTGGTCTTCACCTTGAATATTTGGAGACATTACTTAGTGGACAAGCCTTTTAAATTCTACTCGGATCACAAGAGTCTTAGGTACATCTTCTCTCAGAAGAACCTGAACCTGGGACAACGACGTTGGCCTGAGTTACTCCAGGACTATGACTTCTAGATAGTCTATACTCCTGGGAAAGTGAAATGTTGATGCAAATGCACTCAAAAAGAGATCTGGTATTCAACTTCTAGGTGAGGAGACGAAGCATCTGGCCGCTTTGCAGATATCCTTCGTGGATTGGGATGGAGCTGCTTTTCTACAGTCTCTTACAGTCACTCCCCCACTTCTTCATTGATTCAGGGAGGCACAACATGGGGATGTTGTCAACGAGGCTCAACATGCTCAGATATCCACAAGACAGGCACCTGATGGATTTGCTTAAGGTAGAGAGCACGTCATTCTTTTCAGAGGACGTACCATGGTACCAGTGTCACTTCAGGAGGAAGTGTTGAAGGAGTTACACACATCCCCTCTAGAGGTACATCCAGGAGTGGAGAAGATGTACCGGGACCAAAAATAATAGCACTGGTGGCTGGGAGTGAAGAAATCAGTAGCAGAGCTTGTCTCTCGAGGCCTCACTTTTCAGCAAGTGAAGGCAGAGCATCAAGTACCAGCAGGATAGGTTCAGCCATTAGAGGTCCCAGAGTGGATGTGGGATGAGATACCCATGGACTTCGTGACGGGTCTTCCATGTAAATCCAGGGGTCATGACATGATTAGGGTAATCATCAACTAACTCACCATGTCATCCCACTTCCTACCGATTAGAGAGAAGAGTTCAGTAGAGAGATTGAGATGCCACTACGTGTAAGAGATTTTGCGGTTACATGGAGTACCCTCAAATATTGTCTCCGATTGTGATACATGTTTTACTTCTCAGTTATGGAAGGGGTAACAAGAGGATTTTGGGACATAGTTGGGAGGATCACTTAACATTTTTGGAGATTTCATACAACAATAGCTATCACTCCACCATTGGGATGACACATTTTGAGGCATTGTATGGGCGACCTTACAGATCACCTTTGTGCTAAAGCGACCCATGGGAGTCGGCACTAGTGGGACCAGAGATGGTACGAGCAACCATAGAGATGGTGCAAATCATCCAGGAGTAGAGGAACACTACACAGAGAAGGCAGAAGTCTTATGCTGACATAAGACAGAGACCTCTGGAGTTCAAGGATAGCGACCACCTCTTTTTACGTGTCTCACCTAAATGAGGATTGCAGAGATTCGATTGAGCCAGCAAGTTATCTTTGAGGTTCATCGGACACTTTCAGGTCCTCAGTAGAGTTGGCGAGGTGGCTTACGACTTAGCTCTTCCACCTATGTTGTACCAGGTGCACGTCATCTTCTATGTATCCCATCTGAGGAGATATGTGAACAGACCTCCTCACATCATCAACCATGGAGAGTTGGACATTGATGATGGTTCGACATTTACGGAGGTTCCAGTTGAGATTGAGGATCGATAAGAGTTTCTCCTATTAGGTATTCGGGGCCCGCAGAGGAAGCCGGTGGTCTAGGGATTTTAAAAATTTTCATCCATGAGACGATGGAACTTATCGTCGCCGATGATCTAAGGCTCAGAGAGGTCTGAGGATCTCACCTTGATTGTAATGAGCACAAAATTAAAAAGAAAACTCACCAGTTTCAGATCTGAAGCCATTGTTGATTGGAACTTGTCTCCAGTGATCGTTTCATGAAGGATCCATAGTAGGATCCCTCTAGATCATCCACACATGATTTATTAATCCACAGGAACACCGATCTTCGAACTTCGGGTGCTAGCGCATCGATCCGACGATATATTCGACGTTCCGACGATCAACGCATCGTCGATCTAGTCATGCGTGAGGAGAAACTTGATCCGTGCTCACATCGAGAGATTCCCTCTCTAGAGAGCAGGAGGAGAGAGAGGCTCTGGACAAATTGACATGAATAGTTGTTGTGCTTGTGCCCCTCTCCTCTATTTATAGAGGATTGTGGAAATTACCCGGATAGGTTCCCCAGACCCTGTTAATTCCACGTCCACTAAATAAAAAATTATGATGACTTAAAACTGCATCAATATTATTTATTTATTTTATCACATACATGTAATATATAATATATTATGTGATAAAATCTGATCCATTTAACTTGACTCGCTTTCCCGCTTAATATTAAACGAACATGAATATAAAAATAGTATTCCTTCGATTAATATTTTCTCGTATTTACTAAACTCGTAAATACATTAAATAAATTCAATACCACAGATTCATAACTTGAATATTAATGATTTTATTTAATTATTTCGGTGATAGACAACATGTAAAATGCTTGGACCCCATGGAGGGGCCCTCTATGTCCATATGACTCTTTAATTGAATAGGGCAGATTCTTGAATACGCTATTGTGTGTGACCCTCTAGGCCTTTATCTTAATAGTAGTGAATAAAATCCACAGACCAAGAGCGAGGTCTAGGAACTCATCATGCCCCCTAAAGAGATATGGATAGTCTCTTCAATGACTACCATCCTACGAACACTAACTGTGTACTATAGTCTCTTTGTCATTAAATATCTCATAAACCAGGACGCACTCTTGTGTCATCGCCCTTATCTTGATTTATTATTTGTTGATATATCCTGAGGGATTTTCCTTTCTACTGCTTTGGCCAAATACTTATGAAGGCGGAACCATCATGATCAACCATGCCTGAGATATACAACTTCCGAAACGTGGAAGTGACAAATCCTTTCTTGACCACTCAACCAATGTCATAGCACAAACGACGCACCCAACACAAACTACCTCGCCATGTCATTAATAAAAGGATTTTTCACCTTGAATCAGAGTACATAATTAAATGACATACATTGGTATTGGTCTCAATTCAAGAGACCAATACACATGTCCATAGATAGGAAAAACCAATGACACCCAAAACATGTGGTGTTCCTATTGACGGGTTAGTCCTCATGATCTCACAACTAGATATCACCAAGTGCGAACTTCAAGAGAAGAAGTATCAATGCTTATGATCCCCCAACACCTGATAGTCAAACATATATTGTGTCCAGTCAGTAGGATGTATCTAGACTATAGAATATATATTTAAGATTAATGTCATTGTATCTCAAGGTTCTCATTAAAGCCCAGGATCCGCAATAACCTCTTGACACGACAATTAACCTTTGGACATTCCCATTATTATAGTAGACGTATAAATGTCTGCACTATAATGGAAAAATATTATCATACATATCTAATTGTAAACATGATACGGTAATCAAAAGTACTACATAGTTGGGTATAGGAACCCACTATTTCAACACTCCAACTTGCACTAGAGCCAACTTGCTAACTAATCTTGCTAGCTACTCACATGATAAATACCATGCTTCTATTGATTAATGGATTTAACTGATGGTCCTGCCATGGTTTTTCCACATGGCATATCTACTATATTTGACCTCAACAACATGAGTAAAACTTATCAAGATAAGGTATCTCCGAGTATATTACTTTTGTCCATTTTCATAACTTGACAACTTAGCTAGTAATAAAATCATAATTCTCATTATGATAATACCTTTCTCACTAGGTCAGAATCCATGAACTGGAACAAATCATTGTGATTTATAACGACTTCTTAGCTGCCTTAGAAGCTGCAACGTACTCGGTATTTGTAGGTATTGAAACCACTAGCTTTTGTGAGCTTGATTCGCTTATTTCCTTTTCTTAACTGAGATACTAGATCAAATTGATCTAAGGATTACTAGTATGTATCCCACCATAACTAGTATAACTTCCTCTCCTTATTCCTAGTACATATCATTTGTACTTGCCGAAGTACAAGATGATAGTTCTGACTGCATCACTTGCATGCTCCTGGAAATAATTGATTTCTGCCTATAATAAATTATATCCTGGAAGAATTAATTATTGTACATATGATGGCATATGTTATTGATCCATATCTAAAGAATATGGTATCAATTCACAACTTTAATCTCTACAAATGCTCCAAACATGTTGACCTGGAGAGATTAAGCCATGTGACATAGGCAACAATTCTGAACATGAATTGTTCCAACTTGTATTTTTCAATACAATGTCACTATATGTACGATTGACTAGGACCAAGCAACGTTTGGATCTTCCTGAGTGGATCATATTCACTAGAACTTAGGTTGCTAATTGAATTCAATCATTGGATAACTGCTTTTAACCTGATCTTATCTAACTGTAAGATCAAAATCTGTTTTCCGTATGTTGCAAAACATATTTCACTTGGAAAATATTGCCGCTCCCACTAACCTTTGGTAGACCCAAGGCAAAGATTCATTTATAATGAATGATCAAATATCACGTTTCTTACGGGATTTCAGTAACTTTCAACCCTTATTGTCATCATTTGATGTCATCAACTCTTTCTGGTTGCGTCGTATAGGCAACTTCCATGAAAGATGATCTTGACATCTAATGACCAATACAATGATCATAGATGTTCAGCTATGACAAGTAAAATTCTAATTTTAGTTGACCTTGTCAATCTTAGCTCATTGACATATACTTCTTACATGTAGGATTTATTTGTCTCAATGAATAATATATCACCGACCACGATGAATATAAAACCATCACAATGGTTTCATTCTTCCTACACAGTATGTGTCTCTGGAACATGCCAATTCCACATGTACTTGTGGAACTTGTTCCTTATGCCAACCATTTGTGCATCTCGAGCACTGACTAAGTCCAAGTAAATTCAAATCCCACTATCTCTAACAGAGATGTTCACCCTTGTATAGAAATGTAGTCTAATACATGACTACATCTTTTCTATCTTAGGGATTTAGGTAATATCTTAAGCAATTGTTAGGATAATTAACTTAGATGCACAACGTGTTTAACTTGATGCAGGTTTGTTTAAATCCTAACAAACACATTTCATCTAAACACGTCCTATGACATAATGGATTTTCCATCATAATATGACTCATATGATATCCATTTGTCATTTTAGTTCGCATATTGGTTATGGGTCTACGCTGCTATTTTCAAATCACATTTTAAAATATGATGTAAGTTTCCACAAGTTGCAACAATGATACAACTTACATCATAACTTTGATGTGTAACATATTCATTTAGGAATTTATCCACACTATGTGTTTGTAGATCAATGTTAATATGTATGACTCATCATTGATCCTCCTTGTGAACATCAATACGGTGGTGCAGATAAGGTAACATGCATTTAGGAATTACTCCACGCTACATTATCATGATCGATGATTGCTTGATCAAGATATTCTTCGGCCTACCGATCCGAAGAAATTCATATCTCTTGACCAAACATATACTTCACTATTCCTTAATGAATTAGAGGATACTTATGAAGTATCTTTACCTCTTTCTTTCTTTGGAAAAGTTCACACTGTCTTGTTGAACAAATCTCGCAATGCTTTCTGGCATACCTTTATTTCTAAAGGTTTCTTTGTCTAAACTAAGTATGTCAGTAATACCAAATGTGTTTAGCTATTCCTAGCCTAAATACCATACTGGGTATATAGTTGACATCCACTTTTTGTTTCACATGACAAGGAATCAAATTGCCACAACTGGGTAGGTATTACATTTTATATTCATCATGTATTGCCATTGATTCAAGTAGCAGTGAACTATTTTTTGAGTATGTTACCATAAACAACATTCATTCCAAAACATGGAATAATGTCTCATCATGTACAAATTGGCACATGAGATAAATGTTTCTGGTTATACTCCACAACTCGTTCAATTTGAATCAATCACTTGACAAGTAGAAGTTATGTGTTTCTCACTACTGACTTAGGAATCACCCTTCCTCAGCTGCTTGGAGGAGACACTTTACTTCTAGTAATGTTTCCCTACTTATTTGGTTATTGTATTTCAATGCATATATGTGAAAAGCATATTGTATTTTAATACACAAGAAGTATCAGAGAAAATAATACTTTTATTTGATGAATATTAACTAAAAAAGGAGTAGGTACTTGCTTCTTGTATTTCAGTTTTTAAAATTCCATGAATTCATTTAATTATGTGATGCAAATAACCTCCTGTTAAATAACCAACTACTTTTTATTGAAGGACATGAAGAAGGTTCCTTTGGCGTAACTTTCCATAAGTCTTTTTGCCTTTTCATTCAATGTATTAACCATAATAATTAAAGATGGTGTTATCTCTAATATTCTTATTACTTAGAAAATGTTACATTAAAAGTAATGAAGCGCTTACTCTATACCATTTATTTGTACCTTTAAACGAAACTAGAGTAATTGGGTGTAAAAGGTATAACAATGGGATGACATGAAAGATCGTGAATTTTCATTCACCTTACACAAACCCAGTGCAACCATCACATTCAAGTATTGCTTCTCTTTCTCCTCGAAAGGATATTGGAGATGAGAATACATGTGATCATCATCCAAGTCTTGATGTAGAGACCACAAATAAAATCAGAATTTGATGATATAATTATGAAAAAACCATCATATGTTTTATTCATGAGTCTCCTGAAAGCAGTTTTACACCCTCGCTTTCTGAGGTGGCTTAACAGGTTGGGACACAAGAACCTTGAATTTCCATTGTAGTAGTAATGTGCGCAAGCACCTATACTACATTTAGGAAATTAATGCTTAGTTTAGAAAGTAAATTTTTCTAATATTTATCGTTGTTTTATTGTTGTATTTCTTTCCATTATCTACAAATATAATTCAGTAGATTGTACTTTTATGTGATTACCTAATCAGACATTACTGATTATTTAATCATTAAATGTCTCCCATTAAGTTTTCGAATTCTAGGAACCCTCTCTACTAGAATCGGAATACCCTTGTGTATTCTAGTGGAAAGGATTCAAGAACCTCCCTTATAGTCTACAAGCTAGGGCTACGCCACTACTCAGAGGGTCCAAGGTAGGCTTTTGACTAGCCAACCGCATTATCTCATGGTTCCTTGATTTGTTGAGTCAAGTCCCAGCTTCAAAAATCATTTTCTGATTTACTCAACCCTTGCCTCTAAAATTATAACAAGCTAGATAAGGCGATTCCATTGATGAAATTTTAGTTAAGTTGACCCACCTCACAAATAAGAACTCCTCGGTAGTAAGAGGCACCCTCAACTGAGGCATGAATCTGCACCTCGAACACCCGATTTTGTTCAAACTTGAATGATGGTAGGCTGTTTGTGACATAATATTTAATTTGAGGGTTTTATTGGTTTTCTCTCGACGAATGTGATCCATTCCTATTAAACATGTTCATATATGTTTTCACAACTGAACTTTAATAGAAAAACATACACTGATTCTTTATTCATTTTATTATCTATTATTTTTTTTATTTTTCCTATTGTTATAAAATGCATAAAATAATAAATAAACAAATGAAGGAAAACTACTACCCGACTGGTCTTGAGCATCTAAACGACCTAAGGGGAATCATACCTGTGTTGAAACTTGACAGTAGATGCATCTCAACCCGTGATGTAGGTCTACTTCTCATCGGGAGCATCACCTCGTCTTGGAAGAGTCCACGTTACATCTCGGAGTACTGCCTCATCTTGGCGGGGTCCACGTCACGTCTTTGCATCATCTCTATCCATGGTACAAGAATACATGCACGCAGGTGAGGGGGACTGGGGAATAATTGTACATAAAATCAATTGGACAGGGAGGTCATTATACATTTTAAGTGAAAAATAGATGATGCACAGACCATATTTTAATTAATTACACACATCGCACATAGTTTAAATAATTAATTAAATAGATAATTAAAATCGGACATTCTAGGGTTGGTTCTCAAGACCAGTAGACGGGTAACACCAGCGCGATTAAAAATTAAAATGCCTAAATATGAACGAGGGTTATTTAATTTAATTTGATTAAATGAATTAATATATTCACATAATTTAATTAATTATGATTCATGTGATTAATTTAATTTTAATACTTAAAATTAAATTAAATTAATTAATTAATTAATTTAATTACACAAAATAAATTCATTTTAACCTCGTGTATTAAAATTTAATATTTTTAAACCATAATTAATATATTAATAAATATAATTAAATTAATTAACACAACCCTCAAAACATTATTTTGATCTGTTGTGGGTTGTGCTGAACCTGTGCAGACCCATAACAGGTAAGGAAAAGCCAGTACTTGGCTTCTCCTAGACCAAGCAGGTTCGTAATGTCTATACTTGACCAGATAAACCATCCCAGACCTGTTTCAGAGCGGGTCAAATTAAATTAGGCAAGGTTTACCTACTGTGCTCAGATCCCTCTCCATAAGCGGGCTGGCGTGCTACCTGCGGTCCTCGGCAGCAGAGACGGAGGCATGCCAGCTTGGACCCACGGTGGTGGGCACCGGCTGCTGGCGTGATGGAGCATGGGCGGCGGTGAAAACAATAGAGGTACTCCTACTACTGATGATGCACTGGTTTTGTCCTGAGGAAGCCTTACGGTGGCTCGGCCTGGGCACGCAGGCGATGCACAAGGGAGAAGGCTAGAGGAGGTGGGCGGGCGGTGGGCCGGCCTACTATACGCAGGTCTGGTCGGAGCTGGAGGTGAGGAGCCATGCGGGTCCACAGGGAGAGGGGTAGGCAGCTAGGTCCTGTGCAGGGTGTTGCTGCTGCTATAGGTCACCGGGGAGAAGAGGAAGAAGGCCTGGTGTGGCCAGTCTGCAGCTCCAGTGGTCCATGGCTAGGCAGAGTGGCCGGCTCCAGGCTCCGGCAGTGGACAACAGGCAGGGTGCGGAGGGGAGTTGGCCTGTTCGGCAGAGAAGCCTAGGTGCAGGCTGCGGGGTGCGGCGCTGCGAGAGGGGCAGTCTCTTGTGCACTGCACAAGGAGGATGGTTAGCAGCATCCCTCTGCTAGTGTTGTTCTGGAGGATCTCAGCCAGCATGCAGCGTGCATGCACCACGCGGGGAGGAGGGAGGGGGTCTGCTCGGACCCCCCGCAATTACAAATTTTTTTCTTTTGCTTTTTCCACGCTCAAGTTACCCTTTACCCATTTTTTTTGAATTTTCTTTAAACTAAATACTTGACCACAAGTCTTCCTTTTTTAAACTTTCTAAAGGGAATTTTAGCCATTTCAAATAATAATAATAAAATATTATTTTAATATAATAATTTTATTATTATTATATTCTTATTATTATAATTATATTATTATAACTATATCATTATACGAATAATATAAATTATAAAAATTTTAATTATATTAAAAATTTTAATACCCTTGTTCGAAAACAAAAACACAATCCTTTCTGAAAATTTCGAATGACCATATCTTTGTCGTTCGAAATGGGATTGAATCACGGTTTTAACGGTTGTGACCAAATTTAAACCCTCTACATAAATTTATGAAAATTAATATTAGTTGTCTCAGAAAATCAATGAAATCTCTCTCATACCAATGTTAGGTATCCGGGGCCCGCAGCAGAAGCCAGTGGGCTGGGGATTTTAGAAAATTTCATCGGCGAGATGACGGAACTTGTCGTCGCTGACGATCCGAGCCCCGGAGAGGTCCGAGGATCTCGTGTAGATTGTAAAGAGCACAAAACTAAAAAGAAAACATACCTGTTTGATATCTGAATCCGTTGTTGACCGCAACTTGTCACTAAAGATCATTGTACGGAGGATCCATAGCAAGATCCCTCTAGATCATCCACACCCACTTCAGAAATCCACAGGAATGCCGATCGACGAACTCTGAGTGCTAGCATGGTGATCCGACAATATATTTGATGTTTTGACGATCACCGCATCTTCGATCTTGTGATATGTGAGGAGAAACTCGATCCGAGCTCAGATTGAGAGCTTGTCTCTCTAGAGAGCGGGAGGAGAGAGAGCCTCTGACCAAATTGACATGAATAGTTGTTGCGCTTGAGCCCCTTTCATCTATTTATAGCGGATTGTGGAAATTACCTGGATGGGTTCCCCGATCCCCGTTAATTCCACGCCCACTAAATAAATAATTATGACGACTTAAAACTACGTCAATATTACTTATTTATTTTATCACATACTTGTAATATATAATATATTACGTGATAAAATCCGATCCATTTATCTCGACTCGTTGTCCCGCTTAATATTAAATGAACCTTTAATAATAAAATAATATTCCTTCAATTAATATTTTATCGTATTTACTAAACTCATAAATACATTAAATAAATTCAATCCCAAATATTCGTAACTTTAATATTAATGAATTTATTGAATTCTTTTGTTGATTGACAACATGGAAAATGCTTGGACCCCATGGCGGGACCCACTATGTCCATATATCTATTCAACTGAATAGGGAAAATTCTTGAATATGCTATTGTTTGGGACCCTCTAGGCCCTTATCTCAATAGTAGTAAATAAAATCCAAATACCAATAGTGTGGTCTAGCAACCCGTCATGGCCCCTAAAGAGATAAGGATAATCATTTCAATGACTACGAACCTACGAACACTGACTGTGTACTATAGTCTCTTTGTCATTAAATATCTCATAAAGTAGGATGCACTCTTGTGTCATCGTCCTTATCATTCTTTATTATTTTTTGATATATCCGGATGGTTTTCCCTTTCTACTGCGTTGGCCAATGACTTATAAAGGCAGCACCATCCTGATTAACCAGGCCTGAGATATACAACTTCCTAAATTTGGAGGCGACAAATCCTTTCTTGGCCATTCAACCAATGTCATACCCCCAACGACACACCCCACACAAACTACCACGCCACAAAATTACTGACATAGTTTTGTCCTTGCCTCAAAGTACGTAATTAAATGATATACATTGGTAATGGTATCAAGTTAGAAGACCAATACACATGTTCGTTGATAGGAACAACCAATGACACCCAAAACATGTGGTGTTCCTATTGACGAGTCTGTCCTCATGATCTCACTACTAGAGACCACCATGTGAGAACTTCATGAGAAGAAGTCTCAATGCTTATGACCCCCCATCACCTGGTAGTGAGACATCTACTGTGTCTAGTCAGAAAGATGTATCTAGACTATATAACATATATTTAAGATCAATTTCATTTTATCTAGAGGTTCTCATTATAACATAGGATCTGATATAACCTCTTGACACGACAATTAAAATATGGAAATTACCATTATTATAGTGGACGTAGAAAAGTTTTCACTATAATGGAAAGATATTATCATGCATATCTAACTATACACATGATACGACAATCAAAAGTACTACATAATTGGGTCTAGGGAACCCACTATTTCAACAGGTCCTTCATGGGTGGTCAATACCTCTGGTGCACATTTGCTGGCATCATGAGAATCTCCAGGAGAGCACAAGGGATTGAGAGGATCAGATGCTGACTCAGTACCCTCATGTGTTTCCTTAGTTTGATTTGTGGATTACATGGATATAAACCCCTGAGTTGGGGAGAATGTAAAAACCCGGAATTTTCATGTTTTTTTAAATATATGTGAATTTTACGAGTCTGCGAAAGCTTATAGCACCTGATTCTGAGGGCCGGAGTGCCCATAATGAATTTCTGAAATTTTGTTCAGGTACGTTCAGTAAACGTGCAAGCAAGATTTTTTAACTTTTGAACTAGTTCTTAGAATTGAAATCTGATGACACCGTTGAAATCACAGTGTCGATATTCTCTTAAGGAGACCTTCACATCGAATGCAGTTGTAACGCCCCGACCCCCGTTACCCAGAGTCGGTGCATTATTTTAATACATTAGCATGATTACAAGAAATCAAGTTCTGAAGGACTGATCAGTTTAGCAGTCTTGGAAAAATAGATCACATACATGAATGTTACATTTTCACTTTAAGATGTACAAAACAACATAAATAATCTTTATGAATTCCATTATTCCCTTGGCTTAACCCTACATATCAATCACATTACACTTCTTGGAATCCTGGGAAAAATAAAACATAGAAAGGGGTGAGCTCAAATGCTTAGTAAGGGTAAGAAATACAGCAAAAACATTCAAAAATAAGCATAAACATTTAAGACAACGTATAAAACTAAAACAAAATCTTTTTAAACTTGAAATTCAGCATAATATTGCAGAAATAAAATGAAATAATACCATTTACTTATTCACATCGATATTCTACTAATCGAATAATCACATTCAATATCACTAACCACTTTCATAATGATGGAATGCATAATGCCAGACTATCATAACCACATAGACAAGGCCTCGTGCCGAGACTACGAATACGATTTTTTCAAGGACTTGTGCCAAGACACTAGTTTGTCTCATGAGACCTAACGATGCATAAAGGAGCTATAGTGGGCTCCACACATCACTTACTAAGTCCAATTCATTCCCATATGAAAAGGTTTAAACATAACATAAACATTCATATTAAAACTAGCAAACGAAATGTCAATACATTATCTATAAACCATGAATGGTATAAAAATATCACATCCACAGTCAAACATAAATCATTCGATAAAATATGGAAGATTGTATTGTATCATATTAACCTCAATCGAGAATGATTAAGTATATTGACATAAATGAAAATAATCATCAAAACAATTAGAGTGAAATATCCCCCTTTTTCTTGAAATCATTTAAAAGACACACTATTTGTCAAGAATCCATTTAAAATAGATTTTAGAATCAATGTGTCCCTTATAACTTTGAATCTTTTAAAAGGAATTTTGATTTTAAAACATTCATGTCCATATAAATAAATCCTTAAAACCATTTTTAAAACATGGACATTAATGAGAAAGATTTAGAATAATCAATCTTTAAAACACTTAAAAATGTATTTTAGTTAGAGTTTCTAACCAAAAGAGAGACACTTGAATAAAAATAATTGAGGTAATAAAAACATTATAATATCATGAGAATAAAGGGATTTATTATATACTATGTCAAAGTACATTATATACACCATATAAAAGTGATTTGGTGTATAACAACAAAGAAGTCTCAATAGATTGTAAATTGATATGAATTATCTTATAAAGACCATATCCTTTGGTTAAGGATAAATCAATGAAAATATTATGTGGGAAAAATATAAATACACTAAATATGATTGGATATTTAGTTTAAAACAATCAGATGACATTCACACATATTCTTGTAAAAACAACACCAATGAATTGGTTATTTAACTCAACAAATGGAGATTGAGTTAAAATTACTCTTATCAAGTTCATACCGATGACTTGAGAATTTATCAATGGAATTATTATGTGTATAAAAATTATATCCACCGAAAGGAGAGTGGAAATTATGACATAATCAAATGAATAGTGATTCTACATTTAATCTTGGAGTAAAATAATCACTGAAGTATGTGTAAAGCTGAATGAGTGGAAATTAAAATTTCAAATTCCCTTATTGATTTGGTAACATACAAAACATACACCCATGAAAGAAGGATCATTAAATGATGATGTAAATATACATGAATTAAATTATATTACACAATTAATACAAACATGGGAAGTACACACACCACATGTAATAAATAAGTGGTGAACAATGGAATTCTCACGGAATTAAAAGTGAGATAAGAAACCCCTTACCTAGCACTTTCCTTTAGTCGAGGGTACGTTTAACCTCTTGTATGAATATCGTAGTATGTTATTAAATTATAACAGAACCATATTAATATTTATGATATCATACATGATTCATTTATGACTTTATATTAGCCATTTAATAATAATTTCCATGTTATGTTAACATTTCAGGTAATAATCACTTTCTTTATCGTACGTGTTTTAACTTGTCACTCTTGGTTGTATCACATAGATCATGATTTAAATACTTCAAGAATATAAAAAATGATAAATATATCATATATATTTAGAATATAAATATGTATAATAGACATATATATGAAATGGAAAACACCGTTTATGGAGATGGTAGTCCGTACGTACGCATAAACGTTGTTTCTATTTGCATATAGTATTGAACAGAAGTAAGTGAATAAGATATATGTAATTGAATAAATCCTTATATATATATATATATATATATATATCTCCAGTAGCATTATTATGTCATATATTACATACTTATTAGTAATATATATCTTTATAATCGTCGATGAATGGTGAACTTGGAAATGAATCTTATCGCATCATGGAGACGACAATCCGTACGTACGCACGAGCAAAAATATCATTCTTTTGATATTAAAATAATATATAATTGGATGGTATATTAAATATACATAATAATTATCATGTTATATATATTATTTACATGAATTAAAAATCATTATTATAATCATCCAAATAATAATATATTGAATAACAATTACACCATGACGTGGAGACGGTAAGCCGTACGTACGCACGTATGGTGACATGTCATTCAAAGGATGGATAGAATACTGAATATGTTTGTCCCATATTTATAATAATATTAAATTATATAGGAGATATAGGATTCATTATTTTAAAATGGTAATAACAATGAAAGAAGAAGTGGAAGAAGAAAGGAACTTGAAAAAGGGTGGTGAAATCATTACTTCTTCTTCGGGTTCTTCCTTTTGATTCGATCAAAAAGGCTCATTAGGATGGATTTATGACTAAAGGAAGGCCTCTTGGATGAATTGAGGGAAGTTGAGAGAGTATTTGGGCAGGGGTTGGTAGAACCAAAAGGCATTGATGGTGTGAATTAATGAGAAGGGGGAGTGTCCTTTTATAAGATGGGTGAGGGGCACCTTTGGAAAAGCAGGAAATATTATTTTATAATAAATTCATATTTGGTTTCTAATGGCTCCAAAGTTGATTATTTAAAGGTTATGGTGGGTATAGGTCGAAAACCACACAACCAATAGAATTTAGACAGGTTTGGGTCACTATATTAACCTTATCTTTAAGTAATAACTCTTAGTTAATTAGTTTCACTTTTACAATGTCTCTTTGTATTTTTGTATTATATGGTTAATAAACATACTATATACATCCAAACAACCCCCAAGTGGTCCATTAATTATACAACTATAATAATATAAGTCTCTTGGCAGAACCTTAGTTTTTTTGAAATTTAATATCAATTAATTATATAATATTTGTTTTAAAAACTCATTTATGTCAATTTTGACACTATTCAATAATTGACTTTTTTAAAACTCATAAAAAAATGATTAATTCGAAACAATTTAATTAAATCAATCCTAATATGTAATATTATCCTAGAAAATTATTTTAATTCATTAAAAGTCTCAAATTATATTTATTTGTGTATTTATAATATCAATTATTTTAATGTTTCACTATTATGGTAATTACTACATCATCATTGTGTCATAAATAAATTAAATTATATAATGTCTAAAAATTATAAATAAAATATCATCATGTAGGAAATACTTTTATATTTACAATGAAAATTTATAGTCTAAAATCCAAAATATATTACCCTAAGTAAAAATTGTATTTCTAAAAGATATATGCTTATGTCATTTTTGTATTTATTTTAACTTAATTAAAATAAAGTGTCCCTATCACCTACAAGTGGCTCCATGGGGACCCAAAATAGACCCAAAGAAGCCCATGGTTGGACATTTATCCACCAATAATGTTATGGCACATTTTAGAATAATTTAGTATTATTATAATATTAGTTTTTAACCCTTATTTACCAGATTTACCCTTTAACCATGGTAAATAAAATATTTACCGAAGTAATTATTCAAAATGTCTAAAAATAAAAGTTACCTATTTAAAAAATTTGTACATCCTTATTCCAAATATGGAATTAATTATTCCAAATTTAAAACAAAGAAGTGGCAAAAATTAATTTAAAATTAATTACCGTTGTCAAAACAAAAAACGTGTTTTTATGATATAATAACTATCAAAAGATTGATGCTTGTTTATGTCTGGTTTAATTATAAAATTATGTCTAATTACCAACATTGTATTAAATGGTATAAATATATTCTAAATATACTTTAAAACTACTCAAATTCATCATATATCACTATTAATTATTCTGATTAAAAAATTTGTTTTTAATTAAAATTTAGTAATTTTCACTATTCATCATAATATTAAAGTTATCCAAAAAGTACCAAAATTTTTCCTTAGGCTAAATTCGATACTCCGAATCCAGAAATGTTGTCCATTTTGAGAGGTAAAATTTCTAAAATTTTAAAAAGTATGTATTACTATTCATAACGGCTACTTTGATTGCTCATGGTGTGTGTTACAACTCGAAGTTGCGTGCAACACATGTCACGACCCGCCCTCGGGGTCCGTGCCGTGACTACCCCATGCCCGCCTTCCTTAGGCCAGGGGCTGGCGTCTAGCACCAAGGCGTTATCCCGGTAAAAAGTGAAGGCATTGCCTTTGTAAAGTAAACAAACACCACAGAGTAAGCAAGCGGAAAGTAAACACTAAGCAAAAGCAGAGTACAACTGAAGTGAGGAAAAGTAAATGGGCCAGTATACAAACCCAAACTGAAAGTAAAGTACAACTCGAAAGGGAAAACATCAACTGTAAAGTAAAAGCCGCTACACCGAGCTGTCCACTGGAAATCCCACCTGAAGGGTGGGTACAGATAGCTCCACTACTCCACGGGTCCCGCCGTCCGCTCCGAGCACGTCCTGCCCAGTGGTCCACCTCCAAGTACCGTCCTACTCTGCAAGCCTCAGCTAAGATCAATGCTGTCCATCGTCTACAACCAACAAAACGTAGTGCGGGCAAAGCCCGTGCAGGGGTGAGTATAAGCTACTCAGTAGGGATCCCGAGACCCCTGAAGGTCTCTCAAAATCCACAAATGATAAACCACAAAGAAAGGTACAATCACGATGTAATAACCGACACTGCTTAGGTATATGCCCATACATATACCTAAGTCATCAATTTCAAATACGCTCCAACCTCCGAGCCCAAGTACAACTCAGTCCACACAGGAAAGTAACGTATTCCACACAGGAAAGCGAAACGTAATCCACACAGGATAGCACAACACAATCCACACAGGAAAGCAACAGGATTCAGCTCACACAGGTATACTTCTTCGAAAGACGACAAAGATGATCTCTGATCCATCTATGTCGTCGGACCCACAAAGGATCGATAGGTTACTAAACCCCGCAAAAGGCCCACACAGGATCGGGCCCACACAGGACCTGTAGGCGCTGGTTCACACAGGACCGCTGAGCGCAAAGACCCACACAGGATCGGACCCACACAGGATCGGGCCCACACAGGACCTGTAGCACTGATCCACGTAGGATCGCTGAGTGCTGTAGTCGTCGTCATCGAATCCACCCAGGATCTCTGTACTGTCGTCGTCGTAGTCACAGTAGCAGTAGCAGCAGTAGTAGTAGTAGTAGTCACAGACGCAGCCAGCACTAGGGTTCCCACACACAGCAAGCTCGTTCGGAGGGTCCTCTCCACGAGCCGAGAGGTTGATACATCAACTGTCACAAATTCCAGAGTTGATGTATCCAAAAGTTCCGTATCGTCAACAGGAACACAACGCAAGAGACGGCGAATTGATCGGGCGCCCGGTCTGAGAGTTATTGGCATTTTCGTCCCCGGGGCCCGGTTGGTTTTTAAGGCAAAACCAACCCGACCGTACTCCACCTGTGTCCAAACCTCGGGCGGAGTATTCCAAAAGAACCGTCTCACTAAGAGGAACACAACAAAGCTGAAGGCACGTCAATCGGACGTCCGTAGCTCAAGATATGAGCGTTTCCACTCCGAAGGCCCGGTTGGTTTCGTGAACGAATCAACCCGGCCAAACTCATAGTGTTCCGAAACTTTGAGTGAGATATACCGAAACGACCGTCTCGATCCAAGGATCGCGTTGCCGCAGACGGTTCGTCGATCGGAGGTCCGTGGCTCAAGTTATGGCCAAAAGACCGAAACCCGTTCGAAAATGGGGGTCTGGGTTCGGACCGACCCGGCCCGACCCCCCCTGGTCTGACCCGAACCGGGTCGACCCGACCCAGATCCAACCCGGTCCGCTGGACCCGGCCCGGCCGGTGGCGGCGCGGCGGCGCGGCCCGGCCAGCGGCGGCGCGCCCAGGGTGTCGCGCATGCGCCGAACGCGGGGGGTAAAACCCCCCCGTCTTTTTCGGATCACGACCGGCCAAAAGCCGGCCGTTTTTATTAAACACACGGGACCCGCGGGTCCCGTCTTCTAACAGAACCGGCGGCCGGCACGGCCGGCCGCCTTCCCCCTCTCCACCGCGGCCATAGTCGCGGCTCATCTGAACTCCGGCGGCCGGAAAGGCCGGCCGCCCCTGGCTGCTCCGCCGCGGCCGTAGGGCCGCGGCCCTTCTTGATCTCCGACGCCGGCGGCCCTGCTAGCCGCCGGTCGCCTCCTCGTTCCGCCATGGCCCGTCTCCGGCCGCGGTCTCTTTTGTAATCAACGACGGGGTGTGTCGGCACCGCATTTCTTTGTCGCTGCTCGCTCCGGCCATAAATTCTTTTGTTCCTGCGTGGTGCGACGACATTGCGATGTCTCCGCTAAATCAACACAAAAGATTAGAAGGGGGAGGAGAATCGGCCGTGTTCGTGCGGTCCGGTCTCCTCCCGTTAAAATGATAACAATTGGCCAATCGTATAAACACAACCATGAACGTTTCACAAATTTTTAATAAAATTTGGAACTACGCCCAACGGATTATTCTTTCATGTTCGAGGGAATGAAACACGTACTTTAAAAAGGAAAAACCCCTACCTTGGTTCTGGAACGAAGTTCGATGATCGACAATGATTCGCGGAAGTCGAGCGTCGCGGAAGAAGAATGTCGTTGTCGCGGTTATGTCATCACAGAAGACGGTTCCCGAGAACGTGGAGTTCTTCGTCGAAGTTCGAAGGTTCTTCGTGTTCTTCGTCAGAGTTGAAGAAGAAGAAGAAGAAGGAGAAGCTCCAAAATTCCTCTCAAGGTGGTAATAGAATTCCACCAGAATAAAATAAGCTTTAAGCTTATATTATTACACAACTTTACCACATGAATTTCAAAGGTTTGAATTTGAACAACTCACCTCAATTAATACTTAAAGTTGTCAAACATTAATTAAAAGGAGGGTTAATGGGAGATTTGAGGGAAGATGGATGGTTGGGTTTCGTATGGGCCCCACCACACTTAATCCTCCCAAGGGAGGTTAAGTGGATGTGGGTCCCACTCCCAACTCCCTTTGGAAGGATTTATAAAAAAAACATCAAGTTAAAATAAAATTTTGTATTTCACAAATTTTATTTAACTTAATCTAAAAAACCAAAAACTAACTTTCAACCCGTAATAAACGCAACCTTGGAAAAGGTCTCCTTAAGCTAATATCGACGCTTCGAGTTCATCGGTGTCCTCGGATTTCAATTCCGAGCACCGGATTAAAATTTAGAAATTCCCGCTCGTTCGTTCACTGAACGTACCCGAGCCAAACTTCAGAAATTGATTCCGGGCACACCGGACCTCAGAATCAGGTTCCGTCAGAAACCGCGCTCTTGTAAAATTCCAAAGAAAATTAAGAAAAAATTTCCCTTGAATTTTACGGGCCTTTACATTACTCCCACCTCAGGGCTTTACATCCCCGTAAAGATACATCAAAAACTAGGGAAACAAATGAGGGTACTGAGCACGCATCTGAGCCTCCCGCTCCCATGTGCTCTCCTGGAGATTCCCGTGCTTCCATCTGATGCGCACAAGAGGAATCGATCGCCCACGTAGGACCCGCTCCTGTCGATCCTCTATCTCCACTGGGACCTCCGTAAAAGTCGCCCCATCGTCAACGTCAAGCTCCCCATGGTCAATGATGTGCGTCGGGTCGTGCACGTATCTCCTCAGCTGAGATACGTGGAAGACGTCGTGCACCCAGTGCAACTGAGGTGGTAGAGCCAGGCGATAAGCCACTCACCAATCCTGCTGAGAATCTGGAAGGGTCCGATGAAGCGCGGAGATAACTTGCCGCCTCGGCCAAATCTCCGAATACCACGTTGAGGTGAGACCTGCAAGAAGACGTGGTCGCCATCCTCGAACTCCAGTGGCCTCTGCCTCCTATCAGCTTATGACTTCTGCCAGCTCTGCGCTCTCTTCATCCGCTCCTGGATGACCTGGACCTTCTCTGTCGTGGCCTGGACCATCTCCGGTCCCACAAGTGCTGACTCCCCAGGGTCTGTCCAGCACAAAGGAGATCTACAAGGTCGGCCGTACAATGCCTCGTACGGTGCCATCCCGATGGTGGAGTGGTAGCTGTTGTTGTACGCAAACTCCACCAAGGGTAGGTGGTCCTCCCAGCTGCGACCAAAGTCGAGGACACATGCACGGAGCATGTCCTCAAGAGTCTGAATGGTCCTCTCCATCTGACCATCCGTCTGAGGGTGAAAGGCTGTGCTCAGACGTAGCTGCGTCCCGAATGCCTCCTGTAACCCCTTCCAAAGCCGGGAAGTAAAGCGAGCATCTCGATCGGAGACGATAGATGATGGCACACCGTGGAGCCGCACAATCTCCGGAACGTAGAGACGTCCCAAGCTCTCCACTGAGCCCTTCTCTCTAATGGGTACGAAGTGTGCCGACTTGGTGAGTCGGTCAATAATCACCCAGATGGAGTCGTGACCTCTGGAAGTGCGTGGATGTCCAGTCACGAAGTCCATAGATATGCCGTCCCACTTTCACTTCGGAACCTCCAAGGGCTGTTCCAGGCCTGCTGGTACCTGATGCTCTGCCTTCACCTGCTGGCAGGTGAGGCATCGAGAAACGAACTCTGCTACAGCCTTCTTCATGCCCGGCCACCAGTGCTGTCGTCTATGGTCCTGGTACATCTTCGCCACTCCAGGATGTACCGCCAATGGAGAAGTGTGAAACTCTCTCAGCACCTCTTCTCGAAAAGCGACTGGTACCATGGTATGTCCTCTGAAAAGGATGTCGTTCACTGCTCCAAGGGAGAAACCATCAGGTGACTGTCCCAAGGATATCTGTGCACGCCGTGTCTCACAGTCAGCGTTCTCACGCTGTGCCTCTCTGACCCGCTGCAGTAGTGGAGGGGTGACTGTGAGAGACTGGAGGAAGGCTGCTCCATATCTATCCACGAAGGATATCTGTAAAGAGGCTAGCTTCTCTGTCGCCTCCTCAAGTAGCTGAATGCCCGTCCTCCTGCTGAGGGCATCGGCTACTACGTTTCCCTTCCCAGGAGTATAGACTATCTTAAAGTCATAGTCCTGGAGGAACTCGAGCCATCGTCGCTGTCTCAGGTTCAGGTCCTTCTGCGAGAAGATATACCTGAGACTCTGATGATCGGAAAAGACTTTAAAGCGCTCGCCCATAAGATAGTGTCACCAAGTCTTCAGAGTGAAGACCACTGCTGCTAACTCCAGGTCATGGGTAGCGTAGTTCTGCTCATGCGGTCTCAACTGACGTGATCCATAAGCAATCACTGCCCGCTACTGCATCAAAACACATCTGAGTCCGGTCCCTGATGCATCGCAGTAGACTACGTACCCTACTCCCTCCTCAGGCAACCTCAAGATAGGTGCGCTGGTCAATCTCTGTCTCAGCTCCTGGAAGCTCTGCTGACATCTGTCTGACCACACGAAGAGTTTCCCCTTCTTCGTCAAAGCTGTGAGTGGTGCCGAAACTCTAGAGAAGTCCGGCATAAATCTCCGATAGTATCCAGCTAGTCCCAAGAAACTCCGAACCTCAGTCACGCTCCTGGGTGGCTCCCATCCTAACACAGCCTCGATCTTCGCAGGATCCACTGCAACTCCCGCCTCAGAGATAACGTGTCCCAAGAATTGGACCTCACGTATCCAGAACTGGCACTTCGAGAGCTTACCATAAAGCAGGTGCTCTTGGAGTGTGTCTAGTATAACTCGCAAGTGATAGGTGTGCTCCTCCTCAGTCGTAGAGTAAATCAGAATGTCGTCGATGAAGACCACGAAAAACCGATCGAGGTATGGCTGAAAGATCTTGTTCATGAGAGCCATGAACACTACTGGAGCATTGGTTACACCGAAGGGCATAACCAAGAACTCATAGTGGCCATACCGACATCTGAAGGCCGTCTTCTGCACATCCTCGTCTCTGACTCTGAGCTGATGATAGCCTGACCTGAGGTCTATCTTCGAGAACCACTGTGCTCCCTTGAGCTGATCAAAGAGGTCATCAATCCTCGGTAGCGGATACATGTTCCTCACTGTCAACTGGTTCAAGCGACGATAGTCAACATAAAGTCACAAGCTCCCGTCCGCCTTCTTGGTGAACAATATCAGGGAAGCCCAGGGTGAAACACTGGGTCGAATGAACCCCTTTCCCTGCAAGTCCACCAACTGTACCCGTAGCTCTCGAAGCTCGGCGGGGGCCATCCGATATGCTGGGGTGGATATCGGGGCTGCCCCGGGGTACAAGTCAATATAAAAGTCTACCTCTCTGTGAGGAGGTATCCCTAGGACGTCGTCGGGAAAAACGTCCGCAAACTGATCCACCACTGCAGGAAATCCAGGACTCCGCACGTCAACTGCTCCAAGGTTGAGGCTAGCTAACTGATGAGTAATAGGCTGTCCTCTCCTCCGCGGAAGTCCATCATGTGCTGCTAAGGCTCCCTTCACGCTGGTGAAGGTGAACCTGCTCCCGTCGGTGCGTACACATTGCACCTTGCGCCTAAAATAGTCAATCTGCGCATGGACCGTAGATAGCCAATCCATGCCCAAGATGACGTCGTAAGGCCTCGACGCTGCTACAAGAAGATCCCAGCCAAAGCTCTCGCCTCCTAGAGTAAGCTCACACTCCCGGCACCAGTGCATGATCGTTGAGTCTACTCCCGTAGGAGTCTCTAGCCGTAAGGATCGAGCCAACGGCTCTGTCGGAATCTCCGAGCTCCGAACAAGGGCAGCGGCTATGAAAAAGTGACTTGCTCCTGTGTCTATAAGAACTGCAGCATGGGTGGAATAGACACAGATAGTACCTCGAATCATCTCGGGTGCGCCGTGCTCGTAGGCCTCTACTGCCTGGAGCTGTGCCTGTCTCTGCCCGCCAGCTCCCTGTGGTCAGGGTGGACCTCCTAGTGGTGGTGGTGGTGGCAGAGCCTCAAAGCGTCGCCCACCACTGGCTGCTCGTCCAGCTCCTCCGCCTCATCCGCCTCCTCCCTACGGACCGCCACGGTCGACCCTCTGCCTCTGCCTCGGTGGTCCCTCAACTGTCTTCTGCTCCTCAGCATGGCGGGTCGGGCAGTCACGAGCCATGTGGCCCTGCCCGCCGCACGAGTAGCACTGTCTGCCTCTCGGAGGACTGGCTCCTCGCTGTGTGCCCCGCACTGCTGAGCCAGTGCCCTGAGGTCGTCTGCCCGAAGGTCTGGTCTGTCTGGACCCCTGAGTCATCCGTCGACTGCCTGCTGCAGATGACTCTGCCATGTGCCGCCCTGCGGTGGGTCGCTGCGCTGGTGTAGACTCAGCAAGGAAACTCTCGATCAGAAGGGCCCGCTCCAGTACTCCTGTGTGAGTCGGTATGCTGAGGGAGATCAGCGATGCCCTGATCTCATGTCTCAAACCCTGCTCGAAGGTCCGGGACTGGAAGAATGGGTCCCGTACCATGTCAGTCGAGTAGCGCGAGAGATCAGTAAATCTCACCTAGTACTGAGCGACCGTCATGGTGCCCTGCCGCAGCTGAAGAAGCTCCTGGATACGCACCGCACGAAGGTTGGCTGGGACAAACTCCGAGCGGAAGAGGCTCTCAAAGTCCGCCCAAAGTAGAGATGCCTCATCGTGCACCTGGAGCATCAAGCTCCACCATCGCCCTGCTGCTGCGTGTAGTAGGCTCGCAGCGAGAATCACCATGAGGTCTGCTGGTGTCCTCACTAGCCTAAACACACGTACCACTGCCTCCAGCCAGTCCTCTGCTGCCTGGGGATCCGTCTCCCCGCGAAACCTGGGTGGTCACTGGCACTGAAACTCATGCAGTGCGCTGAGGCGACGTGCATCGTCAGCGGCTGGTGCTGGAAGTATCGGGGGCTCGGCGGGTAGTGCTATCGCCGGTGCCACTGCTGACAAAGGGCCATGCACCGAGGCCTCGTCGCTCGGTGGGCTGTCGTCACACTCGACTCTCGGAACCCTAGCTGGCTACCATCGTGGGGCCATCCTGAAAAGGAAACAGGTGCACCACGGTCAGAACAGTATACCTGGTGAGCTGATATATAAGTAATCACAAAGAAAACTTTGAAACACACAAGCAATCAATGTTTTCGTGCATTAAGTCGGAAATCAGAAGTCAGGGTCCTGGTGTATGGATACGTCAGCCGCCGCACCAACACTGGACTCCCTGGACTGATAACCACACTCAATACGCTAAACATTATTGATTCACATAGAAAAGATCAGAGTTCGCGGTAGAACCGAACTCCTCTGATACCAATTTGTCACGACCCGCCCTCGGGGTCCCTGCCGTGACTACCCCAAGCCCGCCTTCCGTAGGCCAGGGGCTGGCGTCTAGCACCAAGGCGTTATCCCGGTAAAAAGGGAAGGCATTGCCTTTGTAAAGTAAACAAACACCAAAGAGTAAGCAAGCGGAAAGTAAACACTAAGCAAAAGTAGAGTACAACTGAAGTGCGGAAAAGTAAATGGGCCAGTATACAAACCCAAACTGAAAGTAAAGTAAAACTCGAAAGGGAAAACAACAAATTTAAAGTAAAAGCCCTTACACTGAGCTATCCACTGGAAATCCCACCTGAAGGGTGGGTATAGATAGCTCCACTACTCCACGGGTCCCTCCGTCCGCTCCGAGCACGTCCCGCCCAGTGGTCCACCTCCAAGTACCGTCCTGCTCTGCAAGCCTCAGCTAAGATCAACGCTGTCCGTCGTCTGCAACCAACACAACGTAGTGCGGGCAAAGCCCGTGCAGGGGTGAGTATAAGCTACTCAGTAGGGACCCCGAGACCCCTGAAGGTCTTTCAAAATCCACAAAGGATAAACCACAACGAAAGGTACAATCACGAAGTAACAACCGACACTGCTTAGGTATATGCCCATACATATACCTAAGTCATCAATTTCAAATACGCTCCAACCTCCGAGCCTAAGTACAACTCAGTCCACACAGGAAAGTAACATATTCCACACAGGAAAGCAAAACGTAATCCACACAGGATAGCACAACACAATCCACACAGGAAAGCAACAAGATTCAGCTCACACAGCTATACTTCTTCGAAAGACGACAAAGATGATCTCTGATCCATCTAAGTCGTCGGACCCACGAAGGATCGATAGGTAACTAACCCCCGCAAAATACCCACATAGGATCGGGCCCACACAGGACCTGTAGGCGCTGGTTCACACAGGACCGCTGAGCGCAAAGACCCACACAGGATCAGACCCACACAGGATCGGGCCTACACAGGACCTGTAGCACTGATCCACGTAGGATCGCTGAGTGCTATAGTCGTCGTCGTCGAATCCACACAGGATCTCTGTACTGTCGTCGTCGCAGTCAGAGTTTCAGTAGCAGCAGCAGTAGTAGTAGTCATAGACGCAGCCAGCACTAGGGTTCCCGCACACAGCAAGCTCGTTCGGAGGGTCCTCTCCACGAGCCGAGAGGTCGATACATCAACTGTCACAAAGTCCAGAGTTGATGTATCCAAAAGTTCCGTATCGTCAACAGGAACACAACGCAACAGACGGCACGTCGATCGGACGCCCGGTCTGAGAGTTATTGGCATTTTCATCCCCGGGGCCCGGTTGGTTTTGAAGGAAAAACCAACCCGACCGTACTCCACCTGCGTCCAAACATCGGGCAGAGTATGCCAAAAGAACCGTCTCACTAAGAGGAACACAACAAAGCTGACGGCACGTCAATCGGACGTCCGTAGCTCCAGATATGAGCGTTTCCGCTCCGAAGGCCAGGTTGGTTTCGTGAACGAATCAACCCGGCCGAACTCAAAGTGTTCCGAAACTTTGAGTGCGATATACCGAAACGACCGTCTCGATCCAAGGATCGCGTTTCCGTAGACGGTTCGTCGATCGGAGGTCCGTGGCTCATGTTATGGCCAAAAGACCGAAACCCGTCCGAAAATGGGGGTCTGGGTCCGGACCGACCCGGCCCGACCCCCCTGGTCTGACCCGAACCGGGTCGACCCGACCCGGATCCGACCCGAACCGGGTCGGACCGACCCGGTCCACTGGACCCAGCCCGGCCGGTGGCGGCGCGGCGGCGTGGCCCGGCCAGCGGCGGCGCGGCCAGGGTGCCGCGCATGCGCCACACGCGGGGGGTAAAACCCCCCGTCTTTTTCGGATCACGGCCGGCCAAAAGCCGGCCGTTTTTATTAAACACACGGGACCCACGGGTCCCGCCTTCTAACCGAACCGGCGGCCGGCACGGCCGGCCGCCTTCGCCCTCTCCGCCGTGGCCATAGCCGCGGCTCATCTGAACTCCTGCGGCCGGCGAGGCCGGCCGCCCCTGGCTACTCCGCCGCGGCAGTAGGGCCGCGACCCTTATTTATCTCCGGCGCCGGCGGCCCGGCTGGCCACCGGTCACCTCCTCATTCTGCCACGGCCTGTCTCCGGCCACGGTCTCTTTCGTAATCAACGACGCGGTGCGTCGGCCCCGCGTTTCTTTGTCGCTGCTCGCTCCGACCATAAATGCTTTTTTTCCTGCGCGGTGTGACGACACCGCGCTGTCTCCGCTAAATCAACATGAAAGATTAGAAGGGGGAGGAGAATCGGCCGTGTTCGTGCGGTCCGGTCTCCTCCCGTTAAAACGATAACAATTGGACAATCGTATAAACACAACCATGAACGTTTCACAAATTTTTAATAAAATTTGGAACTACGCCCAACGGATTATTCTTTCATGTTCGAGGGAATGAAACACGTACATTAAAAAGGAAAAACCCCTACCTTGGTTCTGGAACGAAGTTCGATGATCGACAACAATTCGCGGAAGTCGAGCATCGCGGAAGAAGAACGTCGATGTCGCGGTTATGTCGTCACGGAAGATGGTTCTCGAGAACGTGGAGTTCTTCATCGAAGTTCGAAGGTTCTTCGTGTTCTTCGTCAGGGTTGAAGAAGAAGAAGAAGAAGGAGAAGCTCCAAAATTCCTCTCAAGGTGGTAAAAGAATTCCACCAGAATAAAATAAGCTTTAAGCTTATATTATTACACAACTTTACCACATGAATTTCAATGGTTTGAATTTGAACAACTCACCTCAATTAATATTTAAAGTTGTCAGACATTAATTAAAAGGAGGGTTAATGGGAGATTTGAGGGAAGATGGATGGTTGGGTTTCGTATGGGCCCTACCACACTTAATCCTCCCAAGGGAGGTTAAGTGGATGTGTGTCCCACTCCCAACTCCCTTTGGAAGGATTTATAAAAAAAACATCAAGTTAAAATAAAATTTTGTATTTCACAAATTTTATTTAACTTAATCTAAAAAACCAAAAACTAACTTTCAACCCGTAATAAACGCAACCTTGGAAAAGTTCTCCTTAAGTGAATATCGGCGCTGCGAGTTCATCGGTGTCCTCGGATTTCAATTCCGAGCACCGGATTAAAAGTTAGAAATTCCCGCTCGTTCGTTCACTGAACGTACCCGAGCCAAACTTCGGAAATTGATTCCGGGCACACCGGGCCTCGGAATCAGGTGCCGTTAGAAACCGCGCTCTTGTAAAATTCCAAAGAAAATTAAGAAAAAATTTTCCTTGAATTTTATGGGTCTTTACAACACACGCTACTGTATTATTCAATGAGAAGCGTAACATGGAAGCTCGGGGTGTTACATTCTACCCTCTTTCAATAAATTGTGTCCTCACAATTTGATATTGTTCTTTGAATGTAAAGGTTGAAAATAGAAAATATCTTTGCGGAAAAACCCACATCAAAAATTTGGTTAATAAAATTTAGTCTTAACAAGATGAAAAGAGAAATGAAAGGGTCACCCCAAAATTATGATCTCGATTTGGAGAACATTGGTGGAAATTATAGACATATAATTGGAGGAAAAACGTAAATATTTATAGGTAGTTATTGAGGTCATCAATCACAAAAAAGTTTAAAATTGAGGTCCTTAAATTCATCAATCCATGGTGATTTAAAATACCATTGGTTCAACAAAACATAAGGTATTAGGATAACACATTTTTTATGTTTCAAAATATCTTAGTTGAAATCCCACATCGAAAAATGAATTAATGAGGCCTCTATTTAAAATAAAGAGTGGAAAGTATGAATATTACCAAAAATAACACATACTAGGGTTCTATGTAGGAAAAATATGGATATGGAAGAGAAATATAACCTTCAATTATCTGATGGAGAGTGGTAGAGAACATGGCTATGAAAAGGCCAACAATACCAAAGCCATAAATTAGTGATGATCTAAGGTACCATCTAGGACAACATTTTTGTTCTAAGTTACTTTTCTAATTGTTGAGAAATTTATTTGTGGGATTGGCTAAGATCATAAGGAGATATACTTACTTTATAATTAGAGTTTTATCCATTAATAAATTTCTACCACAAACTCATCTTTCACCGCAAAACATAATACAACTCAAAAATACTCTATTTGTCCTAATCATATATGGTTCTAAATATAATGAATTTATAATTCACATATCAGCCCCTTTATGTGATCTAATCAGAGTTTTAATACATCCCTGTCTGGATACGAGCAGGTAGAGTATTTTTGAGTTGTATTATGTTTATTAAAACATGCATACGAAATGTCAATACTTTCTCCATAAACCATGAATGGTATAAAAATAGCACATCCACAGTCAAACATAAATCATTTGACACAATATTGAAGATTGTATTGTATCATATTAACCTCAATCGAGAATGGTGAAGGATATTGACATAGATGAAAATAATCATCAAAAGAATTAGAGTGAAATATCCACCTTTATCTTTAAATCATTTAGAAGTCACACTATTTGTCAAAATTCTATTTAAAATAGATTTTAGAATCAAAGTATCCCATATCACTTTGAAAAATTTAAAAGGAATTTTGATTTTAAAACATTAATGACCATATAAATAAATCCTTAAAACCATTTTTAAAACATGGACATTAATGAGAAAGATTTAGAATAATCGATCTTTAAAACACTTAAAAATGTATTTTAGTTAGAGTTTCTAACCAAAAGAGAGACACATGAATACAAATAATTGAGGTAATAAAAACCTTATAATATCATGATAATAAAGGGATTCATGATATACTATGCCAAAGTACATTATATACACCACATAAAAGTGATTTGGTGTATAACAACAAATAAGTCTCAAGGGAATGTAAATTGAGATGAATTCTCTTATAAAGGCCATATCCTTTGGTTAAGGATAAATCAAAAAAATAATTATGTGTGACAAATCTAAATACACTCAATATGATTGGATATTTAGTGTAAATCTATCAGATTACATTCACACATATTCTTGTAAAAACAACACCAATTAATTGGATATTTAACTCAACAAATGGTGATTGAGTTAAAATTACTCTTATGAAGTTCATACCGATGACTTTAGAATTTATCAATGGAGTGATTAAGTGTATAAAAATTATATCCACAGACAGGAGAGAGGAAATTATGACATAATCAAATGAATAGTGATTCTACACCTAATCTTGGAGTAAAATAATCAATGAAGTATGCGTAAAGCCGAATGAGTGGAAATTAAAATTTCAAATTCCCTTATTGATTTGGTAACATACAAAACATACACCCATGAAAGAAGGATCATAAAATGATGATGTAAATATACATGAATTAAAGTATATTACAAAATGAATACAAACATGGGCAGTACACACACCACATGTAATAAATAAGTGGTGAGCAATGGAATTCTCACGGAATTAAAAGTGAGATAAGAAACCCCTTACCTTGCACTTTTCATTAGTAGAGGGTACATTTAACCTCATGTACGAAGATAGTAGTATGTTATTAAATTATACCATAACCATATTAATATTTATAATACCATACATGATTCATTTATGTCTTTATATTAACCATTTAATAATAATTTCCATGTTAAGTTAACATTTCGGGTAATAATCACTTTCTTTAACGTACGTGTTTTAACTTGTCACTCTTGGTTGTATCAAATAGATCGTGATTTAAATACTTCCAGAATATAAAAAATGATAAATATATCATATATATTTAGAATATAAATATGTATAATATACATATATATGAAATGGAAAACACTGTTTATGGAGACGGTAGTCCATACGTACGCATAAACGCTGTTTTTGTTTTCATATAGCATTGGACAGAAGTAAGTGAATAAGATATATGTAAGTGCATAAATCCTTATATATATATATATATATCTCTAGTATCATTATTATGTCATATATTACATACTTATTAGTAATATATATCTTTATAATCTTCGATGAATGGTGAACTTGGAAATGAATCTCATCGCGTCGTGGAGACAGTAATCCATACGTACGCACGAGCAAAAATATCATTCTATTGATATTAAAATAATATATAATTGGATGGTATATCATATATAATGAATAATTATCATGTTATATTTATTATTTACATGAATTAAAAATCATTATTATACCCATCCAAATAATTATATATTGAATAACAATTACACCACGACGTGGAGATGGTAAGCCGTACGTACGCACGTATAGTGACATGTCATTCAAAGGATGGATAGAATACTGAATATGGTTGTACCATATTTATAATAATGTTACATTATATAGGAGATACAAGATTCATTATTTTATAATGATAATAACAAATAAAGAACAAGTGGATGAAGAAAGGAACTTCAAAAAGGGTGGTGAAATCATTACCTTTTCTTCGGGTTCTTCCTTTTGATTCGATCAAAAGGGCTCCATAGGATGGCTTTATGACTAAATAAAGGCCTCTAGGATGAAGTGAGGGATGTTGAGAGAGTATTTGGGCAGCGTTTGGCCGAACCAAAAGGCTTTTAAGGTGTTAATCAATGAGAAGGGGAATGCCCTTTTACAAGAGGGTTGAGGGGCACCTTTGGAAAAACTAGAAATATTATTTTATAATAAATTCATATTTGGTTTATAATGGATAATAAGTGTATTATTAAAATGTTATTGGGGTTATAGGACGAAATCTACTCAACCAATATAATTTAGACAGGTTTGGGTCACTATATTAACCTTATCTTTAAGTATTAACACTTAGTTAATTAGTTTCACTTTTACAATGTCTCTTTGTATTTTTATATTATATGGCTAATAAACATACTATATACATCCAATTGACCCCCAAGTGGTACATTAATGATACAAATATAATTATATATGTCTCTTGGCCGAACCATAGTTTTTTAGAAATTTAATGTCAATTAATAATATAATATTTGTTTTAAAAGCTCATTTATGTCAATTTTGAAACTATTCAAAAATTTCCTTTTGTAAAAATCATAACAGAATGATTACTTAGAAAAACGTTAATTAAATCAATGATAATATGTAATATTATCATAGGAAATTATTTTAATTCATTAAAAGTCTCAAATTATATTTAATTGGGTATTTATAATATCAATTATTTTATTTTTTCACTATTATGGTAATTACTACATTATCATTGTGTCATAAATAAAATAATTTATTTATTGTCTAAAAATTATAAATAAAATATAATTATGTATGAAATCCTTTTAAATTTCTAATGAATATTTATAGTCGAAAATCCAAAATATATAACCCAATGTAAAAATTGTTTTTCTAAATGATATATGCTTATGCCATTTCAGTATTTATTTTAACTTAATTAAAATAAAGTGTCCCTATCACCTACAACTGGCTCCATGGGGTCCCAAAATCGACCCAAAGATTCCTATGGTCGGGCATGTATCCACAAATAATTTTAGGACATGTTTTAGGGTAATTTAGTATTATTATAATATTATTTTTTAACCCTTATTTACCAGATTTACCCTTTAACCATGGTATATAAAATATTTACCGAAGTAATTATTCAAAATGTCTAAAAATAAAAGTTACATATTTACAAAATTTGGACTTCATGATTCCAAATATGGAGTTCATTTTTCCAAATTCAAAACAAAGATGTGGCAGAAATTAATTTAAAATTAATTCCCGCTGTCAAAACAAAAAGCGTGTTTTTAAGATATAATAACTACCAAAAGATTGATACTTGTTTATGTCCGGTTTAATTGTGAAATTATTTCCAATGACCAACATTGTATTAAATAGTAAAAATATATTCTAAAAATACTTTAAAACCACTCAAATTCATCATTTATCACTATTAATTATTCTTATTAAAAATGTTGATTTTAATTAAAATTTAGTAATTTAAACTATTCATCAAAATATTAAAGTTATCCGAAAAGTACCAAAATTTAGACATAGGATAAATTCAATACTCTGAATCCAAAAATGGAGTCCATTTTGAGAGATAAAATTTCTAAAATTTTAAAAAGTAGGTATTACTATTCATAACGGATACTTTGATTGGTCGTGGTGTGTGTTAGAACTCGAAGTTGCGTACAACACACGCTACTGTATTATTCAAAGATAAAGTGTACCATGGAATCTCGGGGTGATACAGTAGTGGGAAGAGAGTGAAAGATAATTTTTGGGGTTTTTTGTGAAAGAATAAAATAAAATAAAAGTTGTGTAAATTTTTATTTTATTTTTCTTTAGGATCTCCCATGTGGATATTTCACAGGTGGGGACCCCCTGAACTAAAACATCCCATGAGAGGTTATGGAGGTGGGGACCACCAATCATAACCTCCCATAAGAGGTTATGGCGGTGGGGACCACCCAAGGATTAAAACCCCTTGATCATCTTGAACTCCCCTCTTATGTGTGGGAAACCTCTTCAGCTCCCCCGCATAATGTTTCCAACCCTCCCCTTAAATAATTATGCCATCCTATGTAATTAATTAAACCAATTTGAAAATTACTCCAACAACATAATAGATATCATAATCTATTATTTTGTCTACCTCTTCATTTTGGTGGAATTGGGAGGAAGGAACCTTGAGTGAAAAGCTCTCCAACGAAGAATGCCGACTTCGACTCTGACTTCTTCCACAGAACGTTCGTTGACGAAGAACGTCTTAAATGTCAATGAAACGAAAATCAAGGAAACGAAATCATCACCAACTTCATATTTACCTCTCCTCATAGACATTGTTAGAGGATACTTGTTGCAGGATCAATAAATTCCAAGGAATCTCAACTGCGAACAATCGTCAACAATCAAATGAGGTAGGGGTTTTGTTCCCATGTTCTTCACTTCTATGTTTCTTTTACTGGATTGAGATCAGTGATTGTTAATGGTTGTGGGGAATGATGTTATTAAATATGTTCCATACATGTTCTTGATCTTGTTGAGCCACTTGTTACCACTCTAACGCGAAGGGTGCGGGCTAAATAAACATGGCCTGACCCCTCCGTCGTTCTTCGTGAATGGTGTATCCTTTGTGATGGATGAATGGGGCTTCGGTGATGGAGACTGCTGTCGGTGGTCGTCACCGGTGGAACGTGAAAACCATCGATGAAGGCACCACGTCCTCGCGGCACCCCAGCGGCCTCCGCGCCCCATGGTGCTCCGCCGTCCGCGGCCATCACCACCTCACAGTCTCATCGCACCGCCCTCGCGGCCCCTGCGACCTCGCTGAGCCATCGTCCGGGCCGAGCCGCCGCCACTATCTGGGCTGAGCCGCCACTGTCGACCGAGCCGCCACCGCCATTCGGGCCAAGCCGTTGCTACCGTCTGAGCCGCCGCCACTGCCGAGCCGAGCTGAGCCGCCGTCTGAGCTGCTGTCGCCACCCTTCCGACCGAACCGCCCCGACAGAGCTGCCCCGCAGCCTCATGCCCTTGCGGCACCCCCCGCGGCCAAGCCACCCCATGCCATCACAACACCCCCACGGACGAGCCGCCCCGTGCCCTCGCGGCCTGCCAGACTGTCTAGCGGACGGGGTTGGTCAGATTGGGTCGGACCTGACCCGGACCCCCTACGACCCATTTACGCTATTTCGACCATAACCTTGGAACAAGATGTCTGTTTGATGAACAGTCAGCGGCACTGAAAATCTTAGAGTAAGACGGTCCCTTTGAGTATACCACACTGTAATTTTGGATTAAGATGGGTACGGTCAGATTGGATCGAGCATCAATTCAACCGGGCCCCCAGGACAAAAAGGCTAATAACTCACAGATTGGGTGTCCTATTGACAAACCGTATGTTGTGTTGAGATAAATATGATGTGGCGGTTGTCTGAGATATTTTTTCATGGGACTTCGTGGATGTTGGAGTATTGACCAATGGATTGTGCAGCGGATCCTCTTAGAGACAAGTGAGCATAGTGCGAGAACCCAAAAGCAGGCTGTGACGATGTACGAATATCTTGTGTGGGTCTGACAATGTACTGATGATGTATAGCGATCCTGTGTGGGTCAGCATAGAGGGATTCTATGTGGGTCAACATAGAGTGATCCTGTGTGGGTCAGTATAGAGCGATCCTGTGTGGGTCAGCATAGAGTGATCTTGTGTGGGTCAGCAGAGAGCAATCCTCTATGGGTTTGCATAGAGAGATCATATGTGGGTCAGTAGAGAGCGATCCTGTGTGGGTCAGTAGAGACCGATCCTATGTGGGTCTTCTTCTTGATAGAGTAAGATGATTCAGTAGTTATATCTAATCATCTTTACTACCATTCCTATGTTATACCTGGTGTGAGATGAGTCAATACCTGTGTGGTACTCTCCTTCGTGGTAATACCTTGGTGGTATTATTCTATGTGGCGTACCTGTGTGGTACTTGCCTTTGTGATATCCCTTCATTTGTGGAATAGTTGAGCTTTGTTATTTTGATTTGAACTCTGTGTTTTCCCCATGATTGAGATGGGCATACTTGATAACTTAGGTACATGTATTTGAATATACCTATGTAGGTTTGACAATTGTTCTCATACTTTGTGGTTTTTCCTTTGTGGATTTTGTGGGACCTTGAGGGTCTCGGGGTCCCTACTAGGTATCGTTATACTCACCCCTACACGGGCTTCGCCTGCACCTCATTATGTTTGGTGCAGATGACAAACAACGCTAATCGAGGCTGAGGGCACCAGGACTGGATGGTGCCCGGAGACGGACCATACGACATGTCAGAACGCCGAGGAGATGGGTGGACATGGAGTGCTGAAGAGGTGATATGTTCCTACCCTTCAGGTTGGAACCTCGAAGGATGACCTAGTGGTTGCTTTTCTCTTTCTTCATTTGTGTTATATTTTAGTTTTACATTTACATTTTCTGTTTGGGTTGTATTCTGGTCCCGTTTAGTTACTGTATTCACTTTGATTACTATTCAATCTAGTTGAGTTCGTATCTTGTTGTGTGCTTGGTTGTGTGTGTTACAGGTTATAAAGGAAATCCCTTCCCAATTTTATGGAATACGTCTTTCGGTGCTAGTCGCCAGCCCCTAGCCTATGGAAGACGGGCTTGGGGTAGTCACGGCAAGGGCCCCGGGGGGCGGGTCCTGACAATTTGTGACGGGGGATTCAACCTATCATAAATAATTGGTTATTTGCGACGGGATTTGGGGTCTTGTCGTAAAAAGTTATGTGCGGTTTGCGTGGAAAACCACAGGAATGATATTTATGACGGGGGGATTCCCCCGTCGGATATAATGGGTCGGTTGGAGTGTATTTGTGTCGGGTCCCGTCACAAATACCCAGCAGTGGTAAATCGGTTTTTGTGACAGGATGTTGTCCCATCACAAAAATTGTGTCGACCGGAGCTTTGTGTGATAGTTCCCATCACAAATACTCTTTTAACCGCCGACAGTAATTATTGCGGGCAAAGGTATTTGCGACGGGTTGCTCGTTGCAAATAGTCCCATTGCAACTAATCAAGCCTATATATACCACATCTCTTTTTTCTATCCCTCCTCTCAATTGTCACTTTCTCTCTCTCTCTCTAAACACTATTTTCAGAGTGAAAATTTCTCTGAGTTAGTTTTTTTACGAAGAAGTTGTGAAGCTGTCTGCATCAATAGGAGATCAAGTTTAAAGGTATTTATATTTTATTTTATTTAGTATTTATTTCATTTTTTATATTATTTTTAATTATTGTTGATTAGTTGTAATTAAATTAGATTTAAATTGTTTTGTTATCTGTGTTTCTTTGTAATAATAAATAATAGTAAATTGTATATAGGAATAAATAGTAAAAAATAGTAAAAAATAGTAAAAAATAGTAAAAAATAGTAAAACATAGAATAAATAGAAATAAATAGTACTAAATATGAATAAATAAGAATAATAGGTAATAAATATGAATAATTGGTAATAAATAGGAATAAATTGCAATAAATAGGAATAAATAGGAATAATTAGAAATAATTAGCAATAAATAGTAATTAATAGAAATAAATAAAATAAATAGTATTTAAGTGGAATAAACAGTAATAAAGTGTAATAAATAGTAATAAAATGTAATAAACAGTAATAAAGAGTAATAAAATGCAATAAAATGTAATAAACAGTAGTAAACAATATTAAAATGTAATAAACAGTAACAAACAGTAATAAAGAGGAATGAATAGTAATATTAAGGAATAAATAGTACTAATTATGAATAAACAGTAATAATTAGGAATAAAGAGTAATAAATAGTAATAACTAGTAATAAACATTAATAATTAGGAATAAACAGTAATAATTTGGAATAAACAAGAATAAGGAATAAACAAGAAAAATTAGTAATAAAAAGTAATAATTGGGAATAAACATGAATAATTAGTAATAAACATGAATAATTAGGAATAAAGAGGAATAATTAGGAATAAACATGAATAGTTAGTAATAATGAGTAATAAATAGTAATAAATAGTAATAATTAGAAATAATTTGAAATAATTAGAAATAAATAGAAATAAATAGTAATAAATAGTAATAAATATTAATAAATTGAAATAATTAGTAATAATAAGTAATAATTAGTGATAATTAGTCACAATTAGTAGTAATTAGTAATAATTAGTAAGAATTAGTAACAAATTGTAATAAATAGTAATAAATAGTAATAAATAGTAATAAATAGTAATAATTATTAATAAATAGTAATAAATAGTAACAAATATTTATAAATAGTAATAAATAGTAATAAATAGTAATAATGAGTAATAATTAGTAATAATTAGTAATAATAAGTAATAATTAGTAATAACTAGTAATAAATAGTAATAAATATTAATAATTAGTTATAATTAGTAATAATTAGTGATAATTTGAAATAATTAGTAATAAATAGTAATAAATAGTAATCAATATCATTAAATAGTAATAAATAGTAAAAATTAATAATAATTAGTAATAATGAGTAATAATTCATATTAATTAGTAATAATCAGTAATAATCAGTAATAATTTGAAATAATTAGTAACAATTAGTAATAATTAGTAATAATTAGTAATAATTAGTAATATATATTAATAATTAGTATTAATTATTAATAATTAGGAATAAATAATTACTAATAAAATCAATTTTAATAAATTGTAATAACTTGTAATATCATGGCATAATTTACAGTGGATTGGCGACACACCTTTTTCTCGATGACTCTTCTCCATTCAACTTTCATAGAATTAGAACATTATGAAAATTGTGCTTCTATGTATTCATATCCAATATTGTATGCACGAGTGTGAATATGCATTTTTAGGACCACATTTTTCATAATGTTTTCAGGTGGTGATAGTTGCAAGAAGATGATTCATCGGCGAAAAGGGGGCTGTTTTGTCCGAAGACTCATTTACTTGCATCTTTCTCACACTGAAATAACAATGAATAATCTGCTCAGAGGTACCCATATACATTATCATATTCACGAGAATGAATATGTGTACCTCTAAGAAGATTCTCTATTTTGATTTCAGTGTGAGAAATTTGCAGGTAAATGAGCCGTCGGGTAAAAGAGTTGCAGTCAATCCACTGGAAATTCTGTCACTCGTAAATAATGGTAATTATTAAGAAGTATTTGTAATTATTTATCATCTTTTTTAGATACGGTTTTTATAATTTCAAATTATTCAAAAATATGGATGATTTTATATTTTGTAGAAAAATATGGAATAAGGAAGTCGACAACAGTCATTAGTAAATGATCGCGCTTGGTTAAATTAGTGCAGAAATCCAAATAGTTCTGGTTTAAATCCTTTATCTGTTGAGAGTGTTGGATTTTTCTTATCATTTTCATAATCCAAACTAGAATACGTTTCATAAGGCACAATTAATTGTCCTAGTAAAAAATGTGCTATGAGAACGTTTGACACATTTGAAAAGGTTGTGGAACATCTCTTTTAATTTGGTTTTCAACCAGAATATGTTTTTTGGTATCAAAACAGTGAAAGAAGATCCAGAGAAGATACTAATAACATGATTCCAGATCCATCACGGTTTCAAAATTTAGTACATGATGTTGTCGGTCTATATGTTCAAAAAACTAAAACTCAAGATGATATTGATTTAACTCTTGAGTTGGCACCATCATAATTTTATGAGTTGTTGAAGTCTGATGAGGATGCATTATATCCCAGTTGCAAGATATGAAAATTAGGAGAAGTTGAAAATTTTATGGCTATTAAATCAGATAATGCATTGTCAAAATACTATTTTGATCAGATATTTTCTTTGGTTAAAAAACTATTACATTAACTTTATGTATTGCGTGCAAATTATTATGACAGAAAGTGGTTGGTTCATAATATAGGCCTTAGTTATCAAAAGATTCATGCATGTGAAAATGATTTCATCTTATATTTTGGTGAAAATTAGTCTTTGGATAGTTGTACCATATGTGGACAATCGATGTATAAAGAAGCTCTACCAGGGAATTCTGGATTGATTCTTGTAAAATAGTTGAGATATTTCCCCCTTACACCTAGGTTGCAGTGTTTATTTATGTCTCAGAACACAGCGTCATTGATGTCCTGTAAGAAACCTAGTATTTCTTCTGATAAAATCGTGAATCATCCATCTTATGGTGATTCATGGAAACATTCTAACCGTATACAACCATCTTTTTTTTTCAGACTCCCAAAACGTTCAATTGGGTCTTTCTACTAACAGTTTCTATTCATTTGGTTCTTATGGTAGTCAGTATTCAGGTTGTCCTATCTTTATAACTCAATACAATTTACCTCCATGGATGTTGATGAAGGAGCCTTATATATTTTTGACCTTATTAATCCCAGGACATCTGAAAAAAATATTGATGTTTATTTGAAACCATTTATTGATGAGTTAAATGCATTGTGGAGTAATGGTGTTAGTATATATGATGTTGCTGAAAAACAAAATTTCATATTAAAAGCTGCATTGATGTGGATGATTTTTGACTTTCTGATATATGGCATGTTATCTGGATGGAGTACACCTAGTCTGAAATCATGTCCTTACTGCCTGAAAGACAACAAAGCATTTCTGCTCATCAATGGAAAAAAAACCTTGCTATTTTGACTGTCATGGAAGATTTATTCCTACCAATCATCCTTTTCGGAGAAACAAATCTCATTTCAGAAAAGGCACAATTGAAAGAGATGAACCTCTAAAAATTATCTCAGGTACAGAGTTAAAATCAGTTGTATTTTCATTACCTCCCATCACATTTTGGCCAATAGTAAACATACAAAAAATTCATCGCTTTGGGAAAGAACATAATTGGAAGAAACAGAGAATTTTTTAGGATCTTATATATTGGTCTAATTTGTTGGTCTTCCACATGTTGGAGTTCATGAATATTGAGAGAAATTGTTTTGATAATTTATTTCATACAGTTTGAATACACCAAGTAAGAACAAAGATACTATAAAGGCATGATTAGATCTTTCCCAAATTTGCAGGTGACCAGAACATGAATTATTTGAAAATTTCATATCATAATGGTTAATAGAGCCAAAAGAATCTTATACACTGTCCAAATAGAGTCGCTTATTATTTTATCATTGGATTGTAGATATGAGACTTCCAATTTGCTATAAATCCAATTTGGACAGATTTGTTAAGAGTGGTTATATTACCGGATTAAAAAGTCATGATTGTTATGTTATAATGGAATGAAATATAACGATTGGATTTAAGGGTTTGTTGAATTTTATGATTTGGGATTCGATAATAGACATATCATATTTTTTTCGAGACATTTGTGTAGTGACAACAAACTACGTTGCTCTAAGAAAACTGGAAGAAGATATTGCTGTAATTATATGTAAACTAGAAAAAATCTTTCTCTCGGATTTCCTTGACTCAATGAAACATATGATATTAAATTTTCTAGATGAAGCTAAGTGTGGAGGTCCAGAATAGTTTTAATGGATGTACACATTCAAGAGATGGATTCAAAAATTGAATAAAAAAGTACGTAACAAAGCATCTGTTGAAGGCTCAATTCCTGAAGCTTATTTACAAGAGGAAATTGTTTTTTTATGCTTTCATTATTCTTAATCTGAATATCCCTAAAAAAACCACATGCGATGGAACGAGGGAAATTTTAATGATGAAATGAATAATCAATTATCAGTTTTTAATCAGAAAAATATTTTCTTCAGTGGAGTTCATGAACGATGGATTTTAGATAATGAGCATCACAGAGCTTATACATATGTTCTGCTCAACTATGAAGAAATGAAATCATTTGTACTGTGAGTGCTTCTATAACTTATTCTATAATTTATATTACTGTATGTCAACATATTTTATTTTTAGGTTATATGATAATCATATCAAGAAACAACTTCCACAAATTACAGAAGTTTCTCTTAAAGAACGCAAACAAATTTTTTTTTCAATGGTCTCCAAAACTAGTAACATAAATTATTGATGGTTTAATATAAATTCAGTTTATTATTTATTATATTGATAATTTTTTTGAAATTTTTTTGGTGTCTCAACATGATGATAAAATTGATATGTGACGGTGTATATTGAGTAACCCACTATCCAAAATGGTTAAATCTTATAATGCATATGTGGTGAACGGTTTTCAATTTCATACACGTGCATATGAGGAATAAAAAAACAAAAAAATTGGAGTTTTCATGAGTGGATCGCATCATAGAGTAACTGATGTTTACTTCTATGGAATTCTGGATGAAATTATTGAGCTTTGTTATCTAGGGAAGAATTACATAATGATGTTTAAATGTAGGTGGTTAGATACTGAGAGTGGCTTGCATTTTCAACCGACTCATGGAATTGTTGATATTAAATATAAAAGTCTTGTTGCAGAAAATGAACCATTTTTACTGGCTCAACATGCACATCAAATTTATTACGCAAAGTACTATGCTATTTCAAGGGACCTGAGCGATTGGTGGAGCATAATAAAAATTAAATCTCAGGAAAATCAGTTTACTAAAACTGAATGTGGTTCTGTTAAAGTGGAAGGAATTGAAATTTTTCAACAGACCACTCAAAATCCATATTTTTCACAAAGATACATAAAATTCAATGATGACCCCTCCCAATTAAGGGTCAATGGTGACGAAGATGTTAATAACGTTACAAATGAATTTGAAATTATAAGAGATGATGAAGCTGAAACTCATATAGATATTGATGATTCTGAGGAGGAATATGAATACATTGACATCGTCAGATATGAAGATAATGATGAAGGTCAACATTGATGCAATTAAATACAGGTTATAATCATAACTAATATAAATCCATATATAATAGTTATTTTCAACTATCTGTTAACAACAATAATTTATTATTTCAGATAGACCCTGATCTATTTCGTTAGTTATAGGAGGCTGAGCTACCTTTGGATGAGGGTGATTTGGAATCATCTGACCCTGAGCCGACTGGCGGTTCCAGGGGTGCATAGAGGGGGTGCAGTATTGCATGACTGATGATTATTAACCCCATCCCTGAGTGACGGCCACGTCTTCACTTCGATCCACACACATAGAGGAATGGTAACCTGTATATTATAGTTAGATTACAACAATTTATTTATATATATAATAATTGATTGATTATTTATTATTTTTTAATAGTTTTTCACATGGAGCTATTGGATAGGGGAGCGCTATCTTGCGCAATTATTTTTCTCATCCATGGATCACGTGGGAACAAATTCCCATTGATGTGCAGCTAAAAATGTTAAATAATTTTCTGGTATGTAAATAAATAATATTGATTTTGAAAATTATTTTATTAATAACATGATATTATAAATTATTTGTTGGGATTATGGTATCCCATTGATGATAGCATGCCTGACGCTGTCCACATGACATGGGAGGCATCTATGCATGACCGTTTCAGTCAGTTTTTGTAAAATTTGAGAAGTAAAACCATTAAGAAAGCAGGAGTTACAGATTTTGAGGAGTCCTGTAGAGACCACCGACTAGAGTACCTTTCATCTCATGTTTGGGATATATTATGTTTACACTAGTTGGGTGGTGGATTTTAGAGGATTTCTTTAGTGGGTCGGCATAACCAGGGGAGACAGAAGGTGACACATCGAGCTGATAGATGTACATTCAATACTCATAGAGAGAATTTGGTAAGTATAATTTTTAATAATTTTATATAAATTTAAATATAAACAGTTTATTTCATATTTTTATAGGCAGTCGAGCATCCCGATTTTACAGAGTATGACATTTATCAGAGGATGTATAGTGATCCATCCACTAAAGAGATTAGAGGTGATCGCCAGTGTCAGATTGTTGTTAGTATTTGTTTTTTTAGTTTGATAATTTACTACATATAATATTCCCACGATTTTAATTTCAAATTGAAACTGAAGGAGTCCAATGAGGCTGCGACCTCTTAGAAACAGGCTAGAAGTCAGGACGAGACGACTGATAAGACCAGTTCACACCATTTCGATGTGGTAGTATGGATACAGGTGACTCAGTATGGATTTGAGAAGGGTAGAGTAGTTGGTATCATCTCTCATTTGACTCATAGTACTTATTATGGTACTGTTGCAATGTCGGAATCTAGCTCAAGAGGAGATCATGGAGAGGAATCATATTCTGCCTCATATCAGGAGCAGTTGCGAACTCAGACTGAGCTTATAAAGAGTTTTCCGATGCAACATGAAGATATGCGTTAGTAGCAGCAGCGACACAATGAAGAGATGCGTCGATGGAATCATTAGCATCACGAGCAGATGGAGTACAAGCGTCATTTGACTCATAGTTTAAGGATATAGATTCCTCCACCATCTCCTACAACTCCTCCACCTCTCCAGAAGATGACCCCCTTACTGATTTTTTCTATGTTAAAAACATTTGAATTCATGATTTGTTGTAATATGAACTATTTATAGTTTCTGTCTTTTATATTTTTGCGAATATTGCATAATTATTTTTATTATTATTTTATTTATTATTAGTATTATATATTTTTAATGTGTGTTTATTTTACTAATAATAATATGAATATTTTGATGATTTTTTATATATTTTTTTGTGAATATTGAAAATATTAATAATTTTTTTAATATTTTAATAATATTATTATTATTTTGTCATTAATCATATTTTTATGAAATAAATGTTTTTATTGTTATATTTTTTAATCTTTGTTTATTTTACTAATAATAATAATAATATTTTAAGAATATTTTATATTTTTTTTTGAGAATATTGATAATTTTAATATTTGTTTTATTTTTTTATTATTTTAATAATATTAATATTATTTTTTCATTCATTATATTATTATTAAATATATTTTTTTCATTGGTTATTATTTACAATGAGACCTATTATGATGGGATCCAGTCACCAATTGTTTAAATATATATTTTTAAATAGTATTTGTAAGAGGACCAAGCCCCTGTTGCAAATACTATTTGTAACGAGCCCGTCACAAAAAAGGTTTGCCTATATATAATGTATATAATCAGAGACTTATTTTTGACGATGAAGTTCCCCATCGCAAATACCATTTTTTGAGATGGGCCCATTGCAAATTCCATTTTTTGCGACGATCCCATCACAAAAAAAATAATATTTGCGACGCCATTTTCTACAATGGGCTATGTGAGTCGGGACCCCATCACTAAAGCTTATTTGTGATGGGATCCCGTCACAAATACCAAAAATTCTAGTAGTGTATGCCTTATGGGTCTTTTCATATTATTTGTGATTAACTAAAACTCCAATGCTTTCTTTTGAGGGGGAATCATGTTTGGCTTGATGATAGAGTGACTCATCACGTTTCTCTCTATGTTTGTATTAGGTACAAATTCCAACGAAACACCACACATGTTGTAAGAAACATAAATGCTGGGTATGTTGTGTAATGTTTGTAATGTGAGGCACAACGATTATATGTCAACTCCCCATTTAAATTTATTTTCCCCTTTCTGTTTTAGTAGTGAGATTAATGAGCATATGATTTTAAATTATGGTATTTGGTCAATGATTAGTAGACATCTGCTTCTTAAATAATGATTTATGAATATATTTATTGATGAAGTCAAATTTTCACAAGCTTCTTTTTGGGCACAGTCGCACAATCCTCTGCATACACACACTATCTCAGATTTTATTTTATCCAATGTTACCCGTTATCCGTATAAAAAAACCTTGATAAAGGGGGAATATTTATCAGAACTCAAAAAGTAACTTTTATGAGCGCTCAAAAAAATAATGATAAAAATAAAACTTTATCAATGCTTTTTTCATTGCTAAAAAACCTACCACATTTATCAAAAAAATTTATCACCGATAATTCATACTTTTCTCAATGTTTTTCTTAACACTGATAAAAGTATGTATTTTGTCACTAATAAAATGATTGTTTCTAGCACTCATAAAACGTATTATTCTTAAAAAAATGATTAATATCATTAAAAATCATATATTAATATATAAATATATTTATATTGATTTATATATAACATATTTTATAAAATATGATTTATATAACACTAAATATTTAATCACGCTTAATATATAAGATAATTTATTGAAATAGTTTACAAAACAATTTAAAATTTGCATTAATTAAATAATTACAAATCATTTGTAAGAAATAGTCATTTAATAAAAATTTAAAGATGGAAAAAATTTAATAAATTAATAAATTATCTAAAATAAGTTGAAAACATGGCTCGAAATTAAAAAAAACACAACTTTTGATCCGGGTGTCTGTTTGGGCTCTTACACATATCAGATTGAAACATGAAAAAAAATCTATGTCATGATGACCAGAAGAATCCCGATCATTGTTTTTATGAATCCAAAAAAGATCCATAAGTCCTCCAAAACTGAGGTTTTTTAGGGTATCCCCATTTTTTTAACTTTTGATGGATATTCAACCCTTTCTAATGGACTCATCTTAACATTCTTTTGTCAAAGACTCAATTTATTCATAATGATTACCCTCATATGGATATTATGATGTTCAAATTTTATCATATATCATCTTATACTATTATTTATAATTAAATATTTAAAAATAAATGCATATTTGTATATATCCCCATATAAGCCTCATTAACAAAATGATATTATATATATATATATATATATATTCTAATATATGTATATAAATTTCAATATATAATATATGTAAATAAATAAAAATATGTATAATTATAATTATAGATAAAGACATATATTATAAATATGATTGTATTTACAATTAATATATGTATTTATTTATTTATAAATTGATAAATCCAAAATATATTTTAAAAATGAATTTAAAAATAATCATATAAATATATATAAATATATAAATAAATATATGGATAAAATATATATATATATATATATATATATCATAAAATGGTGATCTAAGAATGTGCAAGAGCATGAGGGTGAGGTCATAGGTTCGAATCCAAAGGAAGGCAATGCGGGTGTTGGATTGACTGATCTCCTCTAGCGTTGATAAATGCAATTTTATAGTGCTGATAATTGGAGGATCTGTGGATTTGATATCAACCTAAAGGTAATGAAGAGTTAATTGGTTGTCACTTTTTAAGAGTTCTGAATGTGGATATTTAGAGGATTTTATTTCATGTATTACATTGTTCCTCTAGCTTCAAGTGGGGATGGATATTCAAAGTCCTTTCAAGGTGGGTTTCTGGCTTGATTAGGGTGACTGAGATCAATTAAACTATTTTATTTTGTTTAAGCATTATAAGTCGTCGTATTTTTGGTATATATGTGTTAAGTTGGACATTATTGTAATAATTATTACATTCCAAATTTATTTTCTCTTTATATTACTTTTAAGTTGTTTTTTTATTTATGGTGTTGAGTTGAGTTAATTAGAAATAATAAGTTTAAATGGGATTTGATTTCATCTAAGGGCGTTAGTCCTTTAATTTAGGATCATGAAGGGAATTGTGATTTGTATAGATTAAGAGAATCTATTTCGTTGGACATGTGATTGGTTGGAGTTTCCAGGTGAGATGATAGTTATGCTGAATGGATGGATTTTTTTTAAACTAAGATAAATTTTTTCATGTATTGAGATGGGTGCTGTACATTCTAGAAATAATTTTCCTTTATCGAAATTGAAGGGAAAATGTTTAATTATAAAATTGAATTCTGGAGTAGATTCATTGAAATTTCAATCTCTAGTTCATATGAGTATTAAATGAGGGTTGGATAGTAGTAACCGATTGTTTTAATCATTAGGTATGGTTCAAATGACTTTAGATGGGGAGGGCTCAAGCATGGGAAGTGGTGGTCTCCGTGGGAAACTCTTTGTTGAATTACTTGTATTTTTTCTCTGTTTTATATAAAGTTTAGATAGAGAGTCCAGGGGTAACCTGTAAAGTCCCATTAAAAGTTCAATAATTTAGCATGCAACTGACATAAAAAGAACCTATCTAGTTGTTATTTATGAGTTAACATGGGATGGTTGTATGATGTGACATTTCCCAAAGGAGTGGGCGATCTATGGGAGGTACTTTAAGGAGTCATGAGAAGAATGATTGTGATGTTTTTCTGTTCATAGGCAGAGGTTATTGGGAAACCTCATCAGTCATAATGGAAACATTATTTTGAAATAACCTAGGGATTTGGAACCCTTGATCAATTAATTTTCGTATCCATTGGATGTGATTTAAAGATCTTATTTTATTGACCGTCTCAACAACATGACTATTGTCATTAGAAGTTGATTTGATGAAGCTAAGTTTGGGATTTTATTGTGGTTTTTTAGTGGGAACTGTTGGATAAGGAGGGGTTCTTGTACTATTGTGGAAGGATATCATTGATGTAAAATTATTTCCCTTTATTCAATATCATATATATGTGGTGTTTAGTGATATGGATTTAAGTGGAGAGTGGATATTTACTGGGTTTTATGGATTTATAGTGGTTTTAATGTTGGAGTTGGCATCCTAGGAAAAATAGTTTGAAATTTTATTTCATGAATATTTGATGTATTGAATATTAATAAAACTTCTTATTACATATTTTTTGTTCTTCTTCATGACTCGAATGTAATAATTTCTTAGACTACACATCGTGTTGATAAGTTCATCCTAGTTCCACAGTATGATTTGAATCTTGATGTGTTATGGGAATATTATCAAATAATGTTATGAGGTTGAATAACGTACTATAATGGGACACATAATACATAGACTGTCTGGTGAAAGTACTCATAAGCCGACTATACTTCTTCTCATGAAGTTCAAACTTATTAATCTCCAAGATGAGAGATTCTGAAAACATACCGACCAGTAATAATTATGCATGTTTTGGTGTCATCGGATATTCCTATCTATAAGCATGTGTGATGGTCCTTAGTCATTAATATTATTATTAATGAATGTTAAAACTTTTGTACTTATATATATATATCATAAACCATGATAATTACAGTTAATTAAGATGTAGGATATGTTGGTTGCGTCATGAGTTACATGTAATTAATGAATAATTAGTAGAAGGATTTGTCACTTCCATCTTTATGGAAGCTAATATATCAACCCTTGGATTGTAAAAGAACCTTCACATTAAATTCTATAACCATGGTGTAAGAATGTATTTATTTTAGATAGTCAAAGAAAGACATATCAAGCATATAGGTTAGTGACACTGTTTTGCAACCTGGTTGATGAGATATTTTTAAAGAGGGATTATATTACATAGTGAGTGTTCTTATGTAGTTGTCGATGTTGAGAAATTATGTTCTTTATCTTAGATTCCATGACCCGTTGCTAGATAGTAATCTTAAAATTCAGGCAAACCCACCTAATTCCAATGAGAAATAATCCTAGAGGGTCACATAGTAAGTGTTTCTGTTGATCTAGATTAAATTATATCTGAGTTTAATTAATGGAATAAATATTATTCTTATGTTGAAGTAATACTTTTATTAAATATATATTGATTTCATACATAAATAAATATTTAGTCACTGATAGGTGAATAAAATATTTGTTTTTATTTATTGAATATTTTAATACAAATATATTCACTAGATTGTGAATAAAATATTTATTTATTAATAAAATATTTATTTGGTTGTTAAATAAATGATAGAATATTTCTAATGGACCAAGACCGAGTCTGGTGACAAATATTAATTAACAACACCATTACAGAACATTTTTTGTTGCGCAAGTTGGCGCACACCACAAAATAATAATAATAATATAATTATTATTATGTGACACGGGGTTTTATAAAGTTAATAAATTTTATTTAATGTTTGGTATGAAATTAAATAATATTTTAAGTTAAACACTAAATCTATAAATAGATGACTATGTCTATTTTGTAGAGTATCCAAAATTGAGGGTAGAGAATTGTTGTGCACAATCAACTCACCACGCTTGCAACCGATGATCGAGTGGTGTTGCTCAGAGATCATAGGAGCATGAATGGATCATCTATAGAGAGATTATATTGTTGGATCCTCACAACTCAGTGAAGGTAATATGCAAGGGTCCTTTCAAATGATCATCATTCACCAACAAAGAATGATCCAAATCCCAAATACATATTTATTCAAATATTAAATAAATTAATTATAAAACTGATGTGAAAGATCCTTTCTATTGGTTTCGAGAAACAATTATTAAAATAAATTTTAATATATCATGCACCACTGCATGCTTCCGCTATACGTAGAACAAACAAGTGGTATCAGAGCAACCATATTTAAATTTATAATTATTTATTTCATTGTTGATCTATGCACTGTTGTGGTTAGATTTGAATTTCATGTTATTCATTCTTTAATTCGATTTGATTTAACATTTTATCGACATATTAATCATGTTTTTTCAATGTTTCATTCTCTGAAAAGTTTATGAAAAAATGAAAAACGACCAGATATTCCATTGGGAAGTACCAAATCACTAGTTGATAAAACTTGGTTACACGACGTGCAGTCAGAGCACGCCCCATATACCCATGAGAATTGTATCAAGATGTTCTAGGTAAATAATTACCAGTGGTGCTTTTACTGTATGCCACATGTTGATCTGGAAAACCTGAGACATAGTAATTTGATACAAGTTCAGTATCTAACAAGTACACACCATATAGTCCGACCGAGTTAACACGCCGAAGCCCCATGCGTGTGGCTTGAATATACCGCAATGGAGGTACATAACCTGTAGCTGCATGTACACGTCATGTAGTCTCCCATTAATTGAAGAAATTAAAATTACATTAAATTTTAAAATTCAATAATCAAAATATTATTTTATTGATTGACACACCATTGTTTGTTTGGAAATTTAATAATGGTTTTATGTAAATTTAAATGTTCAATTAATTTATTATAATTAATATTTCATTATTGGTTCTGCTGTTTATTTTACATGAATTCCATGAATGTCGGGTATCTCAAAATAAGATTAGATAACCATTAAGATGAAAGGGAATTAATTAATTAATTAATAAATGAAAGAAAATTTATCTTAAAAAAATAAAAGAACAAATAATGTAATGAATGCTATCGATTTACTTTTGCGTATTTGTTTCATGTATGACCATTTATGAGCATAACCAAGACATGTGTATGTGCTAGATGTTTTAATTTAATTTTTTTAATGACATTGAAATTATTTAATATAAAATAAAATGACTGTATGCTACTCATCCCTCCCTCCATTATATATAGGACCTACATGTCCAAGGATATTTATCTAACCCCTTTTAAACAATCATTTGGTTCCCCTCATATGCATGGGGTTAATAAATATTTTATCTAACACCCATTATGAGATCCTAACCCCATTTGAGCTCTAATAATCACATATGACAATCTGGGGAAACACATAAATGAATGGATGAGATAAAAAGCCGAGTAAAAGAATAAACAAGGAAATAAAGCATTTCACATTTTTTAGAAGGAATAACATGATAACATAAAATACATAAATAATGAGTCAAAATTTGGAATCAAAATATTTATATCATGGAATCATACTATCATGGAAACATTGGAATGTGGAAATAATATATAACATGACATAAACCTAAGTCCATACTAACTTTCGAGACTATATCACATTGTGGATAATGTCCCATAATGGATTAGGTTTACTACTGAATACCATAAATGATGTCTCATAATACTAATCATTACCTAATAAATTGAAGAAATATATGGGAATACTAATCATAACAAGTTCATGCATATGTGTGTCACATAAATAATTAAACATAAGGAATAAACATAAGGGTTACCCATGGAATGAAATGGGTATCGTAATCATGTCATAATGAATAACCAAATGGAGTATTATAATTATATCCAAGAAAAAAGGGATTAAATAATTTAGGAAAAATCAAAAATTAAGAATTAATAATGAATAATGATGTCTAAATGAAGTGAATACATGAAAAATGTGTTTACGAAACTTTAGAAATGAGTCACATTAGTTTTGTTTAAGGGAAAATATTAAATAATCTTTAAAGAAGAAAAAAGGCATAATTGTTTATAGAAATCCAATAATTAACTAAGATAGTTTCAAAATAAAAATTTAGTGATTTTATAAAAATAATGGTTTCTTAAAATATTTTATATTACGTACTTGAATATGGGTATGAAATGGAGAAGTTACATTTAATCGAACTTGATTATTGGGAGGAATAGAGAAGGGGAACCTTTTAAAAAGGTACTTCCCCATCAAATAAGGATAAATTGAACTAGATATGTATGCTTCAAATATATAAACATAATGTAAAAGAATTATATTAGAATAATTAAGAAATAAATTGGGGGTAAAGGGAGAGAGACTATAACCAAAATGAAAAATGGAGGTTTAGGGAGATCTGTTACCTTATGTCTGAATATGTTCTGCACCGGCACATAAAGTCTTGGATAATAAAATTAGATTCATTAATTAAATAATTAAGAAACTTTTTAATCTATATTAGATATGTTATTATTTTATTAAGTTTATTTATGTCCATTTTTACAAGTTATAAGGTTAAATTTTGTTGTTCTCGGAGTGCCCGTTTTCATGGTTCATGGTCGGTTTACATGTGTAAAATTAAGAAAGTTCTTGTCAAATAGAGATAATTATACATAATTTAAATTATACAGTATTAATTAACTTATAGATGTGTAAATGATCCAATATATCAATTTTTTTCCTAGTATAAGGATGATTCCTTTGATAAAACATTAATGATAATTGTTTATTTTATTTTGGTGGGTTTTTATGATCATCACAAAATTGATTCATTTTCATTAATATTATATCTATAAACTAGTTACAGAACATGAAAAAAGTTATAATATAAATTTTAAAATTTATTTTAAATATAATAATGGTCTTATGACCATCCTTGAAGGAATTAGTGGAAAATGAAACTCATCATCCATGAAGGCGGTGGGCCGAGATCCCACAGACGATGTTTTCATTTTTATAAAATAATAAAGGATGAAGGGTTTTGATGATTTATATTATATTAAAACAATAAAATTAAATTTTATATATTTCAATGGATTTATAATGCCACTTTTTATATGGGGGGTGAGGATAAGTTAGAAGAACAGAATAATTTAAAAATGAAAGAAGGAGGATTTTACCACTTTAATATCATTTCCATAATAACCCCCTTGAGGAACTCAAAATTTGTCTTTTGTTGAGACCAATAACTATTGGATCTGGGGAAGAGGATTTTTAAGGGAATTGGGCATACTATTTTCAATATAAATTTATTATAATGTGTGATGAGAAGGGGTGGTATCTATAGTGGTGATGGGTGTTTTTGATTATTATATTCCTTAGATTATTATTTTCGCGCAAGGCTAAAAATACTGTAGATATATATTTCTAAGTACAATAATTAGTGAATTAGTGTTTGGTATTATGGGTTCTTAAATAATTACTTCAACATCCATGACTCAAAAATTTAGGTTTTTGGCTTATAATGTCAAATACCGTAAATTATTGTATTTCACTATTCACTAAAAATTCAATTTTTTCAGAAAATATTAAAAATTCACCTTAAATTTTTTAATGAGTAAATTTAAAAAAAGGAATCTATTTTAAGGCAATAATATTATAAAAATGTGACATTTAATTTTTAATTAAAATCATCATTTATTGAAAAAATTGTCTTTTTTAATATTATAATCAATTTTGTGACACGTTGAATTTTTTTTAATGTCACATAAAATTATATTAAAATTATAATGCAACAAAATATTAATTTATGAATCTATTTTAGGAAGAAAAATTTTCTTTTAAATAATTATTTTAATCATAAAATTGTAAAGAAACATTTACATTTTACAAAAACAAAAACAGTTATTTTATAATTTTTAAAACATTTATTTACTTATACCATGGTATAAATATACCATCTTTTCATTTATAAGATACCTAAATTTTATTGATACTTTCATAGTATAGTTTACTATTCTAATGATTAGATTTATATTCCTAATTGACAGATTACTATTCCAATGGATAGGTTACTATTCCAATGATATATGTTCCTTAATTTCTATAAATTACACTAATTTTATTTATTCATCATTCAATTATATTTTATATCAAGGTTATATATAATTTTATCATCAAAATGAATATTAAATTATTAATATTACGTTTTATTTCTACAAATTTGTTCGTGAGTTGAGTCATTCTAGTGGACTGAGCAAATCCATATTTTCCCATTCTTGTTATCTTATTTTCTATTTATTATCCCGCTATAATATTTTTAATTATTATTGGTTTTTTGTTGACTAAAGTATCATTATTAATTTATGAGAAAATTTTTATTATTGGGTCCACTATATTATGTATGAAATAATAATAAGAAAGAAATTCCATTGTTAAAATTCTAGGTCGTTACATATCGCAATCATGAGGTTGGGGTTTACGGATTTAGGGGCATTTGGTCATCTATATATAATAAAAAATTGGGACTTCAACTATTGAGTAGTGCAAAAATTTGAAATGTTTCAAATCATTATCAATAAAAATGAAAATATGTAAATCTGTAAGTCAATGGATTGTACCATATAATGTGGGTCACGATAAAAGGTATCTTGGCTAACCTTGACTTTATTACACATTAATTCATCATTTATTATATAAAATTACACTATGTATAACCCACAAAATTGATAATCCTAGTGTCTTTTATAATTAGGAACATGGAATATAAATTTGTTACATGTTAAAAAAATTATTGAAAACTCCCCTAACATGCTTTTAATATTCCACTTCTCATTTAATACTACACAGGATAACCTGGGGAAAACATATGAATGTGGTGACATATAAAGAATAGTAAGGGAACAAATAAAGTATGGAATAGGATAAAGAAATAAACGTGGGTAATGAGGTATAACAATGTAACATAATAGGTGATAATAATAATCCTAAACACTAAGGTATGGTATAACATGATAGCATAATGGTAACATGAGAATGTGGTAATAACATAAAACATGAAACCATAATTCAAGGTTAACCACCAAGGAATTATAACATAATGTGCTTATAATAACCTCATGTTCACCATAAATGGAATCTCGTGAGACTAAAATATTACCCAATGCATTCGAGAGCTATCTGGGAATACCCATCATAATCACATCAAGTACATGCATAAGTGTTTCACATAACTCATATAATATAAGCACATATTTCATCATATTCAATCGCAAGATTACGGAGTGTTGAATAATAAAATGAATTTACCCAATAAATAAAGGATAAGTATGTCTAGTTGAGTACCCTTGAGTGTAAATGGAAATGATATTCACAATACTAAGGTTTGGTATGAAAAAATTGCAGGATAATTTCAAAAGAATAACAGGGGAACAAAATTGTTCATGGGAGGGATTAATGAGAGTGAAAGGCTTCTATAATAACTTGCAAATCATAAGGGTAGTAATAGGTATGTGTAAAATCACATCCTATCAATATGAAGTTAAATACAATAGTAATTACATAAAAAAATTTCTTGAATAAAAAGGAGAAGGAGTTGATCCCTTACTAAATTTTGGCATAGTAATAACATATTTTGAGTTTTTAATAAGAGGGGAAAAATGATCTCTCATTATAAGAAAATAAATTAGACATTAAAGGTAAATTTATGATGTTTTGAAAACGCAACCAATTTATATTCAAAATGTTAGATACAAATAAGATGCATGAATAGAAATGAAAATAGTGCGAGGGATCACTCACATTGGGAATAAGATACTTAAAGCTAGAGAGGGACTCCTTTGAAATTTGGAACCATCATGGAGATATTATTGGAAGATTAATTAATTGACAATTCAGTATAAATGGATTTTTTGGGAGGTGTTGAGGGAATGTGTGGTATTTATACTTGAGGAGGGGTGGTTTCAAGTGATTAAAAATGACTATTTTGTTTTTAAAGCTATATACTTTTGAGTGGAATTAATTTCAAAAAATATGGCTGAGAATTAAATTTGTAGATTTTTTTTAAGGAAATTACAAAAATAAACCAACCATTTATTGTTTTCATTTTTAGTTGGCTTATAGATTTTCCTTTTAATTTTAAATCGTTACATTATTTTACCTATACTGCGATAACACTTTTTTTAAAAAGTATAATTTTTATGTATAAAAATAAAATTGAACTTATTAAATAATTTGGACCATATAATTCCAAATATTCAACCTATTTTAATTTATTCAATTTAAAAAATTGTATACAATGAATTCTAATGTCATAAGCGTATAACTCTTAAAAACAGTTTTTCTTGACAAGGTAAAATCATGGTTTTCAAAATGGTAAGCATGTGTTTCTAAGTGTAACACCTTATGAATTATGCCATAACATAAATAATATTTTATTAATAAAAAGTGTTAATAAATTTTAAATCATGATCATATAATAATTATTTCATAATAATTATGGTTTTTCATAAAAATAATATTGTTACTTTTTACCCCAAAAAATATTTTTTAAAAAAATTACCATATATTTACCCTAATATAATTCTGATGTGAAGAAACCAAAAATAATTTTTTTTTTTCAAAATAAAACTCTATTTATGAAAATTATTTATTTTATAAACAATTCTTTATTTATTGATGATTATTTATTTTTGCAACATAACAAAATTTTTGACTATAACAAAAATTACTTAGGACATCACTAATTTATATGATAATCTAAAAGTGTTTTATAAGATATTTTCATGAAAATTAAATTTATTTAAAACATATTATTTTATAATAAAAAATACCTTTAATAATATACTTATTTTTTTTACAATAATGCATTTATAAAATAATACAGACAGTCACATTATTTCCCCAATACCAATTATAATGACCAAATGTATCATTGATTAATGGTCATAATGCACATCGGTTATACCGACCAATATTTCTCCTTCCAAATGGTAATATTTACCTATAAATACACTAATATTTTTATAATTCATCATTTTAGATCCCCAATATTGACTTTCATGGACATTGCATTTCTTTTGCATAATACTTAATACATGACACAAACAGACGCCGAAAGACCGTATTAGTTTAGATCCTTTGGAATCTAGGAACATAATTTTTAAACATGGTGAAAGATCTTCAACATCTCCCATAAATATATTCCAACTTTTCCTACTTAAAAACATCATTTAAATATTGGGGAAAAGAAAACATAAAATGGGTGATATAAAATGCTCAGTAAGGGTAAATATGAAGAATAAAAAGCAAAACATAAATATTTGAATGTAAAAACATGAACATAAAGTTTAAACATCAAAATATTGAGTCCTAAATTAAATATTGGATGTTCATAATGAATTAATCATAAAGGAACATTTACCATGATAAAATATCATTATTATAAAACAGGGAATTGTGGAAAATAAATAAGCACATAATATTATTTCCTTATCAGCCAAGGCATTGCTGCCAAGAAAATCATAGTGGAAAAAGTCCATTACTGAACTGGGATTACTTGTTGTTCCAACCATGTATTACAAAACCAGATTTACCTACCATCCAGGTCATATCAATCTCATGAGATATAAGTCTTTACCCAATTATTTGGAGGGAGATATAGGTCCACTAAACTCATAATGAAATAACTTTTATACGTGCCACAAAAACATAAAGAATTCCTCATAGCATAACCCATGAAATAAAATGGGTGACTTAAACATAATTCCTTCAAAACATAATCCATATAAGATAAATAGACATCATAAAAATAATTCCATAAAAATCAACTCAAATTAATAATAGGGATAGAAACATAAAACTCATTCATCTTATATGGAAAATAATGTTGGTAAAACACTTGGACTTATTTCTTGAGGAAAATGTCCTTTCTTCTTTAAAAGCATTATCTTTCCTCAAAATGCCATGACAATTTAAAAAGAAAAAATTTAGTTGAAAATAATATTGAAATATTATAGATGAAAATTCTGGGAAATAAGGTGTAATGAAACTGTAAAAATCCATTCATTTTGTATAAGTTAAGAAAAACATTCTCATCATACTTTTACTAGAAAAGTCAAAAAGTTCCTTGTATGGTAAAAAAAGAAAGATTCATTCCATAATATGTAGTAAAAGAAAAAAATGGGTAAAAATGACATTAAATATACATATAAGAATATTAAATATATTATCAAAACATTTTTAGAAAACATGTACATGGATGATAAATATATCCCCAGTAAATACTTACATATAAACAATCTCAGATAAAAATGAGATTGCAAAAATTATCCCCTACCTTAGGTATGATTTCTTTTGTATGTGTCTGAAAATCATGTGTAGATGGTTTAAACAAATTATTAACTTTTAATAGAACCATAATATTATTTATTATATTATATATGATTCACTTATGACTTTATATTACCTGTTCATTTGTCAATTCTATCTTAAAGCAACGTTTTGGGTAATAATCGTTTCATTTATCGTATGTGTTTGGACTTTTTATTCTTGATATTATTAATTAGATCATGATTTAATTACTTCCAGAACATATAAAATGATTTATATATCATATATATTCTATATATAAATATAATATATAATGGATAGACCAATGAAATAGAATACACCGTTCATGGAGACGGTAGGCCGTACGTACGCATGAACGCTATTTTCGTTTAATTATTTAATTTAATGGAAGTATGTAAATGATATATATATATGAATAAGTATAGTAGAATTATTATGTAATATATTTCATGACATTTTTATATATATACATTATAATCTGTCTAGAATGGTTAATGTGGAGAATGAATCTCATCGCGTCGTGGAGACGATAAGCCGTACGTATGCACAAGTGTTGATATCATTCCCGTAATTATTGAATGGTATTGGAGTGGATGATGTATAAAATCTCAGAATAATGTTATAATATTCATATATATTTATTATTACTTCCATTATACCCATCCAAGTAAGGTGGTGGTGAAAAACAGATTACACCACGGTCTAGAGACAGTAAGCTGTATGTACACAAACACAGTTTATTTAGAGATGAAATACATTAGAAAAAGAAGCTATTAAATTAGAACTTTTTAAAATAAAGAAATTCAGAAGTTATTTAAATGAATTTATTTAGTGGGATGATTAAATGTCTTTCTATGAGTATTTGTTTACTGAGATGAATAATTTTTTTGCTAATATGATAAAAAATTTCTTTGTTGAGATAAAGAAGAGTTTTTTTTCTGAAGAAAATTTGGTGGGTAAAGATAAATAAATTTTTTTATGTAATAATTTTGTGAAAGTTGGAATGATAATAAATTTCCAAATCCTTGTCATATGATGATTTTATGTACTTCCATGTTCCAAAAAATCACGATGAATTCATGATATGAGCTGGAGTTAGAAGAAGGAAAGTGAAGTGAAATTTTTATAGAGTTTCCAAAAATTGTAGTATTCTAGAAGCACCAACAAATAATCCATTTTAATGATAATTTAATATTTGAATGATAATTTTTATCATAATTATAATTTATATATAACATATATGTTCTATGAGACCAAGGAAGTTTAAGAAAGATGATATTTTAAATGATCTGGTGAAATTGGTACTTGAAAGTTGTTGAAGGTTTCTATATACATTAAAAGGTTAAACCATATTGCAATCTATTTTTCTTAAATTGGACTAGAGTTTCAAATCAATAAGTCATATTTGTTTTGATTTATTTTGGGTAAAATTTATCACAATGATGAATAGAGATACAGACTTAGATTTTATGGATTATTAATTTCTAAAAAACCTTTTGAAAATTTCTCATTCATGTAATTTGGATAATTAATATATTCTAGAGAAATCAATACATTTTGAGAAGACAACCGAAGAGATGATAAGGTTTTATATTGTCAAATATGATGTCGAAATGTGAGTAAAATTTAGAGATATATGAATTTATATTAGCAGTAAAATTGTTTTAGTTTCCCAACTTAAATATTTATAGACCACAAATAAATAGAGTTAGAAAGTACTGTAGTACTGTATTCTATTCACCCATATGAAAAATTTATTACTTTATATAATTGGTGTTAGAATTGATTTTTACAACTAAATGTTTTTCAAGTTGAAGAAGAGTTTTCATATAGAGTATTCTAGCAAGAACATCAGATTGTGGAATTCTTAGTTTACTGGACAAAGAGGACTAGACTAGGGATATATATCTAAGATTTAGTATGTTTTTTGAGGTGCACTATTTTTTTATATAGGCACAAATTGAAAAAGTAGTATCAGATTTGGGTTCATCAGACTGAGGGTCATCAGACTCAGCTACATCATATTAGGTTTTCGTATACATTCTTATGGTGGTAAAAGATTCTATGTTTTAATTTTTTGTTGCTCAAATTGTTTGTAAGGGAAAACTTGTAAACTAAAGGCATCTGGTATAACAATTCCTATCTAGAGATATAAGGTATCTAATGGGATTTGATAAAAGCGGTATTCACTTCATTATTTTAGTGAATTTCCATAGACCAATGGGAATATATAGGGCAAGGATATAAGTCCTCAAACTGATTCCAAACCCTGTAAATCATGTGTGCCATGTTTACTTTTATATTTATGCATTCATTTGAATTTTATAAAGGATGATAGGGAAGAAAACATAATAATCTTTTGGGGTTAAATTCCCTTATGGTGAAATTAGTAAAAAGCAAACAACTAATTCACCCCCTTCCCAGTTGTTCTTTGATCCTTTGGAATTTCACGAACTCTCTATTCCTCTATTATAGCGATGTTCATAGGTGAAATTATTATAGGGGATCAAATCAGTCTATATTTCAATACTAAACTTTATTTATATTATATTTGTCTTCTAATTGTAATGTTTTTTATGATATTGGGTATTTTTTAGACTGAATATAAAATTCCTATACCAATGAAATAAACTGTTTATGCTTTTTTGTATTTTTTTATTCCTTTATACTTCATAGTTGTACTAGTTTATAACAACACATATTGATCAATGTTTTTAATAAAAATAAATTTTCTTCACTGGGATCCTACGGTAAAACATTAAAAAATCAAATATTATGGAGAAATCCATTATTTAAATAATAACATTTTTTAGGTTATTATAGGTAGATTTATATTAGACTGAATAAGTACCTGTAATGGGAGGAATAGATTTATGGGAAATGATCGGCAAATTGTTGGTTGGAATATGGTGATGGAAATAATCAGTGTTTCCATACCACATCATCTCAAAGGAAAAATATAATTTTATTCATATTATACATATTGAAATGGGATATTGGGTGGTTAATGAAATTGAAATTAGTATTTTTTATAATTAGTATACTGATATTTTTTACTTTTAATTTTTTTCTCTATTTTGAGGATTCTTTAATGTTTTTGAAAATAAATGTTTGTGGTGCTATGAATTATTAGATCGAAGATTCTTTTTCCATCGTGGAACTTAGAATGGATCTTTATCAAATGTATCCAAATAAATTATCTTGTCCTAATGGTGTGATTCATCCCCCCCCCCCAAAATATACTAAATTATCCGGAAATATTTCCTTAATGATTTTTTTATTCTTTTATTTAGGTTTTATGCATTCATGTATTAATTTTACACATACTATGTTACTTCCCAAGGTTATGACTTCTTATTTGGATAATGATTTTTTTCCAAAATAGTATGTGTAATTTTATTTATAAAATCATAGCTAAGATTTTTGAAAACCATTTTTAGGTGTTTCCTCATATCATTTTTCCTCTAGAGTGATTTTATTCTACATTGTTTGATTTCCAATAATTTTTTTTCATTGGAGATTCATCATTATATAAAAAAATCCATAGGATTGGTCTTGTGGGGTGTATCTGTAACATCTCGACCCTAACCATTTAATTGGAAAGAGATAAGGTGAAACTAACCCCCAAGACAGTAAATGATAGTAATAAATGATAAGGGATTATTAAATTTTTGGGGTAAGATTTGTACTTCAAATTAAACCACATGAAAATAAAATAATAAAAACAACCAAACTAAACTCTATAATTCATAAATAATAAATAATACAAGTCAAATGGATTACCAGTAAAACACCAATATCATAATATCAATAGAAAGGTATAATAAGGAGACCAACTTAAACTGAAAGACATCCCAACAAAACAACAATGATGTGGCATCGCTCCAACCACTCCACAAAATAACTGTAAACTAGAATCACCATCCCTAGAAAATAGCATCATGATGCACCAATAGAGATGTAAGAATCCTTTACTTTACCCATGGAATGAATAAAAACATCTATATACACACTGAAGTATATATTTAAAGGATGAGTAATCGTACCCAAAAGGATTTACCCATAAGACTTCCTAACTCATACCTTTAGGAGAAGATTACGTTAGCGCACAATTCAAAATATAATCTAAGCCAAAAGAGAGATATATATCTAAATGTTTTACCAATTTAAATTAATTTTAATTAAAAGAAAAAAATATTTTCATACATTTTTTCTAATTTTAATTTCCATTTCACATTCACATGAGTAGACACACATGAATTCCATAATAGCCCCAATACTCCTGATTAGTAAATCATATATCAACTAAGTAGGTCATTGATGATAATATTTTCGGTGCCTCTAGTTTTTCACTACATTCTATTAAATGTCAATATCCAATAAAAAATAACTCACCCAATTCTATATATTCCAGGTCATCACATCTAATTATTTCAAATAAATCAATTCTTCCTTTTAAAAAATTTAATCAAACACATTTATTGTTTTAAAAAAAACCATAATTTAAAACCATACATCAAAGGGGTTTTCCCAAAACCATGAAACCTCCAATGTTTCATTTCAATTAAAAAACCAAAATATTTTTCCTTAAATAAAACATCCAATCTTTCTTTTTAGAATACATGAAATTAATTTAAGAAAATATGATCATTCTAGTTATAGAATAAGTGTAGAAATGTAAAAATCCACTCACCTCATAATGGTTGATGAAATTGAAGAATGAAATAATGAAACCACTAGATATAGGATTGAAACGTCTTTCCTTTATTATATCCAATAAAGATATCATCAAAGTAATATTATAGACTGTAGATATAACTTTAATAGATCAGATATAACATTTATTTTGGGGGGAGATGAAGAGATCTAGAGAGAATGATATAAAACATAGACTAACCATATATTCGGAAGATCCAATGAACTTAAATCCTTTAAAAATGTATTCTATAGAGAGAGTATTATCCAAAATAACATAGAAGAGTCCTATAATTCGAGATTTTAGGCTAACATGATAAAAATGAGAGCTTTTTTGTTTCATAATTCTTTAAAAAATCATTTTTTGGCATATAACACAGTCGGTTTTAAATACATTATACTTTTATTATTTTGTTGTTATGTAATGTATGGATTTATTTTTAGGAGATTTTGGTTTGTTTTAGTGTGGTTTGGGAGATTTTTGATGTGTTTACAATTTGAGAGTAGTTACTGGAAACCGTACAACTTCTCTAAGAAATAGTGTATAGGAGTTCATGAGGTTTTTTTGGCATGAACATGTTTAAGACTTGTTTTTGCCAAACCATGTGAGTAACATTGAAAATTGTGAGTTTTGGGACACTAGAAACATATAGTTGGTGTAAAGTATTTCTAACCATGTGACAGAAATATGAGACCCATGGGTATTTTCCAGTAGCACTCACACAGTTGGAATAAGATTTGTTAACGCATGCAACCTAACTATGCGACATGCATTGATATCATCCGAAATTTGAATTTTTAAAATATTTTATTCTTAAAAAATCTCATTTTTATTACGTTTCCTAGTTTTAATGTTTTTATTCTAATATGATAATGTTTTTATATTGGAATTTCATTTGAATTGTATTGTTATACTCTATACATCATACATTTTGGTTTAGTTGTTTTAATTTTTTATTTATAGGTTGTGGTTGTTTAAGGGGAAAAAATTCCCCAAACATTTCAGCATGATATTTACATTTATTTCCATCCTAGGGTGTCTCAGGGATTTCACCTAAGTTTAATGCGACCTTGGTTCTTTCCAATCACATGGTTAGGGTTAGGATGTTACAAAATGATGATTTAATTATATATGATTAAATCCATTGAAGCACATGAACCTCAGCTCAGTTGATGAGGACCTGGAAAGTGCATCAAAGAGACCCATGATCAAATTTGGGTTGAGACATATTTGTAGGTTACTATAGAAAAACTGTAGTTGTATTGTAGGGGGCACTGTACATGTTCTATAATAGGCACTAAAGCACGTGTTTTTTGGTACTGTAGCCGGCAGAACTATTCATCCATCTAGGCCTTTCAGCCACCTGTTTGGTCCTCGTGTCTTGCAAGGCATTCGGGCCACCCAAGGCTTTTGGGAGAGTTGTCTCTCAAGCCCTTCGGGCCGCATGAATATAAAGATGTACCAGTCAGACTATAAGGTACAACCTCCAGATAAGGATTAGAGCAGACACATTAACAAGATTAGAGCTATCCAAAATTGGAAGAATTAGAGGGTATGGAATTTCCATCAGTACCGGGAATGTGCAGATCTACACATGACAGCTAGCCGAGAAGCCTAACAAAGGGGGAGTGCTGATATCATAACATGTTCTGGGGAGGATCAGTTGTAAGTTTTCATTTCTGGGTGATTTCATCTAAGACCTATGGTTCATGTAATTTTCTATTAGTCTTCGAGCCTTGTAAGGGATCCACCTCACCGCTTGAAAGGTTTATTGTCAAAATAAAAAAGGCCTTTGGGCCATTCGGTTAGTCTGTAAATCCTTTGACCATGTTTGATGATATTTTTTACTATGGTTATAATCTTAGTTTTGATCCTATATTTATAAATCTAATTATGAATTTGGGTTTCATTAGTTCCATATTATTTTTTATAAATTGAGATAAAAATGAATTTAGGTGATCTTCTAGAGGGTTGATGTAGGGAGATCTATTATCTCTATACCTTTATTTCTTTGCTCAGAGGTTTTGATATCTGTATGATATCCCATATTTTATTACACCTTAATGAATGATTTATTACATAAAGATATATTAAATATAACCCTAGAAGATCATGAGTCCTAGTTTATTTGAAAAATTATATACATAGAACATTAAATTGAAACATTGATACAACATTATTATCAATAACTCTAAAACATTCCCTTATATTCCTTGGATATTTTAAAACTGCATGTGATAACATGGGGATATACATAAGAAATGGGTGAGATATAAATCCATTTAGGGGAATAAATAAAATATAGAAAAATGTAAAGTAGTACGTATGATCTTGGGAGCATATCAAGGAACATAATAGGGGTGAGAATAATGATATTTAACAATGAGTCATGATATAACATGATAACATAAAGGCAACATTGGAATGTGGAAACACCATAAAACATGAATTAATAAACATAAGTCAATGATATTCACCATGAAAACATAACATAGTGTTCTTAGGAGAACCTATTTTACACCATACATGTTATCTTATGAGATAAAAACAATACCCGCTGAATTGGTGGGCTATATAACTCTGGGCCAACCCTTCCCTTTCATATAATCTATATGCATAAGTGTAAATCATAGATCATACAATATAATGAAACATTTCATCAATTTTAACCCCATAATGATGGAGTGTTGGTTATATAAATCTAAATCCCCAAAAAATTAAGGTTGTTACAAGTAGGTGAATTCCCTTGAGTGGAAATAGAGATGGGAATTCACTATAAAAATGTTTGACATGGAAAATCTAAGGACAATTTTAGCAACATAACTGCTGTACATAAAGGATTATAGATGGGGTTAATAAGATATAAATGGTTCTTCAATTACCCTACAATAATTAGTATATTAATAGGGATGTTTAATAAAATATACCAACATGTAAAATAGGAAATATAATCTCATAATATAATGAATATTCTTGAATAAAGAGGAGAATAAGAGGATCCATTACCTTGAGAGAGAACTTCTAAATGATTGGGATGAGTTTATTAAGAGATTCTGGGAATGTTGGGAGGGTTATCAAGAAATAGGTACAGATTAAATTCATGCTTTGAGGGTTTTTTCGGAAGAGAAATGAGCATTTCGTGGATTTATATATAAAAAGAGGGGATAAATATTTATTAATTTCTAAACATTGGTTTGGACTCTATATAATAAAATAATATAAACCAAAAACCTTACCACAGTTTTTGAACATTATTTAAACCAAAGAGAATAGATTTTAAATATTTTATAATTCTGTGAACCTAAATAATTTAAATAATTCCCTTGTTGATGTGGATGTGAGTCTTGTTTAAAAAGAATTAATTTTAAAACCGTAAAATATAATATAAGCTTTGAAGGATTCATTATGTTTTTATTAAATTAATTAAATAAATTAAAAAACACATTATTTTAAAAAGGAAACATAATTTTTTCCATTTATATTCTTTATATAATTTATTAGTTCACTTTTTATTTTTTATGATGTTATAATACATACAGTGTAATTATGTCATATTTAATTTTTAGTCAAAAATTTGACTCCCTCATAAAAATATAAAAAACTCCCTGTTGGATAATTTTGATGTGTTGATTTTATAAAATAATTTTTATTTTATAAATTTTTTTTAAATATCATAATATATAGTATTAAATAAAATATCTCCATATATTGAAAAATATTGGGTTTTTTGACAATAACAATTTTTTGACCGTTTTAAAAATTTACATTTGAATTTTTCAAATTATATTATCATATATATTGAAGAAATATTATTTAATAATACTAATATTTGATTAAAATATATTTTATTTCTGAAATTATTTAATTCATCAAAAGATTGACTTGATTGAAACTATATATTTACCAAAATACAATTTGTGGTTCATCATAATAAAATCTAATTTTTAGAAAAATCATGAGTCAATAATTCGAAATGTAATAATGAAAAAAGTAAAATATAATCTTTATTTTATTGAAAATAAAAATATAATAATTCATACTATTAGGTTATATATACGTTTCCCTTTATTACAGCAGAAAATTCCATAACGGTAAGGTGTGTGATTGTGATATTTTCAGGGGGCAGTTTGACAAACATAGTTTGGGCTATGTTCTTCATAATATTTTATTTCTACCATAAATGGTTTCTCTTATTTGTTAGTTATTTAATCTCATCTTTGTATTGGTTAATAAAATTTAGTGATTTTTTTATCCTTTGGATGATGTGATAAATGGGATTCTTAGGGTACGATCCTACTGGTCGAGACTATCACCTTTTCCCTCAATGTCAATTAGACTTTATCCTAACCCTTAATATATACTACTCATACAATCACTATAAAATGACTATATTATCAATGGTTATGATGATAAATAGTATTTTAAATATAACAGACTATATAATAACAAAATTAGTGAATGATTTTTCTATAAATAAATTACTTATTATGGAATTTATTCATTCAAAAAGAGATATTCATTTATAATGTTTTAGGTCATTACAGTATTCCACCATTAATAAATTTCATTGTAAAAATTTTCATTTCATAAAATAATATAGATAAGGGAACTTCTATTTCTCCACATATTCTATTTCCAATTTTACTTCCTTAAACAAGTGGTTTTACCACAACACTTTGACTATATTAGTAATCTTGTTTTATAGAACTTTGTATCTATGATTTAAGATATTCATCATCTTCACATCATAGGAAATATCATTCTCCAATAATACAACCTATGTATTTAGTTTATATGATGGGTATGGTATATACTTCTTTAATAGGGAGACATGGAACATATCATGTACATAATATAGGTTATGCGGTAGTTCTAGTCGATATGTCATTACTCTGATGAAACCAAGAATCTCAAAGGGTTTGACATATCTTGGAAAATCATTCCATTCTTCCAAAACCTCAAGACATTCTTACAGGGTCATATAAAAAGGAACATTATATCTATGATCTTAAACTCCATGTTCCATAAATGATTAAATTTATTTATTTTTTGTCATATTATTTAGGATTTCATATGATGTAGAATAGTTTGAACATTCTCTATAATTTATTTAATAATATTCGGCCCCATATGCTTCCCCCATCTAACTTTATCCTATCATTTTAGAGTCTAACACCACTTCCCTATAGAGCCTCGCAAGTTTCCAATTGAATGCTATAATGTAAACTATTATTATATTAGAATTCCACTAGTGGAAAATGCTTTTCAAAAAATCCTTGGAAATTATTCAAAATATTCATAGCATATCCTCTCTTGTTTTAAAGTTCATTTCAGAACAACCATCTATCTGGGGGTGATAAATAGTGTATAAGCACATTTATCTATCCAATACTTACTGATGGTTTCCCCAAAACCCTCAGGTATACCATGTATCTTGATGATTTATAATAGAGAGTGTAAATCCATGTAGACTTACCACTTCCCTTACATATATAATTGTGATTTGGTCAATAGATAAATATTCATTGATAGAAATGAAATAAGAGTACTTTGTAAGGTGATCAATTACCACTAATATGCCATTATTACCTTTGGGTTTTCTAGGGATTCCTACTAAAAAATCCATTGTTATGTTTTCATATTTCCATAGTAGTATGGGAAATAGTTGCATTATACCCTTAAAATCATTATTCCTTGACTTATTGGCATTCCAAAAATTTAGATACAAAATTTATAATATCCATATTCATGTTATCCAACTTTATAACGACCCATACTTCATACATTGTTAATAATTCAAAATTGAAGCATACTTATTACAACATATAACAAAACCACGAAAGTGCCGTATAGGTATAGTGTCTTTAGAAACTAGGAAACATAAACAACTGGTTGATAAAGCGTCTACATTGTCTCCCATTTATTTCATCATATCTATAGTCCCTTTTGGCATATCTTACTTAATAACCTTCTTCCTGACCTGGGAAAAGAAAACATACAAAATGGTGAGCTCAAATGCTCAGTAAGGGTAAACAAAAGAAATATTAATCACATCGTATACATAAGCACATAACTTTTGGAAATATTAACCTACAAAAGAGATCATAATTTCATAACATGGGATAAATCATGGCAGTGAAATGTAATCACAATAATCATAACTTAAAACATGAAACTTTGTGGCATACACACATAATCATAGAGAATCATTTCTTGTTAGTCAAGACTCATTGCCAAGACTATCTTAGTGGACAAAGTCCCTTTCTGAACCGAGTCACCCTCGTTTCAGTCCTGTTTCACTGAACCGGTATAACCTACCGTTCCAGCCATGTCTATCTCATGAGATATAAAATCATTACCCAATGCATTGGAGGGAGATATAGGTCCCACCGATCTCATAATAATACCATTCTTATGTGTGCCACAAAATCAGAAACCATACATCATTGCATAACACATGTAATAAAAATGGGAATCTTAAACATCGTGACAACATAAAACAATTCATGTAAGATAAAGGAATTCATAAAAATATTTCCATCACAACATAATCAAATCAATGTAATAATAGTTATAGAAACAGAACCCTATATTATCTTAGATGGTAAATTATTTTGATAAAACTCTTGAACTCCATTCTTGAGGAAAATATCCTTTCTACTTCAAAAACATTTTTCCTTCCTTAACATGTCATACAATTTTTAGACTAAAATAAGTTGATTAAAAATAAACTTGAAAACTTGTAAAGGAAGATTCTTGGAAATAATGTTTTAAAAATCCATTCATGCCGTATAAGTTAAAAAACATTCTTCGTACTTTTGTCGGAAAAGTCAAAAAGTACCTCGTACAAAAAACGACAAAAGATTCCTTTCATATCCTTTACTAAAAACTCACCAAAGGGTAAAATTGGATTTAAACAATTGTAGGTTGATGGAAATAATATTATATATTGAGGAAACATGGATGAGGATGATAAAATACACCCCAGTAAATACCAAAGTATAAACAATCTCGGATAAAAATGAGATTGTGATATTTCCCTTACCATAGGTCTATTTTGCTTCGTAAGTGTACGAACCTCCTGTATAATGATTTAAATAATGTTATTGGCTTATTCCAGAATCATACTTATTTTTATGATATCATATATGGTCATATTCTTAGCTTCTTAGTAGTAATATTTCATTGCTACTTGTTATTCAGGTGTTTATAATTTTTTTGTTATTATGCGTGTCTTGTCGAATAAATTCTTATTCTTCTCTTTAGGTTATAGATACCTCATTTCCAGAATTTTATTAGTGAAATATATATCATATTCATTCATGAAATTCATTTATATAATCATTATGAAATGAAGATCATGTAGAACGAGTTGCATCACATCGTGGAGACGGTATTCTGTACGTACGTACGAGTGATGATATCGTTCCTATGATCATGGAATTGTATTGGAGTGTATTTATACTATTTCAGAATCAGTATTACTTTATAATATTCATATATAGTCATTATTTACACCATTATACCCATCCAAGTAAGGTGGTGGTGGAAAATAGATTACACCACGGCGTGGAGACGGTATTCCGTACGTACGCACGCGCGGTGATTTCTTTTTTCCATAGGATGGATAGATGGTGAAATAGGGTTGTTTCATAATTATAATAACATATCAGTATATGAGTGATACTGATTTTATTAATTCATAATGAAACAACTAAAGAAGAAGAAGTGGAAGAAGAAATAAAGATGAAAGAATCGGTAACGGACATTACCTCTTCTTTGAAGTGCTTCTTTGAGACCTTCTTTTAGGGCACTAAAATTGGTCTTTGAAGAAGACCTGGACCTCTAGGATGTCTCTAGGGAAGTGGAGAGGAGGAATTGTCAGGGGTTGGCCGATCCTGAAGGCTCAAAGTGGTGTGAGGAAGAGGGGGAGGAGGTGCCCTTTTATAAGGGAGGAGAGGGGCACCTTTGGAATAACTAAAAATATTATTTTATTATAAAGTCAAGTTCGGTTTTAAATTGCTCCAAATTGATTTATTTCGAAGCTAAGGTGTGGATGGGTCGAAATCCTCTCATCCAATATAATTTAGACAAGTTTAGGTTCCTATTTTAACCTTATCATTTAGATTTAACATTAAGTTAAATAATTTTACTTTTACCGTGTCTTCGTGTTTTCTTATATTATAAGGCTAATAAACATACTATAAGAAGCCAAACGAACCCCAAGTTGTTTATTGTTAATATATATAACCTTATGAAAGTCATTTGGCCGAACCGTATATTTTTAGGAATAAAATAACAATTACTAATATAATATTTGTTTTAAAAACTATTTTATGTCAATTTTGACACTATTTAGTAATTAATTTCTGTTAAACTCATAACAGAATTATTAGTTCAAAAAAAGTTATTTAAATCAATAATAACATGTCATATTAATCTATGTAATTATTTTAATTCATAAAAAAAGTCAAATTAGATTTATTTTGGTGTTTATAACATCAATTATGTCAATATTTCAATAATAAGATAATTACTGGATCATCGTTGTGTCATAAATAAATTAAATTATTTAATGTCTAAAAATTACAAATAAAATACCATTATGTAGGAAATCATTTTATCTTTCTAATGAATATTTATAGTAGAATTTATCCTATGTATAACCACATATTAAAAATTATTTACTTATTAAACTTTGATTTTAACTATTTTAACCCTTCTTTAAATAAATTAATAATAAATGTCCTAATCTAATCCATGTGGGCCTAAATGGTCATATTTTATTCCTAAGTTTGGTTTTGGTCGAATTACACTTGTCCAATAGAATTAGGACATGTGTTAGGGTAATAATAATATCATCTTTACCCTTAATTACCCTATTTACTTTTAACCGAGGTAAAAAAAAGTAAAAAGTTACTATTCACCAAAAAATTATTTTCATCTCGTTGAACCACATTTTACATACTGACATCAACCGTGTCTCTCAGATTTTTGAAATTCCACTCACAGAAGCGGTAAAATTAAGATTTATGAAAAATTCAGTTTTTTAACTACCACTTAGTGGTTTCACTATTCATCAAAAATTGATGGTTTTCAGAAAAATACCAAAATTTCACCTTAGGCTAATTTCGATATTCTGAATCCAAAAATGAAGTCCATTTTTAAAAATAAAATTTATAAAATTTCAAAAAGTGGTTATTACTATTCATAACGGCTAGTTTTAATAATATTTTAATAGCATATCATTGTTTAGTGAAACTCGGTATTGCGTACGACGCAAGCTATTGAGGAAGGTTGCGATTTCGTGTAAAGCAAGCCAAGAAAGTGTTGTGTAGAAAAGGTTTCCTTTGATGATTTATATATCATAAAAGTCACGGGTGTTACATTCTACCCCCCTTAAAATGAATTTCGCCCTCGAAATTCGTCACTTTGTAACAAACAGATGAGGATACCTCTCCCTCATCGTATCCTCAAGCTCCCATGTAGCTTCTTCTAATTGGTGGTTACTCCATAAAACTTTCACCAATCGAGTGGTCTTGTTTCGTAGGAATGTTTCACTACGATCCAGAATCTCTATCGGTTGTTCTTCATAAGAAAGATCTTACTCCAGCGGTACAACTTCTGAGCTGAGTACATGTGAAGGATCAGGTATGTACTTTCTCAGGAGAGATACATGGAACACATCATGGACTTGAGAGAGATTCGGTGGAAGCGCCCATCGGTAAGCTACCTTCCCAACATGATCCAGTATTTCGAAAGGACCGATATATCTAGGGCTCAACTTCCCCTTCTTTCCAAATCTCATAACCCTCTTCCAGGGAGATATTCGTAAGAACACTTTATCACCCACTTCAAACTCGAGGTCTTTTCTTTGGTTGTCGGCATAACTTTTCTGTCGACTCTGAGCTGCTCTTATGTGTTGTTGAATAGACCTAACCTTTTCTACCATTTCATCAACGAGATCAGGTCCTAATAGCTTTCTTTCCCCAACTTCATCCCAGCAAGTTGGAGTCCTACATTTCTTTCCATAGAGAGCTTCATAAGGAGCCATCTGAATACTGGAGTGAAAGCTATTATTATAGGAAAATTCCACCAAAGGTAGGTGTTGATCCCAACCACCTTTGAAATCCATAGAGCAAGCTCTCAACATATCTTCTAGGGTTTGAATTGTTCTCTCAGACTGACCGTCTGTATGAGGATGATAAGCAGTGCTGAAACTCAACTCTGTATCCAGAGTATGCTGAAGACATCGCCAGAACATCGAGGTAAATCTCGGATCCCGATCAGATATAATAGAAAGTAGTACTTCATGCAATCTTACCACTTCCTTTACATATATCCTGGCAAGCTGATCTAGAGAGAAATCCCCTCTAATAGCAATGAAGTGTGCATACTTTGTAAGACGATCAACTATGACCCAGATAGCATTATTTCCTTTGGATGTTTTAGGAAGTCCTGTGACAAAGTCCATAGTGATGTTTTCCCATTTCCATTCGGGTATGGGTAATGGTTGTAACAACCCCTTAGACTTCTGTCACTCAGCTTTAACTTGTTGACAAACCAAGCATCGAGAGACATATTTAGCAACATATCTTTTCATGCCATCCCACCAGAAGAACTCTTTCAGGTCCCTATACATCTTCGTGCTTCTAGGATGAATAGAGAATGAAGAACTATGAGCCTCATCCAGCAGCTCCTTCTTTAATTCGGGGATGGGAGGAACACAAACACGATTCCTGAACTTTATTATCCCATCACAATCATGGATGAATTCAGGAACATTTCTCACCTTCTTTTATAACTCGACATCTTCTTTCAGTGCCTCTTTTAACATCACATGTATAGATGGTTGAACATTCATTTGAGAAAGATATGATTTTTCCCATTCATTATAATTCCAAGATCCATCCTTTGTAAATCCATAAATATTGGATCTTTTGTGATCCTCATCATGGATAAACTAACGTGGTCTTGTCGACATAATGCATTTGCCACCTTGTTTGCTTTCCCAGGGTGGTAATGGATTGAACAGTCGTAATCCTTAATCAGATCCAACCATCTTCTTTGGCGCATATTCAGCTCCTTTTGTGTGAAAATATACTTTAAACTTTTATGATCAGTATAAATGTCACACCTTTCTCCATAAAGATAATGCCTCCAAATATTTAATGCAAATATTACCGCAGCTAACTCCAAATCATGTGTTGGGTAATTTTGCTCATGGATTTTCAACTGTCGTGAGGCATAATCTATCACCATATCATTTTTCATAAGAACATACCCAAATCCCTTTTTTGGATGCATCACTATAGATCACAACCCTTTCTCCACTACAAGGCAGTGTGAGCACAGGTGCACTGGATAACCTTCTTTTCAATTCCTTGAAATTCTCTTCACATTCTTCCGTCCAGACAAACATAACTCCTTTCCGAGTCAACTTGGTGAGTGGATTGGATAATCGTGAAAAATATTTCACAAAACGTCGATAATATCCAGCCAAACCAAGAAAACTTCGGATCTCGGTTACTGTTGTTGTTCTCGACCATCTTTTGATAACCTCTGTTTTTGCTGGATCCATAGATATCCCCTCTTTTTAGATTATGTGACCCAAAAATGAAACTTTTTGAATCCAAAATTCACACTTGGTAAATTTGGCATAAAGCTTCTCCTTTCTCAGGGTCTTCAATATAATTCTCAAGTGATCTTCAGGTTATTCCTTGCTCTTTGAATAGTCAAGAATATCATCTATAATGACTACCACAAATTGATCAAGATAGTCTATAAAGAATCTATTTATTAGATCCATGAAGATAGCAGGGGAATTAGTAAGACCAAATGGCGTCACTATAAATTCATAGTGTCCATACCTTGTACGGAAAGCCGTCTTTGGTATATCCTCCCTTTTGACCCTTAATTGATGATACCCTGAATGAAGATCAATCTTGGAAAAGTACTGAGCTCCACGTAGTTGGTCAAATAGGTCATCAATGTGCGGGAGAGGATATTTGTTCTTGATAGTGATCTTGTTAAGTTCTCGATAATCAATGTAGAGTCTCATTGATCCATCTTTCTTCTTAACAAACAGAACAGGTGCTCCCAAAGGTGACGCACTAAGGTGTATGAATCCCGTATCAAGATTCTCTTGGAGTTGCTTCTTCAATTCCTGCAACTCAATTGGGGCCAATCTATAAGGTGTCTTTGAAATAGGCAAAGCACCCGGTACGAGTTCTATTGAAAACTCAACATCACGATTCGGTGGAAGACCTGATACTTCATCTGGAAAGACATCATCAAACTCCCTTACAATGGGCATATTCATAATCATGAGTTTCTCACCAACCATTTGAGATAAATAACCTTCATTTAGTGGAATCAATACCCATAAAATGGAAGAAATTTCCACTGGAAGGTTTTGTTCATCCTTGCATCGATAGACGATCATAGATTGATCTGGAATATGAAATGCGACTTCCTTTCTTTGGAAATTGATATGATCTCCATGTAGAGAAAGCCAATCCATGCCAAGAATCACATCAAATTCCACTATAGGAAGGATCACAAGATTTGAAGGAAGCACTTTCCCACAAACTTCGATCAGAGAAGAATTACAAACTTTTGATGCGACTGTTGTGCCATTAGGTGTTGTCACAAGTAACTCAACATCTAATTATTGAGGTAATACGGTGATACCCTAAGAAAATTCTTATGAAATAAAGGAGTGGGTGGATCCAGAATCAAATAAAACATTTTTTACTTTAGAGTGGATGGTAAGTGTACCTTTCACCACATCATTATCGTATTCCACATCGCTGATAGAAATTGCATGTGACATTCCTTTGTCTTTAGCCTTAAGAGTTTGTTGACGTCGACCATCATCATCAACCCTTGGATTAGGGCATTTATTGGAATAATGTCCCATCTCCTTACACATAAAACATTGAAGTGTAGTAGGTTCATTCTATGTATCCCTTCCTTTGTTGGCATCGTTAGACATCTTCTTCCCATCATTGCGGAATTAAAATGCCCGATGACCTTCCTTTCCACATTTGAAACATTTACTTGTCCCTTTAAGACAACTCCCTGCATGTTTCTTTCCACACATTGAGCATAAGGGAAACCTCATCTTCTTTTCAGTGTGCTCTTTATATTTTCCTCGGAATTCGATTATCCTCTTCTTATCAAACCCATATGACTTATGGGTTACTCCAATCTCCATATCAACTTTGAGAGCACATCGAACGATTTCCTCGTAGCTATTGAAGTCCCTTATGGCTAAGGCCCTTCGAAGACTTGGTTTTAAGCCACTAAAGAATAGATCGATCTTACTTTCAGGGTGGATAATAATACCAGAAGTGTACCTTGCAGGTCTTGTAAAATTTGCTTCATAGGTACCAACAGATTCATCATCCTTCTGCTTCAGTTCAAGAAACTCTTTCTCCATCTTTGTTCATAGAATACGAGGGAAGTACTTATTGAAAAATAAGTTCTTGAACTCATCCCATTCCATGGACTCAATTTCATCCCTTTTCCTCATATTCTTAATAATATTCCACCATTGATCAGCATCACCTTCCAAACGATACACTGCTAAGATGACTTTATCATGTTCAGAACATTGAAGAACTGAAAATATATTTTCAGTAGCACTAATCCATTGTTCAGCAACTAATGGATCGGTTGACCCGCTGAATGAAGGTGGACGCTGTCTCATGAAGGATTCAACAGAATGTTTGTCCTTACTTTTCTCGTTTGGAAGTCATGCATGATTCATAGCTTGAGAAAGTTGTGTGAGCATGGATACAAGATTTTTCAATCTAGCTCCCATAACGTTTGGTTTCTCAGGGGGACAAACATTGCATTGCCCGTCACATTCCGCATTAACACGGTTCCTTCGGGTTCCATCCATTTACTAAAACCAAGAAGAATAGTGTGAGCAACACTAATTATAATTGGAAAACCACATAATCAAGAATAAAATTTCAAACTTAAGGTCTTATCCAAGGTTATTCATGGCCATTTCTAAAACACTAAGATTGTGTTCTATGCTTAGACTTATCCTTAGGGTTCTTACTAAGGCTTTCACATCCTAGTTTCCAAAGGTTGACTATACCTTTCCTCTGATACCAACCATAACGACCCATACATTACATTCATTGTTAATACTTCAAATTTGAAGCATACTGATTACAACATTAACAAAACCACGAAAGGACCGTATAGGTATAGTGTCTTTAGAAACTGGGAAACATAAACAACTGGTTCATAAAGCATCTACATTGTCTCCCATTTATTTCATCATATCTATAGTCCCTTTTGGCATATCTTACTTAATAACCTTCTTCCTGACCTAGGGAAAGAAAACATACAAAAGGGTGAGCTCAAATGCTCAGTAAGGGTAAACAAAAGAAATATTAATCACATCGTATACATAAGCACATTACTTTTCGAAATCTTAACCTGCAAAAGAGATCATAATTTCATAACATGGGATAAATCATGGCAGTGAAATGTAATCACAATAATCATAACTTAAAACATGAAACTTTGTGGAATACACACATAATCATAGAGAATCATTTCTTGTTAGTCAAGACTCATTTCCAAGACTATCTTAGTGGACAAAGTCCCTTTCTGAACCGAGTCACCCTCATTTCAGTCCTGTTTCAATGAACCGGTATAACCTACCATTCCAGCTATGTCTATCTCATGAGATATAAAATCTTTACCCAATGCATTGGAGGGGGATATAGGTCCCACCCATCTCATAATGATATCATTCTTATGTGTGCCACAAAATCAGAAACCATACATCATTGCATAACCCATGTAATAAAAATGGGAATCTTAAACATCGTGACATCATAAAACAATTCATGTAAGATAAAGGAATTCATAAAAATATTTCCATCACAACATAATCAAATCAATGTAATAATAGGGATAGAAACATAACCCTATATTATCTTAGATGGAATATTATTTTGATAAAACTCTTGAACTCCATTCTTGAGGAAAATATCCTTTTTACTTCAAAAACATTTTTTCTTTCTTAACATGTCATACAATTTTAGACTAAAATAAGTTGATTAAAAAAACTTGAAAACATGTAATGGAAGATTCTTGGAAATAATGTTTTAAAAATCCATTCATGCCGTAAAATTTAAAAAAACATTCTTTGTACTTTTTTCGGAAAAGTCAAAAAGTACCTCGTACGAAAAACGACAAAAGATTCCTTTCATATCCTTTACTAAATACTCACTGAAGGGTAAAATTGGATTTAAAAAATTGTATGTTTATGGAAATAATATTATATATTGAGGAAACATGGATGAGGATGATAAAATACACCCCAGTAAATACCAAAGTATAAACAATCTCGAATAAAAATGAGATTGTGATATTTCCCTTACCTTAGGTCAGTTTTTCTTTTTAAGTGTCTGAACCACCTGTATAATGATTTAAATAATGTTATTGACTTATTCCAGAATCATAATTATTTTTATGGTATCATATATGGTCATATTCTTAGCTTCTTAGTAGTAATATTTCATTGCTACTTGTTATTCGGGTGTTTATAATTTTTTTGCTCTTATGCATGTCTTGTCGAATAAATTCTTATTATTCTCTTTAGTTTATAGATACCTCATTTCTAGAATGGTATTAGTGTAATATATATCATATTCATTCATTAAATTGATTTATATAATCATTATGAAATGGAGATCATGTAGAACGAGTCGCATCACATCGTGGAGACGGTATTCCGTATGTAAGAACTAGTGATGATATCGTTCCTATGATCGTCGAATTGTATTGGAGTGTATGTATACTATTTCAGAATCATTATTACTTTATAATAGTCATATATAGTCATTATTTACACCATTATACCCATCCAAGTAAGGTGGTGGTGGAAAATAGATTACACCACGACGTGGAGACGGTATTCCGTACGTACGCACGCGCGGTGATTTCTTTTTCCGTAGGATGGATAGATGGTGAAATAGGGTTGTTTCATACTTATAATAACATATCAGTATATTAGTGATACTGATGTTATTACTTCATAATGAAACAACTAAAGAAGAATAAGTGGAAGAAGAAATAAAGATGAAATAATCGGTAACAGACATTACCTCTTCTTTGAAGTGCTTCTTTGAGAGCTTCTTTTAGGGCACTAAAATTGTTCTTTGAAGAAGACCAAGAGCTCTAGGATGTATCTAGGGTAGTGGAGAGGAGGAAGTTTTAGGGGTTGGCAGATCTTGAAGGCTCAAAGTGGTGTGAGGAAGAGGGATAGGAGGTGCCCTTTTATAAGGGAGGAGAGGGGCACCTTTGGAATAACTAAAAATATTATTTTATTATAAAGTCATGTTCGGTTTTAAATAGCTCCAAATTGATTTATTTAGAAGATAAGGTTGGTATGGGTCGAAATACTCTCATACAATATAATTTAGACAAGTTTAGGTTCCTATTTTAACCTTAACATTTAGATTTAACATTAAGTTAAATAATTTTACTTTTACCGTGTCTTCTTGTGTTCTTATATTATAAGGTCAATAAACATACAATAAGCAGCCAAACGAACCCCAAGTTATATATTATTAATATATATAACGTTATATAAGTTATTTGGCCGAACCATAGATTTTTAGGAATAAAATAAAAATTACTAATATAATATTTGTTTTAAAAACTATTTTATGTCAATTTTGACACTACTTAGTTATTAATTTCTGTTAAAATCATAACAGAATGATTAGTTCGAAAATAGTTATTTAAATCAATACTAACATGTCATATTAATCTATAAAAGTAGTGGAATTCAGAGAAAGAGTAAAATTAGATTTATTTTGGTGTTTATAACATCAATTATGTCAATATTTCATTAATAAGATAATTACTGGATCATCGTTGTGTCATAAATAAATTAAATTATTTAATTTTCAAAAATTAAAAATAAAATACCATTATGTATGAAATCTTCTTATCTTTCTAATGAATATTTATAGTCGAATATATCTTATGTATAACCCCATTTAAAAATTATTTACTTATTAAACATTGATTTTAACTATTTTAACCCTTCTTTAAATAAATTAATAATAAATGTCCTAATCTAATCCAAGTGGGCCTAAATGGTCATATTTTATTCCTAAGTTTGTTTTTGGTCGGATTACACTTTTCCAATAGAATTAGGACATGTGTTAGGGTAATGATAATATAATATTTACCCTTAATTACCCTATTTACTTTTAACCGTGGTAAAAAAAGTAAAAAGTTACTATTCACCAAAAAATTATTTTCATCTCATTGAACCACATTTTACATACTGACATCAACCGTGTCTCCCGAATTTTTGAAATTCCACTTACAGAAGCGGTAAAATTAAGTTTTATGAAAAATTTATTTTTTTAACTACCACTTAGTGGTTTCACTATTCATCAAAAATTGAAGGTTTTCATAAAAATATAAAAATTTCACCCTAGGCTAATTTTGATATTCCGAATCCAAAAATGAAGTCCATTTTGAAAAATAAAATTTAGAAAATTTCAAAAAGTGGTTATTATGATTCATAACTGCTAGTTTTAATAATATTTTAATAGCATATCGTTGTTTAGTGAAACTCGGTATTGCGTACGACGCAAGCTATCGAGGAAGGTCGCGATTTTGTGTAAAGCAAGCCAAGAAAGTGTTGTGTAGAAAAAGATTCCTTTGATGATTTATATATCATAAAAGTCTCGGGTGTTACAAAATTGATGTTTTGATTCAAATCCATATACATCATAGTTCTTCCTCGATGAATTGTGAAGGATGAGATATGAACACCATCCATAAGTTCCCTCTACAAATCTTATTTTATCGAGACATATATCGGGGTTCTAAACCTTATAAATCCATCTTCTAGAAAGTTAAACAACAGAATATTCACTAACATCTTCTATATAAACTCATCATCTTTTTGGGCATCCTTAATATATTCATGAATGTATGTTTGATTTGGTTATTTGGGAAAGCAATGATGATGATCCTTTTATTATTCCCATTTCCATACTTTTCATGCCTAAGAAGTTTAGATACCATGTAATCCACATAGTGGATACCGTTGCAGGATATTTCTTACATAGAGTATCTTCCACTTTGTTTACTTTTCTGGGATGGAAATGGATTGAATAATCATAATCCATGATCATATATAACCACCATTGTGGTTCATATTAAGATTATTTTATGTGGATATATACTTCAGGTTTTTATGATCCATATATATGTCACACTTCTCTCCATATGGATAATGTCTCCAAATCTTCAACATGAATATCATTGCTACCAATTGTAGATCATATATTTAGTAGTTGTACTCATGGATCTTTATTCGGTGTGAGGAATAGGTTTTCACTTATAAATATTTCATTAGTACACAACCTAATACGTATTTGGATGCATCAATATAGCTCGCAAATCCTTCCCCACTAGTGGGTAAAGTGAATATATGTGTATTAATTATCCTTTTATTCATCTCTTTAAAGGTTTCTTCACAATAATAAGTCCATAAAAAAATAAATCCCTTATCAGTAAGAATGGTTAATAGGGTTGAAAATAAAATATTTTTCAAAAAATTAATGATAGTTCCCAACTAATCCAAGGAAACTATATATTTATATCAAATATATTGGTCTAGGATATTATTTTATTTTATTTTAATTTGATATATCAAAAATATCCCTTTGTTGGTGATAAAATTCCCCTATATAGTTACTTTCTCTGACCAAAATTTAAATTTACTATACTTCTCATATAAATTTTCCTTCCACAAGGTCTTCAGTACATTATTTAAATGCACCTCATATTCCTCCTTACTTTTATAGTGGATATGAATAACATCTATAAAGACTACCAAATGTTTTTCGAGGTAATATCCAAAGACTCTATTCATTAAGTCCATGAATATTGGTGGAGGATTAGTGATTCTGAATAACAACTTTATGACCTTATATTTCCCATACATTGTATGAAAAAAATTCATGGGTATATCCTCCTTCTTCATAGTCTCTTGATAATATCTCGACCAAATATTCACCTTATATAAGTATTTGGATCCACATAGATGATCAAACAAGTCATCAATACCTAGATGAGGATACATGCCCTTAATCGTGATCTTTTGGAGACCATGATAATCAATGCAAATGAAAGTTGACCCATACTTCTTCTTGATAAAGAGGGTGTACCCCATAGTGAAAAAGGAAAAATATAAAGGAATAAATGGGGCATATAATTACATGGTAATCATATGTATACTAAAATTTATGTATAAAAACATATACCAACATGAAAAATAGGGTAAAAAGGCATAATATAAAGGAGGTGCTTGAATAAAGGAGAGAAGGCAAGGACCCCTTACTTAGAGAGGGTACTTCTAAAAGCATGGAAAGAGATTATTAAAATATTTTGGGTTCTATGGGAGGGATATAGAGAGGTAATGATAGAGTAACATATTTCTAAAAGTGTTTTCAAAATATTCTTAAAGACCATTCATTATAAATGGATTTTTTGGAAGGTATTTAAGGAATGTGTGGTATTTATACTTGAGGAGGGGTGGTTTCAAGTGATTAAATAATGATTATGTTATCTTCAAAGCTATATACTTTTGGGTGGAATTAATTTCAAAAAATTTGGCAAATAATTAATGTTTAAAATTTTCTTCAAGGAAATTACAAAAATAAACCAACCATTTAATGTTTTCATTTTTATTTGGCTTATATCATTTCCTTTTAATTTAAATAATTACATTATTTTACCTATATCATGATGACTATTTTTTTTACCAAAGTATAATTTTTATGATAAAAATAAAATCGAACTTATTAAATAATTTGGACCTTATAATTCCAAATATTCAACCCATTTTACATTATTCAATTTAAAAAATTGTAAACAATGAATTCTAATGTGATATGCCTATAACTCTTAAAAATAGTTTTTCTAGACAAGGTAAAATCATGGTTTTCAAAATGCTAAGAATGTGTTTATAAGTGTAACAACTTATGCATTATGCCATTAAATAAATAATATTTGATTAATAACAAGTGTTAATAAATTTTAAATCATGATCATATAAGAATTATTTCATAATAATTATGGTTTACCATAAAAATAATATTGTCACTTTTTACCCCAAAAAATATTTTTTTAGAAAATTACCATATATTTACCCTAATATAATGTCGATGTGAAGAAACAAAAAATAACATTTTTTTGTCAAAAAAAAAACTGCATTTATGATAATTATTTATTTTATAAACAATTATTTATATATTTAATATTAATCATTTTTACAACATAACAAAATTTTTGACTATTACAAAAATTACTTAGGAGTTCGCTAATTTATATGATCATCTAAAAATGTTTTATAAGATATTTTAATGAAAATTAAATTTATTTAAAAGATATAAATTTCTTATAAAAAATACCTTTAATAATATACTTATATTTTTTACAATAATACATTTATAAATTAATACCGACAGTCACTTTATTTCAATAATAACAATAATAATGACCAAACGTATTATTGATTAATGGTCATAATGCACATCGGTTATACCGGCCAAAATTTACCCCTTGAAATTTTTATATTTACCTATATATACACAAATATTATTATACATCATCATTTTAGATCCCCAATATTGACGTGAATGGACATTGCATTTCTTTTGCATAATACTTAACACATGACACAAACAGATGCTGAAAGACTGTATTTGTTTAGAGCCCTTGGAAACTAGGAACCTAATTTTTAAACATGGTGAAAGATATTCAACATCTCCCATAAATATATTCCCCTTTTTTCCTACCTAAAACCATTATTTATATCTTGGGGAAAAGAAAAAATAAAATGGGTGATCTCAAATGCTCAGTAAGGGTAAATATGAGGAATATAAAACAAAACATAAAAATTTGAACGTAAAAACATGAACATAAAGTTTAGACATAAAAATCTTGAGTCCTAAATTAAATCTTGGATGTTCATAAGGAATAAATCATAAAGGAAAATTAACCATGATATAATATAATTATTATAAAACATGTAATAATGTAAAATAGATAAGCACATAACATCATTTCCATATTAGCCAAGCCATTGCTGCCAAGACAATCATGGTGGACAAAGTCCATTACTGAACTGGGTCTACTTGTTGTTCCAGCCATGTATTACTAAACAAGATTTACCTTCCATTCAAGTAATATATATCTAATGAGATATAATTTGTTACCCAATGATTTAGAGGGGGATATAGGTCCACTCATCTCGTAATGAAATCATTTTTACATGTGCCGCAAAAACATAAAGAATTCACCATAGCGTAACCCATGAAATAAAATAGGTTACATAAACATCATTCCATCATCACACAATCCATATAAGATAAATGGACATCCTAAAAATAATTCCATCACAATCAAATCAATTTAATAGTAGTGATAGAAACATATAACTAATTCATCTTATATGGAAAATAAATTTGTTAAAACACTTGATCTTATTTCTTGAGTAAAATATCCTTTCTTCTTCAAAAACCTTATCTTTTTTCAAAATGCCATGAAATTTTAAAAAGAAGTAATTTAATTGAAAATAAACATGAAATATTGTATATTAAACTTCATGTAAATAAGTTGTAATGAAACCATAAAAATTCATTCTTTTTGTATAAGTTAAGAAAAACATTATCATCATACTTTTACTAGAAAAGTCAAAAAGTACCTTGTATGATAAAAAAAGAAAGATTCATTCCATAATATGCAGTAAAAGAAAAAAATGGGTAAAAATGACTTTAAATATACTTATAATAATATTAAATATATTATCAAAACATTTTTAGAAAACCTGAAAATGGATGATAAATATATCCCCAGAAAATACTTACAAATAAACAATCTTGGATAAAAATTAGATTGCAAAAATTATCCCCTACCTTAGGTATGATTTATTTTGTATGTGTCTGAAAATCATGTATAGAGTTTTGAAACATATTATTAACTTTTAATAGTACCATAATAATATTTATGATATCATATATGATTCACTTATGACTTTATATTACCTGTTCATTTGTCAATTCTATCTTAAAGAAACGTTTTGGGTAATAATTGTTTCATTTATCGTATGTGTTTGGAATTGTTATTCTTGATATTATTAATTAGACCATGATTTAATTACTTATAGAATGTAAAAAATTATTTATATATCATATATATTCAGTATATAAACATATTATATAATAGATAGATAAATGAAATAGAATACACCGTTCATGGAGATGGTAGGCTTTACGTACGCATGAACACTGTTTTCATTTAATTATTGAATTTAATGGAAGTATGTAGATGAAATATATATATATATATATATATATGAAAAAATATAGTAGAATTATTATATATAATATTTCATGATATTTTATTATATATACATTATAATCAGTCTAGAAGGGCTAATGTGGAGAATGAATCTCATCACGTCGTGGAGACGGTAAGCCGTGCGTATTCACAAGCAATGATATCATTCCTATAATTATTAAATGGTATTGGAGTGGATGATGAATAAAATATCAGAATAATGTTATAATATTCATATATTTTTATTATTTCTTCCATTATACTAATCCAATTAAGGTGGTGGTGAAAAATAGATTACACCACGACGTTGAGATGGTAAGCCATACGTACAAACACACAGTTTGTTTAGAGATGAAATACATTAGAAAAAGAAGATATTAAATTAGAAGTTGATAAAATGAATAAATTCAGAAGTTTTTTATATGAATTTATTTAGTGGGATGAATAAAAGTATTTTTAAGAGTAGTTGTTTACTGAGATGAACAATTTTTTTCAGATATGATAAAACATTTCATTGTTAAGATAAAGAAATGTTTTTTTATGAAGAAAATTTGGTTAGTAAAGATATATAAAAGTTGTTATGTCATAATTTTTTGAATGTTGGAAAGATAATAACTTCCCAAATCCATGTCATATGATGATTTTATGTACTTCTATGTTCCAAAAAATCATGAGGAATTCATGATACGAACTGGAGTTAAAAGAAGAAAACTGAAGTGAAATTTTTATAGAGTTTTGAAAAATTGTAGTATTCCAGATACACCATCAAAAATTCAATTATAATGATAATTTAAAATTATAATGATATGTTTTATCATAATTATAAGTTATATATAACATAGAAGTTCTATTAAACCAAGGAAGTGTAAGAAAGATGTTGTTTAAAAAGATTTGGTGAAATTGGTAATTGAATGTGGTGAAGGTCTCTATAGACTTTAAAAGTTTAAACCATATTGTAATCTCTTTTTAATAAATTGTCCTAGAGTTTGAAATAAATAAATCATATTTGTTTTGATTTATTTTGGGTAAATATAATCACAATAAAGAATAGATATCCATACTGAGATTTTCTGGATTATTAATTTCTAAAAAACCTTTTGAAATGTTCTCATTCAAGTAATGTGGAGAACTGAGATGTTCTGGAGAAATCAAGAAGTTTGTAGAAGAGAACAGAATAGATGATAAGGTTTGAAGTGGTATAATATAATGTTCAAATGTGAGTAAAATTTAGAGATATATGAATTTCTATTAGCAGAAAAATAGTTTTAGTTTCCCACCTTAAATATTTATAGACCACCAATAAATAGATTTGGAAACTTTAGTAGTACTGTATTCTATTCACCCATATGAAAAAGTTAATACATTATAGAATTGGGGTTATATGTGAATTTTCCAACCAAATTTGTTTCAAGTTGAAGAAGAGTTTCCATATAGAGTATTCTAACAAGAAAATCAGATTGAGGAATGCTTAGTTCACTGGAAAAAGATAATTAGACTAGGGATATCTATCTAAGATTTGATAAGTTTTTTGAGGTGCCCTATTTTGTTATATAGGTAGAAATTTAAAAAGTAGTATCAGATTTGGGTTTATCAGACTGAGTTTCATCAGACACAGCTACATAACATTGAGTTTCCGTGTAGATTCTTATGGAGGTAAACGATTTTATGTTTCAATTTTTTTGTGGCTCAAATTGTTGGTATGAAAAAACTTGTAAACTAAAGGAATCCAGTATAAAAATTCCTATCTAGAGATATACGGTATCTAATGGGATTTTATACAAGTTGTATTCACATATATATTTTAGTGAATATCCATAGACTGATGGGAATATCTAGGGTAAGCATATAAGTTCTCACAGTAAGTCTAAACCCTGTAAATCACATGTACCATGTTTACTTTTATATTTATGCATATATTTGAATATTATAAAGGTTGGTATGGAAGAAAATATAATAAGTATTAGGGGTTAAATTACATAAAGGTGAAATTTGTGAAAAGGAAACAACTAATTCACCTCCTTCCTAATTGTTCATTGATCCTTTGGAATTTCACTAACTCTTTATTCCTCTATTATAGGGATGTCCCAAGGTGAAATTATTCTAGGGGATCAAATCAGTCTATATTTCAATAGTGCACTTTATTTATATTCTATTTGTCTCCCCATTGTAATATTTTGTATGATATTGGGTATTTTTTGGACTGAATATAAAATTCCTATATAATAAAATAAACTATTTCTGCTTTTTAGTATTTTTTTCTATCCCTTTATACTTCATAGTTGTACTAGTTTATAACAACACATGATGATCAATTTTTTAATAAAACTACCGGTTCTTATATGGGATCCTACTGTAAAACATTAAAAAATTAAATATTATGGAGAAATCTATTATTTAAATAAGAACATTTTTTTGATTTTTATAGGTAGATTTATTTTTGACTAAATAAGTACCTGCAATGGTAGGAATAGATTTATGGGAAATGATCACCAGATTGTTGGTTGGAATATGGTGATGGAAATAATAAGTGTTTTAATACCACATCAACTCAAAGAAAAATATAATTTTATTCATAGTATACATATTGAAATGGGATCTTGGGTGGTTAATGAGATTGAAATTAGTATTTTTTTTATAATTAGTATACTGATATTTTTACTTTTAATTTTCTTGTCTATTTTGAGGATGCTTTAATGTTTTTGGAAATAAAAGATTATGGTGCTATGAATTACTAGATCCTAGATTCTTTTTCCATCGTGGAACATAGAATGGATATTTATCAAACAGATCCAGATAAATTATCTTGTCCTAATGGTGTGATTCACCCCCCCAAAATATAGTATATTTTTAGGAAATATTTCCCTAATGATTTTTTGTCATTCTTTTATTTAGGTTTTATGCATTCATATATTAATTTTACACATACTATGATACTTCCCATGGTCAGGACTCCTTCTTAAGATAATGATTTTTTTTTCCAAATTAGTATGTGTAATTTGATTTCTAAAATCATAGATATGATTTTTTAAAACCATTTTTTAGTTGTTTCCTCATATCATTTTTCCTCTATAGAGTGATTTGTTTCTAGGTAGTTTGATTTCCAATAATATTGTTTTATTTGGAGAATCATCATTGTATAAAAAATCCATAGGATTGGTCTTGTGGGGTGTATTTGTAATATCTCGACCTTAACCATTGAATTTTAAAGAGATAAGGTGAAACTAACCCCCAAGACAGTAAATGATAGTAATAAATGATAAGGTATTATTAAATTTTTGGGGTAAGATTTGTACTTCAAACAGAACCACTTGAAAATAAAATAATAAAAACAACCAAACCAGACACTATAATTAATAAATAATAAATAATACAAGTCAAATGGATTACCAATAAAACACCAATATCATTATATCAATAGAAAGGTATAATAAGGAGACCAAATAAAACTGAAAGACATCCCAACACAACAATATTGATGTGGCATCGCTCCAATCGCTCCACAAAATAACTCTATGCTCATATCACCATCCCTAGAAAATAGCATCATGATGCACCAATAAAGAAGTAAGAAACCTTTCCTTTACCCATGGAATGAATAAAAACATCTATATACACAATAAAGTACATATTCAAAGGTTGAGTAATCGCACCCAAAAGGATTTACCCATAATACTTCCAAACTCAAACCTTTAGAAGAAGATTACGTTAGCACACAATTCCAAACATAATCTAAACCATAATAGAGAGAGGCATATATAAATAGTTTACAAATTTAAATTAATTTTAATTAAAAGAAAAAAATTGTTTCACACATTTAGTCTAATTTTAATATCCATTTCACATTCACATAGGTAGACACATATGAATTCCATAATAGCCCGAATACTCATGATTAGTAAATCATCTATCAACAATGTAGGTCATTGATGATAATCCTTTCAGTGCCTCTAGTTTGTCACCACATTCTATTAAATGTCAACATCTAATTAAAATGAACTCACACTATTCTATATATTCCAGGTCATCAAATATAATTATTTAAAATAAATCAAATCTTCTTTTTAAAAAATTTAATCAAACACCTTTATTGTGTTAAAAAATGACCATAATGTAAAACCTTACATCAAAGGGGTTTTCCGAAAACCATGCAAAATCCAAATGTTTTTTTTCAAATAAAAAGCCAAAAGAGTTTTCCTTAAATAAAAAATCCTATGTTTCCTTTTAGAATACATGAAATTACTTTAAGAAAATATAAGCCTTTTAGTTATAGAATAAGTGTAGAAATGTAAAAATCCACTCATCTCATAATTGTTGATGAAATTGTAGAATGAAATAATGAAACCACTAGATATAGGATTGAAATTTATTTCCTTTAATATATCCAATCAAGATCTAATCAAAGAAACATTATAGACCATATATATAACTTTAATAGATCAGATATAACATTTAACATGGGGGGAGATGAAGTGATCTAGAGAGAATGATATAAAACATATACGAACCATATATTCAGAAGATCCATTGCACATAGATCCATTTAAAATGAATTATATAGAGAGATTATTATCTAAAAAACATACAAGAGTCCTCTAGTTCGAGAGATTAGGATAACATGAGAAAAATGAGAGATTTTTTGTTTCTGAATTTTTAAAAAAATCATTTTTTGGGATATAACACCCTGAGTTTTATGTACTTTATACTTTTATTATTTTGATGCTATGTAATGTATTGGTTGATTTTTAGGAGATTTTGGTTTGTTTTAGTGTGTTTGAGAGATTTTTTATGTTTTTAAAATTTGAGAATAGTTACTGGAAATCGTACAGCTTCTGTAAGATACAGTTTATAGGAGTTCATGAGTATTTTGGCATGCACATGTTTAGGATTCATTTTGGCCAAACCATGTGAGTAACATTGAAAATTTTGAGTTTTGGGACACGAGCATCATATTTTTGGTGTAATGTCTGTCTAACCATGTGACAGAAATATGATTCCCATGGGTGTTGTCTAGTAGCACTCGCATGGTTGGCATAAGATTTGTTAATGCATGCAACATAACTATGTGTCATGCATTGATATCATCCGAAAATTGAATTTTTAAAAAAATTTATTCTTAAAAACACTTGTTTTTATTAGGTTTCCTAGTTATAATGATTTTATTCTAATATTATAATGTCTTTCTATTGGAATTCCATTTGAATTTTATTGTTATACTCTAAGCATCATACATTTTTGGTGTAGTTTTTTTAATTTTTTATTTATAAGTTGTGGTTTTTTAATGCGAAAAATTCCCCAAGCGTTTCAACATGCTATTTACATTTATTTCCAACCTTGGGTGTCTCAGGGATGTCACCTATATTTAATGTCACCTTGGTTCATTCCAATCCCATGGTGAGGGTTATGATGTTACAAAATGTTGATTTAATTATATATTATTAAATAGATTGACACACATGAACCTCAACTCAGTTGATGAGGACCTGGAAAGTTCATTAAAGAGGCCCAGGATCAAATTCGGGTGGAGACATATTTCTAGGTTACTGTAGAAAAACTGTTGCAGTACTACAGGGGGAACTGTACACATTTTGTAGCAGGAACTAAAGCATGTACTATTTTGTACTACAGTAGTCATAACTATTCATCCATCTAGGACTTTGGGCCACCGGTTTGGTCCTCAGGTCTTGCAAGGCTTTCGGGCCACCCAAGGCCTTCGGTCCAATTTTCTCTTAAGGCATTCGGGCCACATGAATATAATGATGTACCAATCAGACTATAAGGGACAAGCTCCTGATAAGTATTAGAGAAGATGCATTAACTAGAGTAGAGATATCAAAAAATTGATGAATGAGAGGGTATGCCATTTCCATCAGTACCTTGAATGTGCAGCTCTACACATGACAGCTAGCTGAGAAGCCTTACAAAGGGGGAGTGCTGATATCAGGACATGTTCTGGGGATGATCTATTCTAAGTTTTCTTGTCTGGGTGATTTCCTCTAATACCTAAGGGTCATGTAATTGTCTATTAGTCTTCGGGCCTTGTAAGGGATCCACCTCACCGGTTGAAAGGGTGATTATCAAAATAAAAAAGGCCTTTGGACCATTTAGTTTTTCTGTAAATCCTTTGACCATGTTGAATGATATTTTTTTACTATAGTTATCATCATAGTTTTGATCCTATATTTATAAATCTAATTATGAATTGTGTTTCATTAGTTCCAAATTCTTTTTTATATATTGAGATAAAAGGCTTTTATTTGACCTTCTAGAGGGTTGATGTAGGGAGATCTATTATCTCTATACCTTTTTTTCTTTTCTCAGAGGTGTTGATATCTGTATGATATCCCATATTTTATTACACATTAATTAATGATTTATTACATAAAGATATTTTCAATATAACTCTAGAAGATCATGAGTCCTAGTTTATTTGAAAAATTATGCACATAGGACATTAAATTGAAACATTGATACAACATTATTATTAATAACTCTAAAACATTCCCTCATATTCCATGTATAATTTAAAACTACATGTGATAACATGGGGACATATATAGGAAAAGGGTGATATATAAAGCTTTGTAGAGGAATAAAAAAAATATAGAAAAATTTAAAGTAGTACATATGATCTTGGGGGAATATCAAGGAAACATAATAGGGGTGAGAATATTGATATTTAACAATGAGTCATGATATTACATGATAACCTAAAGGAAACATTGGAAGGTGGAAACACCATAAAACATGACTTAATAAACATAAGTCAAGAATATTCACCATGAATACATAATATAGTATTCATAAGAGAACCTATTTTACTCCATACATGTTATCTTAGGAGATAAAAAATACCCAATGAATTGGAGGGTTATATAATTTTGGGCCCACCCGTCACTTTAATATAATCTATATGCATAAGTGTACAATATAGATCATACAATAAAATAATAAATTTCATCAATTTTAACCCCATAATGATGGATTGTTGGTTATATAAATCTAAATCCCCAAAAGGTAAGGATAGTTACAAGAAGGTGAATTCCCTTGAGTGGAAATAGAGATGGAAATTCACTATAAAATTGTTTGACATGGAAAATCTAAGGAAAATTTCTGCAACATAACTATTGTACATAAAGGATTATAGAAGGGGATAATGAGAGACAAATAGTTCTTCAATTACCCTACAATAATTACTACAGTAATAGGGATGTTTAAAAATATATACCAATATGTAAAATAGGAAATAAAATCAAATAATATAATGAATATTCTTGAATAAAGAGGAGAAGGAGAGGATCCATTACCTTGAGAGAGAACTTATAAAAGATTGGGATGAGTTTATTAAGAGATTGGGGGAATGTTGGGAGGGTTATCAAGAAATATGTACAGATTAAATTCATGCTTTGAGGGTTTTTTAAGAGAAATGAGTGTTTGGTGGAGTTATATATAAAAAGAGGGGATACATATTTATTAATTTGTAAACACAGGTTTTGGACTCTATATAATAAAATAATCAAAACCAAAATCCTTACCATGGGTTTTTAACATTGTTTCTACCAAAGTGAAGAGATTTTAAATATTTTATATGTTTGTGAACATAAATAATTTAAATAATTCCCTTGTTGATGTGGAAGTGAGTCATGTTTAAAAAGAATTAATTTTCACACCGTAAAATATAATATAGGTTTTGCAGGATTCAATAAGGTTTTATTAAATTAATCAAATAAATTGAAAAAAACATTATTTTTAAAAAGAAACATAATTTTATCCATGTATATTGTTTATAGAATTTATTACACCACCTTTTATTTTTATGATGTTATAATACATACCGTATAATTATGTGGTATTTAATTTTTACTCAAAAAATCGACTCTCTCATAAAATTATGAAAAATTTCATGTTGGATAATTTTGATGTGTTGATTTAAAAAAAATATTTATTTTATAAAAAAAGTTTAAATATGATAATATATAGTATTAAATAAAAAATCTCCATATATTAAAAAATATTGGGTTTTTTGACAATAAAGATTTTTTTGACCCTTATAAAAATTTTCATTTTACTTTTTAAAATTATATTATCATTTGTATTTAAGAAATATTATATACTAATACTAATATTTTATTAAAATATATTTTATTTTAAAAATTATTTAAGTCATAAAAAGAGTGTCTTGATTGAAACTATATATTTACCAAAATACAATTTATGGTTCATCATAATAAAATCTAATTTTTAACAAAATCATGAGTAAATCATTAGAAATGTAATACTGAAAAGGGTTAAATATAATCTTTATTTTATTAAAAATAAAAATATAATAATTCATACTATTAGGTTATATATAAATTTCCTTTTTTACAGCAGAAAATTCCATAATGGTAAGGTGTGTGATGGTGATATTTTCATGGGGTGGTTTGACAAACATAGTTTGGGTTATGGTCGTGATAATATTATATTTCTACCATAACCAGTTTCTCTTGTTCCTTACTTAATCTCATCTTTTTATTGGTGAAGAAAAGGCAGTGATTTTTAACCCTAGGAAGCTCTGATAAATGGGATTCCTAAGGAAAAATCTTACTGGTCGAGACTATCACCTTTTCTATCTGTGTCAATTAGACCTTATCATAAACCTTAATATATACTACTCATACGATCACTATAAAATGACTATATTATCAATGGTTATGATTCCAAGTAGTATTTTAAATATAACAGACTATATATTAACAAAATTAGTGAATGGTTTTTCATTAACTAAATTACTTATTAAAGAATTTGTTCATTCAAAAAGAGAGTTTCATTCATAATGTTTTAGGTCATTACAGTATTCCACCCATAATAAATTTCACTGTAAAAATTTTCATCTGCTAAACAAAAATAGATGAGGGAAATTATATTTCACCACATATTTTAGTACAAATTTTACTTCCTTAAACATGTGGTTCTACCACAACACTTTGACTATGTGAGTAATCTTTTTTTGTAGAACTTTGTCTCTATGATTTATGATATTCATCGTCTTCACCTCATAGGAATGTTCATTCTCCAATAATACCACCTATGGATTCAGATCATATGAGGGGTATGGTATATCCTTAATAGGGATACATGGAAATTATCATGTACTTAAGATAGGTTACACGGTAGTTCAAGTTGATAGGCCATTACTCTGATGAAACCAAGAATTTAAAAGTGTTTGATGTATCCTGGAAAATCATTCCATTCTTCCAAAAACTTAGGACAATCTTCCACAGTGATATACAAAGGATCATTCTATCTCTGAACTTAAACTCCATGTTCCATCAATGATTAATTTTATTTATTTTTTTGTCAAAGTTTTTAGGATTTCAAATGGTGCTGAATAGTTTTAACATTGTCTATAATTTATTTAATAATATTAGGTCCCATCAGCTTCCCCCCTGTAACATTATCATATCATTTTAGATTCTAACACCACTTCCCATATAGAACCTCATAAGGTTCCAATTAAATGCTATAATGGAAACTATTATTATATTATAATTCCACTAGAGGAACGTTTTTTTTCACAACATCCTTGGAAATAATTCAAAATATTCTTTGCATATCCTCTCTTGTTTTAATGGTCCTTTCATTGATATTAATGAAATAAGCTGACTTTGTAAGGTGATCAATTACCACAAATATTCCATTATTACCTTTAGGTTTTTTAGGGATTCCTACAACAAAATCCATTGTTATGTTTTCATATTTCCATAGTAGTATGGGAAATAGTAGCATTATAACCTTAAAATCATTATACCTTGACTTATTGGCATACCAAACATTGAGATACAAAATTCATAATATCCACATTCATGTTATCCCACTAGATGTTTTGATTCAAATCTATATACATCATAGTGATTCCTTATCGAATTTTCAAGGATATGATATGAACACCATTCATAAGTTCCCTCTACAACTCTTATTTTCATGAGATATATATCAGGGTTCTAAACCTTATAAATCCATATTCCAGAAAGTTAAACTATGGAATATTCACTACCATATTCTATATGAACTCATCATCTTTCTGGGCCTCCTTGATATTCTCTTGAATATATGTTTGATTTAGTTATTTGAGAAAGGTAATATGATGATCCTTTTATTATTACCATTTCCATAGTTTTCATGCCTAATAAGATTAGATACCTTGTAATCCACATAGTGGATACCGTTGTAGGATATTTTTTACATAGAGTATCTTCCAAATTGTTTACTTTTCCAGGAAGGTAATGGATTGAACAATCATAATCCTTGATCATATCTAACGACCATTGTGGTGTATATTAAGATTATTTTAGGTGAATATATACTTGAGGTATTTATGATCCACATATATGTCCCACTTCTCTCTATAGAGATAATGTCTCCAAATCATCAACATGAAGATCATTGCTACCAATTGTAGATCATATATTTAGTAGTTCTACTCATGTATCGTTATTCTGTGTGAGGAATAGGTTATCACTTTTCAATATTTCATTAGTACACAACCTAATACGTTTTTGGATGCATCATTATAGCACACAAATCCTTCCCCAAAAGCGGGTAAAGTGATTATATGTGTAGTGATTAGCCTCTTATTCATCTCTTTAAATGTTTCTTCACAATAATATGTCTATAAAAAATGAATCCCTTCTGAGTAGGAATGGTTAATAGGCATGAAAATGAAATATGTTTCTAAAAAATTGTTGATAATTCCATTAATCCACGGAAACTATAGATTTATATCAAATATGTTGGTCTAGGATATTCTTCTATTTTATTTTATTTTGATACATCCAAAATATCCCTTTTTTGGTAATAACATTCCCCAATATAGTTACCTTCTCCAAGCAAAACTCACATTTACTATACTTCTCATATATTTTCCTTCCACAAGGTCTTCAGTACATTATTTAAATTCTCCTCATATTCCTCCTTACTTTTATAGTGGATATGAATAACATCTATAAAAACTACCAAATATTTTTCGAGGTAATATCCAAAGACTCTATTAATTATGTTCATGCATATTGTTGGAGCATTAGTGAGTCCGAAATAACATCTTTATGACCTTATAGTTCCCATACATTGTATGAAAAAAAAATTATTGGGTATATCCTCCTTCTTCATAGTCTCTTGATAATATCTCGACCAAATATTCACCTTATATAAGTATTTGGATCCCCATAGATGATCAAACAAGTCATCAATACGTGGATGATGATACCTGCTCTTTATCATGATCTTTTGGAGACCATTATAATCAATGCAAATGCACATTGACCCATACTTCTTCTTGATGAAGAGGGTGTACCCCAGAGTGACACACTTAGGGATATCAACCCTTTATCCATATTATCTTTTAGCTAATTATTTACCACCTCATGTTCAACTGTGAAAATTCTATATGGAGTTTTGGATATAGGGAAAACTTTTGGTATGATATTGATTGAGAACTAAACGTCATGGCTAAGAGGAATACTAGAAAACTATTCATGAAACACATCTATGAATTCCATTATAATGGGAATAAAATCAAGGAATATCATTTCTCTATTCTCAATCATTTGAGCTAGAAATTATTTCTCCCAAGGTAATAATATCCATGATTAATATGATGAAAACAAATAAGATTAATCTTCCTCCTTTCACTAGTATATAATCAGAGGGATATTATCAATATGAAGGGTTATTTCATTGTCTCTAAAATTTATGATGGATCCATACAAGGAAATATATTCCATTCCCCTAACAACATAAAACTCTACTATGGATAGCATCACAATGTTTTCTGGGAAATTCATGCCACAAATTTGGATAAGGGATGAGTTATATCCTTGGGATGAAATAAGTGAACCATTTTCCGTATTCACTAATAACATGACTTCAATGTTCTGAACTGGAATTTGAATATTTCTAATAAACATTGGGGATATGAAATAATGCATAGAAGAAAAATCAAATTGTACTGTTTCCATCCTTGAATGAATAACTAGCATACCCATCACCTCTTGATTGTGAGGATCCACCTTAGTAGTTGTGATGGAATAAGCTCCCTGCTGATCTCTAGGCCAAGGAGGTGGATTTTTTTGGTTTTCTTCAACAACCCTTGGGTTAGGACATTGATTCACATAGTGTATGTGTTCTTTACAGTTGAAACATTATACAATTGGCTACAGGTTGATTGGATAATTCATTCTGTCCATCAAATTGATGTGTTTCTACAATTAGAAATCGCTAGCTAGGTGGCCTTCCTTAATACACCTAAACATTTTCCTTTTCCCCTACATGAAATTTCCACAATTCTTCTTCCAACAATTTTGATAAGTGGTATGATATAATTTCTTTCCACCATGGGATTTTCCCATCGCACCAGCAGGATTAGGATCTATTCTCTGCTTCTTGTCTCCAGTTCGAAGAGACCCTTGAGATTCACCGATCTCAATTTCAATTTTGAAGGCACATTATAAAATTTTCTCAAATCATCCAAAGTCTTGAATAACCAGTTATTTTCATAAATTTGGATTCATACTACCAGAGATTCATGAAACATAACTTTTAGGTGTGATGAAAAAGATTGATGCATATTATGAAAGTATTTTAAAGTTTTCCTCGTACAACATGATGGATTTTTCATCTTTTTTATCGAGGGTAAGGTTATCCCTCTCTATTTTAAGATGGATAGTGTGAGGAAAATATTAATTGAATTTTTTTTATGAAATTATTTCCACTTGATCACTTTGATATCCTCCTAAGGCTTCATATTATTGAAAAATGTCCACCATTAATAAGCTTCTCCTACCATATGATAAACAACCAAATGGAACTTCTCCTTCTTAGATCATTGTATGATAGAGAAGATATTCTTAATTGAGTCTCTCCAATAATCTGTAATAAATGGATTAAAATGTCCATTGAATGTTACAGGCCTTTGTTGAATAATGGTCTTAATTGTAACTTTCCCCTTTTAATGGGATATTGGAATTCTTAATGATTCTTGGTTTAGTTCAAAACATGAGCCAATTTTGAAATTATTATCATAATGTTCCCGAATCCTTCTCCCATCAGGTTCAAAATATAATTTGGGAAGTCATCACATTGCCACTCACATTGGTTGTTCATTCAGTTTATCCTACATCCATCCATTGACTAAAAATGAAAGAAAAATTAGGGATGGGCATTTTTGAAAGATTAAGCACATAAAGGAGAAACCATGAACATTAAATGGAAAACTCATAAATGAAATATATTCTTTATCCTATGAATTTATTGGATTCAAACTAGTTTATCCATGATATATTTCCTAATATAAAATATTATAGAAATTATTTTCCCTTAATAATGTCTTGTAAATATATTATGAATTTACTGAATAAAATTCCCCAGGAGTGATAAAGAAGGTGTGTATCAAGGACCATATTTATGTACCAGGTGATGGTCGATTCCAACTCAATGCATCTTTTTTAGGGTTACTACCCCTAGGTACAAATGAGATAGAGCGAAATAAACTTGTAATATCCATACAATGATGTATTTTCATGGAAACAACTTAATATATACATTACCAAAATTTAAGGACGTTTTCTTAGGTTCATTATTATCCATAATTCTTTCATTAATGTTTTATAATCCTAAATCCAAAAAATAAATAGACATTTCATTGATACTAAACAACCCAAATTTTATCACAACATAAATAATGATTTATTACACAAAGATACCATTAATACAAATATAGATGATCACAAGGCCTCATGTATTTATGAAATTAGGTATATATAACATTAACATGAATAATTTTATAACATAATTACTTAAAAACTCTTAAACATTCCCTTATATTACTTAGATCTTCTAAAACTTGATGGGATAACATGAGAACATACATAAGAAAAGGGTGAGAATTAAAGACCAGTAAGGGAATAAAAAAACATAAAATAAGGTAAAGTAGTAAATTTTATCCACGATACATATCAATGTAACACAATAGGTGTGATGATAATTATATTGAACAATGAGGCATGATATAACATGATAATATAAAGGCAACATAGGAATGTGACAACAACATAAAACATGAAAACATAAACACAAGTCAAGTATAACGTCCAAGACTACATAACAAAGTGTTCTTAGGATAGTCTCATGTTCACAATAAATGAATTATTATGAGATATAAACATTACCCAATGAAATGAAGGGCTATATAATTCTGTGACAACCCATCACTTTCATATCATGTACATGCATAAGTCTTCCACATAGATCATACAATATAAGGATATTTTTCATCAATTTTAACCCCATGATTATAGAGTGTGGGTTACATACATATAAATAAAAAATAAATTAAGGATACATTCAACGAGGTGAATACCCTTGAGTGGAAATGGATATGGGTATTCACTACACACATATTTGGCATAGAAAAATCATATGTTAATTTCAGCACCATAACTAGTGTACATAAAGGATTATAGAAGGCATGAATGAGAATGAATGGGGTATATCATTACTTGTGAATCATATGTATAATATAATTTATGTATAAAAACATATACCAACATGAAAAATAGGGGGAAATGGCATAATATAAAGGAGGTTCTTGAATAAAGGAGGGAAGAAGAGGACCCCTTACCTTGAGAGGGTACTTCTAAAAGCATGGAAAGAGATTATTAAAATATTTTGGGTACCATGGGAGGGAAATAGAGAGGTAATGATAGAGTAAAATCATTCTAAAAGTGTTTTCAATGAATAAGAATTGGATTTTGGGTGGTTTTATATTGAAAAAGAGTGGATAATTCTTTATTAAATTCTAAAGATAGGGTTTGGACTCTATAATAAAATAATCAATACCATAAACCCTCCCATAATTATTACCATGGTTTCTACCAAAGAGGAGTGATTTTTAATATTTTATAATGATAATTATTATAAATCATTTGGTGATGTGGAATTGATTCATTTCTTTAAAGAATTTAATTTAAAACCGTAAAATATAATATTTGTTTTGGAGGATTCATTAAGGGTTTATCAAAAAAATCACTTAAAAACACATTATTTTAAATGTGAAACATTATGTTTTCATGGATACTCTTTATAATATTTATCACATACTTTTAGGATTTTATGATTTCATAATAAATATCATATAATTATAATTTATCTAATTTTTACCCAAAAATTCGGCAGTGTTAGAAAATTATGTAAAATTCACTATTGGAAAATTTAGATGTATTGATTTAAAAAATAATATTTTTTATAAAATTTATTCTATAAATATTATTATTAAAAATTTTAAATAAAAAATCTCCATTTATAAAAAAATACTTGTTTTTTGTAAATAATAGTTTTCCAACCCTTATAAAAAATCATATTTGACATCGTAAATTTATATTATCATTTATATTCAATAAATATTATTTAATAATAATATTTTATATAAATATAATTTTATAAAAAATTCTTCATTTCATCATAATAGTTTCATGAATGAAACAAAATATTTTCCAGAAATACAATTTCTGTATCATCATATCAAAATCTAATTTTTATAAAAATAATTAATTAATAATTTAAAAATTAATATGAAATAGGGATAAATATAATCATTTTTTTATTAAAAATAAAAATACACAAATTCATACTGTTAGGTTCTAGATACATAGTCTTTTATTATACTAGATCATTTCTTAAGGGTAAGGTGTTAAATATTGAGACTTTTGTTTGGTGGTTCAACAAATATAGATCGCACCGTGATCTTGATAAACTTGAAATTCTACCATAAATGGTTTAATTTGTGATTAAATTGTTTAATATAATCTTTTTCTTGGTCAAGGGAAAATACGATTGATGCTATCTCCCTTAGAAGCCACAATAAATGGGTATCATGGGGTTTAATCCTACTAGACGAGACCGCCACTTCTTCCATTTATGTCAATTGGTCCTTATCACAAGCCTTTAAATATAATACTCATTAAATAACCATTAAACTATTATTTTATCAACAGTTATGATGCTTAAGAGTTTTTTATATTTTAAATACTATATAATTTCAATGTAGTGCGTGTGTTTTCTATGATTAAATTACTTGATATAAAATTAATTCATTCCAAAAGGAAATTTCATTTCCAAAATTTTGGGTCATTATAGTCCTTATTAGATAGAGATATATGGGAATCATTAGTGGTTGAATTTAAAATCTCTATAGGTATATGAAAACCCATGTCTTTATTACACATTAATTAATGATTTATTTCAGAAAAATACATATAATATAACCCATAAGGGCGTCACATTGATCTGATAGTGTCCATACATCATTCAAAATGAAGTCTTAGGAATATATTCCTTCCTCACCTTTAATTGGTGATATCCTAACTGAAGGTCCACATTAGAGAAGTACATGGCCCAATGCAGTTGATTGAACAAATCATCTATCCATGATTGGGGATAATTGTTCGTTATTATGATTTTGTTGAACTCACAAAAATCAATGTAGAGGCACATTAATCCATCCTTCTTCTTGATGAAGGGGACCGGCGCACCCCACAATGAATATCGCAGGCATATAAAACCCTTGTCCATATTATCTTGTAACTCCTTCTTTAGTTCTTCCAACTCATTAATTGCCATTATATAATGAGTGCGTGATATGGAATGATATCCAGGTATAAGATCAATTGATAATTTAACCTCTTGATTATGAGGAAGACTAGGTAATTCATAAGGGAACACATCTGTGTAGTCCCTCATAATGGGCATGTCATCGATCATGATCCCCTCATTTGTTTCAATCATTTGAGCAAGATATGTTTTCTCATAGGAAAATAATATCCACAATTGAGATGATGATTTTGAAGGAGATTCATCCTCATCCTTAAACTTGTACAGAATTGGAGGATACCTCGGGATGTGAAGAGTGGTATCTCTTTCTTGATAGTTGATATTAACTTTATATAAAAACACCCAATCTATTCCAAATTTGGCCGCATACTCAACAAAAAAGTAACAAAATATTATATGGGAGGTTTAGTCCACCAATATTAACTGAGGTGGAATTATATAATTTAGATGCAATAATTTCCCCATTCATTGTTCTCCTGTATGACTCAACCATACTATTTTCATATGGTGTTTAAATAGTTATACTAATCTTTCATGATATGAAATATTATATATAACCCAAATAAAATAGTAGATTAATTATTCTTGAATGAATAAGAAGTGCACCCATCAACACATCATTGTAGGTATCCACATCATCAGTAGTGAAAAAATATTTCCTTCCTTACTAACTTGGATGTTGTTTTTGTTAATTTCCTTATAAAGCGCTCGACTTAGGGAATTGGATCAGATAATTAACATGTTCCTTTCTATTTAAAAAATACACTACAGTCTAGGTGCGGATTTGAACCTTTCATTATTATTCTATATTTCAAGGCTACTTTATATCCCATAGAAAAAAATTAGCATTTTCCCCTCTCTTACACATTTGAAGCATCACCTTGTTCCTTTTAGAAAATTCTAAGGATGCTTCTTACCACACTTTTTACATGAGGCTTGTTGGGTTTTCTTTCCCAAAATGGGATTTATCTATTGATACTCCCATACTAACCGAAATTTTTCACTTTTTATCTTCTATCCCATAAGACCACTGAGACTCACAAATATCCATCTCATCCTTTAGGGAACATCCGGAAATATTTTTATAGCTATCAAAGTCTCCAATTACAAAGATTTTTGTTGACTTTTATTTAATCCACAAAAGAAGAGATCAACTTTTCTTTTGGTGTTCATGAAAATGCTGGAGGCATATCGGGCAATCCATGGAAATTTTTCATTATATGACCAAGTAGATTTTTCATCATTTTTCTTCATTATTAGGAACTCCCTCTCCATATTAATTTGGAGTTTTCAAGGAAAATATTTGTTAAAAAATATTTTCTTGAATCCTTCCAAATCCATGTAATGAATTTTCTCCTTAGAATGTGTTTTTGATCGGTTTCCACCAATGATCATCTTCCCCATCCGAACGATAGACCGTCACTATGACTTTATCTTCTATTGTGCATTTAAGGACACATAATATCTTATCAATGGAGTTAATATATTGTTCCATGATGAGGGGATCATAGGATCCACTAAAGATAGAAGGCCTTTGTCACATAAAGTATTAGACTGGAACTTGTTATTTATTATGAGGAGGGAATTATACAGAAATCAAGTTATTATTCATAACTTGGTCCAGTTGAGCCAGTACTATCATGAAGTTATGGGCTCCCATTCCCATTAGTTCTGGAATCTCATTAGGGTAATCCTCACATTGCCAATCACATTGATTGTTGGAATGAGTTCTACTATTTACCACCATTAACTAAAAATGGAATAAAATACAATTAGGGTGAATGAATACATCGATAATTTGAATATAAAAAGGGAACTTTGAACATAGAATGAATAAAATATAAATGAAAATTATACCCTTACTTATGATTCCATATGTTTCAATCAATTTTATCCATGGTGATAGACATTTTCATAGGATTTTTACTAAATTATTCTTGTCACAATCCCAAAAAATAAATACAAAGTACCTTAATACCGAATATAGAGATTTTAGCCTTTTACATATATTATTACATTATTTTAAACATAATTATCCATAAAATAAAAACCAATGATTGAAAAGTCTAGTGTCTTTGGAAGACTAGGTACATGATTAGAAGATATGAAACTAAAATTTTAATAAATATTTTATAAACACCCATTATGAGATCCTAACCCCATTTGAGCTTTAATAATCACATATGAAATCCTGGGGAAACACATAAATGAATGGATGAGATAAAAAGCCCAGTAAAGGAATAAACATAGCAATATAGAATTTCCCATGTTTTAGAAGGCATAACATGATAACATAAAATACATGAATAATGAATCAACATTTGGAATCATAATATGTATATCATGGAATCATACTATCCTGGAAACATTGGAATGTGTAAATAACATATAACATGACATAAAACTAAGTCTATACTAACTTTCGTGACTATATCACATGGTGGATAATGTCCCATAATGGATTAGGTTTACTACTGAATACCATACATGACGTCTCATGATACTAATCATTACCTAATGAATTGGAGAAATATATGGGAATACCAATCATAACATGTTCAGGCATATGTGTGTCACATAAAGAATTAAACATAAGGAATAAACATACGGGTTACCCATGGAACTAAATGGGTATCGTAATCATATTATCAGGAATAACCAAAGGGAGTATAATAATTATATCCATGAAAAAAGGGATTAAATAATTTTTGAAAAATCGTAAATTAAGAATAAATAATGAATAATGATGTCTAAATGAAGTTAATACATGATTAAAGTGTTAATGGAACTTTAGAAATGAGTCACTTTAGTTTTGTTTAAGGGAAAATATTAAAGAGTCTTTAATGAAAAAAAAGGCATAATTGTTTGTATAAATCCAATAATGAACTAAGATAGTTTGAAATTAATTTTTTTTTATTTTATAAAAATAACGGTTTCTAAAAATATTTTACATTATGTACTTGAATATGGGTATTTAATGCAGAAGTTACATTTAATCGGACTTGATTATTGGGAGGAATTGAGAAAGGGATCCTATTAAAAAGGTATTTCCCCATCAAATAAAGATGAATTGAACTAGATAAATATTCTTAAAACATATAAACAAAATTTATAATAATTATATTAGAATAATTAATAAATACATTGGGGTAAATGGAGAGATATTGTAACCAAAATGAAAAATGGAGGTTTTTGGAGATCTGTTACCTTATATCCAAATATGTTCTGCACTTGCACATAAAGTCTTGGATAATAAAATTATATTCATTAAATAAATAATTAAGAAACTTTTTTATCTATATTAGATATATTATTGTTTTATTATGTTTATTTATTTCCATTTTGATAAGTTATAATGTAAAATTTTGTTGTTCTGGGAGTGCTCGTTCTCATGGTTCATGGTCGGTTTACTTGTGTAAAATTATGGAAGTTCTTGTAAAATGGAGATAATTATACATAATTTAAATTATGTAGTGCTAGTTAACCTCTAGAAGTTTAAATGATCCAATATATCATTTGGTTTCCTAGTATAAGGATGATTCATTTGATAAAACGTTAATGATAATTGTTTATTTTATTTTGGTGGTTTTTTTATGATCATCACAAATTTGTTTCATTTCCATTAATATTTTATATATAAAATAGTTACATAACATGAAAAAAGATATAATATAAATTTTTAAAATATATTTTAAATATAATAATGGTATTATGACTATCCTTGAAGGAATTAGTGGAAAATGAAACTCGTCGTCCACGAAGGAGGTGGGCCAAGATCCCATAGACGATGTTTTCAGTTTTATAATATAAGAAAGGAAGAAGGGTTTTGATGATTTATATTATATTAACACAATAAAATAAAATTATATATATTATACTGGATTTATAATATCACTTTGTATATGGGGTGTGAGGATATTTTAGAAGAACAAAAGAATTTAAAAGTGAATGAAGGAGGATTTTACCACTTCAATATCATTTCCATATGAACCCCCATAAGGAACTCAAAATTGGTCTTTTGTTGATACCAATAACTATTGGATGTGTGAATGTGGATTTTTAAGGTAATTAGGCATACTATTATCAATATAAAATTATTATAATGTGTGATGAGAAGGGGTGGTATCTATAGGGGTGAGGGGCGTTTTTGATTTTTATATCCCTTAGTTTATTATTTTCGCTCAAGGGTAAAAATACTGTAGATTTATATTGATAAGTACAATAATTAGTGAATTATTGTTTGTTATTATGGATTCTCACATCATTATTTCATCATCCATGACTCCAAAATTTAGGTTTTTGGCTTATAATGTTAAATACCGTAAATTATTGTATTTCACTATTCACTAAAAATTCAATTTTTTCAGAAAAATCTAAAAAAATCACAATAATTTTATTATGTGTAAATTTAAAAAATGGAATCTAATTAATGAAAATAATTTTTTAAAAATGTGAAACATAATTGTTAATTAAAATCATCATTTATTCAAAAAAATGTATTTTTTAATATTACAATCGATTTTCTGATACTTTGAAAAATTTAATGTCACATAAAATTATCTTATAATTATAATACAAAAAAATATTAATTTATGAATCTATGTTAGGAAGATAAATTTTCTTTTAAATAATTATATTAATCAAAAAATTGTAATGAAACATATACGTTTTATAAAAATAAAAATACTTATTTTATAATTTTTAAAACATTTATTTACTTATACCATGGTATAAATATATCATATTTTATTTTATAAGATACCTAAATTTTATTGATACTTTCATAGTTTAGTTTACTATTCTAATGGGTAGATTTATATTCCTAACTATAAGATTACTATTCCAATGGACAGGTTACTATTCCAATGATATAGGTTCCTTAATTTCTATAAATTACACTAATTTCATTAATTATTCATTCACTTCTATTTTATATCAAGGTTTATATAATTTTTTCTTAAAAATTAATATTAAATTATTAATATTATGTTTTATTTCTACAACATTGTTCATGAGTGTAGTCATTCTAGTGAACTGAGAAAATCCATATTTTCCCATTATTATTATCTTATTTTATATTTATTATCCCACTATAATATTTTTCGTTATTATTGGTATATTTTTTGACTAAATTATAATTATTAATTTATTAGAAAAACATTATTATTGGGTCCACTATATTATGTATGAAATAATAAGAAGAAGAAAATTCTATTGATAAAATTCTGGGTCGTTACATGTTGCAATCATCAGTTTGGGGTTTATGGATTTAGGGGCATTTGTTCACGTATCTATAATAAAAAATAGGGACTTCAAATATTGAGTAGTGTAAAAATTGGAAATGTTTCAAATCATTATCAACATAAATGTAAATATGTAAATCTATAAGTCAATGGATTGTCCCATATAATGTGGGTCACGATAAAAGGTAGCTTGACTACCCTTGACTTTATTACACATTAATTAATGAGTTATTATATAAAATCACACCAAGTATAACCCAAAATATTGATAATACTAGATTATTTTATAATTTGGAACATGGCATATAAATTTGTTACATGTTAAAAAAACATTATTGAAAACTCACCTAACATGCTTTTAGTATTCCACTTCTCATTTTAAACTACACAGGATAACCTGGTGACAAAAATATGAATGAGGTGACATATAAAGACTAGTAAGGGAACAAATAAACTATAGAATAGGATAAAGAAATACATGTGGGTAAAGAGGCATAACAATGTAACATAATAGGTGAGAATAATAATCCTAAACACTGAGGTATGGTATAACATGATAGAATAATGGTAACATGAGAATGTGGTATCAACATTAAACATGAAACCATAAGTCAAGGTTAACCACCAAGGAATTATAACATAATGTGATTATAATAAACTCATGTGCACAATAAATGGAATCTCATAAGACTAAAATATTTCTCAATGCATTGGAGAGCTATCTGGATGTACCCATCATAATCACATCAAGTACATGCATAAGTGTTTCAAATAACTCATATAACATATGAACATATTTCATCATATTTAAGCCCACAATTGATGAGTGTAGAATAAATAAATGGATTGACTCGATAAATGAAGGATAAGTATGTCTAGTTGAGTGCCCTTGAGTGTAAATGGCAATGGTCTTCACGATACTAAGGTTTGGTATGAATCAATTGCAGGATAATTTCAAAAGAATAACATGGGAATATAATGGATCATGGGAGGGATTAATGAGAGTGAAAGGGTAATCTAATAACTTGTAAATAATAAGGGTAGTAACAAGTATGTGTAAAATCACATCCCATCAATAGGAAGTTAAATACATTAGGAATTACATAAAGAAGGTTCTTGAATAAAAAGGAGAAGGAGAGGATACCTTACTAACTTTTGGCATAGTAATGACTTAGTTTAAGTTTTTAACAAGAGGGGATAAATGATCTCTCATTATAAGAAAATTAATTAGACAGTAAAGGGAAATTTTTTATGTTTTGAAAACAAAACCAATTGATATTAAAAAGGTTATATACAAATAAGATGCATGAATAGAAAAGAAAAGAGAGTGAGGGATCCCTTACCTTGGGAAGATGATTCTTAAAGCTAGAGAGGGACTCCTTTGAAATTTGGAACCACATTGTATAAATTATTGGAAGATTAATTGATATAACATTTATTCTAAATGGATTTTTTGGAAGGTGTTTAGGGAATTTTTTGTATTTTTACTTGAGAAGGGGTGGTTTCAAGTTATTAAATAATGATTATTTTGTTTTTAAAGCTATATAATTTTGGGTGGAATAAATTCCAAAAAATTTGTATTATAATTAAAGTTGTAAATCTTCCATAAAGAAATTACAAAATATACCAACCATATAATGTTTTCATTTTTAGTTGGCTTATTGCTTTTCCTTTTAATTTTAAATCATTACATTATTTTACCGATACTGCGATAACTTTTTTTTACCCAATTATAATTTATATGTATAAAAATAAAATTGAACTTATAAAATAATTTGGAGCTTATAATTACAAATATTCAACCCATTTTACTTTATTAAATTTAAAAAATTGTAAACAATGAATTCTAATGTGATACACGTATAACTCTTAAAAACAGTTGTTCTAGACAAGGAAAAATCATGGTTTTCAAAATGATAAGCATGTGTTTATAAGTGTAACACCTTATGAATTATGCCATTACATAAATAATATTTGATTAATAAAAAGTGTTAATAAATTCTAAATCATGATCATATAAGAATTATTTCATAATAATTATTGTTTTTCGTAAAAATAATATTGTCACTTTTTACCCCAAAAAATATTTTTTTTGAAAATTACCATATATTTACCCTAATATAATGGCATTGTGAAGAAACCAAAATTAATTTTTTTATCAACATAAAACTTTATTTATGATAATTATTTATTTTATAAACAATTATTGATTTATTTAATATTAATCATTTTTACAACAGAAAAAAATTATTGACTATTACAAAAATTACTTAGGAGTTCGCTAATTTATATGATCATCTAAAAGTGTTTTATAATATATTTTCATGAAAATTAAATTTATTTAAAACATATAAATTTATTATAAAAAATACCTTCAATAATATACTTATATTTTTTACAATAATACATTTATAAAATAATACATACAATCAATTTATTTCACCAATAAAAATAATAATGACCAACCATATTATTGATTAATGGTCATAATGCACATTGGTTATACCGGCCAACATTTCTCCTTCAAAATGGTTATATTTACCAATAAATACACCAATATTATTATACATCATCATTTAAGATCTTCAAGAATTAGGTGCATGTACATTGCATTTATTTTTCATAATACTTAATACATGACACAAAGAGACGCTGAAAGACCATAATAGTTTGGAGCCCTTGGAAACTAGGAACCGAATTTTTAAACATGGTGAAAGATCTTCAACATCACCCATAAAGATATTCCCCTTTTTTCCTACCTAAAAAATTATTTATATCTTGGGGAAAAGAAAACATAAAATGGTGGATCTCAAATGCTTATTAAAGGTAATTATGACGAATATAAAACAAAACATAAACATTTGAACGTAAAAAGATGAACATGAAGTTTAAACATCAAAATCTTGACTCCTAAATTAAATCTTAGAAGTTCTTAAGGAATAAATCATAAAGGAACATTAACCATGACAAAATATTATTATTATGGAACATGTAATTGTGGAAAATAGATAAGCACATAATATTATTCCCATATTAGCAAAGGCATTGCTGCCAAGACAATCATAATGGAAATGTCCATTACTGAACTGGGAATACTTGTTGTTCCAGCCATGTATTACTAAACTAGATTTAACTTCCATCTTAGTCATATCTATATAATGAGATATAAGTCTTTACCCAATGCATTGGAGGGAGATATAGGTCCACTGATCTCATAATTAAATCATTTTTACATGTGCTGCAAAAACATAAAGAATTCATCATAGCATAACCCATGAAATAAAATGGGTTACTTTAACATCATTCCATCATAACATAATACCTATAAGATAAATGGACTTCCTAAATATAATTCTATGAAAATCAACTCAAATTAATAATAGGTATAGAAATATAAAACTCATTCATATTTTATGGAAAATAATTTTGATAAAACACTTGAACTTATTTCTTGAAGAAAACATCCTTTCTTCTTTAAAAACCTTATATTTTCTCAAAATGCCATGAAACATAAAAAGGAAGTAATTTAGTTAAAAATAAACTCAAAATATTGTATATGAAAATTCATGGAAATAAGTTGTAATGAAACTGTAAAAATCCATTCTTGTTGTATAAGTTAAGAAAAACATTCTCATCATACATTTACTAGAAAAGTCAAAAAGTACATTGTATGGTAAAAAAAGAAAGTTTCATTCATTAATATGTAGTAAAAGATAAAAATGGGTAAAAATAAATTTAAGTATAAATATAAGAATATAAAATATATTATCAAAAAAAATTAGAAAACATGTACATGGATGATAAATATATCCCCAGTAAATACTTACGTATAAAAATCTCGGATAAAAATGAGATTACAAAAATTATCCCCTACCTTAGGTATGAATTCTTTTGTATGTGTTTGAAAATCATATATAGAGGTTTTAAACATATTATTAATTTTTAATAGAACCATAATAATATTTATGATATCATATATGATTTACTTATGACTTTATATTACCTGTTCAATTGTCAATTCTATCTTAAAGCAACGTTTTGGGTAATAATCGTTTCATTTATCATATGTGTTTGGACTTGTTATTCTAGATATTATTAATTACATCATAATTTAATTACATCTAGAACGTAAAAAATGATTTATATATCATATATATTCAGTATATAAATATATTATATAATAGATAGATAAATGAAATAGAATACCCCATTCATGGAGACGATAGGCTATACGTATGCATGAATGTTGTTTTCATTTAATTATTTAATTTAATGGAAGTAAGTAAATGATATATATATATATATATGCATAAATATATTATAATTATTATGTCATATATTTCAGGATATTTTATTATATATATACATTGTAATCAGTCTAGAAAGGTTAATGTGGAGAATGAATCTCATCGCATCGTGGAGATGGTAAGCCATACATATGCACAAGCGATGATATCGTTCCTATAATTATTGAATGTTATTGGAGTGTATTATGTATAAAATCTCAGAATAATGGTATAATATTAATATATAATTATTTTTTCTTCCATTAGACCCATCCAAGAAAGGTGGTGGTGAAAAACATATTACACCACGGCGTAGAGATGGTAAGCTGTATGTATGCAAACACAGTTTCTTTAGAGATGAAATAAATTAGAAAAAGAAGCTATTAAATTAGAAATTGTTAAAATGAAGAAATTCAGAAGTTATTGAAATTAATTTATTTAGTGGTATGATTAAATTTCTTTTTAAGTGTAGTTTTTTACTGAGATGAATATTTTTTTTGCTGATAGGATAAAAAATTTCATTGTTGAGATAAAGAAAATTTTTTTTTGAATAAAATTCGGTTGGTAAAGATAAATCAAATTTGTTATGTAATAATGTTTTGAATGTTGGAAGGATAATAACTTTCCAAATCCATGTCATATGATGATTTTATGCACCTCTATGTTCCAAAAAGTCATGAAGAATTCATGATACGAGCTGGAGTTAGAAGAAGAAAAGTGATGTGAAATTTTCATAATGTTTCCAAAAATTGTAGTGTTCCAGAAGCACCATCAAAAAATCCATTAGAATGATAATTTAATATTTTATTGATAATTTTTATCATAATTATAATTTATATTTAACATATAAGTTCTATTAGACCACGTAAGTGTAAGAATGATGATTTTTCAAAAGATGTGGTGAAATTGGTACATGAAAGTGTTTGAAGCTTTTTATAGACATTAAAAGTTTAAACCATATTGAAATATCTTTTTCATAAATTGTACTATAGTTTAAAATCAATAAATCATATTTTTTTTAATTATTTTGGGTAAAACTAATCACAATATTGAATAGATATCCAGACTGAGATTTTCTAGATTATTAATTCCTAAACAACATTTTCAAAAGTTCTCATTCAGGTAATGTGGAGAATTGAGATGTTCTGGATAAATCAAGAAGTTTCAAGAAGACAACAGAAGAGATGATAAGGTTTGAAGTGGTCAAATATGATGTTCAAATGTGAGTAAAATTTAGATATATATATATGAATTTCTATTATAAGTAAAATAGTTTTAGTTTCCCACCTTAAATATTTATATACCACCAATAAATAGAGTTCGAAAGTATAGTAGTACTGTATTCTATTCATCCGTATAAAAAAGTTTATAATTTATAGAATTTTTGTAAGAAGTGATTTTTCCAACCAAATTTGTTTCAACATGAAGAAGAGTTCCCACATAGAGTATTCTAACAAGAACATTAGATTGAGGAATGCTCAGTTTACTGGACATAGATAATAAGAGTAGGGATATCTATCTAAGATTTAGTATGTTTTTTGAGGTGAACTATTTTTTCATATAATCACAAATTGTAAACGTAGTATCAGATATGGGATCATCAGACTGAGGGTCATCAGACTCAGCTACATGATATTGAGTTTCCGTATAGATTCTTATGGAGGTAAATGATTCTATGTTTCGATTTTTTGTGGCTCAAATTGTTTGTAAGAAAAAACATGTAAACTAAAGGCATCCAGTATAACAATTCGTATCTAGAGATATTAGGTATCTAATGGTATTTGATACAAGTTGTATTCACTTCTTTATTTTAGTTAATTTCCATAGACCTATGGGAATATCTAGGGAAAGCATATAAGTTCTCACATTGAGTCCAACCCCGATAAATCACGTGTACCATGTTTACTTTTATATTTATGCATAAATTTGAAATCTATAATGGATGATAAGGAATAAAATATAATAAGTTCCAGGGGTTAAATTCCCTAAAGGTGAAATTGGTAAAAAGGAAACAACTATTTCACCCACTTCCCAGTTGTTCTTTAATCATTTTGAATTTCACTAACTCTCTATTCCTCTATTATAGGGCGGTTCGTAAGTGAAATCATTCTAGGGGATCAAATCAGTCTAGATTTCAATAGTGCACTTTATTTATATTCTACTTGTCTTCTCATTGTAATATTTTGTATGATATTGGGTATTTTTTAGAATGAATATAAAATTCCTATACAATAAAATAAAGTGTTTATGCTTTTTAGTATTTTTTTCTATCCCTTTATACTTCATAGTTGTACTAGTTTATAACAACACACGATGATCAATGTTTTTAATAAAATTAAATTTCCTTCTAGGGGATCCTACTGTAAAACGTTAAAAAATTAAATATTAGGGAGAAATCCATTATTTAAATAAAAACATTTTTTAGGTTGTTATATGTAGATTTATTTTGGACTGAATAAGTACCTATAATGGGAGGAATAGATTTATGGGAAATAATCTCTAAATTGTTGGTTGGAATATGGTGATGTAAATAATTAGTGTTTCCATTCCACATATTCTCAAAGGAAAAATATAATTTTATTCATAATATACAAATCAAAATGGGATCTTGGGTGGTTAATGATATTGAAATTAGAATTTTTTTTAAATAATATATTGATATTTTTACTTTTAATTTTCTTTTCTATTTTTTGGATGATTTAATGTTTTTGGAAATAATAGTTTATGGTGCTATGAATTATTAGATCCAAGATTCTTTTTCCATCGTGAAACTTAGAATGGATCATTATCAAATACATCTAGATAAATTATCTAGTCCTAATGGTGTGATTCACCCCCCCCCCAAAATACAGTATATTTTTAGGAAATATTTCCTTAATGATTTTTTGTCATTATTTCATTTAGGTTTTATGCATTCATGTATTAATTATACACATACTATGTTACTTCCCAAGGTCAGGAATCCTTCTTAGGATAATGATTTTTTTCCAAATTAGTATGTGTAATTTGATTTATAAAATCATAGTTATGATTTTTGAAAAACATTTTTTAGGGGTTTCCTCATATCATTTTTCCTCTATAGAGTGATTTTATTCATGGTAGTTTGATTTCAAAAAAAAAACATTTTCTTTGGAGAATCATCATTGTATAAAAAAATCCATAGGATTGGTCTTGTGGTGTGTATGTGTAATATCTTGACTCTAAGCATTGAATTAGAAAGAGATAAGGTGAAACTAACCCCCAAGACACTAAATGATCGTAACAAATGATAAGGTATTATTAAATATTTGGTGGAAGATTTGTATTTCAAAAAACTACATGAAAATATAAAAATAAAAATAACCAAACCAGACTCTATAATTCATAAATAATAAATAATAAAAGTAAAATAGATTACCAATAAAACACCAATATCATTGTATCAATAGAAAGGTATAATAATGAGACAAACTAAAACTGAAAGACATCCCAACACAACAACATTGATGTGGAATTGTTCCAACTACTCCACAAAAGAACACTAAGCTTGAATCACCATCACTAGAAAATAGCATCAGGATGCAACAATAGAGGAGTATGAAACCTTTCCTTTACCCTTGTAATCACGAAAAACATATATATATATACACAATAAAGTACATATTCAATGGTTGAGTAATCTCACCCAAAAGGATTTACCCATAATACTTCCCTTCTCATACTTTTAAGAGAAGATTACATTAGTGTGCTCCTCAAAATGTAATATAAACCAAAAGAGAGAGATATATCTAAATAGTTTACCAATTTAAATTATTTTTAATTAAAAGAAACAAATAGTGTCTTACATTTAATCAAATTTTAATATCCATTTCTCATTCACATAGGTATACACACATGAATTCCATAATATCCCAAATACTCATGATTTATAAATCATCTATCAACCAAGTAAGTCATTGATGATAATCCTTTCGGTGCCTCTAGTTTGTCACTACATTCTATTAAATGTCAATATCCAATGAAAATAAACTCAGGCTATTCTATATATTCCAGGTCATCACATATAATTATTTGAAATAAATCAATTCTTCCTTTTAAAAAATTTAATCAAATTCCTTTCTTGTGTTAAAAAAAGATCATAATATAAAACCTTACATCAAAGTGGTTTTCCCAAAACCATCCAAACCCTTATGTTTTTTTTCAAATAAAAAACCAAAAGAGTTTTCCTTAAATAATACAGCCTATGTTTCCTTTTAGAATACATGAAATTAATTTAAGAAAATATAAGCCTTATATTTATAGAATATGTGTAGAAATGTAAAAAACAACTCACCTCATAATGGTTGATGAAATTGAAGAATGAAATAATGAAACCAATAGATATAGGATTGAAATTTCTTTCCTTTAATATATCCAATCAATATATCATCAAAGAAACATTATAGACGATAGATATACCTTTAATAGATCAGATATAACATTTAATGTGGGGGGAGATGAAGAGATCTAGAGAGAATGATATAAAACATAGAAAACCATATATTTGAAAGATCCAATGCACTTAGATCCATTTAAAATGCATTCTATAGTGATATGATTATCCAAAAAAACATACAAGAGTACTCTAGTTCTAGATTTTAGGCTAAAATGAGAAAGATGAGAGATTTTTATTTCATAATTGATTAAAAAATCATTTTTTGGAATATAAAACCATCAGTTTTAATTACTTTATAATTTTATTATTTTGATGTTATGTAATGTATGGGTTGATTTTTAGGAGATTTTGGTTCGTTCTAGTGTGTCTGGTAGAGTTTTTATGTGTTTAAAATTTGAGAATAGTTACTAGAAATCGTACAGCTTCTTAATGAAACACTGTATTAGAGTTCATGAGATTTATGGGATGCACAAGTTTGGGACTCGTTTTGGCCAAACCATGTGAGTAATAATAAAAATTGTGAATTTTGGGACACTAGAATCATATAGTTCGTGGAAAGTCTGTCTAACCATGTGATAGAAATATGAGACCCATGGGTGTTGTCTAGTAGAACTCACACAGTTGGATTAAGCTTTGTTAACGAATGAAACCTAACTATGCGACATGCATTGACAACATCCGAAATTTGAATTTTTAAAATATTTTATTCTTAAAAACTCTCGTTTTTTTAGGTTTCCTAATTCTAATGTTTTAATTCTAATATGATAATGTTTTTCTATTTGAATTCCATTTGAATTTTATTGCTATACTCTATGCATCATACATTTTGGTTTAGTTGTTTTAATTTTTTATTTGTAGGTTGTGGTTGTTTAAGGGGAAAAAATTCCCCAAACATTTCAGCATGATATTTACATTTATTTCTATCCTTGGGTGTCTCAAGGATATCACCTATGTATAATGTCACCTTGGTTCTTTCCAAACCCATGGTGAGGATTATGATGTTACAAAATGAGGATTTAATTATATATGATTAAATCCTTTCACACACATGGAACTCACCTCAGTTGATGACGACCTGGAATGTGCATCAAAGAGACCCAGGATCAAATTCAGGTAGAGATATATTTCTAGGTTATTGGAGCAAAACTGTAGTAGTACTGGGGGAACAATAACATGTTATGTAGTAGGAACTAAATCTTGTACTGTTTGGTACTATAGTAGGAAGAAATATTCATCCATTTGGGCCTTTGGGCCATTGGTTTGGTCCTCAGGTCTTGCAAGGCTTTCAGGCCACCCAAGTCCTTCAGGTCAGTTTCCTCTCAAGGCCTTCGGGCTACGTGAATATAAAGATGTACCAGTCAAACTACAATGGACATTCTCTAGAAGAGGATTAGAGAAGACACATTCAATTGAGTAGATCTATCCAAAATTGGACAAATGAGAGGGCATGACATTTCCATCAGTACCAGGAATGTGAAGCTCTACACATGATAGCTAGCCAACAAGCCTTACAAAGGGGAGTAATGATATCATGAAATGTTCTGGGGAGGATCAGTTATATGTTTTCTTGTCTGGGTGATTTCCTCTAAGACCTATGGGTCATGTAATTGTCTATTAGTCTTCGGGTCTTGTAAGGGATCTGCCTCACGACTTGAAAGGTTGATTATCAAAATAAAAAAGGCCTTTGGGCCATTCAGTTAGTCTGTAAATCCTTTGACAAAGTTGAATGATATTTTTTTTACTATTGTATCATCTTAGTTTTGATCCTATATTTATAAATCTAATTATGAATTTTGTTTCATTAATTCCATATTCTTTTTTGTAAATTGAGATAAAAAGTCATTTATGTGATCTTCTAGATTGTTGATGTAGCGTGATCTGTTATCTCTATACCTTTTTTTCATTGCTCAGAGGTGTTGATATATGTATGATATCCCATATTTTATTACACCTTAATTAATGATTTATTACATAAAGATATATTCAATATAACCCTAAAATATCATGAGCCCATGTTTATTTGAAAAATTATGTACATACAACATTAATTTGAAACATTGATATAACATTATTATTAATAACTCTGAAACATTCCCTTATATTCCTTGGATATTTTAAAACTACATGTGTTAACATGGGGAAATAGATAAGAAAATGGTGGGATATAAATCCATTTAGGGGAATAAATAAAATATTGAAAAATGTAATTTATTACATATGATCTTGGGGGAATATCAAGGAAACATAATAGGGGTGAGAATAATGATATTTAACAATGAGTCGTGATAAAACTTGATAATAGAAAGTCAACATGAGAATGTTGAAACACCATAAAACATGACTTAATAAATAAAAGTCAAGGATATTTAGCATGAAAACATAACATAGTGTCCTTAAGACAACCTATTTTACACCATACATGTTATCTTAGGAGATAAAAACAATACCCAATGAATTGGAGGGCTATATAATTTTGGGCCCACCCGTCACTTTCATATAATCTATATGCATAAGTGTACAACATAGATCATACAATATAATGATACATTTCATCAATTTTAACCTCAAAATGATGGAGTTTTGGTTATATATATCTAAATCCCAAAAAAATTAAAGACAATTACAAGTAGGTGAATTCCCTTGAGTGGAAATAGAGATGATAATTCACTATAAAAATGTTTGACATGGAAAATAAAAGGAAAATTTCAGAAACACAACTGCTGTACATAACGAATTATATAAGGGGATAATGAGATATAAATGGTTCTTCAATTACCCTACAATAATTTGTACAGTAATAGGGATGTTTAATAAAATTTACCAATTTGTAAAATAGGAAATAAAATGGAAGAATATATTGAATATTCTTGAATAAAGAGGGGAAGGAGAGGATCCATTACCTTGAGAGGGAACTTCTAAAAGATTGGGATGAGTTTATTAATAGATTGTGGGAATGTTGGGTGGGTTATCAAGGAATTTTTACAGATTAAATTCATGATTCGAGGGTTTTTTGTGAACAAAAATGAGACTTTGGTGGATTTATATATAAAAAGAGGAGATAAATATTTATTAATTTCTAAACATAGGTTTTGGACTCTATATTATAAAATAATCAAAACCAAAAACCTTACCACATTTTTTGAACATTTTTTCTTCCAAGGAGAAGTGATTTTAAATATTTTATAAGTCTGTGAACCTAAATAATTTAAATAATTCCCTTGTTGATGTGGAAGTGAGTCATGTTTAAAAATAATTAATTTTAAAACCGTAAAATATAATATAGGTTTTTGAAGGATTCAATAAAATTTTATTAAATTAATCAAATAAAATTAAATACACATTATTTTAAAAATGAAACATTATTTTGTCCAAGTAAATGTTTTATAGAATTTATTACATCACCTTTTAATTTTTATGATGTTATAATACATACCGTATAATTATGTCGTATTTAATTTTTACACAAAAATTTGACTCTCTCATAAAATTATGAAAAATTCCCTATTGGATAATTTTGATGTGTTGATTGTAAAAAATAATATTTATTTTATAAAAAAAGTTTAAATTTGATAATATGTAGTATTAAATAAAAAATCTCCATATATTGAACAGTATTGGGTTTTTTGACAATAACAATTTTTTTTACTCTTATAATAATTTACATTTGACTTCTTAAAATTATATTATCATTTATATTTAAGAAATATTACTTAACAATTCTTATCTATTCTTTGAGCTCTGAGGGAATTCCAGAAGGAAATCTCCTTCCTCTTCTTCAACTTCCTGTATTTCTTTCAAAATTTGTTTCCCTTTCACTTTTTCTGGGAGACTCTGTATGATGGGTTCTTGATATACATCTCTAGTTAGTTGAGCACTAGCATTCTCAACTATTTCCAAGACTTTAGAAATATCAAAGTCTTGGGATTCTCATTTTAAAGGAGTCTTCTTTTTCTTTTCATCTTGAAGGGTTTCCTCTACCCCTAACCTTTCAGCAAAGGCTTCAGCTGGGTCAAGAAGAAATTTAGGATCACCTTCCTTTCTCTGTTCTCTTTCTTTTCTCCTTCTTGCCACAAATTCCTTACTGTACATAGGTTTCTTCTTTGGATTTGAACAGGTTTGCGGATCTGACATTTGAGGAGCACCAACGTATGGATTGTCTTTGGCTGGCATAGGTAACAATTGATTCTGAGCCAATTCAGCTTCTGAATCCATAAAAAAAAGCTTTGAATTATGATCAAAACATACATTCAAAATTTTCAACATAATATTACTTATCCAGGAAGGATTTATCTCTTTCAATTTTCCATTCAAAGGGATATTGAAAAACTTCATGCTCACATGAATTAACCTTGTAAGAATAGCTGGATACATTATTAGATGGGACTTAATTGCTCCTGACTTAACATTCTTGTTTTTTTCAAAAACCTATCCCATGAGATTTACTTTTCTCATATTGACATTATAGTCAAGAATAAAGATATCAAAAACTTTCAAAGATTTTCTATCCCGTTTTTTTGGGATAAGAAATCCTTGCATCCAAAGAGCCACAAATATACTGTCTAGAGAAAGATGATCCACTTTCCTCTTTTCTTCATTTATAATAAACAATGACTTTTCAAAACATTATCTGTTAAATATACCAACTTCCACTGGTAGTTTATGAGATGGAAAATAAAATCAACATCTTTTGGAACACATAGAAAGTGGGCTTCTTACTTTACAGACATTGATATCATTCTATCGTACACAACAAAATTGATTATCATGTATTAGTAGAAAGACACAGTTTTGAAGAACTGGATGACTTCATCAATTAGAACTAGATCTTGAGATGCTTGTTTTTCAACACACAAATGCTCCCAGCCATGAAACAAAATAATTCTTTTGATTGTATAATCGTACGAATCAATGAAGTCACAAGAAACAAACCTTTCTCTAAAAAAAGTCTTTTTATGAAAAGGTCTTGGAAGACATTTCAATAAGAGTGTTAGCAGATGACTGAGACATATAGGTGAAACCGATGGAAGATCATACAGAGTCTTAAAAATTGAAGGCCGAGCTTCACCACAAAATCTGAAAAAACCGATGTGGGTTTGAGGAGGGGGGGGGGTCTATTTATAGGCTACAAAAGAAATGACTGTTGGTCTTCTACGATTGATATTAGAAGAATAGAAATCAATGGAAGGGATTAAAACAATTTTTTTAAAAAAGGAATGTATGTACCTGCCGGATATCATAAGGCAATTGTTGGTTTAAGTAGTATCAATAGAGTGAATGAAAATACAAACGAATGAGGAGAAAGAACATGATCGATTGTCATGCCAATGGAAAAAAATTTCATTACCGTGAACTGACATGCCAATGGAAAAGAAATTCATTAGCATGAACGGACGTGCCAATAGAAAAGAAATTCATTACCATGAACGGACGTGCCTATGGAAAAGAAATTCATTAGCATGAATGGACGTGCCGATGGAAAAAAAATTCATTATCATGAACGGATGTGCTGATGGAAAAGAAATTCATTACCATGAACTGTAATGCCGATGGAAAACAAATTCATTACCATGAAATAATGATGCAAATAGAAGATAAAAACTGTAGCTAAAAAATCAATATGATATTCAGAAAGGTAAATAATGATATGTTAATAGTTAATACAATAAATAGAAAGGTAAATAATAATATGTAGACAGTTAATACGATAAACAGAGAAAAAAAAGTAAACTGTCAATATGATAAACAGAAAGAAAAAAACACAGACTAGGAGAATAAATAGATAAAAATAATATCAAGTAAAAATGTTCTCCCCCTTTTTAGGAGGATTTTCTTAAAGTAAGGAGAAGTAAAAAAAAACATTAAGTAGATATGAATGATTACTTTAATGTAATCATTCCTAGCTTCTATTTTATAAACTCAAATCTATAGGAAGGTAATGGTATTGTAAATATATCAACAAGTTGTTCTTGCATTCTGATGAATTGTAAAATAATATCTTCTTTTTGTGTGTGATCCCTAAGAAAGTGATGCCTAACATCTATGTTTTTTTCACGAGTGTGATGTGCTGGGTTCTTACTAAGAGTTATAACACTAGTATTATCACAAAGAATTTGAGTTTTGTAAAAACTCAATCCATAATCAGTGAGTGTGTGTTGCATCCACAACACTTGAGCACAACAACTTCCAGCTGCTACATATTCAGATTCAGTAGCTAAATGTGCTACTGAGTGTTGTTTCTTACAAGACCAGGAAACCAGAGAATCTCCAAAGAAATGACATGTTCTAGATGTACTCTTCTTTATCCATTATACAACCACCAATGTCAGTAGCTGAAATTTTTATTAAAACAAAATCATTTCCAGAAGGGTAAAAAAGACCCAAATCCACAGTTCCTTTTAAATACCGAAAAATTATTTTCACGGATTTTAAATGAAAATATTTTGGATTAGATTGGTATCTCGAACATAAGAAAATAGAAAACATTAATTCTGGTCAACTGGTTGTAAAGTATAATAAACTTCCAATCATACCTCTAAATTGTTTTTGATCTACTGGTTTCCCAGTTTCATCAAGATCAATTATATTTGAGGTACCGATTAGAGTACTAATACTTTTAGTTTTGTTGTAACCATACTTTTTGAGTAAATATTTTATATACTTATGTTGAGATATATATATTCCTTCTCGTTTTTGTGAAATTTGAAAACATAAAAATAATGTTAACTCACCCATCATACTCATTTCAAACTCAGATTTCATTAAGTCGGAAAAAGAATCAGTTAAAGATTGCCGAGTTGATCCAAATATGATGTCAACAACATAAATATGATCAATGAAAGCATTTTTTCCATTTTTATAAAAAGGGTTGGATCCGATGTACCTTTTGTATAATTGTTTTGTAAAAGAAATCTGGTAAGTCTATCATACCATGCTCTAGGAGCTTGTTTAAGGCCGTATAGAGGCTTGGTAAGTTTAAAAACATGATTAATATGTTTTGGGTATAGAAACCCGGGGGTTGTTTGACAAACACTTCTTCTTGAACAAAACCATTTATAAAAACACATTTAACATCAATTTGAAATAGTTTGAAATTAAAGTATGCAACAAAGGATAATAGAATACTAATTGATTTAAGTCTAGATACCAGAGAATATGTTTCTTCATAGTCTATTCCCTCTTTTTGATTATAGCCCTTAGCATCAAGTCTTCCTTGATTTCGTACAATGATTCCATTTTCATCACATTTGTTTCTGAAAACCAATTTTACACCAATTATAGTTGTTTCTTTAAGTCATTCAACTAAAGTCTAGACTTGATTACTATCAAATTCATTTAGTTCATCTTGCATTTCTTTGAGCCAATATTTATCACCTAAGGCCTCAATTAGACTTTTAGGTTCAAATTGGGAAAGAAGGGAAAGATGTTCTATTTCATTTTATAAAGAATTTCTGGTCCTTACAGGTTTATTTACATCACCAATGACATTCTCAATAGGATTATTCCTAAGAAATAATTGATTAGGGTTTTGTAAAACCTGTTCATCAACATATGGTAGAAATTCTTCTATGTAAAATGTTTCAGAAGTATCTTCTTGAATATTTTTGTTATCAGAAGGATCTTCTAACAAAGGTTGATAATCTTTTTTTTTAAACACATCCGGGGATGTAGGTTTGGATGGTTTAAAAAAAAGGATCAGTTTCATCAAATTTTACCTATACTATTTCCTAAACAGTACAAGTGTGTTTATTGAAAACTACATAAGCCTTAGAAGTTGTGGAGTAGCATAAGAAAATTCCTTCATCAGATTTTGGTGAAAATTTGTGTAGATTTTCATTAGTATTCAGAATGAATACTTGGCACCAAAAAACATTGAAGTATGAATCTTTAGGTTTTCGGATAGTCCATAATTCATAAGTTGTTTTATTATGAATGGTTCTAGTTAAAACACGATTTATATTATAACAAATAGTACTCACAGCTTTGGCCCAAAAGTGCTTAGCAATTGAGTATTCCCTCAAAATGATTCTTGTCATTTCCTGAAGAATATGATTTCTTCTCTCAATAACACCATTTTTCTGAGGAGTTCTTGGAGCTGAGAAATTGTGAGTAATACCTTTCTTAATAAATTTTTTTTTCATAGTTTGAATTTTGAAATTCACCACCATGATCACTATGGATTGTTATTGATGGTAGGTTTTTCTGATTTTTAACATAGGCTCTAAAGCTTTTGAAATAATAAAAGGCTTTAGATTTCTTTGTTAGAAAATATACCAATGTAAATCTAGTAAAGTCATAAACTAAAACAAATATATAGTATTTTCCTCCAATTCTTCCATTTTGTGAAGTACTAAAAAGATCCATATGCACTTGCTATAATGAATTAGAAGTTGAAACTTCATTAATTTATTTAAAGCTAGTTTTTTGTTTCTTACTAAATTGAAAAGGATCATAGACATTTGAAGAATCATATCTAAGATCTGGTAGTCCCTTCACAAGTCTTTTCATTGAGATTTTACAAAGGTTTTTCATGTTTTAGTGTCCTAGTATTCTATGCCATAGCCATGATTGCTCTTCTATTGCACTTAATCAGTGTAAATTTTGGCTCCTAAGGTCTTGTATATTAATAGCATATATATTCTCTTGCCTATGGGTAGATAGAATGAACTCATCCTTGGAATTGTGAACTAGACACTTATCATTTCTAAAATTTAGAAGGTAACCTTCATCACATAATTGACTTATGTTGATTAGATTGTTCTTAAGACCATTAACAAACAAAACATTTGAAATAAGAACTTTTCCAAGAAAAACAATATTACCTATTCCAACAATTTTCCCTTGAGAATTATCTCCGAAGGTAACCTTTCCACCTTTTTATTTGATAATATTTTCAAAGAAAACTTTGTTTCCTGTCATGTGTCGAGAACAACCACTATCAATGTACCAAATTCCCTTGTTGGTACACTTCTTATTTTTCTGAAAAAGAAATAATTAGTTTTTTGGAATCTAAAACTGTTTGGATACAGAATGGTTAGATAACAAAATTTTAGGAATCCACATTTGTTTTGAAAAATGGGAATTATGAAATCCTAAAGACCGGGTTCTATTAAGAGAACAATCTCTTTTCTAGTGTCCTCCACATTGACACTTATAGAAAAACGGGGTATTTTGAGGAACAAAATAGTTATTACTAAACACTGGTTTAGAATGAGTATAACCAATACCAGAATGATTCCTCAAAAGATTAATTTTAGAATACATTTTATCAAAGTTTTCTTTTCCATAAGTAAAGTTTGACAAACTATTTTTCAAGGAAAAAATTTTTGATTTTAGTTTTAAAAGTAATTGTTTATCCTCCACAACATTAGGTTTTGAACTAGAGTTAGGCTCAAAAACATTTTTCTTAGAAATTACATTTTCTAGATCCTTAGAAAGTTTATCCTTTTCATATTTGACTTTCTCAAGGGTTGTTAACATACTTAAAAAATCAGAAGTTTTCATATCATGATCATTTGAAAAGATCTGATAGTTATTTGGTTAAAATTGAAATTCTAGATTTTCCTTTATCAAGATTTTTCTTGTGTTTAGAATTTTCATTCTCAAGTAATTTAGCAAACCTAGATACTTCTTAAAATGAAGGTAATGTATTATCTTATGATGACGAATACTAATCATTTGAAGATTCATAATATTTATTATCAATATAATTTGCATTCAAGGAAACATTTTTAACAGCTTCAGCATTGTGTACCTTAGCCATGGGAGAATCATCTTCAATTGGTAGTCTGGCTATAAGTACAATATTCCTTTGTCTTGAGGATTCATATTCTGAAGAATTATCTGATGAATCGCTACCACTTTCAATCCAAGTATCATTTTCCTTCAATACATTCTTCAACTTTGTCTTGTAATACGTTTTCTTATTTCTTTCAGAATGTTTCCTCTTTCTGTCTTTTCTCTTTACTAAAGGACAATCAGGTCTTATATGACCTATTTTCTTCTATTCATAACATGTTACTTTTGAATATTTCTTATCCTTCATATCTTTCCTTTTGAATATGTATTGTAAGTCTTTCTTTCCCACAATCTTGTTCATCCATCGAGAAAGATTGGCTAACTCATTATCTGAAAGATCACAATCACTTGAATCAGAAATGACATCTTTCTTATCATTGGATCTTATTATCCTTTCAGGTGTTTTAACTTTAGATGTAGTAGTAAAATCTACACTTACAATTCCATTTTTCTTCTTTTTAAAATCATCATCTCTTTTCATTCTTGTCTCATGCTGTAGAAGAGTTCCTAAGAGTTCATCAAGAGTAATCTGGGAAATATTTCTGTTTCCATCAATAGCTATCCTTTTTGACTCCTATTCATTCGGAATTACATCAATATTCTTATCTACAAGAGCTTCATCATCAAGAAATTTTTCTCCCATAGATTGTAAGCTGTTGAAAATTATCATAAATCATTGCATCACTTTACATACCGGCTCTCCATAAGGAAAAATAAATCCATGATACTCTTCTCGAAGCATTTCTCTTCTTGTTTCTGTAAACCTGGATCTACCAAAATGTGTAACTTCTAATTTCATCGAAATACAGTTGGCTGCTTCACAAGAAGATATCTGTCTGTATATATTCCTGGTCATAGAACATAGGAAAGTGTTGCATTCCTTGTAATTCTATTGATATTATTTCTTCTCTTTATTAGTGAAAGTACTGACTTCTTTGTCATGAATTTTGTAACCTCTAGTAAGGATAATAAAATTGTCTACACCAGTATTGATAACGAATGTCTTCATTCAATATCTACAGTACTCATAATAATTCCCATTAATGATAGGTGGTCTATAAGGATTTTGATTGTCTATTGACCCAATATTTATTCCTATAATCTTAATAAAACAAAATCTTTTCCACTCCACACGTTAGTGTAGTAAATAATTGAAACAATAATATGATCAAATAAGAGATAATAGTACAAATCAGTGGAAACCTTCTCTGATACCAATTTTTGGATCGAATATGTTGATGTATATGTATATTAGATGGAATAATACAAGAGGGTGGTGAATTTTATGTTTAAAAACATTGTGTTTGAACACTTAAGAAATTAGTTTAAATGATCTTAAACTAATACAATTCACAACAAAAACTAACAGCCACAATTGTATTGAATATAAAGGTATGATATGATGTAATACTATAAGAAAAGTAAAAAATTGTATTCAAGATGAATACAATAATCAGAGTAATACAATATTTTAGGATTATACCATAAAGTGTATAGAATCAATCGATACAATATGTAACAGTATGAATGTAATTCAAACAATTATAATTGAATATTGAATGAAGAAAGGAAAACAATACAATTATCTTTCTCAAAACAAACAGTAGTGGAAATGTAAAAGTATTACAATTATTTGGACCAAAAGAGAAGGGTTATACTTTCACCTTGGATAAGAGGTCTATCTTACCACCACCTTGGTAAGACCTCGATACGATGATCGGTATGTCTATCTTGTTATCCCCGCAAGCCCTCAATTTTGTAGGTAATCAGCACCTCTATCTTTCAATCACTTGAAAGCCCTCGATACGATGATCAGTAGCACCATCTTCCAATCCCCGATAGCCCTCGATCGTTATCACCTGATCGGATGCACAACGAAAAACAAAGTACTTATAAAAATACAAAAACTAAGAACAAGCCATTCGAGTTTTGTAATCTCAAGGCTTTCACACGAAGCAAGAGAGAAGTCTCAGTATCTCTCTCCAGAACATGATAAAAGCAAAGTATCACACACTTTTTTTCTTGGAATCAAATGATATCTTATTTATTAGCCTCAGGTTCCAATTATCATATTTACTCCAACAGTCATATTTCTCCGAAAAATTCCATGGGACTTGGACACATGGCATTATAATAGTCATATTTAAATAGAAAACATGGCATCATTTTGAATAGTTTATAACTAACTCCACGACATCGTTTTGGTTAAAACAAAAGATAAATGAAGATTATAAACATGAGTACAATTAATATGAAACGTATTTTTTACTATGAACCAAAACAAGCAAGTAATGAAAGCAAAGTATGAGTAATATAAGTATTACTGTGTAATGTTTTGAAACGATAAAAAGTGATTAGATTTATAAGACTTAGTAAGATTAACAGATTCAATAAAATTTACAGTCAATATGAAAATTATATTTAGTACGATCAGCATGGTTAGTACAATCATCATGGTTAGTACGATCAGCATGGTTAGTACGATCAGCATGGTCAGTATGATCATCATAGTCAGTATGATCATCATGGTCAGTATGATCAGCATGGTCAGTACGATCAACATGGTCAGTATGATAAACATGGTCAGTATGATAAACATGGTTAGTATGATCAACATGGTCAGTATGATCAGTATGGTCAGTATGATCAGCATGGTCAGTATGATAAACATGGTCAGTATGATAGCATGGTTAAGGGCATTTGTGATTTCCAAAACATGATATAAAAGTCAAAAGAGTACTTTTGACTCAACACCAGGATACCCCGGGACAAGCCCAAAACTCCTTGTAAGAGTTTTCACCCCTTGGTACATCTATGCCGGAGCTTCCTCTACCTACTCGTATCCATAAAAGGATGTATTTCTTGGAAAACACACAAAATCTCTATATTTAAAAAATTCTAGAAAGTTCTTCTATACTAATCCTCAAAGCCTATCTTAGGGTAATGTTCTCTAATCAGAGTTTTTCTAAATCTAGATTCCAAGGGTTGTACTAAACTTCCTCTGATACCAACTGTAACTCCCCAACCCTAGTTACCCAGAGTCGGTGCATTATTACATAACATTGTCACGATACAATTAATCAATTCCTAAATGACCGATTAGATTAGTAGTGTTGTAAAATTTATTACATACATTAATGTTACATTACACATTCGAACACAAAACACAAAAAAACAATCTATTGAGAATTCCATTATTCCCCTAATTTAACCCTTCATATCAAACATAATAAACTTCTTGTAATCCTAGGAAAACAAAACATATGAAAGGGGTGAGATCAGAGGCTCAGTAAGGTTAAATAATTAAGTAGAAGAAATAATCATTTAAGAAAAGACGTGTAATAAAAAAATCCTTTTAAACATAATCACAAACATAATATGGAAAAACTAAATCCAACATTACCATATAAACATGCACATGGATATTCTACTAGTCTAATAATCACGTTTAATAACTAATTTCATAATGAGGGAATTCATAATGCCGGACATCATTACCACATAGTCAAGGCCTCATGCCAAGACTACAAATAATTTTTTTATCAAGGCCTTGTGTCAAGACACTAGTTTGTATCATGATACCTACCGATGAATCGAGGAGCTATAGTATGCTCCACCTGTCACTTACTAAGTCCACTACATTGCTCATATGAAAATGTGGAAACATAAAATAAACAATCGTATTAAAACTAGAATACTAAATGTCAATTCATTAACCATAAACTATGAATTGTATAAAAATAACACATTCACAGTTAAACATATCATAAATCATTCAATACAATATTGAAGATTGTATTTATAACAAATCAACCTCAATCAAGAATAATATCCAAAATGGATGTTGACATAGTTGAAAATAATCATTAAAACCTTTAGAGAGAAATATCCTTTTTTGTGATATCTTTTAAAAGTCGAACATTTATAAAGGAATTTATTTCAAAGTTATTTTTTAATCAAATTTTCCTATACCACTTTGAAACTTTTGAGAGGAATTATCATTTCAAAACATTCATGTTAATATAAATAAATCCTTAAAATCATTTTGAAAACATGGGCATTAATTAAAAATATTTAGAAAGATAAATAAATAAAACAATTAAAATGCCGATCTTGCTAAAGAGTAACTTCCAAAAATCCTTAAAATATTCATTTTGAAATAATTTTTATGAAAAATGGACATTAAGGATAAAAATTTCCTAGTAAATATTTACACATAAAGAATCTCAGTAAATAACGAGATTGAGAAATTAACCTTTACCTTGCACTTTCCTTTGGTCGAGGGTACGTTTAACCTCCGGTATATTGACCATAGTATGTTATTTAATAATAAAAGAACCAAATTCATATTTATCATATCATACATGATTCATTTATGACTTTATACCACCCATTTAATAATTATTTCCATGTTAAACAACAATTTCGGGTAATAATCAATTTCATTATCGTACATGTTTTAACTTGTAATTATTGATCGTATCATTTGGATAACGATTTTAAAAATTCATGAATATAAAACATGATTTATATATAATATATATATAGAATATAAATATGTATTATAGATATATGTATGAAATTGATAACACCTTTTATAGAGACGGTATGTCGTACATACACATAAACACTATTTCTGTTTTCATATCGTATTGAACAGAAGTAAGTGAATAAGATATATGTAAGTATATATATATATATAACTCTAGAAGAATTATTATTTCATATATTAAATACTTATTAATAATATATATTTTTATAATCATCATCGAATTTTGAACGTGGAAATGAATCTCATCGCGTCATGTAGACGGTAATCCCTACGTACGCACGAGCGACAATATCATTTCAATAATGATTAAAAGGTGTGTAATTGGATGGTATATTAATTTTATAGTGATATTATTATATTATTTTAATTATTTATAGACATATTAATTAGCATTATATCCATCAAAATATCATAGTATTGAGTAAAAATTACACCACGACCTGGAGAGGGTAAGCCGTACGTACGCACGCATTGTGACATTATCATTCATAGGATGGATAGAATAATGAATATGGTTGTACCATATTTATAATAACATCATAGTATTTAGAAGTTACTGGATTTATTATTTTGGTATGGTAATAAAAATGAAATAGAAAGTGGATTAAAGAGATCACTTTGAAAGAGGTGACGAAATAATTACCACTTCTTCGAGTGTTCCCTTTTGATTTGACCAAAAGGGATCCTTAGGTTGAATTTATGTGCAAGGTAATGCATCTTGGTTGAAGAAAGGATATTTGGGAGGATATTTGGGTAGGTTTTTTAAAAGAAAAATGGATTTCTGGGTTTGAATTTTAGAGAATGGGAAGTGCCCTTTTATATGAGGTGTGAGGGGTACCTTAGCAAAAACATGAAATATTATTTTATTATACAATGATATTCGGTTTATAGTGGATCCAAAATGATTTATTTCGAGACTTAGATGGTTATGGGTCACAATCCTCTCAACCAATAGGTTTTATAAAAGTTTAGGTTTCCATATTAACATTATCTTTTTGATTTAACTCTTGGTAAAATAGTTTAACATTTACCATGTCTCCTTGTATTTTTATATTATATGGTTAATAAACATACTATAAAATGACAAGAAAACCCCAAGAGGTTAAATAATGACATATATATAATTATTTAAAGCCTTTGGAAAAACATTATATTTTTTGGAATATTATATCCATTAATAATATTATATTTTTTTAAAAACTCTTTTATGTCAATTTTGAAACAATTTGGTATTTTTTTTAAAGTCAAAAGAACATGATTAATTCGAAATAAATTCCTCGAATAAACCCTAAGATGTCATAATAACCTATATAATTAGTGTAATTAACAAAATTTCCCAAATTACATTTATTTGGATATTTATAATATCAATTATTTTAATATTTCATTAATAAGGTAATTACTGCATCATCGTTGGGTTATAAAAAAATTTAATTATTTATTTTTTAAAAATTATAATAAAATTAAATTATGTAATAAATTGTTTTATACTTATAATGAATATTTATAGTCGAATTTATCTTATGTATAACCACATATTAAAATTTTTTTAGTTATGTAAACTTGAATTTAACACTTTTAACTCTTTTTTAAATTAAATAATAATAAATGACCTAATCTATTCCAAGTGGACCAAAATGATCATATTTTATTATGAAGGTTTATTTTGGTCGAAAATAACTTCTAAGATAGAACTAGGACATGTGTTAGGGTAATTATAATATCATTTTTAACTTTAATTATCCTATTTATTTTTAACCGTCGTAAATAAAAGTCAAAAGTTACTATTCACGAAAAATTATTTTCATCTACTTGAACCACATTTTTCTTACTGATGCCAACCGTGTCTCTTGGAGTTTTTAAATTCAACTCAGAGAAGCGGTAAAAATATGATCTATGCAAATTTTCAAATACTCCTAGAAGGTGGGTAAAAGGCGGTAAAAAGTTCAATAAAATTTTATATATCTAAACTTAATATAAAATGAGTCCAAAGAATTACATTGAACTTATATAGGTATTATGTATCTATTTTTACCTAAAATAACTATAAATAAAATAGATAATTATTTAAATAAATGGTTGTTTTTAAACAATAACAAAGTGTTTTTAACTATTCACCAAAAATTGAATGTTTTCTGAAAAATATCAAAAATTCACCCTAAGATAATTTTTATATTTTGAATTCTAAAATGAAGTATATTTTACCACATTCAAAACATAGATGTTTATTTAATTAATTTAAACATAATTTTTTTTGAAAACCAAAATGTGGGTTTTTTTAAAAAAGAAAAAAATATCAAAATATTGACATGTGTTTTAGTCAAATTTAAATGTGAAATTACATATAATGTCCTAAATTACATTAAATGGTAAAAATATAATCTAATTATACTTACAAAACATTAAAATGTATAATTTTACACTATAAATTATTTCGATTAAAAAAGTTGTTTTCAATTCAAATTTATTATTTTGCACAATTTATCAAAATATAAAATTTTTAGAAAAGTATCAAAAATTTATCAAAATTAAATTTTTAGGTCATGATTCTTAAGAAGAATTTAATTTATTTAAGTTGAATTTATTAATGTGTCAAATATTGGTTTAAAAAAAATCTTCTCTATTAAAAGGTGGTAAAATTGCATTTTCTGAAAAATACTTCTTTTATTTAATAAAATGAATTTGTTCTTATATTATGTCTATGAAACACATAATATGGATTCTAGAATTATGTGGAGTATATAAAATAAAAAATTCAGTTAATATTATTCATAATTGATTTTTGAACGACTAGTTTGGTAAGTCGTGGTGCGCTCAATCTCGGTGTTCTGTGTAGCGCAAGATATTGAATTACATTAAAGAGACAACATACTATAAAATCTTGGGGTATTACAACTGAGCATATAATATCACCCCTTTATTATGTTTTATTCTTCCCTAGGATGAAAATATGTATATTATGAATGACTTGAAATGATAATCTAGGAGTTTATGGGTGTTTATAATGGATTTTATTTTCTGTATTTAATTATATATTGTAATGTAAAACTTTTTTTTGTATCTATCTATTCAAAGTTAATAAAGTATTTGGTCCTTTGGGATGTCAGTGATTGTTCATTATGAAAATATAATAAATTAAGGCACTAATTCCTGGATATTGGGTTCTGGGTCATTACAGTTGGTATTAGAGAATGTTTAATAGAGTCTTTGGAAACTATGTTTTTGAAATACTATATTAGAGGACATAACCCTAAGATAGAAATTGAGGATAAGGATAGAAGAACACCCCAAATTTTTGGTAAGGTATAGATTATGTGGGTCTTTCTATCAATAAATCTCTATCTAGATACTGCAAGTGGTTGTGGTTTTGACATAGATGTACCTCGGGGAAACAACTCCAACACGATGCATTAGTCCTGACTCGATGTAACCTGGTACATGACATTGGTCCATAGTGTGCACCTAGTTTGAAACTCCAGAGGGATATTCATAGGATAATTCATATTTTCTTTATAAACAATTATGAAGGATTTGAATATATAATTTAAATAAGTAACCTAGGATAACCCTAAGGTGATTTAGGTTTAAAATAAGGTGTCATGATATCCTATAAATGATTATATGTTTTTCCCACTATGACTGTTGTAACTCACACTATGCTTTCTGTCTTTATTCAATTTATGGAACCCAAAGGAGTCATGTTAACATTCAAAATGAAAGACAATGAGTTTGTGATGAGTAAACAAATAGAATATTTATAGATGTGAATGTTAATGTGTTCATGCCTAATTAGTTATTCTGAAATATTATTGACAGCATATATCACAACAAACTCCTCAACTCACTAAATACGAGAATGATGGAGTTTTCTAATATATCTATTGGTGGAGGCCATGGGGAAAACAAGGATTAATTTCCATCATTAAATAAATGTGGAAGGAGACACTTAGGAACATGCCACAAAAAATTAGGGAAATGATTTATGTATTGGAAAGAAGGACATAAATCAAATAATTTCTATGAAAAATGAAGAGTATGATAGAAGGAAATAAAATACATCATAAGAATCCATATGTAGTTAATTGCCTTAAATTTAGGGAATCTGGACATTACCCGAGTCAATTCCTAATTCTCAAATTTAGAAAAATTTTATTAAAAAATTTATTCCATTTTTCAATTTTACACATCTAACAATGATTAGGGGTAATTTTTTTGATTTTCTAAAATAGTTGAATTTTTTTGAATTGTAAAATAAGATAATTTACTGAATATATATATTATAAGTTATATACCTTATTCCCTAATTCATTGATGATTTAATAGCCATAAAAATGAACTCCCTTTAATTATTTTAAAATATTTAGTGATAATGATCAATCTATAAATATTCTTGAGCCAAATTAATAAAAATATTAAAAAAATATTAAAAAATACCTCTCTCCTCCACTATAAATGCCACCTCGTGACCCCTTCTCCTCAAACCCCCAACACCTAGAATCTTGTACAATTTATGAACAATACCTATCCAAAACCTCTCCCCCCAAATTCTAGTCTTTCTCGTCTCACACCAAAGGCCATTACAATGTTCCTTATGGAGGTACTCAAGGAGAGGAATTCAAGATGTAAAATCCCCTTTCATTCAATTAATTTTCCTTTAATTTATTTAGTTTTATTTTCTTTTCCTTACCTCCAATATCAAAACATGAATTATAACTCTAGTATCATATATATAGTATAATGTTATTATTATTATGGGATATCAACCATTGATTATCTTCTCTTCCACATTTTAATTCAATAATGAAAACATCATCTGTGAAGTGCTGATTACCTCCTTCATGGATGATGAGTTTTAGTTTTTCAATTCCACCTTCATTTCTGGTCATAAAATATTTTATGGACAAAACTAACTTTAATATTTGTAATAAAACTTATTTAATGTTCTAGAACCATTATATATACAAAATAAAAATTCATAAGATAAAAATAGTTAATGGTGATCACAAAAGTTCCCAAATAATCCAAAAAGATTTCATTAACTCTTTATCTAATGAATCATCCTCATATCTAGAAAGAATAATATATATGAAAATTAAATCTCCTAGAATTTGATTAATAATAAATAATTTCAATTCTATATAACTATTACTCATTCACATTGTCTCACCCTGACCATGATTAATTTTATTTTAATTATTTTAGGTCTCACTTTTGAGCTGCGGTTTGAACCGATTTATTTAGAAGGAAATTGGGATCTTATACGGGCACGTGACCATACGCGTGACCATGCACATGACCCTGCATTGTGACCAACCTCAATTAATAATGATAGTAACATTTTTTTGGTTATATTATTTTAGTTTTATCATTATTATTATTAATATTTATGTTAATATTTTAATTTGTTTATTAATAATGAATTGTTGTCACAAATAAAAAAAATATTTTTTGTGTTGTTTTAATAAAAATGATATTAATAATATTAAGATTACGATTATCATTATTATTTTCATAAATTCCTAACATTGTCTTCTAATATTTAATTTTTTGTTACAATTATAAAGTTATTAACTTATTGTATTTTTTGTTTTTTTAAATGGATTAAGTTTCTATTTGTTGGGTTTTATTTTGTTTTCAAGTTATTCTTATTATCTATGTAATTTATTCATTTTCATTTTATATTATTTATTTTTTTATTTAACATTCACTCTTTTTTTCCCTCACTCCCTCTTCCTCCTCTATCCCTATCAAGCTAGACCCCCCTTCCCCTTTATTTTTGCGTAGCAGCCCCCTCCCTGCAACCGTAGCAGTAGCATACCCCTTACCCCTTGCTCCCTCAAGCAGGTGCCCTACCTTCCTCCCGGTTGACCATCCGTGACCCTCCTCTTTCTTGCTGGACACCCAAGCTTGCACCCCTTTATACTCAATGTTGTATCGCCCTCCTTACCCTCTCCGATGAATCAAACCAGCGCACACTACCTTCCCATTGCGACAACCTCTGACTGCTCCCCTTTCACCCCCACCAACCTCCTTCGGTGTGGCCTCCTCTGGCGTGACCTCCTCTGGAGCGACCTCCTCTGGCACAGAACTCCCCCACCCCTTTTCTCCTCACCAAACCTACTACCACCAAACCAACAGTCAGCGGCTCTCCGACCACCTCGTGCCGCACATCCCCCCAACTCAGAACCCTCCTCGCCAGCATCCCCACAACTCAGAACCCTCCTCTCTTGGTTACACCTCTTTCTGGTGGTTCCCCTGTTGCTTTTCTGGAACCTTACAAACCCCGATAGCCTCCATCGTCCTCTGAACAGCCTCTCGGACTCCTCATCGTAGGTGTGAAGTATAACAACCCATACTTTACATAAAATGTTAATACTTCAAAATTGAAGCATACTTATTACAACATATAAAAAAACCACGAAAGGACCGTATAAGTATAGTGTCTTTAGAAACTGGGTAACATAAACAACAGGTTCATAAAGTGTCTACACTGTCTCCCATTTATTTCATCATATCTATAGTCCCTTTTGGCATATCTTACTTAATAACCTTCTTCCTGACCTAGGGAAAGAAAACATACAAAAGGGTGAGCTCAAATGCTCAGTAAGGGTAAACAAAAGAAATATTAAACACATCGTATACATAAGCACGTAACTTTTGGAAATCTTAACCTACAAAAGAGATCATAATTTCATAACATGAGATAAATCATGGAAGTGAAATGTAATCACAATAATCATAAATTAAAACATGAAACTTTGTGGCATACACACATAATCATAGAGAATCATTTCTTGTCAGTCAAGACTCGTTTCCAAGACTATCTTAGTGGACAAAGTCCCTTTCTGAACCGAGTCACCCTCGTTTCAGTCCTGTTTCACTGAACCGGTATAACCTACCGTTCCAGCCATGTCTATCTCATGAGATATAAAATCATTACCCAATGCATTGGAGGGAGATATAGGTCCCACCCATCTCATAATTATACCATTCATATGTGTGCCACAAAATCAGAAACCATACATCATTGCATAACCCATGTAATAAAAATGGGAATCTTAAACATCGTGACATCATAAAACAATTCATGTAAGATAAGGGAATTCATAAAAATATTTCCATCACAACATAATCAAATCAATGTAATAATAGGGATAGAAAAAGAACCCTATATTATCTTAGATGGAAAATTATTTTGATAAAACTCTTGAACTCAATTCTTGAGGAAAATATCCTTTCTACTTCAAAAACATTTTTCCTTTCTTAACATGTCATACAATTTTAGACTAAAATAAGTTGATTAAAAAAAACATGAAAACATGTAAAGGAGGATTCTTGGAAATAATGTTTTAAAAATCCATTCATGTAGTATAAGTTAAAAAAACATTCTTCGTACTTTTTTCGGAAAAGTCAAAAAGTACCTCGTACGAAAAACGACAAAAGATTCCTTTCATATCCTTTACTAAAAACTCACCAAAGGGTAAAATTGGATTTAAAAAATTGTAGGTTGATGGAAATAATATTATATATTGAGGAAACATGTATGAGGATGATAAAATAAACCCCAGTAAATATCAAAGTATAAACAATCTTGGATAAAAATGAGATTGTGATATTTCCCTTACCTTAGGTCTGTTTTGCTTCGTAAGTGTCCGAACCTCCTGTATAATGATTTAAATAATGTTATTGACTTATTCAAGAATCATACTTATTTTTATTATATCATATATGGTCATATTCTTAGCTTCTTAGTAGTAATATTTCATTGCTACTTGTTATTCGGGTGTTTATAATTTTTTTGTTCTTATGCGTGTCTTGTCGAATAAATTCTTATTCTTATCTTTAGGTTATAGATACCTCATTTCAAGAATAGTATTAGTGTAATATATATCATATTAATTCATTAAATTCATTTATAAAATCATTATGAAATGAAGATCATGTAGAACGAGTCGCATCACATCGTGGAGACGGTATTCCGTACGTACGCACGAGTGATGATATCGTTCCTATGATCATGGAATTGTATTAGAGTGTATGTATACTATTTTGGAATCATTATTACTTTATAATAGTCATATATAGTCATTATTTACACCATTATACCCATCCAAGTAAGGTGGTGGTGGAAAATAGATTACACCACGGCATGGAGACGGTATTCCGTACGTACGCACGCCCGGTGATTTCTTTTTCTGTAGGATGTATAGATGGTGAAATAGGGTTGTTTCAAACATATAATAACATATCAGTATATGAGTGATACTGATGTTATTACTTCATAATGAAACAACTAAAGAAGAATAAGTGGAAGAAGAAATAAAGATGAAAGAATCCGTAACGGACATTACCTCTTCTTTGAAGTGCTTCTTTGAGACCTTTTTAAGGGCACTAAAATTGGTCTTTGAAGAAGACCAGGACCTCTAGGATGTCTCTAGGGAAGTGTAGAGGAGGAATTGGCATGGTTTTGCCGAGCTTGAAGGCTCAAAGTGGTGTGAGGAAGAGGGGGAGGAGGTGCCCTTTTATAAGGGAGGAGAAGGGCACCTTAGGAAAATCCCAAAATATTATTTTATATTATGGTCAAATTCGGTCTATAATGGTTCCAAAGGGTCTTATTTCGAAGCTAAAGTGGTGATGGGTCCAAATACTCTCATCCAATTGGATTTAGACAAGTTTAGGTTATTATTTTAATCTTATAAATTAGATTTTACTCTATGTTAAATAATTTACCTTTTACCATGTCTTTTTGTGTTCTTATACTATAAGGTTAATAATCTTACTATAAGCCGAAAAACGAACCCCAAGTTGTTTATTATTAATATATATAACCTTATCTAAGTCATTTGGCCGAGCCTTAGATTTTTAGGAATAAAATAACAATTACTAATATAACATTTGTTTTAAAAACTATTTTATGTCAATTTTGACACTATTTGGTACATGATTTTTATGAAATTCATAATAGAATGATAAGTTCGATACAAGTTACTTAAATCAACAATAGCATGTCTTATTGACCTAGAAAATAAGTGTAAGTCATAAAAAGTCTCAAATTATATTTATTTGGGTATTTATAACATCAATTATGTCAATATTTCATTAATAAGGTAATTACTGCATCATCGTTGTGTCATAAATAAATTAAATTATTTAATGTCTAAAAATTACAAATAAAATTCCATTATGTAGGAAATAATTTTATCTTTCTGATGAATATTTATAGTAGAATTTATCTTATGTATAACCAAATATTAAAAATGATTTACTTATTAAACTTTGATTTTAACTATTTTAACCCTTCTTTAAATAAATTAATAATAAATGTCCTAATCTAATCCAAGTGGGTCTAAATGGTCATATTTTATTCCTAAGATTGTATTTGGTCGAATTAAATTTTTCCAATAGAATTAAGACATGTGTTAGGGTAATAATAATATCATCTTTACCCTTAATTACCCTATTTACTTTTAACCGTGGTAAAAAAAGTAAAAAGTTACTATTCACCAAAAAAATTATCTTCATCTCATTGAACCACATTTTACATACTGACATCAACCGTGTCTCTCAGATTTTTGAAATTCCACTCACAGAAGCGGTAAAATTAAGTTTTATGAAAAATTCAGTTTTTTAACAACCACTTAGTGGTTTCACTATTCATCAAAAATTGAACGTTTTCAGAAAAATACCAAAATTTCACCCTAGGATAATTTCGATATTCCGAATCCAAAAATGAAGTCCATTTTGAAAAATAAAATTTATAAAATTTCAAAAAGTGGTTATTACTATTCATAACGGCTAGTTTTAATAATATTTTAATAGCATATCGTTGTTTAGTGAAACTCGGTATTGCGTACGACGCAAGCTATCGAGGAAGGTCGCAATTTCGTGTAAAGCAAGCCAAGAAAGTGTTGTGTAGAAAAAGATTCCTTTGATGATTTTTATAACATAAAAGTCTCGGGGGTTACATTCTACCCCCCCTTAAAATGAATTTCTCCCTCGAAATTCGTCACTTTGTAACAAACAGATGAGGATACCTCTCCCTCATCATATCCTCAAGCTCCCATATAGCTTCTTCTAATTGGTGGTTCCTCCATAAAACTTTCACCAATCGAGTGGTCTTATTTCGTAGGAATTTTTCGCTACGATCCAGAATCTCTATCGGTTGTTCTTCATAAGAAAGATCTTGCTCCAGTGGTACAACTTCTGAGCTGAGTACATGTGAAGGATCGGGTATGTACTTTCTCAGGAGAGATACATGGAACACATCGTGGACTTGAGAGAGATTTCGTGGAAGCGCCAATCGATAAGCTACCTTCCCAACATGATCCAGTATTTTGAAAGGACCGATATATCTAGGGCTCAACTTCCCCTTTTTTCCAAATCTCATAACCCTCTTCCAAGGAGATATTTGTAAGAACAATTTATCACCCACTTCAAACTCTAGGTCTTTTTTTTGGTTGTCGGCATAACTTTTCTGTCGACTGTGAGCTGCTCTTATGTGTTTTTGAATAAATCTTACCTTTTCTGCCATTTCATCAACGAGATCAGGTCCTAATAGCTTTCTTTCCCCAACTTCACCCCAGCAATTTGGAGTCCTGTATTTCTTTCCATAGAGAGCTTCATAAGGAGCCATCTGAATACTGGAGTGAAAGCTATTATTATAAGAAAATTCCACCAAAGGTAGGTGTTGATCCCAACAACCTTTGAAATCCATAGAGCAAGCTCTCAACATATCTTCTAGGGTTTGAATTGTTCTCTCAGACTGACCGTCTGTCTGAGGATGATAAGCAGTGATGAAACTCAAATCTGTATCCAGAGTATGCTGAAGACTTCGCCAGAACATCGAGGTAAATCTCGGATCCCGATCAGATATAATAGAAAGTGGTACTCCATGCAATCTTACAACTTCCTTTACATATATCCTGGCAAGCTGATCCAGAGAGAAATCCTCTCTAATAGAAATGAAGTGTGCAGACTTTGTAAGATGATCAATTATGACCCAGATAGCATTATAACCTTTGGATGTTTTAGGAAGTCCTATGACAAAGTCCATAGTGATGTTTTCCCATTTCCATTCGGGTATGGGTAATGGTTGTAACATCCCCTTAGACTTCTGTCTCTCAGCTTTAACTTGTTGACAAAACAAGCATCGAGAGACATATTCAACAACATCTCTTTTCATGCCATCCCACCAGAAGTACTCTTTCAGGTCCCTATACATCTTCGTGCTTCCAGGATGAATAGAGAATGAAGAACTATGAGCCTCATCCAGTAGCTCCTTCTTTAATTCGGGGATGGGAGGAACACAAACCCGATTCCTGAACTTTATTATCCCATCACAATCAAGGTTGAATTCAGGAACATTTCTCACCTTCTTTTGTAACTCGACATCTTCTTTCTGTGCCTCTTTAATCTTCACATGTATAGATGGTTGAACATTCATTTGAGAAAGATTATATTTTTCCCCTTCCATTATAATTCCGAGATCCATCCTTTGTAAATCCATAAATATTTGATCTTTTGTGATCCTTATCATGGATAAACTATCATGGTCTTGTCGACTTAATGAATCTGCCACCTTGTTTGCTTTCCCAGGGTGGTAATGGATTGAGCAGTCATAACCCTTAATCAGCTCCAACCATCTTCTTTTGCGCATATTCAGCTCCTTTTGTGTGACAATATACTTTAAACTTTTATGATCAGTATAAATATCACACCGTTCACCATAAAGGTAATGCCTCCAAATATTTAATGCAAAGATTACCGCAGCTAACTCCAAATCATGTGTTGGGTAATTTTGCTAATGGATTTTCAACTGTCGTGAGGCATAAGCTATCACCATATCATTTTTCATAAGAACACACCCCAACCCCTTTTTGGATGCATCACTATAGATCACAAACCTTTCTCCACTACAAGGCAGTGTGAGCATTGGTGTACTGGATAACCTTCTTTTCAACTCCTTCAAACTCTCTTCACATTCTTCCATCCAGACAAACTTAACTTCTTTCTGAGTCAACTTGGTGAGTGGATTAGATAATCGGGAAAAATCTTTCACAAAACGTCGATAATATCCAGCCAAACCAAGAAAACTTCGGATCTCAGTTACTGTTGTTGGTCTCGACCATCTTTCGATAACCTCTGTTTTTGCTGGATCCACAGATATCCCCTCTTTTGAGATTATGTGACCCAAAAATGTAACTTTTTGAAGCCAAAATTCACACTTGGTAAATTTTGCATAAAGCTTATCCTTTCTCAGGGTCTTCAATATAATTCTCAAGTGATCTTCATGTTCTTCCTTTCTCTTTGAATAGACAAGAATATCATCTCTAAAGACTACCAAAAATTGATCAAGATAGTCTCTAAAGACTCTATTCATCAGATCCATGAAGATAGAAGGGGCATTAGTAAGACCAAATGGCATCACTATAAATTCATAGTGTCCATACCTGGTACGGAAAGCCGTCTTTGGTATATCCACCCTTTTGACCCCTAATTGATGATACCTTGAACGAAGATCAATCTTGGAAAATAATTGAGCTCCGCGTAGTTGGTCAAATAAGTCATCAATGCGCTGGAGAGGATATTTGTTTTTGATAGTGATCTTGTTAGGTTCTCGATAATCAATGCAGAGTCTCATTGATCCATCCTTCTTCTTAACAAATAGAACAGGTGCTCCCCAAGGTGACAAACTAGGGTGTATGAATCCCTTATCAAGATTCTCTTGGATTTGCATCTTCAATTCCTACAACTCAATTGGGGCCATTCTATAAGGTGTCTTTGAAATAGGCAATGCACCCGGTATGAGTTCTATTGGAAACTCAACTTCACGATTCGGTGGAAGACCCCATAATTCTTCCGGAAAGACATCATCAAACTCCCGTACAATGGGCATATTCTTAATCGTGAGTTTCTCACCAACCATTTGAGATAAATAACCTTCATTTAGTGGAATCAATACCCATAAAATGGATGAAATGTCCACTAGAAGGTTATGTTCATCCTTTCATTAACAGAAGATCGTAGATTGATCTGGAATATGAAATGTGACTTCCCTTATTTTTCAATTGGTATGAGATCCATATAAAGAAAGCCAATCCATGCCAAGAATCACATCAAATTCCACTATAGGAAGGATCACAAGATTTGTAGGAAGCACTTTCCCACAAACTTCGATCAGAAAAGAATTATAAACTTTTGATGCGACTGTTGTGCCATTAGGTGTTGTCACAGCTAACTCAACATCTAATTGTTGAGGTAATACGGTGATACCCTTAGAAAATTCTTCAGAAATAAAAGAGTGGGTGAGATCCAAAATCAAATAAAACATTTGTTACTTTATAGTGGATGGTAAGTGTACCTTTCACCACATCGTTATCATACTCCACATCGCTGATAGAAATTGCATGTGACTTTCCTTTGTCTTTAGCATTAAGAGTTTGTTGACATCGACCATCATCATCAACCCTTGGATTAGGGAATTTATTGGCATAATGTCCCATCTCCTTGCACATGAATCATTGAAGTATAGGAGGTTCATTATGTGTATCCCTTCCTTTGTTTGCATCATTAGACATCTTCTTCCCATCATCGTGGCATTCAAATGCCCGATGACCTTCCTTTCCACATTTGAAACATTTACTTGTCCCTTTAAGACAACTCCCTCCATGTTTCATTCCACACTTTGAGCATAAGGGAAAGCTTATCTTCTTTTCAGTGTGCTCTTAAGATTTTCCTTTGAATTCCATTTTCTTCTTCTTATCAAACCCATATGACTGATGGGTTACTCCAATCCCCATCTCGACTTTGAGAGCACATCAAATGATTTCCTCGTAGCTATTGAAGTCCCTTATGGCTAACGCCCTTAGAAGACATGGTTTTAAGCCACTAAAGAATCGGTCAATCTTACTCTCAAGTTGGATAATAATACCAGAAGCGTACCTTGAAAGTCTTGTAAAATTTGCTTCATAGGTACCAACAGATTCATCATCCTTTTGCTTCAGTTTAAGAAACACTTTCTGCATCTTTGTTTGGAGAATACGAGGGAAGTACTTATTGAAAAATAAGTTTTTTAACTCATCCCATTCCATGGACTCAATTTCATCCCTTTGACTCGTATTCTTAGTAAGATTACACCATTGATCAGCATCTCCTTCCAAACGATACACTGCTAGAATGACATTATCATGTTCAGAACATTGAAGAACTAAAAATATATTTTCAGTAGTACTAATCCATTGTTCAACAACTAATGGGTCAGTAGACCCACTGGAAGAAGGTGGGCGCTGCCTTATGAGGGATTCAACAGAATGTTGCTCCTTTCTTTGCTCGTTTGGAAGTCCTGCATGATTCATATCTTGAGAAAGTTGTGTGAGCATGGCTACATGATTTTTCATTCCATCTCCCATAACGTTTGGTTGCTCAGGGGGACAATCATTGCATTTCCCGTCGCATTCCGTATTAACACGGTTCCTTCGGGTTCCAGCAATTGACTAAAACCAAGAAGAATAGTGTGAGCAACACTAATTATAATAGGAAAACCACATAATCAAGAATCAAATTTCACACTTAAGGTCTTATCCTAGGTTATTCATGGCCATTTCTTAAAACACTATGATTGTGTTCTATGCTTAGACTTATCCTTAGGGTTCTTACTAAGGCTTTCACATCCTAGTTTCCAAAGGTTGACTATACCTTTCCTCTGATACCAACTATAACGACCCATACATTACATACATTGTTAATACTTCAAAATTGAAGCATACTTATTACAACATATAACAAAACCACGAAAGGACCGTATAGGTATAGTGACTTTAGAAACTGGGAAACGTAAACAACTGGTTCATAAAGCGTCTACACTGTCTCCCATTTATTTCATCATATCTATAGTCCCTTTTGGCATATGTTTCTTAATAACCTTCTTCCTGACCTGGGGAAAGAAAACATACAAAAGGGTGAGCTCAAATGCTCAGTAAGGGTAAACAAAAGAAATTTTAATCACATCGTATACATAAGCACATAAATTTTGGAAATCTTAACCTGCAAAAGAGATCATAATTTCATAACATGGGATAAATCATGGCAGTGAAATGTAATCACAATAATCATAACTTAAAACATGAAACTTTGTGGCATACACACATAATCATAGAGAATCATTTCTTGTTAGTCAAGAATCATTGCCAAGACTATCTTAGTGGACAAAGTCGCTTTCTAAACCGGGTCACCCTCGTTTTAGTCATGTTTCGCTGAACCGGTATAACCTACCGTTCAATCCATGTCTATCTCATGAGATATAAAAACTTTACCCAATTCATTTGAGGGAGATATAGGTCCCACCCATCTCATAATGATACCATTCTTATGTGTGCCACAAAATCAGAAACCATACATCATTGCATAACCCATGTAATAAAAATGGGAGTCTTAAACATCGTGACATCATAAAACAATTCATGTAAGATAATGGAATTCATAAAAATATTTCCATCACAACATAATAAAATCAATGTAATAATAGGGATAGAAACAGAACCCTATATTATCTTAGATGGAAAAATATTTTGATAAAACTCTTGAAGTCCATTCTTGAGGAAAATATCCTTTCTACTTCAAAAAAAAAATTTCTTTCTTAACATGTCATACAATTTTAGACTAAAATAAGTTGATTAAAAATAAACATGAAAACTTGTAAAGGAAGATTCTTGGAAATAATGTTATAAAAATCCATTCATGTCGTATATGTCAAAAAAAACATTCTTCGTACTTTTGTCGGAAAAGTCAAATAGTACCTCGTACGAAAAACAACAAAAGATTTCTTTCATATCCTTTACTAAAAACTCACTGAAGGGTAAAATTGGATTTAAACAATTGTAGTTTGATGGAAATAATATTATATATTGAGGAAACATGGATGAGGATGATAAAATACACCCCATTAAATACCAAAGTATAAACAATCTCGGATAAAAATGAGATTGTGATATTTGCCTTACCTTAGGTCCATTTTGCTTCATAAGTGTCCGAACCTCCTGTATAATGATTTAAATAATGTTATTAAATTATTCAAGAATCATACTTATTTTTATGATATCATATATGGTCATATTCTTAGATTCTTAGTAGTAATATTTCATTTCTACTTGTTATTCGGGTGTTTATAATTTTTTTGTTCTTATGCATGTCTTGTCGAATAAATTCTTATTCTTCTCTTTAGGTTATAGATACCTCATTTCCAAAATGGTATTAGTGTAATATATATCATATTAATTCATTAAATTCATTTATATAATAATTATGAATTGAAGATCATGTAGAACGAGTCGTATCACATCGTGGAGACGGTATTCCATACGTACGCACAATTGATGATATCGTTCCTATGATCGTGGAATTGTATTGGAGTGTATATATACTATTTCAGAATCATTATTACTTTATAATAGTCATATATAGTCATTATATACACCATTATACCCATCCAAGTAAGGTGGTGGTGGAAAATAGATTACACCACGACGTGGAGATGGTATTCCGTACGTACGCACGCGCGGTGATTTCTTTTTCCGTAGGATGGATAGACGGTGAAATAGGGTTGTTTCATACTTATAATAACATATCAGTATATTAGTGATACTGATATTATTACTTCATAATGAAACAACTAAAGAAGAAGAAGTGGAAGAAGAAATAAAGATGAATGAATCGGTAACGGACATTACCACTTCTTTGAAGTGCTTCTTCGAGACCTTCTTTTAGGGCACTAAAATTGGTCTTTGAATAAGACCAAAACCTCTAGGATTTCTCTAGGGAATTGGAGAGGAGTAATTGGCAGGGTATGGCCGAGCATGAAGGCTCAAAGTGGTGTGAGGAAGAGGGGGAGGAGGTGCCCTTTTATAAGGGAGGAGAGGGGCACCTTAGGAAAATCTCAAAATATTATTTTATATTAAGGTCAAATTCGGTTTATAATGGTTCCAAAGGGTCTTATTTCGAAGCTAAAGTTGGTATGGGTTGAACGCCTCTCATCCAATAGGATTTAGACAAGTTTAGGTTATTATTTTAACCTTATCAATTATATTTAACTCTAAGTTAAATAATTTATCTTTTACCGTGTCCTTTTGTGTTCTTATACTATAAGGTTAATAAACTTACTATAAGCAGAAAAACGAACCCCAAGTTGTTTATTATTAATATATATAACCTTATATAAGTCATTTGGCCGAACCTTAGATTTTTAGGAATAAAATAACAATTACTAATATAACATTTGTTTTAATAACTATTTTTGGTCAATTTTGACACTATTTGGTACATGATTTTTATGAAATTCATAATAGAATGATAAGTTCACACCAAGTTTCTTAAATTAACAATAAAATGTCATATTAACCTAAAAATTAGTGAAAGTCATAAAAAGTCTCAAATTATATTTATTTGGGTATTTATAACATCAATTATGTCAATATTTCATTAATAAGGTAATTACTACATCATCGTTGTGTCATAAATAAATTAGATTATTTAAGGTCTAAAAATTACGAATAAAATACCATTATGTAGGAAATTGTTTAATATTTCTAATGAATATTTAGAGTCGAATTTATCTTATGTATAACCCCATATTAAAAATGATTTACTTATTAAACTTTGATTTTAACTATTTTAACCCTTATTTAAATAAATTAATAATAAATGTCCTAATCTAATCCAAGTGGGCCTAAATGGTCATATTTTATTCCTATGTTTGTTTTTGGTCGAATTACACTTGTCCAATATAATTAGGACATGTGTTAGGGTAATAATAATATCATCTTTACCCTTAATTACCCTATTTACTTTTAACCGTGGTAAAAAAAAGTAAAAAGTTACTATTCACCAAAAAATTATTTTCATCTCATTGAACCACATTTTACATACTGACATCAACTGTGTCTCTAGGATTTTTGAAATTCCACTCACAGAAGGGGTAAAATTAAGTTTTATGAAAAATTCAGTTTTTTAACTACCACTTAGTTGTTTCACTATTCATCACAAATTGAATGTTTTCAGAAAAATACCAAAATTTCACCCTAGGATAATTTCGATATTCCGAATCCAAAAATGAAGTCCATTTTGAAACATAAAATTTATAAAATTTTAAAAAGTGGTTATTACTATTCATAACGGCTAGTTTTAATAATATTTTAATAGCATATCGTTGTTTAGTGAAACTCGGAATTGCGTACAACGCAAGCTATCGAGGAAGGTCGTGATTTCGTGTAAAGAAATCCAAGCAAGTGTTGTGTAGAAAAAGATTCCTTTGATGATTTATATAACATAAAATTCTCGTGTGTTACACGAAGTACCCGGGTTGATCATCAATTAATTTTTTGGTGTTTTTGCAGTATGGGTTTGGTTTCATTTGGTTTATTTTTTATGCAGATGTAAATTACATTGTTTCAGGGTCTGTTAGAGACTCCTTGTGATGCGTTCATCATGTGATGGGAGTTTTGCGCCAAGCCCGTAAGGTTTCCTACACCGAGGTAGTTTGTTCCATGCCTAATTAATTATTTGATTAATTGATTTTCAAGTTTTTTTAATTTATCATATTAGTTAATGATTTTTTGTTCTGAGAAGTTCATCTTTTCTGAAGAATGATTTTCATTTGAATGATTTGGTAGCACGTTTAAATTATCTGTGTGCTTTTCGCTGAGAACTCATATATGGTAGTTAGCAATTTTTAAATATTGCGTTTTGCTTACTAATCTATGAAGTTGGTGCGAATTATATTTTTGACATGTCATCATGTGAATTAAGTCGTAAAAAGATGTTTTTGTGTGGGTTATTGGTTTATGCCAAGTTACTTCTTTAAAATTGTTTTATAAGATATTATTTTTTGTTTTTTAAATTTTGTAGTTTGTTCAAGGGTTTCTTACATGTGGTGTAATGTTTTTCATCAAACTATTTGGGGTGGTACCGGTCACTCATTAAATTTTTATTTGAGTGCATGCAATGTTGGGATGTGTTTTGGATTTATAAATAGTTAATTTTGTGTGTGTAAAACCATGTGAGACACTTTTTCTATTATTTTATAATCTTTTTAAATGGTTTATTAGATTATGTCAATACTGTGAAATGTGTTTGGAAAACATTTTTGTGGGAGTATTATTTCAAATTGTTCTTGTGTGTGAAAGTGGTTGTTTAGGCATGTGTAGTGTTTTGTTGGGTTTGAGTGTATGATTATGACATGTGACATGAACTCTAAACTACTTGAGCACAAACAAGAAGAGTGGGTACTAGGTGGTCATACTAAGACTAGTGTTCCAGTGATACAGAAGTTGCATCATCCCGGTTTCACATAGCCAAAACATTATGACTACAACACTAACTAAAAATTTGGATGATGTTGGGAGACCACTAGGTCATGCATGTGTTACCCTACTAGTGTCTTGTGCATGAGAATGAATATTGTTTTGTTTTTATAACATTGTTCACTAAGACATGATGTTCTAGGGTCCCACTTCTCGCTAGTATCTTTAGCACATCTCCCATGTATTGTGCTCCTTTTTTGTTTTATGCTCCACTTCAGCACACAATGTGATATTTGGGTTACCATTAATGTGTGTGCATGTTTGTGTTGTAATTCAAGTTGTTTTTTCTTTAAAGTAGTTTTCTTTAAATCTTTTTTCATTAAAATTATTTAATCCCTTATTTATTTTGGCTCTATTAAATTTAAAATTTATTTTCCATTTAATAATTATGTGTGGAGCCTTTTCTTAGTGGCATCCTACTAGTATTTTGGCTCACACCCTACATACACCCTTGGCTGTATATAGATCTTGTTTAATTTTATTTTCAGGTTGTGGCATCGAGCATAGCATGGGTGGTTCAGGTTGTCAGTGGAACCCTCGTGTCAGTTTGTTGGGAGTGGATTGATGTTGTTTTACCTCATGTTGCTCGGAGGTTTAAATTAGTGTTTTTAGTTCTTTATTTATTGTTGTTCCCTTCGTATTTTTGGTTCAAGTTGTAAACCATAATTTTGATGTTTGTTTAAGGGTCTTTTTGGTTGTTTGTTTTATAATTATCTATTCGGGTAAACCGTTACCATGTTTTAATTTTTTATACTCGGACACCTGTGCCAGCCCGTGGGGATCGGGAATGCCCTTCGGGACTTTCCGCAGACCGGGTCAGGCGTCATTTTGATGGAGAACCGGCTTGGTTCATTACAAAATGGTATCAGAGGGGGGTTTTTTCTTGTTATTTTGGATTTTAGGTATATCAGGGATAGGACTATTGGTACTCGATGGGTAGGTGCGAGAAGAGTGTTGTGAACACTTCCTCATTCCAATCCTCGAGTAACCAGGTGTAGTCCTAGATTTATGTTTTGGATTTGGTCTCGGTGGATTGGGGATGACAATACGAGTAAAATGGTACTGTCACATGAAGTAGTGACCCATGTGATGCCTAAGAGTACGATTTGACACTCCAAGTGGTTGGCGCTTGCCTAGGGCATTGTCTATTAAACCATGTGGCCAGATCTGCCACACCACTAGATCTCCATCCAGGTACTTTAGTGTTGGTGATGCCTTGGTTCAGTTTTGGGTTGGTTGATTTCTAAGGCTGCTTCCTATTTCATGAAAAGTGGGTTTTTTTCTCTCAGAAGGGTTTTTGTGTTTAAATGGTTTTGTAATTGGAAAATGACTTTGAGTTCAGGGTGAAGAATAAATTTTCAAAATAGATTTTGGGATTTTTGTGCATTTCTTGGATTCTAAAGTAGGTGTTATTTTTTTCATTAAGAATGAATTGGTGTTTTAAATTAGAATTATTGGATTTGTGTCTGGAATGTAGGTGTTTTTTGGTGAGATTCTTGGTTTTTTGGAAGTCTAGTTTTGGGTTTCTTATTTAGGATATGCCCCCTAGAAATTTCCCATGGGAATCCAATAAGTCTCTCAGCTCTTGTCTCAGCTTAGACTCCTAGTGGAGTGGTGATGTTAGGTTCTGATCGGTTGAGACAATTGTTTGTAGGTGTTGAGGTCAGATGAATATTGTTGAGTGTTTTCATAATGTTGAGAGTGTCTCCTATGTTGTACCTCTCGTACCCCTCGTGGTTTGATTTTCATGATCACAATCACCCTCTTACTCATCTAATCTTGTTTTCAAGTGTTTTTGTTGTTAAGAATAATTTCAGGAGCAAGAAGTGGCAAAGGAGTTTACTTGGACTGTTTTCAGTCCACCGGCCAACCGGTGGAATGATACCGGCCAGCCGATGGACGTTTGACAGAAAGGCTCTCCTCTGTCCAGAGCAGCGGCCAACCGGTGGCCTCAGCACCGGTCAGCCGGTAGAGCCCAGACCGAGAGCCCAGCCACTGCCTCATCACCGGCCAACCGGTGGCCTCAGCACCGGCCAGCCGGTGGCACCCAGCAGAACAGTGTTTGCTACTGTCTTGCCACCGGCCAACCGGTGGCCTCCTCACCGGTCAGCCGGTGGAGCCTGAGCCCGAGGCCTCTCCCATTTTGCACACACCGGCCAACCGGTGGCCTTGTACCGGTCAGCCGGTGGAGCCAGTCAAACTAGCCGTTGGGCTTTTGACCAGCCTGTCCACTTGCCCTCCAATGGCTCCGAAAGCCTCTCCAACGGCTCCGAAGCCTCCCTAAGGCCATTTGAGGGTTCCCCCTCTATAAATAAAGGACCATGAAGCCCCGGAAACTTAAGGAATCCCACGGACACATTTTTGATCATTTTGGCGAACCTCCGGCGCATTCCTTCAAGGAACCCCCAATTGCTCCAACCAACTTCCACATCCAAGGAGCATCACCAAAGAAGCTTGGGAGTGCACATCTTCAACTCCAATCATCCTTTGGCGCCCAAGGATTCTCAAAATACAGTTTTTCTTGTTTTATTTATTTTGAGCTTAAAATTGAGTTTGTGCCTACAAACTCCCACTTCTCTCATCCTCCATTCTTTTGGGTTTTCACATCACCATTAAGGTGTGAAGAGGTTAGTCAAGCCTTCCCTTTTAAAAGGCTTGAGTCATCGGTGAGCTTGCCTTCACCCGTTAAAAAGGCTAGTGGGTTCTTGCTCAACCAATAAAAGCAAGCTGTAATAGGTTCTAGACTAACCTGAAAAGTCTAGTGGGTTTCTTGCTAAAACCATTGAAAAGCAAGCGGTAGAATCTCTCAACGGTTGAGTTGGGAGCGGAGACGTAGGCCGGGTTTTGGCCGAACTCCGTTATCAATTTTGTGTCTTGCCTACTTTATTTCCGCTGCACTTTCACTTTGATTTTAATTTGTTAATTATTTTTTAAAAAGGCAATTCACCCCCCCTCTTTCCATCACTCCTTCCTTTTCTCCGCCCAACAAATGGTATCAAAGGAAAATTTGAGTAATACCCTAACCAGTTTCAAATTTAAGATCCATTGTGATGGCATCAACCTCTTTCGCCCCCGAAGGCTATTCTTTGGGTTGTGCTCTATTTTTTGATGGAACCGACTATACATATTGGAAAACCCGCATGACCGCTTTCCTTAGAAGTATAGGATATCCGATTTATAAAATTTTCATGCAAGGTTACACTCTTTCTACTCCCGATGAATCCAAATGGACCCAAGCCGATATTAGAAATTTCGAGCTTGATGGCAAATCCATGAATGCTCTACATTGCGGCCTTGATCGTAATGAATTTAATTGTGTTTCCACATGCACCTCTTCTCATGAAATCTGGAAACTTTTGGAGGTTACCCATGAGGGGACCAACAAAGTAAAGGATACTCGGTTAGATATGTTTCGTCAAGATTTTGAGTCTTTTTCCATGCATCCATACGAATCTATTTTTGAAATGTTTACACGGTTTACTGATGTTTGCAATGGGAGAAAGTCCCTTGGTGATGATATTTCTGCAGAAACAATGGTAAAGAAGATCCTTTGGATCTTACCGAGCTCATGGGCTCCGAAGGTGACGGAAATCCAAGAAGCAAAAGACATCAAAAACATGTCGGTCGAAGAGCTCATCGGATCCCTCATGACCTATGAGATCACCATGAGGAGGCAAGCTGAAAATGAAGGCAAACAGATCAAAACTCCAAATAACATCGCCTTCAAAGTTCAACAAGAAGAATGCTCATCCTCCTCATCTTCTTCCTCTTCAAGCGGCGATTCCGAAATGGAGAACCCTGCCCGCAAAATGCACAAGTTCATGAAGAAGAACAAAAAGAAGAAGAAGTCCCGCAAGGCTCAATCCAACGAAAAATCCGAGCCTAAGGTAAAATGTTACGGGTGTGGCGAGAAGGGCCATTACAAGCCCGACTGCCCTCTCAACAAGAAAAAGGCCAAACAAAAGGAGAAGAAAAAGGCATTCAAGGCCATATGGAGTGATAGCTCCTCATCTTCCTCCTCCTCCTCAAGCGACAACGGTAATAAATGCCTAATGGCATTTCATGAGGTAACTTCTTCCGACTCCTCCTCCTCTTGTTCTTCAAATTCAAATTCTTTCAATCATATGTCTTATGAGGATCTCCAACATGCGCGAGACCAATTGGAGGAAGGCTTTCACGAGCTCTCTTCCAAATTTGTTGCTTTAAAAAAGAATTTCAAAAAACTCTCTTCCGAAAAAGAACAACTTCTTAAAGAGAAGGAAGAGTTGACCCTCAAAGTCCAAAACCTCGCCGATGTTGATTCCATGGAATCAACCATCAAAGACCTAAGGGAGACTCTAGCCAAGTTCACCCAAGGGGAACAAAATTTGAACAATTTACTTGGTTCCCAACGCGTATCCCGAACCACCCAAGGGCTTGGCTATTCCAAGCAAGCTTCCTCCTCCCATGCACCCACTATTTTTGTAAGGGGTAGCTCCCAATTTAAATTTTGTAATTATTGCAAAAAACCCGGGCACCTAATTTATGAGTGCAACTGCAAAAATGCCCGGTATGGTAGGCCTAAATCTATTTTCTTAAATGATGAATTTTATAGGAGAAGACCCGCCACTAGACAAGTATGGATTGAAAAATCCCTATTAGCGAGTCTCTCCGGCCCAAAATTTGTCTCGGTTTCAAAAACCTCTCCTCGGTGATTTATTGTTTTTATTTAGGGGGAGTTGGGATTATTTAAGCCCTTTTTTACTTCAAGTTCAAAATTTTTGTTTTATTCAAGCTTTCAAATTCAACACTTGGTTTCAAATTTTTCAATTCAAAATTTTCTATTAAATTTTCATTTCAAAATTTTTCTTTTCAAACTTCCAATTCAAACTGTTATTCAATTTTTGATTCAAAACATTCAATTCAAATTTCAAAAATTTCAATTGGTTTAAAATCTCCATCTTGTTTTTCAACGTTCTCCCTCAATCAAGTTTTAAGCCCCGTGCTATTTTGATAATCACAAAGGGGGGGAAATTCTTGGTTGATTGGGGGAGAAATCCTTTAAAACATGCTTTTCATTTCATTTTCTACATTGTTTGTTTTTGGGATTGTGATCATCAAAATAGGGGGAGATTGTTGTACCTCTCGTACCCCTCGTGGTTTGATTTTCATGATCACAATCACCCTCTTACTCATCTAATCTTGTTTTCAATTGTTTTTGTTGTTAAGCATAATTTCAGGAGCAAGAAGTGGCAAAGGAGTTTACTTGGACTGTTTTCAGTCCACCGGCCAACCGGTGGAATGATACCGGCCAGCCGATGGACCTTTGACAGAAAGGCTCTCCTCTGTCCAGAGCAGCGGCCAACCGGTGGCCTCAGCACCGGTCAGCCGGTAGAGCCCAGACCGAGAGCCCAGCCACTGCCTCATCACCGGCCAACCGGTGGCCTCAGCACCGGCCATCCGGTGGCACCCAGCAGAACAGTGTTTGCTACTGTCTTGCCACCGGCCAACCGGTGGCCTCCTCACCGGTCAGCCGGTGGAGCCTGAGCCCGAGGCCTCTCCCATTTTGCACACACCGGCCAACCGGTGGCCTTGTACCGGTCAGCTGGTGGAGCCAGTCAAACTAGCCGTTGGGCTTTTGACCAGCCTGTCCACTTGCCCTCCAACGGCTCCGAAAGCCTCTCCAACGGCTCCGAAGCCTCCCTAAGGCCATTTGAGGGTTCCCCCTCTATAAATAAAGGACCTTGAAGCCCCGGAAACTTAAGGAAGCCCACGGACACATTTTTGATCATTTTGGCGAACCTCCGGCGCATTCCTTCAAGGAACCCCCAATTTCTCCAACCAACTTCCACATCCAAGGAGCATCACCAAAGAAGCTTGGAAGTGCACGTCTTCAACTCCAATCAACCTTTGGCGCCCAAGGCTTCTCAAAATACGGTTTTCTTGTTTTATTTATTTTGAGCTTAAAATTGAGTTTGTGCCTACAAACTCCCACTTCTCTCATCCTCCATTCTTTTGGGTTTTCACATCACCATTAAGGTGTGAAGAGGTTAGTCAAGCCTTCCCTTTTAAAAGGCTTGAGTCATCTGTGAGCTAGCCTTCACCCGTTAAAAAGGCTAGTGGGTTCTTGCTCAACCAATAAAAGCAAGCTGTAATAGGTTCTAGACTAACCTGAAAAGTCTAGTGGGTTTCTTGCTAAAACCATTGAAAAGCAAGCGGTAGAATCTCTCAACGGTTGAGTTGGGAGCGGAGACGTAGGCCGGGTTTTGGCCGAACTCCGTTATCAATTTTGTGTCTTGCCTACTTTATTTCCGCTGCACTTTCACTTTGATTTTAATTTGTTAATTATTTTTTAAAAAGGCAATTCACCCCCCCTCTTGCCATCACTCCTTCCTTTTCTCTGCCCAACATCCTATTCTTAAGGGACTCCATATGTTGTTCAAGAGTTAGATTGTCTCGAGTACATATGGTGGAGTGGGACTAAACTAGTGAACAATGATAATTCCATTTTTTTTATGAATAATGATGTCTTGAGAGATCCTTAAGACAAACTTCATCTCACAGTCGTACCTAAGGATGTTAAGGAGAGAGAAAGTGGTGGATCTCATAGGTACTCAACCATTCAACCGGAAGAGAAGGAGGTGCGTTGAACTTTCTGATGAGAAATTTTTAGGTTCCCTAGAGGTTTTGTGGAACAATCAGTTTAAAGTTCATAATATTTTTTGTCTTTGCTCATATTGTGATAGGTGAAGGTTCCTAATCCGATGAGGAGTGTGAACCAATAGGACTTGTTCTTGGAGTGCTCCTTCCATCATTTTTCGTCATGTATATGACAGAACACTCATTCTATTATCTCTGGTGTTGTCAGTCTTGCACTCTAAGTCGTACGCCGCAATACTCAGTTATTATGTTGACGGAGTGACTGCTTGAGACAGGAGGAGAAGTATGTAGGATTATCTTCCAGTGGAGGAAGTTCCAGTCAAAGGTGGTCATCTTATCACTGTGAGGAGGTAGATGCTTCATACATCAAATCCACATCCATAGGTCTCGTGGAGAATATTGGGCATAGTCAAAACTTGTTGGACATGATGTGGGTTTTTTGGACCTTGGTCCATAGTGTTATAATGGGGATGACTTCAGTTTTATATTGCGGTATTTCCTTTGAAGTATTCTTATTTATTGTGAAGGGCCTAAAGGCCTTGTCACCTTGTTGTGGTTTTCATTTGCAGGAGTCCCTCATGGAACTTAAAGAGGTTCAGAGAACCCGTATTCTTGTAAAGTCAGCGGATGTGCTATGGGAACCTTCTTACGGTCGGTTATGGATCGAAATTGTACTTGTTTCAGAGATTCTCATGTCTTATTGGATTGATGTGGGCCTATCTAGTTTGCCTCTTGGTTGGGGGTTTCTTCTGTCAAAACCCACCATTGTGGCTGAGTATGGCCTCATGTAGGAATCATCTGTACTGGTCGGTCAAGTTTGTGGGTTCGTAAAGAAGAGTTCAGTCCATATTTCCCATGTGAACTAGGAATTCCAACGCGGGTGTTGTGGTGCTAGGAAAATTTTAAAATGGTGGGAAGAACTAGTGTGGGTCTCATCGGCATCTTCTCTTATGCTGGTTTGGTTAAACTTAGGGAACATGGAGGGTCAAGTCATTGTTAAAGGTTTTCTGGAGAACCAATGTTTGACAAGAATCCTAATATGGTGTGGAGACCACCATAAGATGACTTTGTGGAAAACATATTCCTTTAAAGTGCATTTGGTGGGAAAACCCCTTACATCTGCTCCACCTGACCTCGACCATGCTAATTGGTTATCTTGGGTAGTGGGTCGCTGGACAAGTGTTCTTGGAGATCTCGAGCGGCCCCGGTGATCCCTAAGTCAGGGGTTGGGGTGTTCCATGATGTAGTTCTATTTCAAGGTGAATTCCATGCATTTGGTCATTCCACTTCGTGATTCTGGTTTTTAGAATTTTGATGTTTCTGGTCATGGGCATTGTGAATTCTCATATTCGGGTGATTGAGGTTTTGTTTAAATCGTATTCACAGTATTTCTTTGAATCTTGGGTTAACCAAGTATTTTGGGACTTTCTGTGGGCAGAGAGTGTCATGGTGGGAAGAATTGTCACACCCTAACCAAACATTATTTTATTTTAATTATTTTGGGACTCACTTTTGAGCTGAGGTTTGAATCAGTTGTATTTTGTAGGAAATTGGGATCTAATACGGGCACATGATCGTACGCATGACCACACACGTGACCGTGCGCGGTGTCCATCCTCAATTAATAATGATATTATCAATTTTTTTGTTATATTATTTTAGTTTTATCATTAGTATTAATTATTTTTAAGTTAATATTTTAATTTGTTTATTAATAATGAATTGTGGTCGTAAATATAAAAATAAATTTTGTTTTTTTAATAATAATAACAATATTATTATTAATATTATCATTATTATTTTCGTAAATTATTTAAATAAGATTTTAATATTTAATTTTTTGTTACAATTATAAAATTATTAACTAATTATTATTATTATTATTATTATTATTATTATTATTTTAAATGGATTTAATTTCAATTTTTTGGGTTTTTATTTTGTTTTCAATTTCTTCTTATTCTCTTTCTATTTTTTAATTTTATTTTTATTTTTTTACTTTTTTTATTTTACTTTCACACTTTTTTCCTCCCTCCCTCTTCTTCATCTCTTCCTGTCGCACTAGACCCCCCTTCCCCCTGGTTTTTGTGCAGCAGCCCCTCCCTACAACCCTAACATCCGCATCCCCTTCCCCCCTCCTCCATCCGGTCAATGCCTTACCTTCTTCCTGGTCGACCATGCGTGCCCCTCCTCTTTCTTTCCGGATACCCAAGCTCACACCCCCTCCTACTCAACGCCGCATTACCCTCCCCTCTCTCTCCAATGAATCAGACCAGCGTGCCCCACCTCCATGTTGTGATAGCCTTTGACCGCTCCCCTTGCACCCTGACCAACCTCCTCTGGCACAGTCTCCTCCAGCGCAGCCTACATTGGTGTGACCTACTACGGCATGGGCCTCCCCTTCCCTTTGCTCCTCGTCAGACCGGTTACCACGGAACCAACCGCTGCTGGCTCTCTGACCACCTCGTGCTGCACAACCCCTTCTTCTCGGAACCCTCCTCGCCAGTGCCCTCCTTTATCCAGCCATGTGTCCACCTCCCCCGGCTTCATCCGAAGCTCTGACAGCCTCCTCTCTTGGTTGCGGCTCTTTCTGGAGGTTCCCTAATTAATTTTTCGATGCCACGCAATCCTCGATAGCCTCCATCATCCTCTGGCCATCCTTTCATACTCTTTTACCTAGGTTCTAAGTACCTGGGTTGATCATCCTTTTATTTTGGGTGTTTGTTGCGGTTATGGTTTGGTTGCATTTGGATTATTTTTGACACTGATGTAAATTACTTTGTTTTAGGGACTGTTAGAGACTCCTTATGGTGCATTCGTCATGCGAGGAGAGTTTCATGCCAAGCCCTCAATGAATTCTACCCTAAGGTAGGTGGTTCCAGGCTGAATTATTATTTGATTAATTGATTTTTCATGTTTGATTAATTTATCATATTATTTAATTATTTTTTGTAGTGTGAAGTTGATCTTTTGTGAAGTTTGATTTGAATTTGAATGATTTAGTAGCTTTTTTATATTATCTATGTTCTTTTCTCGAAATAATCACATCTGGTAGTTATCGATTTTTGAATTGGGCAGTTACCTTATTAATCTGTGTAGTTGGTGAAAATTATATTTTTGACATGGAATCGTGTGAATTTGGTCGTAAAAGATCATTTTGGGTGGGTTAATGGGTGACTCCAAGTTACTTATTTAAAATTGTTTTATAATCTCTTATTTTTGGCTTATAAAATTGTTTAGTTTGTGCAAGGGCATCTTACATGTGGTGTATATTTTTTCATCAAACTTTTTGGGGTGGTTCAGGTCACACATTAAAATTGTATTTGAGTGCGTGCAATGTTGGAATGTTTTTTGTATTTAAAAATAGTTACTTTTGTGTGTGTAAAACCATGTGACACTCTTTTTATATTATTTTATAAACTTTTTAAATGGTTTATTAGATTACGTCAATGGTGAGAAACATGTTTGGAAAATGTTTTAGTGGTGTTATTACATCTAATGGTTCTTGTGTGTGAAAATGGTTGTTTTGGCATGTGTAGTGTCTTTTTGGGTTTTAGGGTATGATTATGACATGTGACATGAAATATATACTATGTGAGCACAAATGAGGAGCCTAGGTACTAGGTGGGTGGACTAGGACTATTGTCCCAGTGATACAGAAGTGGCATCGGCCCAGTTTCACTTAGCTAGATTTTACTAGTACAACACTAACTAAACTTTTGGATGATTTTGGGAGACCAAGAGGTTATAGATGTGTTACCCAACTAGTGGATCGTGCACGAGAACATATATTGTTGTGTTTTTATACCATTGTTCACTGAGACACGACATTCTAGGGTCCCACTTATTGCTAGAATCTTTATGGCCTCTCCAATGTATTGTGCTCCTCTTTTTCTTTGCGCTCACAGTCGGGACGCGGTGTGACGTTGGGGTTACCATGAATGTGTATGCATGTGTGTCTTATAATTCATGTTTTTTATCTTTAATGTAGTTTTATTTAAAACTGTTTTCATTATAATTATTTAATCATTTATTTAATTTTCATCTATTAAATTTCAAATGTATTCGTAATTTACTAATTATGCATGGAACCTTTTCTCAGTGGCTTCCTACTGGGATTTTTGCTCACACCCTACATACACCCTTGGGTGTATGTAGATTTGGTTTCTTTTTCTTTCCAGGTTGTGGAATCGAGCATAGCATGGGCGGTTCGGGTTATCAATGTCACCATCCTGTCAGTTTGGTGGAATTGGCTTGAGGTTGTTGCACCTCATGTTGCTTGGAGATTTGAATTGGTGTTTTTAGTTCTTCCTTTATTTACATTCCATTTGTATTTTTTGTTCAAGTTGTAGACCTTAATTTTGACCTTATTTTAAGGGTCTGTTTGGTTATTTGATTATAGTTTTAATTTATTTAGCTTCTTGTCTGTTTTATATTTATCTATTTGGGTAAAATGTTCCCATGGTTTATTTTTGATACCCAGGTACTTGTGCCAGCCTTTGGGGGATTGGGAACTCCCTTATAGCCTTGACATAGACCGGTACAGGTGTCGGTTTGATGGCTAACTAGCTTGCTTTATGACACATATGATCTTTCATTCATGTATACAAGTGAACCGATCATGAAAACCAGGGAAACAAATACTTCTGAATGATGAAATTGAATCTTATAACTCATAAAAAATCCATAAATAAAGATACTAAAATTATAATAAATAAAATACATCGTAAATAGGTTATTAATCACATTATTAATGAATATAATTTCACTTTTATGGAAATTAATAGTAAGTAAATAACACTTTCAAACATTAGGTAAGGGTTTTCTTATATCACTTTTATTTCCATGAGATATTCCATATTCACCACTACTTACATCATGTGGTGTATGTATAATACTCCTTGATGTATAATATCATGAATATATTTATAATTATGCTATTAAATGTTTCATCTGATGATTATTTATTTTATGGGAATACGGTTCAACTGTTTTCATAGTCGTAAGGGTTTCTTCCCGAATCCCCATTTTTCATTCGAGTTACATTTTCTCTTGGTTTACCCCAATGTAATGTTTGTTTATTTTTAAATAATTCCTCTAAATTCCATCTATAATTTCTGGAAACAAGTATCCAGACTAGATCATCTTTCATTGATGTGGAAATCAATATTTTATAAGGTTCCATTTACAATTCTTCCAATTAAGCAATCCTGATTAAAGGAAACTTCCCAATTTCTTACATATTTTCAAGTACCATCCATAATATATTTTAAGAAGCCATTATTTTTCCAATATCACTATTTCTTTCATAAAATAATATGTTTGTTAATTTTTTGTTTTTTATAGAAAATTATGACATTTTTATTTTGAAGATCTTTTGTATTTTCTCTTAAATCCCACTTGAGTAGCCTAATTCTAATGTTTCTTAAAAACTCTTTTTACATGTTGGACATCATTTTTTCCTCAAAAATAGTTTCATTTTCCTTAAAATGATTTTTTTGGGATATTAATGTATACAATATGATTTTATGAAAAATAAAAATGAATTTCCAGAAGAACGCATTTTTCCAATGTAAAATGGTATTTCTCTCAATAATTTATCAATTATTTTGAGATTTTTCATCTATTATTATGATTCAAATATTTAAAGGTGGTATGGGACACTTTGATTAAAATATTTATTTTAAATAGATTATTCAACATATGGGGAATTCCTTTGTGTAACAGCCCAAGCTTCCACGGTACTTTTCACTTTGAATAATACAATATCCTGCGATGTGCGCTACACCGACTTCAAACACACCACGAACTATCAAACTCATTGTTTTAAAAGATGTTATTAATATTAATACCCACATTTTAAAATTTTAAAAATTTTATTGGACTCAATTATTTGATTTGTAATATCAAAATTATATTAAGGTGATTTTTTGGTACTTTTCCGATAATTTTATATTTTGATGAATAGTGAAAAATACTAAATTCTTATTAAAAACAACTTATTTAATCGAAATAATTTATAGTGTTAAATTATAAATTTTATAGGTTTTAAAGTATAATAAGATTATATTTTTTTCATTTAATATAATTTAGGTCATTGGATGTAATTTCATATTTGAATTGTACATAAACATATGTCAGTCTTTTTATAGTTTTTATTTCTTTGAAACTCGCTTTTTTTTACAACGAGAATTAATTTTAAATTAAATTCCTTAACATCAGTGTTTTGAATTTGGAAATTTGGATTAAATATTTGGAATCAGAAGGAAATTTTTTCGTAAATATGACTCTTTTATTTTTAGACAGTATGAATAGTATCTTCAGTAAATATTTTATTTACCCTGTTTAATGGGTAAATCTGGTAAAAAAGGTAAAATTAATATTATAATAATATTAAATTACCCAAACATATGTACTAACATTATTTGATGAAATAGGTGCGGCCATGGGAGTCCTTAGGTCTATTTTGGGACCCCATGGAGTCAGATGGAAGCAATAATGACATTTTATATTAATTTATGAAATGTAAAGAAAAAAATAACATAAACACGTATCTTTTAGTAAAAAATTTTTTTTATGGGGTTATATAATTTATATATTATAATATAATTATTAATTAGAAAGATAAAAATATTTACTAAAGCATGGTATTTTTTTATAATTTTTAGACATCATATAATAAAATTTATTTATGACACAATGATGATGCACTAATTACCTTCTTAATGAAATATTAAAATAATTGATATTGTAAATATTAAATTAAATTTATATTTAAATTTTTGATTTCATACAACAATTTTATAGGTGAATATGATATGTTAGGGATGATTCAATGTATTGTTTTCGAATTCATCAAGTATTTATGACTTTAACCAAAATCAATTACTAAATAGTGTCAAAATAGACATAAATAATTTTTTAAAACGAATACTATTTTATTAAATGATATAATATTACTAAAAATATAATATTCTGAAAAAGGGAATATATAAGGTTAGATATGTCAATAATGAAATAATTTGGGTTTTCTTGGCTTATATAGTATGTTAATTAACCGTGTAATATAAAAATACTAGAGGACATATTAAATGATAAACTATTTAACAAAGAGTTAGATATAAAAGATAAGGTTAATATAGTGACCTAAAATTGTTTAAAACCTATTTGAAGAGAATATTTTTACCCATCCCAACCATAAACTAGAAATAAATCCATTTGGAGAAATTATAAACCGAAAATTATTTTATAATAAATTAATATTTCAAGATCTTCCTAAAGTGCCCCTCACCTCTCTTATAAAAGGGTACTTCCCCTTCTCTCAAATTCACACCTCTAAAACATTTTGGGTCGGCCAAAACCTACACAAATATCCTCCCAACTACCCTCAATTAAATATAAGTGACTTAATATGATCTGAAATCCAACTTATGGGGCCCTTTTGTTCAAATCAAAAGGATGAACCCGAAGAATAGGTATTTATTTCCTTACCTCTTTCAATGTTTTCTTCTTCTTCCAGTTCCTATTAATTTTTTTATTAAAAAATAATAAATACAATATTATCTACATACTATGATTTTATTATAAATATGGTACAACAATATTCATTATTCTATATATCCTATGAATGAAAAAGTCACCATACGTGCGTACGTACGGCTTACCATCTCCACACTATGGTGTAGTTTGTTATTCTACAATTCATTATTTGTATGTGTATAATAATGAGTATAATTGATGAAAATAATAAATATTACATGTTAGTGATTCTATATATATAATATACCATCCAATTACAAAATATTTCACCATCAATAGAATAATATTGTCACTCGTGAATACGTATGGCATACCATCTCCAAGACGCGATATAATTTCATTCCCCAACGTAACCACCCAAGAATAATTTTCATTTGATGATTTAAAATAATCTTTAAATAAATTAATATCATAATGAATATGAATCAAATACATCCTATCAATAAAAAAAATGAATTATGTAACAAAACATATAATAGAAAATGAATTCTTTAACACCCGAAATAATGATACTACTAAAATATTAGTAACAAAGAAATATTAGAGGATCATATATGAAATAATATTTATATATGTGGATCTTTTAAAATTTAAGAACAATGAATTAACCATTATACAGGAGGTTAACAACCCTCGACTAAGGAAAAGTTAAAGGTAAGGAGTTTTCATCTCACCTTTTGTTTTCGTGATATTAATGCTATATTTTCCACTATTTCCTTTTATGTGGTGTATTTACTTCACATGATTGTTTTATTTGTATACTATACTTTAATTTATGGGTATTTACATCTTCATTGTATGATTCTTATTTCGTGGGGTGTATGTTTCATATGTTACCAAATCTGTAAGGGTTAATTTTACAATCTCTTCATTATCCGAGGTTGTTTATACATAAGTATCTATTGGGACCTCTTTTATCATCCATAGCTATGTTTCTTAAAAGTGTATTTCAAAACATTTTTACTATTTACTAGTCTATGGGTAACTTCATTTATACCCTTGTTTGTATTTTTATAAAATGTTTTGAAAGGAATAATTCCGTCTTTTTCCAATCAAGGTACTTTATGAAAATTTTAAAATAATGGAAAGAATGTTTTTTTATTATACAGTAGGTGCAGCTATTTTCCATTGTTATAACACCTTTAAATATTCCTTTAAAAGCTTATAAGAGTATTTTCAAATTAATGGTTTTCATTGCTTTTAAATAATTTCAATGTAGAATGAGATATTTTACTCAAATAGTTTTTTGGATTTATTTCATCTATGTCAACATCATTTTTTGGATTTTACATTTGTTTGAAATTGATTTATTATTGTTTCCGACGCTTTTGTCGGGGCGGCGCGCATCCGTCCATCCACGGAGGAGGACGCGCTACGCTTGTGGCCCCGCATTCCCGCATTCCAAAGGAGGGTGGCATTCGCTCCTTATTCAGGGACGTCTGCTCCTAGATCGAAACAGGATGATGGGATGTCGGTTCTTCCTTCTGTGGATTCCTCCTCAGAACTCATCACCTAGTCCTAGTCTCCCTCATATATTTAATACGTAGTTCGTGAAACTCTTCTCAGTGCCATGTTTCCATGGACGCCGGTTAATTACACTACTTCTGTCGGGACATTCCAAAGGGTCCGGTCAGGGCAGCAACCTTCAGTCGGGGGAGTAGTCACGTTGAGGCATCAGTAGCGTGTTTGGATGCTGGGGAACCTGGCATGTCTGTCTATTATCCCTGGTCACAGTTCTTCTCAAGGGTGTGGAAGCCCGAGGCATCCCTCATCGAGCGTGGGGAATTATATGCCATAGGCACATATCTGAGGTTTTCCTCAGCTTCCCGTGTTTAACACAGGGTACGCCGCAGGTTTAATGTCTAGCGGAGACGAAGCAGCCTGATCAGAGCATTATCTAGAATAGACCGGATTGAGGTATTTCCCTTGAAGGGATGCCGATACCGGGGCCAGCCCATGGGCGGCCGTGGAGAGGTGCGTACCGACATGGTATCACTGGGATGTGACTATCCGGGCGAGGATCGGGGTGGATGGTGGATGGATAAATGAAGTGGAGGGTGGAATGGAAAGGAACCATCGCAAGGGGAACAATGATGTTGGGCTTGAGCCTTAAAGGGGCTTCCTATGTATCCCCATGGCCGGGAATCGAAGTCCGCGTATTTCGGGATGGTGCCGGTGAACCGGCATGAGGGTGGACCTTGGTCCGATGGGCATCGTCGGCGAACCGATGTGAAGGTGGACCTTGGTCTGATGGGAGATGGGTTTGAACCTCAGGGAGGCTTCCAACGTACCATGCCTTGACACGGATCAAAGACCTCATAGTTCAAAGGGTTTTGTCGGTGAACCATTGTGAATGTGGACCCGTGGGCCCACTGGTGGTGGGCTTGAACCTTTGGAAGGTTTCCTACGTACCATGACTTGACATGGATCAATGTCCACATAGTTCAAAGGATTGATGGAATACAGTTTAACGTCATGTGGGACGGTAGTGAACCCTGACGTGAATAAACGACGGGCGGTGGGTGTCGGAGAACAGACATAAATGAGGGACCTTGATCCGATGGGAGATGGGCTTGAACCTCTGTGAGGGTTCCTATGTACCATGCCTTGACATGGATCAAAGTCCTTGTAGTTCGGGATGGTCGTAACGGCTGGACGTCGGACTGGAATGCAGTTTGAAGTCATGCTGGACGAAGGTAGAACTCGACGTGAATTAGATGATGAGTGGGCTTGAACCTCGTGGAGGCTTCCTACGTACCATGCCTTGACATGGATCAAAGACCCTGTAGTTCAAATGGGTGTGCAGTTTAATGTCATGCTGGACAAGGGGGCATACAGTTCAACGTCATGCTGGACGAGAGGGTGTGCAGTTTAACGTCATGCTGGACGAGGGTGTGCAGTTTAGCGTCATGCTGGATGAAGACATGCAGTTTATCATCATACTGGACGGGGACATGCATTTTATCGTCATGCTGGACGGGGCCAAAGCTCGACGTGAATGAATGACCGAGTAATGTGGCTAGAACCTCATAGAGGCTTCCTACGTACCATGCCTTGACATGGATCAAAGTCCCCGTAGTTCACTAAGGGTGTGGGTCAGGGTCAGTGCTCACTCTAAGCCCACGTGAGTCATGCTCGGTGTGAGAAATAAGAGGTTGCAAGGCCTTGACGATCACGTCGCGAAGGATGCACCCGTGAGAAGCGAAGAGGGGCTTACGCATTAGGCGGCCCATGGTGCTGGGACTTACTCCAGGATGGAGCCCGAGGTGTGGCAAAGCGTAGTGAAAGGGGGATTTGGGACCAATTATGGGGGGTGCCTCGTTCACTATCACGCCCTCCACTGACCTTTGTAGTGGGGAAGTATGGAGATGTAGGGGTGCAGCCATCCATTGGGGAACTAGGGTCACCCTTCTCCTAAGAACATACGCCACTCCAATAAGGATGTTATCATCCCTTGGGGATGGGTGATTCCATTCCTGCGGAGATGAGTGGTGTAAAGAATGTTCGAGCTGGGGGGACCCTTCGTGAGAGGGACGAGGTCGGGTCACATTTTAACGTCATGTGTTGAGGACATGATGCTTGGCAGTTTAACATCCTGCAACTCGGACGAAGTGGGTTCACTCCACACCCCTAGGACTTACATAACAGGTACCCTCTGGTCCTTGCGGAAGGGAAGGTACCAGTAAGGGCATGGTCAAGGGGGTTTGTAGAGCGAACCATCGAGGGGTCCACTTTAGCGTGGCTATGCGAAGAAGCAATAGCCATTAGCATGCCTATGAGAAGAAGCATTAGGCTAAGCAACGCTACGAGTGGTATTGTCCACGGAACTTTGAAATCTCATCGTGCAAACCTGGAGGGTCGCACGGGAAGAGGAATTGCCAAGCAAAGGAGTGTGCTTCGCGAAGAAAATTTCCTTGGCCTTAGAACGGGGCATAGGTGTGAGTGGAGGGTGCTTCGCGAAGTGGAACAGTACTCGCGGAGCACTGCCTCGTGAAAAAGGGGTGCCTCACGAAGCAGGGTGCTCTGAAGCAGTGTGCTTCGCGATGTGTAGAGATCCTGCCTTAACATAGGGATCACTAGTATGGGTTGGGTGTTTCGCGAAACATAAACGCTCCAATGCTGCCCGGGTTGCCTTGGGAATCCCCTTCCTTCGCGAATTCCCTTGAGCTTCGCGAAGGGCATCCCTCTCAGAAAAGGGGGTCAAAACGAGACCAGGCAAAGGCGGCTCGTGAAGTAGAAGTACCTCGTGGAGTTCATGATTCCTGGGGGGAAAAGGGTGCATCGCGATTCGGGAGAGGAGAAGCCGAAAGGTCGGATTGTCCGTCCCCTTGGACTAAGGGTGAGCCCGGTATTTATAGGAAAACGGGCGCCACGAAGCAGAACTCGCGTGCCGCCTCAAGAGCTTCGCGGCGCACTCGCGAACATCAATGGCGTCCGCGGAGAGTTACCGCCTCTGGAGCTTCATGGCGGGCTGACGAACGTCAAATGAGTTTGCGGAGAGTTACTACCTCTGGAGCTTCGCAGATGGCTTGCGAACGTCAAATGCGTTCGCGGAGAGTTACCACCTCTGGAGCTTCGCGAGATGGCGATGCTCGGGGCGCTTCGCGCCGGTGCTTCGCGAGGCGGCGTGCCAGCCTTTTTTTCGTCCCTTCCTTTCATGCAATATTTTGGCGCCAACAAATTCCCCCCTCAGACTTGGAGCAGCGGAGGGTGAAGGGTCGATGTCTGAGAGAAAATCGCCAAAATTGTCAGCGGTTCGTGATGCGGCTTCACGAAGGGGGCCCGCGGTGCTGTCCGGGGCCACAGATCCGGACGCACTGCGATGGTCCGCGTGGGTGAGGCGCGCCGCGATGCTTCGGGGTCACCGCCTATAAATAGGGGGTCGACCTCTTTTGTGTTCAGGTGACTTCCTTGTCTTTTAGGTGCTCTTGACTTCGCGAAGCTCCGCGTACTCCGCGACAGCCCTCCGCGAATCGAGCTTCGCAGCGAACCGCGGGTCTCCGACTCCGCGTCCGCGCCAAGCGAACTTCTGCTTGTCAGCCTGGGCCAGACTTCATGGCTTGGTCTCGCGACCGACCTTCACGATCCAGCTTCGCGATCCAGCTTCAGGATCCATTGAAAAAAATTCTTTTCCGAGGGCCGGAATCGAAATGGCCCATCAAGAGGTTATATTGGGCGTGCTTGCAGATACTGCTCGTCGGGATGAGATGGCCAACTGTCCAGGCCTTGGGGAGATGATCTGAAGCCATTCAGACCACACTTCTTTGACAGATCTACTATCGGAGGGTCATAAGGATTATCCGCAGTGCAAGAAGCTGTCGTTGTATGACTTTGGGTTGAGGGATGACGTCTTCATCTCTGAGGCGAGTTGGTACGAACCAGCTTGTTGGTTCAGGAGCACACCATGCCAGCACCAATGGTTCAGGGTGGCCAATGGTCACGCACAGGAGAACTTCACCCCCGTCACCGCTGACTGTCTCTAAAACCATGTGAACAATATTGACGGGAGGCCACTGCAACCAGAGACGTCCCCTCCTCTCTACCGTACCATGCTGAAGGCGGCTTTGCAGGATTCGAAGAAGGGATTGTCCGATGACTGGGACCTGCGCCAGGGTGGAAACATCACTAATGACTGGGCCTGGGCCTACTGGGTAGGCGCCTCATGCGAGGACTTCGGGGCCGAGCTGAGGAGAGTGGGGTTGTATGAGGCGACATGGGCCTCCCAATTCCACATTTACCAACCGAAGCAACTGATGCCGGTGTTTCGGTGCGGATGTGCGCCGGGTTTCTGTTCCGACGCTGTTCCGCCAGGACGCGTTCGCGTGTGCGCCCGTCGACCCGAGGGGATGGTTGCACGGCTCGTGGCCCCGCAGTCCCGCTTTCCAAAGGCGGGCGGCATCCGTCCCTTATTCAGGGGCGTCTGCTCCTTGATCGAAACCGGGATGATGGGATGTCGGCTCCTCCTTCCGTGGACGTCTCCTCGGAACTCGTCGCCTAATTCGGGTCGCCCTCATAGATTTAAGACGTGCTTGTGAATCTCGTTCCTGGCGCCATATCTTCGTGGACACCGGTTAATTACGCTGCTTCCGCCTGGACGCTCCAAGGGGTCTGGTCGGGGCAGCAACCTGCGGTGAGGAGACCGGATAGCTCTGGGTGTCGGAGGCGTGTCTTGACACTGCGGCTCTACATGTCTGCCTTCCGTCCCTAATAGGGCTTCTCGAAGGCGTGATGGCCTGAGGTATCTTGCGCTGGGTGCGGGGAACTGCGTTACCTGAGGTTTTCCTCAGCTTCCCATGTTTAACACGGGGTATGTCGTGAGTTTAACGTCCAGCGGGGACGGCATCGGACTGATCAACATGAGGAGTGGATCAGATGACAGAACCCCTTGCGGGGAACCTCCGACGCTGGGGCCAGCACATGGGCGTCTTCCCGAGTATAGTGGAGTGGAATGAAATGGCATGACCCCACCGGGATGTGGCGGCCCGGGTAAGGATCAGGATGGATGATGGAGTGAAGACCTTGGACCACGTAGAGGCTTCCTACGTACCGCGCGTTAGCGCGGATCAAAGACATCGTAGTTCAGATATACAGTTTAACGTCATGCTGGACGATGGCAAGCCGACTCACGAAGAGGTCGAGGCTGCTGGGCGGAGGATTGAACCGAACCACCTCGCACAGAGGGGGATGGGACGGCCGGGTGGATCACAGTTTAACGTCATGCTGGACGTTGGCAAGCCGACTCACGAGGAGGTCTAGGCTGTGGGGAAGCACAATGGAGATACACACGTGCAGTCTCCCACAAGGGCGGATTCATAGGTGAATCGACACAAATGTGAACCCGGGAGGGGTCCACTGATGGACGAACCGACGTGAATACGACCGGGACGACCAGGCGGTGGGCTTGAACCTCAGAGAGGCTTCCTACGTACCCTGTTTAGGAGACAGGGATCAAAGTCCACGTAGTTCGTTCAAAAATAACCTACCCCCGTGGGAGAAGGCCACTCCAATCCCGTCATCCCTGCAGAGACGAGCGGGTGGGGGCCACATCCAAACCGGGAGGGGGACCCTGCGTGCAAGGCACGAGATCGGGTGATGCGGACGGTTTAACGTCTTGCCGGACGAAGTACAGTTTAACGTCATGTTTTAAGGACGAAGTGGATGGTTTAACATTTTGCCGGACGAAGCACAGTTTAACGTCGTGTGTTGAGGACGAAGATGCTCGGCAGTTTAACGTCTTGTAGCGCGGACGTAGTATAGTTTAACGTCATGTTGGACGGATGCAGTTTAACGTCATGCGGGACGATGGCTGAACAGTTTAACGTCTTGTAGCTCGGACGAAGTACAGTTTAACGTCATGCTGGACAGATGCAGTTTAACGTCATGCGGGACGAACTGCAGTTTAACGTCGTGCGGGACGATGGCAAGCCGACTCACAAGGAGGTCGAGGCTGCCGGTGGGTCCGTGTCACTTCGCATGAGCCTGGAGGGCCGTACGGGAAGACAACGCACAGCGCGGGCACCCGGGATGAAGATCATCGGGCACCACGCATGCGGGTACCCTCAGGGGGTCAAAGGTGGCAACCCTGGCGGTTTGCGCGCAAAAGAAGTGCATTGGCGCGCAAAACTGCGGGTCGGCGCGCAAAATGGCGGGCTGGCGCGCAATTGGGCCAGCGCTTTGCACACGGAAGAGGGAGATTGCGCGCACCGGGCTTCGGATAGCGCGCGGGGGCAACGGCTCATTCTTTAACGAATGGCCTCTTTGAAAGAAGGGGGGTGCGCGCAATCGGGCCGAATTACGCGCACCCGGGGGCAATTGCGCGCAAGAGGCTTCTTTTGCGCGCGAAGGCCTTTGGGTTAAGGGTGGTTTCAAAGAAAAGGAGCCAAGGTGATTGCGCGCGAAGGCGAACCCCGAGGCTTTCTTGCGCGAAAGAAAAGAGGTTACCTGAAGATCGGCATTGCGCGCGGAAGGGGTTGGATTGCGCAAACGAGCGACTCTTCGAATTCCGGCCACCTCAAAACGTCGGGGGTCGCCTCATATTTATAGGCAACCCCGAGCGCGGAATTCCCTTCGCGGGCGCGGAATTCGCTTCGCGGGTGCGGAATTCCCTTCGCGGGCGCGGAATTCGCTTCGCGGGCGCGGAATTCCCTTCGCGGGCGCAGAATCAGGACCCGGCGCGCAAGGGAGTCGCGGGAGCTCGGGGCGCGCAAAATTGCGCGCCGGCCCTGCGGATTGTGCGCATCCCGGGAGGATTGCGCGCCGCGACTCAACTTTGCGCGCGGGACTCTAAAATTCCGCGCAAGACCTCCGGGCTCTCCGGAACAGGCTTCTGACTCCAAATATCACTTCGCTTTCTGCATCCGGAACTTCGTTTGGGGATCAACGGACTTTTCCGGCATCTACAAAAGCCCCCCCTCGGAATCTGATCGGCGAGAGGTCGCAACGATCGGGTTCCGAGGGAGACGCCGGAATTCCGAAGCCCTGGGCGGCGCGGAACTTAGGCGCGAAAAAAGGGGCGTCGGGCGCGAAATTCGCAGCCGCGGTCGCGCAATCGAGCATTCCGCGCGGCGCGGAATCCCGGCCTCGTCTATAAATAGGGGCCCGGTGTTCCGCGTTCCATACACAGGCCTTCCGCGCGATAAGCTTCAACGCTCTCGTGCGCGAAATTGCCGTTTCCGGCGCGAAATTCGCCCGATCGGCGCGCAAAACCATCCGGATTTCGCCCTGTCTTTACGCGAAAACCCAGAACTTTACGCGAAATTCTTCCCGATTGCGCGCCGTCCACTTGGATTGCGCGCCAACCTTCAAACTTTTCTACCAGCCTCGTCCGATCCCGCACGCTTCATCCCTTAACCCGCACGACTCCTGAAGCTTTCGAGAGGGCCGCGAACTAAGTAAATGAGGGGGATGCCGCCATTCGCAGAGCAGAGATGGCAGCGAACGAGGAGGTTTACGGAGCCAAGGAGATTGTTTCCAACAATCAATCCTTGTTCGATCTGCTGACGCCGGCCCAGAAGACATATCCGCTGTCGGACAACCTGCCGCTCTGGAACTACGGCATCCTGGACGAGGTTCCGGTGCCAGGGTTCGAGGTTGATGCGCCGCGGACCTGGGTGACTCGGGAGGACGAGCTTCCCCGCTATAACATCACCAACAATGGGCATCCTGCCAGGGAGACCAGGCACTTAGATGTCTATGTCCTGAACCCGAGGACGCGAACCATTGCCGGGAGTGAGCCTACTGCGGAGAACTCTCCAGCCCTCTATCCGAGAACATACCGCCAGAGCGTCACTGACGACACCAAGGGCTGGATGAAGGACTGGGACTTGCAGTCCGGGGGTAACTTCACCAGTGAGTAGGCCTGGGCGTTCTGGGTACGCCACACCTGCGATCACTTCGCGGAGGAGCTGCGGTACATCGACTTGTTTGAGGCGGTGTGGACGTCGCAGTTCCACTTCCACCAGCAATCCGAGCTCGGGCCGGAGCAAGTTCACCCGCTGGTCCCCGGATACCAACACCTTCCATCTTCATCATGGGGAGGTCGGCATCGGTCTCTGGGACATCCGCTGCATCGGAGGTATCCCGCTGGAGGGTTACCAATACGATGAGTTCCTGCCTCCGAGGAACGCATGGGGAGACAGGTCACGGACTCCCATCCTGACATGGCACCTACTGGACCTGGCTACGGAGCGACTTGGGGTCAAGGACTTCCACAAGGAAATAGCCTACAAGGAGTGGTTCAGCCAGTTCTTGGAGCATGACCCCGCGGTCAAGATGCCGGGCAGGGGGAAGCGGTGCCCGACCGCAGCTCAGAGGAGCCGGAACGGGTCGTACTGGCGGGTCCTGGAGACGGGAGACTACCGCTCATGGGGGTACCGCGTCATCGAGGCTCGGGACCCAAATGTCCGGTACGCGGCGTTCCTGGCCACCTTTCTGAGTGGGTGGCTCCTGCCAGTGCGGGACGCGAGAATGGGCGTTCGCCCGGCGACACTGGCGATGGCGGGCGCCATGGCCGCCAATAAAAGATATAACCTCGGGGTCCCAGTGCTGGCGAAGCTGTATGCCATCCTGGGACGCATCTCGCGAGGGGGGTCGCCACGAAGGATCTGTGGGCCCTTTCAATTCTTCCACGGCTGGGTGGCTGCTCACCTTGGTGGGTACACGTTTCCGAACGCCGTCGCTCCTCCGGGCAACGGCCTGCGACACTCCCTGCTGAACATCGCGGGGGTCGCTCCGATGACCCTGAATGAGGAGGGAGTGAGGATTCGGATTGGCAATCATGCCAACTTCAACTTCAGCCCGTTCCCCACTCCCGTCGGCCAGATGATCGACAATGGACAGGGTCCGCTGGAGCAGCACGAATACTTCCTGAGCATGCGGGGCGGGGTGCTCGTGACTCGGATCGACGGGAAGGTGATCTGCGAGCCCTACGTGCCAACCCGGTTTGCCAGGCAGTTCGGGTGCCTTCAACGGATGCCGAAGAAGGTATTAACTGCTGTCCGGGAGGAGACGAACCCTTGCGTCCTTCGCCAGATGTGGCTGATGTTTGCCCCTTTCGGCTCTGGCAACGTCATCACTCTCCCTCCTACCGGAGTCGACGCAGGCTTGGAAACCGAGTACGCCGAGCATTGGGTCATCGCGTACCCCGAGGGGCTTCTACGGAAGCCAGTTCGGCGGCTCGAGGTCACCCGTGCGGAGACCGGGCGTCAAGGAAGGAGGCGAGGCGCCGCCACGCGGGGGAGAACGGAGGCGCGCCAAGCAGTGGATCCGGCGCGAGCAGGGACTTCGGCGGCGGGCACATTGCAGGCTGCCGCCACGACTTCAGTGCCCAGAGAGGGGGCACATGCGGCGGTTGGGGAGCGGCCCGGGAAGCAGGTAAGGCGTCTGCTCGAACCCTCCCACGATGCAGTCTTCCCGGCGCTGTGGTCGGCCTGGATGACCCTGCGGAAGTCGCTGGGGACCGAAATCATCTGGCAGAAGATAACCAGCGAAGGGATCCATCTGCCAGAGGTCGGGCGCCTCCAAGTCTCCGACATGGTGAACTTCCACCGGCGGTACGCGTATCTGACGACCATGGACGAGTACGCGCGCCGACGTGGTCAGCGCGCGGAGCCATCCCTTCTGGTGAAGGTGATTCTCGGTCTAGAGCCTGCTCCAGAACAGATGCCGCCGGTAGAAGGTAATAGTGACGATGACTCCGAGGAAGAGGAGGGGACGGGGGAGAATGAAGACTTGGAGGGAAGGTCCCATCCGGGGAGCCCGCGGGAGAGCGGCGAGGTGGTCGGCTCTGACAACATCGATATCACTGAGCTCCTCGAGGTCCGCTTCTATCCCTACTCGATCTTCTTCATCCATTCTGTTATGCAGCTTCTAACCCATTTCTCCACCTTTCTCAGGAGTGCACGGATGCTGGTCAGGCATCCTCAGCAGGAGTAGGAGAGGCGCCAGCAGGACAGGGTGGGGGCCAGACACCCATCATTGAACTGACAAGCGCTGAGGGGTCCCCTGCTGCAACTGCTCCTGCGGCGGCCGGGACAGCGGAAGATGACGCCTTGAATTCCCGTAATTCTTCTCCCTTCACTGTTGGTGTTTGCCGTTGATGATCCGTGACTAACCATGGCATGCCTTGCGCAGTGATCTCAACATTGGAGGCTCGTCAGGCTGTTGAACCCAGGCCATCCACGAGTGGACCAGTGGCAGACATACCGCCTCCTCCGGAACAGACTTCCCACACCGAGCCGGCCCCACCAACTGCTGATCAGGGGGCTGCGGACGCCGGCGGTGCTAACATCGGAGAGAGGTCGGGGGCTGACGAGGGTGTCAACGCCGCCGGGGCAGGAGAAGGTCGCCCCGATGGGGAACCTATCCCCCGTTAGGACATCCCAGGGGCGGACCCTGCAGCAGACCTGCTGGCTGCCTTCCCTGCCTACCGGCCTGCCGACCCTGAGGAGATGGACGACTCGGACGCGGAGGCGGTCGAGGAGAGCCGGATAACGCGCCGCAGGGGGTGGAAGTGCATCCAGCGCTTCCTCAAGCGAGACCCATCGGAGTGGCTGGGGCGCATGGGATCGCTTCAAACCTGGCTGCGCTTCCTGTGTGCCGGGGGAGCTGATGCTCAACGCCTCCATCTGACGGTCCGTGATTTCATGGCCGAAAAGATGCGCGAGAGCCGCCGGCATGCCGACGTCGCACAATGCCGGGACATGTCGGAGAACACGCGGGCGCTCCTCGCGGAGGAGCAGGAAGTCCGGCGTCTCGAAGGGCAGGCGGCAGAGAAGGAGGCCTTCGTCGCAACGTGCACCGAGCTTGTGGAGCAACTAGCGGCCCAGCTGGTTGACGCCCAGGTACAGCTGACGGAGGCGGGCCAACAGATGGTCACACTTCAAGTCGAGCGGGAGCGTGCGCAGGACAGGATCGATGAGCTGCGTGCTGCGACTGCCGATGAGGAGAGGGCATGCAGAGAGCGAGAAGCAGCTCTGGAGGCCTCCAGCCAAAGGGTAGCGGCGTTGGAAAGATTCATTCAGCACGCTAATCCCTAGGGGCTTTGTTTTTGCCATTCCCAGAACATTTTGTTCCCGCTACTCAATACATTGATCCATTTTGTATGAATCAGCATATTTATCTGCATCTTTTGGCCTAACATGCTCAACCACAATTCATTGTCTCGCGGGAGCGTTAACCAAGCTTCAGGCATCCATAATTGGGCCTGGATTTCTAAGGAAAAGAGGGAGGTCATTCCTAGGAAAGGAGACCTCAGACCTAATCAATGTATCATCACCCCAACTTGTTCCGACACACGAGCGGGACAATGCTAGGGGCGTTGAGATTTTATCCGAACATAGGGAAATGAGAAAGGGTGAATCGCGTGTCCCGAATTCAGAAATCCACAACGACCGGCCTTCCAGGAAATGCCCAAGACGACAAGCGGACAATGGATCAATCGACCATACTACTGCAATAGACGGACCGAAGGTCATCTTTCATATTGCAGGAGGCGGATCACATGTCATCATCAATGCCGCTTTGGGGGTTCCTTCAGGCACAAGGGTGGAAATCCAGATCAACAGGGCATGCGAAGCGTGGGGCGAAGTGATGATTTGTTCGGAGAGAATCCAACGCTCCCAAAATTGCACCACCGTGGGGAAAGCGTATTAGGCAGATGCACTAGTCTGGCCGTGAATCACCCCAATTCTCAGACAGAACCCCTTTGACGAGGAAACTGTCGCTTCCCATCATTGTAATGGGGCATCCCGAACTGGATCGGGGAGAATATCACAATCGCACCACTCTACCGGAAGCCAGGCCAGACGGCCGGCGACGAGGAGGGGCGGGACTTAGCGATCCCTGAGGCTGGACCCGAGTCGAAATGCACGGGCGTCCCTACGTACTCCATCAGGATGGAGATCAAGCCACACGTAGTTCTTGAAAGTGCAGTTTTAACGTCATGCAGGACGTAGAACCCCGATTAGGGGAGATCTTAGTTTAAGGTCTTAGAGTTCGGACCATAGGGGTAGATCTTAGTTTAAGGTCTTAGATCTCGGACCATAGGAACCTCAAAGTACGCCACATCGTGGTCCTATCCCCTGGATATGCGAAGACGCACTGAGGGATAGTGTCAAGAGCGCCGAGATTTGGCCTGGTCAGAATGGGAAGTGGAAAAATGTGAATCATGCGGCCATTCACTCAAGGACTGGGGGCACCGGCGTAACGATATGAGAGTACTGCCGACCGTGGCGGAAAACCAGCATCAATATCGCACTGACCGTTGATGGAATGGGGCAGCAAACGAGCATCGACCGCTCAATCGCAGGATTCATATCTACTTGCTGTCCAAGGCCCTTGGGGGTGCCATCCCGGATCGGTGGGAGAGCACTGAGGCATTGTGTCCAGACCGCTCACGGGGGTCCCACCCAGGGCGTAGGTGATGGGTCCGAATGAAGGGGGGCATGAAGCCTGGAAAGCGGAAGGAGCCTGACCAAGCTAAACCTGACCCTCCTGACAATAAACCAGAGTACTCTTGACACCGGTGGACCACTGCAAGGGGTCAAGGGACACGCCTTGAGGGTGACCCGAAGGTGGCGGATTCCCCAGAGAAGGGGGAATCTCTAAGAGGTGGGGGGCTGGACCCGAAGTTTCAAACATCCGGGCGTTCCTACGTATCCCATAAGGATGGGAATCAAGCCACACGTAGTTCTTGAAGCGCGGCGCAACACAATCGGGCACCAGCGCGTGGAGGGGTGCGGGTCTAGCCCTCGCACCCAGAAGAAGCGGCATTTGATATTTCTTGTTTGTCCTTAAAGGTGGATGGTTTTTCTTTGTGCAGCGACAAGCCTGTGATCAAGGGATCCCTAGCGTCGCCACAATAATCAAGCCGTGAAAGGCATTGATAAATGGCATGGTTATTTAACCAATGCCCAAACATGAGTGTCCCCTGAGGAGAACATCACGGTGCAGTGCCGTTTCTCGTCGGGCGGCCAAGACGATCACAGTTTACGGTCGTGTGGTAGGACCAGAAAACACAGTTTAAGGTCGTGTGGTTCGGACCATGGAGGAATCCGCTTATTGCGATATGGCGGACCCAGTGGAGGTGGGAACATACCCAGCCCTGCGGTCACGCACGATTCCAGTAGAAGGATCCTGAGATAGGGGCCTGCATATGTCCATCACCCGAGGGGCAGAGCTGCTAGCCTCCAGCTATACTGGGCCCAGAACGCGATTGTTCGGGCGACTCCTTCCTCCTTATGGGGACGAGGGTCCAGCTACACATGGCCCTTAGGGAGGACATCAGCATATATCCTTGGTGCTCAGATCGTGGGAGCCTCGAAAGACACCATTACCCTGGTTGGTCTGCCTAACGTGTAAAGGTGTACTGAAGGTCAGTATGAAGAGAGTGTCGGGATTCCACTACAACGCACAAAGGCGGAGTGTGATGAGAACTACGCAACCAATGTTCAGAGCCTGAAAGAGCCGACATGGCGATCAAGGATGTCGCTGACCATATTCGCAACACAACATCCGATCGCGTCAGCCTAGGATGGGGCAAGCAAATGAGCATCAACCGCTCAAGCGTAGGATTCATATCGATTTGCGGCCCAGGACCCGTTGGTAAATCGACCCGGAGCGGTTGGAGAGCACTGAGGAATCGTACCCAAACCGCTAACGAGGATCCCTTTGAGTGAAGGCTCGAACAAGAGGAAGCGCGAGGCCCGACAAGCAACACATGACAGACCAAAGTACCCAAAACATGTTAACAGATTACCGAAAAGGGTCGGAGGACTCACCCTGAGAGCAACCAAAAGATGGCAGATCCCCGTGATCAACCAAGAGACGGGGCTGGACCTGAAACACAAGCGTCCAGGCGGTCCTACGTATCCCATAAGGATGGGAATCAAGCCATACATAGTTCTTGAGAGGCAGTTTAACGTCATGCAGGATGATGAGGGGTGTGAGGTAGTCCCACACACAGGGGGAGGCGTACGGCGCGGCCAATAGACCAACGTGAATGAGGACATAATCCCCCGCTCACGCCACACGCCTCACACAAAAAAAGGGGAACTTGGGCCAGAGGCCCAACACGGGATATAGATTCCCGGGAAATGGGGCTGGGCCTGAAACATGAATGTTCAGGCAGTCCTACGTATCCCATAAGGATGGGAATCAAGCCGTACGTAGTTCTTTGAAGTGCAGTTTAACGTCATGCAGGACGAAAAAGAGAAAGGGGGAGCGTAAAGCATCCCCAAACGTGGGGGGCGTACAGTGTGGCGAGCAAACCGACGTGAATGAGGTCATAGCCCTGCGTTCACACCATACGCCGCATACCCAGAGGCAACTGGGCCAAGGGCCCGAGATGGGATGGAAATTCCCAAAGGATGGGGCTGGGACTGAAGCATGAATGTTCAGGCGGTCCTACGTATCCCATAAGGATGGGAATCAAGCCGCACGTAGTTCTTAAGGTGCAGTTTAGCGTCATGCAGGATGAAGTACAGTTTAACGTCATGTTGGACGACAAAAAGGAGATCTTAGTTTAAGGTCGTAGATCTCGGACCATAGGAACCTCAGAGTACGCCACTTCGTGGTCCTATCCCCTGGATATGAGAAGATGCACTGAGGGATAGTGTCAAGAGCGCCGAGATTTGGCCTGGTCAGAATGGGAAGTGGAAGAATGTGAATCATGCGGCCATTCACTCAAGGACTGGGGGCACCAGCGTGAAGATATGAGAGTACTGCCGACCGTGGCGGAAAAGCAGCATCAATATCGCACTGACCGTTGATGGAATGAGGCAGCAAACGAGCATCGACCGCTCAATCACATGATTCATATCGACTTTCTGACCAAGGACCTTGGGGGTGCCAGCCCGGATCGGTGGGAGAGCACTGAGGCATTGTGTCCAGACCGCTCACGGGGGTCCCTCCCAGGGCGTAGGTGATGGGTCCGAATGAAGGGGGGCATGAAGCCTGGAAAGCGGAAGGAGCCTGACCAAGCTGAACCCGACCCTCCTGACAATAGACCAGATTACTCTTGACACCGGTGGACCACTGCAAGGGGTCAAGGGACACGCCTTGAGGGTGACCCGAAGGTGGAGGATTCCCCAGAGAAGGGGGAATCTCTAAGAGGTGGGGGGCTGGACCCGAAGTTTCAAACATCTGGGCATTCCTACGTATCCCATAAGGATGGGAATCAAGCCACACGTAGTTCTTGAAGCGCAGTTTAGCGTCATACAGGACGAATGCTGAACAGTTTAACGTCTTGTAGCTTGGACGAAGTACAGTTTAACGTCATGTTGGACGAAACACATGGCAGTTTAACGTCTTGCAGTGCGGACGAAGTACAGTTTAACGTCATGTTGGACGAATGCAGTTTAACGTCATGCGGGACGAACTGCAGTTTAACGTCATGCGGGACGAACTGCGCTTAGGCAAAGTACTGCTTGAGGAACCTAGCGTTGGTGGGAGGAGTGACACGCTCACCATCCATAGTTGCTAGGGAGTACACGCCATTGGGATAGACCTTGTGGATGAAAAAAGGTCCCTCCCACTTGGGCTCCAACTTGGGTGGCTTCCTGCCGGGGATCATTGGCGCTCTCAGAGCCAGTACTAGGTCACCCTACAGGAAGGAGCGGAGGCGAACCTTCTTATTGAAAGCTCGAGCCATTCTGCTTTGATGCCTCTCCAAGTTGTGCAAAGCGCGAAGCCTATTCTCATCCAGTGCTTCCAACTCGACTAGACGGGCTTCAGCAGCTCTGTCCGGTGCTTGCTGGTCGTAGACCGCAGTGCGCAAGGACGGTAACTGGATATCGATGGGCAGGACGGCCTCAGCTCCATACACCAGGGAATAAGGGGTCATCTGGGTGGAATTGCGAGTCGTCGTCCGATAAGCCCAGAGGGCATTGGGGAGCTTGTCCGGCCAACTCTTCTTGTTCTGACCAACCATCTTTTGCAGAATGTTAGAGAGGGTCTTGTTAAACGCCTCAATCTGTCCATTCGCCTGCGCATGATAGCGAGATGTATGGTTCGAGCGAATGTTGTACTTGGCGTACAAGTTCTTCAACTCGGCTGCTCGGAAATTGGCTCCGTTATCCGTGAGGATGGCGTGAGGCACTCCAAATCGATGAATGATGTTGGAGGTCACGAATTCAGCGATCGTCCAGGATTTGACCTCTCTGAGCGGGATCGCCTCTGCCCATTTGGAGAAGAAGTCCGTGGCGGTCAGAATGAACCGGCACTGGCGAGCCGTCGCCGGCGGGTAAGGTCCCACAACGTCCGGACCCCAGACTGCAAAGGGCCAAGAATACCTGGTGGTATGGAGAGGCTCCAGCGGCCGATGCACAAAGTTCGCATGAACCTGGCACGCATGGTACCTCCTGGCATACTCGCTGCAGTCATGGATCATGGAGGGCCAGAAGTATCCCAACCTCCGAATCTGGTGGGACAGCTTCGGCCCAGTCTGGTGGGCACCACATGAACCAGCATGAACCTCTTGCATGACTTGTGGGATCTCAACTCCTTGAATACAACGAAGGAGAACACCATCAAATCCGTGCCTATAGAGGATCTGCTCCAAGCCGGGACTGCTCTGAAGGACAAACTGCGATGTGCGGCGTCGAACTCGCTCGCGCTCGGCCCGATCCGACGGAAGAATGCCATGTTGGAGGTACTCAACCAAAGGCGCCCCCCAATCAGGGGCTGATTCGACTGCCACATCTGGGGTACTCGGGGCTCCAGGCACAGGGGCAACCGTGGTGAGATTACTTACCGACGGGCCGCGATCTCCCTCCTGGATAACGGGAGCGATGAGCCTGTGGTGCGTCACGCGGATGATCAGGTTGTCCTGTTCAGGCTCTGCGAGTGACGCAGCAAGGCTGGCCAAAGCATCTGCTTGACCGTTCTGCGACCGAGGAATATGGACAATTTCTGGCCGAGAAGGGAACTGGGCCATCAGAAGGAGGGTGCACTCCAGCAACTGACAACATAGTCGCCATTGATCTGCTTAACGACCAGCTCAGAGTCCCCTTTCACACACAGACGGGGCACGTCGATCTCGAGAGCTAACTCGAGGCCGGTGATGAGGGCATGGTATTCCGCCTCATTGTTGGTACAGCCCTCTGACAACAGGAAAGAGTATGGAAGCACGGCTTGCTCCGGGGAAATGAAGATGATACCCAAGCCCACTCTGTTGAGCTTAGGATTATCGAGCCTTCTGCCGGTGGGGCTCCGGGAGGCACCGTCAAAGTGCATCTGCCAACACGGATCGGCATGATCGACCGAGAGAATGTCCTCATCAGGAAAGCCTAGATCCAGCGGCTGATCCGCGGAGGTCGGGTGAGCAGCCAGAAAGTCTGCCAATGCTTTCCCTTTGATGGCCTTCTGAGACACATACCTGATGTCGAACTACTGGAGAATCATAGCCCACTGTGCCAGACGGCCAGTCAACATAGGTCAGCTCAGGATATACTTCAACGGGTCTACCCGAGAGACCAACTGCACCTCGTGGTGCTGCAAGTAGTGCCGTAATTTCTATACGGAAAATACGAGCGCCAGGCAGCTCTTCTCGATGGGGGAATACCAAACTTCTGCATCGAGGAGCATGCGACTGAGGTAATAGAGGCTATTCTCTGTTCCCTCGTTGTTCTTCTGGGCGAGAAGGGCACCAAGGGACCGTTCCAGGGCGGTCACATAAAGGACCAGCGGCTTCCCAGATACAGGCGGCATCAGAACCGGAGGTTGGAGCAGGTACTGCTTGATTTCCTCGAAAGCGGTCTGACACTCTTTATCCCATACATAGGTGGCACCTTTCTTCATGAGCTGAGAAAAGGGCTTACACTTGCCGGCCAGATTCACAATGAACCGGCGTATATAGGCTAAGTGGCCTTGGAACCCTTGCAGTTCCCGGATGTTACCTGGGGGAGGCATCTGGCTAATCGCCCTGATCTTCTCTGGGTCGATCTCAATACCCCGGTATCTTACCACAAATCCAAGGAACTTTCCGGAGGTGACCCCGAAGGCACACTTCAACGGGTTCACCTTCAGGCAGCGAGACCTGTGGAAGCCGAACACTTTCTCAAGATCTTTGAGATGGTCCTGATGTTGGCGCGATTTGACCACCAAGTCGTCGACGTAGCATTCCACCAGTGTGCCGAGGATTGGCTTGAATATGCGGTGCATCGCCCGTTGATAGGTGGCACCCGCATTCTTCAGGCCGAAGGGCATGACCTGGTAACAAAAAATACCTTGGGGGGCCCTGAAGGCAGTGGACTCCTCATCCTCAGGGGCCATCCGGATTTGGTTGTATCCTGAGTATCCATCCATGAAGGAGAGGGCTTGGAACCCCGCCGTGGCGTCAATCAACAGCTCTGTCACTAGAAGGGGAAAATCATCTTTCGGACAGTGGCGGTTGTGATCGCGGAAGTCGATACAGACTCTGATCTGTCCGTTCTTCTTCCTGACCGGCACAATGTTGGCCAGCCATCTGGGGTACTGAACTTCCCTCACGAAGTTGGCTTTGATAAGCTTGTCAACCTCGGCCTCAACCATGGCACCGTGGAGTGGGTGCATCTTCCTGGGAGGCTGGTTGAACCCGTGATGGTTCGCCGGGAGACCAAGGCGGTGGACGGCTACCTGGGGATCTAGCCCCGGCATCTCGTCATAGCCCCAAGCAAACACATCGCGGTGCTGCCTGAGAAAGTCCACGTACTGCTGCCGCTCCTCAGAGGGCATGGCGGCACTGACCAATGTGGGTCTTGGATCTGCTTCGGTTCCAAGATTCACCTGTACTAACTCATCGACCGTGGCGGAGACGCCCTCCTCAAAGGCTGGGGGTGCATCTTCAACGTCCTCTCCACTCAGGGAGGGATCGTCCACGGGAGAGACTGCGTTGGGAACTGCATTGGAGCTACCAGATCCTGCTAGGCCGCTGGTGCTGGCCCGGGCGGTCGCGGCCATCTCGTCAGGAGACTCACAGGCCGTCGAGACCATGGCTACGTCCAACCGTTGAATCGGGAGGACGTAAGCGTCATCCAAACTTGCCCAGGGATCACTTGCAACAGCGACAGGCTCAACCTCACCTTCCAGGATCTGCTTATCCTTGCTCTTGTAACAGTCCGCGTCCAGATAGCGGGCTTCACATGAGGCAAAAGGAGAGGCATCTCCTTGAACCATGCCTACTTGACCATTGAGGGAGTATTTAAGGCATTGGTGGTATGACGAGGGAACCGCCGCATGAAGGTGGGGCCATGGTCTACCCATCAATGCGTTATACGCAGTGTCCTGAGAGACCACCATGAATTCGGTGTTGGCAACCAAGTCACCGAACTGGGCCTTCAAGCGTATCTTGCCGACCGGGGTTTGCTCGGTGCGGTCATACCCCTGGATCCTGAGGTCGGAGGGAATCAAGTTATCCTCAGACAACCCCAATCTCCGGAGCGTCCGAGTTGGAATCAGGTTAATCCCAGACCCCGTGTCGACAAGACAGCGCCGGACTTCAAGGCCATTGAACTGGCCTGTGACATACAGCGGACGGATGTGCCCCTGTATAGGAGGGTCTTCATCCTTACCAGAGAACGAGATAACTGCCTGACACTCGGCGTCCTCAATCGTTTCGGCGTGAAAGGCCACTGCAGCCGCAACCTCCGTCTCAATGTGGAGGGGGATTTTCAGGGCTTCAGCGAGCGCCTCGCGCATTTCAGGTGACATGCGCAGAGCCTCTAGGATGGAGAGCCTTGCTGGGATGTCGGCCAAGTGCTTCAGGACATCATACTTTCTTGCCAAGCGCGAGCCCCTGTTTGCAGGAGGTTGCTCTGCGGTTGGAGGCATGATGGGCCTTGCTGATTGGACCGGCGGCCGACTGGTGCTTGGCGCATCCCGCTGTTCACTGGTCGAAGCCCGGGAAGTAGTCACCGTATTGGGGTCAGGAGGCCGGGATGGACTCGTGGCAGGGCGGAGCTGATCGCAACGCGGCTGAGGCGGTTCTGCCTGGTCCCACACCACAAACGGTGGCGGAGGCGAATCCGTCATCCCCGGATGGGGGGCTGCGCGCGCTGAGCTCGGTTTTGAGCCTGCTTCCTAGTCTCAGTGGCGTGCACGGCCTAGCTGGAGGTACCAACTGCTGTGCCCCGACGACTCCTGTTGTTGTGGTTCCTCCGACGGTGGCGACGACCGGGGACACTAGGGAGTTCCACCTGGTGTTCTTCAACGTCGGGAACCGAAAAAGGGATTTACCAGCTCGACGGTATTAACCGAAGCGTACCCAACACTGTCATCGGACCAATCATCCATCACTGGGCGGATCCGAGGAGGGACTCCCATCTCCAGGGGCATGAAATCGCCGAGAGTGCGGGATAGTGGTGGAACTGGCGGGGCGCGGTCTTCCTTCTTGCGCCGCCACCGTTTGCTCTTCTCGGAAGAGGCAGGCTGGGATGACGATGCCGAAGCGGCACCCGCAGACTCTGGGGGCTTAGGCTGATTCAAGCGCGCACGGATGATTCCATGGGTGCGAATGGTCATCTTGCGGGCCATCCAGTTATTATACTTCTGGGACCCGCGGTCGGAGACCAGCTGCCATTCGTCCTCGTTGCCACTATCGTCATCTGATCCCACGAACACGCCCGCCACTTGTGTCGGAGCTGGGCCCAACCTGATTATATTGTTGTTAATCTGGTCTTGGAGCCAGTCCTTAAACACGTAGCACCGCCGGATGGTGTGCCCCAGGGCCCGATGGTAAGGGCAGTAGCGGGGGTTATCCGTGAGATGCGCCTCCTCTGGCCTCCAACACTCAGGCAGTCGCACAATCCTCTGCTCCAGGGCGCTCCGGAAATAACCGGGGACCTGATCCTCGTGAAATGAGTAAGTCAGGTATCGCGGGCCCCTGGGAGCGTGGTCTTGACGAGGGGCTGGAGGGGCCTGCCGAGGAGGTGGACCCTGATTATCTCGCCTGGGTTGTGGCGGTACATTACGCGGAGGGGCCGGCCGGTACTGGGGATGCCACTGCTGGGCCGGGAACTGAGCCCGTGGAGGCGGATTCCTGTGAGGCTGCGGATCTGGCCTCACCGGCAGTAGCTCCAACTGCCTGGGGGCCTCTACCTGAGAAACAGCAGCGGGCTCAGCCCTGCTGACTCTCCTTGCAGGAATCATAGGGGGCAGCGGGTGTGCCTGACTGGCCTGTTGCAGGGCTTCCTCAAGACGTTGAGCTTTGTCTGAGAAGTCCCTGAACCCTCCGGGGTAATTCTGGGTGATCAAGGAAGGGACCAGCTCGGTCTTGATGTTCCCGACGCACATTTTCAGCAACTACTCCTGAGTCAATGGCATGTCAAGGGAATACGTGAGACCCTTCCATCGGGCGACGAAATCCGCGACTCGCTCATCAGGCCTCTGCTTGCACTTGAAGAGGTCTGCGATACTCGTCTTCTGGGTCGTGGAACTGAACTGGTAGAGGAATTGTCTACGGAGGTCCTCCCAGCTAGTTATCGACCCGACGAAGAGCTGGCTGTACCAGACAAATGCTGGCCCTTCCAGTGTCTGGACAAAGCAGCGAAGCTTAGCAGCCTCCTGCTGCACCGGAGTCCCCAACATAGGCCCGCACCTTGAGTTGAAATGGGACAAATGCTGTGGCGGATCTCCGGTCCCGTTGAAGGGGGTGAAAGTGGGGTTCCCGAATCCCGGAGGTGCCGACATGTCATCCACCCATGCTGGGTATGGCTTGCCGTCCGGTGGGATCGCCACTTGCCGAGTCTCCAAAGCTTCCAAGCGAGCGATGAGTGCCGCCATCGGATCGTCCGGACATGGGTTCCAGTCCTGGCGAGGATCTCTAACCATGAGCGCATCGCATGGCCCTTCAATCGGGTCGTCGACCGGGTCGTCGAACACGGCAGCTCGTGGGATGGCGGGCGGAGCGGCCCTTGGGGCAGCGGGAGGAATCCGAGCGGGGTCTCTCAGGTAGTCACGCCGCTCGGGAGGGTGCGGTGAAACATACCGCGCCCTCTTGCCATAGGCAATGGCCTCTCTCCTGTCGGCGAACACGGCATAATCACGGTTGCCCGGGAGAGCCTCATCGAGGGGTGGTTGTTCCTGTCCCTGCTGTCCCGGCCTAGGATCACCGTAGTCAGGCCGCTGCTCTGCAGCGCGCTCGGCGAGGAGCTGGTCAACTAGCTTCTTATTCTCGGCGAGCTGTTGACGTAGCGTAACCTTCTCGGGATCCTCATCTGCCCTCTGCATGGAGGTAGATGGGTCGGCGGGCTTTACAGCCCCGCCGTGCTCTTTACCTTTGCTGACATTTCGGCTCAACGTCAGTGCTTCAGTGGGCGTGGGGAGACCCAGGAGGTTCCTCTGGTGACGAGTAACTCTCACTGATGGATCCAACAACGGCTTGTCTTCGGGGGGAGAGCCCCCGTCAAGAAGTTCCAAGTCGTTCCCCTCTCCCGACAGGTCAGCCATATTGACCGTTTCCGTCCCTGGGGATGTACCCTCAGGGCCGCCCAACGAGTCGGGCTGTCGGCGAATCGTACTGAAGCATAGGGCAGCGTACTGCCCCCATCCACGGATATACACGTGGGGGGTGGCTTCCTCGATAACCTTGCGGAGTACTTGAAAACACTCAACGCATCGTTGTTGGAGGGCCTCGTGATGCCCAAATGACCCGGGGTGCCGAACCGTGGGGAGCGTGGCCAGGTCAATTTGACGGCACTGCTCACCAATATCCTCCAGGTGCACTTGACTCCCGGGATATGGCATTTGTAGGCGGGAGTGAGTCTCCCGGAGAGTTCGGCGGAAGCATTCGAACTCATCCAGGGTGAGTGATTCGGGTGCATCAAAGTCTGGTCCTGCGACTGGCTAGAACTTCTCAGGGAAGTGGCTCTCTGCAAGGACGGTCCAGAAGCTCCACGACTCAAACTCGGGACCCAGGTCTCCTTGGTCCTCCTCAACGACTGGGAATGGACGGGGAACCGGAAGTGGTGCCGAGGCAGGCCGCCGGGCCGACGGGCTGGCCGGCGGTGAATACGGCGAGCAGGCTGATTGGACTCCATATCCCAGGCCGCCCTCTGAGGGTGGCGGTGCCCTAGCTACCACATCACGATAGGATGGGCCGGCGAGCAAACATCCTGCCATAGCGTCGGTGCTCGCCGAGGGTACACTAGATCGTGGTTCGACCGTCGGTCCCCAGAAAAGATCTTCGGCTTCTCCGATCGAGGCAGAAGGCGTTTCCGGAGGGGCCGGTACCAACCGCAAGCTTGATCCTTGGGGGTCTACCAGGCCCTTGCTACTCCGGATATACCTTCGGAGAGAAGCGGGGATCATATCGATCTCGCTCTCGGGAAGTACGAGGCTGACGTGCCGCATTCCTACCCCTTCCCCTGACTGGCGGGACCGGGGGGAGGGCTCTGTCGCCGAATCATACTCCGCCTCTGTATCAGAGAAACGAACCGGTCATATCTCTGTCCGGAATTCCCTAACATTCTTCCCTCGACGTCGACGCCTCGCCTTCCTGCCCCTGGGTGGTTCTTCGGGGCATGGCTGATCTCTGTCCTGGCGTCCTCTGGCCGCACTGGTGTTGGGGCCAAGAGGACTGGAAACCAAGGTGCGAGGCGCACCGGGACAGATATCAAAGGGGACACGGGGAGAGATGATTCCGGGCAGGCCTCCGGGCCGGGTCGGGAGGTGGGATGACCCATGCCTCTTAGATCGGCCACACGGAGTAGACCCTGTTGGTGAATAGCGCTACCGCGAGGTGGTCCGCGGTGGCTATTTCCTGTACCAGCAACCGGGAGAGTCAACCCAACCTGCCTTTGGGGCGGTCGGGGCCTCGATCCAGGTCGGGCAGAGAAGTGCCCCTGCTCAGGATGCGCAGGGGCCCGGTGACTGGAGCCAGCAGTGGCTTGAGCCAACGCGGCCGCTGTTGCTAGGGCCCCAAGGTGGGAATCCTCTTCCGCTCGTGCCCGACGTTGGCGTCGGGACAGACGAGTCGGGATGAGCGGCGCGGGCAGGTGGAGAGCCTGTTCTTCGACTTGAGAGGCCTGGCGGCGATGTCGTCGTGGCCTGACAGGAGCCCTTAACGCGGATCCCTGGATCGAATCTCGGATAAGGTGGTCCCGGGCATCTTCCACCTCATCTTCATAGGGGAGGGAGTTGTTGGAGCGCTCCAGGGATAAACTCCCGAAGCGGTTGGACGTCGGGGTAGGCTGCGATGCCTCCCTGCGCGGCCCTCGGGGGCGGCATCGGTGGCGAGGTACAGCTTCCTCGAGGTCTAGGCGAGCCATGTCCCTGGTGGGGATGACTCCCTCTTCCTCGTATCTCCGCACCAAGTTGTTGATCACCCTTCTTTGGATGACCTCCGAGGGGGAGAGAGGGCGTGGTTGCCCCGCAGCTGCGGCTGCTGGGATGGCTGTGGAACGGGCAGGACCGCGCGGAGTAGCCGTGTCGGTGTTTCCCCTACCCCTACGCCAGTGGGCGGGTGGCGATCGGGCACTGGAGTGGGCGACTTGATTCCTGAAAGTAGGGAGAAAAACCCATTAACACTGACAGGAAAAGGAATCGACAACCAACCACCAGTGCCACGATGCCTTCCGTGGGGGGAACCCAGGCCATCGACGTCGTGAGACGGAGTGCCCGATTTCCCTTCCCCAGCCCCTAGCGGGTTCCGTGCCCCAGCGTTGAATGCTTGGCCGGGCAACATTCTGGTCTTCCAACACCTCTGAAAGCAATCGGTCTTCGTATTGAGGAGAAGAGATTCACGTCGGGTTCACCATTTTTCTGTTTCGGTGCGGATGTGCGTCGGGTTTCTGTTCCGACGTTGTTCCGCCAGGACGCGTTCGCGCGTGCGCCCGTCGACCCGAGGGGATGGTTGCACGGCTCGTGGCCCCGCAGTCCCGCTTTCCAAAGGCGGGCGGCATCCGTCCCTTATTCAGGGGCGTCTGCTCCTTGATCGAAACCGGGATGATGGGATGTCGGCTCCTCCTTCCGTGGACGTCTCCTCGGAACTCGTCGCCTAATCCGGGTCTCCCTCATAGATTTAAGACGTGCTCGTGAATCTCGTTCCCGGCGCCATATCTTCGTGGACACCGGTTAATTACGCTGCTTCCGCCCGGACGCTCCAAGGGGTCTGGTCGGGGCAGCAACCTACGGTGAGGAGACCGGATAGCTCTGGGTGTCGGGGGCGTGTCTTGACACTGCGGCTCTGCATGTCTGCCTTCCGTCCCTAATAGGGCTTCTCGAAGGCGTGATGGCCTGAGGCATCCTGCGCTGGGTGCGGGGAACTGCGTTACCTGAGGTTTTCCTCAGCTTCCCATGTTTAACACGGGGTATGCCGCGAGTTTAACGTCCAGCGGGGACGGCATCGGACTGATCAACACGAGGAGTGGATCAGATGACAGAACCCCTTGCGGGGAACCTCCGACGCTGGGGCCAGCACATGGGCGGCTTCCCGAGTATAGTGGAGTGGAATGAAATGGCATGACCCCACCGGGATGTGGCGGCCCGGGTAAGGATCAGGATGGATGATGGAGTGAAGATCTTGGACCTCGTAGAGGCTTCCTACGTACCGCGCGTTAGCACGGATCAAAGTCAGCGTAGTTCGGATATACAGTTTAACGTCATGCTGGACGATGGCAAGCCGACTCACGAAGAGGTCGAGGCTATCGGGCGGAGGATTGAACCGAACCACCTCGCACAGAGGGGGATGGGACGGCCGGGTGGATCACAGTTTAACGTCATGCTGGACGTTGGCAAGCCGACTCACGAGGAGGTCTAGGCTGTGGGGAAGCACAATGGAGATACACACGTGCAGTCTCCCACAAGGGCGGATTCATAGGTGAATCGACGCAAATGTGAACCCGGGAGGGGTCCACTGAAGGACGAACCGACGTGAATACGACCGGGACGACCAGGCGGTGGGCTTGAACCTCAAAGAGGCTTCCTACGTACCCTGTTTAGGAGACAGGGATCAAAGTCCACGTAGTTCGTTCGAAAATACCCTACCCCCGTGGGAGAAGGCCACTCCAATCCCGTCATCCCTGCAGAGACGAGCGGGTGGGGGCCACATCCAAACCGGGAGGGGGACCCTGCGTGCAAGGCATGGGATCGGGTGATGCAGACGGTTTAACGTCTTGTCGGACGAAGTACAGTTTAACGTCATGTGTTAAGGACGAAGCGGACGGTTTAACGTCTTGCCGGATGAAGCACAGTTTAACGTCGTGTGTTGAGGACGAAGATGCTCGGCAGTTTAACGTCTTGTAGCGCGGACGTAGTACAGTTTAACGTCATGTTGGACGGATGCAGTTTAATGTCATGCGGGACGATGGCTGAACAGTTTAACGTCTTGTAGCTCGGACGAAGTACAGTTTAACGTCATCCTGGACGGATTCAGTTTAACGTCATGCGGGATGAACTGCATTTTAACGTCGTGCGGGACGATGGCAAGCCGACTCACGAGGAGGTCGAGGCTGCCAGTGGGTCCGTGTCACTTCGCATGAGCCTGGAGGGCCGTACGGGAAGACAACGCACAGCGCGGGCACCCGGGATGAAGATCATCGGGCGCCACGAAGGCGGGTACCCTCAGGGGGGTCAAAGGGGGCGACCCTGGCGGTTTGCGCGCAAAAGAAGTGCATTGGCGCGCAAAACCGTGGGTCGGCGCGCAAAATGGCGGGCTGGCGCACAATTGGGCCAGCGCTTTGCGCGCGGAAGAGGGAGATTGCGCGCACCGGGCTTCGGATAGCGTGCGGGGGCAACGGCTCATTCTTTAACGAATGGCCTCTTTGAAAGAAGGGGGGTGCGCGCAATCGGTCCGGATTGCGCGCACCCGGGGGCAATTACGCGCAAGCGGCTTCTTTTGCGCGCGAAGGCCTTTGGGTTAAGGGTGGTTTCAAAGAAAAGGAGCCAAGGTGATTGCGCGCGAAGGTGAACCCCGAGGCTTTCTTGCGCGAAAGAAAAGAGGTTACCTGAAGATCGCCATTGCGCGTGGAAGCGGTTGGATTGCGCGAACGAGCGACTCTTCGAATTCCGGCCACCTCAAAACGTCGGGGGTCGCCTCATATTTATAGGCAACCCCGAGAGCGGAATTCCCTTCGCGGGCGCGGAATTCGCTTCGCGGGCGCGGAATTCCCTTCGCGGGCGCAGAATCAGGACCCGGCGCGCAAGGGAGTCGCGGGAGCTCAGGGCGCGCAAAATTGCGCGCCGGCCCTGCGGATTGCGCGCATCCCGGGAGGATTGCACGCCGCGACTCAACTTTGCGCGCGGGACTCTAAAATTCCGCGCAAGACCTCCGGGCTCTCTGGAACAGGCTTCTGACTCCAAATATCACTTCGCTTTCCGCATCCGGAACTTCGTTTGGGGATCAACGGACTTTTCCGGCGTCTACAGCCGGAATTTCTGAGCAGATGGTCGTCTAGGACCAATACCTTTCACCTTCATCACAGGGAGGTGGGCATTAGCCTGTGGGATGTCCACCATATTTCTGGGGTTCCGATCTTGGGGGCCGTGTATGATGAGTTCCTCCCCGTCATCAGTGTGTGGGAGGATATAGAGAAAATGTCGCGACTGGCGTCAGCGCTGATGGCACTCGTCCCTGGAGAGGACAAGGAGGCAGTGAGGGATGTCCACTTTAGAAGATGGTTCAAATGCTTCCTGAATTTCCCAAAGAATCGAGAGTTCCCTTCGAGGCCTCGAACTTGTCCGAGGGTGGCCCAACGAGGCAGGGGGCACTCATATTGGCGGGTCTTGGAGGACAGCCAATGGAAGACTTGGGGTTTCAGTTTCAGCACTGAACAATAGCCGATAGTTAGGCTGGCGGCATTCATCGCGGCTCTCATCTGCGGTTGGATCCTACCAGTGAGGGATACAAGCATGGGGGTGTGGCCCAGCTCGTTTATTATGGCGTCCATGTTGGCCATGGGCAGCAGATCAATCTGGGGATTCCAATGCTCGCCAAACTGTACAGAATGCTGCGGAACATTAGCGAGGGAAAGAAGCCTCCAAGGATATGCAGGCCCTTCCACCTCTTGTATGGGTGGATCGCAGCGCACGTCAGGGGGATTTACGAGTATCCAAACCCTATTTCTCCACCGGGATCAAATTTCTGCCCCTCCATCCTGAATTCGGTCGGGAGCTTTCTGTTCAAACTAGTCGTGCCTATGGTGCTGAATTGGGTGTGGAGGGCGGATGAATTTAATTTCCACCCCTTCCCATTGCCGACGGGGATATTGACTGAAGACAGGCGGGGATCGGAAGAACATCGGGCTTACCTCCTGGCCTTTTGAGGTGGAGTTTTGGTGGCACAAGTAGATCGTGAGCCACTCTGCGAACTGTTCACCCCGCATCGGTTTGCGAGGTAGTTCCGGTGCCTCCAGTGGCTGAACCCGCAGGTCTACTAGGAGGTGCGTCACGAGGAGCACCCGTGCGTGATGAGGCAGCTGTGGCTCATGTTCAAATGGGAAGATGGGAAGATGCGAATTGCATTGCCTCTATCCACCACCTCTTTCGGATTGGTGAAAGAGTATGCCATTAGTTGGGAGGATTCCTACCTAGGGGAAATGCTGAACCAACCGACTATTCGGGTCAGTGATGGTGGGCCTCCTCTATCTCGAGGTCGGGGTTGGAGGGAAGCTAGGGCTGCTCATGGTGGCGGGGCTGCCGTGGCGGCGAGAACCGCACCGGCTGAGGGTGTGGCAGCAGTGGCGGATCCGGTGATTCCAGAAGAGCAGGTCCATCCGGAGGGGAATCCACCGAGGGGATTTCGTAGGATATCTACTCAGGCTCCGGGGAAGCACCTGCGTCATATCGACATGGCAGAGGATGTCGTCTTCCCGGATTCCTGGGACATTTGGGTTGTCAACCGGTAATTCCTCATCCCACCTGAGATATGGGCCCACCTGAATCACCTCGGGATGGAACTACCAGGCATAGGCCCAGTATGGGCCGGCTTCATGGTGTCTCCGGGGGAGGCAGAGCAATAACTAGATGAGCTGGAGGATTACGTCCACTCCAGTGGTGTCCCTCGCCCAATGACAGACCGGGTGAGGGTACTGCTGAATCGAACGGTCCCCCCACAGTTATCGGTTGCTGACCTGAGGGAGCGCTTCCCCCTGCCGAAAGAATCAGAGGACTCCTCTCGGGAGGATGAGGCTGGGGGAGGGAGCCCGTTGGAGTAGGGCAAGGTCGGAGATCAGGGCTTAGATTCCGACGATTTCATAGAGGCTCTCGAGGTAGCATTCCAAACCTTATGGTCCATTCTCGGGCCGCTATAGACTTCTCACCGATGTTTGAGCCATGCAAGAGGAACTTGTTCGCAAGCCTCGTTCTCACCCCTCGGCGGGTGATGATGCGCGGCCTTCCGAACCCACACCTATGGCTGTATCCAGTTCCGCGTCTGGTGGGACCAAAGCACCCGAGGTGGCTCCTCCGGAATCTCTAGAGCTTCCAACAGTATACGGAGGGCCTCACCTCGGGGTCCCATCAGTATCGGCTCAAGAGCAGCTCCAGGAGGTCGATCTCCGTAAGTTTCATCTACTGACTTCCTTGTCGTCATATGTAGACTGTCCCAACTAACGTTTCTTTCCCCCTTTGTTGTACAGTTCTCCGACTTGCGTGGGCTGCTGCGGCAAGACTGGTCGGGATGTCTAGGGGTGTCCCTCCTAGGGGCATGCTGGTTATGGTGGCAATGGTCCCCCAATCTCCTCAAGCTGCAACACAAATCATCACCGGCAGGACCACCAGCAGGGTCGTGCCTGAGGTCATCGAGGGGGAATCTGATGAAGAGGATCGGTCGGCCAGCCCTACTCCTGTCGTGCCTTCTTTGACGCCAGATGCCGTGCCAGATTCAACGCTAGATGCAGATCCCGCCGAGGACTTCCTGCAGGCGTATCCTGCGTACGAGCCTGCCAATCGCGCAGACTGGGACGAAACGGCCTCCGATGAGGATGATAGCAGCATAGTCCCCCGCCGGTCATGGATGCTAATCACACGATTTATCAAGGACACCCCCAAAACGATATGGCTAGCCGAAATGGACAGACTCCGCTCGCGGTTGAACGAATTGTGTGCTGGGGGAGTAAACGCCCAACGTCCTCACGCGCTCATCCGAGATCTTATGACCGAAAAGATCTGAGAGCATGATCGTGGACTCAGCGTTGGCTGGAAGTTGAGGAAGGAGACAAACATCAAGAAGCTCCAGGAGGCTGAAAGCAAGGTCTAACAGCTACAGACCCGGGCAGATGAGCACTCAGCCTCCCTGAATGCGCAATCTGAGCTGGTCTCCCAGTTGAAGGCCCAGCTGGCAGAGATAGAAGAGCATATGAGGCAGGACTCTGGAAAGATGGCTGCAGTTCAAGCTGGTGTAGAGTGGGACAAATACAAGGCTAACGAATTGCACCCCGCCGCTGCTGAGGAGGAACGGGATCTGAGTCAGCGGTAGCAAGCCTTGGACGCCATAAGCCAACGAGTTGCGGAGCTGCAACGCTCTTTTGACGGGGTCAACCCGTCCATGGGGGGGGGGGGGTCAACCCCCGGGTATTGTAACAAACAAAAAAACTTTTATTGGTACTTTCGTGATTCAATTATTCTTTCTTTGTTTTGAATACCGTAGCGCGCATGATTTCCTCTGTTTGAATCACCTTGTTACATCCCTACAATGTTTGCGGGACATTCGGTGACAATTCCCCAAGCCCACGTGGGTCGAGCCCGATGTGAGAAACAGGAGATAGTTACCCTCCCATCCCTCCTATCATAGGAGTGGGGACCATGCTCCGGGAATCCGGGATTCGGATTACCAGTCCAGATTTATGAAAGATGGGAGAGGCTTGATCGGAGAGGGAACTTTCAGGATAGCCGAGTTACCGTTTCTTCAGGGTGCTCTTATGCACGAACGGGGCAATGCCAGGGGCACTAAAATCGGTCCATACAGATGAAAATGGCAAGTGTGAATCACGATACCCAGGATTCGGAACACTGTGGGGATGGCGTGACAATAAGGGACAACCGTTAACCTTGGAGGAGAAATGGTATCCTTACTGCTTTAGCCTCTAATGGGGACAACAAATGAGGGTTGACCGTTCACCATGTTCAAAACATGGGACCATGTCACAAATTTTGTCAATCAATCCTTTGGGATGTTGGCCCAGGATAGTTGGCGGACCATAGGTCAAACATCCATACTGTTAGGGGGTCCTTCCAAACATGACCAGTCTTCCGGAACGTTGGCCCCGGACGGTAGGTGAGCTGATGCGGCATGAGACCAGGCCGTTAGGGGGTTCCTTTAGACATGAAAGAGGACGAGGGTCTGAATAAGGGGCACGCAAAGTGTGGAATATGGAGTGATGGTTTGTCTGAACAGAATCCAACACTTATGTAATTACACCACCGTGGTGGGAGTACGCCATATGGGCACATTGGTCTGATCATGGATCATTCATTCTTTGGGACAGGGCCTCTCTAGAGAGGGGGCCTGCCACTTCCCAATGGGATATTGGGGCATCCTGAACTTGTTCTGGGCAAAATTGCAGCTACATAGTTCCCCCCGACCGGTCAGGCCAGAGGGCCGGAAATGGGGAGGAACAGGATTTTGCGATTCCTGGGGCTGGACCTAAGGCGAAATGCCTGGGTGTCTCTACGTATCCCATAAGGATGGGAATCATGCATTGAAGACACATGGAATCCTACAGTTTAATGTCATAAGATAAGACATGGAATAAAAGGGAAGATCCCAGGGAGTGTGTGGTGCGGCAGATATGAAACCGACGTGCAGGAGGACGTAGTCCCACATCACACCACGTACACCCGGAGGAAACTTTTCAGGTCGAGGGACCAAGAGTGAGGATTAGGCTGGGCCTGAAGCAGAGTGGTCGGGCGTTACTATGTACCCCATGAGGATGGGAATCAAGCCATACGTAGTTCTGAAAGCGCAGTTTAACGTCATGCGGGATGAGGAGAAGCCCGACTGTGTTGGTACATATCCCGCCAAAACTACTAAGCCTACGTGAGTTGTGCTCGGTGTGGGAAACAAGCAGTAGTGGTGGGAATTTCCCAACACAAAAAGGGGTAAGTTAGGGCAAAGGGACGCTCAGTGAATACCGGCCCAATAACACTAACATGATAATTTAGCGCACCTAGATGCGTGAAGAGAAAGAGATGAGTATGATGGAATTTCACTTGAACATGAGGAAGTGGAAATGTGTGAATCATGGCACTCGAGATTCAGATCACGATAATAGTGGCGTGATGATGGAGGATAACTGTTGAACGTGGCGGAAAACCCAACATCCATATCGCGTTAGCCTAGAATGGGGACAAACAAACGAGGGTTGACCATTGACCATGTTTGAAACATGGGACCATGTCACAAATGTTGTCAAATATCTGTAGGGACGTTGGCCCGAAACGATTGGAGGGCCCTTGGATCCAGCATTCATGGAGATCCCTTAAGCCTAGTATCCATGTTGTCTGAGGGTCCTTTTGGATGTAGAAGAGGATGAGGATCCAAATTGCGAGCTCACGAAGCTTGGTAATGGGATGAGGGGAATGTCCCCATAAAAATCCCAAACTTCGTGCTCTTTATCGAAACACATCGGAATACGACAACGAGACGTATTAGAGAGAGGGAGTAGATTCCTTTCCCATGGGGAGATCTTAGTTTAGGGTCGTAGAATTCAGACCATGGATGGGAGGAGACAAAAAAGGCACATGGGGGAGTAACTCAAGCACCTGGCGTGAATGGGAATTGGGGGTGTGTACGGTGCGATGAACAACCTGACGTGAATGAGGACGTAATCCCATATCACGCCGCCAGACCCCCTTAGGAGAGTTTTTTGGTCAATGGACCGAAAGTGAAAGTTAGGCTGGGCCCGGGGAGAAGTGCCCTGGTGCTCCTACGTATCTAATAAGGATGAGAATCAAGCCTCACGTAGTTATGGATGGACCTTAGACCATAAATGGGTAAAGGAAGCAGGGGACGCATGGCAATAAAACCCGACGTAAAGGAGGGCCTAAGCTCTACTTACAATGCGTTTTCTGGGGAAATGACTGAGTCGAGGGATCAAACACAAAGGTTAGGCTGGGCCCGCGGGGAAGTGCCTGGGTGCTCCTACGTATCTCATAAGGATGAGAATCAATCCATACGTACTTCTGAAAGGTGGCACGGTAAGGTACCAGTGCCAGGGGAAAAGGGGATTGCGGTCGTGGCCCATGCACTAAAAGAAGAGAAATTTGATAAATCGTGTTTGATCTTTAAGTTGAATGTTTATTTTTGTGAAGCAACAAGCCTAGAATAGTAGGCCGTGATATAGCCACAAGGATCAAACCGTGATGGGCGTTGAAAAATGGCATGGCACATGAACAATACCCAACGTGATGTCCTCTACAACGAGGTCACCACAGTGCAGTTCCATTTTTCGTCGTGTGGCCAGGACGATAATGTCACAGTTTAGGGTCATATGATAGGACCAAGCATGCATTTTCTCATCATGCAGTGCATACGTAGCAGAGACGATGCTAGGCGGGGAATGTGCATAGTGTTATAAAACACAATTGACGGAGACATGATCCCACATCACATTGTACTCCATTCAGAAAGGGAGACCTTAGGCCGAGGGGCCTATATAGAGTTAAGAGGTGAAACAGGGGGAGAGACTGGCTCCCTAAATGGGCTGTACCCGAAGACAGGGCGTCTGGGCGGTCCTACGTATCCCATGAGGATGGGAATTAAGCCACACGTAGTTCTGAAGGGTGCCTTTTAATGTCATGTTGGACAAAAAATAGGAGGGCTAACTCTTATAATGGAGGTGTGTGTGGTGCAACTATTGCAAACCCGATGTGAATGAGGACATAATCTCACACTACGCCACACGGTCCCGTAGTCGGGGTCCTGAAGGCAGGACCAGAGAGGTGAATTTGCTAAACTTAAGATGGACCCAAAGACAAGGGGTCTGGGCATTCCTACGTATCCCATTATGATGGGAATCAAGCTGAACGTAGTTCCAGATGAAAATCCTAGTTTATGGTCTTAGAGCTCGGTCCGTGGATGGTGACAACTTCCCGAGTAAGCACAGGTGTCAACAAAATCCCTAAGCCCACGTGAGTTAAACTCGGTGTGGGAAACAAGGGGGGGGAATCCTTATCGCAATACTTGGGGCGTCCATCAAAGGGAAGTCGGCAGAGACCCCCGAAGGACACCTTTGATGCTGCTTGTTCCCCCAACGCGCAGACGTGCACGGCGGAAAAGTACCAAGAGTTCCGAGACTCTACTTGGACATGATGAATTGATGAAGGGTGTGAATTGTGTACCCGACATTTTGGGATTAATGGGTTGGCTTGGAGATAAAGGAAAACCGTTAACCATGGTGGAAATGCAACGTCCATATCGCGTTAGCCTGAGGTGGGAAAAACAAATGAGCATCGACCGCTGACCATATTCGCAACACAGGATTATATCGATTTGTTGTCTGAAACCCTCGGGGGCATTGGCCCGTAACAGTAGGAGAGCCCTTGGGCATAGTATTCAGGCCGTTCTTGGGGGTCCCTCCGGGTACGAAAGATGATGGAAGCCCTGATGTTGGGATACACAAAGCCTGGGAAGTGGGTGAAGACATGTCCGAGTAAATCTTGGAATTCCAGGTAAGAAACTAGAGTACTCTTAGGCACGTTGGTGGACAGCCAAAGGGGGTCGACGAAAGAACTTCGGAAGGAGAGATACATGGTGTGGTCGTTACGAGACCGACGTGAATGAGAAAATAACCTCGCGCCACACCATACACTCCTATAAGAGAGGACCTGGGCTGGGGCCTAGAAATGCCAAGGGGCCTGATGGTTGGGCATTGGTCAGGAAGGCCTGACTGATCTACAATTTAACATCTTACATGAGGACGGGGGTCGGGGGACCCGAGGAGGCCAAGGGGCCTGAGGCAGGGCCACGTAAGGGGAGGCGTATGGCGTGGTAAATTATCCCGATGTGAATGAGGATGTAGTCCCACACCACACCGTACAGCCCTATGGGGAATCGGGGCCGTGGGCCCGATCGCTAGCACCACCCGGGAAGAAATTTGTCACTTCGGGATGGGGTAGAATGAATAACTTCACTCGATGTCTGGGATATCTCTGGGTGGACCCGAAGATCCAGGCGGGGTGTTTACCATGTTCGAAACACAACATTCCCATGGTGACCTGATATGGGAGAAACAAATGAGCGTCGACCGCTGACCAAATTCGCAACGTGGGACTTGTATTGGCTTGTTGCTTGAAAACACTCGGGGGTGTTGGCCCGTATCGTTAGGAGAGCCCTTGGGCGTAGTATCCAGGCCGTTCTTGGGGGTCCCTTCGGGTGTGAAAAATGATGGAATCCCAGTCAAGGAGTGGGTGTAGAATAGCTGTATCCATCCACAAAAGAGGCAAAAATCTCCAGGGGGGATGTGCAGCCGGGTCGAGGCTTGCTGGATGTGAGTTGGGGCAAAAGTGTGCACCCTGCCATGTCTTGACCCGAGGGTAAGATTTTGGCTTTTGGTCTGGGCCAACGGACGAAATGTCCGAGCATTCCTACGTATCCCATTAGGATGGGAATCAAGCCATACGTAGTTCTTGAAGGCCATGCAGTTTAGCATCATACGGTGAGGACGTGGGAGGATAGAAGAACGGGAGTGGGAACATGGTGCGACCCTTAAAATCCATGTGTGAGCGGGGTTGTATGAGCGTGGCTAAGAAATCCTACTCCCTGCTACACAAATATTCTCCAAGGAAACTATTCCCAGGGGGGATAGTGGAAGAGAAAAGCTTGGGGCTGGGCTCAAGATGAGGCGTCCGAGCATTCCTACGTATCCCATCAAAATGGGATTCAAGACACACGTAGTTCTTGAAATGCAGTTTAACGTCATGCGGGATGAGGAGGCATCTCATTTGGGGATATGTAAGGTATGACAAGTAATCTGACATGAATGAGGAAATAACCTCACACCATACCATACAATCCAACAAGAGGGTAAGTCAAGGAAAACCAAGGGGCCTGAGGCCGGACCGCGGTCAGGGAGACCTGACCAGCTTTCAGTTTAACGTCTCACGGTGAAGACAGGGGGCCATGGGCCCAAGGAGGACAAGTGTCCTAAGGCTGAGCCTCAGTCAGGAAGGCCTGACTGACTTGCATTTTAATGTCTTTTAGTAAGGATGGGGGGATATCTTAGTTTAAAGTCATAGATCTCGGACCATTTTGCAGTTTATCGTCTTGCAGGATAAAGATGAAGTTTAAGGTCGTGCAGGACCATAACGTGCAGTTTAAAGTCATGTGGGACCTTTTCGCAGTATAGGGTCGTGCAGGACCCTTTTGCCCTAGGCAAAGTATCCCTTGAGGAATTTGGCATTGGTGGGAGGGGTTATACGCTCTCCATCCATGGTCACCAAGGAGTATGCTCCATTGGGGTAAACCTTATGGATGATATACGGCCCTTCCCATTTGGGTTCTAATTTGGGCGGTTTCCTACCAGGAATCATTGGCGCTCAAAGGGCCAGTACCAGGTCGCCCTATAGAAAAGAGAGGAGACGAACCTTCTTGTTGAAGGCCCTCACTATCTTATCCTGATGCCTTTCCCGATTGTGCAGGGCATGAAGCCGGTTCTCATCCAGTGCTTCTAATTCATCTAGACGGATTTCGACTACCTCATCTGATGTCTGGTGATCATAAACTGCAGTGCATAACTATGGTAGCTATATCTCAATGGGTAGGACGGCCTCAGAACCATACACCAGGGAATATGGGGTCACCTGGGTAGAGTTGCGAGTCGTCGTCCGATAAGCCCAGAGGGCGTTGGGTAGCTTGTCCGGCCAACTTTTCTTGTTCTGACCAACTATCTTCTGCAGATTGTTATAGAGGGTTTTTTTGAACGCCTCGATCTATCTTTTTTCCTGCACGTGGTAGCGAGAGGTATGGTTCGAACGGATGTCGTACTTGGCGTACAATTTCTTCAGTTCAGCCACTCGAAAGTTGGTGCTGTTATCGGTGAGGACGGCGTGAGGGACCCCAAAACGGTGGATAATATTGGAGCTCACAAAGTCAATGATGGAACGGGCCTTGACCTCATTGAGTGGAACTGCCTCTGCCCACATAGAGAAGAAATCTATAGTAGTCAGGATGAACCTATACTGGCGGGCTGTTGCCGGTGGATACGGTCCCACTACATCAAGTCCCCATACCGCAAATGGCCAAGAGTACTTGGTTGGGTGGAGGGGATCTGGTGGCCGATGCAGGAAGTTGGCGTGAACGTGGCACATGTGGCATCTCTTGGCATACCCAATACAATCGTGGATCATAGAGGGCCAGAAGTACCCCAACCTCCTGATTTGATGAGATAGCTTCGGCCCAGCTTGATGGGCGCCACAGGAACCGGTGTGAACCTCTTGCATAACTTGAGGAATCTCTACTCCTTGAATGCAACGGAGGAGGATACCATCGAAAATCCTCTTATAAAGGATATGTTCAAGACTGGGGCCGCTCTGGAGGGTAAATTGCTGCGCGCGGCGTCGAATTCGCTTGCACTCGACCTTGTCGTCTGGGAGGCGACCATTTTAGAGATACTCGACAAAAGGTGCCCTCCAGTCAGGAGTGGCTTCAACCTCTGCATCTGATGAACCTGGGACCCCTGACGTGGAGGGTCCAGCAGTGAGATGACTTACCCGCAGGCCATCATTGTCCTCATGGGTGACGGGGGAAATGACACTCCGGTGTGCCACATGGATGATCAAATCATCTTGCCCGAGTTCTACAAGCCACGCAGCTAAGCCATACTAGGAGTCTGCTTGACCGTTCTGCGACCGTGGGACATGGTTAACCTCTGGTCAAGAAGAGAACTGGGCCATTAGGCGGAGGGTGTACACTAGCAACGATACATGTTCCGGCTTCCTGAAGACATAGTCGCCATTAACCTGTTTGATTACCAGCTCGAAATCTACTTTCACATGTAGATGGGGCACATGGATCTCAAGGGCCAACTCGAGGCCGGTGATGAGAGTCTGGTACTCTGCCTCGTTGTTCGTACAGCCTTCTGACAACAGGAACGAGTATGGTAGGATGTCTTGCACCTGGGTAATGAAGACAATACGCAGACCCACTCTGTTGAGCTTGGGATCGTTGAGCATCCTACCGGTGGGGCTCCGGGAGGCGCTGTCGAAATGCATTTGCCAACACGGGGTGGGGCTCCAGGAGGCGCCGTCGAAATGCATTTTCCAACACGGGATGGCATGATCGACTGAGAGGATCGTCTCATCAAGAAAATACAGGTCCAGGTATTGATCCGCGGAGGTTGGATGGGCAGCTAAAAAGTCTGCCAATGCCTGTCCTTTAATGGCCTTCTGAGGTACGAACCTGATATCAAACTGCAGGAGAATCACCTCCCAACGTGCTAGTCGGCCAGTCAGCATGGGGCGGCTCAGGATGTACTTCAGTGGGTCTACCCGGGAGACCAATTGCACCTCATGGTGCTGCAGGTAATGTCGCAACTTCTGCACGGCGAATACGAGCTCAAGGTAGCTCTTTTCGATAGGGGAGTATCTGACCTTTGTATCGAGAAGCATGCGACTGATATAGTAGACACTGTTCTCAGTACCCTCGTTATTCTTCTGGGCAAGCAGTGCACCGAGGGATCTTTCCAAGGCAGTTACATAAAGGACCAACGGCTTTCCGGAGATGGGTGGCATCAAAACCAGAGGTTGGACCAGATACTTCTTGATTTCCTCGAAGGTGGTCCGAAACTCCTCATCCCATTCATAGGCGGCGCCCTTCTTCATGAGCCGGGAAAAGGGCTTACACTTGCCGGCCAGATTCGCGATGAATTGGCGTATATAGGATAAGTGTCTTTGGAGGCCTCGAAGCTTCCGAATGTTGCTCGGGGGAGGCATTTGGCTGATGGCCTTGATCTTCTCCGGGTCGATCTCGATACCTTGGTATCTGACAATAAAGCCCAGAAACTTCCCATAGGTGACCCCGAAGGAACACTTCAATGGGTTCATATTTAGGTGACAGGAACGGAGGAAACTGAACACTTTCACGAGGTCTTTGAGATGGTCCTGACGCTGACATGATTTGACTACGAGGTCATCTACGTAGCATTCCACCAATGTCCCGAGAATCGGCTTGAATATGTGATGCATGGCCCTCTGATAAGTGGCACCTGCATTTTTCAAACCGAATGGCATAACCTGGTAGGAAAAGGTACCTTGGGGATCCCTGAAGGCAGTGGTCTCCTCATCTTCGGGGGCTATCCGGATATGGTTGTACCCGGAATACCCATCCATGAAAGAAAGAGCTTGAAACCCGGCCGTGGCATCAATAAATAACTCCGTCACTAGGAGTGGGAAGTCATCATTTGGGTAGTGGAGATTAAGATCGCGGAAGTCGATACAGACTCTGACTTGCCCATTCTTCTTCCTGACTGGACCAATGTTGGCAAGCCACTTGGGGTACTGGAATTCCTTAACAATGTTGGATTTGATAAGCTTGTCAACTTTGGCCTCCACCATAGCACCATGAAATGGGTGCATCTTCCTGGGAGGCTGCTTAAACCCACGATGTTTTGCCAGGAGGCCCAGACGGTGAATGTCTACCTGGGGATCTAGTCCTGTCATCTAGTTGTAACTCCAAGCAAACACGTCACAGTGTTGTTTTGAGGAAGTCTACGTACTACTGCTGCTCCTCGGGGAACATGGATGCACTAATCAATGTGGGTTTCGGATCTGCCTCACTACCAAGGTTCACCTATACCAGTTCATCAACCGTGGAAGAGACGCCTTCTTCAAAGGCAGGGGGAGCATCCTCTAGGTCTTCCTCTCCACCTGTGGGGGGATTTCCCGCGATGGTAGGTACTTCTGGGCTATCAAAGCCTGAGGGGCAGCTGGTGCCAGCTTGGGCAGCATTGGTCACCATATCAGGAGAATCACTTGCCATTGAGACCATAGAAATGAAGTCAGTGGACCCTATCCCATCTGGACTTCGGCCTAAGGGGCCATGTTTGATCACATCAAAGAAGTGCTAACGCGTCGGCCTGAGTCGGTTAATTCCAGCCCGGTGGAAGCGACACGTATGGCGCACCGCCGTCATCATAAGATTGATGTCCCGACACCGTACAAGCGTAGGAGGTTCCGGGATCACCTGAGCCTGGTTGATGTAGGAGTACGAGGTGATTTTCCGCCGTCACTTGGACACGGGAACATACCTTCCTTGTGTACCCGAAACAATAAAACATTGCACCATGTCGGGGGTCATGGCCTCCAATCGGTGGATCAGAAGGATGTAGGCGTCATCCATGCTTTCCCAGGGATCACCTGTGACCGGGGCGGGTTCATCCTCACTTACTAGGATTTTCTTATCCTTACTTTCGTAATAAATAACATCCAGATAGCGGGCCTCACAAGAAGCGAAAGGGGACGTATCTCCTTGGAGCACGCCTATTAGACCGTTGAGTGAGCATTTGAGGCACTGGTGATACGACGAAGGGACCGCTGCATGCAGATGGAGCCATGGCCTACCCATCAACGCGTTGTAGGCGGTGTCCTGAGAGACGACCATGAACTCGGTGCTGGCAATTAAGCCACCGAACTGAGCCTTCAGGAGGATCTTGCCGACTGGGGTTTGCTCGGTCCTATCGTACCCCTGGATTCTGAGGTCAGAGGTAGTTAAATCACTTTCATACAGAACCAGCTTTTGCAATGTCCGAGTCAGAATTATATTGATTCCGGAACCCATGTCAATGAGGCAGCGGCGGAATTCCACGCTATTGAAGTGGCCAGTGATGTACAGCGGGCGAATGTGCCCCTATATAAGAGGTTCCTAATCTTCACCGGAGAACGAGATAACCGCCTGACATTTGGAATTTTTAATCGTCTCGGTATGGAAGGATTCTGCAGCTGCTACCTCCGTCTCAAACTGGAGGGGGTTCCTTAGGGCCTTGGAAAGTGCCTCGCGCATTTCGGATGACAGGAGAAGGGCCTCAAAGATAGAAAGCCTTGCTGGAATGCCAGCCAGGTGCCTCAGGACATCATACTTTCATGCCAAACGCGATCCTCTGCCTACTGGAGGTCGTTCGGCATTTGGAGGCATAGCGGGTCCTGCTGGTAGAACCGGCGATCGGCTAGTACTGGGTACATCTTGCTGCCTACTAGTAGAAGCCTGGAGAGTAATCGCCGGAATAGGATTGGGCAGCAGAGGCTGGCCTGTATTTGGGCAAGACTGACTGTGATTTGAACGAGGTAGCTCTCCCTGATCTAGTAGCACGAACGGTGGTAGAGGTAGAGCTGAGGGTGTTAGACGGGGTTGCGCGTGCTGAGCTCTGTGCTGAGCCTTCTATCTGGTCTCAGTAGCGTGCATGACTTGGCTGAAAGTGCCTGCTGACATACCACAATGACCGGAGCGGTTTCGATTCCGCCGACGTTGACGTCGGCTGGAAACGTTGGGGAGGTTCGCCTGGCGCTCCCCCTCGTCGGGAGTCATATAGGGCTTTACCAGCTCCACAGTGTTAATCGAAGCGTACCCCTGGCTATCGCTCCAGGAGTCATCCAGTACCGGGCAGATTCTAGGAGGAATCCACATTTTAGGGGGCATAAAGTCGCCAATAATGTGGGATGACAGTGGCAACGGCGGTGCGCGTTGCTTCTTATTGCGTCGCCGCTGCTTGCCCTTTTGGGAAGAGGTCGACTGTGAAGACAATGCGGAGGTACCGTCTACTTCTTCTGATGGTTCCGGCTACTTCAGGCACACCCAGATGATACCATGGGCACAGACGATGGTTTTTCGAGCCATCCAGTCATCGTATTTCCGGGATCCGCGGTTGGGAACCTGCTGCCACTCGCCTTCGCTGTCGCTACCGATTTATGACCCGGAAAAGACACCCGCCACTTGTGCTTGTGCCAAGCCCAACTTTACTATGTTGTTGTTGACCTGGTCTTGAAGCCAATATTTAAAAACATAGCATTGTTTGAGGGTGTTCCCTAGAATCTGATGATAAGGGCAGTAGTTGGGTTGATCGGTGAGATTTGCATCTGCCGGCTTTCTGCACTCGGGCAGACGCACAATCCCTTGCTCTAGAGCACTTCGGAAGTAGCCAGGGACCTGATTTTCATTGAATGAATAAGTAAGGTGCCTTCTTTCTGGATAGGGGGACCTGGGGGCCTGGCCCTGATGAGGGGCCGGAGGGTCCTGCCGAGGAGGCGGCGCCTGATTGTCTCGCCTAGGTGGCGGTGGCACATTGCGCGGGGGAACCTGTCGATTCTGAGGTGCTCGCTGCTGGGCAGGAGCCTGTACTTGAGGTGGAGGACCTCTGCGGGGTTACGGGGATGGTGCCGCTGGAAGTAATTCCAGCTGCCTAGGGGCTTCTATTTGGGCCACCGCGGTGGGTTCATCCATGGCGGTCCTCCTGGCCGGGATCATAGGGGGAAACAAACGTGTCTGACTAGCCTGTTGCAGGGCTTCCTCAAGGCACTGAGCCTTATCTAAGAAATCTCTGAACCCTCCAGGGTATTTCTGGGTAATTAGGGAGGGTACCAGCTCTGTCTTGATGTTCCCCACACACATCGTCAGTAATTTCTTCTGAGTCAGTGGCATGTCGAGGGAATACGTAAGTCCCTTCCACTGGGTGATGAAATCTGTGAATCGCTCATTAGGCCTTTGCTTGCACTTGAAGAGGTATGCAATGCTAGTCATCCGCGTGGTGGAGCTGAACTTGTATAGGAACTGCTGGCGGAGATCCTCCCAACCGGTCACTGATCCGATAGGGAGCTGGCTGTACTGGACGAATGTTGGGCCTTCCAATGTCTGTACGACACATCAGAGCTTGGAGGCTTCTTACTGAGCTGGGGTCCCCAGCATGGGACCACACCTGGAAGAAAAATGAGCCAAGTACTGCGGTGGGTCCCCTGTCCCGTTGAAAGGAGAGAAAGTGGGGCTCCCAAAACCCGGGGGTGTGGGCATATCATCTACCCACGCGGGATACGACTTGGCATCCGGTGGGACCGCTACCTGCCGCGTTTCGAACGCTTCGAGGCGGGCTGTGAGTGCCGCTATAAGATCATCTAGGTGGGGGTCCCTGTCTTGAAGGGGATCCCTAACAACAAGTGCATTTCTAGGTTTCTCATCATGGTAGATGGCTTCGGCATCTCGTGGATCAACTGGCGGAACAACCTGCGGGACAACTGGGGGAACCCGGACTGGATTCTTCAGATTGCCCCGTCGCTCGGGGGGGTTTGGCGAGACGTATCGCGCCCTCTTACCGTAAGTTCCAGCTTCTGCCCTGTCTGCGGATGTAGCATGTTCAGGGTTCCCGAGAGGCATCTCATTGGGGGGAAATTGTTCCTGCCCCTGCTGCCCCGGCCTGGGATTACCGTAGTCGGGTCTCCGCTCCGCAGCGCGCTCAGCCAAGAGTTCGTCAACAAGCCTCTTCTGCTCAGCAAGATGCGGGCGTAACGTGGACTTCTCGAGATCTTTGTCAGTTTTCTGCACATAGGCAGACGGGTCGGAGTTCATGACAGTTCCGACGTGCTTCTTACCCTTACTGGTATTTCGACCGAGTACCAGTGACTCGGTGGGTACGGGGAGGCCTAGCAGGTTCCTCTACTGACGGTTAACCCTCCCTGATGGGTCCAGCAGTGGCGGTACGCCCTCAGGGGGTAAGTCTCCATCAAGGAATTCAAGATCATCTTCCTTGTCCGCAACGTCATCCATGTGGACCGCGACCCCTCTCGAGGGCATGTCCTCGATGTCGCATAATGAATCAGGCTGCCGTCGGATAGGGTCGAAGAGGAGAGCGGCATAGTGTCCCCAAGCACGGACTTGCACATGGGGGTAGCTTCCCTGAAGATTCTGCGGAGTGCTTTGAAACTTTGAACACATTTCCATTGAAGGGCGCTCTGCCGGCCTGGCAACTCAGGGTGTTGGGCCACAAGGAGTGCGGCCAAATCGATCAGGCGGCATTGCTCAACGATTTCATCGAAGTGATCTCAACTCCTTGGGTATTCCACCCACTCGTAACGAAGGCGGATGTGTGTCGCTCATAGGGTCTGACAAAAACACAACACTTCATCAGGGGTAAGGGACTCTGGTGCGCGAAAATTCAGCGCCGCCATCAGCCAGAAATTCTCCGGGAAGTAATCCGCGACAAGAATACTCCAGAAGCTCCTAGGATCGGACTCGGGGTCTGGTCCTGTATTTCCCCACTCGTCAACCAGGGGCGGCTGAGGGACCAGTAGTGGTAATTAGGCGGACCTCTGGGGTAGTAAACTCAGTGGCGGAGAATACAGCGAACGAGCTGACTGGTCACCGAATTCCGGGGCATCCTCTGAGGAGTGATGTGACCTGGCCACGATGTCAAGGTACGATGGGCTGATAGCCACAGCTTCCGGAACAGGAGTCGCGGCTACCGGCGACAGGTCATGTCGTCGCTCTACCGCCGTTGGCCCCCAAAATAGATCTCTGTGATCTCTGGTAGAGGTAGAGGGCACTCTAGTGATGATGGTGGTGATTGCGTGGTCGAGAACTGCGGAATTTCCAAGATTTCTTCCTCCTGGATGTACCAGTGGAGAGAGATGGGAATCTGGTGGACCTCATATTCCGAGAGAATGAGGCTAACGCATCTGGTTCCAACCCCGGTCCTTGATACAGAGGAGCGAGGAGAAGGTTCTATCGCTGAGTCGCATTCCGATCCAGATTCAGAGAAGCGGGAAAGTTTTATCTCCACCCGAGCTTTCCCAAGACTCTTCTTGTGGCGGCGACGACCCGCTCTCCTGCCCCGAGGTGGCTCTTCGGGACAGGGTTGATCCCTATCATGTAATCTTGGGGCGGCGCTGGCACCGTGGCGGAGAGGACCCCCACTCGAGATGACGAGGTGCGAGGGGCACCAGGGCAAATGTCGAAGGGTACATGGGTAGGACCTCCATGGACAGCACCCATGTGGGAGGAGCCTCTGTTGGAATCGGCAGGAGCATGGGGAGGACCTCCATGGTCTATGCAGGCGGAGCGAGGCTGGCCTTCACTCCTCATGTTGCTAGGGTGAGGAGGACCTTCGTCCATTGCAGAGAGGACATAGGGAGGGCCCCCACGTTGGAGAAGGACTGGATGGAAAGTGCCTTCAGATTGGCGTTCGGGGGTAGGATGGACTCCATACCCAGTATAGTGGGTGCGTGAAAGGTTTCCATGCCGATCGTCACTACCACTGGGAAGGTCTTCCTTCGGGATGGGGGTAGCACGAGGCATACCTCCATAGCAAGCTACGGATTGGGGAAGGCCCACGCTCTTTGGAATAGTGGTACGGGGAGGGTCTCTGTACGGGGTGACATCATCGCGGATTAGTTCGTGCCGATCACCACTCGGGCCTGCATCCCGGATAGTCAACCCAGCCTGCCCGTGGGGCGGTTGGGGTCTCGATCCTGCTTGGGTGAAGAAGTGAACCTGCTCAGTGTATGAAGAGACTTGATGATGCACGTCGGCAGTGGCTCGGGCCATTGTAACTGCTGACGTTGATGCACCTGGGCGGGTGTTCTCAGTCCAGGACCGGCGCTGGCGTCGAGTCAGGCAAGCTGGTGCAGGTGGTGCAGGGGCATAGCCTGCATTTTATTCCTACGGAGTCGGACAGTGGCGCTGACGTGGCGGGGCGGGAGCTCTTTCCTGGAGCCCGTGGGTCGGGACCCTGAGCGGGATGAGCTGGACGGCACCCGCCTCATCAGTGTAAGGTGAGGAGTCGTCAAGGAATTTCGGGGACAGGCTCCCGAAATGGTTGAACATTGGGGTGGGGAGCAGGGGCTCCCTGCGCGGCCTGTTAGGGTGTCGTTGACGGCGGGGCCTGGAGACCTCCAGGTCCAAGAGGGCCATATCCCTAGTTGGGATGACCCCTTCCTCCTCGTACCTACGCATGAGGTTGATGATCACCCTTCACTGGATGACCTTTGATGGGGAAAGGGGATGTGGGCGCCCTGTATTCCGTGATGTGGCGGTCGTCGTGGCGGTAGCGGCGCCAAGCGGGGTGGTTGTGGTGGAGTTGCCCCTGCCCCTGCGTAGGTGGGCGGGCGGTGATCGTGTCTCTGTAATAGCAACCTGGTTCTTGAGAAACAAAGGGATCAACTCATCAGCACTGAGAGGAAAAGAATCGACAACCAGTGCCCCAACGTCCTTCCATTCTCCACGTCTGTAAGAAGGATCCACGCCAACATGCTGCAGAACGGAGTACCCCATGTTCTCCTGCCCCGACTTCCGGTAAGTTTCACGAAAGGCCCGCTATTTGCATGGAGAGACCAGGCACCGGATATCTGGATCCGGTGACACGTCAATCTACTGGTGTCTCGAACACTACTAATCTCCATATTGAGGAGAAGACCTTCACGTCGGGTTCACCATTTCTGTTTCCGACGCTTTCGCCGAGGCGGTGCGAATCCGTCCGTCCGCGGAGGAGGATGCGCTGCGCCTGTGGCCCCACATTCACGCTTTCCAAAGGCAGGTGGCATTCGCTCCTTATTCAGGGACATCTTCCCCTTGATCGAAACACGATGATGTGATGTCGATTCTTCCTTCTGTGGATTCCTCCTCAGAACTCATCACCTAGTCCAGGTCTCCCTCATAGATTTAATACGTAGTTCGTGAAACTCTTCCCAGTGCCATGTTTCCATGGATGCTGGTTAATTACACTACTTCTGTCGGTACATTCCAAAGGGTCCGGTCAGGGCACCAACCTTCAGTCGGGGGAGTAGTCACGTTGAGGCATCAGTAGCGTGTCTAGGATGCTGGGGAACCTGGCATGTCTGTCTATTATCCCTAGTCACAGGGCTTCTCGAGGGCATGGAAGCCCAAGGCATCCCACATCGGGCGCAGGTAATTATATGCCATAGACACATATCTGAGGCTTTCCTTAGCTTCCCATGTTTAACACAGGGTACGCCGCGGGTTTAATGTCCAATGGAGACGGAGCATCCCGATCAGAGTATTATCTAGAATAGATTGGATTGAGGGATTTCACTTGAAGGGATGCCGATACCGGGGCCAGCCCATGGGCGGCCATGGAGAGGAGCGTACCGACATGGTCTCACAGGGATGTGACGGTCCGGGCGAGGATCGGGGTGGATGGTGTATGGATGAATGAAGTGGAGGGTGGAATGGCAAGGAACCATCGCAAGGGGAACAGTGAAGTTGGGCTTGAGCCTTAAAGGGGATTCCTACATATCCCCATGGCAGGGAATCAAATTCCGCGTTGTTCGGGATGGTGCCAGTGAACCGGCATGAGGGTGGACCTTGGTCCAATGGGCATCGTCAGCGAACCGACGTGAAGGTGGACCTTGGTCTGGCTTAAACCTTGGGGAGGCTTCCTACGTACCAAGCCTTGAAACGGATCAAAGACATCATAGTTCAAAGGGTTTTGTCGATGAACCGACGTGAAAGTGGACACGTGGGCCCACTGTTGGAGGGCTTGAACCTTTGGAAGGTTTCCTACGTATGATGCCTTGACATGGATCAAAGTCCTCATAGTTCAAAGGATTGATGGAATACAGTTTAACGTCATGCGGGACGGTAGTGAACCCTGACGTGAATAAACGACGGGTGGTGGGTGTCGGCAAACCGACGTAAATGAGGGACCATGATCCAATGGGAGATGGGCTTGATCCTCTGGGAGGGTTCCTACGTACCATGCCTTGATATGGATCAAAGTCCTCGTAGTTTGGGTTGGTCGTAACGGCTGGCCGTCAGACTGGAATGTAGTTTAAAGTCATGTTGGACGAAGGTAGAACTCGACATGAATTAGATGATGAGTGGGCTTGAACCTCATGGAGGCTTCCTACATACCATGACTTGACATGGATCAAAGACCCAGTAGTTCAAATGGGTGTGCAGTTTAATGTCATGCGGGACAAGGGGGGAATACAATATAACGTCATGCTGGACGAGGGTGTGCAGTTTAACGTCATGCTAGATGAGGGTGTGCAGTTTAGCGTCATGCTGGACGAAGACATGAATTTTATCGTCATGTTGGATGGGGACATGCAGTTTTTCATCATGCTGGATGGGGGAAAAGCTCGACGTGAATGAACGACCGAGTAATGTGGCTTGAACCTCATAGAGGCTTCCTACGTACCATGCCTTGACATGGATCAAAGTCATCGTAGTTCGCTGAGGGTTGGGGTCAGGGTCAGTGCTCACACAAAGCCCACATGAGTCATGCTCGGTGTGAGAAACAAGAGGTTGCAAGGCCCTGACGATCACGTCGTGAAGGATGCGTCCGTGAGAAGCAAAGAGAGGCTTACACACTAGGCGGCCCATGGTGCTGGGACTTACTCCAGGATGGAGGCCTGAGGTGCGGCAAAGCGCAGTGAATGGTGGATTTAGGACCAATAATGGGGGGTGACTCGTTCCCTATCACACCCTCCACTGACCTTAGTAGTGGGGAAGTACGGAGATGCAGGTGTGTAGCCATCCATTGGGGAACTAGGGTCACCCTTCTCCTAAGAACATACGCCACTCCAATAAGGAGGATATCATCCCTTGGGGATGGGTGATTCCATTCCTACGGAGACGAGTGGTGTAAAGAATGTTCGAGCTGGGGGGACCCTTCGTGAGAGGCACAAGGTTGGGTCACAGTTTAACGTCATGTGTTGAGGATGTGATGCTTGGTATTTTAACGTCCTGTAGCTCGGACGAAGTGGGTTCACTACGCACCCCTAGGACTTACATAACTGGTACCCTCTAGTCCTTGGGGATGGGAAGGTACCAGTATGGTCATGGTCAAGGGGGGTTGTAGAGAGAACCATCGAGGGGTCCACGTTAGCGTGGCTATGCGAAGAAGAAATAGCCGTTAGCGTGCCTATGCGAAGAAGCATTAGGCGAAACAACGCTACGAGTGGTACTGTCCACGGGACTTTGAAATCACATCGTGCAAACCTGGAGGGTCGCACGGGAAGAGGAATTGCCAAGCAAAGGAGTGTGATTTGCGAAGCAAATATCCTTGGCCTTAGCACGGGGCATAGGTGTGAGTGGAGGGTGCTTCGTGAAGTGGAACAGTACTCGCGGAGCACTGCCTCACGAAGAAGGGGTGCCTCGCGAAGCAGGGTGCTGTGAAGCAGTGTGCTTCGCGATGTGTAGAGATCCTGCCTTAACATAGGGATCACTAGTATGGGTTGGGTGTTTCGCGAAGCATAAAAGCTCCGTGGCTGCCCGGTTTCCCTTGGGAATCCCCTTCCTTTGTGAATGCCCTTGAGCTTCGTGAAGGGCATCCCTCTCGGAAGAGGGGGTCAAAACGAAACCAAGCAAAGGTGGCTTGCGAAGTAGAAGTACCTCGCAGAGCTCATGATTCCCAGGGGGAAAAGGGTACTTCGCGATTCGGGAGAGGAGAAGCCGAATGGTCGGATTTTCTGTCCCCTTGGACTCAGGGGGAGCCCGATATTTATAGGAAAGCGGCGCCGTGAAGCAGAACTTGTGCGCCGCATCAGGAGCTTCGCGGCACGCTCGCGAACGTCAATGGCATCCGTGGAGAGTTACCGCCACTGGACCTTCGCGGCAGGCTCGCGAATGTAAAATGCGTTCGCGGACAGTTACCGCCTCTGGAGCTTCGCGGCAGGCTCGCGAACGTCAAATTCTTTCGCGAAGAGTTACCGCCTCTGGAGCTTCGCGAGATGGCGATGCTCAGGGCGCTTCATTCCACTGCTTCGCGAGGCAGCGTGCCAGCCTTCTTTTTCGTCCCTTCCTTTCGTGCAATATTTTGGCGCCAACAATTATGATACAATATTACATATTGTATTGAATGTTCTGTGATATTTTGACTTTGTATGTGAAATTTTTATACCAATCATGATTTATGGTTAAATTATTGTCATTCTGTATGAATGTTTTAATACAAATGTTTTTGTTATGTTTTAACCTTTTCATATAGGGAATGAATTGGACTTAGTAAGTGACAAGCAGGGCCCGCTGTAGCCCCTCGATTCATTGGTAGGTCTCACGATACAAATTAGTGTCTTATCATAAGGCCTTGGAAAAATATTTATTTTTAGTCTTGGCACGAGGACTTGACTATGTGGTTATGATGTCCGATGTTATGCATTCCATCTTAATGAAATTAAATATCAATATAACATGTGATTATTCGACATGTAGAATATAAATGTGAATATGTAAATGGAATTATCTGATTTACCATCACCATATTATGATAAAGATTAAGTTTAAAATGATTTTGTTTTAGTCTTATACATTTCCTACAATTTTATGATTATTTATGAAAGTTTCCACTATAATGTTATTCTTACTTAGAATCTGAGCTGACCCCATTCTTATATTTTATTTTCCCCTGGATGTGATGAAGTATATTCTGACTGACCTACAGGGATATGCTATATTATATGAGTGTGTTCTACAGAGATACAATGTTTCTTTTTCATTTTATAGAGTACTGTAAAACTTATGTATGTATCTAGTACTACCAGGGATACTAAACTGATCAGTATTTCCGAACATGATCTCTTTGATCATGGAAATGTTATCAAATAATGCACTGAATCTTGGTTACTAGGGTTGGAGAGTTACAATTGGTATTAGATAATGATTAGTACAAAATTTGGAAACTAGATTTAGGAAAACCTTGATTAGAGAACATTACCCTAAGATAAAATTTGAGGATTAGTATTGAAGAACTTCCAAGAATTTTAGTAATGTAGAGATTTTTTGAATTTTCCAAAAATACATCCCTATATAGATATGAGCAGGTAGATGCAGCTGAGGCACAAATGTATCTATGAGTAAATCCTGAAAAATCCGCTTTCAGCTAGAATCGAACAAGAACTGGTGCATGAGAATGGGCCTTACTGCACTCTTTGTTACGACACTCCCGAGGATTTTCTTAGGATAATTTTCATTTTCTTTAAATTTTTTTTAAGGATTTATGAGTAAATAATTCCCTATAGAAAACAATTTTTTATTATGGATTTTACAAGTAAACTATTCAATTTATGTTAATTATTTTACATTTTTGGAATTATGCATTACGATTCATAAACTAATCTACTGTATGAAATTTTATAGAAATGGCGCCTAGTGGGATGAATGGAATCCGTATCAACACACATAATACATTTAGGTATTTTCCTCCTACTAAGGATAATTATAGTGGAGGTGGTGATGCAACTGGTGCTGATCATATTATAACCATAATGGGGCAACTCACTCAGGTTATGAATAATATCCTTACCCGAATGGAGAACCCTAATCCAAAATGTAGTTGATCAATGTTGAACTACATCATGAGGAAACAAACACAAATTCTCAATGAGACTACAAATATATTTGTAGCTGAGAAAAGGATATTTTCAATAGACAAAATATTTCATGCTTTGGGGAGTAGCGAAAGGGAAAAGTCTTCATGGCAGTTTACCGCTTCATGGGAGATGCATATCAACAGTGGTAATTAATTCAAAAAATAAAAGAGTATAAAAAAGTAGAAAATATGGAAAGGATAGAGTTTAATGAGATTTTATTAGAAAAATACATTCCTCATTAAAATCGATTGGATATAAAATGACAATTTCTGATTCTGAGGCAAAAGGATGATGAGAATGTCGCAAAGTATGAGGCTAACTTTACAAGGTTTGCAAGGAATGCAATAGATTATATACATAACACATGATTTAATATTTATCGATACTTTTATGGGTTAAAACCAATTCTCAGTCAAGAATTAGTCTCAAAATCCTTCTCATCATATGAAGATATAGTCTCATATACTATCAAGAATGAAAAGGAATTCTCTAAGTCTTATGAATTTAAAGCGAAGCAAGAGTAGAAGAGATCCGTTGAAAACTCTCAAAAAGGAAATAAGGGAATGAAGGGAAATGTTGACTTTCAACCTTATAGTAAATGTGGGAAGAAACTCCCTGGTACTTTCTTGAAGTGTATGGGAGTTTGTTACTTGTTTGGAGAAAAAGGCCTCCAAGATTGTGATTACAAGGCAAAGAAAGAGGATGTCAATGTTGAATGATAAAATTGTAGATAAATTTGGAATTATTCAAATGGATGTCCTAAGCGTCAGGGAAACTTACCTCAAAAAAGGCCATGGGAGCATGGCTAATCTTATAAGATCACTACTACTAAGGTTGACTCTCTAAATGAGGTGGCGGCGGGTACTCTATTCATTTCGTCAAAATTAGGCAATGCTTTATTTGATTCTGGATCATCTCATTCTTTCATATCTTCCTAGTTTTCAAAGAAAATTAAATATTTCCAATTCGAAATAACATGGAATGTGTCAGTCCAAAATCCTAAGGGAAGTATCATTGTAACAATTTTTTGTCAATCAGTTACCATTATGGAATATGAATATGATTTATCTTATGATCTTATTGTCATACCCATGATTGAATTTGATAAAATACTCAGTATGGATTGGATTTCGGACCATGACATAAAAATTTATTGTTAGAAGAAGTAGGTCACAATTTTTGATAATGTTAAAGAATGCCTTATTTTTAGAGAAGAAACATCAACATCTAATTCTTATATAGATCCACCCCCAGTAGCTCTTCTAAATTCAATTATTGGGGAGGAAGGGAGTGAAATAACTATGGTTGAGGAAAATAATGTTCAAATAGAGTATTCACCTATTGTGAAAGAATATTTTGATTTTTTATAGAGGATTTACATGGAAAACCACTAGAATGTGAAATTGAGTTTTCCATTGACTTAATTCCTGGTTCGAGGCCCATATCAAAGACCCATTATAGAATGGCCACTGTGGAATTTGTGGAACAAAAAAACTAGAGAAATTGAGTAATAAATGATTTATTTTCCCTACTTTTTCTCCATGGGGAGACCCTAATCATTTTTTTATGAATAATGATAGATCTATGAGGTTGTGAATTGATTACAAGGAGATCAATGCTATGAAAATAGAGAACAAGTATCCCCTACATTTCATTACTGATTTACATGATCGACCACATGGAGCTCAATATTTCTCAAATATTGACATTCGATCTGGATACCATCAGTTGTGCATGAAAAATGAAGACATTTCAAGGAAAACATTTAAAACCAGGTACATGCATTACATGTTTACAATATTTCCTTTTAGACTGACTAATTCACCCTCTATATTCATGGATCTAATGAATATATTTTTCAAGGAATATCTTGATGAATTTTTAGTGGTGTTTTTTATGATATATTTTTATACTTCATTATCTGAAAAGACCTTGAAAATCACTTTCACACTATTCTATAGCCTCTTAGAAGAAATAAATTATATGGGAGGTTTAGAAAGTGTGAATTTTTGCTTTAGGATATTTCTTTTCTTGGCCATATTTTTTCTAAGGGAGGAATTTTTTTTGATACTTCAAAGACAAGTGCAATCCAATAATGTATATCACCTACGAGTGTAACTGAGGTACGTAACTTTATTGGTTTATCCAGTTACTATCTGCATTTTGTCCATAATATTCCTTAATTGTCTAACTAACTAACCAAACTCACACGTAAAGGGGTAAATTTTTTGACAAAAGATTGTGAAGAATATTTTGAATAATTGAAGAGAAGATTAGTAAATGCTTCTTTCTTGACTCTACCATCGGGTAATGATGTGTTTTTTATTTAGAGTGATTCATTAAAGAAAGCACATGGATGTGTCCTTATCAAAAATGATAGAGTTTTTTCCTATGCATCACGACACCTAAAAATTCATGAAAAAACTATCCCACTCTTTATTTTGAGTTAGAAACAATAATCTTTACATTGAAGATAAGGATAAACTATATCTATGGTAAAAAATGTGAGATATATACTGATCATAAGAGTTTGAAATATATCTTCTCACAGAATGAACTCAACATGTTGAAAAGTTGATGACTTGAACTACTCAAGGATTATGATTTAACAATACACTACCATGATAGGATGGAAAATAAGGTGGCAGATGCTTTTAGTAGAAAGGATCATGGTGTTCTGAACAAGATGTGAGCTATAAGGGATCCTATTTTCATGGATCTAGTAAATATGGATGTGGGAATAATAATAGAATGTGAAACATCAGTACTTTGTAAAAATATTTCCAAACCATATTTTCTAGAAAGGATAAAATGTTCTTAGAATGGTGATGAAGAGTTTCAAAAGAAAATTAATGTTGTGAATGTTGGGATATTGATTGAATTCGTATATGAAGATGGAATTTTGAAATTTGGGAAGACACTTTGTGTACCTGATATACCAGATCTAAAAAGGGAATTATTGGATGATGGTCATAGCTCCAATTTCCCTCTACACAATGGTAGCAATAAGATGTACAAATATTTGAAAGAACATGTTTGTTTGGAAAACATAAAGAAAGATATTGCGGATTATGGGTCAATATGTATGGTTTTTTAATAGTTTAAGGCTAGAAGGAAACATCTTGGAGGGGTCATGAATCCTCTTCCCATACCTGAATGGAAATGGGATGATATTATGATGGACATTTCATGTGGATACCAAATAATCCTAGAAGTAATGATGTAATATGGGTCATTTTTGGTCATCTTACCTAGTAAAAACTTTTTATTTTTATAAGTGAAGATTTACCACTTGAACGTTTAGAAAGACTATATATTAATGAAGTTGTAAGAATTAATGGTGTACCCCTATCGTTTGTTTCTGATCGTGATCCCCATTTTACATCAAGATTTTGGAAAAGTCATCAGAAATACCTAGATATTGAACTTTGTTTGAGCATCGCCTACCACCCTCAAACTGATGGGAAATCAGAATAGACTATTGAAACCTTATAAGACATGTTTAGATCTTTGTCACTTGAATTTGAAGGTATGTGGGATCAATATTTTCCTCTGGTAGAATTTTCCATTAACAGTAGCTTATATTCAATTATTCAGATGGCACCATATGAAACGTTATATGGAATGAGATGTCTCACAACATCTTGTTGGGATGATGTTGGTGAATGAGAACATATAGGACAAAACTAGTTGAGGAAACAAAAGAAAAGGTTAAGATTATTAAATCCCACATCAAACCAGATCAATGTAGGAAAAAGATCTATGTCGATAACTGAAGGAATGATTTAGAATTTCATGTAGGAGATCATGTTTTCTTGAAGGTATATCTAAGGAAGGATGTTCTATGATTTTGTAGGAAGGGTAAATTGTGTCCCAAGTACATCAGACCTTTCGAAATTCTAGAAGGAATTGGAGTTGTAGCTTATTGTTTTGAAAATATGCCAACTATTTCTAAAGTTCATGATGTATTCCACATATCACTGTTGAGAAAATAAACACCTGACCCAACGAATGTACTCACCTGTGAAGAAATAGAACTTGAAGCAGATCTATCTTATTCTGAAGAGCCTATCAGAATTCTTGATACCGAAGAACAATTGTTGAAAAACTGGATCACTCTTCTGGTAAAAGTTCATTGGGGAAACCATAAAATTTAAGAGGCATTGTGGGATCCTGAGGGACATATGATGAAGAACCACCCAAATAATTTTACGCTGTAGTATTATAGAAATTAAGATGATGAAATTATTTAAATTAGGGAAGAATGTAGCACCCCAAGCTTCCATGATACATTTTATTTGAATAATACAATAGCGTGATATGTATGAAACACTGACTTCAAGCACACCACGACCTATCAAACTAGTCATTTTTAAAGTAGTTATGAATGGTAATTCCCAATTTTTTGAAATTTTATAAATTTTACTAGACTTCATTTTTGGATTCTGAATATCAAAATTATTTTTGGGTGAATTTTTTTTACTTTTCTGATAACTTTCATATTTTGATAAATAGTGAAAAATACTAAATTTTAATTAAAAACAACTTTTGTAATAGAAATAATCTATATTGATAAACTATACATTTGAGTGGTTTTAAAGTATAATTAAATTATATTTTTATCATTTAATATAATTTGTGTCATTGTATTTAATTTAACATTAAAATTGTACATAAACACATGTCAATCTTTGGATTGTTTTTACTTCTTAAAAACCAACTTTTCGGTTTTGAAAAAGGGAATTATTTTTTAATTAATTACTAAAACTTCTGGGTTCTGACTTTGGAAAATTGGATTCCATATTTGGAATCATAAGTTCCAAATTTCTTAAATAGGTAAATTTTATTTTTAGACTTTATGAATAGTAATTTCGTTAAATATTTTATTTACCATGGTTAAAGGGTAAATATGGTAAATAAGGGTAAAAAAATATTATAATAATATTAAACTATCCAAACACATGACTTAACCTTATTGGAAGATATATTTCTGACCATTGGAATCATTGGGTCTATTTTGGGACCCCATGGAGCAACTTGGGAGTAATAATGATATTTTATATTAATTAATGTAAAGTAAAGACAAAAATAACATAAACATGTATATTTTTGTAAAATAATTTTTTATATGGGGTTATATAATTGATCTCTTTAACTATAAATAGTCATTATAATGATAAAAATATTTACTAAAACATGGTATTTTATTTATAATTTTTAGACCTCAAATAAATAAATTTATTTATGACATAATGATGATGTAGCAATTACCTTCTTAATGAAATATTAAAATAATTGATATTATAAATATTAAAATAAATTGAAATTGAAAATTTTGATGATATCCACGAATTTTCTAGGTAAATATGACATGTTATTAATGAATACATGTATTTTTTTAAAGGTCATCTAGTTGTTATGACTTTAACAAAAATCAAATACTAAATAGTGTAAAAATTGACATAAATGAGTTTAAAAAAAAATACTATTTTATTAAATGATATAATACTCCTCAAAATATATGATTCGTCCATAAGAAATAGATAAGGATAGATATGTCAATAATGAACCACTTTGGGTTCTCTTGTCTTTTTATAGTATGTTTATTAAACATGTAACATAAAAATACAATAGGACATGGTAAATGTTTAACAATTTAACTAAGAGTTAAATCTAAAAGATAAGGTTAATATGGTGACCTAAACTTGTATAACACCTATTGGTTGAGAAAAATTCGACCCCTAACCACCTTATAATCTAAATAAATCCATTTGGAGATATTATAAAACTAATATTATTTTATAATAAATTAATATTTCAATCTCTTCAAAAAGTACCCCTCACCTCTCTTATAAAAGGGTACTTCCGTTCTCTAAAATTCACACCTCCAAATCCTTTTTCATGGACAAAACCTACTAAAATATCCATAAAAAACCCTAAATTCAACCTATATGCCTTACTTTGATAAAAAATCCAACTTATGAAGCCATTTTTTTCAAATTAAAAGGAAGAACCCGGAGATGAGGTAATTATTTCATCACCTCTTTCAAATTTCCTTTCTTTTTCCACTTCATATTTCTATTTTGTTTCCATGAAAAATAATAAATCTAGTACCTTCTATATACTTTGATGTTATTATAAATATGTTATAACCATTTTCATTATTCAATACATCCTATAAATGACAAAGTCACCATACGTGTGTACGTATGGCTTATCATCTCCACGCTGTGGTGTAGTTTTTTATTCAACACTTCATTATTTAGATGGGTATAACGATGAGTATAATTGATGAAAATAATAAATATAACATGTTAATTTTTATTTATTTATAATATACCATTCAATTACATACGAGATCACCATCAATAGAATAATATTTTCGCTCGTGTTTAGGTACGGATTATCGTCTTCACAACGCAATGAAATTTCATTCCCCATCATAACCATTCAAGAATAATTTTCATTTTATTATTAAAAATAATTTTTAATGAAAATAATATAATTATTCATATGAATTAAATTCAACCGATCCATAAATAAACATGACTTACGTGAAAAAACATATAATGTAAAATGAATTAGTTAACACAGGAAACAATGATACTACTAAAATATTACTAACCAAGAAATATTAGATGATCATATATGATATCATATTTATGTATGTGGTTCTTGTATAATTTAATAAAAATGATTTAACTATTATATAACAGGTTAATGTAACCTCAACTATGGAAAAATACCATATAAGGGGTTTTCATCTTAGTTTTTATTCCCATGAGATTCATGCTATATTTTCCACTATTTTCTTTTGTATGGTGTATGTATTGACCTTGATTGTGTTATTTGTTTAATATAATTTAATTTATGGGTATTCACATCTTCAATTTTTTATTCTTATTTAGTAGGGTGTTTGTTTCATAACTTACCAAATCTGTAAGCATTAATTTTACAATCCCTTCATTATCAAAGGTTGTTTATACATAGCTACTGAGACCTCATTATCATGCACATTCATGTTTCTTAAAAATGTATTCAAAATCATTTTTACTATTTCCAAGACTATGGTTAAAGTAATTTGTAATCTTGTTTTAATTTTTATAAAATGTTATGAAAGTAAACATTCTGTGGTTATTAAAACGAGGAACTTTTTGACCATTTGGAAAAAATAATTAAAGAATATTTTTTATCTTATATGGCAGGTGTGTCTATATTCTGCCATTATATCAAATTCAAAGAATCATTTACAAGATCATAAAAATATTTTTAAAATAAATACTTTCACTACTATTAAATTATTTCAATGTAGAAAGAGATATTTCACTCATATAGTTTTTGGATTGATTTCATCTATGTCAACATCCTTTGTTATATTTTAAACTTGTTTTTAGTTGATTTATTATGATATAACCATCCGTATCGAATTGAAGGTTTTGTGATATGTTTTATTTTGTATTTTCTATTTTTGTACCATTCATGATTTTTGGTTAAAGTATAGACATTTCAGATGCAAGTTTTAATACGAATGTTTATGTTATGTTTCAACCATTTAATATGGGGAATGAATTAGACTTATTATGTGATGGGTGGGGCCCACTATAGCCCTTAGATGCATCAATTGGTCTCACAATACAAACTAGTTTCTTGGCACAAGGCCTTGAAAAAAAATTATTTGTAGTATTGGCACGAGTCCTTGACTATGTGGTTATGATGTCCAGCATTATGCATTCCATAATTATGAATTTCGCTATTAAAATTACAGGTTATTATTCGACTAGTAGAATACCCATATGAATAATTAAATGGAATTACTTTATTTATCTTTTCCATATTAGGCTGAAATTAATGTTTAAAAGGCTTGTGTTTTAGTCTAATACATTTCCTTCAATGTTTATTCTTATTTATGAATGTTTTCGCTATATGTTTGTCCTTACTGAGCATCTGAGTTCACCCCTTTATAATGTTTTATTTTTCCCACGATGTGAATAATTATATTTCGACTGATATACAGGGATACTCTAAGGGATATGACTATGTTCTACGTAGACACAATGCTGATTTTTCATTTAATAGTGTAATATAAAACTTATGTATGTATCTATTACATCCAAGGAAATTAAACTGACTGGTGTTTTGGGACTTGATATCTTCTGACCATGACAATGTTATTTAATAATGCATCAACTCTGGGTAACTATGGTCGGGGAATTAAAATTGGACTGAGTAGGTGATGTGAGATGTCCATTATTACCTCTCGATGCATCATTAGTTCTCATGAGACAAACTAGACCGTGTTTTTACACTTTTTTGTATAGTGTCTTGGCGGAAGCCATGAAAGAATGTTTATGATATATGAAATTATTCATTCCATCATTATGTTACTATTAATTTAAAATACATGTTATTATTATTCTAGTAGAATATCCATGGTCAATTTTTATACTCATGTGATTATTTATATGGAATTATTTACTCAGCTATTTTTCTTTCTATATTATTATCTAGATTATGTTTTAATGGAATGTATTTTTAGTTATTCACCATGACTTTTTGTTTATAATCATTTATGATAGCTTATGTTGTATTTATTACCCTTAATAAGAATCTGATCTCAACCCTTTCTTATGTATTATTTTTCCACAGGATATAATGATTTATAATTTGAATGAATTGAAAGGATAATCCATGAGTTTATGGGTGTTTCTAATTGATTTTCTATGTTCTATTTCATTTCATGCTGTATTGTAAAACATATGTTTATATATATCTTTCCAAAGCTACAGAAAAATTAATTAATTTCGTATATGAATGCTTGTTCATAGTAAAAATATATTAAAGTAAGACACTGATTCTAGGCTATTGGGGTCGGGGTCTTTATAGTTGGTATCAGAGAATTTTTAGTGGAGACTTTAGAAACTACGTTTAGAAAATACTAGATTAGAGAAAATAACCCTAATATAGGATTTGAGGATAAACATAGAATAATATACTAGGATTTTTGTAAGGTAGAGATTTTGTGGGGTTTCATAGAAATACATCACTATCTGTATACTACAATTGGATGTGGTTCTGGAAAAAATGTGTCTTGGGACAACAACACCTACATGGTCTACCAAGCTTGACTTTGCGTAAATTTGTACACGACAATGATCCTTACTGCACACCTGGTATGGAACTCTTGGAGAATATGACTAGGATAATTCACACTTTCTTTACAAACCATTATAATGTATTTGAAAATATAATGGAAATGAATAACCTAGGTCAAATCTAAGGTTTATTAGGTTGAAAATAATGTTTCATGATATCCTATAAATGATTTTATGTTTTTCTCAAAATAAATATTTTTACTTGCATAATAATATCTGGTTTTAGTCAATGGATGAAACCCAATGGATTCATGTTAACATTGAACATGACAGACATGGTTGTGTAGATTATAAACCAAATGGGAGGTTGATAGAAGTGAATGATATGACATTCAGGACTAATTAGTTTTCCAAAAATATTTTTTAAAAACATATATGTTAACCAACTCCCCAAATCACCAAATAAGAGAAGGATAGATTTTTCTATGAGCTCCAATGGTGGAGACCGTGGTTAGAAGAAGTCTTGATTTCCATCATGCATGAAATGTGGAAGGTGAAACCTTAGAATGTGTCTTAATGGAATGGAGAAATGATTTATGTGTGGGAAATAAGGACTAAAATAAAAGAATTAATATGAAAAAATGAATCGTATGAAGGAAATAAATCACATCATTAGAATCCATTTGTAGTTCATTTCCTTAAATGTGAGGAATCTAGGCATTACATGAATCAATGACCTATTATATAGGATAATATACAGACCCTGTAAGGGACTATGGGGTGATGCATGTATTGGGGTTTTGTTGATGGAATTAGTGATTAAACTTATTTTAGTAATGTCCATTGTATCTATTTTGGAATTTATATTAATATAGTTTTTGATAAAAGGGAAACCCATAGGTTGGGTGACAACTCGTCGTGTTTGGCAAGGCCAGGAAGTTCTAACCCATGACTTGAGGGACAAAATCGTGCAATGCCTACCACTAGCCAACATGAAGTCCAAATTATTATATTTTTTATATCTTATAGATAATGGTTATTTTTATTTTAGGGACAGTTGTTTTATCAAATATATAACCTTGGGATTGGAAAATGATTTGGTGATTAATTGATAAATGTTATTTTAGCATACATAGAATATTTTAATGAATAAAAGTTGAATTGTATTTTAGATTAAAATATGATTTTATTGTGAATTTATAGAGATTTAGGATATTTATGATAATGGTTATCACATCATGTAATTTTATAAACGTTTTTGGAATGTGAATTTGGATAGATGTATTTTGGATGTGTATTTTGGTTGGAATGGATTATGCTGAACATTGGATAATATTGTTTGTGGTTAACGTATGATTTGTTGGATAATTTATTCTATCAATTTTGGATTTAGTAAATATTTAATGGCTTAGGGAATGAATGGTTGATATTATGATTCATGAATGTTCTTTAGGTGTGAAAAATTGATTTTGAATTTTCATTTCCAAGTGTGAGGGATGAAGTGAAAATATATCGAAGCACAACCAAAGGAAGAGATTATAGTTATGACATGGAAATTAATCAAGTAATATTATTTTCTAAAGTGCTTATCTAAATATTAAAAGAATCACTCAACTCTCGAAAAAATATTTGGAACAAAAACGTCATCTATTAAGTTTAATTTCTGAAAAATTAATGGTCTTTTTACCAATAAAGAATTACAATATTGTGATGAAAGATATAATGATGACCATATTTTCTATCACTCTCAATTAGAACATTATATTTGGGTTTCTCTTCCATCATCATATTTTAATGAATTGTATCCTATTTCAGAATCATTTTTTGTGGTGAGCTTCAAATATCTCTGTACCTATTTTTAAGAGGATTTTTTATAAACCCTTTTCAGGATGTGAAAATTACACAAATAAATTTTCATGTATGAGACTTTATTTTTGTGATGTTTGATTTTAAATTGAGAGGAAATAATTTATCGAATAAGGGGAGAATGTAATACCCCAAGATTTTACAGTATTCCACTTTCTAAATTTATTTTGTTCGATAATGTACATTATAAATAAACTAAAACTTAAATAAAGGATTAAAAATTATTTTTATATTTATCACCAAGCCATTAGAATTTAGGTTATGAAATATATTATTAAAATTATGAAAATATTGTTTATAAATATTTATAAAATAAATTATTTGGTTACCAATAAAGTAGAAATAAAAATAAAAATCAACTGATCGTAAAAAGATGTGTTTTTATAAAAACCTATTTTTATTACCACAATGGAATTCTATATTAATAAATTAAATTAAGCATTATTATTGAAAGATATTAATGAAAATTATATGTAATATATTCAATAAAATGGTTCTAAATTCAACTAAAATATTTTATAGGATTAATATAAAAATAATTCCAATTGTACACATAAAAGACTACAATATTTTATGGCAGTTTTACTGCCTTTTAATGGAGAACATGTTTTAAAAGTAAAATTTTAAAATTTTATAAATTATATTGAAGAAAACTAAATTTGTTTTTAAAAATTTAATTTAAAAGTTATATTAGGGTGATATTTTGGAATTTTTTACATAATTATTTTTCATTGAATAGTGAAAAATCACATTTTTTATAAAACTACTAATTTCATTATAGTAGACGTCTATTTATGATTTCAATTTTAACTCACTTATGAAATTATAAAAATATTGGAATCACAGAAATTAAAATATGATATATTTATATCATAGAATAAGTAAATTAATGCATTAAAAATGATATCTTAAGTATTTTTATTTTTTTGAAATGTAAATATTTATTTCAATTTTATAACTAATATAATAATTTAGAAGGATATTTATTTTCATAAAATAGTTTAAAAAATTATTATTATTTTCCTTATTATTATATTTTAATTTTATGAGATCTTAATTAGTTTTTCAAAGTGTCACAAAATCAATTGTTATTTTAAAATATCTATTTTTTTAATAAATTATGATTTTAAATAAAAAATAATTTCTAATATATAGAAAATTATTTTCAAAAAATGGAGTTTATTTTATAATTATACACGTCGAAAAATGATATCGGCGAATTTTTATTATTTTTCAAAAATAGTTGATTTTTTTTTGTGAATCGTAAAATACATTAATTTACTTTATATATACATTATATGCTAAATACAATATTACTTGATTCATTGAGGATGTAATAACCATAATCTTGAATTACCATTAATTATTTTAATATATTTATTATCAATTCTAAAACTATTCATATTCTTGATCCAGAATTAATAAAATGAATAAAATATTCAAAAAAACACCCCCTCCTCCACGATAAATACCACCCACACAACCCATTATTGTCACACCTCTAATGACATGAATCTATCCAATGTCATCCCAATAACTCTCCAAAAAAAATCCCCCATATTTTGGTCATTCTGGTCTCACCTAAAATACCATTTCATGTTTTCTTGAGTTGGTTCTCAAGGAGATGAATTGAAGAGGCAAAATCCCCTTTCGTTCATTTAATTTTCTTAAATTTTCTTTTCATTTCATGTCAGTTACATAACTAAAATATCCAAAAAATAATAAAATATATATTATCATATATGTACTATAATTTTATTATTATTATAAGATAACAACCATCAATTCTCTTCTCTTCCACTTTTTATTCTTAAAATGAAGACATCATCTGTGAGATGCTGATATACCGCCTTCTTGGATGAAGAGTTTTTTTCTCAATTCTACCTTCAAGGCCGATCACAAAATTATTTTTATGGTTAAAAAATATTTTAATATATTCAATCCAACTAATTTAATATTCTATAACCAGTATATGTACATAATATTAATTCATTAGACAAAAATAGTTCATGGTGATCGAAAAAATTCCCAAATAATCCAAATTGTTATCATTCATGCTTTTTCTAATGAATCATATTAATATATAGAAAAAAATTTATATAAGAAAATTTAATCTCCTATATGATCATTGAAAATAAATAATTTAAATTTGGGATAAATATTACCATTTCAAATGATCATTCGTACATGTATACAAGTGAACCATTCATGAAGACCAAGGAAGAAAACACTCCCGAATAACGAAATTGAATCTTATTAATCATAAAAAAATCATAAATGAACTTAATACAATTTTAATAAATAAAAAATATTTTGAATATGTGAAGAATTAAATTATTAATGAATCTAATTTCATTATCTGGGACATTAAGTGAAAGTGTAGAACACATTACGACATAAGGTAAGGGTTTTTTCATCTCATTTTTATTTCTCTATGATATTTTTCGTTCACCACCAGTTCTTGTGTGGGGATTCTGTGTACTACCCATTGATGTCTCATATCATGAATATATTTATATTTATGGTATTTAATGTTTCATTTTATTATTATTGATTTTATGGGCAATATGGGTTTATTATTTACACAGTGGTAATGGTTTCTTCCCGAACCTCCATTTTTATTTACGTTATGATTTCTCTATCTTTAACCCAATTTAATTGTTATTTTTTTATATAATTCATCTAAATTATATGTATCTGTTTCCAAATCATGTATTCAAATTAGTAAATCTTTCTTTAGTTGGTAAATACATATTTTATAAGGCTATCTTTTCAATTTTTACTATTAAGCAAGCCCAATTAAAGGGAACATCCCAAATTCTTACACATTTTAATGTACCATACATAATCTATTTTAAGAAACCATTATTTTTCAAAAATCACTCATTTCATCATGAAAATCAATCTTATTTAATTTTTTGTTTTATATAAAAAATTATGTCATTTTCATTTAAAAGACACTTTTATATTTTCTTTTAATGCACCCTAAAATGGCCTAATTCAAAAGTTTCTTAGAAACTATTTTTACATGTTGGAATTCATTTATGACTCAAATATAATTTCTTTTTCATTACCTTCTTTTGTGATATTAATGTTTATAATATAATTTTATGACAAATAAAAATGATTTTCCAAAAGATATATTTTTTCCAAAGTAAAAGAGTATTTCTATCAAGAATTTATCAACTATATTATAGTATTTTCATCTCCGATTATGAATAAAAATTTATCAATTGTAATCTAACAATTTTATTTGATGATATATTTTATAAATCTATTATTCAAAATATGAGGATTCTATTAGGCATAGTAAGTGATGGGAGGGTCCCGCTATTTCCCTTCGATGCATCGGTTGGTCTCATGAGACAAACTACACTAGGTTTTTACCCGTTTATGTATGGTGTCTTGGATGAAGACTTGATGGTATGTTTTTTATGTCCAAAATTATGTATTATCTCATTATGATACTAGTAATGTAATATCTATATGATTATTCAATAATTAGAATTTCCATTTTTAAGTTTCATACTCATGTGATTATTTATATGGTATTATTTAATCGCCTATTATTTTTTCCATATCATGCTTGAGATTATATTTTTTAATGGAATGTGATTTTATTTATTCACCTTTACTTACTGTTTATTCTAATTTATTATATCTTCTCTTTTATTTCTTACCCATACCGAGAATCTGATATCACCCTTTATTTTGTTTTATTTTTCCCCAAGATGCAAATATGTATATTATGAATAAATTAGAGGGATAATCTAGTAGTTTATGGGCGTTTCCAATGTAGTTTCTATGTTCTATTTCATTTTTATTTTTAAATCGATACTTATGTTTTTATATATCATTCCAAATCTACTAAACTATTCAATCATTTGGGATGTGATTGCTTGTTCATAATACGAATGTAATAAAGTAATGCATCCTCACCGAGCTACTAGGGACGAGGTATATACAAATAAATTTCATCAGGGAGAGTTATTTTAAAAAATGTGTCAGGTAAATTGGATTTCCACTTATTGTGGTTTGGTCTCATTTATAATAATTTTATTACTACTAAACATTGGATTTTGGGATAAATTTATAGGTAAAACAGAATATTTTACCTAATATTGGTATAGATAATTTTATTAATACAACGGATCATTCTTTAAATTCTTTTGAGATGATATTTTTTAGAAATACTAAAGGGGTGTGTGAAAAACTACATTATTTTACAAATTGGTTTTTTGGGATGAAAATATTAATCATTGTTGAATCCATTGGGCTGAGTATATTGTTTATCATGTGGTAGGTTTTTATTTATCATGGTATGATTTTTCTTCCTATATGATGGGTATGAAATATAGGATGTTGATATAGATATAATAATAAATTATATATGTAGATAAGGGACATGTGATGTGCTTGTCTATTTTAGTGAGTAACTTGTGATGTATTCAATGACATGGATTAAAGAAATGAGTTTTTTCAATACATTTTATTAAATTATTACTTAAGATATTGATAATTTTTGATTCACTCTGTATGAGATTGACATAAACAATGATTTATGTTCATTAAATTTATTATGAAAAATGATTATATGATTATGCCTAATATATGAGATTATTTGGTGGACATAAGTATGATTATACCTGTGTTTGACAGATATCACATCAGTTACCATTATACCTTTAGTAGCACTAATTAATTACTAGAGTTCGCTCCTTATAATTTGGGATTAGAAAATTAATAATTATTAATAATTCTATAAAGGCACATGTGGTTATAAAAAGTGATTTCATTGATGATGATTAATTTATTTAAAACATATTAGTAAGAAACTATGATATCATTTTAATAAATTATACACTATAAGTTTTAGAGGAAATCAAAAGATATTTTGCATAAAAGTTTATGATTTTTTTTGTATATTAATCAATATGATATGAAATGTTTATAAAATTCATGATAATTTAGTAAAAGTGGGATATTGATTGACCTTTTAAAATAAATAACATAACATTGGAAATATTATGTACATAACACCATATTTTTGGTTCTTATATATTAATATAAACAATATTATTATTCTGATGGTCCATATTTAAATCTATAGAAAGGCACTGGGATTTTATAATTCACGTGCCATGAAAAACTAGTAAAGTTACCTTCTTGTAATTTTCTATGATAAAAATGCTATCATATGACAAATATATATACATACAAATATATATATAATTGTACTATTGATACAAATATCTCTATATTTATATATCCTCATTCCAGGATTTCATGTTATTTCCCCCATGTATTGAAAATGAGAAACATTTTCCCCGCTAATATTTTACAAACTGGGAAGTTTGGTTGTCATTATTGATAAGTAAAATAATATTCAAATATAATAAAAAAGTAAATTTAACCCATATTGTTTTATTCACATAAATTTTTTTCATCTTTTTAACTTCATGAATCAAATCTCTACCATGGACCAAATAATAATTCAACGAACCTCATACAAATTGTAATTTTTTGTTTAATTGATAACAAATACCAATTTTTGGAATATATAAATTTTTTATAAACCACATATTGAGGTGATTAAAATAAAAATATATATATTAAGTCATGAAATAATATTAATTAGATTATATGATCATTTAATCTTCTTATTTTTAGGCTAAAATTGAATAAAAAACAATGATATATAAGCTTTACAGAACCAGTATGACAACATCTTGAGTGTTTTTTAATTTTACTTCCACTCAACCAAACAAACATCAATTGTACTCCAAATCTTCTTTTAAATTATAATTTTTTTTAATAGATTTGGTTAAACCTATACATAAATATATTAGGATTCAACAATGCTAAAAAGTGAGTTGGACTGGACAAAACATATGTCCTATCCTTTAGTGTAAAGAACGTTTTATGTTGACCTATTCTTCAATAGACTAAATTATAATATCTCTAAATAACTGAAAAATGATCTAATGATTTTAAAAGATATCTATAATCATGTAAATATATAATAATAAAAATATAAATCATTATTCAGTAAAATAAATTGATGATTATGGATTTATAATGGATAAAAAAATGTTTTTTAATTTTTCATTCACTAAAAATGACATCCTCTATTTATCATGACTAAATTAAATAGATTAAAAAAATGGAACAAATGATTCTAAAAATTTATTTAAACCTTATTCCCTCTAACAATTATAGTTATCATTTTTACAACAAATACAGTATGGAAGTTATGATCACATTCTAACATATAACAATTCAAATAAAAAATCTATAAAACATCACCTAGATAAATACAATCCAATGCTCGATATTCACGAGATATATTGCTGAAAACTTATCATAGGATAGAGTGATAATTGTGATATAATTCCATATCTTGGTGTCAAACACTAATTCACCATCACAATGCTTCATTGGTTCTCACCATAGTATTTTAAATCCCCCCGTTTGGATATGTTTAAAACATTACAATAAAAAACCCATAAAAATAAATTCCACCATAAAAAATTCTATCAATACTATTTTCATAATTAAAAATATCCCGAAAATTAATTTTTTCTAATTCCACTAAATTATATAATAGAAACCACTCATACTTGTTTCTAATGGAAATTCATTGATGATTTTTTAGATTACACACACTTACTATTTTAATAAAATCTCCCCATGACATGTTTTTGTGGATGGGTTGATGGATTTTACCACCCCTTTCTAAAAAAACCAAACCAATGAAATATTGAATCATAAAGAAGATACCTGTAATGTTTTTCTGAGAAGTAACACTCCCAATATTAATTTAAATTGATAAAATAATTAATTGGACCTTGATTTCATTTAGATTATGGTGACTTGTTCCTTTATTAAAACATACTCTATTTTTAGTTATCTATGCTATATTTTCTCCTTGATGAAGTAATATTTTTTGATGATATGTTTCATCCTAGTGTGTTTCATTGAATTATTCGATAAGTTGAAAAAATATTCGTTATTAATCCTAACAGAAAATATGCCATCAATAACATATCCTCATGTTGGGGAATCATCCACATCATTTGGGTGTATCATGGGAGAATTAAAAAAACTTTTCATCATAATAGTCAAAATATAAAAAGTCTATTTATTATAATGAAAAAATATACACCTTCCACCATTTAAAAATGAATCACCAGAAGTGTGCTTACGATAATAAACTTTTTAAATTTAGTAACACATTGAGAATCTCATATATAATTCTATTTTAAATAAATATTTTTTTTAATATCTTATTCACAGAGAACATCTAATTGAAATGAAAGTGTGATACCTTTTATGAATATAATATTAAAAGTATTAAATGAGACCATTATAATGTCGCCCATTAATTGGAGGGTATAAATTCAAGTAATATTATTTTGAAATCTATGTATAAAGAAAAATAAAATTTTATTTAAATACCAATTCAATGATAAATTCAAATATTATTAAAAAATTACATATAAGATCATTTTACAATAGATTTTTCCCCAAAAAATTTTCTTTTCAGGTGCTATGTAATTATAATTAATGAAACTAAAGACATTAATATTTAATGTTTATTAAATTTATTTTTGATTGGTATAATATATTAAAACAAATATAATTTCTAATTTATAGGAAATAATAATAATAATAGTCAAAAAAGCTATTCATTATATTATTATGTTTCTATTTAAATTTTAAATTCGTAAATTTTATAGTTTTAATTTGAAAAAATTAGTTTTTTTTGATTCAGAATATCAATATTAGATTAATATTATTATTTTTTAGTATTTTTCTAAATTTTTTTTTTCTATTTGACTAATAAAAAATCATGTTTTAACCAAAAATTTAAATTTTATTATTTAATCATTATTGAATCAAGGCCTAGATGTTTATATATCCTTTTAGATGATCAAATTTACATAAATGGAGTAATAATATATAATTTCTAAATAATATATTGAATATATAAGACCTCTATTTATTATTTTATGAACTTAAGTAATATTTCCAATAAATGAAACAATTTTTGGTCATTTATTTTTGTTAAATATTATTTGTGTAAAATTAAATTTTGTTTTGAAATGAATGTAACATAATTTTTTTATAATAAACGAATTTATATCATGAAAATAAGAAAATGATATTTTTTTCATACACTTAAATTATAATCCTAAAAATACACTTTTTCTAAAAATGGGATTTTACGCGTTACATGTTCTAATGTTAAAATTATTTTTTCTTACACATGAAAATTTTATTTGATAAAATGTGTTTAATATTTTTAATCATTACTTCCAAATTATTTAATATTTCCCATTTAGTTTTTTTCATTTAAAGTAAATTACATTGGTAAAAAATAGTAACCAAGGTAAAATCCAAAATAGTAAAATGTAAAAATATAGTGGTAAAATAATTTAAACATGTTTAAAATGTGTATGAAAATGAATGGTAGAATCTTTTTTTACCTAATATATCCCAAAACTTCATTATTTCATTTATTTTGAGCTGTTTACCCTTGAATAGTTTAATTCCATTATTGAAAAAGTAATAGGTGTTCAAAAAAATTTCCCATTATTCACTTATAAGAAGAGAACCACATTTCTTCACCCATAAAAAATGTTCAGATCTACCAAAAATCATACCTTGTCTCTTATAAAACCTCTTCCCATTCCCAAAATTTTATATTCCTTTCAAAATATCAATCTAAAGAGATTTAATGTAATACCTCGACACCCGAAACTCGGAGTCGATGGAATATTTTATTACATTGGCATGATTACAATGAATCAAATATCGAATCACAAAACAATTTAGTTGTCTTGAAGAAAACATATACATACATGTAACCCATTTTATGTTGGGAGAAGAAAAGAAGATATAATACACAACAAAATATAATAAATTTCATCCTTGAAAACTCAATAAATGATCCCTTATTCAGAACATGGAGAAGGAAAAAAAATTAAAGGGGTGAGCTTAAATGATCAGTAAGGGTTACATATTGTGGAAGAAAGAAACAATAATAATTTAATAATAATCAATTATACAAAATTAATATAGGATGGCGAATAAAAAAACCCACTCCATTAATAAACAGAGAATGAAAATGCATCCATAGACTTTTTGTTAGTGAGAACTACATGGAGACTAATACATGAATTATGAATAATGAAAAATATTATTATTTTTATATCATATATTTGATAGATGAACCATCATAACATTGATACAATTAATGTTTGTGGGTAGAAACCCGTCTGATTATGTTTTTGAAACAAACTCGAATGGTTTCTCACCAAATATTTTGTCTCATGAGACCTTTCAATACATCGAGCGGCTATTGTAGGCCCAAACCATCACTGAAAGTGAAAATAAATATCTATACATATATTTAATAAAATAAAAATATGACTTTTCAATATGTGTATTGATTAGAGGATATAGATTCACTAATATTTCCCCAGTTAATTAGAAATCAAAATAAACACTATATGTAAAATCATATATAGAAAAGACAATAATAATATCCTTTAAAAAAATATGGATATTTAATATGATTATAATTTAAAATAAAAAATGATCTCAAAGGGTCAGTAGATACACCACATAAGAATGATTAGGTTCAAAATAAAAAGTATGTCACAATGAAATGGAAATGGAGACAATGACCATTACCACATTGTAATCAATCGAATATTATGTGAAAAAATTAAAAAGCACAAAATGAATCATTTAATACCATGAATATTAATAAAATCATGATATTTTATATCAAATTTTAGTATTCATTTACCGCATACAAGAAATATGCGGCGAATAAAAAAATCACGTAGAAGTAAAGGTGAGATGAGAAACCCCTTAACTTATACTTAAATGTGTTCTTCACTTTATCTTAATGTCCTAAATAATAAGATTAAATCCATTAATTAAATATTTCATAAACTTATATACATGAATTTAATTTAGTATAATTTCATTTATGTCCATTTTTATGAGTTGTAATATACAAATTTAACTCTTGAGAGCATTTGTTTCCTTGGTTTTCACGATCATTATACATGAGTATGAGAATAAAAGTTCATGTGGAAAAGATATAGTTATCTAGAATTGAATTTATATATTATTCATAAACACCCATAATTTTAAATGGTTATTTATATCTTTTTTTACATGGTATGCGGATGAATAATTAGATAAGTCATTTCGTGAAAATCGTTTAGATTATTACGATGGTTATTGATCATAATGAACTCATTTTGATTTTTCATTTAGTATTATTTAAATAATTTAAATCCTCAACATAAAAAGGGTTATATTATAAATTTTCTTTCTCAACTATTAAAATGGATTCATGAATAGATTTCAACAATAATTTTATGAATGAAACTTCTTCGTCCATGATTTATTACTTTAAAATTATATAATTATATTTCATATATGATAATGGAGTTATCACGATCAATTGGATATAGTAGGATAGGAGAAAATATGAATATAATACAAATTGGAAATGAAATTAAAAGAAAAAGGGGGAGGGTTTACCTCTTTAAATGTCCTTATTGGGAACCTCCTTAAGGGAAGGGGTTTTGGTCTATTGGAAAGAAAAAGGGCTCCTGGATGTGGGGAGGTACTAGGGGAGTTTATTTGGGTATATCTACGAGAATATTCAAGGCATAGAAGAGTGAATAGAAGAGGGAGTGAGGGGTGGTTGTTATAGTGGATGAGAGGAGGGGGTTCCCTTTATTTTAATCAGTATTTTATTATTTTGAATCAAGACTATGAATATTTTTTATTATTATGACTAAAATTAGTAATACATGCATGTGAGTTTGATAAAATGTCCCCTTACATCATCCATATCTCAAACATGATGCAGAAATTCATTTATTTAGCATATTTTGTAAATTTTTTAATTTCACAATTCACCAAAAAAATCAAGTATTTCAGAAAAATATCAAAAATTTACCCAGACCATTTTTTGACATGTAGAAATTAAAAATGGACTATTATTTATAAATAAAATATTCTACATATGAGAAATTTAATTTTTAATTAAAATTAACATTGCATGAATCATAAGTTTTTTAAATTATAATTGATTTTATAATACACTAAAAAATTATCTAAGGTATCATTAGTTTTTTCTAAATTCATAGGAAATAATAATATTTATTTAGGAATAAAATTTATGAAAATTAATTTTATTTTAAATATATATATTAATTATAAAATTGTAATTAAATATTTATTTCTCACAAAAAAAACAACAATTAATTATTATTTATTAAAATATTAAACATCATTTATAAGGTGCATAAATTTTATTTATACTTTCATGGGTGATGTTACTATTCTTAAGGGTTATATTACTATTCATATTAGTGCATTACTATTCATAAGGGTAAGCTACTATTCATAAAGTAAGTTACTATTCACTAAAAATTATGTTCTTCCTATCAGACACTAAATAACTTACTGAACACAATCATGTATGTCTGTTTTTCAAGATACAAAATAAAGTAGTGGGAAAATTATGTTTAATTGATATTTTATAAATATAATTTTTTTTTCATATTTACTTGACATTTCATTCATTATACGCTATCTAATAGATTGAAATTATTTAGGAAGAAATATATCATAAAATCATGGTGTGTCATATTAATAGTTAATATATTCATAACATAATTTTGTATTTATCAAAATAATTATAATATTTATCATATATATTATTCGTAAAATATTTATTTAAATAATATATTGATAAAATACATATATTCATAATAAAATATTACTTTGAAAAATAATATTGTAAAATTCTATTAGTTTTTTAAGAACATTTTTCAATTAATTCGAAATCTATAAATAGAAATTATTTGTAAGTATTATTCTTAATATAAATACATAATTTTAAATTATTATTTTGCACAAGTTAATTTATTTAAAATTATAAAACCAATTATAGGGGTGTTACACATAAGGTGTTAACCAAAGGAGAACATCCAAAAGGAGAGGTATTATTATCAACCGAGATCCCTTCATTATTTCATCTTCTACCGAGTAAAATATTTTTTAATAAATTATAGTATGATAAAATATGTATTTTTAATATTATGAAATGTTATTATGCTAATTTAATACAACATTTTTAGCATTCTTATAAAACTATTCATAAAATGAATACATAGTCATGCCTATATGAGGACAACCTCCACTATGAATGATTTGGTCTATTATTTATGACCACATTACATGGATTAATAAAAATAAATAAATAATTTAAAAATATAATATTTATAACATAACTAATATTATTAAATGATAAATCATTTTATTTTATACCACCCTCACATACTATGAGAAATGTGAGTGTCATCATTGTGTACGGGAAGATAATCGCCTCTACAGATTGATGTGTTTTGCTTTCTATTTATGCATAACATGGAAAAAATTAAAAATGTTTTTAAAATATTAATTTTATACATACATAACTAATAATATTTATTAAAGATAATTTTTTTATTATGTAAGTGATATTAACAATAAATGATCACAGTGAACTTAACCACCTTAAATGAACATATCAAGGAATCTTTCTTAATTTGATTCCATTTTGGAATAACCTAAGAAACTATATAAATTTTATGAACATATTATAATAAATATATTCCAATATAAAATTATAGATATTTTAAATCTATTCTAATAAACATTTTACCATGTTCCATATACCGAGGAATTTGTGGAGAAATTCACCGAACCACCTCAAATAACCGACATAAGTGAGAACAATTTAATAAATAAATGACCAGTGATTACAAAAAGACCTGAGAAAATTTATTAGAGTTGAATAATTTTATTAAGAAATATTTTCAAAATTTTAATTTAATTTATTAGGAACTTAGTTGCACACACATAATAAATCAGGACCTAAGGTAAACGTTTTTCATCTCAAATTTTCCTTAATTGAGATATAATGCATAAAAACCCCTCATTTCCTTTTTTGGTGCATATATTGGCAATGGATTTATTTTATCATAATTTTTATTAAGTATAAGATATTTAAAAACCAAACTAATTATTTTCCCTTCATGGGTTTTCAATTTAAAATATATCTATGATGTAAGGTTTTCATGGTCTCGATTTTGAATCTTTGAGACATGTCATATTTGGAGAACCATTTTTACTTGAATATGTTTTTCTATTGATTTAATTATCATGAAATTTTTATACTATGTTATTTATTTATTTCATCTTATATACAAATCTAAATCATGTTCCATTCTTTATTTATATTTCAATTCAAGTGTTACAGAAACCGTAAGGGTTATTCATAACACAACTTTCAATCATTGAGTTATGATTGTTTGTTTTGAAATTTTTTCTTATAATTTGGTTATGTTAGACCTATGACTGTATTGTGATCTATTTAATATTATTTTATAGGCCATTTACATTTACTTATTATAAAACCCATTGACAACGATTCTTCCTTCAAAATACAATGTTTTAAGGGGTTTTCAGAACTCAATTTATTTTATTTGAGTTATAATGATTATTCTTGAATGGGGCCTACAATATCCCCTAAATGCATTTGTAGTTATCAGGAAAGAAACCAGTTAGAGTATTTGGTGTATGCATACCCATTTATTTAGATATCTTTGTTGTTTTCTTGAAGTAAAGTAGATGTATTGAAACAAGACCTGGATGATATGTAATGTCTTGGAACATGTCCTTGACATGTATGACATAATGAATTTAATCATTATGAAAGTTTTTTTTGTTATCGATGTGATTTTTTATATTGTTTTTTCATCCATGAATTTTTTTGAAGCTCATGTGATCAATTATTTGGAATTATTTAATTATCATTTATTTTTCGTGATATTATTCATATGTTGTTTATTCTATGATAAATTCTCTTATATGATTTACCTTACCGAGCATTTTACCTCACCATTATTATGTTTATATTTCCCTAGGTTATGAATAAAATTACTGCACATTGTATATCTATAGGACTAACATGTGTAGATAACATGTGGGAGATATTGATGAATTATTATGAATTATACATTTTCATATATAGTGAAAATTTTCCACTAATTGAGAAATACACAAGATTTATTACTTTATGATTTTTCATAATTATCTAAGACTTTAAGGCTAAAAGGTAATATAAATGTATATAATTCAATATTTGATATAAATCATAAATTTAGGAGATAGTTACAATAAGGATTTTATAGTTGGTATGAGAGAAGGGTTTTTCTAACTTTATGGACTGGGATATTATTTTATGAGGATAATTTAAGAGTTATAAATTTCATAAAGGGTTAATAAGTTGTGGTGGATAATTATTTAAAAGGCATAGATAACCCATTAGGTTATCTGTGGTAATATTGAATATTTTATGTTGTTTGGGGAATATTATGATATAAGTCAACATAAAATCTTATGATTAAGTCTAAATATAGGAAAACACCTTATATTCTTGTAAATTAAAGATTGTGTGGTTCTATAAGAAATTAAATACCTATCTAGTTACTGGAAAGTCCACGTGGTTGTGGAACCGATGCACTTATGGGTAATTAACCTTAAAAAGTTCGGTTGAGTTTTAACTCGATCTTCACTAGGTGCATGATGGGTGGGATGAATAATACACACATTTATAGAAACTCCTAGAGGATATTCTTTGATTGATAGTATGACCTTTATGAAAAATTATGAAAAATTTTATCTTATATTTATGGTATATCTACGGAACCTAATAGGATATAAATAATTATTAGCCTATATTGAAACCTAGAATTTTATAGGTTAGGGGACATATTTTATTTATGATCTACTCCATTTAAGTTAATTATTTTACTTTTTATAATATAATAAAATTAAGTATTTTTACCGTTCATATTCCTTAATTCTGGCAATGGATGAATCCTAAACGATCCAGGATAATGATGGATTCCATGGACAATACATTGATGGTCCTAATAAGCTGTTAAATGATAGATGAGATGGAGTGAGAAACTTTGTGATTATTCCAAAATAGTTATCAAGAATTGTCATCAACCACATAAAATTAGTTTATTTTCCAAACCCACCAAAGAATAGAATGATTATGCCTCATGGATATTCAGGTGAAAAATATAATGAATGAAAGAATACTCAATTTACTACATATCAAGAATGTTGGAAAATCACCTAGGGAAATGTCTTCAAGGAACTCAATGATTTTTTATGTGTGGGTATTGAGGACATAAAGAAACTAATTTGACACAAAATATTAATAATTAACTTAATTGATCAAATATGTATTTACAGATTAAAACTATACATTTTGAAATACTACACTGAATTTATAAAACCAGTGTTTAATATTTTTTTGAACATAAGTAATATATTCAAATAAAATAAAATATATATTTATTTTCCTGTAATTAAATATTATTTAGGAAAATTTGGGTTTGGAAATTTTTTTAGATCTATATGATTTTTTTTTTAATTTTATAAGAAACCAATTTATATCATAAAAAATAAAATAAAATTATAATTTTATCATACAAATACAATTTATATTAAACATTCACTTTTTAAAAAAATAATTTTTTAAGTGTTATATAAAATAATATTAAAATTAATTTTTCTGATGAATAGAAATTTTATTTAATAAAATTTGTTTCATATTTTTAATTAGCAGGTTAAAATTATGTAATAATTCCCATTTTATTTTTTGTCATGAAAAGTAAATTACTTAGGTAAAAAATTATCACCAAGGTAAAAAATAAAATGGTTAAATATAAAAATATTATGAAATAAGACATGAAACATGTATAAAAAATTCTTGAAAATGAATAGTAGAGGCTTTATGAACCTTATCTCACCCTAAAATTCATTATTTCAAACTTTTAGAGCAATTGGCCCATGAATAGTGTAATGAATTGTTGAACATGTTATGGGTATTTATAAAAAATACCATTTCCCTAAATTATAAAACGAGATCACTTCCAGTAAATTTCTCTACCTATTACAATGATTTAGATTAACCAAAATCTTCCCTTAATTCTACTCAACCCCCCATAGACATCCTAAAAGTCTTTTTCTTTCCAAAATAAAAAACAAAGGATAGTTAATGTGTTAACTAAATGAGAACATCCAAAAGGAGAGGTAATGTTCTCAATTGAGATCACTTAATTATTTCTTTTTCTACCACTAAAATATTTTCTATGAGATGAAATTATTATAAAATTGATATTATTAATATAATGAAGTGTAATTAAAATAAGGGATTATCACTTTTTTTACCTTCTCCCAAAACCATTCAAAAATTTAAATGGTCTAAATTCGTACTTAGGGAATACTATATCCATGAATGATGTATTCTATTATTAGTATCATTAATATTATTTTATGATATATTAATTTATTTTCTACCTCTATACCTACTATAAAAAAAGTGGGCATCATCAATTGGTACGTGTGGGCTCCCTCCTCCAAGGAATAACATATTTTGTTTCCATTATTTCAATACATGGTTGAATTTAGAAATGAATTTCATTTATAAAAATTTTATTTATGAAACTATTAATATTCTATTAATATTATATTAGACATTATATAAGTGATATTGATAATAAAATATCCAAGTAACCTTAATAGCCTTAAATGAATATATAATGGCACCTTTCTTAATTTGAGTCAATAAACATATTAAACCATATAAATATTTCACTAATGAAATAATAGAATATGTACACCTCTATAATATTGGTGATTATGAAGCTAATTTACAATAAATTTTACTATTATCAAAATACCAAGGAAATTTTAGGGAAATTGAACAAACCACCTAAAGTAACCATTAAAAGAAAAAATAGTTTAGTAAATGAATAACATGTGAAAATAAATATACATTATAACATTAAATGTAGATTAAAAATTTTCTTATGATTTTTTAATAAATTTATTTTATGTTTTTAGGAAATTAGGTGCACACAGAGAATGAATTAAAAACCAAGGTAAGAGATATTTCATCGTAATAATGATTCATTAAGATATGATGCTTATTCACCAATTTATTCCTTTTTTGGTATATATTTTGGCCCTAAATTTATTTTATCATAATTCTTATTTCAATATATGTAATTCACCAATGGAATTCTGGTTTAACCTTTCATGGTTTTACAATTCAGAAGATAACGATGATGTAAGGGTTTCTTAGTCTAAATCCCGACTCTTTGAGATATGTTATATTTTATAAACCATTATTCCTTGTATATAGTATTATTTTTTATATAATTACATTAAATTATTATGTGATAAACTCAACCTGGATACTCTCTCAAATTAGTACACGACCTGAATTACCACATGCCCTAAGGGTATTCTCGATCCCCATGGGCTGGCAACTAGAACCCAAGGGTCAAAGACAACTTGATGGAATGATTTCAACCAACCCAAAGTAGCAATATTGAATATATATACAATAGAGAGAAAATAATAAGAGATAAAAATATACCATAACTAAATAGAATTTAGAGGAAATGAAACAACTCAAAAGAACTCCACAACATTCCAAGGTAATCATCCAATTTCAAAGGACAACTAAAATTGAGACTAACTTCTCTACGTGATAGCGTGGGAAAATCCCACCATCTCACCACTAGCTACGCAGACTCTAATGACATAAACCTCATCAATAAATTGAAACATATTTCCTTTCCCTACATCTAAATACAAAAAAATGATTGTGCACTACTAAAGGGGTGCATAGTTTGTGAGCTAATAGGCTCAGTAGGATCCCAACTAGGTGTTCCACAATAAGTATTTGTACAATAATATGAACATGTTAGAATTTATAAAATAAAAGGAACAATAAATAATTTAATATTTTTTATATCCAGAGACTGGAAAAATATTTCATTTTACCATTTTCCATATTTCCAAAATAATACAGGTGAAATATTTAATAATCATTTTATATACATGATTTCCATCAAATCAAATAAAAGAATTAATTACATATCCTATCATATAAAATGAAAATAAAAATAGGTAACATCATGAAAAATACCACTAGATGTCAAGATATCAGACTAATCATACCAAAATCAATGACCAATACACACTCAATTCCTTACAACACAAGCCTAAAAATAAAGGAACACCGTATGAGTGAACGCGAAAAATATCAATCAGGTCCTAAGAATAACATGTCTAGGGAGAAAAGGAGAACCCCATGACTGAACCCCCAAAAATGTCAATCAATTCCCGAGAACAATGGGACTTGGGAGAATAGGTACACCTCCTGAGTGAACCAATAAACAATACATAGGCAATGTACCTAATCCACACCTTCCCCCTATGTACCCAAGGATTCCCATGTGCCACATTTTATAAAACATTTCATCAAAATAATTCATTGAAAACCATTTGAGAAATCCATTTAACAATAATTTGAAAATAACATTTATTGTACCAAAATAAGGGAAAACCATTTTTTATTAAAAACCCATTCCACACATACAAATACATCAATCAATCATTTCATTAAATTTTTAAATTTTTTATAAAAACTAGATCAATATATTTCATCCAATATAGGATAGAGATAGAACAACCTATCTCAAAATCTAGTTGTACAGGACTGCAAAATAATCTACCAACAACGAATAATATAAATACAAAAAAGGAGGTCCTATAATTAATTATGATAACTTAGAATCAATTTAACAAGGAAAAGGGGTCATAGATTATGAAAAATCACAAAATACATTAAAGAAACTCGCATGTCGCACCAAAACCAATACAAGGGTTACCCTTTAGAGGAAGATCATGCAATGGATATAGAAAAGATCAAGGAGACAATCATAAAAGATCAATAGGTCTAATAATGCAACACCAAGGTGCTATATTTATCTATGAAAATGAAGTAGAATAAGGATTACTACCCTAGAGAAATGTACTATAACTAAAATGATGATTAATCTCTGAATGAAACAATTTTGAAGGAGAAGAGGTCTCTAAAATTGCATGATAGAGATCCTAGGCCAAGAGGAAAGAATCATATGGCTGAATGAAAAAATATTAGTACTGTAGTTCCCTAAAAATAAAAAACATTAGGATTACATGATGTTTCATCCATTTTCATATTTTGTAATTCAAAAATCCCAAATACACTAAAAACCCATCTCATCCGGTAAAAATTTTATATTTTTCATTACATGGTGTGTAATATATTCATGATGTGTAATATTCACACCATGTACTGGTTCATGACATTTTCTCGGAACCAAACACATGATATATTAACAATTTACACGATGTGTAAAATTTTCAAGAAATATAAGAGGTTAATGCTCTAAACTAAACTTAGAACATATTTCTGGTGGCAATACATTGCATGGAAAATCATTACACAACATGTATTTATCCCACAGACAGTGAAAGTCCCTATTTCTCCTGAAAGACCCAAATCAACTATTGTGTTCTCCAAAATCTTGGATAACCTTCAAACCCCTTTAAAAACATTTATAAACTAACTCCATTAATTTAGAAAAACGTATATCCCTGAAAATTAAGTCATTTTCTACAACACAATCTCTCTATCTTAGAGATTCCTAATATGCACCCGTATAAAGTGGGAAACAAAAAGAGTGTAGGGAAATACCTGAAAATAGGTAGCAATATTTTAAGAACTCCCCACCATAATATTTTCCCTCCCTAGGAAGACTTATTGAAGAATGACGTTTGGAAAATAGATGGTAACTCTTCTCCCTAATCAATGGCTCACAAAACCAAGTACCATGATAACCTAATTTATTTCATAACAATAACATTACAATCATAATTTACATCCCATGAAATACTTTCACTTGAGAGTTAATGATATCCAATGAATGATCCACAATAGAAACCTCTGACATTAACTCATTCTCTTCATATATCAAAATTTGAGAGGGATCGAGATGGTATTTCATGAGCTATGATATGTGAAAACAATATCTTTAATACTCATAAAAACCATAAATTCTAAAATGATAAGCTACACGCCCCAAAAGTTCAGTGACCCAAAACAGTCCAACATATTTCAGATCAAAATTTCTTTATTTTCCAGGATGATGATTAAACAATCAAGGAGAAACATTCACAAAACCCGATCAACTAATAGAGAACTGAAAAGGATGATGTTAATGATATACATATAATTTCTATGAAATATAATACATAACCAATCCTAAATCCCTAATAACATCTCTGGAACAAGACTTGTTCCAATCAAAGATGCTTCGTCCACCTCTACACAACAGATGGGTGGCCTCCATGGGTGACCATATAAATCATTGAAGGGAGACATTTTGAGTGATGACTGATAACTCTTGTCATAAGAAAACACAACTAGTCTAAAAAGGCTATACCAAGATCCATTGAAATCTAAGACACATGCGTAGAGCATATCCTCCAATATATGAATAACATGATCCTTCAGACCATTTTTTTCGATGATAAGTTATACTCAACCGGACCCATGTCCCCATCACCTCTTAGATACTCCTCCATATCCTTGACATAAACCTAGGATCTCTATATGAAACAATTTTATAAGGAACCCCATATAACCTCATGATCTATTACACATACATCTTACCCAAATATTCAACTATAGTGGTGTCCTTTATTGGAATGAAGTGAGATGAATTTTTTAACCAATAAATCAACACCTATATATAATTCCTCCCGTAGGAAGTCCATGAAAATAAAAAAAAATCCATGGACAGGTTGTCCAATTTCCAAACCAGGATTGGAAGAGGATAGAGAAAACCAGAAGGTTTCTAATACTCTTCCAATGTCTATTGGGATGTGTAACTATGGGACACTTAATTTTCAATGTCAGTATTTATACATGGCCAAATGAATCTCCATATCATGTCGTAATACATCATCATAGTATATGGGTGAGTGAATTATGTAGAACTATGATAGTCGGAAAAAACTAATCTCATCATAGATTTTGGTGTGAAAAACACATTCCCAAAACATATAATACCATCTAAAGGGATAGAACAACCAGAAATGGTCTCCCCATCATAAGGGGGTTTCCAAATTCCTCTAAACGCATCATCCTGCTTCTCACTCTATTGAATAGACTCAAGGAGGGATGATTATTATTGAACAATAGCAAGATCCAAACCTAAAACATCCACTTGAGCATCCAGGTGAAAATGAGGTAAGTTTCCCATAATGTTCCACCCTTTTTTCGATTATTAAACGCCGCGCAACAGTACATTCCCACCGAGATTATATGAAATGACATTACCCATCTCTGGGGTGTTGGAAATACTGAAGTCAGTCATATTTAGGTATTCCACCCACAACCTATTTATGATATTGAAGTATTTTATAGAAAATATATTGTTCAAACTCTTATAGTCAGAAAAGACTATGAACCTATCCCAAAAAAGATAGTTCGACTGATAGATAATTGTATACATAACCACTATAATCTATAAGTCATGACAGGGGGATTTTTTTCATGCATGCAAAGCTGTTGAGATTTATAAGCCATAACATGATCATCAGGTATAATCATGCAACCCAAACCATCACTACAACCATAAAAAACCACATACCTCTTACAAGGCCCTGATAAGTTTACAATAATAGTAGCTATCAAAATTAATTTTAGTACATGGAAACATGATCGAAACTTTTAATCCCATATGAATTTATCCTTTTCCAGGTAAGATTAATCAAAGGTTATTCCGACATTGATAAATCATTGATGAACCATCAATAATATCTAGGATGACCACTTAATCAATGAATCTCAAAAACATTACATGTTTCTTCCCATGAAAAAAAAACTTTACCTTATCAGGATCAATTTTTAATCCATGATCAGAAATCTCATGTCCCAAGAACTTCACTTATTGGATCGAATAATTTTATTTTGATAGATTTCCATAAAAATGTTGACTCCTCAGGATTTCCATAACTAAACTCCAATGGTGCTCATGCTCACACTCATATCATGAATAAACCAAGATTTCATCAATAAAGACTAAACAAATTGAGATACTCATGGAATATATGATTAATCTAATACATAAAAACTATAGTAATATTAGTCAGACCAAACTACATCACTAGATATTTATAATCTCCATTCCTACTTCTGAAAGTTGTCTCCAGTATATCAGACTCTCAATCTCTAAGTTGTTGATAACTTGACCTAATATTAATCATAAAAAACATATTTTCCCCATTTAACTAATAATAAAAATCATCAACATGACTAAAAATATACTTGTTATTGACTATTAACCATTTAAATATGTGATAATCCACCCACAATCAATGTGAACCATCTACCTTCATTGAAAAGAGAACATTTGCTACCCAAAAAGATCCAGATCACAAATAAGAAGATATGATATTAACTCTACATCATCTATCGATACTTAACAAAAAGGACACTAAAACCCTTGATCTTTACACTTTCTATGAGGTGTCACTAAATCCATAATGAAGGAAATGGTCTTTATTGGATTTTTAATCATATCAACAAAACAAATAAATATAAACTAGTGGAAAGTACCATTATCAAATAAATAAATCATTACTAAAGATTCAATAAAGATGGTACCTCTCACTGTCCCTGGACCCACATATTCCTTCACTGCAAACTCATCTACTGTGTAAAGGTTCATTACTCTTACGGTATGTGGCTAAAGACTTCTATTCTTTGAAGAATATAACTGTGTCTCAATATCCTTTTGATCTGATGATCCCTCAATATTACAAGGCATAAACATATCTTGAATAAAACATTGTGGATTACCATAATTTCCCAAATTATTACAAATATTCTCAGTTATTGTAGATGAATATCGGGTGTGCCCGAACCTTCCACACTAATAGAAAGTGAGAGATACACTACTAGATGTCATTGAAGTTGCATAAGAGGCCTACAACTGATAACCACCTCCACCCATCCTTTGAGGTTATTTCCAAAGCATCTTTCCACCTTTTATGACACTGATTCTACTACTCGGTGGAAGATAAGGGTTAGAATAACTAACCATGCATGTCATATTAATATATACCATCAATGTAGCCTCTAACAACTCTACATAGGTAAAAATATTCAACATAAATTCATATGATTTAATCTCTGATTGGGAATTTTACATGTACTAAAGAGCCTTCATATGGTATGTCTTTTCAACATCTGTTGAAAAATGAACCAGTTTGACAAACTGTTTGGTGTGTGAAAACACTGAGTGTTGTCACTGATGTAACGAGAATAACTCCATAAAATTTTCCATCATTAGTTAACAGATAAAAACTAATGGAATAAGAGATTATTAAAACCCTTCAAGTCCAATCCCTAATGCCTATTTTCCTGTACCGTGGAATCCCACCATCAATTTTTTGGATCATCAAGTCTTCAAACCACACAATTCACCTTTATACACTCATTTGTATCCATGATGTCAAAGATCTAATCGATCTTGTCCACCAAGTAATTAAAATATTGGGGTTTTTTGTACCAATAAAATAAAATAGATTCTAACATAAGAATTCATGTGAATTATCCTTGTCTCCTAAATCTCATAGTTGTACCTCAAAAACAATGTTATATAATTTTGGTACATTTTTTTCGATAGCACGAACTCTCCTCATGATAACATCTATTAGATTCTTATCTATAAGAGGATTCCCTTTGGGTGGATCAGATACACCCTCCCAAGGAACCCATGGAATATGTCTAGGAGGCATACTACTGTACATTGAAACAAAAGAAATGATTAGACAACAAGATAATATATGTTAAAACCAAAAAACCATAAAATAAAAATTATATTATAACTAAAAATAGGAGACAATGCCTAATATAACAGAGTAACATGAGTCTCTCATTGAAAGAGCTTGCTAGGAACTCACTACATCCTTCGTATCAAGTCCCAAAAATCATATCTTTATACTACTAGACATTAAAAGACAATTAATCTTGAGGATAAATCACATATGATACCAAACTATGATGAAACCAACCTATATACACTCTCAAACTGCTACTTGAACTGAATTCCAACATAACTAAAGGGAATTCCCGATCCTCATGGGCTGGAGACTGGCAACCAAGATTCAATAACAATAAGAGGGAAATATATTTCCCAACCATAAGTTACAACATGACATAAATATACAAAATAATGAAAAAACCGAAGAGATAAACATATTACATAACTTGAATAATAAAGCAGAAATGAAACAACTAAAAAGTAGTCAGAACATCCCAAGGTACAATTCCAATAATAGAAGACAAATAAAATACAAACTAATTACTCCATATGACAACATTTCATAATCCAACCATCTCCCCACCACCTACCCAGACTCAGCTGATGGAAACCTCACTGACCCACTATGGCACATTTACTTTCCAAGCATTGACATACATACAAAGGTATAATAACTTCCAATGGGCCACAGAGGGTGTGATATAATAGGCTTAGTAGGATCCCAACTACGTGTTCTATAACAAATCCCTATAAAAATAATTTGAATATGCCCATATTTAATGAAAAAAATACATGATAAATAGTTTTACGGGTTTTATATAAAAAATAAGGGAAAAAAATTAATTTTCCCTATTTCCACATTTCCAAAATAATATAGGTAAAATAGTTCTGAATCATTTCATATAAATCAAGGTAGTAAATTCAAATCAAATCATGTGTCACATATCATCTCAATTCCAATGAAAATTAGAATCCCAAGTAACATCACACCAAGAATCAATATAGTTCAGTCTAGAAAAATAATCATACCACAATCAAGGAATAGAGAACAATCAAGTCCTTAAAACACATGCATAAGAAAATATGAATAAACCATGAGAAAACCACAGAAAAGTTAATTGATTCCACAGAATAATGGGACTAGGGAGAAAAGGTTCACCCCATGAGTGAACCAAAAAATGTCAATCGAGTCCCTAGAACAATGTAACTATGGACTACAGGAACTCCCCATCAGTGAAACCCCCCAAAAAATACAGATGATTGCCCTAATATACAAATTCCACCTAATTATGAAAGTATTCCCATGTGCTATGTATTCCAATCCATTTCATCACAATTACTCATTGAAAACTATTTCATAAATCTATTTCACATTGCTTTGAAAAATGATTTCTTTTACCCAAAAAATGGAAATCCATATTTATTCACAAACGTATTACACACAAAAATACATAAATCAGTATTCTATTTCATTTATACATTTTTTTTATAAAAAATAGATCAATAAATATCATTCAAAATAGGCTAGAGATGGAACAAAGTACCAAAAAGTTAGGTTGCACTGGCCCACACCCTAATCCACCAACATGGAAGAACACAAAGACATCAAAAGAGAACCTAGAATTAATCCTAACATCTCAGAATCAATTTAAAAATAAAAGGGCATGTAGAAGTGAATAAATCACAATATACCTCAAATAAACCATCACATCACACCATAACAAACACAATGGTTACCATTCCAAAGAATATCAGACAACAGTTCTATAAAGAATCAATAAGATTATCATCATAGATCAATGAATAAAATAACGCAACACTACTATGATACCATGATCAATGAAAATGAATAAGAATAATTACAACTCACTCAAAGAAATTAACCACAACTGATACAATAATCAATCACTGAATGAAATGATTCGGAAGGATTGGAGGTCTCCGAAAATCACTTGAGAGAGCTCCCATGTTGAAAGGGAAGAAGACTATGACCAAATGAAATAAAACTCAACAATGAAGTTCCCTAAAACACTAAACATGTAGATTACTCATCCTGTATCCCTTTTAATTTCATGTAATCCATGAAACCCAAATACACTGAAATACCATCCACCTTGGGTTAAAAATTACATTTTTTCCATTACACGACATGTAATATATTCACGGTGGGTAATATTTACACCTTATATAGGTTCAAAACATCTACTAAACATGAAATGTAAACACATGACACAACATTTAAATTTTTCATGACGTGTAAGAGGTTCACTTTCTAAACTGAACTCACATTAGGGACCAATTAACGGCGTGTAGACACTTTACACAACATATATTTCTCCTACAAACTGAAAAAATGATGTTTATCCTGAAAAAATGAAACCAAATTTGGTGTTCTCTGAACTCGAGGAGAAATTTGAAAATCTTTTTACATGATTATACTCCACCTCATTTAATTCAAACAAAATTACATCCTTGAAATTATGACTTTTTACCCATAAAATACTCTCTATCCTCGGGAGTCCCAACATACACCTATATAAAGAGGGAAAAAACAAGAGAGAAAAGAAATACCTACAAGTGGGTAATCATATGATACATATTATAATATAATTCTCATCCAATTTGTGGTATATAAAAATCCAAATTAATTTCCTCTCCTCATTCTTCTTTTGATTCAAGTTTTACTCAATCCATACCGTGTAACGACCCAGATTTTATTAATGGATATTCAACATGATCTAATTAAATATCTTATTCCGTAAAATGGTTATATTAAATGTAAACTTAATTGGTTTTATGTTTTTGGATTTAAAAATACCTTTAAGAATTATAGTTGTTACTAATATAGTCCTTGAAATGTGATCACATGATTAGAATAAATATAGGGCTTTGAAAAATCCAATTTACTCTGACAAAGTAAGTTATGACCTCATCTAGTAGACATTCCCCATTCCAAGCATATTTTTATAAGCTCAGAAAGGAGGTGGTGTCATTGGTATTCTCTCTTGACAATGCCCAAGTTGAGCTTCAACATGTTAAGATCGAACAGAACCGCCTATGGGAGAAGTTCAAGTTGATAGAGATTACCACCCGAGCGATGTTATCCAGGCCACCCCGAGAGTCTTTCACCATCGCGCACCTTACCCTTCAGTCATATGCGAGTTTTATAAGTTTTTATGTAACAATACCAAAACACTATGATTATATTCATTATTTTTGTGTATAATAAAGAACCTACATTCATTTTATTATTGTTACTTTGTAAATAGTTTTTAAAGAAAAAATAGTATTTTTTGTTAATTTTGAACTAAGAAATCTATTTTGTTAAATTAATGGATTTTAAATTAAATAATATTTTAACAAAATATTATTACAAGTAAATTTATTTTTATTAAGTATAAATGATCGTAAAATGTTTATGAATTCAATTGTAATTTTTATTAATGTTTGAAAGCTATTTTTTCAAATCCCATTAATATTTTATAAATGTAGGTTTTTATTTTAAAATTGAAACTTAAAATATTTAGAAAAATATTTAGATAAAATACATTTTATTATTGGAACCAGGACGTCGAAATTATCCAACGGTGAATTTTTCATAATTTTCTGAGACAGTTGATTTTTTGGGTAAAAATTAAATACCGTTTAAATACATGATGTGTTTTATGACATCATTATGGCACAAAAGTGATGTAATAAAATAATATAAATGATATTTTTGGTGAATATATGTTTTATCCTTAAAATAATGTGATTTAATATTTCTTTTATTTATTTTACAAAACCATTGTGGACCCTCCACGACTTATAAAACAATTTACCTTTTTAAATTGTTTTCCATGAAAGTGTGACTCGCCACCACATAATAAACCCTATTATTTTAATTTTTTCACCCATTGGCCTTATAAAATATTTTTTTCCACTACCCTGTGGAAATACCCATGGGCTGGATTGTAGTTTTGATTAGTTTAATGTGTGGTGTCCCAAACATTAATAATAAAGATATTTTCCTCCTTTCCTATATAAACCCACCGGAGCTCCCACTTCCTCTTCACTCAAAGCCTTTGGAGTTCTTCCAAAATCTTCCCTACTCTCTCTATAATCCTCCTAAGGTTCTCCATGCTCCCATGAAACCTCTCTCAAGCCTCCCCTAGCCTTTGGGATCACACTTCCAAGTAAGGAATTACATCCATTCTCATTTTATCCATGTTTCTTAATATTATTATGTCCTCTTATTTTAAATTATAAATGTTGGGTTATGATTTCAAACCTCTACCATACTTTCATATTTATTTTTGAATGATGATATACCCCTTTCTCTCTCATTAATTCATCCCATTTACACCCGTTACCATGTCGAAATTCTGTATGGAATTTCATTCTCCTCATTTGCATTCAAGAAATTCATTTGTATTATGAATCCAAATACAATTACTTATCTTGGTACATGTATCTATATGAACCCCCTTAAGTTCCATTTCATTTAAAAATTATGAGACACCACATTCTCTCTCATTAACCATTTTTATGTGTTCATTTGTCATGGTGTTACACTGTTGAAATTGCACTGCGATTTTCCAAGCCAAAGTCATTGTGTAGTGAATTCCATGTCCATTTCTCTATCAAGGGTACTCACCATTGTGCAAATTTACTTATTTAATATAGATTTTTATTTATGAATTCTACATTCCATTAATGTGGAATAAAGTTTGATGTATAAAAAATCCATTTTTTATGATCAATGCGGCACACTTATGCATGAAATGAAATGTTTAAGAAGGGTGCACCATGATAGCGCTCCAATGCATTGGGTAAAGTATATTATCATGATATGTAATCTGAAATGAGTGTTGAATCATGCTAATTAAAGTGCAACAAGGGTTTACTCATGCATCATGTGAAATGTGGGTTTACTCGTGCTCCACGTGAAATGAGCCTTGGCGCATGCTAATTCCATGTTAAGTGTTGTTGCCACATTTCCATGTTATGATAATCATGCTATATTATGAATTTATGTTCATATTTAATTATGATCCATCGATAGGAATATTGGATTAAATGGATTGTATTCTACTTTTTATGCCCTTTTTACTCCCCTACTGGGTTTTTTAGCTCACCCTTTTCTTACGCATGTCCTTAGGTTATCCCATGAAATGATAAGTATGAGGGAATGTAGTGGTCATGTAATGGAATTTTAAATAAGATGTTGAATTTCATGTTTTATGTTTTTATATAATGTTCCTTTGTCCCAAAGACACTAGACCTCTTGATCTTCTATGTTTTATCAAGTGACAGTTTTATGTAATAATTTATGTTACGTGTGTAATATAAATAAGGATTGATATAGTTGGTATCAGTGGATATGTTTAGTTTTTTTTGGGATTAGGTTTAGAAAACCCTAATAAAGCCTTAGAGACTAGAATAAGTATAATAAATACAACCATATGTTTCAGTGTGTATTGAGTAAGTTTTTTATCAAGCAAATACATTCCTGTCTGGATATGAGCAGGTAAAGGCGGCTCTAGAACAGATGTACCTAGGAGGGAAAAATCTGAAAAGGAGTTTCGGCCTTGACCCAGGATATCCTGGTACATGGCAATGGGCCTTGCTGCACTGTTGGTTCGGACACTCCCGGGGGATATGATTTGGTAAATTTACAAGTTTAGTATGAACCATTTTTAAAGGAATTAAATAAAATTCCACTAAGAATATATCTTAGAAAGTATATCATGGATAGCAAATATTGAATCCTATAGTTTCATAAGTTAAGGAAATAAAAGCTATTTATAATTTATCCATTTTAACCTCAGATTACCCTTTATGTGTTACCCCTAACTTTCCTTTATTTTTTCTAGACAATGTACGATAATGGGAGGAATTGGGCTAATAACAGATGCGAAGATCAATGTGATGACTATTCTAATGAGATGCCCAATCTGATTGGATCAGGAATCAAGAACATTATCACAATACTCTCTCATTTAAGTCAATATTTTAATAGAAACATCGTTCAATACGAATGTTCTACCCCCCTAAGAAACAACAACTCACTGTCATGAGAATCATGAGACAAAGGCCTCCTACTTTTAATGGATCATCTAATCCCTCAATCACCGAACAACGGATCATCTCCATTGAAAATATATTCTCCATACTTCATTGTTCCAAATAAGAGAAGGTTATTCTGGTTTCTTATCATATGGAGGGTGAAGTCGATCAATGGTGAACATTGATAAAAAATATGAAGCCTAAGGAGGAGATCGAGGTTATGGAATGGATGTGTTTTTGAAAAATGTTTTTCGATAAATATTTTCCTCACACCCTCTAAATTAATATGGAAGGGTACTTCCTTACCATCATGAAAAAAGATGGCCAATCCATTATAGTGTTCGAGGAAAACATCATAAGGCTTTCACGACACAGCTCTGGCTTTATTGTTACCCCTGAATGCAAGTTTTAATGATTCTTTGGTGGGATGAAACCTAGCCTGTGGAGAGCCCTAACGATCTGTGACTTCGAAATCTATGAGTAAATTGTCTGATGTGCCCTCAAGGTTGAAATGGAGATAATAGAATCTTAGGGGTATCGTGGGTATAATAATCATAAGGTGGAATTCAGTTTTTGTGCACCGATGGATAAATCCAATGGTGCTATGAAAATCCAGCACCCCAATATCCAAATTTGTGGAAAGAAGAACCCCAAAAATTGCATGAAGGGGAAAAGGAAATTTTTTAGGTGTGGAAAAGAGGGAAACCTAGCCATTAACTGCTGACAAAAAAACCAATGGATGTAACAGAGGAATGGAACACTCCATTCTGACCTCAGCTCACTCTTCATTGCTTCAACTACAATGAACCAGGGAACCTTTCAAATCAGTTCCCTAAGACAAGGGTTTTCGGAGGCAACCAACAACCTCCAAGGCATGAAAGGCAAGATTTTTCAATGAATTCCACCAATGTGAACCCTAACAATGAATCGGTGACATGTACGCTAGTTATTCATTCAATAATAGAAAAAACACTTTTTGATTCTAGTTCTACGTGTTATTTTGTATCTAGAAAGTATATTAAAACAATACAAATACCACCAAAAATCAAGGAAGATAAGATGTCAGTGAGTATAGAGAATGGGGAAATCATTGCATCCCATGAATATAACTCCTCCTATATCATATTCAGAGGATTGAACTTCCTTGAGAACCTCATCATAATCCCTCGGTTATAATTTGATGCAATTATTTACATGTATTGGCTATCCTTATATAGAGCCAACACAAATTGTCCTGAGAGGGAAATCACTCTCTATATAAAGAATCAACCCCAGATTATGTATAAGTGAAATGAGGAGGATGAATATTCTTTAGCAACATCATCTCAAAGTGTTGATATTACTACCCTATGAGCACACATATCTAGTTCAGATGCTTGAGTTTATACAAGTAACCATCCTTAATGATGTGCCTATTGTGAGGGAATTATCCAAAGTATTTACTGAGGAATTTCCTACTCTTCCTCATTGAAGAGATGTTGAATTATTAATTGATATTATACGTGGGGTGTTTCGAATATCCAAGAATCCATCTAGAATAAATGTTTTGGTGCTTGAGGAGATAAAGAAACAACGACAAGAGAATTTGGATAAAGGGTTTATATGCCCAAGTGCTTCACCATGTGGTGAAACAGTACTCTTCATCAAGAATAATGATGAGTCAGTGTGTCATTGCATCGAATATCACGAACTTAACAAAATCATGATAAAAAACAAGTATCCTCTCCCAGGAATTGATTACTTATTCGATCAGCTGTGCGGAGAAAAATAATTCCCCAAGGTGGATTTGTGGTCAGGTTATTATCAAGTAAAGACAAAGAAGGAAAATATCCCCAAGACTTCTTTTCGTACAAGATACAGGCTCTATAAATTCATAGTAATGCCTTTTGGTCTCACTAATGCTCTAGAGATCTTAATGGAATTGATGAATAGAGTTTTTAGAGATTACCTTAACAATTGTTTGGTAGTATTTGTGGATTATATTATAATATTCTTCAAATCCAAGGAGTATCATGAGGAGCATCTACGAACTGTACTGGAGACCTTTCAAAAAGATAATCACTATGAAAAGTAGAGAAAGTGCGAGTTCTAGTTGATATAGGAATCATTCTTGCGCCATATCATCACAAACAATGGGATATCTGTGGATCTCTTGAAGATAGGTGAGGAAGAGGGACAGATGAGGCCAACATCGGTAATAGATATTCGTAGATTTATGGGGTTATCTGTATATTATCGCTGATTTGTGAGAAATTTATCATGATTGTCAAACTCTCTTACAAAGATAACTCGAAAGGGAGTCATGTTTTCTTGTAGTGATGAATGCGAAGAGAGCTTCTAGAAGTTGAAAAGGTGGATTATCACTGCACCTGTGCTCACATTACCCACAAGGAGAGAACATTTTGTAGTATTCAGTGATGTTTTGAAGAAGTTCATGGGATGTGTGTTAATGAAAAATGGCTATGTCGTTGCCTATGCTTCAAGGAAATTGAAATTTCATGAGAAAAAATATCCAAAACATGATCTAGAGTTAGCTTCATTGATCTTCACATTAATAATTTGGTGGAATTATCTCTTTGGAGAGATGTGAGAAATATATACGGACCACAGAAGCCCCAAGTATATATTCTCGCAGAAAGTGTTTAACATGAACCAATGAATATGGTTAGATCTGATCAAAGACTATGACTTCTCAATGAATTACCACCCTGGGAAAGTGAACAAGGTGGAATATTCTCTATGTAGAAAGGACCTAGTGATTCTATCATTGATGAGAATTGAAAATTATCCAATCTAAATAGATTTGATGAAGATGGACATGGAAATCATAATGAAGGGAACCTCATAAATCCATTCACAAATGATTTCTCAACCATCACTTTTGGAAAAGTTAAAGGATGCTAAAAAGGATGATATGGGAATTCAAAAGAAATTTGAAGCTATTAGAAATGGGAATTCCTCAGAGTTCATGGTTGACAAGAATGGAATTATGAGATTTGGGTCAAGATTATGTGTACCATCTGATCCAGATATAAATAAGGATCTTATGGATGACACACATAGCTCAAACATAAGTATCCACCAAGGGAGAACAAAGATGTATCGACATCTCTGAGAAAACTTTTGGTGGGACAATATAAAATGGGATATTGTTGAATATACATCAAAGTGCATGGTATGTCAGCAGGTGAAGGCTGAGAAGAATACTTTTAAGGTGATGAAGCAACCACTACACAAACCAACATGGAAGTGAGACAACATTACCATGGACATTTTCATTGGACATACAAGAACATCTAGAGGAAACAATGATATATGGGTCATTGTGGATCATCTTACGAAGACAACTCACTTTATCACAATTCGAGAGGACTTCTCGTTAGATCAACTTTCATGGAGTTACATCAGATAAGTGGCAAGGATTCATAGAGTACCACTATCTATTGTATCTGATAATGATCCTAGATTCAGCTTGAAGTTCTTTAAAAGTATCCAACATAATATAAGCACTGAACTGGACTTCAATATGGCCTATCATCCTCAAACTGATGTCCAATATGAGCGAACAATTCAGAAACTGTAGGATATATTAAGATCATGTTCTATGGAATTAAAAGGAGGATGGGACCAACATATTCCACTTGTTGAATTCTCCTACAACAATAGTTTCCACCCTTGAATCTGAACAGAACCTTATGAAGTCCTTTATGGGAAAAGGTGAAGAACATCGACATGTTGGGATGAAGTCATTGAGGGTATGTTTCTAAGACCTGAAATGGTCGAATAAATGGCAGAGAAGGTAAAAAACATTTTGCAGCATATCAAGGAAGCCTAAATTCGAAAAAAGGGTTATGCATATAACCATCAACAAGACCTTGAGTTCAAAGTCGGAGACATGGTATTTCTACGCATATCTCTATGGAAGATGGTCATGAGGTTTGGAAAGAAAGGGAAGGTAAGTCCTAGGTACATTGTCCCCTTCGAGATTCTTGATCGTGTCGGGGATCTGTCCCATCGACTAGCACTTCCAAATACCATGGACAAAGTATAGGATGTCTTTCATTTATCCCTCTTATGGAAGTACATACCAGACCCTTCACATGTACTCTCTTTAGAGGTAATACAATTATTGGATGATATTTCTTATGAGGAGAAACCAGTGAAGATCTTAGAATATAGAGAAAAAGTTATAAAAAATAAAACAATTACCCTCATCAAAGTGTTGTGGAGAAACCACATGTTTGAATAAGCAACGTGGGAATCAGAGGAAGTAATATAGCAGAGTTACCCACCTCTGTTTTAGTTTGGGGAAAGGAAATTTCGAGGGAGAAATTTCTTAATGGGGGGAGATTGTAACGACCCAGACTTTTTAAATAGAAATTCCTCTTGATCTAATTAAATGTATTCTTTTGTAAAATGGTTATATAAAATTCGAACTTCATTGGTTTTATGTTTTTGGATTTCAAAATATCTTTATGAATTGTGATTATTGCTGATATATCCATTGAACATTGATCACATGATTATTATAAATATAGGGCTCTAACAAATACAATTTACTCAGACAAAGGAATTGATGGCTTCATCTAGTAGACTTGCCTCATTCGAATCCCATTTGTCAAATCATAGAAATATGGATACATCATTGGGCTTAGCTATTGACCAATCCCAAGCCAAGCTTCAACTTGTTAATCTTGAATATAACCGCCTATGGGAGAAGTGGCAGTTGATAGAGATTACCACCCGAGCGATGTTATTCGATCCAACCCAAGAGTCTGTCACCATCACACCCCTTACCCATTGTTCCTATGCAGGTTTTATAAGGGGTTATGTAACAAGACCATAAGACTATGATTATGTTCATTATTTTTGTGTGTAATAATGAATATACATTCATTTTATAATTTCTAATTTTTAAATATTTTTTAAAGCAGAAATAATATTTTTACTTAATATTAAATTAAGAAATATATTTTGATAAATTAATGGATTTTTGAAATAAATAATATTTTAATAAAATATTATAATTATTAAATATAATTTTATGAATTATAAATGATCGTATAATTTTTATGAATACAACTATAAATTTTATTAAGGTTTGAAAGCTATTTTTGTCAAAACCCAGGAATTTTCGATAAATGTCACGTCTTATTTTAAAAGATTAAATTCACATATTTAGAATATTATTTAGATAAAATAATTTTTATTTTTGGAATTTGGATGTGAAAATTATCCAACAGTGAATTTTTCATAATTTTTTGAGATAATTGAATTTTTGGGTAAAAATTAAATACCCTTTAAATATATAATGGTTTTTATGACATCATAATTACCCAATAGTGATTTAATAAAATACTATAAATGATATGTTTGTCCAATATATGTTTTCTCATTAAAATAATGTAATTTTAGATTTATTTTATTTATTTCACAAAGCCTTAGTAGACCCTCCAAGACGTATAGAACATTTTATCTTTTTAAATTTTTTTCTTTGAGAGTGTGACTCACCTACATATAATCAATCATATTATTTTAATAAGATAGTCCATTGGACTTATAAAATATTTTTTTCACTCCCCTTTTGAAATACCATGATGAAAAAATATGGGATGGTTTGTGGTTTTGATTAGTTTAATGTGTGGTGTCCAAAACCTAAATAATAAAGAATTCACTTACCTTTCTTATATAAACCCACCCATGATCTCATTTACTCTTCACTTAATGCATATGGAGATCATCCAAACACTTACCTTATCTCTTTATAATCCTCCCAAGGCACCCCAATCTCCCATGAATCCCCTCTCAAGCCTCTTCTATGCCTTTGGGATCACACTTCCAAGTAAGGGATTCCTTCCTTTCTCATTTTATCAATGTTTCTTAATATTGTTATGAACTTTTAATATCAATTATAAATGTTGGGGTATGATTTATCACCTACCACATAATTCCCTATTTATGTTTTAATTATAATAGACCACTTTATCTCTCATTAATGCCTCCCATTTACACCTGTTACCATGCCGAAATTCCATAAGAAAATTCTATCTCCTCATTTACATCCAAGCAAACCTTTTGTATTATGAATCCAAATTCCTTTACTTATCTAGGTAAATGTATCTATATGACCCCAATTACTGTCCATTTCATGTAAATATGATGAGACACAGATTTATCTCTCATCAACCATTTTTATGATTTCTTATTTCATGTCTTTATGCTACCGAAATTGCACCGCGATTTTCCAAGCCAAAGTCATTGTGTAGTGAATACCATACCCATTTCTCTATCTAGGGTATTCATCATTATGCACATTTAATTATTTATTATAGATTTTAATTTATGAATATCAAATTACTGTATCTTTTAATAAATTATGATGTATAATGAATCCATGTTTTATGATCCATATGGAAAACTTATGCGTGAAATGAAATTTTTAAGAATGGTGCGCCCTGATAGCACTCCAATGCATGGGATATAGTATAGTATCATGATAAATCTTGTACAATGAGTGCTGAATAACTATAATTAAAGTAAAATGATTTTTTAATTATGAAAAATTTGCAATAGGGGTTTACTCATGCTCCATGTTCAATTATCCTTGGCTCATACTAATTCCATGTTAAGTGTTGTTGCCACATTTCCATGTTATGATAATAATGTTATATCATTCATTTATGTTCAGGTTTCGTTATGATACATTGATATTAATATTTCCTAAAATGTATTTTATTATTCATTTTATGTCCTTTTTACTCCCCTACTGGGCTTTATAGCTAACCCTTTTCTTATGCATGTCCTAATGATATCTCATGAAATGCCACAAAAAAGGGAATGTAGTGGTCAGGTAAAGGATGTTTTCAATAAGATGTTGCATTTCATATTTTATGTTTTTATGTAATTTTCTAATCCCTAATGATACAATATCTCTAAATCTTTTATCTAGTATTTAATGAAGTTATTATGTAAGAATTTATGTTAAGTGTGTAATAAAAAGAAGGGTTGTTATATACGCGGTTTTGTTAACTAAATTTTCATTCATTGAGTGATTATTGTTATTTTTGAACATTGATATTATAATTTGGTTATAGTTTAGCATATAGTTGTATTATAATTTATTTTATAATTATTTTTTGGGGAGCTACATCAAATTTTAATAAAATATTTATTCGATGATTCTTATTCAAAAATATGTTGTTCTTATGGATTTTTTGTAACTCAATTTCCTGTATTGGAGTTATAATGATTATTATTGAACACAATTATTATAAATTGAATTATTTTACCATAGGATTTTATAAAGTATTATTAATAATTTGATTTTTATAAATTTACATTTCACCTCATGAACTCATTTTTTTGACAGATCATTTCTTATTGATATCCTTATGTTATAAAAGTACATCTCAATGCTACCTTGTTATCATTAATTTGATAAGGGTATATTTTGTTGTTTTATAGACATTATTATCATTGGATATTCATCAATTTATCCAAATTATAATATGTAATATTGAAATACTGATAATCCGTATATCTATTATTTAAACTTGAATTACTACATACTTGTTGGCCTGGATTATGTATCATGTTCCTTAGGGAACATTGAGATATGTGTTGTTTAACTATAAAAATTATTTCTATGGAAGAATTATGATCATATAATTCTATTTACTTATAATTTAAATAATTTACATAACTATAAACCCATTAGACAATGTGGTGTTAGTTTGAGGGATGTTTATATCGAGAGTTATTCAATTTATTGATTGGGAAAATATCGACAATGAGTTTACCTATCATTTTAATAAATATGTATATTGATTACTAAACAGGTTTTTTATCTATTATATAGTTTTCTCAATACTCCATATTATTAATGCTTTGTAATTGATTAATGATAGGAGGGTCCAACAATAGCCTCTCGCTGCATCAGTAGGTCTCATGTGACAAAATATCGATGGTATTTGGTGCATGCCTACCCATTTATTTAGACATATTTTCTATGGACTTGAAAATAAGTATATTTCTTGGGATAAAACCTTGATGATAATTAATGTCTTAGAATAAGGTCATTTATAATTTAAAATTATATCTTATATCATTATAAAACTATTTATTGTTATCCATGTGATTATTTATATTGTTATTCCATTCATGGATTTGTTTCAAGATCATGTGAATAGTTATATGAAATTATTTGAAAATTATTTATTTCGTTCCATAATATTTAGGAACTATTTATTATATGATAGATTTTGGTATATTATTTCCCTTAATGAGTGTTTGAGCTCACCCATTTTATGTTTCTATTTTCTTAGTTTATGTAGAAAAATATTACACATGATACGTCTAGAAAAATATAATTTTTGGTGAATTTGTGGGATATATTATAGATTTAATATGGATTATGTAGTTTCTTATATAGTGGAAAAATGTCCATTAGTTGAGAAAGACATGGGATTTTTTTTATAATTCACTAAATTACTAAACCTAAATGATAATTGGAATATATTTAATTCAATATTTTCTAAAAATCTTGTTGTTATCAGATGGATACAAACAGGTCTGTACATGGTCAATATGATTCGATGAATCCATAAAATTAATTTTTTACATCTCTATAATTAAAAATAACATATTCAGGTGCATCTATGATAAAAAAAACAATCTATTGGTTTTTATCCGTTTAAACTCTTAGATTGGATTATAATCGCATGAACTGTGATATGAAAATAATTTTTTACATTCCAAAATATGTCAAGTGTAACAAATATCAAATAAAAATACTACATTAATTTTGGTTCAAAACAATTATATCATCACCACCTTTAATTTTTTTCAAATTAAGATGGAATTAGATACCTCCCTAGAGTTTTCTATACAAAATCATTCTAGAAACTCTTGAGCACACTTCTATTGAAAAAGAAAAATAAAACTAGAAACTTGTGTCAATTGGAACCATAATAATAGTAACATTTACTCCAACATAGATATCACAAAGAGTTTCTTCATTTTATAAAATACCTATAATACTTGAGGTCCATCTACATAAAATATTATTTCATCATCATACTTGCTTAAAATAAGTGATGTTTTGATAACATCATTGACATAAAGGATAATTTATATAATTAACATATTGAATTGTTTATTGTATAATCATGTATATATCTTAGAGAACAAATATAATTGGGATTTGTTTTCTATTTATCAATTTTATTTTTTAGCTTTAAATATTTTTCATCACCATTGAGTATAAACTTCCCTATTTCTTGATATATACATCTTTCCTCAAAATCACTAATGAATGATACTAAATTGACATACATTTGAAAAATTTTATACCATTACTAGGATTCCAAGAAAATAAATATTTAAATTTATTCATTTCATTAAATACGACTAATGGTTTCATTAATGTTAACACCTTCTATATTTGAGTATCCATTGTATGTGATTCATGCCATATTTCATTCAACGTATCCCTTCTTATTGAGAATTTTTAGAACACTCACTTCATATTGATCACGTTATTCCCTTATAACATAGGAAAAATCTTCTATATCTCATTATTGTGAATTTGATATATCTCCTTATCCATAGAAAAAATGCATTCCTTGTAATAATGTTATTCTGTCAAAAATCTTACTTCCACCTTGGATAATGAGATAATATGTCATTATATTCTAAATGATAATTGTTTTTTAACCTAATTATCCTTATATTCAATTATTTGTTATCGTTATAAATTTATTTTAATTCAATAATGTTTAATTTTCCATTGTTCCATATCATAATAATTTATTAAAATTAATGAATCTAAATCAAGATTGAATATATTATTTCCATTTTTAGTCACCATACCTTGCTATTTTTTCTCTTAACATCAGTATCTTCAATTTCATCCATGTACAGAAGTCGATATATTATACATAACATCCCTAAAATACTTTGACATAAAATATTTTTACTATTTATTTCATATTTTTATTGAAACAAGTATAGATTCTTTTATTAGGTATGTATCAAAGAAATATTACATTACAAACACAATGATTAAATTTTTCCTAGTACCTAACATTCAACATGTTCATATGAGGGATTATAAAGACCCAAAATTGTTGAATATGTCGATTATTATGATATTAAATATTATACTATATAATTTTATAGTAAGGTCACAAAAGGCAAATATTTTTAATATAAATATTCATTGAATCCCATTATCACAAAAATACCACAATGTGTCATTCTAGGTTAGAATTGTTCCTACAAAATATATCGGGATTCAATTTTTTCAATTTGGTGTCTCTATTTTTTTATATGGTGGAGATCTAAACACAGGCCAACATCCTTGATTTCAAAGATATGTTTCAAATTCTTCATTTTTGTAATTAGTTCCATTATCATATTGAAATACCTTGATGAATTACACCATTTGATTTCAATTCATCCACTTAAAATTCATAAACACTTATAAATTATGTGAATTTATTTATATATAAACTACTGTATTAATGAATGTAAATCATCGATGTCTGTGAGAAGTACTAATATCTATTTTTTGGTTTCATTGTTAGCAGTCCCCACACATCGAAATGAACAAGCACGGGTAGTCTATGTATGAAAATCTAAAACTCCATATTGTTTATGTTTAAATTTTTCCCCTTTATTTATTGTATCATATAAATATATTAAATCCTTTTAGTGATTAGTGATTTTAAAAATAAAATAATTATGAATAAAACTCATCTTGTTCTTTTGGAGAACATTGTTATGTCTCTGATGCTAGAAAGAATTTACATTCTTCATTCTAATGTAACTAATGTTTTATTCATATTTTTCATGGAAATATTACAATTGGTTAACTAAACATTATAAAATATATAAAGGTATATTAAAATCTTCACCATGTCCACATCATTTTGATATATTAATTTATTTCAATTGTTAGATAGTTAGTACACAATTAATTTGCGATTCAAACCATAAAAAAATTAATATTCATTGATTTGATATATTTAATTATAAAATATGTTGGTTTACGGCCTTTAATATTTATGGAGACACAATTTATTAATGTAACAAACCATACATAAAACTGTTCCATGTATTTATATTTTTTTATTACCCTCCATGTGTGACCAACATCCAGTATCGAAAACCTATGGTCTCTCATGCTTCAAAGTCCTATATTCCACTTAATGTACCATGTATAACCCATTAAAATTTCCTAGTTTATAATATTAATAGAAAAAATACTTTTACTAAGTTTATATTAAATAATAGTAAGGAAATTATTCACCATGTTTCTTTATTGTCCATGCCTCCCACATATCTCATCAAGTGACTTCATTTTTTTTAACTTCAAAACATTACATTAGTCATTTTGGTAGAATTTACATTAATAATTCTGGATGAATCCAATTAAATCAATAAAAATTATTTTTAGGACATTATATTTTATACTGAATATATACACTTTGTGTCTATACACACAACAACACCAACACAGTTCTTGAGAAAAAATCCCTTGACACTTCAATATTTTATTAATCGTCTTACCTTTATTTTTTATTAAATTTTATACATACTGATGATATGATTTTTCTGAACCAATATATAGAAAAAGTATATTACCTTCCTTTTTGATATTAGTGTCTTCTCTTTCCATTTTCTCTCCCCATAAAACATCATATTTTTTTGTTTTCTTTTTAGTTTATATAAATATAAATACTTATTATTATTTAGTTTTAGTGACAAAATAAACCCTCTTATATCCAGATGAACAAAAAATACTTTCCATAAATAATCCCTACACATTGAGTCTCAAAAGAGTTGTTTTTTCTAGTTTTTTTGGATTCCATATAACGATGGAAATTTTCCCATTATTTTATAACATCAATAACCAATTCCAAATACTCCAATCTCTGTAATTTTTTTATTTTCTTTTATGATAAACCCTCATTAATTTGTTGAGTGGGAAGACTTACATGAGCCAAATTATCTGTGTCTTAGAGGCCCATTATAATTTTTTTTGGCCCAAAGGCCTCATGGAATTAAATCCCATACCTGGCCCAAAGACCCATTTATGTATAATACCACTATAGTACTCGCTGATGCTATAGTAAAATATGTAGTACCCACCAATGCTAAAATTACTACAATGACATCATCATTGATATTGTTCCTACTATTGTGATACTAAATTACTTATGAACCCCACCATAAATTTGGGGTCCATCAGGGTTCTAAACAGCCCAAATTCATATTAGCAATGATCTTATTTGTTTTCGCAAGTGAGAATTTCGAGCTCTCAATTCTCCTCAAGAACCCCTCTTCATTTTTAGGGAACTATTGATCTGAATTATTTGATTCAATTGAATTATTCATGGATGTATTTTTCTTTAAAATTATATTAATATTCTTGATTCACATACTTTGAAACAATAAAATCATATAATGTTTCTCATTTTCTTCATCCTCACAATTGGAATTCTCCCTACAAGTAGTAGAATTTCCCTCAAATTCAACAGGGCCTATAATGACCTATTTATGATCAAATTCAAAACCTTCCTAAATGGTATCTCTAATATCACTACATCAATCATTATAATTCTTTTATAATATATTTCTTAATTTTAGGAATTGATATTATCTTGGACTTCCCTTTGGAAAAGTTTATTTCTCTAATTTTGAAATCAACATTGTCATTTGTTTTCATGAAGAATATTTTTAGGGGTTCATCATCATCATCATCAAAATCATTTTTTTCCATAATGAAATTTTTAGGAAAATTGTATAACCATCCAATAGATAAAATATTAGAATGATATCTTACTTTTATACTTCCCCTTACCCTTCTTGAAATTCTTTCATAAGAGATATAACAATTCTTAATTAATAATTCTATCTGATTTAACATATATATCATATTTATATGTCTTATTAATCTCAACTATTTTTATTCCCTTAAAAATAATTAATTAAATCTAATTTTCAAATTTTCATTTCTTCTACAATGGTTGTCCATTTTTTATTACATATAAAATCAATATACCATGAGGCACATTGATGAAAAAATTCTATATTTTACGATCTTCCAAAAACGATTCACTGAATTTGTTAGGAATGATTCACAATAATATATTAAAAGCTTTTCAATACCCCAAAATTTCCATTTAGCCTAAAATAGTGCTAAAAATAATGTTCACTCATGTAATTGATTAACTTCTATGCATCTATCAATCCAATCACAAAAAATCTACAGATAATATTTCTTGACCTTACTATCAACTTCATAAATATTGACAATTATTAATAAAATATTTTCATCAAATTTATAGTCAATATAATATCATAACTATATATCTTATATTTATAAAAAATGTAAATTCTACCATGACCACAAACATTAATTTTCCTCTAACAATCTTGAGTGTATGCCACATTTTATTTTGGAAGAGTGAATTCAACAAGTGAAACGCCAATTTTGTTGAGTCCAAATGATATAAAATAGGGAACCACACGTTCCTTATAAACAATCAATCAATTTAAATAAAAAATATATATTATTTTTTTATTAACCAAATTGATAATTTCCCTGAAAAAATCAAAAAATTTATTCTATTTCAATGTAATGATGATTAATCCTCAAGGTTAAATCTATAACGAACTATCTCAGGCTGACTTGAAATATCATCTGATTCAGTCTTCCATTAGGCCCAAAGGAAATTCCCAATCCCTATAAGATAGAAACATGTGTATGGTTATCAAGAATGTACACTTGATAACTATTTCACACTCATAAATAAATATGTGAAAAAAACATAAATAAGAATTTGACATGACCCATCCATGTGTCAGATGTATACGAACATAATAAGAATGTTAAATAATAAACAATACATCCAAATAGTGTGATATATAGTAGTAATATAGTGATGAACTTATTATCAATAAAATTAAAAACAATATGATCAAAAAATATTGATACCATGGAAGAAAAATGAAAGGAAAACATTTTTCTAAATTAGATGATTAACCCACAATCACTATCTAAATGAAATACCATTCATTATCAAAATAACCTAAATATAAACCCTAAAATAGACCAAATCATGGGAAATTTAATGAAAATATAGGAGCATTATAAAACCAATTGTGTATTCGTAGTGTGAGATAAACATGCCCTTTAGGGTTTTAAAAATTATTTGTGCCATTTCCTCTCAAAATCCTTTTCATTAATCCTATTTTAATTTATAAATAGTTAGTTGTTTTTTGGAATTCTAAAAATAAAACCTAATAAAATTCCATAATAACTTTTATTAAAACACCCCTCCATTCATAATTAAATTATAGATCAAAAACATTGTAATTAAAATAAATTTAATCAATGAAAAGAGGATCATTTAATAAATTCATGGAACCAATATCATACCCCAATACTCTTTAAAACAAAAAATTAACAAACCCATTTTTATGAAATAAAGATGAATTTAATTATTAAACAAATTTTATTTTGTGTTGATGACTTAAAACAAAATTCAATATGCATTATGATTATATATATTCATTATTTTGAATATCTATAAATATATTATTTCATCATGATTGTTCTTTTGTGTTAGATAGTATGTGTAATGTCTTAAGGGTAATTGTCCCACTAAAAGGTTATTGAAGTTCCCTACTATGATGAGAATAAAGAAGTTCCATGATAGTTTTCATAAATATATGTTATATATCTGGATGATATAATTTGATAGGACACCAACTATATACACTATCAAGAGTGGAGACTCAAAATTCATTAAGGAACATTTCCATGGTGTCCACCCTTAATAATTTCCAGTGTAGAAGATTATGAGAACCTAACCCTATATTAATAAATCCATATTTACATTTTTCATTAGATGTTTCTATTCATGTATGTATGTAATGATTTTTAGAATTTAATAATATTATTAATGAATATTAATACTCTCATACTTTGAGATATTAGTGAAAACAGCAATGACGTGTGTTTGATTTGAAGTAGGATACATTGGTTGCGTCATGAATAATAGTTCATTAGAGAATAATGCGAGAAATGATTTTTCTTTTATATTATTTAATTGTAGTTTATATCTGAGTCCCTTTGATGGGAATTAAAAAGTTATAATAAATCCATGTCCATGGTTTTTTTTTAGAATGTTCGTTTCTAGAAAATTAAAGAAAGAGACGTCGAGCACATAGGTTGATAAAGCAAGCACGCAACCAACTTGATTAGAGATATCATGATAAAGAGATTAAATTACATAATAAGAATCCATATGAGATTATATGTCATTGGAACATTAACTTATTTATCTATTTTTTCCTTGGTTTATTGTTAGACGCTAACCATGGAAATTGGAAGGATTTGCCTAATGACATTGAGAAATAGGCCTATAGGGTCACACACTAATTCTATCTAAAACCTCAGTTAAATAATAATATTATATATTGTTTAAAATTCATAATAAATATTATTCATGTATGTGGTTTAATAATTATTCATGTTTTATTGGTCATATATATTTAGTCACTAGTTATTTGAGGGAATATTTTGTGAGTGGAATATTTAATAAATATATTATAATATTTAGTGAATATAATATTTTTTTTATTTTTTGGTGAATAATGTTGTGATATTTGTTTATTAAATAAATAGTCATTAATTTACGCCCAATAAATATTTTGGAGGAAGTATAGAACATGTTTAAAGGTCTGGTGATAAATAATATATATTAAATATTATTTAAATAAATTTTAAACAATTTATTCAAGAATTATTTTTAATTAATTCACTAGACTTCTACATGTTAAGAAATAATAATAATACTATTTTTATTATAGGAATGTATTTCTATGGGGATTAAGGATATAATAAGGTAACATAAAAAAATATTAGTTATTAACACAATCACTATTTAGAACCAATTATATTATTTCTAACCCTAAGTGTTTCCATTTTTTGGTTATACACAATGGATTTAAATCCTCTCAATTCATACTAAGAATATATTTAAAAATTATCTCAATAATGGAGAGAAATCCACCTCAAATAATTTTATTTATTCTAGAGATATCAAGGAGAATTCATCTTCAAAGTGATCCTTTTTGCGATCAAAGATGAACACGGCAAGAATTAGGATCATTTACACTAGAAACGAGAGATTCATATAGTTATTTTTAGTGGTTTTTAGATCACATGTGGATCACTACTAGATGGAATATAAAATTGACTCATTTTAAACAATGGAAGTATGACATAGACAAAATTTTAGATTCATCAACAAAGAATGACTTTATCATAAGAAAATTCTTTAATTACCGAAATTAATTATAAATCCTTATGCAATGATCCATTATTTTGGATCCCATGTTCTCATGTAAATTAATATTTGATTTAATTATGTTGTTAAAAATATTTATTTTTGTGTATATCTCAAATTAATAATCATGTATGATAAAATATTATGTGAGAAACACCCACCAGTACTTCCGATGCTCCTAAAACCAAAAAGTGGTATCAATGCGGTTATATAATTATTTATAACTATTTAAATATTATTGATTTATTTATGAATTTATCATTTGTTTTCAATTATGGTTTAATCATTCTTTAATAAAAACCTTGAGATCTTGTCTTCATCCACTTTGTTCTCACAAAAATAAAACATATATAGATTAATTACTGAAAATCAACATTCTAAATACTCATCCAGAGGTGTTGAGGATTATAGATGGATAAAATAAGAATACATGATGGGTATATCATTGGTAAAAGAAATATACCCAAGTTTAATTCACCAAGAAAACATAGGAATTAATATGGAATTAATTTTGATCAAGTAAACTTATTACACAAGTTGTGTAATTAATACACCACTTATTGACTGGGCGGCCTAGTGCATGATTAACTATACTACACATTGTGTAAATTTTTTACACAACATGTACTCCATTAGTTATAGATTATCCATGTGGCCCCACACAAGATGTGTGTATTGTGAGAGTTTAACTCGTAGATCGCCCACTTGTATCCCATGTGCATGACATGTAATCTATTAATTTTCATGCAAGCACCACACCCTCAGCCCCAAGAAATATGTCACGAATAAGAGGTGAATAATTATACAATGCATGTAGCAAGATTATATATTCTATTTATGATAATTGATTATGAAAAACTTTTAAAATTAATTTATTATACTACTTAAACAGTATTAACATGTGTTCCATGTTTCATTCTGTTGACCTGTACATTCCATGTGATGAGTTATATATATATATATATATATATATTCATTAATATCAAAATAATATTCAGAACATTATATAGTGTATAATTTGTAATAAAATGATTACTCATTTGAAGAATGTTGGGATGATAGTTAAGATAGAATAATTTATTAATTAAATAATAAAATAAATTTATTTGAATATGGTTTATATTAAATAAGAAACATTTGGATTAAATGATAATTTATTTAATTTTTAATTCATTTCTAGTATATGGATGATCATGATCATAGGACAGAACTTTATATGTGATTAGCTTCATTTTAATTTTTCATTAAATTAAATTTATGTCATGCATGTCATCCATCCTATCATTATGTAAGAGTTATAATGAAAAATATTTCCTTATATGTAAACTAACGTAAACAATACTTTGGTTCCCCTCACTTGCATGCATGTAAGATATTATGTAATGGATGAATCTCATAAGCGATTGGAGCTATTTCATGTTTGAATTTGAGGTGAATCCAATATAAGAGTTTTATATAAGGATATGTGGAAGTCTAAAATATGGACCAAGTCATGTTTCAAGGTGTTTTAGCCTAGTAAAATTGTTATTTTATGATTTTAAAAATAAACTAATTCTAACCCAACATGGTTAAATACCTTAAGAGTTGTAGGGGGTGAATCAGGGAATAACAGATTAAAAAGATTCCCCTTTGGATCTCGTTTTGTCGTTAAACAAAATAATAATATCTCTATTTCCCATAGAAATGTATGAACAGAAAATAAATCAGTCATAATACATAATTGTTTTACTTGGTTCACCCTCACTAGGATACATCTAAAGGAAATATAATAACAATGTGCCTATGTTCCAAATACACTAAACCTCACAGCCAAATTAAAAGGTTCGGGGTGGATAAAATCAATGCCCAAGCTCGCTGTCTTTAAAATGTTTAGGGAAATCTCACTACTTTCTGTGGGTAACTCCCTTAATCTCTTTTGCTGGCTCACTTATAGTGGAATGGGTAACCTTTTTACTCTTACTTTCCTCAAAGATCTTGAAAGAATCCACTCACAGTTTATGGAAATGTAGGTCCCTTAATAATCAATAATGATTGAATCCAAAACTATAGATAGATTCTCTGTTGAAGTACCTCTTCTCTGTGTAGTATTATTTTTCAGAAATTACTTTTTTAGGACTATTTTTTTCCTACAATGAACTATCCTTCATCATCTGTGAACTCCCCTAAATCCTACGTGAATTGTGTTTCACTGCATGGAATGATTGCTTTTCCATCACCTTTCTCTCCATGGGTTGATCCTTGCTTCATAGATGGATGATGCCTAGTGGGACACCTCTAGTATGGAGTCCATTTTTCCTTGGTGGGATATAGAGACCCACAAAACCCTTTGATAGAATTGATTCTGCCAAACTACTTTCACATTTATAGAATATTCTCATTGGGAACTCTTCTCCATCATATAATTCTCCGTCAAGAACTAATTAGGACTTCACTGAATTATTTCTAGAGCAATGATCCTTTCTAAAGAAATTCACACTTTTTAATAATATAATTGTGGGTACTTATATAGGTAGGTAGATCCAAAAAACACACTAATCCAAATTACCCAAAACTTTGATGCGGTGAAACCTTTATTAGGAACTGATATGCGGTCTTCATAACACATGTATCCCTTATGGTGGCCGATGAATTACAAAAATTATCAAAAACTGTTAAGTACAAACTATTATCTCCTTGTGAATAATGAGCCTCTCAAAAACTACGAGCTACCCTTGAACTAATCTCACTATGCTATCTACATAGTGTGCTTCACGACCCGTATAGTGCTGGTATTCAGAAATTATTCCCATACCAATTTTTGTTCTCCGTTCAACATAAATCCTTTGTAGTCTGTGAACTATGCTTCATAGTATATGAAATCCTTTTTATAAAACCTTCATTTTCTTTAAAATGAAATTCTAATATTGAGGACTTAAAATTTGTCAAACAATGGGAATCTATTCCACTATAAACATCTATTTCGGCAACACCAACCATACAAATTCAGGGTCATCTGGGTTTTACAACAAACATAATCACCCCAAAAACACCGATACAACACCTTGAGGGATTTATTTCCACCATACTACCCTTTGGGTTTGTTAAAAACTCTTCACATATTGATACCTTGTTAAAAATTCTTCTATATTCTACCAACATTAGCTTCTTTTTATTTATATTGTAATCAAGTATTTATAAAACACACACTCTAAGACATCAAGAACCATGATAAGCAAGAGAAAAAAGAATATAATAAAAATTTCATCAATGAATCAATTCATTTCATTCCAAAACCCCTCATCTTATTTTGTTACAAGCCTCATCTGTCATGATATATAACCTTTGGTCGATCACCTATAGAATCATATAATGAAAAACTCATCTTATTTCATTGATACCCTATCATCTTATCCCCTGTATTCACTAAGCAATTTTCTCCCATTTTACAGCTACAATTTCTCTGACTTCATAAACGAAGCCGAAGGCCACTATAATGTGGTCTGCAACAGGGTAAAGAACACAGATCGGAACATTAGCAATGAATACACCATACCTTAGGGAGAGGGGATCCCACATCCATACTTTTTCATGTACATGTAGTCGATTGAACACCCACAGATTTTCTATGCCTTTCAAATTCTTCCTTAGGTAAGGCCTTTATTATAATGTTTGCAACCTGTAGTTTTGTCAACACATAATCCCAATTCACAATCCCTTGCTCCACCTTCTCCTTTAAAAATGATACATGATTTCAATATTCTTTGACATTGAGTGATGGAATATATTTTTTCTACAATTTATAGAACATTAATTGTCATAACGGATTCTGATACAAGACATCACTTAAACTCCCATTTCATCAAGCTGCTCTTCATCAATAATATCTAAGGTCACACATGAGTATCCATAATATATTCAGCCTCTGCAATACTCAAAATAATGAAATCTTATTTATTAATTAGCTAGGAAATACACAATCTGACAAGATATAATTCACCGCCTAATATAAATTTTCAATCATCTACAGAACCTACTCAATCTACATCTATATAGACTAACAACCCTTTTTGAGATTTTTCATTGTACATCAAACAAAAAGACACCATTCCCTTGATATACAGAGGTATCATTTCCACTACAAGTAAGTTTATTTCCATGGGATTAAATTGATATCTTTCTTCTTAGAATGTGGAAAAACTATATCTAGAATTGTCACTCTGAATTACAATATACTGCTAATGATTTTCGTTTATTATCTAAAATTAACATTATTTCCTTCACCATCCCATGATTTTTTCATATAGGTAGCCACAGAATTCATCATATACATAGAATTATCAATTACAAACCTTTTCAAAACCACCTTGTGATATTTATATTGATAAGTTAATTTTCCATTCTTTCCTTATGTCACCTATAAACCAAGGAAAAATTTCCGTTCACCTATCATAGACATTTAGAATTCACTTTTTTTAAATTTTGTTAACTGTTTTCACTGTGCTTAATCTGATCCACAAAATATTCAATCATAGACATATTTCAACACCATCATCCTCTTATGACTTCCATTTTTTATATAGATATTTTAAACAACTCCACCATGCTAAAACCTATCTTCTTCAAAAACTAATCAAGTCTTCAATACCATCCCCTTGGTTCTTATTTTATCTTATATAGTGCCTTCCTCAGCCGAAAAATTGTTCTCTCATATTCATAAATGAGAAAACCATATGGATTCTCAATATAAACTTATTCTTCAAGAAGCCCATTAATAAATTCTTACTTCATGTCCATCTAGAAAAATTTAAACCTTATTTTCACTATTAAGATCAAGAATAATCTAATCATATCTAGACTTGAAACAAGTTTAAATGTTTCATCATCATTAATACATTATATTTGGGAGTACCATTTTCACACTAATTGTTCTTTTTTTGGAATCATTATTCCAACTTCATTCATCATGTTGCGAAAGATACATTTTTCCCCAATGGAATTTATATCTGTTAGTCTCGAAACAGTCTCTAATGTTTGATTATTCTTAATTGGGTCAAGCTCTTCTTTCATAGACTAAAACTTGTCGTCATCTACATATACTACCTCAAAACATATATGATATACTTGTAATAAGAATGATTCCTTCTATTGATCCTTCATCCTCCTTGTTTTATCAAGTGTTGTTTGATCACAAATTATTTTCTTCTTATCTATTTAGGATCTTATTTTCAATATTTGTTTAGATACTAGTTTGTGATCATCATTTTAATTATCTGAATCTTATTTTATATCATCATATGGAACATTAACAACCCTTGATCTTCTTATATCTTCATCACTATCCTCCTGAGGCTGATCCTATATTTTCTAATTATTCACCTCATTCTCTACTATAGTTATAGAATTTCATTAAACTGCCTTTCCCAAAGGCTTATTGAAGAATTTATATGATTTTATTTTTTTTAGCATCTAATAATTATACCTTCATATCCATGAGATTAAAAATTCCTATGTTTCTCATTATTGAGAATAATCACTTACTTCTAACGACTCTAATGTACTTCATCATTGGATTCTTTCAATTCCATAGAGCGTATGGTGACTTCTCTTATTTCAAACATAATAACACTCTATTTTATCTGTAGACTAATTTAATCACTAATTCTTTTCAAAATATCCTTGGATGGTCTATCTCAATGAGAATTATTCAAGCCTTGTTTTTGATAATTTGATATCTTCTCTCAACTAATCCATTCTACTATAGAGTTCTTACTTCTAAAACATGGTTCCTTATCCCATGTTTTTTCAAGAAAGTCCTGTAATAGTCAATTTTTAACACCATTTCATTATCGATTCAGATCTTCCATATTCTTTGACCTAACATATTTTCAACTCACATTAGATAAGTTTTTATACAACTAAACACCTAATATTTATGGGTGATGACTGAAACCCATTCTATTCTACTAAAAATCAACAATGAAGAGAACACAATATCTCCTCCCTTCAATAGATCATTGGTGAAATAGGTCAGAACACATCAATATGCACCAACTCATGCAATTTTGTTGACCTTTTTTATTTTTACTTATTTTTATTTTCAATGACCTTCCCTTATTTAAAACTATCTCATGTATATGAATGATCACCTGATAACCAAGGGAGGTCTCGAGTGACATCATATTTCACCAGATCTTCCAATGATGTTGTCATATGTGACTATGATATTTATTACATAACTTTTTTTCTTCTTCCATGGAAAAAAAGCACATATCTTTTTATTCACTTATAAGGTAGAGATTACCTTTTGTATTCTTTCCCTTAAAAAATTGCACTATCCATTTTATTAATGACACATAATTTCATAGAAAAACAAATTTAATATATGGATTCGCATAATTGATAGACACTTTGTACGGTGTGAATGATATCTTCAACTATTAAATATCTTCACATATCATGTTTTTTCCCCCAAAATTTTCTTTTCCTGATCGAATAATATTCTGGCCTTCATCATTACCAAATATCATAATAACTTTCCTTTAATATATAATTCTTATCACCAGTTCATTATTTATTATTGTATGGGAGGTTTATCAACAATCAATGATCCATATTCCTGTGCGATCTGATGCTTTGAAAATAATCAATACAACGACTACCTGTTCAACTATCTTCTTTTTTGTCGATTTTTTTGACTTCATTCCCCATTTAGATTGATAATCTAGATCTTTCTCATTGTTTGATGGACTATCTTTATCTTGTAAGTTGGAAAATCAATTGTTTATTTTCATGTGATTTGATGATACATTGAATTGATTCTTATGACCATATTCAGTCTTCTTTGACACATTTCTCTAAATTTTTTATGAGAAATATCATGCCATGTGACTGTAGGTTCCGGGCGCAATAGAAACATGTTAGTGGGTGTACCCAACATTAATTTTTGTCGTTAACGATGATCAATCTGTGATCCGTAAAGATAATAAATCACAAGATATTTTAAATAGAACGAAGAATGAAGGAAAATAGGGGTGTCCCAAAACCATATATAGGATCATTGTATGTTTTTTGTAATTAATTTAATTTAAATGTCAAGAATTACCGTGATGAAATTCTATCTCCGTTGATTTTTCTAGTCATGATCCGATGTGATCCGTTATTGCATCATAGAATACATGTGGTAAATTCCTATAGTGGTGGCCCACAAGTGTTCCACATATCTATAGATATCGCTGAAGGTATCTTTGGGTGCTAGCATGGAAGACCCTTTTCTTACAATGCCCGCCTTTGATTTCCTCTAGATCCTCTTACAACGCACTCTCCTTGATTCGGTGGAGGGGGATCTCTCTTGTGGATTGAGAGCATTCTTGATTGAAAAATAATTGACTCTTGGTTTAAGAGAATTTCCAAATCCATTGTGTACAAAAACAAGTAATGGCAAGGATAATGTGAATAATATAATTTGGAATTTAATTACATCGAATAATAAAATGAATTAATTACATGAAATCATTTCTTCATTTCATTTAATTCTTAGTAAGACCCAATGTATAATAATAATAGTTGGCTACTATTATTACTTGACATGCACCCAGCTAATTAAACCTAACATTATTTTATTAAATAAGTAATATTATTTCACAAAAATCCATAGATAAACACAATGAGATGTATATTAATAGACATGGCGTGTACTTTTGTTTTTCTGTTCTCTTTATTTTCTCCACCTAAATTATTAGACCTTGAATAATGAATATTTATTTCTTAAATAAATATCACTGCACTACTCACTAATAAATATACTATTTCACCCACAATATATTCTCCTAAATAACTAGTGTAGAAATAAATGTGATCCGACATCTTTGAATAATTAGTAAACCACAATCGATAATAATTTTTATTCAACTTGTTAAATTATTATATAACTGAGATACTTGGACACACTTACTATATGACCCTCTAGGCCTATTTCTCAGTATTATTTGATAGATCCTACCTAATGTCCATGTTCAGCATCTAGCAACATGCCAAGGCACCCATAGAGAATGTAGTCAATGCCGTAATGACGTGTCACCTCCTACAAATGCTTATAGTGTAATGTAATCCCTTTGTCTCAATATCTCTAATCAAGCAGGTTTCATGCTGGTGCCATCAACACATGTGCTCGATTATTCTTTCATTGTCGTCCCAAAATTGATCATACCCATTCCTCCCCATGGACATGGATTTAGTTGGGAAATATAAATTCCATCAAAGGTCCTAATATATCTACTTCCATTATAGAACAGAAGAGAAAAATACTTTCTCGCATTATCTGTTAATGTATTATTACTCGCGACGCACCCAATATATCCCACCTCACTGCGAAGAGTGTATCATCGCAGTTTTTGTCAATAAATATAAGTGTGCGAGTTGAAAAACACATTAATAATAATATTAACGTCTAAGTACCAATATACACACCCGAAAATAGGAACATCCAATGACACTATGAAATATGGATTTACTACTGGCGGGTATTGTGCTCATAATATCCTCCGGGATATTACCAGTAGCGCACTCCATGAGAAGGTGCCTCAATGTTTTACGATTCCTCACCCCTAATGTCCTGTATTATTTGTTTCTCTCAAATAAAATCAACCGTCCATAGAAAAAATATTAAAGAACAGTTTTATGACACTTCTGGGTTCTCATCATAGTAGGGACCAACTATGAACCTTTATTGAAACATCTATCCTTAGGACATTATCGACCGAATTGTCATGCAGAAGAACAATCAAGTTGTCATAACATATTTATTAATGAATAATGTAAAAATTAGTTGGTTCTAGGCCACAAAATCTAATTGAATCCCATTGGGACTAGAGCCAACTTCTAAAAACCTTTAATCCTATAGCCCTTACATGATATTCATGCTTCTGCTGAGATAGGCCTTTAGTCATGGTGTCTTCTACATTCTCTTCCATGGACACTCCTCTAACTGCAACTTCATCCCTTTGATAAAAATCCCTCAAGAGGTGATACTTATGGAGTATGTGCTTTATGCATTGATGTGACCTTGGTTCTTTTTCAATAACCACAACTTTAGTATTACCACAATACAATGTAATAGGATCTTTATTGGAAGTCATCACATCATGCTCCTGAATAATTTTAGGAATCCATAAGGCTTCCTTGGCAACATCAAAAGCCGCTGTATATTCTTTAATACCCTGTAGAATCGACGACAACTAGCTACTTTGAACTCTTCCAGCTCACAAATCATCCATTGAGACAAAGAACACATCCAGATTGCGACTTCAGATCATTATGATGTGTCTAAGAACTAGCATCAACATAAACTCTAATGAAAAGCTCCTCATCTCCTCCATACACAAATAACATATCATTAGTTATTCTCAGATACTTAAGGATTGTCTTAACACCAGTCCAATGTTGTTCTCTGGGATCTTATTGATATTTTCCTACCATGATCAATGCATAGAAAACATCAAGCCTAATACATAACATAGAATACATGATGAATCTTATATCCAAATAATATGGGATCTTACTCATCCTATATTTCTTCTATTGTGTCTGAGGACACATTTTCATAGAAAGATGTAGGCCATGTGACACTGACACCAATCCCATCTTGGATGGTTCCATACTAAATCACATTAATATCTGGTCAATGTATTTACCCTAACATAGTCCATGTACCCTCATGGATCTATCATGAAATATCATGATCCCTATGATTTAGGCTTCTTCACCTAAGTCCTTTATGGAGAAAAACTTGTTCAACAAGTCCTTAACTGATTGTAAGACTAGTACATCATTTCCAATAAGTAATATGTCATCAACATATACTGCTAGGATAATGATTGCATTCCCATTAAACAGTTGATAAATAAATGGATCACATTCATTCTTAATGAAACCAAATTCATTTATGGATTCATCAAATCGAATGTTCCATGACATGGATGCTTGCTGTAATCCATAAATGGATTTCTACAACTTCCAAACCCGTTTGGCATCACCTGGTTTCACGAACCCTTATTGTTGTGTCATATAGACATATTGTTTAAGGTTCCCATTAAGGAATGATGTTTTGACATCCATTTTACTAATCTTATAGTCATTTTAAGATGGTTTGGAAAGTATAATTTTTATGGATTTATGCATGGAAACTGGTGTGAAGGATTCATTATTGTCAATTCCTTGACGCTGTCTGAATACTTTATCTACTATCCTTTCTTTATAGGCGATAACCTGACCTTCCATGTCCATATTTCTCTTGAATACCCATTTGCATCCAACAGGATTTATATCAACTTGATCATCGACCAGATCCCTGACTTGGTTCTGAAAGATGTAATCCATCTCAGAATTCATAGCTTCTATCCAACATGAATCTTCTAGGATTTCTATTGTTCCTTGTAGGAGAGAGATCCATCATTGTCTAATAATAATAATTCCCCATCCTCAGTGACATGGAAACAAAAATCTATGTTTCCTTTGTTTCTCTTGAGCTCCTACGTAGTACTTGTGTTTCTGGATCGTCTTCAATAGTCACCTGTGGAACTTGTTCCTATTCCAACTCCTGTGTATCTTGAGAATCAACTTCATCGATGTCAATATTTCTCCCACTAAACATTTTGAGTATGTTCTCCATCTCAATAAAGAAGGCTTTTTTGAAGTCAGTCACTTTCTTGTATGAAGGGTTATATATGTAATATCCATTCATTTCCTTAGGATATCCTTTGAAGAGACACCTTATGCCCTGAGATTCTAGTTTGTTTACTGATAAGGCCTTAAAAAATACCCCGCATCCACATACACATGTGTGCGATAAAATGGTATTCTTTCCAATCCATAGCTCGGATGGAATTCCATTTTCCGCCTTAGTTGGTACTCGGTTCAATTTGTATTCTACAGTTTGTACTGAATATCCCTAAAATTATAATGGAAGATCTGCTTGACTCATCATTGACCTCAACATGTCCAACATGGTGTGGTTCCTCCTTTCAGTAACACCATTATACTGTGGTGTATAAGGAAGAGTGAGTTGAGATAGAATCCCAGAATCTCATAGAAGATCAATGAACTATTGTTTCAGATATTCACCGCCTCAATCCGATTTAAGATTATTATTTTCATACCAAGATGATTCTATACATTATTCTTTAATTCATTAAAATTATATATGGATTCTAAGATACACCTCATTATGTAGATATTTACATATCTAATCAAATCATCATTAAAACTAATGATGTTAGAATATCCACCTCTAGCTTCTACTAGAAATGGTCCACACAAATCTGTGTGCACCGATACTAGTAGCTCTGTGGCCCTTTCACCCTATACACCGAAAGGATGCGTGTTCATTTTAGGTTGTCAAAAAGCATGAAATATATTAAGTTTTTATAGCTCAGTGGAGTTTAAATAACCATCTTGGTAGATCTGTGTCAATCACTTCTTGTTTACATGACCAATATGGTGATGCCACAATTCTGTGTTGTATGAGTCATGTGAATTTGTGTTGTTATTGATTTCCAACACATTGTTTTCATAATTTAATACATAAAAAACAATATCTAAATGTGTCATACCATAACATATGTTGTTCTTATAAAGTGAAAAACCCTTATTTACAAATTTGAAAATAAATCCATCCATATAAAAACAAGATAACGAAATTATGTTCTTGGTAACACTAGGTACATAATAATTGTTATGTAAATCCAAAAACATTCTAGTTGGCAATGAGAGACGGTACACGCCAATGGAAAACACAACCAGCCTCACGCCATTGGCAGCTTGAAGATCCTCCTCTCCTCTATAAATATTTCAAAATCTACATGGTTCCTACATTTGAATATAGATGTGATCCCTACAAGCTATATTTAAAACCCAATGTGTATAAAGGTAAATATTACACTTGATAATGAACACAACTTTAGCCTCCCCATGCTTCTGGGTGCAGTTCCTCTTCCAGTGGCATGGCTTGCCTCATGAAAAACATAACGCCACCCATTCCTTGTCTTGTTTCTGGTTCTTCCCCTTCATGGAAGGATGGTTCTCAGGGGATTCAGACCATTTACAAGTCCTTTACCCCTTTGCCTTGTCCTTCCTTTTATTATTCACCATAAGGACTATGGGTATGCAATTCCCTATATCCTAATCTACCTCACAAATTAAGGTCAGAAACTCTAATATATTCTTCTCATTATTTCTCATGTTGTGGTAGACAATAAAGCTAGAGATGGTTTTGGGAAGTAATGATCGGATGAGATCGATAAACAAGCCATCTGGGAACATAATCCCCAAGATGTCCAGGCGTTCAATGTAGCCAATAATCCTAACTACATGAGGCCAAGCTGGCACAAACTCTCCAAGCTTAGTTGTAAACAATGCATTGGAGATCTCATATCTCTCCTCTCTCTCCATCTCTTGATAGAGATCCTTAAGGTGAGACATCATACTATATGCATCCATGTTTTCATGTTTCTTCAAGTGCTCATTAGAAATGGATGAGAGCATGAAACATTGGACATCTGTGGAATCATCAATGTGTTTCATACAGATAGATATTTCCTCATCACTGGCCTCTTTTCCATGCACAAATGGGATAGCCTCTTCCAGCACATACAATTTCTTCCCGTTGCGAAGGATGACTTGTAAACAGATCTTCCATTCTTGAAAATTTCTTACAGTGAGAAGTTTTTCATTCTCGAGTATGTTTTTCAATGATATGTTTGATTTCATTTTTCTTTCCATTTATAAAAATTAATATGGGAAAATATTTAGTACTTTATCATTATAAAACTAAGAAAAATAAATAAATTAATACTTATTAGTATCCCACTGTATTATCAAAATTCAATTTCCAACACCATTGACTTCAGAATATTCTGTTTCCTAAATATTATAGTGACATGGATCCATATATCCTGTTGCCTTACCCAAACTAGTGTTGGTCAAGATATATGAAGGGTTTAGGTAGGAATTCCAAATGCCAACTACATTAACTTGTAGTTTCTTGATCTGCTAGGTGGAATCCCCAATACTGAAACCCTTATATTTTGGATTTCCTTAAACTTTGCATCTTGGTCACATCAAGTCCTGATGTGGCTGTCAACCCTTGATGTGATCCAAGTCATGTCAACCCAAAACCTTAAATTATAATTCTTTTATAATTGAAAGCACCCCCATCAGGGTTGGTCAAGTACATTGAACTATGGTTCAATTCCAACCATGATTATGGAAGTCTATACCGACTTAATATTTTGTGGAAGAATTTTATCCTTATACATAAATTTCCATTTTATTATCTTTGATTACATGATTATTAATATTAATTGGTATATACTTAATTGATTACCCATATCTAAGATAATATTTACGCATAAGTCAGTCTTATTTTTGTTCTATATTGCGTGATTGTTTAATTCTTTAATTATGTGATCTTGAAAACACACCAAAAAAATAAACCAGTCAACTTAAAAAACTAAAATAACTCGTATGATCATCATCTTGTTATTTTGGTCATATTATCTAGCAGCTGACAAAACAACATTAGACCAAGGGTAGAAACATCATGAACATTTTGGGTTCATGTTTACAGCTTTTCACCTATCCACCATTGTATATCATTGTATTGGGTTCTTCATGGATCCTAACTTGAGCCACTTACACTATCTTGGGAGCTCCATCCATTATATATGTTTTTATCTCACTCACAAGTGAGAGGTAAAACAAGGTTTTACATAAAAGGAACATTGGGCACGTAGGGCCTACATATTAATGAGGAGAAGGCTTTCATGCCAACAAATTTTATTTAAATTAATTAATTAAATGAAACCATTCACATACAAAGGTCATGGTCTATCTCATGATCATCCATACATGCAACAATATTTACAGATAAATAAAACTAGAATTCAATTCTTTAATCGTTGTTGTTTTAGATAAATCACACTTGAATCAATTAATTGTCTTTAATTATTCAGTACTTTTATCTTAAAACATTTTTCTAAATTTATTTTAGTTTCTCTTCCATCATAATTTCAATCAAAAAAATTAATTTAAAATTATCTTTGTATGTAACTTTAACATTGGAGGAAACGTACTGAATTCTTATTTATAACAACCAAATAAGTAGAAATGAACATTATAGAGATGTTAAATTAAACGCATATATATTAAACAACTATCACATGTTGTGCATCAACTTTACAATCACACTATGGTACACAAATCAAGGATTTGTATAATATAATAATAAAAATTCATAAATCTGTGTAATTTGGATGAATGCACTACATGTAGTTCCAACTACACGATGTCTAATTTTGTTCACCATCCTTCCAGAGTACACACCCAAGGACATGGTGTGTATATGTACTTCGGAAATCATTGGATTACATGACATATTCAGTGTGCCACATGTCGTGTAGTATCAATGTTACACAGTTTCTTGTCGGGAAATCTATGTACAGGGTACACAGTCTAACCCTAATCTGATGGGACTATACAAAATTTCTAGTGGAAAACAATGTGTGTAATTGAGAAACCTTGTTCTAGCTATTCCTAGTCAATAAACGGAGTCGTTTATGACTTTGAGAGACTCCAACAAACAGCCTGGTTTGGTGGACATTCTCGGTGCATGGAACATAGACTACACTACATGTACTACCGAATACACACTATCTGTTCTAGTTTTGTACAACTAGGATTCTTTGGCACCTCCAGATGAGATCCTCCATTTTATTTTAATATAAATTCAATGTAAAAATCATTTCCATAAGGTGAACGTGAAATGAAATAGAAGGAATTGATCTCGAGATTCAGATTTTTAGAATGATTAACACGAATTGAATTTTTTTTTTACTAAATCTGTAAATTATCAATGAAAAATAAATAATTATAATCAACAATATGACCCCTTTGATACCATGTGTAGGTTCCAGGCATCTCGGATGCACATTAGTGGGTGTACCAAACATTAATTTTTTCAGTTAATGATAATCAATCCAAGAACCATCATGGTAATAAAATTTTGGATCTTTGGAATAGAATGAATAATTAAAGAAAAGTGGGGAGTCCCAGAACAATAGATTGGATCATCATATGTTGGTTATAAATAATTTAATTTAAATGACAAGAATTAAATTGCTGCAATTCCCTCTCTGTTGATGTTTCATGTCATTATCTAATGTGATCTGTCGTTGCATCATATAATCTAAGTGCAAGATTACTCTAGAGGTGATCCACATGTCCTAAATGTATCTATGGACATCGCCAAAGGGATCTCCAAGTTCTAGTACAGAATATCCTTCACTTGAGATGTCCACCTTAGATTGCCTTGAGAGTTGCTTGCAAAGCGCTCTCTAGGATCTAGTGGGGGAGGATCCCTCTTGTATCTTGATAGAATTCTTGGTGGAAAAAGAACTATCTATTGGCTTGAGAAATTTTACAAATCCATTGTTCACAACACCAAGGAATGACTAGGCTAATGAGAATAATATAATTTGGATTTCAATTACATATAATAATTAAATGAATTAATTACACTAAAGAATTTATTTATTTCATTTAATTATTAGTAAGATCCCATGTCTGAAAATAACAGTTAACTATTAGTATTACTTGACATGATCCCAATGAATTAAACATAATATTAATTAATTGATTGAATAATATAATTTCTTAGAGATCCCCAAAGAACTACACGGAGTGTATATTAACATACATGATGTGTACTTTTGTTGTTACGTTATTTTTATTTCCTCAACCACATTTATGAGACCATGAATAATGACTATTTATTTCTTAAGTAAATATCACTGCATTACTCACTAATAAATATATTATTTCAACCAAAATATATTCTCTCAAGTAACTAGTGTCAAAATAAATTTGATTAGGGATCCTTGTATAATTATTAAACAACAATTTGGAAGAATATTTATTCAACATGTTAAATTAATATTTAACTGAGATACTTAGACTCGCTTAGTGTGTAACCCTCTAGGCCTCTTTCTCAGTGGAAATAGGTGGAGCCATCCTAAAGTCCAAGGTGAGAATCTAGGAACACTCCAAGACACCCATAGAGAAATAATTTACGGAGGAAATGACATGTCACCTTCTACTAATGCTTATTGTGTAATTTCATCCCTTTGTCTTGATATCTCGAATCAATCAGGTTGTGTGATGGTACCATCAACCCATGTGCTCAATTATTCTTTATTTGACATACCAGAATTGAACTTACCTATTACTCAACATGGGTATGGATTAATTTAGTCTATATCAATTCCATAAAAGGGTCGGAGATATCTACATTCATTATGGAACAAAAGGGAAAAATCATTTCTTGCTTAATCTATTAATTCAGTATTACTCATGAAACACCCAAAATATACTACCTCATTGTGGAAATTGTGTCATTATAGTTTTCTTCAATACATCTAAGTGTAAAAGTTGTAATAACCATTAATAATAACAATAAAGTCTAAGAAAAAATACACACATCGGTAAATAGGAACATCCAATGGCAGTATGAAATGTATATTTCTCACAGGCGGGTCTTGTTCTCATAATATATACCTAGATGTTTCTAAGGGATAACACCATGAGAAGGTTCCTCAAAGTTTTATGAAGCCTCATCCCTAATGGCCAGTTTTATTTGTGTCCCTAAAATAACATCATCCGGTCATATAATATATATACAAGAAGAGTGTTTTGTCACTTCCAGGTTCCTATCATTGTAGGGATCCACTATGACCCTTTAGTGAAACAACTACCCTTTGGAAATTATCACATGAATTGTCATGCATAAGAACAACAAAGATGTGATGATTTATTTATTAATTAATAAATTACAATTTAGTTGGTTCTAGGCCACTATCTCCAATAGTGACCGAGTCCTCCAAACCTAAAACAATGACCATAAAAAGAAGATCTAGAATATTGAACCATATATGGATGTGTCTATTATTCTTGTTCCCTTTGGTGCCTCCTATATATGGAACATAAATTTGTTTAGTGTCCCATTTTTCTCAACAATAAAATCTAATACAAGGTGTATTCCAATGAAGTAATACTATGATACTAGTCCTCCTTTGAGTTATCTTAATCTTCTAATTTTGATTTGTACCCAAATAAATATTCAACCTTAGAGTGGGATATTGTGGTCTAACTTAAAACATTACTTCTTTCTATTTGTGATCACGCTCTATACCATATATATCATTCTGATCAATATATTTCCTCTCCTAACACTCATTGTTCTTCTATAATAGAACTCTAAATTATAATTTTACTTTTCTTATTTCCTTTGTAACCTTCTTTTCCAGAATCTAGAGTATCTCTCGGTCTTTCACTTTCTTTCTCATACAGACAACTTCTTCTTCAAGATATTCAATGAATTCGATTTGATATTTTCAATTATTATTCAAACTATCAATCTATATTTTCTATTCTAAAATTTTGAATTTGTAATCAAAAAACTTTTCTGAGTTCCCTGGAATTGAATATTTAAGCATTTCAATATCATCCTATAGCTCAAATTTTTCTTCTTCGTGTTGCTGCATATAGTGTTTGGCATGATTGACCCCCTTGTTTTCTTTCTTTGTTTTTTCTCTCCAATCATATATATCTTCAATAGTAGCTTCAAATTAGACCTAAATGTCATCTATTCATTCAAATTATCCTTCATCATTTTCACGAACGTCCATTATTTGTGATTTTTTTATAACTAACACCATAACATCTGATTCATGATCCTTACAGTCCTCTAATATTTCTGCCTCAGATTCTTCTAAATTGACATATTTGTTTGAAAGCATACTCTTATTTTTGAACTAATTTCTCTTTGTACTCCTCTTACATTTCACATTGTCTGAATACTACTTCCTGATAATTTCATAGTTTTCTTCATAATCATATTGAACCTTCTTAGGACGCTTTTCTTCAAGATGTCCATTATTTCCACATCAGAAGCATGAAATTAAAATATTCCCTTTGTCATTTTCTCTTCCACTTTGTAGGTTTGAGGAGATAAATGACATGAAATCAACAAATCTATCTTCCTTCTGAATATAATAACTAGTTATGTTCTTCGTGGACATAAATTCCATATCTTTGGGACTTCCATTTTATTCAAAATAGTTATCATCATTTCTCATCTCATAAGTGACAAGATTAATATTCAAGCTATCCAATGTTATATCTTTTAGATCATTATGATCCAATAGAGAAAATTTCATATTGAACTATGGTGGATGTCTTCTCGAGATTCACTTAACAATATTTATTTCCTTAATAATTTCTTTGTGACCATGCATGTATTCTAAAAAAACATTCAACATGTCAAAGAATACATTAATAGACTCATTTGGGAGCATTCTAAGATCCTCATACTTGTTCCAAAATACCTACTTCTTTACTTCTCTTACTTTTGAGTCACCCTCATAAAAATTTAGAAACTTATCCCACATAGAATGTGATGTTTTAAATAACATAACCATTATATAGATTGTATTGGATTGGGATACCCCTAATGCATTGATTCCTTTGGATTCAGTAACCAGTTCCCAATAATCAAATTTTGATAAAACTCCGCTATACATAATGGCTGAAATTCCATACATCAAATCTCTAAAGACATCCATACCCAATTATTGAAAGAAGTTTGCATTCTATTCATCCATAGATGAAATTTTCTTTCATTAATGATCTGAATCCCTTTGTGATTAATAACTTCCATTTATTAAACTGATGGAGAATCAATGACTTTCAACAATTAACTATGGTACCAATTGTTATCACAACTAGTTTAAATACACATAGGGGGGGTGAATCAAGGTTATATAGATTAAAACAAATCCCCCTTTCGATATTTCTTCTTTGATAAACAAAACACACTTCTACCCATTTCCCGAAACAATGTATTGATAGAAGCTAAATCATGCATAAGACACAAAAAATTTATATTATTCACCCTCACTAGGATACATCCAAGGATAATAACATGGAAAAGTGCCGAGGTACCAAATCCACTAAACCTCACTACCAAATTACATGGTTTGGGATGGATAACTTCATGCTCACTCCCTTTATAATCATTAGGTTCAACTCACTTCTTTCTAAAGGTTCACCACCTAATTCTTTTTCATGGATCATTACTAGTGGAAACCATAACATTATTTTTCTTCCATTGGTCACTACTCTGGAAATGATCTACTCACAATTTTTGGACATAGTGGTCCCTTCGTTATCAATAATGAATGCATCCTCAATAGATGGTGCATTTTTTATTAAACTCCCTCTTTTACGGATACTATTTTTTTGGGAAATTTCTTTTTTAAACTAATTTAATACCTCCAAAAACTAGAATATATACTCTGTGAAATTCTTTGAAACCTCCACAAACTATATTTCACTATGTGGTGTGAGTGCTTCACGGTCACATTTCTCTTCATGAGCTACCCCTTACTTCACGGAATACTGATGCATCATGGACTAACTCTGAAAAGGGTTCCCTTTTTTCATTTACAGGCCATAGATCCCCATAAAATCATTTGGTGGAATTGATTACCCTGAACTACTTCCTCCTATAAAGAATATTCACTTGAAAACTATTCTCCTTCATGGAATTATCCCTCATGAACAACTTCTAACTTCACCAAATTCTTCCTAGAGTGATGATCATTTCAAATAAAATTTTATCTACTTAATAATCTGATTAGGGGATTAATATAGGAAAATAGATCTGAAAAATAGATAATTTAATTTACCCAAAACATCGATGTGGTACAACCTTCACTGGGAACTGCTATGCGGTCTGTATAATGCCTTTATCCTTTGTAGTGGCTAATGACTTCCAAAAATGATCACCACCTCTTAATAAAAAATAATGATCTTGACATGTAGGATGAACCTCCCAATAACTATGAAATTTTCATGAACTGAATTTTTTATTTGGTCTACATAGCATGCTTCATGGTCCATATAGCTCTGCTGAGTAGAAATTATAACTTTTCTAATTTTCCATCACTATTCCATGTACCTCCTATATAGTCCTTCAATTATGCTTCATAGTTTGTAATCTACTATTCATGAAATAATTTATAAAAAACAATCCTTTCTATTAAAATAAACACTTTATTTTGAGGCCCAAAAATTTAAAACACACTGAGAAACTAAGTCACCTTAAAAATATTATTTGGTAACACCAACCATACTAATTTACGATCATCTAACTATTTCTATAAACATAATCATCCCAAAAAGACCAAGATGACACCTTGAAATATTTTTTACCAACAACTAGCCATTATTAAAAGATCATGATCAAACCACTGTTATTATTTTATTTATACCAAGTTTCATGGTTAATTTCATTAATGATATTTTTTTATGATCATATGAATTAATGAATCGAATAAAAATGAAAGATAGAACTGAAATAAATTGGATTATAAATAAACATTATTCTAATACATGGTCAATCAATTAAGTAAATCCACTTAATATTAAGAAGAATGTAATAAAGATAAAAGGTCTATTTATGTTTAATGATTAGAATTTATCAACTATTTATATTAATTTGGTATATCCTTCAACTATATAGGTATGAATCAAACCATTTTTCAATTTCATTGACCAACCTATGTTGGGGTGCTTACAATATTGAAGGAATTTATATTTTAAGTTTTGGGTTAACATAAACATGTTCACATTAAATGTTAAGAACATCTGTGAGACATAGTAAAACTAATTGGAAAATTCTTGATGAAATGTAAATTCAAGATTTCAGGATTGGGGAGCCTACACAACATATCAAATAATAATGAGTTAATGTAGTTTGAAATTTGATCAAACCTAAATTCCTTCAAATATCTTAACAGACCTCTTTTTTGTTTATGGGAAGAGGCATATGGAACCTTTCCCCTAATGTATCTAGTTAATAGTATATTTTTATACTAATGGTGTGGGGTATTAAATTTAAATAAAATTGTGAGAGATTAAGAAATTTAATATTTATTATCAAATTTTATTAGATAATGTGATATATTTTTTATCTTGTTAGTTATATAAATGAAAACTAGTTCTTCAACCATATCACTACGATCCATACTTGAGAAGGATAAACTTATCACTATATCTAATTTTCAAGAATAGAATATGTGGTTCCACGTTATCTTACACCATGAAAAGAAATTATATGTGTTGGAAACCCCTATCCATCATGTTCTAGGCCAATAGGCCAGTGATGAATAATTTCATCTCTATAAAAAACATTTCAATGATTCCAAAAATTTCTAATGTATCATGTTGTCTTCAATGGACAATGAGATTCTAAAGTTACAAGAGTACATAGATGTATATAGCATGATATATCACCTAGGTGGTCTATATCAAGAGAAAGATATTCAAGGGAGATATGAGATCTCCAATGCACTGTTAACAAGTAATATTGGAGATTCAGTTCAATATGGTACTTATTTAGTCTTGATTATTGGATTCATAGAGTGCTTAGACATATGGGGAACCAAATTACTAGGTGAGATGTACATATATATCATTATATCCTCACTACATTAATAATTCTCTAGTTTTTTTGTAATTTAAAAAATGAGAAATAAAAAGATGTGTATTTTGAAACATCTTACTCTCATTCACCAAGTTAGCAGGGAAATGAGGTATGATAAACCTAAAGTCCTTATAGTGAATATGAAAATGAAGAACAAGGTAATGGGGACCAAGAGTCACTCTAAGTCTAAATATCTCATGCACTATCTATTCATGAAGAAAAATATTCAGAGATCAGTGATAAAAAATGAAGCAGTATGTTTTTCAGGTGGAAATATAGGCCAATACAAGAAGAAATACAACCATAAGGAAGGGTAAGTTAAAGTGCATTCATTATCTAGTGCAAAATTTTTATATCTACATATTAGGTATTGTATACATCTTGTGGTGATCACATCTCTATCCTAATGTAGGAACCAAGTAAATTGAAAAATATTTCCAGATGAGAGGTGGAGCTTTGAGAAGACAATGTATAGAGATTTGTTTCCTTGGCTATAAGAGACTACCACCATTCATTTCTAAACAAAATTATTTTAGTTTTAATGAATTTTTATTTTATTCCAAACATTACTAAAAATGATTTCTCTATTTCTTTCCTTGAATTTTATGGTTTTATTTTCAAATTTGGAAATAAATAATTCCTATTTTACGAAGACATCATTTATTATATTATGAAAAAACTAAATAATGGACGTTTTGTATTAAATTATAAAAACCAATTTTTGAAATTGAAAATGAATCATTTTTTCACGAATTACATAACATCCAATTGTGGAATAACAGTAATGGTCATGTAAATGAGAAGAAACCAAAAAATCATTGTCAAGATGGATATTTCAACACTTTTGATCTAAAACCACTTGAAAGATGTAATATTTATTTGTATGAAAAAACGATCAAACCATAATTCATTGGATAGGGTTATGTAGTAACAAAGTTTCAAGGATTGGTTCACACTGATTTTTGTGTACAAATTCTATTAAAATATAGAGGTGGATATTCTTAATTTTTAACTTTTATTGATGAGTTAAGAATATATGGTTATATCTTGTTGATTAGGTATATGCCTAAGTCCTATCATAAGTTCAAATAATTTAGGAATGATGTTGATAACCAAATTGGTAAGAATATAAAATGTTTTAATCTGATCGAGGTGGTAAATATCTTAACCAATAATGTTTGGAATTATTATGAGAGTTTGGGACTCTACCAAAACTCATTCCACATTATACACCACCATATAATGGTCTTAGTGAAATGAGGAATCATAACTTTCTTGAAAAGGTATGGTCAATGATGATTCATATAGATCTTCCGCTATCCTTTTATTGATATGCATGATAGGCTACAACATTCATTCGAAAACGAGTTTCAACTATGGGGACAAATATAATTCCTTGAGTTAATGTACTGATATAATTTTTTGTTATTAAAAACTCATGTATGGGGATGCATTACATTTATTAATAATATATCAGGAAAAAAACTATCACCCTAAGGAATAAAGTGTAAATTTATAGTGTATCTCAAGGAAATAAGGGGAAAATATCATATAACCCTAAAAACAATGAAAATACTATTAATAGAAAATATAAATTTCTTGAGAGGGATAAATTCCTCAATAATTTTCATGGGAGAAAGATTCACTTCAATGAAGTTCATGCTCAAGATACATAAGAGTCAGTATAAGAACAAATTCAATAGGTCCCCATTTAAGAATTTGTTCAGGAAATAGTTATACTATGTCGAATCACCAAAGAGGTAAGATTACTATAAAGATATGATTTTCTAGTAACCAAAATGGTGACTAATTATAGGCTTACAATAACGAACCTCAATCCTACAAATAGGTAGTATAGTGCTCCAAATAGATAAGATGGAAATAATGCATGAATTCAAAGACGGATTCCATATATCATAGCCACGTCTGGGTTCTGGTTGATCTACTTGTTGATGTAAAGCCTATTGAGTGTAAATGGGTAATCAAGAGAAAACTAGACATGGAAGGTAAATTAAACACCTATAAAATAAGGCTAGTGGATAACATGTTTAGAAAGTGATACAGTATTGAATATGATGAATCATTTCTGAATGTTCCTTTTTTAAATCCATTAGTATTATAATTTTTTAACAAGATATTACCATTACTATGAAATTTTTAATATGGATGTTAAAACAATATGCCTTAATGGGATCCTTTAGGAAGATTTCTATATGGCAGAAAGAAAAGGTGTTGTGACTCCTAATATTTCCAAAACGGTTTTCAAGTTATAAATATCCATTTATGGATTTAGTTAAGAATATAGGTCATGATACATCTACTTTGATGATGCTATAGAATAATTCATTTTCATTAGTAGTGAATGTGAAACATATGTTTAAAATAGGTTTAGTGGTAGTGTGGTAATCATCCTAGCTTTATATGGTGATGAAATCTTAATTATTGAAACAGATGTTCCAGTCATATAGACATTTATTAACTGGTTAAACAAGTTATTCTCAATGAAGAGATTAAGTGAATTATATTATATTTTATAGATAAAGGTTATTCATGAAATATCCTAGATGATGATTAGACTAAGTGAATGTATATATATTGACCAAATACTAAATAAATTTAGTATTGAACAATCTGCAAGAGGATTGATTCTAGTGTCACATAGTACACATCTTTTAAAAAAATTGTTCCCTCAAACAGAAGAGGAGAAAGAAAGAATGATTATGATCACATAAACATCATTGATATGATCAATCACGTATTCTATGTTATGTATTAGGATTGATATTTTCCATTCCTTGATCATGGTATGTAGTTATCAAGCTGTTCGCGGTGAACAATATTGGTCTACTATTAATGATATCATGAAGTATCTGAGAATAAATAAAAATATGTTCCTAGTGGATGAAGTATTAGAGGACCTACTAATAATGGGTTATACTGATTCTAGTTTTCCATTATATCATAATGATCTAGATACATATTCAATATTTGTTTTTAGTCTTAAAGAAGGAGCACTGAGCTATAAGAGTACAAAATAGAAAGTTGTTTCTGATTTTATAGTGGAGTCTGAGTATATAAAGGCTTATGATGTAGATAAATAAGTTATTTGGACATGAAAATTTATCTAAGTGATTTATGTGGTTCCTATCAGTAAGGTCTATATCACATTATGTTGTGATAATACAACAGAGTTGGTGGTCACAAAGGATCCACATTTACACCAATGAATAAATAATATACTTTGAAAGTATCACCTATTGAGGGATTTTTTTCATAGCGGTGAAGTTGAATTAATATGATTTTATATTAATGAAAACATGACTGACCCCTTCACTAAATCTTTATCTCAGGAGAAGCATGAGTATCATGTGATTATATTTTTATTTGGATCTAACATTATCATGTTATTTAATATTTTATTCAATTCTGTTAGTGATGATGTTCATATGCGATGATCTTGTGATTTGGTTCTAACATTATTGTGTTATTTAATATATTATTCAATTCTGTTAGGGATTATGTTCTTATTTGATTTATATCTCAAATTAAAAATCAATTATGGTAAAAAGTAGAGTTGATCAAACACAAATGTTGCTATCACCGAACCTAAAACCAATATTTTCAAACCATTATATAAATCAATTTAAACGAAATCTAAAACCATAAAAAATGGGGAAAACCATAAACTTGAACTAGGGTATCCATATAACATACCTCATTTTTATCACATAAACATTCATTACATTATACAAAACTGAGGATCTTTAAGGTTTACTTTCTTGGAAACCAGGAACTTAATACATGAAAACAGAAAAAAATTATTCTTAAACACTTGAAAGGATTGTTCATTTGATCATACTAAGTTCATTAATGCATCTCATAACCTGGGAACATACATCATGGGAAAGGGTGAGAAGAAGGCCTAGTAAGGGAAACAAGGGAAACATTTTACATGTGAACATGAGATACATAAAAAAAGTCATGATAAATAACTTTAAGTCTTGAGAAAGAGATCATGAGGCATATCATAATGAAAAGAACATGATTCATAACATGAAGATGTGGCTACACCATTTATCTTAGACAATCTTGAACATATCACCAAGGTCCATCCCCAAGGTGTCATTTAAAAAAATTACCATGGTTATTCACCAAGGTATCATTAAAATCGTAATCCCTAGAGATTACATCATTACCCATTACATTGGAGCGCTATTAGGGTGAACCCTTAAATTTGTCTTTATATCATGTGATCCACATATATCATCATCAAACATTTCATAAAAAACCTATATATCATAAAAGAAATGGGTTTCATTTCATAATCATAACGTTTTAAAACTGCTTTTAAGACATGATCTTTAGGTCATTTTAAACCCCCAGAAAAAGTAATATGGGGTTTATTCATTTAAATACCAAGAATTAAAATAGAACATTCTGATATATATGTGACAAACCCTGTAGAAGAATGTTCATTGAGTCTGAACAGAATAAAATAAAATAATTTTAGAAAAAGAGAGAGACATTTTGAGATGAAAATTCTGTAGCATAACGGCTTTGTTGCATGATTTTAGAAAACATTGAAAAGAGAGGTTAAATGGGTTACCAAATCATAAATGATCCACAAAACAGTATAGGGAATGAAAATAATTGATATAATAAAATGTTATTGAAATTTGAAAGACATACCATATGAAAAGAAAAACGTGAAATGAAGACAGTAAATAAGATTTGTCTTATAAAAATTCGGCAGCCGAACGTCGTCACTTAACAGTTCTAAAAAATGAATTGATGTGATAAAATAGGGTGTCTCATCATATTAAAATAAAAGTATAGTATTATGGATATATACATCATACCTCAACATAATAAAAAGTAACTTTAAAGACTTGACATGAAAATAGAACTTTAAAAATGAGAAGGTTGAAAGAATCCCTTATAGAAATTCGACAGCCTAACGACGCCACATAAAAATTCTTAAAATGTATTCATGAGAGTAATAGGGGGTATCTCATCATAAGAAAATACAAATTAAAGTAAGGTTAATATAAAATAACATCCTCCAACAGAAGAACATGGAGCATAAAAGAAATGACATAAAAGAGAGTACATTAAAAGAAAGAGAGGTATGATCCCTTACCTTAAAATGTAACTCTTAAAATTAGAAGTTCGGGACCTTGAGGGCTTGGGGGAACCTTGAGAGGACTCCCTGGGAGTTAATTATACTAGAGGTTCGTTTAGGGGTATTTGGAAATGAAATGAATGAGGGAATGTCTTGTTATTTATAGGAGAAGTGAGGGGACAAGTCATTAATGGCCAAGGGACACCTCATCGGTGGTATTGAAAAATCCATGGCCTTTCCCCTCGTATTTTCTCATGGTATTGGCCACATGGAAAATATAATACCTTATATTATTATTCAATATTAGACCATAACTATTACATAATTATAACATCCTAAATGATGTCATTAAATACCCAGACTCTAAACTGAAAATTCACTATTCACAAAAATTCAACTTTTTTTGAAAAATCCCGTAACATTACCTTAACATAATATCAATGCTATGAATTCAAAAATTAACATCATTTTATAAAAATAATTTTCTAAATATTTTTAATTTAATTTTTAACTAAAAAAACACTATTCACCGAAAATTCATTTTTTTCAAAAAAAAACCCCAAAAATCACCTTAACATAATATCAATGCTCTTAATTCAAAAATGAACTGCATTTTATAAAAATAATTTTCTAAATATTTTTAATTTAATTTTTAATTAAAAAACACTATTCACCTGAAAAAACTAATACTTGACTAATAATTTCCCAAACAGTTATTTTCCTATTTTATTGAATCACATTACTTAATCAAGGTGCCTATATTATATTTATACTTTTTTTAGTGAGATTAGTAATCCCTTTGGTCACATTAATAATCCTAAGCAAGACATCATTATTCATAAATTACTATTCATCAAAAATTATGTTGATCTTATTAGACTCTAAATTTTTTACTGAAAACATTTGTAGAAGAACCTTTTTGAAAATCATTACATATAATTAATTATTTAAGGTTTACATAAATATTTTAAAATATCTTTTTTCCAAAATTCATCAATAATATTCCTCCTAAATTTATCCAGAAATTTGAAAATTCACTAACTTCACCATTACAAGGAATCAAATTTTTTTTATTTCTCAAAGGATTACATAAGGCAGCTAAGGTCTCGATATATATCCCCTTATAACACCAGCATATGATCTATGTGTAAGGTGTGATAAGGTGATAGAATCTTGTGGCAGATCGACCCACACTGCCCGAGTGGTGATTTCTATTAGCTTGAACTTCTCGCGAAGGCGATTCTATTCTCATTTCACAGTATGAAGTTCGACTTGGGTTTGGTCTGGAGCAAAGACTAGTGGTGCTACCTCCTTCTCAAGTGTTGTCAGATGAGCTTTGATCGACCCGAGAATATTGGTGGAGGCCATCAAATCTTCTTTCTATATTAATTAACCATGATAACTGGTATTTATAGACAATAATCACAACATTTAGTTTCCAACGGTCATAATGACCAATGGTCATATAGCAGTCGAAACCCAATGGTCTCATTTTTATAATACTAATTTTATTAAATTAAATAGTGTTGTTGAGTATAAAATAAATTAATACAAAAATTTAGGAAACAAAATTTATTCAAAATTTCGGGTCGTTATATTCTTCCCCCTTAAGAAATTGCATCCTCGCAATTTTTAAAATTGGGCTTGGAAATTTCATTTAAAGTCCCACATCGAAAAAAGAGTCAGTAAAACTATCACTTTAAAAGAAAGAAAGAGAAGTACAAAGGTCACCCAAGTTAACCCATACTAGTATTTCATGTAGGAAAACATGGATGGGGATGAGAAAATAAACGGTGAAGTTCTTATGGAGGGTGATAGAAACAGGATTAGGAGAAAGTTAACCACAAGAAAATCACCAAATAATGATGTGTGTAAACGGTCAATGATTACCCAATAGGAAACGTAAACCAACAATTTTTTTTGTTTTATGTTACTTTTCATAATTTTAAGGAATTAATTTACTACAGATAATAAAAACATAAGGAAATATACTTTCCTTCATGAATATTTTCATCCTTTATATATTTTCTACAAAAACTAATCTTTTCTCGAAATGATGAGCATTCAATAACACTTGGTCTCATCAAAATCACCCGAATCATCTTCTAGATAATCACATAATCCACAAAATATTAACTATATATTTACTTTATCTTTAAACATTATCCCAAAAACATAAAGGGTAATATAAAACAACTCTTCAAAAAGAAAGAACCCCATAGGAAGCGAAACTAATTTTAATCTTAAAAACTCCATGGTACTACCCAAAGTTCATCATAGACCATTGCATAAATAATTTTCCTTAAAATTCCTCAAAATAAAACAAACTAAGATTGAAACTCAAATATAAGAAGAATTTGATAACATAGTCTTCCAAGATAAATTTATCGTTCATCTCCAAACAAAATCAACCACTCTTAACGTCTTATAACAAAAGTAACTATCTTAATCAAATTTTTCCTAAGATAGGTTAATAATTTCTAGAAGCAACCTAAATTAACATAATTTCACCTTAAATACATCAATTCTTAAAAATATACGTCAACCATTAATTCTTAAAGAAAATACTGTATTAATCTATTTACCTTGATCATATAAGGTTCCCAAAATAGTGAATGTCTTCAAAAATAATATTCATATTTTAATCCCCTAATGATTTTGTTTTCAAGAAGAATATCTTCACAACATCAACATGTGATACATAACAATAGATGTTTTCCATAATGATAAAAAACCATCATAGGTAGTGACTCTATATTCATAGAAAACATTAAAGATATTCTCATAGAGAATGAACTAAAATACAACATGACAAAGAAAATTATTGCGAAGAAGTTACATGTACTTCAGTCATCATGATCCATATCAGCATAGAACATGCATTGTTACCTTGTCCATGAAGATTGTTGAGGCTCATCATGCTTCTCATCCCTTCCAAGAGATAATTTTATAATGTCCAACTTCTCCCCATTTATGACATTGAATAGTATAAGATACATTATATTGAACAATATCCCCATTCATCACATTATCTATTTTTTTAAATCAATTGGATACTTTTTTCCCTATCATTCCACACTTGAAACATCTCCCAGTTCCATTATGACATATTCCTTAGTGCCTCTTTCCACACTTTTTTCTAAAAGGAAATTGGGTTTTCTTTCCCTTATCACCATTATCAGAAGAACATCCTTGAGACTTCATCTACCTCTTCCTTGATGAATTTTGTCAATCAACTAGGTACCAAATATTGGTTGTGTTTTTTATAGCTGGTTTGGAATAATCACAAAATGTTCAACTTGATCTCTTATCATCTCTATCATATTAATAGGCAAATCGTCACATTTCCTGTCACATTGGTTGTTGGTACATGTTCTTCTATTTCCCGCTGTTAACTATGAAAAGAAAGTATAATTAGGGGTTTAAATACTTAGATAATAATAATGAAAAGGAAACATTAAGCATTGATGGATAATATTGTGGAAGAAAAGTATATCCTAACTTCCGATCCCCTAGGTTCCAATCTAGGTTATCCATGATCATATATTCTTATGTAAATCTTTATTTTATTTTATCTTTGTTCCTTTAATAATGGATCATACTAAGCTTATGAATTTACAGAAGCATATCCCCCAGGAGTGTCAAACCAAGAGTGTAGAAAGGCCTGTTGTCGTGCACCATGTTACCCCGGGTCAAGCCAAAAACACCTTGTTAGAGTTTTCCCTCCTAGGTACATCTGTCCCAGAGCCACCTCTAATTGTTCATATCCAGACATAGATTTATTTTTTTGGAAACCACTTACTCAATAATTCACCAAAATACCAGGATGTTTTCTTATATTTAATATTTTCATTAAGAAACCTTGTAATGTTTTCCAGTCCTAATTTCAACAAATAACTAAACCATAATTGGATACCAACTATTACATCCCTACTTTTTATCACATAATCATTCATTACATTATACAAAACTGAGGATCTATAAGGTTTAGTGTCTTGGAAACTAGGAACATAATACATGACAACGTAAAAAATTTATTCTTAAACACTTAAAAGGCTTCCTCATTTTTTCGTCCTATGTTCATTACTGCATCTCATAACCTGGGAACATACATCAACGGAAAGGGTGAGTAGAAGGCCCAATAAGGGAAACTAGGGAAACATTTTACATGTGAACTTGAGAAACATCAATAATGTCATGATAAATAACCTTAAGGATTGAGAAAGAGATCATGATGCATATCATAATGAAAAGAACATGATTATTAACTTGAAGATGTTGCTACAACATTTAACTTATACAATCATGAACATATCACCCTGGTCCATCCCCAAGGTGTCATTTAAAAAAATTACCAAGGTTATTCACCAAGGTATCATTAAAATTATATTCCTTTGAGATTACATCATTACCTAATGCATTGGAGTGATATTAGGGCCCACCCTTAAATTTTTCTTTATTATCTTGTGAGACACATATATCATCATCTAAAATTTCATAAATAACCCATATAGAATAAAATAAATGGGTTTCATTTCATAATCATAATGTTTTAAAAACTACTTTTATGACATGATCTTTATGTCATTTTAATCCCATAAAAAAGGAAAGTGGGTTTCGTGTATGTAAATCCAAGAATTAAAATAAAAAATTTTGATATATATTTTAAAACCTCGGTAGAAGAAATAGCTTTCAGTATTCACATAATAAAATAAAATAATTTTATAAAGAGAGAGAGAGATTTTGAGACGAAAATTCTGCAATAACGGGTATGTTATATGGTTATTAAAAACATTGAAAAGAGAGAGGACATGGGTTACCCACTCATAAATGATCCAAAAAATAGTAGAGGGACAGAATATAAAGTAAATAAAAAAATTGTTATGAAATTTTAAAGACATACCATATGAATTGAAAAACTTTAAAGGAAGACCAAAATAAGATTTCTCTTATAAAAATTTGGCAACCTAACGGTGTCACATAAAATTTCTAAAAATGAACTAATGAGATCAAATAGTCTCTCTCATCATATGAAAATAAAAGGATAGTATGATGGATACAGAGATCATTCCCCAACATAAGAAAAATTAACATGAAAAACTTGACATTAAAATTAAATGTTGAAAATGAGAAGGGTGGAAGAAATCCTTACAGAAATTCGGCAGCCTAACGGAGCCACATAAAAATTCATAAAATGAATTGATTAGAGTCAGAGGGGGTCTCTAATCATATGAAAATAAAAATTACAGTAAGGTGAATATAAAATAACATCCTCCAACATAAGAACACAGAGCATAAAAGAAATGACATAAAAGAGAGTACTTAAAATCAAAGAGAGAGGGAGGATCCCTTACCTTAAAACGTAACTCTTAAAACTCGAAGGTCGGGACCTTGAGGGCTTGGGGGCACCTTTAGAGGACACCTTGTAAGGTAATGAGACCAGATATTTGTTGAGGGGGATTTGGGAATGAAATGAATGAGTGAAAGGGTTGGTATTTATAAGAGAAGGGAGGGGACAAGTCATTAATGGCCAAGGGACACCTCATCGGTGGTATTGGAAAAACCATGGGCTTGCCCATGGTATATGCCCATGATATTGGTCACATGTGACACCTAATACCTTATCTTAATATTTAATAGTTGGCCATAATTATTAAATAATTATTACATCCTTAATGATGTCATTAAACACCTGAAACTCTAAACTGAAAATTCACTACTCACCGAAAATTCATATTTTTCAGAAAAATCCCAAAAAATTACCTTAACATAATATCGATGCTCTGAATTCAAAAATGAACTCCATTTTATAAAAATAATTTTCTAAATATTTATAAATTAATTTTTAAATAAATAAACACTATTCACTGAAAATTCATTTTTTTAGAAAAACCCCACAAAATCACCTTAACATAATATCGATGCTCTGAATTCAAAAATGAACTCCATTTTATAAAAATAATTTTCGATATATTTTTAATTAAATTTTTAATTTTAAAACACTATTCACTTGAAAAACTAATACTTGACTAATAATTTCTGAAATAGTTATTTACCTATTTTATTAAATCAAATTACTTAATCATGGTGCCTATATTATATTAATACTTTCTTTTTGTGAGATTACTAACCGATTTGGTCACATTACTAATCCTAAGTGTAACATAACTCTTCAAAAATTACTATTCACCAAAAATTAATTTGATCTTATTAGACTCTATATTTCTTAATGAACACATTTGTAGAAGACCATTTTTTGGAAAATAATTACACATCATTAATTATTTAAGGTTTACATAAATATTTTAAAATATATTTTTTCCAAAACTCATCAACAATATTCATCCTAAATTTATCCAGAAATTTGAAAATTCACAAACTTCACCATAAGAAGGAATCAAAATTTTTGTATTTATCAAAGGATTACATAAGGCAGCTAAGGTGTCAATACATAACCCCTTATAACACCATCATATGATCTAAGTGTAAGGTGTGATAAGGTGATAGAATCTTAGGGCGTCTTGACCAACATTGCCTGGGTGGTGATTTCTATCATCTTGAACTTCTCACGAAGGCGATTCCATTAGAGTTTCACAAGATGATGTTCGTCTTGGGTTTGGTACAAAGAAAAGCCCAGTATTTCTAACACCTTCCTATGTTATGCCACATGGGATTCAATTGTCCCGAGACTACTGGATGAGGCCATCGAATCTTATTTCTATATTAATTAACCAAGATCACATGTATTTATAGACAATAATCGCAACTTTTAATTTCCAACGGTCATATTGACCAACAATCATATAACAGTCGAAACCCAATGGTCTCTTCTAATTATACTCATTTTATTAAATGAAATAGATTTGTTGAGTATAAAATAAAATAACACAGAATTTTAGGAAAAAAAATTTATTCAAAATTTTGGGTCGCTAAAATCCATATGGTATAAAAAATTAAAAAATTAAGTAACGGTGCCATGAAAAGAAATGAAGATTTAGGGGATACAAACAATAATATAATCAGAACCCATATGTAATCCTTAATAGAACAAGGTATCATGGGAAAATACATAAGTCTATTATAATACTGACCCAAAATAGTGATTAAAACCCTATGAAAACACTCAAGATCCACCATTTTCCTAGTAGTCTTGTAGAACTATCCAGGCAATATAATCCATTCATTGAGAACTCAAGCTACAACAAGCCATATAATCCATCTACTTATATATGATCATCTCTAATTGGTAAACACTCTATAGTAAGAAAAATATACAATAGGGATTGCAATAATCTAGGTCATCTTTCAATTCCTATTATTTTTCTGATATTAATCAAATGTGAAGTGTGCATACAAGAAAACCAAATTACCATCATAAAGATCACGAATGAAAGAAAATAAATAAATCCCACACCTCACCTTCAATACACACACATGAACAAACCCCTATTTTATTTTCATAAGTAACATAAAATATAACAAGGATATATTTAATATCCCCCTTGGGTTATATAATTTATACCAATAAATTCATACAATGGTCTCAATGAGGGTCACACATATATCATAATAGACACAATATAATGTTCCAACCACTCTTTTCTTCACAAAAAATAAATAAATGCCATGGAATTTAAAACCTTTTAGTAATATTTCATTAAAATAGTACATGAAATAAAATCCTATAAAACAATTTATAAAACAAATTGAATCCAACCCCACTTCATTTAAAAACATTTATAAATGAAAAATCGTTTAACCCAAAACCATTTATGAAATATAACCATTTACTTCATTTCCAACTACTCTATACAAACCTTGCATTCCCCTTTTCATGAACTAAACATGGTAAAAAACCTTGAATGATAAAATAAAATTTAATCAATACTCTTAGCCATGATTTAAAAAACATATCATTCAAAGAAACACTTTAGAAAATTCTAAAATAACATGAAACACCATTATTCCAATTGATAAATCCCTTAAAGCATTTATATAATCGAAATAAATTATCAAATATAATCACAATTAAGAAAAAAGGTAATTATGGAAAGTTAATAATTAAAATTCAGGTTTTTAAAGTATAAACTGCAAAACATTTTCCTATATTATGTTTAAATCAAGATTCAACACATTTCCTCTGAGGGTGAATTCCAAATTGAGCAAGAATACAACCTCTCCAATCCCTAAACAACCAAAATCTATAATTAGAACCACCATAAATCCTATATCATCCAATAAAACATTTAGTTTTTGTGGTTGATAAAGAAGACAAGAATAAATGATTATGGGGAGTAGGGTAAGGGGAAAATATAAAGAAGGAAGTATTTACCATAAGAATCATTTTGAAATTTGGTGGAAAGAGTCCTAAAATAGAAAGATAAGGGGGGTGTAGCAGCCTTCTGTGTGATCTAGACATGAATAAAATAGTGAGGGAGAAAAGAGGGTATAAAATCCAAAAAAAATAAAGAGGAGAAATTTGGGAAAATAAATTTTGAGTGACTTAAAAAAACATCCAAATTTAGGCAGCATGATTTAATAAACCATCTTCCAATTGTGCAGCTCACACATGGTCCAACCTGGACAACCTGCATGGTCTAGCTACATGGTTTAATACCCATGACCCAACAATTAAAAATCCCCTACTAAAAAATAAAAAACTATAAATTTTTTCCTTTAATAGTTTCCCCTAACAGTGTTCAAGATTTGAACCACGCCCTATGCCAAAAAGGTCTTGCATGGGTTCTACTAAATTTTACGCATTTTCGACCAAACTATGTTCTGCCCTTGAAAACCAACCATGTTCTAACAAAAGTAACCATAAAACTCCCCATACAGTAATTTCCCTAGGATTTACCCTTCCCCATAAGTGAGAGGAATCTAGAAGTATAATGATCTTCAGAGAGGACAAAACATCATGAAATACCAAACTCCTCAAGACCACAAACCCAAAACTCAAATATAAATAGACAACTCCTATAACAACCTAACTCTGAACCCCTAGATATAGATATTTGATAGTATGGAGACTTTTTATTGGTCTCTACTCTCTGTGTAGTTCCATTAATGTGGTGAGATATGATATAAACACTCCAACAAAGTGAAACACCACCATGGAAACTATGCCATCACTCAGAATCCAATAGAAACAATAATCACTCATAATCCACAAAAACCATCCAAGAATTATTATCATACTCCCAAATGAACAAAAAACATAAAGGATATATAAAATAAATTAAAACTAAGGTATAACCAACAGATCACAAATAAAAGTCATCGACTTCATTACATCCATTTTCACCAAATGGGAGAAGACACCTTAAAGAGAAACAATCCTTAACAGGAAATGATAAGTAAAATAAACTAGGTTTAAAAAAATGAGTGGAAATAGTGATCTAGGACCTCATACCAAGAAGACCATCTAACAATGAACCCTGCAATATACAAACTGACACCATCCATTGTATAAATCAACTAGGGACAATTCTATCCTAGTCACCTAATACACACACCCAAGGCCTTCACATGTCCAAAACCATCCAAAAACAACCATATAATGTGCCAAAAAAATCTTCAATGGTAGGATAAAATGCCAAAATATACTACAACAACTCATAAATGAGTAACAATAAATTTCTCAAAGAATACATACTACAAAAACCACTTGATGAACCTCAACCCTCTCTAAACTCAATTAGAAGAAGTCCAAAAATAAAAAATCACCAAATAATATTCTAGAAAATTAAACATCCAATATTTCTATAAAACTAACCACTTCACTTCTTGAAAAGTACCTTGAAATCTAATATATGAAATTAAACGTTATATTATATGAAATATGAATATAATTCATTTAAATTTCAAAAAAATAAATAAATCTATCATAATACAAGGTACAAACCCCCCAAAAAATTAAATTCGATAAACCATACAAGAAACGTATTTAAAAACATACATTTATTTAAAATATACCCCTTTCCATGAGGAATACCAAATTATGTTTTTGATAGGAATTCATTATTTGAAAAACTAAACCCTATTTAGGAACATTTCATCTCAATTATAAAATAAACATAATTCCTTTATTTAAAATCTCCAGATTTTGAAGGATCCCAAAAACTCATCTCACAAAATCAACCACATTCTTTAAATAATCACATTCTTATAACAAAAAAACCACATGTAATTATCAAATTTTCCATTTAATTTAAAAAAACATTGTATTTTACTTGGTTTTAGATCAGCTCTAGTTATATTTTATTTATCAATATGAAGAAAGTAAATGTGTTTTGAAGGAGAATAGATTGGCTACAAATTAACATGAAAAGGAGTGTTTTCCTAATATTTGCAAAGGAAGTGAAAATCCCACAAAATTATTTGGTTAATGGTTAATGAATTTGGTTTCTTGGTGAGAAACCCACTACATATATCTTTTGAGTGATATTGTTCATGTGAAATACACGCAACAAGGATATGAAGTGCTATCAATAACATATGGTATGTAGTTAGGAGTGAAGCTAGAATGTTGGGAGATTCTATAAAATCTAAGGATTTAATTATTTATGAAGATATTTACTTGAAGTAAGTAGAATTTTGGTGACTATATTTTACATTTATACACTATTGGATTAAGGGTTAAGAAGGATGGATATGGTTTGAAGAGTCCTAAAACATATACAGTTGTGGTCTGGAAAATATGGAATCATTATAGAATCTATATGGGGACCATCTATGTCATACATTACCATAATATATTATATTTGAGTTAAAAATTGTAAATGTATAGTTCTATGTATGAATAATTTAATCCTCTCTATAAAAATGATCTTGTTCTCATTGTCATGAATCATTGTATGTGTAAATATTATTCCCCAAGCTAGGTAGAGATCATCCAGGACTATATAACCATCATGAATACCCACATTACCATCAAATTTATCTATGTAAACATAATTCACATATGTATAACCATGATTTATGTTTATAAAAATATGATCCATTAGTTCATAAGAAATATTTCTATCTACAAATATACCACTCCGTAAATTAATTTAGATTATTAAACAATAAAAAAATGAGTTTCTAGAATTAATATCTTAAGAATAAATTAAATGTGATTATTCCAAAGAAATTATTATGTTTTATAAAAATCACAAACAATAAAATGGTTTGTGGTTATATTATTTAATAATGGATAAATATACTATTTAAGACATTTAAAATAATATCAATTCAAAAGGAATTTGAGAAAATTTTTATAGTCGGAAATTTGAGTTTCCAAAATTTATAATTTCAACGAATATAAAAAATGAAGTTACTAAATCCATGTCCTAAATATAATTATTCTTTATTATCCGTGATTCAATATTTTTTTAGAAAGATAAAATTAAATGAAGAGGAGTTCATTTTTATTGTTAAAGTTAAAATGATTTTATTTGGTTTTCAATAATAATGCAGATGAAGTTACATAGAAGAAATTTTCATTCATTAAATTAAAGATCATTTTAACCCAAGATATTTGAGTGATTTACGATCTGATCTCCATTAATATTTCAATGAATATTAAATCTAAATGATATGGAAGGCTGAGAATTTACCCAATCCTAAAATAAGGGATTTAAAAATTTAATGAAATATTGAAATTTCAAAAAAATAAAAATATTCAATCATTATTCTTTCCAATGATTAAATACCCTAAAAACGTTTGTTTCAAGGTTTATATGATGTAAAATTTGGTATGAGTTATAACTTTTAGGCACATATTCAGATGTAAGATATAAATGTTTTCATGGAATCTATCATTCCATAACAAAATGTCCAAGACAATAATATGATTATATTTATTCTTTTGTGAAACTAAGGATATATAAGTGAGGGATTTGTGGAGTAATTTTGAGGAATAATAATTCAATCTTACTAGAGTATAAAATGAAATATTTATTTATCCATGTGAGCCAGAATAATTAATGTTATTTTAAAAATTTCCTTTGAGTTGAAAATTGGATGCATGAAATATCATGAGGAACCTGACGTGGTTGTTTTATAATCATACTTTTTTATGTAAACTAATGGTATTCTATGAATTCCATTTGAGGATATTGAAAATTAAATAATACATTTCCTGAATCCACACATGGAATTGAAAAAATCAATAAAGAAATTGAATAAATAATGAGATGTCGTGATTGTTGTAGTTTTGTGGGTATGGAAATGAATTTTCTAAGAGAAATGAGACTCTAAATGAAGTATGAGTAAGAGGATCCAATATATATTAGTGAGGAAAATGACGAAGATTCTAAGTATTTGTTGCAATAAGAAAATATTTTGTGTTTTGAATAGGAATAAGAGGAAAAGGATGACCTATATGCTCGTCTGATGCAGTCGTTGAATAATAAGGAAGAAGTATATGTGAACAAAGCTATGTTTATTAGGTGTGATAAAATTTTATTCCCCATATTTTTTTGTTTGTGAGTTTTAGTAATCCAACATTAATTTTCAAGAGAATCTATGAGTTGTTCAGTGAAAAGAGGTAGAGTTTCTGGAGTAGTTATTGAAGACATTCCGATAGTCAAAGAAATGTTGTGTTTGCGGAAGTTTATCAATTTATATGGGTGTAGTGTCATACTATTTTATAATTTGCGATCTAATTTAATAGGAGAAAGGAATTATTGATCCAGTTATTTCGATGCCAGTTTTATGATAGTGGGATGAAGTATAAAGATTCCTTCACCTATGTAATATAGTGAAGGCATGTATCTTTATTTTACATGGTGAACTCACCTATATAATATGGTAAACCCGGTTTCAGTATTTACCATATGCACTCACAATAATTAAGAAAATTGTTGTTAATGGAGAATCCATGACATAATAGGAGCCAAAAACCTAAAGGTTTAGGTTTCCTACATTGGGTCTGTAAATTCTAGAAACTCTCATTATATATTTACCTTTAGTATCTACATTACATATAGATGTATTCCATGGTAATATAAAAGAGATTAATTTACATCATAATTGGACACATAGGTTCATATGAAAATAGGGTTGAAATATCATAAATGAATAAATATTTTTTCGTAAAAATCAGTCACAAATGATTTACCCCCTTCTCAGGCCTGTTAGAATGATCTTACTGGGAATTTGAATTGGTATTTGAGAATATATTACCTCTAAATTGGAACTATTTTTAAGACCTGATGAATTTTAAAAAATTTCATTATGTGTAGATTTGATATTGAAGCACCTTAAATGATAAATTTTTATTCCATATTTTTTTTAACTAAATATAATATTTTACCTCATATAATGAAAAATAAAAATTAAAAATATTCTAAGAAGCTATGAATATATTTAAACGTGTAAGTGCAACAACCAATAACTAAATTGTCACGACCCATCCTAGGGGCCCATGCCGTGACTACCCCAAGCCCGCCTTCCATAGGCCAGGGGCTGGCGACTAGCACCAAAGGCATAAATCCCTTTAACTGGGAGGGCATTGCCTTTATAAAAGTAAACAAAAAACCACAGAATACAAGCGGAAGTAATATACTAAGTACAAAAGAAAGTGCGGAAAAGTAAATTGGCCAGAATACAAACCCAACTGAAATGTACAGCTACAACTGAATGAATGTACAACAGAAAAGACATGGAGATGGAAGAATAGAAGCAGCTGCTGGTTCATCCACCTTAGATCCTACCTGAAGGGTAGGTACAGATAGCGCATCACCTAGATCGTCCACCACGGATCCTACCTGAAGGGTAGGTATAGATAGCCTTCACAACGCTCTCGCCCGTATACCTCCTCCGAGTATCGTCTCGTCATGATGTCCACCTCCAGATACTGACTCGTCGTGAGGTCCACCTCTGGGTACAGTCCAGTCCAAGAACACTCTGCCTCTGTTAGCGCTTCCCGATGTCTGCAACCAACACAACAAGGTGCGGGGATAGCCCATTCAGGGTTGAGTATACGATACTGAGTAGGGACCCCGAGACTCTCAAGGTCTCACTTAATCCAACAAGGATAACCACAAAGAATGATCTCTATAGATAACCTCTACTTAGGTATATTCATACACATACACCTAAGTTATCAAGTAACCCATCTCAATCATGAGGAAAACACAATGGTTATTGACTCAGCTCAAACCAAGATTTTATTCATGACGTCGAAACCAAGGATGCTGGAGAACTCCTCCTCTGTCGAGTACAGTGGGCCTGCCGCTATAACCAAGCGTGCCCCACTAACCTTAGACTGCTGATGTACTCCACCTGTCGAGTATTGTGGGTCTGTCGCTGCAACCAAGCGCATACCATCATGGGTATGGCGATACAACCAAGAAAACCACCTCATATCCTACAAAGGAAGTCCTTCTGTCGAGTACGACGGGTTTGCCGCTACAAGCAAGCGCACCTCTGCCATGGGTATGCTGCTACAACCAAGCGCACCCCACTGGGCTATCTGAGTCACTCCGAGTAGATCGATCAGCAATCGTCAAGTCTCAGCTAGCTACTAGTTCTCTGCACTCTACTATCTCATCACCGAGAAGGTCCACTCCATGAGCTACTGGTCGATACTCCAAGTATCACAATGTTCTATGAAGAAGTATCCCAAGGGTTAGCCTCATCATTGGAAACTCATCTCAACAGACGGTGCGTCAATTGGACGCCCAGTCTATGTGTTATCAGCCTTTTCGTCCCAGGGGCCCGGTTGGTTTCGTGTATGAACCAACCCAACCATATCTCAACAGTACCCCGAACTCTCATAGGGTATACTCATAGGGACTATTTCTCACCATGATCACCAACGCCACAGACGGTTCGTCAAACGGACGTCCGGTCTGAATGTTATCAGCTTTTCCGTTCTCAGGGCCCGGTTGGGATTCAAGTTCCATCCAACCTGGCCACTATCAATCTGCGTCCAATCCTCAAGAGAATTATTAAAAATGTTTCATCTCATCAAGAGGAATCCAACAAAGATGACGACACGTCTATCGGACGTCCGGAGCTCATGTTATAATTGTTTCTGCTCCAAGGGCTCGGTTGGTTTCGTGCTCGAACCAACCCGACCATACCCAATGTTGTCCTAATCCTTTATTTTAATATACCAAAACAAACATCTCGATCCAAGGATCGCATTTCAATAGATGTTGCGTCGATTGGAGGTCTGTAGCACATGTTATGGGCTTTTAAGCGAACCAGTCCAGTTTTAGGGGGTTTTGGGCCCGGCCCGAGACCCCCTGGGTCAGCCCGAACCGGGTCCGTGTCTGGCCCAGCCAGCACGGGCGCCGGGTGCACCGCGTGAGTACGGAAGGGGGGAACCGCCACCCCTTCATACCGAGTGGCGTACCCGTGGGGGTCTGCCATGCCACGTTGATTGGGGATCAAACCCATGGTTTTTCCAGAATTTGGCCGGCTGTAACGGCCAGCCAGCTCAACCGTGGGACCGGTTGGTCCCGCCCTCCAGCGCAACGGCGGCCGGTGGCTCCGGCCGCCCTCCCTTGCTCCACCATGGCCAAAGTTCACGGACTTGGTCCGACTAGTGCTTCACGATGGCCCCGCACCCCTCTGCGGTGGCCCTGCTCCGGTCGTGGTATCTTCGTGGTTCTCCGGCGCAGCACGACGGCGCCGCGGCCCGACTCCGGCCACGGCTTTGTTTGGTCTCAACAGCACGGAACGACGGCGCCGCGCTTCTTCACCATCTTCCTTCCTGATTCTGCGCGGTGTCGTTGCACGGTGCCTCCTTCGTTCAAGTCGTAACAAAAACAACATTGAAGGGGGAGGAGGGTCAACCATGTTTGTGCGGTCCGTCCTCCTTCCGTTATTACGATAACAGGCGACCCAAATATAAGTCTATGAACATAAAAGAATTCACAAACAAATAAATAACCCCTACATGGATATTTGACGTCACACATCGGGCGTCACGGAGAACAGATTCCCAGGGGTCCGATGTAGATTCCGTAGACGTCGGGGTGCGTCCGAGGAGGAAACGACGTCTCCTCACTTGTTGCGGAGATGAATAAGGAAGTTATGTTGTCGTTGGCGATGATCACCGCGGTCAGCGACTTCTCCCTTGCCATTGAGGAAGAAGAGGATGAAGAACCATGATTTCCGAGTCGGTGTTCTTTGTCAGAGCCTTGGCGTTCTTCGCGAAGAAGATGAAGTTCTTCAAAAACGCGAAAGTTATCTCCTTGCATCCGCACAACGAATCCACCACAATAAAATATGACTTTGTATTATTTTATTCACACACATACATGTGAAATTTAATTTGAAATTCAAAATGAATTCACTGAATTAATTAATGCACACTGCCCAATTAATTAGGCGTTTTATTTGCATGTATTTAATGTGGATGAAAAACTGATTGAGTTGACTTGACATTAAAACGAGGGAGCGAGTGAGTTACGAAATTAAAAGTGAGTGGGTGATTAATGGAGAGTTATAGAATTTAAAGTTGGGTGATCATGTAAGCCCCACCCCAACCTCATTACATGGATGTTAACCACAAATAAGAGAGAAATTAATTTGTGACACAACATAATTTCACTTAAACCGCCTAGTAATGAAATAAAAATAAAACAATTATATTTTTATTCCTCACTTTTTTTTAACATCAGCAACCGAGAAAATGCACCTTCGGAAAAGGTGTTCCTAAGCAATTATCGGCCCTGCGATTTCATCGGTGCCCTCAGATTTCGATTCTGAGCACCAGAATAATCGTTCGAAAAACCTGCTCATTTGTTCACTAAACGTAATCAAGCCTAACATCGTAAATTGATTCTCGGCACACCAGGCCTCAGAATCAGGCGTCGTTAGAAACTGTATACTCATAAAATCCAAAGAAATTAATAAAAAAAATTTCCTTGAAATTTCTAGGTCTTTACATTCTCCCACCTCAGAGATTTACATCCCTGTAAAGCATTAACAAAAACTAGGGATACAAAAATGGTACAGAGAACGCATCTGAGCCTTCCTCTCCCATGTACTCACTTAGAGGTTCCCGTGCTACCAATGAAAGCGCACTAGAGGAATCGAATGTCCTCGTAGGACCCACTCCTGTCGATCCTCAACCTCTACTGGAACCACACAAATGTCACCCCATCGCCAAAGTCCCGCTCGCCATGGTCGATGATATGCGTCGGGTCAAGCATGTATCTCCTCAGTTGAGATACGTGGAAGTCGTTGTGTGCCTGGTGCAACTGAGGTGGATGGGTCAAGCGGTAACCCACCTCGCCTACCCTAATGAGGACATTTAAGGGTATGATGAAGCGTGGAGATAACTTGCCGCCTCAGCCAAATCTCTGTAATTCCACGTCGAGGTGAGACCCGTAAGAAAAACATGGTCTCTATCCTCAAACTCTAGTGGTATCTGCCTCCAGTCAGCATAAGATGTCTGTCGGCTCTGAGCTGTCCTCATCTGCTCCTGGATGACCTGGACCTTCTCTGTCGTGGCCACGACCGACTCTGGTCCCACAAGAGCTTCAAAGATTTCTTCTTTTCCGATAATAGAAATCTGGTCTCATCCCCTGGATGAACCACATTCTTTGCCTAATACAGTCAATCCTGTCATGAATGATACTAATCCATGCCATGGATGACATCATAAGGCCTCAACGCTACAACCAAGAGATCGAACCATTACTCTCGCCTCCAAGGGTTGAGTCACACTGTCGGCATCAGCGTGAGGTAATTGGGTGTCCTCTAGTAGGAATCTCGAATGTGAGGGTCAAGTCACCAGTTTTAACCGGGACCTCTCAGTACACAAAAAAGAAGGAAGCAAATGTCACAAGGACATTTGTCATTTATTAATGGATCTCAAAGCACAAAGACACACAACAATGACAACAAGGAAACTAGAAGCACCAAGTTCAAAGGTCCCATGCCTGGAACTAGTCCCTCTCTTGTTTTCCAGCTTCCGGAGCTCCGTAGTCGTATGTTTCTACTACCTGAAGCTGAGCTCTCCAATGTCCACCTGTTCTCTGCGGTTGGGGTGCACCTCCTAGTGGTGGTGGTGGAAACACCTCGAAGCGTCGTCCACCTCCAACTACATGGATAGCTCCCTTGTCTTGGTCTCCTGTTCCTTGCGATCTGCCTCGATCGAACCTCTGCCTCTGCATAGGAGGTCCTTCGTTTATCTGCTGGTCATCTATATGGCAGGTCGGATAGTCACGTGCCATGTGACTAACCCCGCCGCAGGAGTAACACTTTCCGCTCCTGGTAAGTCGCTCCCCACCCCGGGTGCCTCGCACACACAATCCTGTGTCATGCGGTCGACCACCTATTGGTCTGGTCCTCTTGGACCTCTGCGTCATCTCTCTACTGCCCGCTGTAGAAGAATCTTCCGCATGCCGGCTAGTGGTGGGTCCTGATGGTAAAGACTTCTTAGCAAGGAAACCATCCACTAAGAGGGCTCGCTCCAACACCCCTGTCTACATCGGGATGCTGTGAGAAACAACAGAAGCTCTAATCTCTCACCCGAGCCCCTGCTCGAAGGTTCGGGCCCTGAAGAACGGGTCTCGTACCATATCTGTGGAGTAGCACGAGAGGTCTGTGAACCTCACTGAGTACTACGCCACCATCATACTACCCTACTATAGATGTTGTAGCTCCTGTATACACACCGCTCGAAGGGTGGCTAGTACAAACTCTGCTCTAAACAGGCTCTCGAAGTCTGCCCACAGAAGTGTCCCCTCGTCATGCATCTGGAGCATCATGCTCCACCATCTGCCTGCTGCTGCCTGGAGGAGGATGCCATCAAGGATCACCATGAAGTCTGTTGGTGTCCCTACTATCCTGAAGACTCTCACCACAGCCTCAAGCCAATCCTCATCCGCCTGCAGGTCTGTCTCTCCCTTGAACCGGGTGGCCTCTAGCGCTGGAACTCGTGCAGTGCGCTCAACCGACATGCACTCTCTGCTATTGGGGCTGGTGTCATCAGTGGCCCAACGGGTGGTAGTACCATTGGTGCCTCCACTGGTGCCTCAACCGTAAGAGGGCCCTATACTGAGGCCTCGTTACTCGGTGGGCTGTTAGTATGTACAACTCTCGGGGCTCTAGCTGGTCGTCCGCGGGGAGGCATCCTGAAAGAAACAAACATGACACGGTAGAACTATTTATACCTGGTGAGCTGAACTGGTTTGATCTAACTTTTAAAAACCTTTGGAAACACACACGTAATTAGTTTTTTCATGCACATTGTCAGAAATCAGTTGTCAGGGTACTAGTGTATGAATACGTCAGCCGACCACACTAACACTGGACTCCCTGAACTGAAAACCACACTCGGTTCCCTTTACACTATTGTTTCACAGAAAGAAAATATCAGAGTTATAAGTTTTGCGGTAGAACCAACTCCTTTGATACAAATTTTTCACAACCCGTCCTCGGGGCCCGTGTCGTGACTACCCCAAGCCCACCTTCCATAGGCCAGGGCCTGACGAATAGCACCAAAGAAGTAAATCCCATTAACAGGGAAGGCATTTCCTTTATAAAAGTAAACAAAACACCATATAATACAAGAAGAAGTAATTTACTAAGTACAAAAGAAAGTGATGAAAAGTAAATGGGCCAGAATACAAACCCAACTGAAAAGTACAGCTACAACTGAACGAAAGTACAACAGAAAAGACAAGTAGTTGGAATAATAGAAGCACCTCCTGGGTCATCCATCTCAGATCCTACCTGAAGGGTAGGTATAGATAGTGCCACACCTGGATCGTCCACCACAGATCCTACCTGAAGGGTAGGTACAGATAGCCTTCACAACACTCTCACCGATCTACCTCCTTTGAGTATCATCTCATCGTGAAGTCCACCTATGGATACTGACTCGTCGTGAGGTCCAGCTCCGGGTACCTTCTAGTCTACAAACACTCGGCCTCTGTCAGGGATGCCCGTCGTCTGCAACCAACACAAGAAGGTGTGGGCATAGCCTGTGCAGGGGTGAGTATATGATACTTAGTAGGGACCCTAAGAATCTCAAGGTCTCACTAAATCCAACATGGATACCCCCAAAAATGATTAAAACAGATAACCTCTACTTAGGTATATGCCCATACATATACCTAAGTTATCAAGTAACCCATCTCAATCCGGAGAAAAACACAATGGTTATTGACATAGCTCAAACCTGGATTTTATTCATGATGTAGAAACCACGGCTACTGGATAACACCTCCTCTATCACGTACATTGGGCATGCCGCTACAACCAAGCACGCCCCACTAACCTTGGACTGCTGAAGTACTCCACCTGTCGAGTACTGTGGGCCTGCCACTGCAACCAATCGAATCCCACCATGGGTCTGCCGCTACAACCAAGTGCACCCCCTTATAGCCTACAGAGGTACTCCTTCTGTCGAGTACCGTAAGCCTTCCACTACAACCCAGCGCACCTCCGCCGTGGGTCTGCTGCTACAACCAAGTGCACCCCACTGGGCTATCCGAATCACTCCGAGACGATCGATCAGCAGTTTTCAAGTCTCTGCCAGCTATTAGGTCTATGCACTCTGCTAGCTAGTCACCGAGAGGGTCTGCTCCATGAGCTATTGGTCGATAATCCAAGTATCACAAGGTTCTACGAAGAAGTATCCCAAGGTTCAGCCTCATCATAGGAAACTCAAATCAAGAGACAGTGCGTCAATTGGACGCCCGGTCTATGTGTTATCATCCTTTTCGTCCCAGGGGCCCGGTTGGTTTCGTGTATGAACCAAACAGACCATATCTCAAATGTACCCCAAACTCTCATAGGGTATACTAATCGGCACTGTTTCTCAATGAGATCACCAACACCACTGACGGTTCGTCAAACGGACGTCTGGTCTGAAAGTTATCAGCTTTTCCGTTCCAAGGTCCCGGTTGGGTTTTGGGATCAATCCATCATGGCCACTATCCAACTGCGTCCAATCCTCCAGTGAAGTATTCCAAAATTTCCATCTCATCAAGAGGAATCCAACCAAGTCGACGGCACATATATCAGATGTTCGGAGCTCATGTTATAAGTGTTTCCGCTCCTAATGCCCTGTTGGTTTTCTGCTTGAACCAACTCGACCATACACAATGTTTTCCGAAACCTTGAGTGTAATATACCGAAACGACCATCTTGATCCAAGTATTGAATATCAATAGACGGTGTGTCGATCGGAGGTTCTTAGCCCATGATATGGGCTTTTAAGCGAACCTGTCATGTTTTAGTGGGTTTTGGGCCCGGACCGACCCGGCCCGAGAACCCCTGGGTCGGCCCGAACCGGGTCGAATCGACCCGGGTCTGGGTCCAGCCCACTAGGGTGCAGCCTGGGCCGGTTGACATGGCCCGGCCCAGCCGGCGTGGCCCAGTTCGGCCAGCACAGTTCGGCCCCGCGCGGGCGGCCCGACCCAGTGCGGCAGTCCGGCCGACGCGGTCGGTCTGGGTCGACACGGGTGCTGCGCGCACCACATGAGCATGGAAGGGGGGAACCGCCACCCCTTCAAACCGAGTGGCGGACCCATGAGGGTCCTCCTTACCACGTTCACCGAGGGTCAAACCCCTGGTTTTTCCAGAATTTGGCCGGCCGTAAGGGCCGACCAGCTCACCCGCGGGACCTGTTGGTCCCGCCCTCCAGCGCACTGACGGCCGGCGGCTCCGGCCGCCCTCCCTTGCTCTGCCGTGGCCAAATGCCGCGGCCTGGGTCTGACCATAGCGGCGCGATTGCGCCACGTCCCTCCACCGTGGCCCCTTTCTGGCCGCGGTCTCTTCGTTGTTCTCCGGCGCGGCGCGACGGTGCCGCGCCCCTTCGCCGCGGCCCGACTCCGGTTGCGGCTTCGTTTGGCCTCAACGGCGCGGCGTGACGGGGCCGCTCTTCTTCGCCATGTTCCTTCCTGATTCCGCGCGGTGTCGTTGCACCACACCACCTTTGTTCGAGCCGTAACAAAAACAACATCGAAGTGGGAGGAGGGTCGGCCATGTTCGTGCGGTCCGACCTCCTTCCGTTATTACGATAACAGGTGACCCAAATAGAAGTCGATGAATGGGAATGAATTCAAGAACAAATAAATATCCCCTACATGGATATTTCACATCGCACATCGCACGTCGTGGAGAACGGCGTCGCGGGGGTCAGACGTAGATTTCGTGGACATTGGGGTGCGTCCAAGGAGGAAACGACGTCTCCTCACTTGTTGTGGAGATGAAGAAGGATGGTACATTGTCGTTGGAGATGATCACCATGGTCTGCGACTTCTCCCTTCTCGTGGAGGAAGATAAGGATGATGAATCGTGATTGCCGAGTTGGTGTTCTTCGTCGGAGCCTTGGCGTTCTTCGCGAAGAAGATAAAGTTCTTCAAAACCACAAGAGTTCTCTCCATGATTCCGCACAACGAATCCACCAAAATAAAATAAGACCTTGGCTTATTTTATTCACACACATACATGTCAACTTTAATTCGAAATTCATAATGAATTAACCAAATTAATTAACACACGCTGCCCAATTAATTTGGCGTTTTATTTTCATGTATTTAATGTGCAAGAAAAACTGCATGAGTTGACTTGACATTAAAACGAGGGAGTGGGTGAGTTAATAAATTAAAAGTGAGTGGGTGATTAATGGGGAGTTAGAGAATTGAAAGGTGGGGGCTCATGTGGGCCCCACCCCAACTTCCTTACGTGGATGTTAACCATAAATATGAGAAAAATTTAGTTGTGACACAACTTAATTTCACTTAAACCGCCTAGTAAAGAAATAAATATAAAACAATTATATTTTTATTCCTCAATTTTTTTTAACATCACCACCTGAGCAAACGCGCCTTCGGAAAAGGTGTTACTATGCAATTACCGGCCCTGTGATTTCATCGATGCCCTCATATTTCGATTCCAAGCACCGTATTAAAAGTTAGAAAAACCCACTCATTCATTCACTGAACGTACCCGAGCCTAACTTCGGAAATTGATTCCGAGCACACTGGGCCTCGGAATCAGGCGCCTTTAGAAACTGCATACTCGTAAAATTCCAAATAAATTAAGAAAAAAAATTTCCTTGAAATTTCTATGTCATTACATAAATATAGTCAAATTTTTATATATTTTGTTAAATATATTGTCTATTATTCCTCAAATAAAGAATTTACATGCTGTGAGAATGGTATCATTGAATCTACTCAATACCTCTACCATAAGGTCAATGGATATATAATGTATGTCCACATTAATGTGGTGAATAATATATTCAAATTCAATAAAGGATTAACTAATGAAAATTCATAGCTATAGGAAGAGGCTAATGTAATGGGAAAGATATTAACAATGAATAAGGGCCATTAGAACACTTTATTAAATTTATTTAAAGTTAGAGAAGAAACTAATTCACCTTGAAATGAAATATTCTTTCATTATGGTGAAGAATTGAAAAGGTATGAATGTGAGAAGGAAGTGGTTTAGAAGATAGTTTATGATTATTTCCATGAATTATATAAGCTTCGTAATGTCCACATGGATTTCAATTATACCTAGATAGAGGTTAAATAAAAAAGGTTGAAAGATATGGATAATTCTATAGTGGAGACAAAGAAAATTCATAGGGATCAAATTCAGAATATGCAGAAATTTTGAGAAGTTAACTTGAGATCAGTTAAGAATGAGACATATTCTCTAAAAATGAAGCATCATTAGCTATAAGTGATACTAAAAAATCTTGAAGTGGAAAAACCAAGAACATTCCATTATATTAAAAATATAGTAGCTACGAAAAAATATCATAAAGGAGTATTTCTTTAAATAAGATTCAAAATTGTGGAAATATGAGGTTGAAAACACATAGAAAAGCTTCCACCTCAATGTCACACACAAATTTATCCCATTACTCATATGAATACTTTCAATGTATTTAATAGAATTAAATTAAAAATGTGCAAATGTGGTGGAGTAAAAAAAATAGAAAAACACTAATAATTCAATGATAGAGGTTATCATAACTATGAAAAGTACCCCAATACCAATCCCAAAAGAGTGGTGTAACATCCTAAAAATATAAGTTGTTCAATATATAAAATTAAGGCATATTAAAACAAAATATATTATAAATATATTAATTGTATGGTGTTACTATTATTGAAGAATTGTTTATAATTCCACAGATTGATGGTATAACATGTTAGTATATTAAAATCAAATAATCTCTAAATAAATCAGAAGAAAGGATAAAAAAAGGATGAATAATACTTAACTGAAGCAGATTTCACATAGAAATAATAATTTTTCATTAAAAAGAAGACTATAAATATGGATAGATTATGTTCGTTTTATAAAAATTATGGTAACTATTATGGGGAGTGTCTGTATATAGGAAACCAACAAAAACCTCAGGATGTTGTGAAGAAAATTACAAAATATAAAAGAAGATAAGTGAACAAGAAAAGAAGATATACCTTGGGATATGAATAATAGAATTATTATGTGGAATCAAAACCTACAAAGAGATCAATAAATTGTGATAACTGGGATGTTAAACCCACATGTAAATATTTATTCTATTGTGAAAAATCAGTCAAATATAATCCTTTTCATTATTTCAATGAATTAAAAAGTAAATGGTAGTAAGATAGATTTATAATGAAAAGATTCTATCCAATAATGAAATTATAGGATTGGGATGGTGGTGGATATCCTTGTGTAAAATTATAAAAGGATTCCCATAGAGCGTAACCTAAAAGAATAAAAGGATGTTAGTGGAAGGTACAACAAGGAAAGAAATGCGGCTATAAAATGTGTAAATGTTTTTATAGGTCAAATGAATAATTAGATAAAAACACCAATAACTACTTCTATCAAAAGGGATACTGCAAAAATGGAATCAATAGATAGATAAAAATTTGTGCATGTGAATAAAGAGTGTTTAAAAATATTTCTATATCACTTGGAAAAGGATTGTAAGTTATAGAAAGATGAAAAGATTCAAACTAAATTGGTTGGTAAATTTGATAATAGAATTCTACCTAAGGAGAACGATATAGTAAATATGGATTCCATGTTTCCAAAAGAATCTCATAAATGAAAATCCAACAAAATTTCATTCATTACAATGATGAAGAATTTTAGAGAATAAATGGAGAGAATCATTGGGTAAGTAATTTATTCTCATCCTTGTTACTCACTTTGAATTTATAATAGAGGATCTAACATATTCCAAACTCCAATATACTTGTTCTTTGATTTTGGGATTTAAAAGTGACGAATTATGGTGATCATCCCTTGAAGGGGAGTTATTAAAAATATACAAGCTGTAAGAGCTTAATCTCTTACTCTTGAATCTAGAATTCTATACAACCCTCTAAACATTGGATGGATGAGGTATGATTTTCATTCTCCTATCACTACATTAACTTATATTTATTCTATTTATCTAGGTGGTGTGATTATCTAACCAAATGGGGAGGATATGTAACAAATCAACCTAGGATGACCTGAAAAATAACCTGACCTAATCCATCAGAAGGCCTAATGTGTGTTCCTTGAACCCCATGGGTTGAAAACTAGTTATATATAATTATGTTAGAATACTTGGGAATGATTTCAACCTAGAGTTAATTCACATTGGATCTTTTAAATAAAATCAATCATGGTTCGTATATACTTTAGAATTCAATTTAAGATAAAAAATAAAAAAATAAATATACAAATAAAATGTGTTGTAATCAATAGTAATAATTAATTCTATTTGTATAAATATACATATATTGTCCTAGAAAAATATATTATTTAAATGAATTAAGTAAAATGGGTAAAAGAAAAATGGGAATATTTCCATGGATGATATATCGATATACAAAAATAAATGTAGAACTCGATCCAAACTAACTGAGTTCCACCTTGAAACCCATAGTTTTCCTCTACACCTCAACTCATCATCTATAACCCCAAAAAATGATGAAATATACAAATTGTAACCAATAACCTATATAAAAAATGAGATCTCCATACACACACATGGGTCTATATTCAGAGTGTGAGCTAATTGGACCAATAGGATCTGACCAAGGAGATGTTGAAGTTTCATTAATTGAACATTCCATGAATTCTAATTTGAAATAAAATAAATAAAATAAGGGTTTTCTTTATTTTATAACACATAATGAAATCACGTCACAATAATTATTTTAGCAATCTAAACACAATTCACATTTTTAATCAAAATCGATTAAGACATTAAAAACCATAATGAAACCCTTTTACTTTCCAAAAATTCATAAAAATCATCTTTTTAAATCTATTCACAAACACTAATTTAAAAATAATAAACATTCCTCTTTATATAAATAATCTTTTCAAACCGTCCTTATAAACCCATTTCATGTTCATTACCACCCATATATAAAATATTAAAATCAAAGTGGAACCCCAAGATTAATAATTAAATGATAATAAATAATAATATAGGTGGTTCCACAAGTCATGTAAGAATATGGGGATACTAGAAATAAAATTACCTATATAGAAACACCAACCAATGCATAATAATAATGGACCAAAAATATAGGTACTAAATTAATATGAACATAATTTGGTGTGATAAACTCTTTCCTAGAACTAAGGAACTCATATATCCTAGTATCACCGTTGAACTAGCTAGGCCTGATAACCATCCTAGGATCATGAAGAAACCATAGATATATAATCCATCCCTATATTAATCAGCCTCTATGGGAAAAGATACCTTAGAAAAAGAATAATCCACACTAGTGGTTTTCAATCATCTTTGTCTCTACATGGTTACATATCATTCCAATGACTAAGAACTCAATGATGTGAGAATGAAATCAAGATATCTAGTAATGTAAAGAACAAAAAATATCATAACTCACCTCTAATACCCATTTATAGAATAAACCCTTTAACATAATTCATCCAATCGTAATATAATAATAAAAAACCCAAATAGGGAAATAGAAATAGAAGTTAAATCGAAGAGGGTAACCAATGTAATAAAATCCTTATGAAGTGATAAATATGACTTCATGTGAAAAATAATGTCGAATATTGCGTCCTTACATTTTTCATAAAATTTAATCATTTCAAAATAATTTTTAATTCTTTGGACAAAAATATTTTTCAATCAAAATTCATTAATTAAAAATTTAAAACTTTATTTTAAAATTAAAAATAAGGCTCATGGACTATATTTTATATCAAAACCCTTTAAATAATTACCTTTATTAATTATATAAACAATTGTATCATCTAAAAATTTAATTAAAAAACTATTTATAAATCCCATTGGAAAACCCATTTTATGCCAAGATATAATTTCAATTAAATAAATTACATTCCATTTCAAAACATCATATACATAACTATTCTAATTTTATTTAAGGAATCTTTAAGACTTAAGAACAAATAAATTTCATAATAAAGGGAAGAAAAAAAATGTATATCAAAATTATTGGAACAATGATAAAACATATCACCTAATATTTATAACTCCTATTGTAGCCAAGAATCACCCTCTACAATCCATAAATGACTAAAACATCAATATTAGACAAACCTGAACTGCTAGTACCAGTTACATAATGGTTAAAGTTCCAAGGGAGAATTAAAATATAAAGTTGAATGGAATAAGGAAGAGGGGAGAATAGGAAATTAGATAAAGAATATAAATTACCTTGAAAAATTATTGAAATCTGAAAGGATACATGAATCCAAGGAGAGTAATGTTAGAGCTCCCCTTGAGATTCTTAGATTCAACAGAATGAGTGAGGGAGGTGGAGATGAGAATAGGTGTTAAAATTTAGGAGGTAAAAAAAGTAAATACACTTTTAAAATATATCTATGAAACCCAAATGGTTTGGAAAAATGGTTTTATAAACTATGTTTGAAGAACGTATATGCAATAGTCCAAGTTGCAACACAGTGCATTGTTGACTTTCATAGTTTCTACCAACCATTTGCCAATTTTATTCCACCACCCCCCCACACACCCACATGGAAAGGTAATCTATATGGCTTCTTATGGGAATCACACTATATATGTGTTAACCTTTCACATTTAGAATTCATGTTAAAAAATAAACTCAGGGGCTCTCTAATTAATGGTATCTATAGGGTTTGAATTAAAATTTTAATGCTAACTCAGGTAGTGATGTGTCCCCTTCAAAAGGGTCATGTTCATTGTATACTAAATCATGTATTAATCATATGAAAAAACATGAAAAAAGAAAAAGATTAGGAAAATTTTATAATGTGAATTGTAATTTAAAACTATAACACCCCATGTTTTTATGAATTAATTCTCTTTAAATAATTTTACTTACTTGACAGTTTGTATTACCCACAACATTATATTTAAGTGAACTGTGTAACATTACTAAAATATTATGTTTGTATTCTCTCATATCCATTGGATTTGTGATTATGAATACTAATATCTAAATTATAATAAATATACGGTATATATATTTTTAAAATAAATTCATTATTTTTCAAATGATAAGAATAAAAAACAAAAATTATTTGAAAATAAAAGTGATTGTTTTTTGTAAAATTGTTTTTTATATATGAAGTGTGTTTTTATTAATAAATTAAATTAATAAATATTAGTGTATAATTTTAATGATATTTTAATATTATTTATTTTAACAATAGTTTTAAATATCAAAATAAACATTCTTTAGGAATATGATAAGAATAAATCCAGTTTTATGCCTAAAATGTATTTTTTCTGGAAAGTGGTAGTTATCGGATATTGTAAACATAACCTCATATTAATTGATACCATTTATAGGTATTGAATTATATATAATTATTTACATATTCATAATATTTTAGTTCAAATTTGATAAATATTGCCATTTTATTTTTGGTTAATATGAATAGTAATAGTGGTAAAATTTATCTCCTAGGAAAAGGGTAAATCAGGTTAATATAGATTAAAAAGAAGTGAAGAAGCCAAATTTTTTCATTATAATTATTATTGGATGATTTAAATAATACCCGTATCACATTATTATCTAATTGTGTTTGTTTAATGGACACAAGACCATCAAAATTACTTATATATTATTTAAATAAAAGAAAGTTAAAAAATATTACTCTTTTAGTTTTAAATACCACTTTTGTGTTAACATAAGGTAAATAATTATTATGAATTAATATTAATATTAATTTTTTGAATAATAAAATTATTTTCATGTTGTTAATTTGTTTATAATTTTTTGGTATTATATAATTACCCAAAATTCTTATACAAGGCAAAAATAATATTTACTTAATTACTAACAATATTAAGTATATGATTTTGAAAATAATTAAAGTGATTAATTTGACTAATTTGTAGTGTTAATAAAATTTTATCTGTGTATATTAAAGATTGATATTTTGTTAAAATATAATATTTTAATTCAAATTTTTTTATTTATGTATGTTAAGTCAAACTAAATGAATAGTTTTAAAATTGAAAATGATGATATTTTATCAAAATAATATTTTATTTGATTATTTAAAAATAATAAAAATATTGAAATATAGTAATTTAGATATTATATGGTCTATAATGTCATTTAATTTCCATTTATGGTAAAAGTTTCATCTTCTAAGAAATTATTGTAACCCTTTAATATTGAAATTTGTTTTACTATAGATTAATATTCGCTAACTTAGTGTTAATCAAAATGATAAGGTTGAAAATGAAAGAAAAAAAATTCCAAATTATAATTTTTGATGGTATTAAATCCATATCCTACCTAATAATCAAATAAATATCCATTTTTAGGCATTTTTCATTAGAATTATTACATTATAATTTAATATTTTGAGAAATTCAAAAAGTTCTGTTCACCACTACAATAATTGGGAACCTCATACCTTATATATTTACAGCACATTGAGACTTAAATATTAACCCAAATCCTCCTAGTTAACTTATAAACTTCCCAATAAAAAATATAGAGAGTCTTTTCTCCTAAATAACAAACCTTAGAGCCCTTTAAATGATATCTAATGGAGTTATTGCAAAGAAGAGGTAATCACCATAACAGATCTCTTTATTTTATACTCTAATTTACTTCTTATAAATATATTGTATTTATTAAAAAATAATAAATTTATTATACTAATGATTCTAAAATTTTATTATGATTATTAAAAATCCATTGTACGCCCACTTTTCTATAAATTGATAAATGAATGTATCGATCGTGTGTACGTATGATTTACTGTCTCCACAAAACGATACTATTAATTTTTCATCAACATATTTTATGGATGAGTATTATACTAATTATAAAATCGATATATGATATTTATGTAAAAATTTAGTCTTATATAATGATAATATCATTTCAACCTTTTTACCATCCAATTATCTCAGAAAGGATAATGTTGTTCGTGCTTACGTTTGGACTACCACCTCCACGAAGCAATGTGATTCGTTCTTAATTTATATTTAACATAGAAGGAAATAAGGATAAATTATATGAATATATTTGATAAATATGAAAGAATAATTAACTTCTAAATTTGAATAAATATTTAAATCTATTTTTTCCATCCATTGAAAAATGAATACAACATTCATGCATACGTACGACCTACCATTTCCACGAACGGTGTTATTCTTTTTTCTATATCTAACTTTTATTGATGACTATAAATATGTATATAATGAATATATGTTATATATATATATATATATCATATTTACACCGTTATAAACATATTTAATATCTTGGAACTATGATTAAATTACAGGGACCAGAACTACAACACTGAAATATTGATGATAAATGAAATAGTTAACACCCAAAAATGATGATTTTAAGGATTTATTGATAAAAGGTTGTGTTGAAATGTTATAAGGGGATCATATATGATATTATAATTATTAAAATAACGTTTTTATAGAATTATTTTAAATTTAATTACCTTCTACTGTATTTTAGAGATCTTTTGATGCAAGGAAAAATATCGGTAAGGTTTCAGTTAAAATATCATAGTTTATCAATGTTGTTTAGTATTATTTTATAATGATGAAATATTATGATAAAAATCTCAATATAATGATGAAATTCATTATACTATTTTTATTTAATAAAAATAAACTTTTTATCAGTCATTTTCCTCACCTTATGTACTTAAGATACCATGAATTTTTTTTAAATGAAAATCAATTTTATTTCTATCTTCGATCGACAAACCATTTTCTTCTAAACCCATGTTAAATAAAAATTGTTTCATGAATATTATTACTACACTTATATTATTGTTTAAAATTACTTTTTCCGGTTTTTTAATTTTTAGAATGTAATTTCAAAGTAATGTTTTTTTCATTTTTTAAATAAGGTACTTTGTAAAATTTTCAACAAAAGTATATAAGGAATTTATTTAACTTATACGGCATGAATGAATTTTCCCACCATCATGGATAATCCTTTCATTGAAGTTTACTTTACAAGTTCTAATTTTTTTCAAATAAATATTTTCCTTTATAGTTGGGTGGTTTTTTTAAACAAGTGATTTCAAAAATTTAAAGATTATTTTCTTAAATAATGTTTTAATGATATTTTAATGGTATTTATATTTATTTAAGAAAATAACCCATGATTTCACTTATGATTTATAGGGAATATGATGGAATAATACCATCCTTCTTCATTATCAAGATGGGTTATTGATATTTTGACACAACTTTTATGAAACCCCTTTCTTTTCCATGCGTTATGCTATAATGAAATGATGAAATGTTTATAAAAACCATTTATTTTGAATATGTTATACTCTGATAAAATTTTAATGAATCCCAATTTTATGGGTTATAATAAAATGAATTCTTTATGATCCTTTAGAACACATATGTATTATTTTCATTATGTGATGGGTGGGACCTATATCTCCCACAAATTCATTGTTTAAATATTGATATCATATGAGATAATCAAAACTCGAATATGGAGTGAACTCTATTGAATAAGGTACATTGTATACTATTAGTCTTGGGAGTGAACCATAACTACTATGATGGTTTAGGGAATGAACCCAAACCACTATAATAATCTGGTAAAGGATCCTTCAATTCCATTAAAATCATTTTATATTATTATGTGTATACCACAATTTAATATCTTATTCTAATGTTATGATTCCTCATATTATGTTCTTTGATTCCATTATGATTCATGTCTTATGAACTATCATGATTTATTTCATAAATAAAAATTATGATCTATGATTTTAAGGGTGTGATTTTTAATTTTCATGATCATGTTCTCTTGCCCTTATTTTCAAGTCATGCTTATGTGATGATGATATCTCCCTTGATTATCCTTACTAAGTATCCGAGATCAATCATTTCTTCTATTACTTTCATTAGGATAAGAAGAAAGGTATTAAGTATGATATTTATAAGAATGGTTCTGCTTATTAAGAATTAAGTGGGCGTTGATATAAAACTATTATGAACAAGTTATTTTTGTGTCCTTGTTTCCAAATGCATTAAACCATTATAATTCTTGATGGGGATCATTATTTTATGAAATTGATACTAATTTGTTAAGATGTTATATCTATGTATGAAAAGTATGTGTAACTATAATTGGTATAAGAGCAAGTTTTATTTAACCTTTGGAAACTAGGATGAGAAAATTGTAGTAATAACCTTAGGGATTAATCTATCTATAGGATAAAATCCAAAAGTCATTGTAATGATCATTAATGACCTAGGTTGTCATCTAATAAGTCATCATGATTCAAACATCCTATAAATTATTTTTCAAGATTATGTGGTTTCCCACAAAGATTATTTCTTCTCTCGTAATGATGTTTGGTTTTTTTCAATAGATAGAGTCTGAAGGAATCATGTTAATAGTGAATTTCATGGAAAATTAAATGATTTTCCACATAATAAACCAAAATTTATGGGATTTGGATTGAAAAAACTAATTTCTATGATCAGACAACTTTCCCAAACTATGAATCACATTGAGATTCCAAATCAGAAAATGTGGTAAACATGTTATATTTAGTCCTTACTAAGGAAACACCTACATTCTTTTAGTGGGTTTTCTAATATAATATTCATTGAGTAATGGATCAACACTATTGTAATGATATTTTCAATTATTCAGTGTTTGGAATATAAGAATGTTATTTTAGCTATTTATCATTTGTAAGGAGAAGAAGATCAGTGGTGGACACTTATAAAAACATGAAGGAACAAGAATAACTTAAATTTATAGAGTGGGATGAATTTAAAAACATATTTTTCAAATAATTATGTTACTCGTATTATTAATATACATATAGATAAATAATTCCATAAGTTAAATCAGCGGGATGATGAATATATTGGTACTTATGAGGGAAATGTCAGAGGACTTGTATGTTTCGATTTTGGGAGTATCATCCAAACTAAAAGTTAGTTTGACAGATTCTTCAGTGGATTGAAACCAAGTCACATAAGGGAGTTATCAATAATGTTATTCATTTTCTATAAATGAACCATTTGAGTGCTATCAAGGTGGTGATTGAGTTACCCATCAATCTAATGGGTTTGAAAAGAAAAGAAAAATGGAATTAAAAGAAAATTATAAAACCATATAAAGAATAAGATCCTTCCATTATTCATGGAATGTGGATGGAAACATGGGTGAAATTGTATTAAGAGAATTTTTAAATGTTTCAAGGCTAGAAAAGAGGATCACCATACAATCAGATGATGAAGTGATGGTAAGTAGTTATTAAATGATGCAAATATAGAGAAAGCTCCATAGAATACACCACACACACTATATTGTTTTAAATGGATTTATTATGGAAATTATGATAACCAATTCCTAAATTTGAAGGTTTCTGATAATGGACGATGTTAATAACCTCATAATCCTAGAGACAGAGGGAAGTCTTAGGTGATCACTACTTCAAATGAGGGGTACGATAATGATGCGGTGAAAGGTACACTTATCATCAACTCTATAACTGATATTATCTTTTTTGATTTTGTATCTACCCAAACATTTATATCTAAATACATTTCTAATGGTATCTCAATACTCTCTCAAAAAATAGATATTGAGATAGAAGTAAAAACCATATAATGGTATGGCGATCGCATCCCAAGTCTATGATTCTTTTACGATTGAATTTTGTTGTAATATGTTTCCAGATGACCTTTTCATTCTTCCTCTAGTTTAATTAGATATTATTTTGGGCATGTATTGAAATTATTTACATAAATTACACATTAATTTACATAGAAGAGAAGTTACATTTGATATTCTGAAGCAACCTTTGATCTCCTATCAGTGTGATGAAAAAATGATGTTTTTATAGAGATTTTATCTACCGTATAGGTCATTATTTCTATTCAAAATGGGGGTTTATCTAAATTTGTTGGTTAGATAAACAACATAGAAGATATGCCTATTGTGCAAGAGTTTATTGATGTCTTTATAAAAGAGTTTACTTTCTGTCCATCGAATCGTGAAGTTGAGTTTTCTATATAACTCAAACCTAGTGCTACACCTATTACTAATACTCTATATTGAATTAAACTAATTGAGCTTCATAAATTGAATATGAAACTCTAGAATAATTTTTAAAATGGATTCATTAATTTAAATGCTTCACCTTGGGGTTCACCTATTAATTTTGTTAAGAAGAAAGATGGATTAGTTTGACTCTGTATAAATTATAGAGAACTTAACTAGATCACACTTAATAAAAAAGTATCATCTACCCCATATTGATGTCTTGTTTGATCAAATTCAAGGATCTCAAAACTTTTCCCTGAATGAACATCATTATGGATATAATCAATTGATGTCCAAGAAAGAGGATATACCCAAGACAACATTCAATAAAAGGTACATACACTATGAATATATTTTGATTCTCTTGGTCTTACTCATTCTCGTATATCATAATGGATTTAATGAATATAGTCTTTATATATTACCTTGATCAGTTTGTGGTATTATCTATAGATGATATTATTATTAATTAAAAATGAAAGTATGAGAATAAATATCAATTAAGGATTTATCTAAAGACCCTAAGGAAAGAGAAGGATTATGAAAAAAATTACTAAGAATGAATTTGTTTCTTCAGAATGTTTAATTCATGAGTCATATAATCTCAAGTGAAGATACATCATTATACCCCTCAAAGACAAAAGTTATTTAACATTGGCCCAGACCAATCATTACGACTGAGATCCATACATTTCTTTTTTTTATACATATCATTGGTTCATTGTAGAGAATTTTCCATGGCTATCAAATAAACTCACCAAGTTAACTCATAAGGTATTAAGGTTTCTTTGGATAGATGACTGTGAAGAATGTGTTAAGGAACAGAAGGTAAGGATATTCAGTAAACCAATTATTACACTACACTATAGTGGAGAAGGATTTTTAATTTATAGTGATGCATCAAAAAAAGACCAGGGTGTGTCCTCTGGAAGAATGATATGGTTATGGGTTATGCCATATAATAATTGAAGGAACATGAGAAAATTTACCCAAATCATGATTTTGAGTTAGGTACAATAATTTTTCCACTGAAAATTTAGAGGCCTTATATCTATAGATAAATTTGTGACATATATTCTAATAAATAAAGTTTAAAATATATTTTCACTCCAAAAGAGCTTAACGTGTTCCATGGAATATGGTTGGATCTGATTAAATATTATGACTAATCAATATATTACCATCGAGTGATGGAGAACAAGGTGGATGATGATCTATGTTGAAAGGTTCATACTATCTTTTCAATGATTAGGATCAAAAATGACTTGTTATTTTTGGACATGTGAAGGATGGATCTTGAAATATTGTAGGAAGGGGAGAAATCTTATCTGGATCAAATGACTGTTCAATAGTCTATCTAAGAGAAGATTAAAGGGGAATGTTAAGAAGATATAGAGATAAAAAATAAGGTAAGAGTATTATTGGTTTAAAAATTTATTGTTATGGAATAATAAGGTCTACGAACTGCATATGTTTCCCTTTAGTACTAGATTTTATGAAGGAGATGGTGGATGAAGCTCATAGGTCTTCATTATCTATTCATCCTAGAAGTATGAAGACATATAGATATTTGAAAGAGTATTTCTGGTGGGAAATCATGGTGAGAGATATTGTTGGGTATGATTCCTGGTGCTTTATATGTCAGCAAGTTAAGGATAAGATAAATAAGTATAAGGGGATGTTACAACCATTACCCATACAAGAATGGAAATGGGAAAACATCACCATGGATTTTTTCACCAGAAAACCCAAAACATCTAAACTAAATATTGATATATGGGAATTCAACACTATTAATTTCCATTAGATAATATTTACCTCCTGAAAAATATACCCGGTTATACATTAAGGAAGTGGTAAGATTTAATGGTGTACTAATATCAACTGTATCTGATCAGGATTATAGGTTTTCCCCAATTATTTAGATAAGTACTTTGTAGGATCATGTAACCAAGTTAAGATTCAACATTGATTATCATCCTCAGAAATGTGTTATGTCTGAGAGTACCATTCAAACTATAGAAAATTTATTGAGATATTTATCTATGGATTTCATAGGTAGTTTAGATCAACGCCTTCCTTTGGTAGAATTTTCTTCCAATAATAACTTTAAATATAGAGTTCATATTACTCCTTATAAATCCCTCTATAGTTTTGTGTTTATAATTTCAACATGTTGAAATAAAGTTAGAGAAAGAAATCTATTGGGACCTGATATTACTGAGTAAATGGAAAGGAATATTAGATCCATTCAACAGCACAATAGAGCAACTCAGAGTAATAAAAAATTTATGGTAAAATTGTTGGAAATAAATATATTTTGTTTTTGGTGAAAAGTTATTCCTACATATATCTCCCAAGAATAGGGTGATGATATTTCGAAAAAATGGGATGCTAAACCCTAGGTATATCTGTCCTTTTCAAATTCATGATTGTGTCGAGATAGTAGCTTATCAAATGATACTTCCACCAAATATCTCTCAAGTTCATTATGTGTTCCATGTATATCCACTGAGGAAGTAAATATCTAATCCTTAAAATATAATGAACTCAGAGTTCATACCACTACACTATAACAAAATAGGGGAATATCAGTGGTTTCATAAATAACTTCTAACTAATATTTCAAATATTTAGCGATAGTTTTTAACAAAACACCACTATTTTTTTAATTTCCCTTAGTCACCCCCTTCTCACCAGAGCCCCCTAATCTCGATCTCTATCCACCAAAATTTCCCCTTACCACTGCTCCTGAATCCCCTTCACCGCCACCCCCATCCACCCTCACCATCATTCCCTTTCCCCATCACAACCACTCCAATTCCCTAGACCCCTCCCCCTACCCCTCCCATTTTTGGTTTGACATAGCCATGGTAGAAATATAACAATTTAGGGTTCTATATTTTTTTTTGTTTTTGGTCGGTAGGGTTTGTGAAGAGTTATTTGAGGCATGTTCTAGTGACCATTATTAAAGGAGACAGTTTTCACCTAGTTTGAGGTAGGTTTTAATCTTTTTATTCCTTTTCGAATCAAATTAAATTATGTTTTTTGTGATTTTTAGGGTCCTCTTAATTTTCTAGTGCATCATAGTATCTTTTGATGTGTAATTTCATCATCATTTTCTAGGGAAATGAGTTTTAGTTAGGTTCTCTTATTTAGGTCTTCAAAATCTAGAACTAAGATTTCTTATATAAGAGGGTGTCTATTTATAAAATTATTATTGTGATTTTGTTACCCTTTTTTTAATTAAATTATATTTCTGATGTAATTATTGGATTTTATATTATTTCAAGTAATATTTCAATGAACAGTCAATTATTTTTTGATCTTATAGGGTTGGTTGTTTTAATTCACTTTATTTTACAAAAATTAAAGGATTGTTTTGATAAAATTTTATGTGTTTTTATTATATAAATTTCACCGTTGAATTTGTTGAAAAAAAATTTGTCTTATTTTTTGTAGATCTTGCAAGTGAATTTTTTTTTAATTGTAAATATTGTTTGGGTCTATTTATTTCAACAGTTTTTATAGGTGATATGTGGGTTTCAAATTTTATTGTGTTTATATTAAACAATAATATAACTATTATTTCATATCATCCCTTTAGATACATCATGGGTGGAGATGGGTAGATAAATGTTAAATCGACAAATGAGTTACATGATACTTGAGATAATAAGGTGGATAACACTCCCTAGTTTAGTTTATGCTTGTGATATGAGGTGTTACACTTAGTGAAGTTTTTTGTGTGTAATTCAGGGGTTTATATTTATAGTATTTCATTATAGGATAATATATGGTTCCACCCGAGGATATCCAGTGTTGTCTCATTATTTCTTAAGGTATCGTATAATGATTTATCTTATATTACGTTGTTTTTATCATGTATTTATTGATATTTTAGTTATTTATTTCATGGTTCTACAATGATTATTTATTGATTCATGATTTAGTTATATTATGATTGAAAATATAAGTGATTTTGAAACTATGATTAATTTTTTATTCATAATATATACTAGACTAAACTAAGTTCATTATTTTTGGAACATTTTATTTTTTTTTTCCAATATTATATACTCTATTAATTTTGAAAAATAATATCAAAGGGTTAATAAATGAAAATAGTTTTTTATTAAAGTAATGTGTTTTGTAAATTTATGAGGATTTTGGAGGATTTATTTTTTTTCATAACATTCAAATGTAAATAAATAAATTTTACATACAATACTTTCAAAATTGAATTTTATGTTTCTCATATAAAAGGAATGGCAGGGACTAATTATGGTATTATATAGGGAAATAATTCAAACCCTATAAACACAAATTCACATGTATATAATTTTGAGGTCTTATAAAGGTGTACATGTAATTATTTCCTTATTAGGTGTTATATATAATTATTTAAATGAAATGTGTACGTGGTATGTAAAAGTGGACTTATTCGACATATAAAAAACTCATTTCATATACCTAATTATTATGAATCATGTTAGGTTATATTTAGTAATTGACACATCCTGTGAAATGTTTAATGTTCATATGTTATCATTTATAAATTTCTGTTTCTAAATGATTTTTTAAAAATATATGTTCTAAAGTTATTTTTATTTGATTAAATTGAAAAAATGACAAGGAATAAGTGTTTCAATGATCACAATCAAATCCTAGATGAGGTTACCTCGACCACAAAAACACTAGATGATAAAAAGGGCTCCCACCTTTAACATCTAGGACACCCTTTGTCTCCCCCCCCATCAGTGTTCAAAACCCCTCCATATCCCCCACTAGTATCTAGAACAAAATACTTCTCTATCTCATAAGTATCTAGAAAATTGCCTCTAGATTCAGTAGGTTTACCATGTAGTGACTCCACAATATTTGAATAGTTGGTCACTCAGGTTTCACCATGATGGTATGTAAGAACCTTTATCCTCTTTCCAGGTATTTTTTCCTTTTTCTGGAATTTTTTATAAAAATAGGAGTTTCTGGAAATTTATAAAGTACACGCCATGTATTTATATGTAAATGATGTGTACTAAGTTTTCACATGTAGCCGTATGTTGGCCTTGTAATGGTCGAGCACACAACAGTGTTTGGTGACCTGGAGGCCACCTAAAGAGGGGCTCGATAAGGGCAAGTACATGTTTTCTTCTTCTAAAGTACGTGTCATGTACTTTTTTTCGTTAAACAGACCAGGGTCGTGTCTAATTGGAATATGGAACTTCTTCTTCGACTATCTTGTCCATGAGCAACCGTACAGTGTAGATCTTCGCCGAGCACCCAACTCACCATCCGTTCTCTGAATCTAACTCTTTATGTTGTGTTGGAATCACATTGGTGAGTTCTCTCTTCTTCTAGAAAATCATCTCCTGATTTCTCCTCTTTCTTAGGTTATCATTGGTTGAACATTTTGGACAATTTTGTAGATATATGGAGTTATAGGGTGATTCAATCCCTAATATTAATGTGTATTGATCTCACAACACTGAGTTAGGTGGTTTGTGTCTTTCTGTAGGTATTCTTTGAATTATATGTGAAAAAGTTTGCAATACCCTTGAACGGGGTATTGTGTGTTTATGGTTTGAGTCCTCTTATTTACCTACTATTCCTTGTTTTATTGGATAGAGGTTAATTGTTGAGAATAAGGTTATCTTCTCTAAACTATGGATGTATTTCCCATGTTTTATTTTTTTGACCATTTGGTCTTGCTTTGCATGTTATGATATTGTTTTTTTCCTTCCCTAGTTTGTTAAGATGGAGTGATTATTTTATCTAACAAGTTATGATATGTTATATATTGTTTATCCTAGTAGTTATTGAGGTTTACATTGTCTTCTATGCATTGTTGTGCTCTTTTTACTTACACAGGGTCATGAGAAGCTTGTGTAGTAGACCATAGAGGGAATGGATGATGAGGGCTTCTCTAGAGTGTCTGTTTTAATATTACGATGTAAGACCATAGGGGGAATGTACATAAGATATTTCTCAGAGTGTCTATAGTTACTTGATGAGGGCCGCAGGGGGAATTGGATGTTGAGTGCTTCCTTAGAGTGCCTTTTAGATACTGATATGAGACTATAAGTGGGATTGAAATTGAGTTATTCCTCAGAGAGTATGTGCTAAAGATGAACAAGAGGGGTTAGTCTGTGTGTACATCCGAGAGGATTTCTTGTGTGTTTTTGGTTGAACCATTGGGGTTAGGCTATGAGTACTTCCCAGAGGGTTACATGCTTTTGATTAGATTATTTCTTTATATATGAACTAAATGCATTGGAACTGTGGGATTGTTTACTTTTGAGTACATCCTTATTTACTGCTTCTTTTTTATTATTACATTCAATATATATTCACTGACTATTAGACATAGATATTTGGGAGGATTCCTACTAGGATTAATCTCACACCCTGTTTGGGTCATGATTTTGGGCCCAAAAATATTATATTATTGCAGGTTTAGATAAGGGAAAAAGACCTTCTACATTAGGTACATGATTGTTGTGGAGCTGGAGAGCATGAGACCAAAATGAGGCGTGCGATGTTGAGGAGTTGCTTACCTATTTTTATTTTGCGCCAGATTTAGTATTTATTATATCATTTTGACTTGTTTGGATGATTTCCTAGACTTATGTATCATGCATCATTTATATATTTTCTCCAGTTGTTTCTTGCATTAAGATTTCTGTTGTTTACTATTGTATGGTATTATTAATACTTCTCATATTTTTATATGTTTTAATTCCAATGTGTTAGTCTTCCAATGAGGGAATAGTTCCCCACTATCACACATAAGGCCCTCACTTCTAGTCGGCAGCCTATGGCATTCGAGGAAATGTGTTTGAGTCCATGTGACCAACGAGTTACGGGGCACCTCCGGGCGGCTTCCGAAATTGAGACTTTACAACGTGGTATAAAAAGAGTTTTATTTTCTTCTTGACATACTATTTGGACACCATATTCAGGGATCAGACAAAATTGGTACTTGTTAATATGTTGTGCTTGGGAGTAGCTGACCTGTGTATAGGGAAAATCCAATTTACCTCATTTACTGTTATTCTTCTGGTTTTTCAGTTTTACAGTTGATTTGATTTTCACCATTAGGTGATCAACATATTTTTTGTGGTTATCGTTGATGTTATTGAGGTTCTATTTCTATTAAAACCCAATGCGATGAGGGTATTCCATATCATGAATCATATAAGAACTTTCAAGAAATCACTTGTCTTGCACTCTTGCCATGCTATTTAATGTGCATTATAGATTTCATATTGTGGTGATAAATGTTGTGATTGATTTGCATGCTATTGTTATAGATTCCTTGATAAAATACATGTTGATTGATAGGATATCAATTTGTATATGTTATTGTTGAATTAATGCAAAACATTGGTTCTTGAGTTGTTATGGGACCTCATGGACTATAATTTGGTAGGTCATTGAACCACTATCCTTGTATATGACATGTATAAGATTTCAAGATTTGATTCCCCTTGAGTATGGGCCCTCTCGGATTGGAATATGGATCTTAAATGTCCATTTCAGTGTTTTTGGGGATTCCTGAGTAGATTCTGAGGCTTACTATCCGGAAAAACATAGAATACACAGCGTGTAGTGATGATTACATGCCCTGTTTCCTTCTGTTTTGGAAGGAAATTTATTTCATAAGTACACGCTATGTAATGTATGTACACACCGTGTAGTCTCTAACTATGTCACTGGCTATGTGGGGGGAGAAATGGGGTTGGGAAATATTTGGGGGAACACATTGTTTACATGTTGTACATGCCATGTTTTGTAGACCATGTGTCCACCCGTGTGAAAAATGACACAGATGGATAAAACATAAGATTTACACACCGTGTTAAGCTCGAACACACCATGTATGGTAACCGATGTGTTTGGCTGTGTAACTAACAACATGGGTAGGTTAATTTCATCTAGTACAGGCCATGTCTGGCACTAACACATCGTGTAGTCTTGTTCTAGGACCGTTGTGTGGCTTAGTTGTGTAGAAGAACTCAGGAAGGCGAAGAGGATTCAAGTAGACACAGTTTGTTTGGACAATAAGTCGTGTATATGAAGTGTTACATGACCGGTTTTGGAAAGAGTACACGCCCATGTAATGGCTTAAGAGAACATTTCGTGTAGCGGTGATACATGCAGTGTATCCATGTTTTCAAAAACAAGAATGATTTCTTTCTCATGTTCCCCTCTTACACTCTTAGTTTTCAGTCCCTATTAATCTTGATCTAAGGAGTGCGCTTTACCATGAAGAGTCATGCCACCAAGATTCCCTCCAACTGTATTCTAGTTGCCAGGCAGTGATCACACACCATATATGGATAATCCGAGACTACCGCAAGATCCTCCAGTTTCTCCAATCTTAGCACCATCCGTCATTCCAGAAACAGGTGCTAATGCGCAGTTCCGAGAGGGCTTCATGAGGTTCATGGAGACCTTTTGTAGAGAACCTCATCTTTCCCCGTCTATGGCAGAGTTGACTCAGGTTTTCCAGCAGCAACATCCTCCCACTTTCTTAGGGGAAGGAGGAACATAGTCTATAGAGTCAGGGTTAGAGACCATGATTTCTATCTTCGAGCATCTATAGACGCCTATAGAGAGGAGGGTCAATCTCGCTACTTATATTCTTCGGGATTCCGCTACGGGGTGGTGGGATGTGATCTCACAAGTCGTATTCCATCCGATCATGGATTGGGATGTGTTCCAGAATGCCTTCTATAACTACTTCTATTTAGATACTTTGAGGGCTGATCGGGCACAAGAGTTAATGAGTTTGGAATAGAGTACTCTTTCAGTTATGGAGTATTCTTCTTGCTTCACAGAGCTGCATCGCTTCACACCCATTCCAAGAGGTGATGAGTTATTCATGGCAAGGATGTTTGAAGATGGTCATGGGCACGACATCCTATCTCAGGTGAACATATTCAGGCTAACTTCCATCAATTATATAGTTAACCAGGCGCTGATTATAGACCAAAATCTTAGGGATTTAGGATTTGTGAGCCTCGGTGTCAACATCTAGAGTTTGTATCCCTCCTACTAACAGTAGGATGATCTGCAGGGAGTCTACGCATAGATATCCAAGGAGGAAAGAGACTTCTTTAGGTGGCCAGGTAGTATGCTACAAGTTTGTAAATGTTGGGCATGTGAGGCCACATTGCTCAAGATACCCAGTGGAGTGCCTATCTTATGGCAAGAAGGGTCATCGTCAGTGTTTCTTTCAGTTTTTCTCCCCTAAAACTGGTTACAGGGGTTCTTCTATAAATCCTCATTCAGGAGCTACACCACCAGTTTTCTCAATAGTCAGGGAACTGGAGTTGTTATGGCTGTTCAGGACAACGTGGAAGTCGCAGCCGCGGTAGTCAGTCATCAAGCTATCAGCAAAAACATGGTGGATCAGTTCAGAATAGTCAGGTAGGGTCACTGGGCCATGGTACATGCCATACATTTGTAGTAAAGAAGACCCAATAGGAGTAGGATCTTGGACCCTCTACAGTACAAGGTACGATCTTAGTTGCCCCAGTTTTATCTTCTACTCTTTTTGATATAGGGTCTTCCCATAGAATTATATATATTGTGGTTGTGGAGAGCCTTGGGCTCTGTATCTTTTCCTCTGTTGATATCTTGATGTTATACACTTCTTTAAGGACTAGAACAACTAGTGTATGACAGTGCAAGAAGTTCCCTCTTGAGGTTGGTGGGTGTCACTTCTTATGGGAACTCTATTTCCTAGAGAAGACAGGCTATGACGTCATTCTTAGAATGGACTGTTTAGTTCTTTCAAGGTAGTTTTTGTTTTCTATCATCATCACCTAAGGGTGTAATGTTTTTTCATTAGGGAAAATGGTATGTCCATGTGATCAGAGTGGGAACCGAGCACCATGGGATGGGAGGAGTCACAACCCAGTTTGCTAGTCTATTTCTGGATGACTTGGGGACTTCACAGATGTAATTTCCTTTAGTGGTGTATCGTTTCAGGGACATCATTATCGATTACATTTTAGGTTTTCCTCTAGAGTGAGAGGTGTACTTTTCTATTGATCTTGTTCCATGAGTGGCATCTATGTTTATTCCTCCTTATAGGATGGCTACACCAGAGTTGTAGGAGCTCAAGAAGTAGTTGGAGGATTTGCAGGAAAAGGGTTTCCTCCAACCCAGTACTTCTCCATGGGGTTTTCCTATCATGTTTGCAAAGAATGCGGACAGAACTCTCAAACTTTTGTGTGGATTATCGGAAGTTAATCTAGTTGATGGTGATGAACCGATATCCTTTTTCGAGGATTGGCGATCTCTTTGACCAACTTTGAGGAGCCCGGTTGTTCTTGAAGATTGACTTGAGGTCCAGTTATCGTCAGTGATGTGTTAGACCATCTGATATACCTCTTAAATCATTTAGAGCAGTTATGGTCTATACGAGTACGCGGTTATGTCGTTCAGTCTCACGAACATGCCTGTAGTTTTCATGGCACTGATAAACCGAGTGTGACATCCATACTTTGATTCATTCATGGTGGTCTTCATGGTCGATATCTTGGTGTACTCTCACACTCTACACGACCATGATACCTATCTTGGGATTGTTCTTAGTATAGTGAGAGAGTGTTAGTTATATGCTAATCTCTCAAAATGCCACTTTTGGATAGACCAGATTCATTTCTTGGGTCATGTCATCTCAGAGACAGGAGATTCAGGGGACCTAGAGAACGTGAGAGTAGTAGTTTCCTAGGAGCAGCTAAAGATCGCCTATAAGGTATAGTGTTTTCGAGGGCCGGCTGGATACTACAAACATTTCATACAAGACTTTTTCACACTTATAAGCACCATTGATAGGTCTGACTAAGATGGGTGAGATGTACTTGTGGTTAAATTCTTGTGAGTTAGCCTTTCAGGAGAAGAAATGGAGGTTGATGTCAGCACCAATACTGGTTTTTCCAGAGCTGGGAAAGATCTATACTATGTACTTTGATGAATCAGGTATCAGACTGGGAGATTTTTTTATGTACGAGGAAGGAGTAGTTGTGTACGAGTCTCGGTAGTTGAGGCCACATGATAGGAATTACATGATGCACGATCTCAAGTTGGCTAATGATGTTCATGCTTTACGCTGTTGGGGACATTATCTTTTGGGGGAACATTTTGTGGTTTGCACCAACCAAAATAGTCTCATGTATAACTTCACTCAGCGTGATCATAATTTGAGACAAAGAAGGTGGGTTAAGTATTTTCAGTCCTTTAACATTGAGCTTTCCTAGACACCTGGGAAAGACAACGTAGTGGCTGAGGCATTGAGCAGGAGGAATAAAATACTGGTAGTTCAAGAGGCCAGTAGTGAGTGGTATCTTATAGTTATATTCTCTGAGATGCATTTGGAGGTGCACGACTGATAGGGGAAGACATTTCTTTCTTTTGTAACTGTTACCTATACTCTTCTTGATCGAGTGTGAATGAGGAAGCTATCAGATTCAGAAGGCCTAATCCTATGTGAATGTGTTTCAGGATAGGACCGTATTCATGGATGGACCATAGGCAAGGATGAGATCTTTAGTTTTCATGGGCGCGTATGGGTGTTTGTAGACATACGTGAGGAGCTGAGGTGGGAATTTTATTCCTTAATTTGTGTAGATAATCCTGGTGTCCCAATGATGAATCGTGATATACACCATCAGTATTGGTGGCCAGGTATGAAGAGAGATGTTTGTTGGCTTCATCATGAGGTGTTCTACCTATCAGCAGGTGAAGGCGGAGCAACAATGACCAACATGGATTTTTCAGCAGTTATCCATTCCTGAGTGGAAGTGGAATGATGTCACGATGGATTTTGTGAATGGGTTTCCAAGATCTCCTCAAGGGAATGATGCAGTTTGGGTTTTCATTGACAAACTCCCGAAGGTTTCTCACTTTTTTCTAATCAAGGAGACCTTTGGTGTCGATGATCTAGGAAGGCTGTACATCCTAGAGATTGTACGTCTACGTGGGGTTCCACACTCTATTGTTTCTGACAGGAAGACATGTTTTACTTCTCGGGTCAGTTATTGATTAAAGATGGATTTTGGTACATATGTACTTTTGAGTATATATTACCACCCAAAACAAATGGCTAGTCCGACCGTACGATTGAGGTGCATGAGGATATGCTTTGAGAATGCATCCTTGATTTTGGAGGTTCTTGATAGAAGCGCATACCTCTTGTGATTTTTTCCTAAAATAATAGTTTTCCACAAAAAATTCATATGTCACCTTATGAGGCTTTGTACGGTAGGCCATACTGATCACCCTTATATTGGCTGGAGGAAAGAGAGGCAAATATTTTCTGACCTCATCTTGCCATGAAACAACCGAAATGATATAATTTATTCCGAAGAGGATGGCTACTGCAAAGTCTCGATAGAAGTCTTAAGCTGATCTACGTAGATGACCTCTAGAGTTTGGGTTGGGGGATCAGGTTTTTCTACATCTCACACTGAGGTTTGGAAATAGGAGGATTAGGAAATAGGGTAATCTTTCGTTGAGTTATGTCGGGCAGTTTGAGGTTTTGGAGAATGTCGGGCCAGTTGCCTATCGGTTGCAGTTACCTTAGAGGTACCGAGCTAACCATGATTTTTTTAACATTTCTCAGCTACGACGCTACTACTCAGACCTATCTCATGTCTTTCAACCTGAGGAGGTTGAGTAAGAGGGGGATGTCTCATTTGAGGATCATCCTATCCAAATTGTTATTCGGATTGCGAAGGTTCTCCGTGGTCGTTCTGTTCCTCTAGTACGATTGCTATGGTAGTACAAGCAAGCACTAGACGAGACATGGGTGAGGGAGGCTGATGTACGATCACAGTGGCCAGAGTTTTTCAAGTATTCTCATTCTATGCTGCCTTGCTAGGGAAATTTGGGGATGAATTTTTTAAGGGGGAAGTTTTTATGAACCCGGATCTTTTATTTAGGTATGTTCTCCTTTTTCTGGTGTTTTTGAGAAAAATAGGAGTTTCTGGAAATTTACAAAGTACACACCGTGTATTTATATGTACACTCGGTGTAATCAGTTGTCGTACGTAGTAGTGTTCTGGCCATGTAACAGCTAAGAACACAACCGTGTGTGGTGACCTGGAGGCCACCTAAAGCAGGGCCCGATAAGGGAAAGTACACATCTTGTACTTATAATGTACACGTCGTGTATTTTTTTATTAAACTAACCGAGGTCATGCCTAATTGGAAGTGGGCACTTCTTCTTCAGTTGTCTCATCCAGGAGTGACTGTATGGAGTGGATCTTTGCTGAGCCCCTGACTCATCTTCTGTTCTATGAATCAAACACCATCGGTTGCATTGGAAAAGCATCGGTGAGTTATCTCTTTTTTAGAAAATTATCTCTTGATTTATCTTATTTCTCAGGTTATCACTGGTTGAATGTTATGGACTTTTTTATGGATCTACGATGTTCTATGGAAATTCAAGATCTAACATTCACGTATATCGATCTCACAATACTAAGGTTGGTGTTTTGTGCCTTTCCATATATAGTTTTTGAATTATATGTGAAAAAGTTCCCAATACCCTTGAACGGGGTATTGCATGTTTATGGTTTTAGACACCTTATTTTCCTTCTATGCCTTGTTTGATTGGATAGAGGTTAATTTTTTATAATAGGGTAATATTTACTAAGCTATAGATGTTTTTCCCATGTTTTCTTGTTTTGACCGTTTGGCCTAGCTTTCCTGTTAGGCTGATGTTTGGTTTCTATGCCTATTTTGTTATAATGGAGTGATTATTTTTTCTGACATGCTATGATATTCTGTATATTGTTTAGCCATGTAGTTCATGCGGTTTTATTTGGACTCTATGCATTGATGTTCTTTTTTGACTTACCCAAGGCCGTGAGAACCTAGTGTAGTAGAACATAGGGAGAATTGACGTTGAGGGCTTCTCCAGAGTGACTGTCTTACTGTTACGATATAAGACCATAGGGGGAATGGAAGTATGAACTTCCTCAGAGTGTATATTGTTACTTGATTCAGGGCCCAAGGGGAATAAGATGTTGAGTGCTTCCCAAGAGCGCCTTTTAGTTACCGATATGTGACTATAGGGGGAATTAACGGTGAGTGCTTCCTTAGAGAGTACGTGTTAAATCTAAAACATCGGGGTTAGTCTGTGTGTACATCCCAATGTGTTGCTTGTGTTGTTTGGTTGAACCATAGGGGTTAGGTTGGGAGTACTTCACAGAGGGTTGCCTTCTTTTGTTTAGCTTTTTTCTTGATATATGGACTGAATTCATTGGAAGTGTGGGATTTTTTTACTTTTGAGTACATCCTTGTTTACTTATTCTTTTATATTATTACCTCCATATATATTCACTGACTATTAGGCACAAATCTCTATGTGGTTTCCAACTGGGATTCATCCCACACTCCGTTTGGGTCATGCTTTTGGGCCCAAACAGATTATATTATTGCAGGTTTAGATAAGCGAAAGTGCCATTCTACTTCATGTACTTGATTATTGTGAAGATGGATAGCATGAGACCAAGGTGAGGCTTGAGATGCTAAGGAGTTAATTACATGTTTTTCTTTTTCATTTGGATTAGTATGTATTCCATCATTGTGACTTGTTTGGATACATTCCTAAACATATGTATCATGCATCATTTATAAATGTGCTCTAGTTGTTTCTAAATTCTATTCTTCTGCTGTTTACTATTTTATAGTATTATTACTGCTTCTGCTATTATTATCTATTTTACTTCCACTGTGTTACTCTGCCAATGAGAGATTAGTTTCTCCACTATCACACCCAAGGCCCTTGCAGCTAGTCCAAATCCTCTGGCGTTCGGGGAAATGTGCTTGCGGCCATGTGACCAACCGGGTACGGGGTACCTCTGGCCAGCTTTTAGAACCGAGGCGTTACATGATATTAGGGGGTAAAATTATAGGAAAACATTTTAATGTTAATAATGTAATTACAGTTTTCTTATTCAAATGTTACATAAAATATGAAAAAATAATACTATGGAGACAAATATTAAAAGTTCATATGTCTGGTATCTGAATATATTAAATATAGTTGTGTTTTTTTACTGTTATGGGGTCCCTACAAATGATGATGCATGATTATTTAGCTATTTGGTGGCTGATCTGATTACCCTTCTAATTTGAGGCATAATAATCAATATTAGGAGAATGAAGTATTTGATTCCTAGATAAATGTAATTTTAATACATTATGTCTCAATTTAATTCCATTAGTTATTTAAATTTTGGATTTTAAAAATAAATATCTTTTTACAGATGTTATTCCACATTACCAATGATGATCTTATTAAATGAAAGTAGATGTTTAAAATTTTGGGTAATAAATTGAAATATTTTAAAAGGAAATCGTGGAATGAAATAATGATACATCTTTAAACACTCAATAGAAGTATGATAAGGTACTAGAAGGGGTACCCTATAGAGATGTGGAAGGTGTTTGTTAATATAAATTACCATGAGAAAAAATGGTATTAACCAATACATTATAATATTAATCTCATTTTATATATAAGGATACAGAATTTTATACATTACTATTAAATTACATGTAATTTATTTTAAGATGTTTCAAGAAATTTCTTTTAAGTACAACTAATCAAATCATCTCCCACATTTCTGGTTTAATGAGCTTTTGAAGAAACATATTAATTAGTTAATATATTTATAAGATAATATTATCTATTTTATATATTAAATTGTTTATTTAACATTGTTTAATGTAGTAAATAAATTTAGGGAAGCAAATCTCCTTAGTCAATCATTTTATGGATGTTCGTACAAAATCAAATAAGAGTTTTGTGAATGATCATACCAATGAAATTGGTGTATAAATTCCTTTTTAATTGTAATAAATTATTTCCCTTTTTCACATTGTTAATAGGTATTTCAATAAATATTTCTGATATTTGATTAATTGGTAAAAATAAAACAGCAATGGGATTCCAGTCCCATGATGTCCTTCTCGATCTCATAGGATGATATAATTGGTGAAGTCCTTAGAGAAGAAGCACCATCGTCGTGTGCGTGGGATCGATTTAGGACTAGTACCATCTAACACATTTTATAGGTTAATGGGGATTGCATCCACATATAATCTTGGTTGTAATTAATCCCTTCCCAGAGATACTTAAAGGTAGTTTACAAAAATGTAAATCACATCCAACAATATGGGGATCATATATAAATGTAGGATACAAAGTTCATTTAATTTTCATAGGTAATTTGTTGATTTATATCAGAAGATGACTAGATGTTTCCCCAATAATATTTCATTGATGGATGGTTTGATTAAGTAGGTAAATCAAAAAATTTCACAATCATTTACTACACAACCATTTAATGGTTTAAACGTTAAATTTAAATTTAAAATGCTATTTAATTTTTAATATAATTATCATACAGGTTTCGGTATTAGAAAGCGGATACATAGACATAGGAGATTTCAATCGTAGTTCATCAGGTAGTGATGAGGTTCAATGATGTAGATGTGTAACTAAATTCATGAATGACTTACACAATGAAATGGTGATCAAGAAACCATATTTGTGTTTGAGTCTATTTTTTTTATACATCTTTCTTTATTTTACATTCGATGGATTCACTAGTTTTAAAAAACCTACCGTGTATTTATTATCAACTTATATATTCCAATATTGATAAACTAAAATAGGAATAAATTATAATAATGTGTTCTATGTTTAACATAAAAGGTTTCTCTATTGGTTCCTATGTTTTACACAAGTAATATAATTTTTTGTATATTCTATATGTTTGATAAAATGCCTAATAGGATCTTTTTTATGAATTTTTAATCAATATGATGTTTCAATTTTATATTTGACCTTTAAATGATCCGAACTAATATATTTTTATAATTTAAGGGGGTTCATATCAAAGGGTGGTCGGTGGTCGGTTGGAGAATACAATTTAATGTGTTTTATGGGTATTATGATAAGACTTATGATATGTTTCCTCAATTCCATTAAATAGTTTTGTAGGAACCTTGGGTATCAAGGTGGGACATCAAGAACCAATTGTTATGATATTTTTATGATACTCTTAAAAGTATTATCTTGTTAATGAAAAAATCAGGATATGGGGAGTGATACCTACTGAGGATATGTCTGAGAATGTTATGAGGTTATTTGTTAGGAACTTCAATAATATGTTATAAGATACTTACACTGGAGTATGTATAGGAGTGGATCACTATAAACTATGGTATTTCCCATGATATATATTTAAATATTATTCCTTATTTTTGAGTTTTGATTACTTCTTGGGTTACGTTATTTCAACTATTATATTAATTTCCCATGATTTTCATTATATTGAATATACTCTTTGATAATTTTTATGATTTATCAAAGATATTTCTTTATTACTATAAAAATTAATTATTTTACTTTTATCTTTTAACATTATTAATTTACTTTTGTCATGTTATACTTAGTTTAGAATTTTGTTATTTTTTAGTGTTTTTTATCGCACAGTTTTCTCCACATTTTGTTTTCAAAAGGATTTTCATTTAAATGAAAATTAATATTTTAAATAAATTTCTTATTTTAATGGGTTTCTCTTATTTTTCTACCCTATATGAATGTATCTTGATATTTATATTTTTTTCATGTTATATATGTACAGATTATATAATTCCTTGATTCATTTATGTTTATATATGAATTTATTTTTATTGATATGGATAGATGTCCAATATTTGGATGCACCATAATACAATTTTATTATTATATTAATGGTTATAATTAGTTATTGGCCTGTTTTTTATTTTATGGTGCATGAGTTTGTGTTGTTGCATTTTTTTAAAAAAATTTGTTAAATTAGTTATTTATACTTCCGTAATATTTTGTTATAAATTTGTCAATAGTGGATTAAATAACTACTATATGTGGTCATTTTTTTGTGGTAGTTTAAACTGCCACAATATATTATTAAGTCTAGTAGGGGTTTAAACCACTGTTAACATATCAAAAATTTTTGAGATGAAAAACTACCACTAAAAATAGAATAACCACTGCTAAAAAAACATTTCCTGACACTTCCGAGAAACCATCGCTAAATTAGAGAAACCGACGCAATTTGGATGTCGATGCAGGGTTTAGGGGCAGTTTTGAAAAAACTGATGTGAGTTTTTATTCAGTTTTAGTGCTATAGAAATAACATTCATATGTAGAATAACTGATATATTTTCTGGATCATATAGAGAATGATCTATAAAACAGGACAACTCATCTAGTCAATGTTTTGTGCTGAACCCATAAATTTGAGTATTCTACGTGTGAACTTGAGGTTGTAATAAAGAAAAAAGTATCCACATATTTTTATATCAGAGTCACAAATATTGAGGGAGAAATTCATTTTAATTTAAGTAGAATGTATCACCCAGATACTTTTATGAAAATTTTCTCTTTAAATAATTTCATTTCTTCGGTATCTTTCATTACACACCACACCGAGTTTAAATGAACCACATAACATTATTAAAATATTATATATCTGTTACCACCTAGTTGTTGGATTGGTGGGAATGAATAGTAATAAATATGTTATAAAAAATATATAGTCTACATATTTATAATATGAATTCATCTGCTATCAAATTATAAGAATTTAAAACAAAAATTATTTGAAAATAAACCTGTTTTTATGAAAAATTATTTTTATGCGTGTAATTAATTTTTATCAAAAACATAAATCAATCACTATTACTAAATGATTTTAATGAAATTTTATATATTATTTACATTAATTTTTTTTAAATATTCAATAAATTTATTATAGGAATAATATAAGAATAAATCTAGTTTTATCACTAAAATATATTTAATTTTATAAAACACAGTTTTTGTTGCATTTTGTGCACTTATGCTTAAATTAACTTCATCCAATTATAGGTATTGAATTAAAAAAAATTATTACAAATTTATAATCAAAAGGATAATATTTGGTAAATACAACCCTTTCATTTTTAGTAAATATGAATTTTAATCGTGGTAAAATTTATCACCTCATTAAAGGGTATATTGGGTAAATGTAGATTAAAATGAGTGATAAGGCCATAATTATTCATCATAATTATTATTTGACTAATTTAATTAGACAATTACAACCTTATGCTCTAATTTTATTATATTAATGGAATCATTTCCAGGAAAAATGACATATATATTATTTAAATCAAATAAAGTTTCAAAATGTCACCCTCTTCGTTTTAAATATAACTTTCATTTTCCTAGAGGTAAAAAAACTAGTTATTATTGAATCATAATATTAATTTTGTGAATAATGAAATGACATTGATTATGGAATGTTATTTACAATTTTTAGGTATTATATAATTACCATAAATTCTTACACCATGCTAAAATATTATTTATTCAATTAATTGAAAAATAAAATAAATAATTTATAGTGTTACATGAATTTTATATGATAATATGACATATGAGTGTTATTTTGAATTGTTTTATTCTATTTAACACATTTTTGTTATTTCATTTAAGTCAAATTAAATGAAAATTGTTAAAATTGGTAATAATGATATTTTATCCAAATAATATTTTATTAAGTTATTTAAATTTAATAAAAATAATGAAATAATAAAAGGTGGATATGATATGGTTGAAAGGTTCATAAAATGTTAAAATTATGGGAATATTTTAACCTTTTATATAAAAATTTCAACCCTTTAATAGAATTTTTTATGATAATTAAAAATAAAATTGGTTAACTAAGGGTTAATCAAAATGATAAGTATTAAAGTGACATACTAACCTATCTAAATTCTAATGTTTTATGGGATTAAAACCATATCATACCTTATCTCTGAATATCTATCCATTAGGAGGAATTACTCTAGATAATGATTTTATTATAATTTAATCATTTGAGAAATTATAAAAGTGACCCTCACCGCAATTATAAAAGGGAACCTCTTCCCTCAATAATTTACACTAAATTGATAATTATATATCAAAAAACCCATTCATTTACCTTATAAAATTACCTATACACATTCTTTAGGTTTTTTACTTCCCAAAAAACACTAGATTCATTTATATTCATTCTAATGGAGATTTTTCAAGAAGAGGTAATCACCATAACAGATCACTTTAATTTATAATCTATTATACCCCATCTAAATATATGTTATTTTTAATAATATAATAAATTAGGTAACCAAAATATTGTTAAAATTTACTATGAATATGGAAGTACTATTATACACCCTTGTTCGCATAAATTGATATGTGAAAGTATCGCTCATGCATACATAAGATTTACCGTATTTAAATAGAGAGACTATTCATATATCTACACCATATTTTATGGATGAGAATTATTCTGGGATTAATGTTTATGTATGATATTTATAATTTTTTTTAAAAAAAATGTAATGCATTGGTCAAAGACCAAAGCACAATTTATTAATAAAAAAAGGTTAAAAGAGTCGGAAATATGGGATTTTTTTACAATATCTATCAAAATGATAAGATAAATCAGCTGGCAGAGTGTCCAGCCAAGTCATGCTCAGATGAAATACTTTGTTAGCAAGAGCATCAGCAATGACATTCGCTTCACGGTAGGCATTAGTAGCAATGTTATCAATCCCATGGAGCATCTTCAAGAAATTAATCCAGCGTGTAGTGAGCGGACATGCCAAATGAATGATGCCATTCCAGATGGAATGAATGATGATGGTAGAATCACTTTCAATCCAAAGATTTCTCCAGCCTCTTTGAAGCGCAAAATAAACAGGGTGAATGACTCTAAGCATGTCCACCTCCAGAGATGAAGAGTGACCACATCCAACATAGAAGCAACCCGGACACTATCCAGCTGAGTCTCTGAATATAGAACCACAAATGGCTGGGCCTGGATTGCCTTCAGAAGCACCATCAACATTCACGTTGATCCATCTCAATATCGGAGATTTCCCTAATACTTCAATGGAGCATTTGGGCTGAGGTTAGATTCCAGGAACACGGAGATGACTAAGGATCTCAAAGTCACCAACCGAGATGTTGCAACAGTCTTTTTCAATTGAGGCGGATTCATGAATCGAAATAAGAATCCGATATTTTCCTTCATTGAGACTAAATGAGTGATTATTGTCAATAAGATCATTTCTAATGTACCAGATCCCATGTAGGAGTTCCGCCACTGCCACAAGAATGGTATTTTTAACCTGTAAGGAAGCTTCGCATCTAATAAATTTTTTTAAAAATAAAGAAATAGAGTTTGTTATGATCCATCTGCAATTGAATAATTGAAAAACATAATTCCATAAGGCATAGGCCGTCACACAAGAAAGAAAATGATGATCAACATCCTCCCTATGTTGATTACACAATCGACATTTAGAACAATGTTGAATGCGGAATTTTTGCATAGTAATTTCAGTATGAAATGTATTATGTGAAATGCGCCAAATATGGGTGTGCCTACAGGGTTTAATCCAAGGCTTATTAAAATGACTCATCTATAGATAATTAGATTCATTATCAGAAAAGTTGTGCTTATAATAGTATTTAGAGTCTATAATTCCATTTGTAGCAGGTTCCCAAACAAGGAAGTCCCCATCAGAAGAAAAGGAATGATTATCAATAATCTGCACAATATTACCAGGGAGGTCATGTCTATGTAATTGATAGACATCGATTATATACTTACTAGTATCATCAGGAATAACAATGGGTGGTAACAGTGATATCAGGGGGTTACCACACCATTTGTCACACAAAAAATTAATGGAAGAATCAGTACTGGAAAGCCATCTAGAATTTTCCATGATCCTATGGTACGAGTCTCTGATAGATGGCCAGATTGAAGAGTTAATGAAATTAAAATTCCCTTTGAAAAGTTTATATAGGAATCTATAGTTCAAAAATTCAGATGCATTAGAATTATAATTAATAATACGTCAAGTTAGATGGCCTGAAGGGCTCTATCGAACATCATTAAATTTTTTATGCCAATTCCACCTTTATCAAGGGGTTTACAACAAGATTTCCAAGGAATAGTGACAAGCTTCTTTTCAAAAATACTTACCGTCCAAATGAAGTTTTTAATTAAAGAATTAATTTTTTTTGAAGATTCTAATATGTCATTTATAAATCATAAGGGAGTAGACCATTTTAGAAACAATGGTGGATTTGACCAAACATATTATCCCAGCCATGGATAGGGATTTTCCTTTCCAATTATAGAGTTGGTTAATAATTTTATAAATGGTATTAGAAAAGTGTCTTGATTTGGGTCTACCCCAAAAAATTAGAACACTTAAATAAGGGAAAGTTAAGAGACCTTATTTGATTCCAAGATAAGTGGTACTGGTATATTTTCTTCTAACAGGAGTGTTCATTCCAAAAAATATATGATTTATTTAAGGAGATAACTGGACAAGAAACTTCCTCATAGTGAGTTATGGATTGTTTGAAAACTAGAATATTTTTTGATCCCCTTTAAGGAACATAATTATATCATCAGCATATAAAAGATGAGTAGTGGAATTTAGGTTTCTATCAACTTGATTAGGCTTAAGCATAATTTGATCAACCAGATTGTTGAGGATCCTACCTAGGTAATCCTCAAAAATAACAAAAAGGATGGAAGAAAGGGGATCTCCCTGTCTAACACCTTTGGAGCATTTTAAAAACCTCTAGGAGTGCTATTAATCAGAATAGAGATGTAATCTGAATGAAATAATGTCTTAATTATTCCAATAAAGGTATCATTAAACCCAGTGTTTTTTAAGACCTTGAAAATAAAATTCCAATATATGGTGTCAAAAGCCTTTTTGATACTTAATTTGATTTCCACACATCATCCTCTAGTGTTTTTATTTAAACTGTTGGTACATTCGGAGGCATGACAAATGCAGTCTTGAATGGACCTACCTTTAATAAAGCCAAAATGATTCCAAGAAACTATTTTATTGCAAATTGGAGCAAGTCTATTCGCAATAATTTTAGTAATAATCTTATAAATATTGTTAGTCAGGGAAATTAGTCTGAATTTATGGATATCATAGGCATTTTCAACCTTAGGAATTAAGGTTAAAACATGATAATTGATTCCATGAGGTAATGATCCATGAATAAAAAAGGTCCTGAAAAGTTCACAAACATCATTGTGGATAATATCCCAATGCTTTTGAAAGAAACCATTATTGAACCCATCCGGACCAGGTGCACTATCTGGATTAAGGCCAAAGAAAGTGTCTTCAATTTCATGATCAAGTGGAATGCTTAAAAGCATCTCATTGTCTCTTTCATCCACGATTAAGGGAATAATATCAGGTTTAATCTCAGTATTAATTCCCAGACCATTAAAGATATTCTAAAATTATGAGGTAACATGATCCATAATGGCCTATTCTGAATTAATGATTAAATCATTATGAATAAGCTTAGAAAGGGGATGATTGACCTTTCTAATTATTTGAAGGCAATTGTAAAATTTAGTATTAAGATCACCATCTATAATCCATTTAGTCCTAAACATTTTCTTATGAATATTATCGTTAAATCTGAGCAAGGAGTTAAGTTTGAGGGAAATATTTTCTTCCAATTTAGGATCCATATCGAAATATGAATTAGTATTTTGAGTTTGTACACTACTAAGTTCATTTTAATGATAGGATATATCAAGATATATTTTTGAGTTTGTAGTTTTACACCATCCTTTAAGACACTATTTAAGAATTTTCAATTTTTGAATACAGGAAAAGGAATCATTATGATGATTCATAGAGTTCCAAGTGTTAAAAATGAAGGTGACACAGTCAGGATTTTAAGACCAAGCATTATTAAATTTGAACGGAAGAACAAGATTTTGATCATTTATAAGGATGCTAGCAAGGATGGGATGATGATTAGAGTTGAGTCTAGGTAGAGTTACACTAGATATTTTATCCCAGTTATCAAGAGCCTTCATGTTAACGAAATCCCTATCAAGATTACTGGAAACATTTTTGTTATAGTGTTTTCTGTACAAAGTATATTTAGCACCAACAAGGGTGACTTCAAATAGGCTACAATTTTCAATAGTAGACCTGAATTCCCTAGAGGATATAGAAAGATGCGAGGGGCCAATTTTGTTCAATAGAGCTATGAATGGCATTAAAATCTCTCATAACTACCCAAAGATCTTTAATATAATTGTCTAATTCAAGAATTTCATGCCATATAACTCTTCTATCTTGATATCTATTCCTGGCATAATCCATAGTGAAAAATGCATGTCGTCCATTCCACGAGATATCACAGGTGAGTTATTGTGACGAAATTTCAAAGATGTTGATATTCGGAAGGGTATTATTGTAAAAGATCCACATAGAATCATTCTAGGACTATTTTGACAAGAGCATAGAAACTGTAATTAAGAGAGCCAAATATCATGAAGTTTGTTTTAAAATTGACTTTAGGTTCTGAAATGGCAAAGAGATGAGGCTTATGAGTGTTTAAAAACCTGCTGAGTGTTGTGGAGGTATCACTATTAGCCACACCCTAACAATTCCAATATAGAGGATTCATATCTATTTGTGTTTTGGGTCAGAACCCTTCTTTTTGTTAGATTTTCCAGAACCCTTCTTCCATGGAGATCGTCTGACCATAGGGGAGGAAGCAGGTTTTTGTTTGCTCTCATATGTTTTAGAACATTTAGGAGCATCTGTTATCAAATCAGAATTTGTATTAGGATCAAAAATTGGAGTACTGAGAGTACTATCCATAGAGATATCTTTCACAGCTCCGTGAACAGTGTTCTGTTCAATTGGAGGATTTATCTCAAATCCAACCAGAGTAAGTTTAGAATCTGGTTAACACTAATCTGGATTAGACATAGCAGTATTAGAAGCTTTAGGAGAACTTCTATGGTTATGTTCCAAATCATGAATATGAGCAGAGGTGTGACAGTTTACAGTTACTGCCTGGATAGGTTCAGGATTATATAAGGATTTAACATCATTTTTGGTTAGAATGTTAGTGGTATCGTCAGGTTTCATGGGATCAGAAATGGGATTAGAATTAGTACGGTGAGGCTGAGTCATTTCAGATTTCTATTTGTCAACAGAGGGGCTGGATACTAGCCTGTTAACCAAACAGGATGTAGGATCTTGAGCAGACACAGATTGCAGAACATAAATAGGAGGAGAAGTGTGTGAGATGATGTATGGCATATATGTATTAACAAAGTTAGTAGTATCAACATGAATAGCAGTTATAGAAGTAGGAACAATAGTCTTATCATCATATTTGTGATGTTGTAACACAACAGAGTTCTGTATGTCAACAGGTGGGTTAGACACTCTTCTGTTAACAGAAACAGACTCAGTATGAGGAATAGGGTCAAAAACAGGCGTGTGTTTGATGTTGTGAGCAATAGCAGTAGCAGCAGTATCTACATTATTAGCATAAGTCCCTAGTACATGATTTTCAGAAACAGGAGAACATGATTTAACATTAGAAATGTGAATAACAGTAATACATGGATCTGAAACATTTTCCATGCCATTTTTTTCCTGATTAGAAACATAAGAGGAACCATTCAGAACTGAAGGCACTGAGGTCTCCAAGTCCCTACAAGCAAGATCATTCAAAGTAGATGTACCAGAAATAGAAGCAGTATTTCTTGAATTGGAAATAGTGTTGGGATTGTTCATGCTAGAGTTATTTCCATCTCTTTCAGCCACTATTTTTTTATTTATAAAAAATTTATAATTTTCAATGAAAATATCATATCTACCTTCTTAACATCAAATCCTTTGGGAAACGATAATGTTGTCCGTGCATACGTGTAGACTTCCACCTTCACAAAGTGATGTGATTTGTTTTCAATTATTTTTTACTTTAATGGAAATGAAGATGATTTTATTGAATATATATATATGATATAATAATGGTATTATAAATTTTAATTATTATTAATATTTCTTTAGTTCTATCTGTTGCAAAATTTAAACCAAATTCAAGCGTGCATACAACCTACCATCTCCATGAACAATGTAATTCATATTTATATCCCTAAAATTTATGGATCTCTATAAATATTCCTATAACGAATATTTATATTATTTTAATATAATTATTAATATATTTATTATTATGGAACTATGATCAATATACATGCAACATAACCACTAAACTGAAATACTCAAGATAAAGAAAAGTTGACACATAGGAATGTTGATTTTAAGGAATTATTGTTCCAAAGGGTGTGTTGATGTGTTTTGATGGTATCATATATGATATTATAAGTATATAAATGACTATTTAATGGAATTATAATAAATTTAAACTTATTATAAAAGAGTTTAGAGTTCTTTAAAAGCAAGGAAAATCGAAGGATAAGGTTTTATGTTACAATCTCATTAATTATTAGGGTTTTTTTGGATTATGTTATAATGATGAAATAATATGATGAAACTCTCAATATAACCATGAATATTATTATCCAATGGATATTTATTGAAAATAAATGTTTCGCATTCATTTTCCTCACATTAAATACTAAATAGACCAAACATACATTTTTATGAAAATCTGACTTCATTTCTCTCATCATTCGAAAACCCTTTTTCTTCGATATCCATGTTTTATAAAAATGTTTTAAAGAATTTTTTTACTATTCTCCAATGATTTTTTAAAATAATTCTTACCCATTTATTATTTCTTATAATTTGTTTTGAAATAAATATTTTTGTTATTTTCCAAATGAGGTACTTCGGGGATTTTGCAAAAAAATTATGGATAAAATGTTTTTTTAACTTATATTTAACACCCCGAGTTTCATTACAAGGTAATAATTTTAAATAAATTGTAATTTATAAGGAATGATGTTCAAAACTAAAATTTATGAATACTGTGATTTATAAAAAAATGTCACGTTTTTAAATACATGACGACGTGTTTAAAAATTAATCAAATATTTATTTAATATGTTTTTTAATAAATAAAATAATTAAATGAGTTATAATTTAGAAAAATAATGTAATATATAATTTTGATAAATCAAAATGAAAATTTATTATTACTTTTATTTTTTTGGTAGAAAATTAATTTATTATACTGCAGAATAATATTTTCTCTAATATAACATTTTAATAAATCAAATGAATTATTTTGCTTAAATGAAATTTTATTTTCATTATTACCTGTATTCATGAATTTCAATTATAAACATTTTTGTACCAAAAATGATAATTATTATAAAGCTGATATATCATAAAATTACTAATTTAATTTATAACATTTTAATTATTTAATATGAAACACACACATATATATAAATATATAAATATTTTTAGGTAAAATTAATAATAATAATTGAATAAATATATTTTCATAATTATAATTTTATTTGAATTATAAATGTATATTTATATATTTATATATATTGTGTTATAAGATTAAATGATATGGTACATAAATACATAATAGATAAATTATTTTTATAATTACTAATCCTTTTAAATAATTTAAGTAATAATAATAATATGTAAATGTTTTGTAAATAATAATAAATATATTTTATTTGTTTTAAATGAGTTTAATTAAAATTTGTTTTTTAAATTGTATTGTGATTTATAAACTTAATCAATTTATAATTTATTAATAAAAGTATTAAACATTTACTTTAAAAAAAGTAATGATAAAATAATTATGGATTTTGACTCTGTCAATTTGTGGTAATATAATATTGTTTTATATAAAATATTGAAAATAAGATAAGATAGTGGACATAAAAATAAAATAATAAAAAATTTCATGGGTAAGGGAATCCCGTTTTGGGTTTTCATGGGTGTGCATAATAAATTTATGTTTAAAAAATGTAATTTCAATAAATTATAAAAATGAATTATATATATCTATATATATAAAAAACACTAATATGGTGTATATATATATAACGAATTTATAAATATAGTTTACATGTTTTAATATATTAATAAAAATAAAAATGAATATATATATATATATTATTGATACTACTTGAGGCATGACATATTATTATATTATTAATATTAAAATGAATAACATATTAATGAATCTAATAATGGAGGCATGTCATTTTTAAACTCAATAGTCAAAAGTTTAGAAATGAAGGAAAAATGTGAATTTCCCTAAAAAAATAATAAAAATTCCAAACTCCTTATATGTTTCATTATATAACATTTTATATGTTTCAATATATAATCATTTTATATGTTTCATTATATATATATTATAAATCATGATATTTTATATTACATGTATAGATCATTATATATTATATGTATCACTATATATTAATCATTATATATTATTATTATAATAAATAACACATATCCAATTATGGATTCCATTTTGGGAGGCATGAGATGATATATTATTATAATAATATTTTTTCAATCATGAGGGAGGCGTGAGTCTTTTTGCATAACCTTTTGACATTATATTTTTTAAATAAATTAAAATAATGGATGGAATGTCTTGGAACAAACAAAAAATGTTAATAAAATATTTTAGTTTGAATGTAGTGTGGAACACAATAGAAAGGAAACTATTCACCCGTGAGACTTTGTTTGGTTATTTTATTTTATTTATTATTTTTGTTCTGTTTCTTGTATAAGATTGTCATCCCTTCCCTTTAATAAATTTGGGATAAGTCTCACCCTGCATGAAACAAAATGATATGGCTTCACTTCCTCAAATATCCAGCAAAACCCTCTCTGGTCCGAGCCTCTCATCCCAGCCATGTAAGGATCTAATTTTAATTATCTCTATTTTACAAACCATTACTATATGATTCTGTATATGCAGTTTTATATACTTAAATTTCAATTCCCCTTTTAGAAGTTTCCAAAGAGTGCATTATGATTTGATTTCATTATGAAGAACCTATATTTATATACCTTGGTATGTACAGATTTATAGATTAATATTTATATTTCAAAACTAAGCTAAATATTAATTATATTTGTTGGTTTTGGTTTTCTTTTATTCTGTAGAATTATAAAGTGTCGAGAATATTATTTTAAATAGTGATTTTATTTATATTATTCGAGTTATTTTATTTTAAATGTTTATACTTGTATAAATATGTGTATATTTGTATATATATATATTTTCATATGGATAAAATAACGATTATTATTTTTCAATTTTATTTCAATTTATTGTCATGTTTCCGAAAAACGCACATAAAATGTCAACTTGTTTTATCAACATTATGGGCGTCACATTTTCATAGATACATGTCCATGCTATTATGTTCATCGTCAACCCTCATCGTATTATAATTAACTCATTAATGACATATAGGTAATGATCATTATTTTTATTAATGACAATGTCATACACATTGGTTTCACTAACCATATATGGAAATTATTTATACATTTTGTTTACACTATATATATATACATGATGTATGGTTAATTTGTTATTATGTATAAATAAATTTTATAAGGATGATACATACGACAAATCGGGCAGAGGTATGTTGATGTTTAAATCGACTACTTTAGAACAAGTAGATGAATTCTTATTAAAGTATATATATACGTTCGAATATATATATGTATTACTTATGTATCAAATGTTATTTAAAAGTTTTAACATATGAAAACCCAGTGAAAATGTATACATATTTAATGCAATCCTAAAAACATTTTTAGAAAACCTGACTCTCGAGTGTTGTAGACAGGAAGGGATAGGGCGTGAACACATCATGGCCTGTAATTAGTCGAGCATTCTCAGAATTAGTTATTTTGTTTTCAGAAGCATGCCTAATGTTTTCAAAATAACACTGGTGTATATTTGACCAATTTTAAACATAAGTATCTTCTAAAAATTGAACTAGTATTTTGATGCCGTTATTAATTTAAAATGGTATTTTAAAAAATGGTATTTCTAAATGTTTACATACCATTTTCAAATAATATTTATCAATGTTTTTTAACCCCTTACTGAGCATCTTTTGTGGTCACCCCAAGTTTTCGAAATGTTTTTCACAGGTTGCCTTGAAATCCAGAGTTGGTCGTCTTTGTTGTAGTGCCCATTCAAGCGGAGTTTATCTTTCATTTTGTTTAATTTATTCTGTAACTCTGATATTATTTCAAGCATGTATCTATTATCCAGAACCTAGACAGGAATAAGGTCCCCATGTATGTCATCTCTAAGTCTGGGTCCTTATACTTGGTATCATGGGAATGGTCTAGAAAATATTCGAAATAGTTGTTGTCGTTTAACATTAGTGTTTAGAAATATAGCAGTCCTAGTTTTCCAAATTCTGAAGAAAAAAGTTCAGAATTGTTTTTCATTCGGTGATGGAATTGCAAGGACGCAATTCTATTAAGGGGGGGATATTGTAACACCTCGAGTTTCATTAAAAAGGAATAATTTTAAATAAATTGTAATTTAGAATGAAAAATGTTCAAAATTTAAATTTATGAATACTTTGATTTATAAAAAAAATGTCACATTTTTAAAAACATTATGACGTCTTTAAAAATTAATCAATTTTTTTTTAAGATGTTGTTTTAATAAATAAAATAATTAAATGTGTTATAATTAAAATAAATAATGTAATATATATTTTTGTTTAATAAAAATAAAAATTTAGTATTAATTTTATTTTATTTTTGTATAAAATAAATTAATTATACATCCAAATAATATTTTCTCCAATTTAACATTTTAATAAATCAAATGCATTATTTTTCTTAAAAGAAATGTTATTTTCATTATAACTTGAATTCATGAATTTCAATTATAGACATTTTTGTACCAAAAATGATAATTATTATTAAGCTGATATATCTTCAAATTACTAATTTAATTTATAACATTTTAATTATATAATATGACATATATATATATATAATTGTTTTATAGGTAAACCTGATCATAATAATTGAATAAATATATTTTCATAATTTGAATTTTATTTGATTTATAAATGTATATGTATATTTTTATATATATTGTGTTATAAAATTTAATGATATGATACATAAGTACATAATAGATAAATTATTTTTATAATTAGTAATCCTTTTAAATAATGTAAGTGATAATAAGAATATGTAAATATTTTGTAAATGATAACAAATACTTTTTATTTGTTTAAAATTAGTTTAATTAGAATTTGTTTTTTTAAATTGTATTATGATTTATAAACTTAATCAATTTATAATTTGTTAATAAAAGTATTAAACATTTACTTTTTTTAAAAAGTAATGATAAAATAATTATGGCTTTTGACAATGTAAAATAGTGGTAATATAATTTTGTTTTATATAAAATATTGGATATAAGATAATATAGTGGACATAAAAATGCAATAATAAAATATGAAATAATAAAAAAAATGTCACGGGTAAGGGAATCCCATTTTGGGTTTTCATGGGTGTGCATAATAAATTTGTGTTTAAAAAAATGTAATTTTAATAAATTATAAAAATGAATTATATATATCTATATATATATTAAAACCCTAACATGGTATATATATATAATGAATTTATAAATATATTTTACATGTTTTGATATATTAATAAAAATAAAAATGAATAAATAAATATATTATTGATACTACATCAGGTGTGACATATTATTATATTATTAATATTAAAATGAATAACAAATTAATTAATCTAACAATGGAGGCATGTCATTTTTTGACTCAAAAGTCAAAAGTGGTGAAATGAAGGGAAAATGTGACTTTGCCTAAAAAAATAATAATAATTCAAAACGCCATATATGTTTCATTATATAACATTTTATATGTTTCAATATATAATCATTTATCTGTTTCATTATATATATATTATAAATCTTGATATTATATATTACATGTATAGATCATTATATATTATATGTTTTACTATATATTAATCATTATATATTATTATTATAATAAATAACATAGATCCAATAATGGATGTCAGTTTGGGAGGCGTGAGATGATATATTATTATAATAGTATTTTTTTCAATCATGAGGGAGGTGTGAGTCATTTTTCACCAACTTTTGACATTATATTTTTTTTAAATAAATTAACATAATGAATGGCTTGACTTGGAACAAACGAAAAATGTTAATAAAATATGTTAGTTTGAATGTAGCGTGGAACACAAAAAAATTAAACTATTCACCCATGAGAATTTGTTTGATTATTTTATTTTATTTATTATTTTTAGTTAGTTTCTTTTATAGGATTTTCGTCCCTTCCCTTTTATAAATTTGGGAGAAGTCTCACCCTACATGAAACAAAATGCTACGGGTTCTCTTCCTCAAATATCCCGCAAACCCTATCTGGTCCGAGCCTCTCATCCAATCGAAGTAAGGATCTATTTTCAATTATCTTTATTTTACAAACCTTTATTATATGATTCTTTATATTCAATTTTTATTACTTAGAATTCAATCCCTCTTTTAAAAGCTTCCAAAGAGTGTTTTATGATTTGATTTCATTAAGAAGAACCTATTTTCACATACCTTGGTATGTATAGAATTATATATAAATATTTATATTTCAAAACCATGCTAAAAGTTAATTATATTTGTTGGTTTTAGTTTTTTTGTATTCTACATAATTTTAAGAGGGTGAAAATATTATTTTAAATTGTGATTTTATTATTATTTTTCATGTTATGTTATTTTAAATGTTTATACGTGTATAAATATATGTATATATATATATATATATTCATATGGATAAAATAATGATTATTAATATGCAATTTTATTTCAATTTATCGTCATGTTTCTAAAAAAACACACAAAAAATGTCAACGTGTTTTATCGAAATTATGGGTGTCACATTTGCATACATACATGGCCATTATATTATGTTCATCTTCGACACTCACCGTGTTATAATTAACTCATAAATTTCATATAGGAAATGAACAATATTTGTATTAATAAAAATGACGTACACATTGGTTTTGCTAACCTTATATGGATATTATTTATACATTTTGTTTTCACTATATATATATACATGATGTATGGTTAATGTGTTATTATGAATAAATAAATTTTAAAAGTATAATACATACGAAATATCGTACAGAGATATGTCAATGTGTAAATCGACTACTTCAGAACATGAAGATGAATTCTTATTAAAGTATACATATATACGTACGAATATGTATATGCATTACTTATGTATCAAATTTTGTTTACAAGTTTTAATATATAAAAACCCAGTGCAAATGTATACATTTTTAAAGAAAGATTAAAAATATTTTTAGAACACTCGACTCTTGAGTGTGGTAGACATGAAGGGATAGGGTGTTGACCCATCATGGCCTATAATTAGTCGAGCAGTCTAAGAATTAGTTATTTTGTTATCAGAATAATTCCTAATGTTTTTAGAAAAACATTGGCGTATATTTCAGAAATTTTAATCGTAAGTATCTTCTAAAAATTGAACTAGTATTTTGATTTCGTAATTAATTCCAAACGGTATTTTAAATAATGGTATTCCTAAATGGTTATATACCATTTTCAAAGAATATTTATCGATGTTTTTGTAACCCCTTACTGAGCATCTTTTATGCTCACCCCAAGTTTTTGAAATGTTTTTCACAGGTTTCCTTGAAATCCAGAGTTGGTCGTCTTTGTTGTAGTGCGCATGGAAGCAGAGTTTATCGTTTTTATGGTTTAATTTATTCTGTAACTGTGATATTTTTTTAAGAATCTATATATTCTCCAAAACCTAGACTGGAATAAGGTCCTCATGTATGTCATGTCTAAGGATGGGTCCTTAAATTATATGTCATGAATGGATTTCACCATTATCAAAAATAGTCTTCAAATTGAAGTATTATTTACAAATTTAAAATGTTCTTTTAAAATAAAATTTCATCCTTTATAATTTCATAGTTTTTTAATTAAGTGATTCTAAAAATATAATTTCTATTTCCTTTAGTAATATTTTAATGGTATTTATATTCACCAAAGTAAAAAACCCTTGATTTCAATTTTGATTTAAATTGGATATGAACAAAGTATACCATCCTTATTAATTATCATAATTTTTTATAAATATCATGATATAATGTTTATGGAATCCGTTTTTTTTTCCACAGGTTATGCTCTGATGAAATGATGAAATTTTTATGAAACCCATTTCATTTCCACGAGTTATAATAAGATGAAATGTTTATGAAACTCATTTATTTTCATCAATATGACATGGTTAATTGTGTATGATCTTTTGAAACACATATTTATGATTTTGATTATGTGATGGGTGGGACCTATATCTCCCTCCAACACATTGGGTAAATATTAACATCACATGAGATAAATAGGACTGGATTGGAGAGTTAATCCATCTCAGTAAGGGTATTTGTCTTCTATGATTGTATTAAGAATTAGACATGATTTCAATTATTGTTTATGGAGTGAACCCATTCCACTATGATAGTCTTGGGAAAGAGTTTTTACTACTAAGGAAATTATTTTCTATGATTATATTTATTCCATAATTCCATGTATTATGCCAATGTCATGATTCCATTGATTATGTTCTTTGATTCCTTTATTATTCATGTCTTATAATATACCAATATTTATTCCATGACTCAAAATTATGATTTATGATATATGTTGTGTTATTTTTAAATGTTATACTCATGTTATCATACCCATATGTTCATATTATTCTTATGTGATCAATGATATCAGCCTTGTTTATCCTTTCCAGGAATCTATACTCACCCATTTTTTATGATTACTTTCCCCAGGTTATGAAGAAATATTTTATGTATGATATGGAAAATAAGGGTTCTATTTATGATTATCTATGTGGGAGATGATGTAGAACTATTATGAACAAATTTTTTATGATTCTAGGTTCCCAAAGGCACTGGAGCTCTATGATTTTAGCATGGATCATTATTCTATGAAATTAATATTCAACTATTAAAATGTGATATATGTGTATGAAAATTATGGGTTACTATAAAGACTCCACTAAACATGGTGAATCATCTTGATACTATCCAAAAAAATCCTTAAATAATGGAATACATATACTGAAACCACACCAACCAAAACAAATCATCGGTCAAACCGAAACCATCTTAAAATATGACCCAATAGTATGGAGACACATCGATGTATATTCACAAATTATAATTCTTCTGAAGTGGTGAAATAGAAGAAAAAACTATTAAGAGAATGACATCATAGAAAAACCTCATCCACTAACCATAGTCGACCACTCCAAGGAAACCAATCAAAATCCCAAAGAGTTACCACCCTTAAGATCATCATAATAGTCCAAAAATAATCTCATAAAACTATTAAAGAATCCATTAGCGTATTTCTAATCAAAAAATGACAAAAAACTATTAAAAGCCAACTGTAATAAGAAAAAACATTGGCAATAACCTCGACCCATCACTCTAGAAGGGTGAATTTGGATGTTAACAATGAGACATCGTCTCATGAAGAAACTATAAAAAAATATTACCCTTTTTTCTCACTGAAATGAAAACTTTTCCATGATTACTCATGAATTGACACAGAGGCCTCCCATGTTTAGCCTATCAAGAACCATCCTTAAGTATCCCACAACCATAACCACAAGGAATCTCACTATAACTAGCTAACCTCAAAACTAAATTATCCTAATGAAGTATAATTCAATACACCTTCAAATAATTACCAGGAATAAAAAAACCCATGTAGTATTTTTGAATCATACAAAACTAACACCTTATAATAATATTCCCAAGCCTTAACCAAATTCCAATTCACTCAAAGAACCCCAAAAATAAAATAATCATCAAAACCCGTTAAAAGTGACTCAACAATCCTAAAAAGGGGATGATATAAGAGTAGAAAAAGTTCTAAATCTACCACTCAATTGAGAGTCTTATTAGATTTAGAAATGAAAAATCCTTTTATAGGGTAAAAAGGGTTAATCAGGATGATCATCCTTATAAATATGCTTCACAATTTCATTATTAACCAATTTAGGAGGCAAATTTTAAAGAACATAGGACATGAATATATTAAATTCTTGTCCCTAATATTTTATATATACATCCCCATTACAAAAATTGGGAAAAATATAAAAAATATAAAATCACCAAATCAAAATGAACCTTCCAGTAATCACAAAAATTTATTTTCTTTAAAATAATTGGTTTCTAGCATTAGTAAAAATTTCATTTTTCCAACACATACCATTTTAAAATAGGCCACACTTCTTTAAAAATATGTTAACCTTGGAAACAAATTATTTCATTTAAGAACTAAATGAACCATATTATCACCTTATTATAAAACAAATATCCCATGAAAATTATTTTTCACTTTATAATGATTTAAAATTGTCCCTCCATTGAACAAAAGTTTTTCAAAAAAGTTTTGAGAATGTTCTCCTAATTTTCATAGTTTTTTCCCAAGATTCCATAATAAACTCAGCCACATTATAAAATGATTAATGTAAAATAATGGAATCATTTCAAAATAACACACACCTAAACTAGTTTTAAAACCAAATGATCTATAAAATTTCAATTTTCATCCAAATGGTCCATCAATACATTAAACACATGCACAACATAATAAAATATTATACCAAACCCCAAAAAATCCATTCTAAGAACCTCAAAACTCCATCAAGACCCTCTCTAATTTATCTCCAATATTTGGGAACAAATTTTGTATAAATAGAAAAACCAACATGGATAAAAACACATTTTTAAGGGATTCAATGTAATTCATAGTTTGGCCACATGGTTTTTCGGTCCATGTGTAAGATAACCCATTTTTTAGACAATTTATTTAATGATTTATTATATAAATATATACAAAATAAAATCCCAAAAAATGATATTCCTAGTATATTATAGAAATTAGGTACATATCATAATAGATTTAAATAGGGATATAATGATATTCAATAAAATATCCATAACATGTCCTTAAAATCCATTGATCTTCTAATACTACATGGGATCACCCGAGGATGTACATAATAAAGGGGTGAGATATAAATACCAATAAGGTAATAATAAAACCACGATATGAAGTAAGGTCGGAATAAAATATAGAAATAAACGTGTTAGAATGTTAATCATATACATCAAATTATTTCATAAGATGATAACATCAAGACATCATAGGAATATGCCAACAAAATAAAACATGATATCATAATAATAAGTCAAGGATAATTGATGATACATCATAACATAGTGTGATTAGGCTATTTGATCTTGAACCATCCAAGTAATATCATGAGATAAAAACATTACTAAATACATTGGAGGGTTATATAATTATGGGACCACCCTTGATTATCATTTATGTACATGAAAGTGTGTTCCACGTAGATCACACAACATAAGAAATTTTTTTATATCATTTAATCCCCTATTTAAATAGTTTGGGATAAATACATTTATGTGAAAAATAAATTAAGGTTAGGTAAAACTATGTGAATACCCTTGATTTTAAATGCGTATAGGTATTCATAAAAGAAACATTTTTCCTAGAAAATAATGAAATAATTTTAGTTACAAAATTGGTCTACATAAATGTTCATTGAAGGGATTAATAAGAGTGAATGGTGGAATTTAATTAATTTGGAATAATAATAATATTAAATTTATGTTCAAAATTAATTTTCAAATTTAAAAATTTTAAAATCAAAAGGGTTAACACAAAGAATGTACTTGAATAAGGATGAATATTAAGAGAATCCCTTACCTTGATAGGATTCTTCTAAAATATTGAGAGGATCTTCTTAATATATTGGGGACCCCTTAGGAGATATTTAGAGAAAGATATGGAGAGTAAGTTAATATTAAATAGGTTTTCAGTGGGAGTAAAAGGATTTTGGGTGGGTATTTATAAAAAAAGAGATAAAATTTGTTTTTTAATTTCTAAACATATGTTTTTGACTCTATGTTATACAATAACCAAAACTAAAAATCATACCATTGTTTTTTACCATGATTTTCTCAAAATAGTATTGCATCCCAATATTTTATTTGGTTAGGAACTAAAATAATTCAAAATAACACCATTCATGATGTTGTTGTGAGTCATGTTCATAATTAATGTTTTGAAAACATTTTATTATAATATATGATTTGTGGGATTTATTATAGATTTTTAAAATTAAGTAAATTACTTAAAAACACATTATTTAAAGGGTTAAAACATTTTTTATTCATTTATTTCTTATATATAATTTATTATATAAAATTTGGGCCATTATGATGTCCTAATAGAAACTGTATATATATAATGTATTTAATTTTTACCCAAAAATCTAGTTGTCTCAATAAATTAAGAAAAATTAACCGTTGAGTAATTTTGAATTAATAATTTCATTAATAATATTAAAATTAATAAAATAATTTTAAAAATATATAAATCTCCACTTTTTAATAAAAATTATTATTTATTGAAAAATGATTGTTTTTATGGCATGAATAAATTTTTGAACCATACAACAATTATATGGGAGTTCATTAAATTATATTACAAATTATATTAAAATTAATATTATTAAAAAAATACAATATTATGAAAATAAAATTTATTCCAAATTAATTGGATTTATAAAAAAATTGTTTATTTTAAACCTATATATTTCCCAAAATTAATATTTAGGTTGATATTTAAAAAAATATAATTTTAATCAAACTCATTAATCTTGTATAAATTAATATTGAAATGGGTTAAATACAATTAGTATTTTATTAACATAAAAAATAAAAGTTTATACTACTAGGTTCGTGATATATAACCCCTTATTACATCAGAATACACCCCAAGGGCAAGGTGTGTAATGATAGTACATTCTTAGGGTGGTTTGATGAACCTGTTTTGGGTGATGATCTATAAATTCATGAAATTCTCCCTTAAATGAGTCTCATTGAGTTTATCCTATTGAATATCTAAATGGTATTAGTTAAGGGAAAATATTAATGATTCCATATCTCTTATAAACTCCAAAAAATGGGCTATATAGGGTATAATTCTACTGGTTGAAGCCGTCACTTATTCTTTTGGTGTCAAATAATTTTTTATAAAAATTAATATATACTCATATTAACATCCATTACAGAATTAATATTTTTTACAGTGGTTATTATTTTTAATGTTATATTAAATTTTAAAAAATTATTTCTATATTGGATAATAAAACAAAATATCAAATTATATATAATGAAAGTGTATTATTTAACTACATTAATTAATAAGGAATGCATTTATTTAGAATGGAACATAATTCATAAATGTTTGGGTCATTAAAGTATTCTACCCTTTAGAAATATCACCATCAAAATTTCAATTCATACTCTAAAATAGACGAGGTTACTTTTTTTCACAACCTCTTCGTGTTCCCATGATGGCTATTCAAACTAGTTGTTCCACCATATTACTCTAACATGGTGAGGTTTTTTATTTCATAGAAAATTTTCTCTGTGATCTAAGATATTCAATGGATACAACTCATATGAAATATCATTTTCCAAAGTACCACCTCAAGATTCAGTACATGTGAGGGTTATAGTAGGTACTTCTTTAAGAGGAATATATGGAAGACATAATGTACTTAAGATGGGTTATGAGGGAGTGCTTTTAAATAAGACACAACTATGATGTGATCAAGGACCTAAAATGGGATTATATTTCTTGTAATATTATTTCTATTCTTTACAAACCTCATGAATTTCTTTTATTATGATATATGAAATAATACCGTATCATTGACCTTAAATACATGGTCTCATTATGGATTATTTACATAGATTTTGTGTCTACATTTCAAATATTTAATTTGAAACTGAATATTTTTAACCTTATCTATAACCTATTAGATATGATCTTGTCTCTTTATCTTCCACTCTATAACTTCATTGAGACATTTTTAATTCTGACACTTCTTCCCATAGAAAGCCTCATAAGGATCCATTTACATTATAGAATGGAAACTCTGGATATATAGGAAATCCACCACATAAAATTTAAAATCCCAATAAACCTATAAATCCATTCAACATGATCTCAATATATCCTATAGAGTTTTAATTTTTCTCTTAGAATGAATTTCTATATAAGAGGGAAAAAAATTCTGAAAATCATCTCTGTATCTAATGGATGTGAAAGATTCTCTAGAACCTAAAGGTGAACCTTGGATCTTGATCAAACACAAGGGATAGTTTTACTCCATTTAGTATTACCAAAAATCTTATGTATATAATAGTGATTTTTTCAATAGATAAATAATCATTGATACTAATGAATTGTGCTAGCTTTTTATATCGATCAACTGCCACCCATATTACATTATTTTCTTTAGATGCCCTGATGGGTCCTATGATGAAATCTGTGGTTATGTTTTCCCATTCCCATACTACTATGAGAAATGGATTCATCATACCATTATACTTTATTCATTCATCCTTGACTTGATGGAATACCAAGAATCACGATACAAATTCTAAAATCTCTATATTTTTGTTGTCCCACTAGAATTTTGGCTTTTAAATATCTATATATTTTAGTAATTCATATATAAATATAGAAGTATGAGCTATGAAAATAATCCATATGTTCTTTATTTAGTTTTGGTTTTCATGGAACACCTATCTAGATTACCAACCTTATAACTCCATTTTTAGTAAAATTTAAATTCAGAATATTGTCAACATTTATCTACAGCTCCACATCATCTTTTTGGGATTCCTTTATTCTATCAAGAATGGATGTTTGATAAGTTATTTTAGGAAGGTAGGATGACATTCCGTTTATGATTCCCAATTCCATAATTTTCATGTCCTATAATATTAGATCCCTTTAAATCTTTATCGTGGATAGTGTTGTGGTATTATATTCACACATAGAATTAATACGTTATTTTCCTTCCTATGATATTAATGGATTGAACAATAATAATCCTTGAGTACCTCTAACCACATTTATTAAAGCATATTGATATCCTTTTGTGTGAATATATACGTGAGGATATTATGTTCCATATAAATTTCATACTTAGACCAATAGAGGTCATGTTTCTAAATATTCAATTTGAAGAACACTGCAGATAATTCCAAATCATACATCTGATAGTTATGGTCAAGTATATTTAATTGGGTGGAGGAATAAGCTATTACCTTTTCATTTTTTATTAGTAAACAACCCAATCCTTTTTTGGACGTATCGTAGTAGATCATAAATCCTTCCCCACTAGTGGGAAATTTTATCACATGCATGGTGATTAGAATATTCTTTATATATTTAAATATCTCATTATATTTTATTGTCCTAAGAAACATAACTTCTTTTTGAGTTTTCCTAGCAGTGAGTTTGAAAATCTTTAAATGTTTCTCAGAAATCATTGATAATAGCCAACTAATCCAAGGAATCTATGGATATATATCAATAATATTGGTATAGGTCATCATTTAATTACTTATATTTTCAAATTATATATATATATATATATATATACCCCATTTCTAGCGATAACACGCCTTAATAATGTTACTTACTCTATCCAGAACTGACATTTATTATACTCATCAAATAAATATTTCTTGAAAATGTTCTTTAGATTAATTTTCAAATTATCCTCATGTTCCTCCTTGATTTTGGAGTAGAGAAAAATATTATCAGTAATTACTACCCAAAAATTATCTCGGTAATCCCTAAATATTAATTCATTAAATACATGAAGATAGCGTGAGAATTAGTGAGTTTAAATAGAATCACTATGAACAAGTAGTTACCACACCTTATTTGGAATTTTTTTTGGGTTATCCACATTGTTAACCTTTAGGTTCTAATATCCCCACAAAATATCTACCTTCGAGATTTAATGGGGTTTTTGTAACTGATCGAACAAGTCACCAATCCTTAGTAGTGGGGTCTTTTTATTTATCGTGACCCTGTTGAGCTCAGAATAATCAATGCATATGTAAATTGTAACATCTTTATTGATTATGAAAAGTATTGGTGCACCCCATTATGGAGAACATGGTAATATAAACCCATTATTTAGATTCTCCTATACCCAGTTCTTTATGTTTTCATGTTCCAAAATGACTATTCTATATAGAGACTTCGATATTTGAAAATATATAGTTATAAGTTTGATCTAGAAATCAACCTCTCAACTATGGAGAAGACTAGGAAATTATTTAGGAAACATATCAACATATTCCCAAAAAATGGGAATCTTACCAAGGATGATCATTTCCTTAATCTAATCATTTATTCTAGATACACTGTCTCATTAAGAAAAAATATTCTTTCTTGAGAAGATGATTCAAATAGAGATTCATCCTTCTTTTTACAATCGTATAGAACCAGAGGATGATTCAAAAAACATAGGGTGATTTCCATGTCCCAAAAAATTAAAATGGCACCATAAAATGGAAGAAAATCCTTACTCAAAAAATAATTCAATTCCACTAAAAGAAGTATCACAAGGTTATATATGAAATTCATCCAACAAATATATATAAGGGACAAGTTATATACTTAGAATAAATTAATTTTCCCATTTTTTATTTTCATCTATCACTTAACTACCATGTTTTGTGGTGGTATTTTGGATAGTTTTACTAAACCTTTATGGTATGATATAATTCATGGAACCAAATCAAAATAGTACTTTTTCTATTTTTAAACGAATAACCAATGTACCCAAAACTAGTTAATTGTCTAGATCAACCTCAGCAATTTGGATAAAATATAATCACCCTTCTATCTAGGCCTTAAAGAATGTTTTCATCAGATATCCTTGATAACCATTGGCTTAGTGTATTTTTTCTCATAGTTTCATCATTCCATATAGTTGAAATATTAGATGATATGATAAGGGTTTACAAGAGAATTTATTTCTTCTTTCACATTGGAGGGTTTATCCCATTTAAATTAGCTAGCTTGGTGCCGGTCCTTACCACACTTAAAGAATTTAATTATTCCCCTGAGGAAATTTTGAAGATTATTCTTCCTATACATTTGAAAAGTTCGAAGTTGGACATTCTTACGACCATGATATTTTTAAATGGATCCCCCAAAATTAAAATATATTCTATACTTTCCATCTCTAGTTTCATGAGACCCTTAAGATTATCCAATATATATTTGAATTTGAGGGAATATTTGAAAATTTATTCACCAATCTCAATGTATCAAATTGTAAAATATTTTCATAGATTATGATTTGAAACACTAAATAATTTATCAACATTACTTTCAGGGTCAATTAAAAATCAATATGTATATGATGAATGTCTTTTTATGTTTTCTGTATACGCCATGATAGATTCATCTTTATTCTTCATGAGGTAAATTAAGTCCATATATACATTATTTAAGAGAGGGAAAGGGAAATATTTATTGAGGAACATTTTATTGAATGAATTCCACTCTATAATTTTGATTTTTTTCCTTGGGATTCATATTCATGAACAATCTACAACATTGATTATCTTATCCCTTTAAATTATAAATATCTATCATAAAATTATCTTATCTGAACCATTTAATTATAGATAATATCTTTTTAATGATGATGAGCAATTTTTTTGTTATTAATAGATCATAAGTATAACTAAAGGTTAGAGGCCATTATCACATAACGACCTCAATTGAAATTTTATTTTTATTAGGGGATGTGGGTGTTCCATCTCATTTATTTTATGGTTAAAATCATTAGTTAATTGAGTATGTTTCTTCATAAAATTCATAATTATTTCTCAGCTCGGGTTGGGATTTTCATTTGTGTAGTAATAAAATTTTACATCTCATTGGTTACGAACTCAGTTCTTCCCTTTTCTAGATATTGATTAATGTAAAAGAAGATTTGGGATAATAATTTTGAAAATATTAAACATATTAAATGGAAATTATAAATATTTATGGGATAACCTTTAAATGACATGAATTCATTAACCTATAATTTTCTAGGTTTCAATCTTATTTATCCACAACATATTTTTTCAAATTAAAATTAGTAATAAATTTTATTCCATTCATAATGGTTTGTAAAAAAAACATGACTAAGAAAAACATATCACTCAAGATTGTCAGGAGAGGTGTATTGTCTTAAGACTATTTGTCATGTTCTAGGTACAAGTTTAGTTAATACCCAACGACTCCTTTCAAAGTTATTACCCATAGGTACATTTATTCCATATGAACATCCAATTTCCATTATCTAGAAAAGGATTTTTGTTCTCTAAATACTAATAAATCTACGTGTACCAAAATTTAGGGATATTTTTATATATTTATCCTTATCCCTATGATTTTCACTATGGTTTTTCTAATACCAATCCAAAAAAAATAACCATACCTTTCTCAATTACTAACTAAGATTACCCATACACATTATTTAATGATTTATTTTATAAAGATTCACATAATAAGATCATATAAATAGAAAGGCCTAGTGTATTCAAAAAATTAGGTATGAAAACCAATATATTGAAAACGAGATAAAGAGAAATTATTTAAAAACTACAAAACATACTGTTAAAATGTATTGATCTTTCAATACTGCATGGTATAAACCACAGATGTACATAAAAAATGGGTGAACTATATTTCTGGAGAAGTGAATGATCAAAGAATATTATGACGTAAGGTAGTAAATGTGAGTCAAGTGGAATAAAATGGTGTTATAAATAGCTGATAATCATAATCATTATTTTTTAAGCATGGAATAATATGATAACATTCTAGAATCGTGGGAATGTGTCAAAAAAATAAGACATGACATCATAAGCATAAGTCATGGTTCACTATTGAGACATCATAGCATTTTTTTCTTAGGCTAACTTCCCATTCACTATACATGGTATCCCATGAGATAAAAATGTTACCCAATGCATTGAAGTGTTATATAATTAAATTCTCATGCATCATATTTATATCATTTATATACATTTCTGTGCCACATAGACCATACAAAATAAAAACATATTTCATAAATTTTAAACTCATGATTAAAGAGTGTGGATTTTTTACCTATAAGTTCCTAACAAATTAAGGATAGGTACAACTAGGTGAATAAGATTTTAGTGGAAATGGGGATGGGTATTCATAACATACAATTTTGGCATGGAAAATCATGTAATAATTTCAACAACAAAATGGGCGTACATAAAGGTTCATGGAGGGATTAATGACAAAACAATGGTCTCTAATTACATATGAATCATAATTAATGTATTGGGATATGTTAAAATACATGTCAATAGGAGAAATTGGAAATCAATATGCTTAAAACAATGAACGTACATGAATAAAGAGGAAAAAGAATAAAATTCCTTACCTTGAGAGGGTTCTTATAAAAGCTTTAAATGAGATTTTTAAGATAATAGGGACGCAATGGTATAGATTAGGAGAGGGATATATAGAGGAATATAATTATTAATGGATTTTGGGTGAAGAGGAATGTGAGGTTGGGTGGTTGTTGACACTCCTTTTCATCACAGATTCAACAGATTGGAAAAGGTAAATACCTTAGTCCAAATTGATTCATCCTTTGAAGAACCATCAAAAAATCGACAAAGGGATGAACAAAGAGAAAATTGCCCATAGGTCGCGCAAGTTCCCTCATGGTCGTGCAGGTATACTTGCGCGATGCCTAATGGTCGCGAAAGTGACTTGCTCACCCTAAAGGAAAACCGCACAGGTCTTCTTTAGCCTATAAATAGACCATGTGGGCCCCCCATTTCGGGGGGGATTTTTTCCAGAAACTCGGATTTCAGCTCTCGGCGCCCAAGTCTCTTCTCAAAGCTTCCGATACACTTCTAACGTAATTTCTTACCTATAACTGAATATCTAAAGTGGGGAGTAAGGCCTTTGTGTTAAAACTCATCAACAATTGTGCACCTGAGTGGCCAGCCCTCAAGGGAAATGTCCACACATGCGCACCGCCTAACTCCTTTAATAAAACTTGTGCGCCACTATTCTGGAAGAACCTCAAGATGATTCTAAAAGCTTTAACTAAGAGTCACTCAAGTATTAACCTTCTGGTTAACCGTCGCGCAAGTACCCATGTGTCGCGCAGGTATACCAGCGTGACCAGGACTTGCACGGCCACGCAGTACATGTGCGCCTGCTAGGACTTGCGCGCCCCTGCCTTTTTGGGTGCCCTTCTTGCCCATTTCACCCCTCTTAAGCCATTACACCTCTCCTATTCAAGATTTAGTCTTCAATACACTCTTCAATGTCATTTATGGCATGATTTATTTATTTTACTTCCTTATCTGAAAGGAATTTTGTGGAATATCTCTCCAAACCTAGTGATTTACACATCTTTATGTCACTAAAGATTGAGATTTCATTCATTCAACCTCATCCTTTACGATGAGATAACTCATTAACCTGGGCCTCCTTTTAAGGATTAAGCCCCAGTCTCCCAATATGGGCATCCTCTTTAGGAGTAAGCCCCAACCATATTTCTCTTAACCTGGGCTTCCTTTTCAGGAGTAAGCCCCTATCTCAAATATGGGCATCCTCTTCAGAAGCATGCCCCAGTCATAACTCCATTAACATGGGCCTCCTTTTCATGAGTAAGACCCAGTCTCAAATATGGGCATCCTCTTCAGTAGTATTCCCCAAGTCCCTTAAATTTTCAGGTCTCATAACATGGGCCTCCTTTTAAAGAGTAAGCCCCAATCTTAGTTCCTCTTAACCAGTCCTAATTTACCTTTGATCTGGGATTCCTTCTCAAGAGTAAAAACCCAATTATAAGTCCTCTCCTAATTTGGGCCTCCTTTTTAGGAGTAAGCCCCATGTTATAGTATTCAAATCTCCACGAAGCACATATACCTTTATGGACCTTGTTCCTGGATTTCTTCCCTGAAGTAAATCCAAATCTCCATTTATCTAGCCAGTCATACATACATAAGTCCCACATTATTTCTTATGATTGCATCTTTCATGGCACAATTGTCTAATTTTTACCAATACCTCTTGTTTCTCACATCGAGCATGACTCACGTGAGCTTAGAGTGTAAAAGTAATTATGACATCCTTCTTTGAACCATCAATCATAAACATCATCCTCCCTTACTCGAACTACGTGAGATCTGATTCCTTTTCTAAACAAAGGATATGTAGTTAGCCCATCTGTGGGTTTGATCCCAACTCTGAAATAATCTATGTCCTTCTGAAAGACAATAAACTTCAAGTGCCCCACTGAGTGGTTTTAAAACTATCCTGGTCATCATAATGACCAAGAGACTTCTATATAAATGTGTCGAATGATACCATTGACCAATAATCTCTAATAAATATAGATGATTCTCTATTGATGAAGAACCTCGAACACATATAAAAGATTCTCCAAATTTCCTACATATTTAATCATTGATTGTCAAATCCGAAGGAAAGCTCATTTTATACTTGTTAATGTAATAAGGATTCACGAACATAACTTCAATCTATAAAGAGAGTCCCGGAGTAGACAACAATTCCCCTAAATAAGGTGTGATGAGTCCGACCTCCCATCCTCTCGACCAATGAAAATTCCTAAGCTTCATCATTCCATGAACTAATGAGAACCTACCTTTAGAAAGTAGGCCCAAATGGATGTGGAATCATTGGATGTTTTCGAATCTACAAACAAACCCGTTAGAAACCGATCAGAATGTTTGAACCTCCCATCAAGGAGGTCATCCCCTAATTCTAAGGGAAACAGTGGGATTTATATAAAAAGATAGGAATTGGTAATTTATTTCTAAACATAGTTTTTGGAATCCTTGGAATAAAATGACCAAAACACAATCTTTACCTTGGTTTTATCCAATGGTTTCTTCTAAAAGGGTAGGATTACAATATTTTATTTGGTTTATAAACAAAATAATTAAAATAATATCATTCATGATGTGGGAGTGAGTCAAGACCGTAATTAATTTTTTTAACCATTACAATATAATATAGGTTTTAGAGGATTTATAATAGGTTAGTAAAATTAATTAAATAACCTAAAAAAATTAATTTTAACTAATTTTTTTCATGGACTCTTTTTATTGTATTTGTTACTTCACTTTTGGGCCATTGTGATGTCCTAATGGAAACTGTTTATTTATACCATATTTAATTTTCACCCAAAATTTCAACCATCATAGAAAATCATGAAACATAAAATATTAAATAATTTGGAAATTATAATTTCAAAAATGACATTTATTTTACAAAATTAATTTTATAAATATATTAATTTCCTTTTAAATAAATATCCGTATTTGTTGAAAAATACTACTTTTTATGACACAAACTATATTCCAAACCTTATAAAAATTAAATGGGACCTCCCTGAAATATTTTAAATTTATATTAATATAAATTTTATTTAATAATACCATTTTATGAAAATGAAAATAATTCTAAAACTCTTAGATTTATTAAAAATAGTGTTTTAATTGAAACTATATATTTCCCCAAAATAAATTTTTTTTACCATTAATCAAAAACTAATTTTTATCAAACTAATTATGTTATCAAGTTTTAAGTTAAAATTAAAATGGATCAATATTATCATTATTTTATTGAAATAAAATATATACACTCATACTAATATTGTCTTGATACATAAACCATTATTACACCATCTTATTCCCCAAGTGTAAGGTACTTGATAGTAGTACTTTCATGGGGTGGTTCGATGAAAATGGTTTGGTTAGTGATATATATAATCATGAAATTCTCCCATAATTGGTTTCATTTGAGTTAAGTTGTTGATTCTTGACTTCAGATTAGTCAAGAGAAATTCCTAGTGATTACATCCCCTTAGAAGATCTGACAAATGTCCTTTATAAGGTATTCTAATATTGGTTGAGTCCATCACTTCTTCCTTATCTATCAATTAGATTTTATTATAACCCTTTAGATATAATAATCCTAATGGTCACTGTCGAATTACTATTGTCAATGGATATGATTCTTAATAGTATTTTAAGCCGGATTTATAATATTGGACATATTTCATAATGGTCTAACATTACAAATGAAATACAATGCATGTGTTTTATATGACTACATTTCATAATAAGGAATATATTCATTAATAATGTAATTTAATTTATAAAACATTGGATGATTACAATTTTCCAACCATGTGCCATCATATGAGAAGCTTATAAAACAATCAACAGGGGCCCCACATAGTTTTACAGACCATGTAGGATAACTTTGTTGGCCTAGTTCTATATCTGTTTTATCTTAAAATTAGTAGGGAAATCCTAAAATAAATTTCAAAGCACATAAAGTATTCAAATATCATAACCTCGTATTAAAATACATTAACTAGTCATTAAAAAATCAAAATATAAATCTTAAACACAAATACCCATGGTTACATGAGGTTTTGAATGAGTATGTGATCACAAGTATCCCCCCATACCTTTTTCCTATGGTCTCATGTCCCTATCTACAAACAACCATGAAATATTCCAATAAAAAATATATAATTATGAAGAACATATAGGACCTTAACATGATCCTAGGATCTAATATAATTTTGTAATTAACTGACTTGGGATGACCGGACACATCACCTGAATTGATCGGCAAAAGTCCAGATGACCATTCCTGATCCCTACAGGATAGAAACTCGTGCCTAAGAATAATGTTAACAAACTTGGTAACAATTTAAACCTTTAATTAGAGTTAACACATGATGCATATTTATTTCCGAAAATCCATCATGGAAAATACATACATTAGATATCCATGTAAGAACAAAAAAACATAACTAAAATAGAAAATAAAACTAAAAGAGTATTAATCATTAATACCAATTCAACCCATTTATATCAATATAATTACATCATCCAAGAATAAAAATATAACTAGAATAAAAGAATAAACTGAGTAAAAGTAAAAAGGTAATTCCACCTTCACCAAAACATCAACATACCAAAATAATGACAGAACTCAAACCAAATTAGCATTTACATCAATGAAACCCATGGTTTCTCTCCACCTCACAAATCACCATTATAGACCAGAATAAACAATAACCAGGATTAAATGGAACCAAAATCCTATATAAAAATGAGAGTTTCATACACACATATAGGTGTGTATGTAGTGTGTGATATAACAAGGTCATTAGCATCTTTCCAAGGATTCTATGTAATTATATTAACTAAACATATAATGAATAATATTTTTGAATATAATAAATAAAATAAGGATTTTACCATTTTATAACCCATAATAAATACAATAAAATTCGTTATTTTAATAATCTAAACAATATTTATATTTTGAATCCAACTTGATTAAAATATCATAGAACAAAAATAAAATATTTTTTTTATTTCTAGAAATTCATAAAAATTACTCTTTTAATCACATTATAAAACCCTACATTGAAAGAAAATAAAAATATTCTATCTTTTTAAAACATATTCTAAAATCAATCATCTAAACATTTTCATATGTATACTTACCCATGAATGAATGATCATAATGAAAGATGAACCCATAGATCAATAATCAAATGGAAATAAATAATAACATTGGTGTTTCCAGCAGTCATGAAAGTATGAGGGTGTACTAGATGTAAAATCCTCTATATAGTACAACATTTAAATTCACTTCATGGTCTAAAAAACACAGTAATAAATTAATATAACCCTGAACCACATATATAGACCCTAAGAAAAAACTAAAGAGCATGTCTTTCCATGTAGTCTCACAGAACTAGCCTATCCTTATAACCAGTCTTGGAAATCCAATCTACCATGCATACATAATCTACCCTCACATAATAGTTCATCTATGTTAAATGAACCCATATAAAGATAGTAATATACACAAGGGGTTTTCAGTCAACCAGGTCTCTGATTAGTTACATATCAATCCCGTAAAAAACTATATTGGAGGTGAGAATGAAATCCAGATAATTACCATGATATAGAAAAAGAAACACCAGACATCACCACTATTAACCGTTCATAGAATAAACACTTTCACATCATTCATCATATCACCATAAAATAATTAAAACCCATATAGGTTGAAATAATGAGAGTGGAAATCAAAGAGGGTATCAGAGGAAATAAACTGCTTATAATTTGTTTGATGAGCCTTCATGTGAAGACTATCTTGGAATGTCGAGTCATTTCATTTTATCAAAATTCAATCCATTCAAAATTATTTTTATAGCACATTACACACTTTTTTTTCAAAAAAACATATTCTTTAAAAACATGAAACATTCCATTGAAATTAGAAAATAAGGATCACTAACTACTATTTGTAACAAAACCATTTAAATAAACCCATTGGAAAATTTTATAAATACTTCACACATTTAAAATATTTAATTAAAAAATAATATATAAGTCCCTAGGAATACCCCTTTTATGGAAAGCCGCAATTTCAAAGTAACAATTTATATTTACATTTAAAAAATCATATACAAAAATATTCCATGATTTATAAATGAATTTATAACACTCAAGCATCGATGAAATTCATAGTAATGCAATCAAATGGAAACAAGTACCTTAAAATTATAAGGTTAATGTCTCAACACATCACCATCCATGGTTAATGCCCAAATGAGCCATGAATCAACCTCTGCGTGCCTTAAATGACCAAAACCTCATTATTAGAAAACCTAAACCCCTAATCCAAACTACACATAAATTAGGGTTCCAATGGATAAGGAAAATAGAAGATGAAATGGAATAAGGAAAAGGATAGAAGAGTAAAATAAATAAAGAAGAGTAATTAACTGAAAACCACATAAAATACACAAGAAACAAAGAATTGAATGAGAAAAAATTTTGAGCACCCCTTGATATCCTTAGTTTAGTCTAGATGATTGGGGTATGAGGAGAGAATAAAACTCGTTTAAAACAAGAATGCAAAATATGTAAATTCACCATTATGTGATATTTGGATTTCCAGCATGGCTTAGAAATACATTTCTATAAACCATAGATATGAAAATTTCCATGTTATGACTCTAAACATAGTTAAATCACAAGATTTATCCTAACTATGCACAAATCATGTCCAACCACACTCATACAGAGTCACACAGAACATTGATATGTGTGTATTCCCCTATTATTCATATTTATTATGTATTACACATGTATATTAATCATGCGTCCTCAAAAAAATGAACCATTTACATAAGGGTACCTACATGGTTGAGACTATATTGTGTGATCTAAAACATGTTGAGAATATTCCCATATGGAAGGGTTATTTTCATTTTATTCAAAACTATGCAGTGACCATGCTTAAATTATCTACATAAGAACAATTCAATCAAATTTTAAAATTCAATACCTAAAGATACAAAAATATTATTTACCCTAACATTTTATTAAATAAATTAAATAATATGGTTTTAAAATTTCCCCAACATAATACTTTGTACACCCAAAAATACTATGGTAAAAATGGTATTAGGCATGAAACTTATACCAAACAAGGTTAAAATAACTAAACATGGTCCTAAATCTCAAGATTATCGAACCAAAATCCATGAAGAATGGAATTAAAATACATAAACAAAAAAACCAACCACAAACATTGATCAAACCATGACCATAAATAAATAATACACAATAGGATAGAACCCATCAGCATCTCACAAAAATATATAATTATTTTATCGTGGTGAAATGAATGTAATCATTGTTCAGAGAATTCTGTCACAAAATAATCCCCACCCACTTACCATAGCTGACCAATATAAGGGAAATGATAAAAATCCAATAGATATAAAACCCCTAAAATCATCCAAACATCCCCCAAATGATATCATCAAACAAAAAATAATTCATTAAATTCATTCCCATAAAAAACAATCCAATACCACACTCAAAACCAAGCCATAATCAGAAATGACACGAGCACTCACTAGAGGCCATCACTATATATAGGTAAACTAGAAATTAAACCATAGGACATTATCTCATGAATAATCGAGAAAATAAAATCATCATCCTTAGTTTCTCAATGAATGTAATCCTCAAACTTAATTAATTGTGTATGGTCCCAAATGTCAATGATATTCTACCCATCCAAAACCACCCTTAAACATCCCAAAACTGAAACTAAAAGGAATAGCCCCACAAATGGATAACCATTAAAAAAATTATTCCCATGAAATTGAATTTAATTCATTGATAATGAATAAACATAAATAATAATCATCCCATGAAACATTCATGAATCACCCAAAATAAACACCCTATAAAAATCTTACCAATCCTTAACTAAATTCTAGTCCACTTTAGGAACCCAAAACATATGAAAATCCAAAATCCCTGAAGTTGTACCGATGAAAAAAAACAAAGAAATGATATAAAATTAGAGAAATTTATAAATCTACCAATCCCTTAAGATCTGAGGTAGAGTTCATAACAAAAGAAACTCCTTTTCGGGATAAAAAGGACTCCTTGAGAGAATCATTCATAAATCCAAGCCATCTACTTTCTTTATTTAACATTATAGGAGGAATATTTTAAATATCACTAAAAATTAAATTAATAAATTCATGTACCACATTTTAGACAATATAGTCCCCATTAATAACGAAGTGAAAAATCCTAAAAATAGAATTTTAACAAATTAAAACACACCATTCTCTTTTCATAAAACATTATTTTCTTTAAAATAATTGATTTCTTTCACGAGTTAAAATTTTATTGTTCCAATTCATACACATAAAAAATAGATCACACATATTTTAATATAAAAAAACCTTAGAAACATCCTATTTCATTTAAATACTATATTAACTATTATATAATATTATTACATGTCAAAAATTAAAAAAATAAATTTTCACTTTATTAAAATTTGAAATCATATATTGATTTACCATAATCATTTCAATATATTTATATAAATTTCCTCTTCAATTTAAATCAATTTTCCCAATATATCATTACAAAATCAACAACACTATTAAATGTCTAATGTAAAATATGGTAATAATTTCAAAAATACCCAGAGTCAAATTAGTTTTGAAACAAAATTCTTTTTACAATTTTCCATTTTCATTCAAAGGGTTCGACAATAAATTAATAAATATATGGAATAAAAAACAAGACACCAAAATATAAAGAAATATTATTCTTTGAGACTCAAAAACACTATCAGTTTTACCTTGAATTCATTTATAATAATTGGGATCCTCATTTAAAATAATCTAAAACCATGGTGGATCAAAATAATACAGTTAGATGTGATGCACAATTTTGGACCATTTGGATGCGTGGTTTTTTCATGACTTGTTACCAGGATCCTGGTTGTTCGATTATCGCTAGGTCAAATTTGTTATTTATAAAAATACGTAGAACTAGTTTAGAGGTGAGTCATGGTTAATTAGTGGGTAACCAAACTTATAAGTGTTTATGTGAGTAAGGAAGATAGAAATTACACTCATAACAATTATGGAAAAAATAGTGATGTAGTGATGAATGGAAAATAATTTAGTGGTGATGATGTAGTGTCTATGAATGGTATGAAGATAGATATAAAAATTAGATCAAAATGAATGTAGGAATAATAAGATTATAGATTAGGGAATTTTGATTAATTGGGTGTTTATGGTTTTTTCATTATTCATGAATTAAAATCAATATTACTGAATTAAATGTTGATAACCAACTATGTCAGTTGATTATCCTATTAGTAATCTATTCATGTGATTTTCTATTTATAGAATTTATTCATTCACTAATGATGATCCATTTATCACCAAAATAATTTACTCTATTTTTGTGTTGAACTATCAAGAGTTTTTCAATTTCTAGATGAATATAAGAAAAATAAGTAGTTAAATAAATTTTAGATCGACAGAAGTCATCATATAACATTTTGTTTTTCTTTGAATATAAATATCTTATGAAATTGAAGATTGGAAGAAGTGACAAGAAAAACCTACACATGAATAAATTAAATGGATTTAGAACACAATATTATTCCCCTCCAAAAGTATATCCAATGATCATGTTCGATCAAAAAAGAATTAAGAATTTCACTACAATATTATCTATTGAGATGATGGAAGAAAAGAATAAGAGATAAAGGAATCTTCTTTTTCTAAGAAGATCACATCCTTCTCACATCCCACACCAACAAGTTCTTCTCCCATTCCCTAATCAGATGTCTCCTAAATTCCTTTTGAATATTCGCTCTCCCATAATCGTTAGATAGTTTCCCTCTTAATAATAATAAGCACTCCAGTACCTACCTTGAGATCATGTTCATATCATTGAAAAAAAATCATCCACACTTCCATGTGAATCCTTCACTATAAATCATATCCCTTATCAATGACATAATTTAAGGCCTCAAAACATAATTAACTTCCCTATAACATGAATACATACTCTATAATCATCCCCAATGGGGACCCAAAGGAGTATCTACTAATATAATTTTCTCCCCTTCATGTTGTCCTATCACTCAAATAGTAACAAAATATACTCAAAAACATTCTCTCAACAATATTACATTCTTTAGAATCCTAACTACATCTCCCCAAAACATAAAAATGTAAAACATTATTTGATATCACCTCTTGTCTTGTTCAATGATCCAATATCAATCTCTTAAAAACATGAAAATTATGCCTCCCATCACACAGGCTAGAGTGTTAGGATTAAACAAACTGGGTTATTGGGTCTTAAATATTGGGCTTATTCCGTGACTTGGTACTAGTTAATGGAAATTATTTGAGCATAATATGTATCATATCAATCATGTGATAACACATAAAAATATGTTCAACTGAGCTTCCAATCATTTAGATGGTACATGATAATCTTAAAGTATTCATTGAAACTCCCATTGATCTTAACTAAAAAATTTTACTCAACATTTTTTCTCACAACCACAACCTAAGATAATTTAAAGGCCCCTCAAATCATCAAAATGGTATAAACTATTAATTTCACTTTATACACATCCTCTTGGATTTCTCTATATTCTCAATTAACACTCAACATAATATACTTATGTGGGTTCAAAATATATTTCATGTTCACAATTAAAATTTAGTCAAGCTAGATATTTTTGATTCCCATGCCTTATGACTTGGAATACATCCTAATCATCATGAGACTATATCACTAATCACACATAATGCATGATATAATTTTTTATCTATTGACTGTGATTGAGACATCGGAATAACTCCTACAATTTAATGATTTACTTACATAAATCCTCTATTGAGGCCTTTTTAGAGTACCTTGTGTGCATCCTCAGACATCATCATAGCTACTCCATTAGGGAGGTTGATTCTCCATATTCTTTATCAATTTATGCATACACTTGGAATAAAGAAAATATCTAACCATTAATAAAAACCCATAGTCAAATTTTATCATAAATGAACTCAGTCTTAGCCTCATGGTTCATCTATGGAAAACATAGAATCCCTTTCGCATTGTGACTATTTTAAATTAACTTGAACCAGATCTAATAAACTATTTTTAATCATCCAAAATCATCAACTAAAGATTTAAATCTACTTATAATTTTAAAACTGGGTCCACCAATCATAAATTGTGTTTCCTAAACCTCTTTCCACCTCTCACAGTCAATCATGGATCATCACCATTAATTTTATTACATAGTGAAATCAATAGTCTTGTATCCTCAAATGATTCAGTAATCATCATCATCATCTTATAGCTTCAATTAGTGATCTTAGCCTTATGATACTCATATTTAAGTAGTGGATCTTCATTTAGTGTCTTCAGTAGAAGGCTCCAGTTTACTTAAATTGGGATCACTTGCCTTTATCCATACTTTAACTAGTCATATTAAAAATTGTAATTTGAAAAAGTCATATCAAAATTTGTTTAAATTCCATCTTTGATTTTATTCCTATTATTATTTAAGAAAATATATACTTAACATCTATTTAATAATCAATTAAAATCCCATCTTAAATTTATTTCCCAATTTGGGTTTCATATAATGACCATCTTTTACGGCTTGTTTACTTCATGGGATCAAAAGTTTATATCCCCCCTATGTGGTAAATAATTTTTCATTTGTGGTTGGTTGATGAGGTTTCAGTATAAACATGTATTTTACCGCACTAACCCTCCATGGTATGTTGGGGATTGTTCTAGATTTTCATTTTTTGTAGCTTAATTGGGTGAATCCACTTCCTCCTTATGTGTGTTTGATTTGAAAGGAAGTCATGATAACATGGATGATACCATTATGGTAGGATGATAAGAGAGGCATAGTATTTCCAACAGGTTTCCAATTTGTTTCCACATGGCAAGTTGAAGTATATTTTGCAGCTACTCCCATAATTTTACAAATATACTCTTCTGATTGATTATAATTTTGATCCTATGGTTGACTGGTATTTACTAGTTTTGGTATCTTTCCATGGATAATTTTTGGACATGCAAATACACTATTTTAGGGTCTTAGTTGATTTTTTTTCATGATTTATTCACATTATGTAGGACCCTTTTCACATTGAAATCATCCTTCAGTGTAAATGATCTATTTCAATACCAAATAAAAATAAATAATAAAACATCAATTAATTTCTATATAAGATGAATTCCACAATTTTTGTTTAATATAATATATGGAATTATGAATGAATCGTTTAAAAAATCAAAACCTTATAAAAATAACTTGATAAATATATTTTCATTTAATATTTACCCCAAAATCACAATAATGGATTTCCATTAAAATATATAGAAAATTATACTCAAGAATAATTCTTCTCTTGAACACTATGTATACAAAATTTTAAATAATGTTCAATTAATAATATGTTCAACCTCAAATTACCTAGAATTCTATAATTTTCCATTATCAAAAAAATTAGAAATCAAAACCTCAATAAAAACATATAATAGTTGATAAATAATATAATAAATAAACACCCCATAAAATTCTCCCATATATAAATAATTTTTCTTCCTCAAAAAATACATGATTTTAGTCTGTACATAGAAAACAATATTTCATTGGTTAGATTAAAATAAATCAGGTTGAAACATTGACTTATAAGGAACATGATTTTGAGGTGGTCTGAGATTTTCCTGAAGTATTTAGAATATGTCCTACCTAGATTCAAATACACACCATATGTGGAAAAAGAAAAGTCTCTTTAATCCTTAAAAATATCATGTGTCTTATGTGAAATCAACCACTACCCTAATTCAATTACAATTCACGTTCTAGTTCTAAAAGTGTATAAGTGTTTTAATTAAGTGGAATTAAATCCTTAATAAGTAGAACCTTCAATTATCACTCTCCCATAGGTTCCAAAAATCAATGATCCATTTTTCACTTTACTTATTAAACTATAATGATTATATTTTAATAAAATTCAACATTATTCATTTGGGCTCAATATTCTCCACACCTTAATGAACTAATTTTTTACAATCTGGAACTTTATTGATTTTTTTTGAATCCATGAACTCCCAAAATACTTATTGAATGTATATGTGGATTTTTGTGGTTGGTTTTTTACCTAATATCTCATAGATTTACAATGGGATCCCAATTTCCAATTTTACTCTAGATTGAATGGGCTTATATGACAATAAATTGAGTTTTATTCTAATGGAGTTATATTTCACAAAGGTTTAGTCCTTTAGGTTCAAGATCAATGATTTAGTATCCTCCTATTCTAAATCATACTCCATAAGGATATATCCTAAAACATACCCTTTCCTTATTCTTAGACATAATTTATATAAAAACGGTGGGAAAATCACTTAGTAATCATTAAAGTAAAATAATTATAGACACAACATCAACCTCAACAACAAGAATGTTATTTTATAATAGACAATACAGTAATTTTAAGCAATTTATAGCTCAAGGAACCTTATTTTTGAAAGTGTTTGTTTTTTATAATTTTTATGGGGAATAGTGTGATAAAAATAAATCATTAGTGTACAATTAAAAAATTTGAAAGACTCTTTTCCCACACACCTGAAACACAACTTTATCACCAATGATTAATAATATGAAAAAGAACATTTTTATTCAAAACCAAAAGACAATGTTTTAATTAATAGTATGAATGAAGATGTACAAGAATCTTCACATAATTTTTTCCTCATCAATTATACTACCCAAAACATAAATAAACAATATCATTATTTTATTATTAATATGTTACAAAAAAAATTACAATTTGGCTCAAAATATACCAGGATGAAAATTATCTATATAAGTAGTTGAATGAAGGATATTTTAATGAGTGAAAAAGAGATTTAAATTTGGTTACAAATGATTTTCAACATCAATGTTATAAGAAATCTATGAAACCATATGAAGAGAAGAATATTCACTTATATTGATTCTAAATAGAAATTTGGATTCCCCCAAACGTTATTCCCAAACCATACAATAAAATAATTAAATTTGTAGTTTACAACAAAACTCCCCTGAAAGTGGAATATTTTATAATTAGAGTTTATCTACAAGAATTCTTTTTTATATAATTGAGAATTCCCTTTTATTACTATATTTAGGTATCTAAAAAATTGAAACATATTTACATTAATATGAAATAATATGAAATAAAAAATTGAATAGAAACCAATGTTTTATTTAGTTAATGTTTTTTTGGAATGTTCCAAGATGCAACTCCTTCTGGTAGTCGCTCCAAAACTTGGGTGAATTTTAGGTTTTTTACACAATGGATTGTACTGGGAAATATTTTTAATTTTTTTATAGTGCTCAGAGAATATAAATAAGAGTTATAATTTTTAAAAGAATTATAAAATTAGAAAATAATAACATAAATTTATGTAAGTTACCATGAAACATTGAATTTATAATCCTATGTTAATTGTAGTGATAAGTCATGTTTCAATAAAGAAGATGGTATCCAATCCCTTCAGCTTCTCCTCAAATAAATATTAAATTCTCTTAGCATTGATGAGATATGGTCAATACTCTTCTCCAACTAGCTCAATAACACCATTTACTAACACATTTAGAATGGTGAAAGGTCTAGACTATACGGTATAAGTTTACTAGGAAATATCATGATCCTTGAATTATATATAAAAACATTTTGAATAACCTTGAAATAACTATTTTGAGTGATTGATTCATGAGAATATATTTTTCTCTCCATCTAAATTTAACCATTTTCATAAGATTACAATCTAATTTCCTCCAACTCACTCAATTTCAACAACCGCCACTCATCAGCAGTCTTGAAGTCATTTTATAGAGTCTTCAATACCAAATGTGAGTTATAATGCTATTTTATAGGTATATGATATGTTTTCCGACAAAGAATCCTCTAAGGATACATCCTAATGGTGCTATTTTAATGAGTCCTGTATTCCCACAATGTTTCATCCAATTTAACTAACCAACCATTCATAGATCTTGAAACTCTATTCTCTAACATTTGTTTGAGCTCTGTATTTTAAATTCTCTCGAGTCCATTAGACTGTGGGTGATAGGTTATTCCAGAATTGGGAGAACACCCATTTTTATGCATTAATGATTTTAAATTATAATTATTTAAATTATTTCTATTATATGTGATTAATTCATTAAGAATAATAAACATTGAGAAAATATTCTTCTTGATGAATTTGATAACAGCAGAAGTAGTATTATTTTGAAGTATAACATCCTCAACCCATTGGGATGAATAATTTGGCCAGTATAATATGTATTGTATGACATTATAAGTGGTTTTATCTACCCCATTATTTCTATACCGTGGTGAATAATGAAATCTCTCAAGAGTGGAGAGCATTTCCTCATTATCCCCACATCACCACATGATGACATCATCAAATAATCTAAATAGTAAAATATCAACCAAAAATAAATATTTTAAATCAAAAAAGAATCGGTTTTTCTAGTTTTATAAATTTTCCTTGGGAATTACTACTATATAATGAATGCTTTCATAATTTCAAAACCAAAAAGACTTCTTATCTGAAGAAGAAAGTAGTTACTCAATAGTAAAAGAAGGTATTTATTTCATTTAGTTCCTCATCTTGAGAATTGGGAAACCTATAAAAGTGGATAGCAACTATATGTAATCCTATTTTTAATCCATGAAATGTAATTTAAATTCCAACAACTGAAGGTTCTATCTCAAAAGCATTAGTATTTTATTTTTTAACTATAATTTGTTTGATAGGAGAGTGTTATTTGAAAGTTATAACATTAGACCCAATCAAATAATTAATAATCTTGTCCACATAAAACATAAAAAAATCCAAATAATTTTCTATTTTTATTTTTATTGTTTTGGGTATCACACAACAACTAAATATCATAGTAAATTATATACAACACATTATCTTTCCTTTACCCAAAAACAACACCCACAACTACATCACATGCACCAAACGTCACTTGGAAATGAATATTATAGTCTAGTGTAGTAATCAATGGTGAATATTTGAACTTCTCTTTAAGGTTATTAAATGGATTGAAACACTTATTATAAAATTAAGAGGGTAACTCCTTGAAAATAAGTGAGCAAAGGGGCTTGTTGATTTTGGAAAAGTCATTGATGAATCATTTATAGAAATAAACATGGAATAAGAAACTCCTAACCAAGTTAACATTTTCAGGAGATGATAGATTTTGGAAAACCTCATGTTTATAATCATTAACTCCAATTCCCCAATTTGAAACATTTATACCCAATAAAATTCATTATGTGACGATGAAATTATACTTTTCCAAGTTCAAAACAAGATTTACTACTTGAAAAAAATCAGAATTAGCTTCTAGATTTTCATTGAATTTTTTGAAATTGCTTCCAACAATGAATAATTTATCCTTTAGTATCTCAATTATTATTATTTATTCATATCAAATAAATATTATATCTTACATATATTAAAAGTGTTTGGAGAACCACACAAGCCAGTGGAATTCATCGATAGGAAGATGAAACAAATGGACATGTGAAAGTGATATTATCTTTTTCCTTAGAAGCTCTATAAATCTGGTTATAATTGGAATAGCCATAAATTAAGAAAGAACTCATTTCTTGACCAGGTGTATAATATTTGGTCAAAAATGGAATTTTTAAGAGGTGTTTTGTTGTGGTAGTACTGAGTTTCTTATAATCTACGTTTACCCTCAAATTTGTTGCTTTCTTAAACTAAATTTATTCATTATTCAAATTGTACAAAACAATGAATCCCCCTTCTTAGAAAAAACATGAAAATGGATCACCCATAGAATTTTTATAATGGGGTAAATGACCCCAAAATCATGTAATCTAATAATTTCCTTTATAATCACATTTCTCAAGTTGGTATTTTACCTTCTCTTCCCCTCCAATCTCATTTTGTGGTCAGTCTCAATGGGAATCTTATTAATGAAGTTTGAATGAATTATTACCTTTATATAAAATATAGAACAACTGTTGAATGATTTAAATTTCATCAAAATAGACAATGAACTCTCCTATTGGGAAACTTCTAACTTGGATGAGGTTATAAAAAAAATGTAGAACAGTCAACCATGAATGATTATTTCAAATTAGAAGGAAGGGGTTTGAGTTCAATATATGGATCTTGTTATCATGAAGGGATATTTTATTACTAATGGGGAATAAGTTATTGAGTCTTCCTCTTAAATAAGTCCACAAATAAGGAAACTGATTCATCACTATTGTTCCCAGAAATGTTCTCCTCACATATAGATTCTCTAACTATGTTCAAAATCTTTTCTATGTAAAATCCAGCCAATTATTATGTAAACTCTTCCAAAAATACATCAATAGGGTCTTCATATTTTTTTGATAAAATACCTATGAATGTTTTAGTATATATTGTTTACTATTATTTATTTTATCAATAATTCTTTTAAAAACTTCTTATTTCTCAATAAAATTTTTTTTAAACACTTGATGCTCATCACATGGACACATTTGACATGGCGATGGTTCTTATATTCTTTTGAAAACAGGAAATTCTTCATTTTTATCTCCTCTATTGAAGATAAATTTTTCATTTGACATGTCAATAATAGCTCTTCCTATGGCAAGGAAGGGCCTACCAATGATGATTGATACTTTATTTTCAGAATCTATATCAAGTGTGTTAAAATAAGAAATCTAAAGCTTTATTACACCTACTAATAAATCATAAGGTATTTCTATTTTGTGGGTAATTGGTTATTATTATAGTATTATAACAATAGTGGTGGGTTATAGAAATCCAAATCCCAAGTTATAGAATATTGGAAGAAGTATCCAATTGATTCTTTCACCATGGTCACATAAGGAGTTATACATACCAATATACCATAATGTGCATGGAATGAAAAACTCCATGGATATTGATGTTTGTGTAGAATCACATTATTTTAAGAAAACACAACACTCCATACAGATATTATTGTTGTGAAATTATTAAAAACTGTTCTTATTCGGAAAAATCCCTTAAATGATTTGAGATAAGATACCTATGGATGTAAATCCCCAATAAAAGGTGCGTTGATTTAAGTTTTCTTAAGATGACTTAGGAAGGGGAGTATATCTTGTTAAAGGTTATTTTTCTTTATTATTTTATGGAAATGAATGATTTATATGAAATTACTTTTTATAGTTAGAATTCCTTAATTTTAATTATCAATATTTTTCTCCAACTTAATTTTTTTCCAAGACCTTATCATATTATTTTTAAAATTTTTATTAGAGATTAAGGTGATTTATTCAGGTCTATATATATTTTTAGTTTCAATGTTTTTTAGATTTTGGTTCTCATTCTCAAATAGTTTCCCAACATTCGATGTTTTATGACATCCCGATATTCTCAGAGGTCTTGTATACCAGTCTTAATTGTAATATTCATTTGACTATACCTGGGATTAGCATTTGTGGTTTATGGAAACATTAATTTTCCATTAAGAAATTTCTACTACCTAGCTATTTCATTTTTGATTAATGGTTTTCTATTCTAGTAATATTAATGGCTTTACATTAATCATATTGGGACTTTGGTTTAACAAATTGAGACTCACGAATTTTCTCTTGCGGGTATATATTACTTAAAATTATGATCCATATCAGAATATATGTATCCATACAAATTCCCTTTGGAATTAAAATTTTTATCCCTTATTTGAGTTTGGAATTATTTCCTAGGGTTTTGTCAATATACTATAGCGCAGTAGGTCATAGAACACCATAATCTCTCCATGAGATATTTTGATGAATATGATAGACATGATTATATATTTTTACAGTGGTACATAAATAGGTTTAATCATTTTTCCATATCCATAAATTTTTTAATTTGAACATATTAGGATGAAATAAAAAATTCAGGCAACATGAATTGGAATTCCCTAACATGCCATTGTGGTGGAATTTTACCCTTAGAGTATTTAGATTATTTTCATGATAAAATTTAGTAGTTTGGACTAAATATTGGTGAACATGTCTGTTTTCATTACTGATATTATTTGTTCATCTAGAAAACCTTTGTTTTGTATTTTCATCCAATTTTTTGAAAAAATATTTTTGGTCCTCAAATTTTCTATCACTAAAATTTTTCTTCTATATTTTGTTTAAAAGGTGTTTGGTGATATGATATTGGGATATTATAGAATTTTTTCTAAATAAAATGTCGATTGATTTTGTGATTCAGATATGACCTGAGTAATCCTCCAAATCCATCACACTTTTTGTGGAATAGATCCCCCTCATCGTGAAAAAAAACCTAATGATTTTGTGCCTAGTTTCGATGGTTATTTTTATATTTCATAATTTTATGGAAAATTCATTATTAAAATTATCCCCAGTGTCAATCATATATTACTATATTTATTTAAACCAGGTTATAACATTTCTATTCATTTAAAATTGAACACTCATAGTTTATGTTCTTCCTCACTATGAATTATTTGTCGAAGATACTAAATCAGATAGTAGATGATCCTGATAAAGTCAAGTTAGTCTACATTGGTAATTACATTTAATGATGAAAACATGGACAACATTGTTTTTTTATTTTATAGTTTAAATATCATTGTGTGAGTATAATACAAGATGGGTGGTTAGAAACTAATGTCAACTTGAATTATATATGGATAGCCCTCAATATAATTTGATTTCTAGGTGGAAGAGGATTTATATTTCTATCTTGTTGATTATTCTAATTTTCCCTAAGATATAAAATTTCAGTTTTTTTTCTATTTGATACACATAAATTGTTGTTGATTTTAGATATACTAGGCTCCAAATTTTGTATATTAGATCTTTAATATATAAACACATTGATTCAATGTTTTTTTTAAATTATATTGATTATATTTGTTTAATTTTATAATTTATTAATTTTCTTGGTTACACATGACTTCCTTGGAAATGATTCTAAAATAATATTTTGATCCTTGGTTTTTACTAGGTTCAAGTCAAATTAATTATTTACAAAACTAGTTAGAATAATTTTAGTTGTGATAAGGGGTCAATCAATTAGAAGTAATCTTGTGAGTGTGTGTGTGACTAGGGAATATAGAAAACTCCAAAAAACAATGGAGTTGTGATGATGTATTGATAAAATAAAATAATTTTGTTAGTGGTTAAGAAGTTTGGATGTGCGTAATCCAACAAAATAGAGATAAAAAAAATCAAAGAGTAAGTAATTTTTATTGGCTGGTTTTATAATAATTTTCTTTCATTCATGCACAAAAATAATTATAATTGAATTAAATATATCTAACCAACTATGTATGTTGGTCAACCTATGAGTGATTTATTACTACTATTTTACATCTTTATAATTTATTCATCCACTAAATATGATCAAATTATTACAAGAATCAATATATCCATGATTCTTGTGGGAAACTCCTAAGAGCTGTTTAGATGAAAAATGAATCCCCAAAAAATAAGCAGCTAAATAAATTTTGATCATGATCAGTCATAACATAACTCAATGTCTTACTTTCAAGAAAACCTAATATAAAATTGAATATTGGGAGAATCTATGAGTAAAAATATTACATGAATGAAGATAAATGATTACCAACACAATATTATTCCCCATAAAAATTAAAGCAGATTATCATGTTCAATTCCAAAAGAATTAATAAATCTAATCAAATATAATCAATGAAAATATGAAAAAAGGAGAAGAATAGAGAAAGTAATCTTATCTTATTGATTAGATCCCCCTCCTTCAACCTTCTCACTTTGATCAGTTATACTCCCATTCCACAATCATATGTCTCTAGAAGTTCTCTAGAATGCTCTATCTTCCCAAATTGTTTGATGATTATCCTTTTAAAAATACTATGTGTGTTGGTATGGAACTTGAGATCATGGTCACACCTCCATAAAATATATCCTTGGATTCAATCAGATACCTTCATTTTAGACTATCTCCTTCATTTATGGATCAATTCAAGCCCTCCAACCTAAATACCCCCCCCCCCACATGTAGGAATACTAAGTAATCTTCCCACCAAGAGACCCGAGCAAAAATCATGCAAAAGAATGTGCTCCCCTATACTTGTAAATTTCCCCAGATAATTAATGTAATCCACTTGAAACACTCTCTAAATACTATAATATCCTATATAAACTTCATTTCTTCCTATTTGTACATCCAAATTTAAAAGTTAGATCCTCTTTCCAGTTTTCATCTTAAACTTATCTAGCATCAGGTATTTATAAAATTAAAATGGTGGGTTATCTTCATATAGGATGGAGTGAAAATAATAAATGAGCTGGTCCATTAGGTCTTAAATATTAGTATTATTCATAATCTTGGACTTGGGTAGATAAAAATTAGTTTAATGGTCCCATATCAATCCATCAAGCATGAAAACTAATGAACCATTCAAAGCATCTTTATATCATTCAAATGGAAATCAACAATCATAAAAAATCCTTCTGAATTACCACTACACAATAGGAAAAATTCGTCCTTAGTATTGGTTACTTTCATGAATAGTATAATAGAATTTTAAGGTCCCACCCATTATCAAAATGGCCAAAAAATTTACCTCTACTTTATTAACATCCTCGCAAATTCAATCATAGTCTTACCTTACCCTCAATTAAATATACTCAGGTGTGGTCAATCTATATTCCAATTTCTTAATAAATATATAGTTAAAAATTTTATTTATCACTTTTGAATCCCTTATTAATAATAAAATAAATTTATTGAAAAAGGCCTCCACCACTCATCACTTGTAATTCATAATCTCATTTATTATCTTTTGAAACATGTTGAGCCCCATGATTGACTCATTAATATCAATGAATCACTTACATCATGCATTTACTGAGGAATGTTTCTGATAACCATTTGTAAATCATCAAATATCATCACAATTATTCTAGTAGGGCGCTCTAGTCTCCATATTATTCATTTATTCATTTATATATAGAGAGAAAAAACAATTTTTTTTTAATCTCATATAAATAGACACATTGGAACTTCATCCCAAACAGACTCGATCTCTGCCTCATGTGGATTCTCCGGCAACCACATGCTCCCTTCATCATTGTGACTATCTTAATTTACTTTCGACAATATTACATCAACTTCATACAATTCACTCTAGATCGTTAACTAACAACCTTAATCAACTTTCTATCTTCAACCTTGGTCTACTGAACTTTAACAGTGTTTCTCAAAACTCTTTTTCATTACATAGTTGAGCATCGATTATCGCATTCAATTATATTTCTATGTTCCATCTAATGTGACATAGATTCAAATTGTTTTTCATTAATCTACATATTCTTGCTTCAATCGGTGAGATCAGCCTCATGGAAGATGTCTTCAAGTTTTGGCTCAATGTTCGGTGACTTATTTAGAAATCACTAGATGGATGAAATTGGGATTTTGTACCATTAACCTTTCTTTTATCTATTATCCTTCAAGGATGAAATCAGTGTAGGTCATATCATAATCAATATGACTGCCTCTTTAATTTCAGTCATCTTCATCGTTTAGTAAAGATTAGATTAGTATCTCCATCATGCCCAAATGAAATCTCATCTTAAATTTACTTTTTTATTTGGGTTTCATATAGAGATCCTCATATATGATCTGTTAATTACATTGGAATGGAAGATTTAATCTCCCACTTGTTGTCAATCAGTTTTCATTTGTTTTCAAGTGAATGGGTTGAATATGCAGTAGACTGCACAGAATATCCCTGATAGGATGGAGAGCAGTTAGGGTTTTAATTTGCGGAAGATTGAAGGGTTGTATCTAATTTCTCCTTAGGTTTAATTGATTCATGTTGAATGAATGACATCATGGATGATTCCATAATTGTAGGTTTAGGATAGATTCTTTGAAGGTTAAGGAGTTACACAAATTTTTACACACATGATGGGTTGTAGTTGTTCATACAATAACTAATATACTTATCCGAATTTATTCTTGTGGTTGATTGGAATTTTGATCATGTGGTAAATTAGTATTTAATTATTATAGTGGATTCACTTTTATAATTTTATAATATGTGAAATGTATATTTTCTTCATACAAAAACATCAAATTTTGATGTTGTGGTCAATCCATCGACTGCATGGACACTTCATCACATGGTTGCTTGAGGACATAACCAATTTTTTTTACATAATATCTTTATATAATTTAGAACCTTTTAAGACATAGAATGTATCATTAAATGAAAATGATCTACTCTAATAAAAAAGATCAAGATTAGAAAAATCATTAAATTTATAAATATGGTGAAATCTAAAATTGATATTTATTTCAAAATATGGAATTATTAAATAATTATTTTGAAATAAAAAGATCATAAGAAATCACTTGAGAAATATATCTTTAGGGAATATTTACCTAAAATTCACATTAATGAATTTCCATTAAAATATATTTAAAATTTAACTCAAGAATAATTCATCACTTGAACAAAAAAAATATTTGAAATAATATTCAATGAATAACATATTCAACATTAAATTACCTATAATTATAGAATTTCCCATCATCAAAAAATTTAGGAATAAAAACTCAATAAAAAATCAAAACAGATTTGGGGAAATAATCTAAATAACTTACACATCATAATGTTCAAACCATTTGATAATATTTGAGAAGTATATAGAACCATATTCTCGGGATTAAGATCACATAAAAACCATGTCAACTAATAGAGAAACCCCATTCCTACATCCAATTCACCAAAAAATTCATATGGAACCCCCAAAATCACTTATAGAACACATTAGGGATTCAAATGTCATCCACTGACATAGATATACATTAATGAGTAATAATAAAATAAAAATAAAAGACTCAAATCAGACTACCCCTGGTAACATGATTTTTTGAATAGTAAAGAGATCCTGAGTCTCTCCTCACATAGACATCTCAATTTCTGACATCCCAATATAAAAACTACCAGGAAAGTCCCAAAAATATAGGAGAACATTCCGATGAACATTGTCCTTTACACTAAACCTTGTAACTGATACCATTTTTTAATGAACATTCATGGGATGACTCAACACTTCACCCAAAACAATCAATAACATGACCTAAATGATGTTCTATATCACCACGACAAGGACACTAGGGCCTGTGAATTAAGGAAATTCACTTTAGAATTATTTTACCATAAAATTAGATTTAATAAAGGACAAATATTTTACTAAGAATCTTACATGGACCAACCATCCTTTGGATTTCTATGACACATCAAATAATCATGACAAAAATAGATATTCAAACCAAATCATCCATAACTAATAATAATTACTCAACCATTTGTATCAACATACTAACATATTCCAAGAGTAAAAATAAAACTAGAACAAATAAAATAATTTGGGTGTAAGGAAAAAATTGAAGGTTGTCTTGGTCGATACATCGACAAATCAAAATAAGTCTATAACTCGAACCAAACTACCCAAGTACATATTTACAACCAGTAGTTTTCCTCCACATCCCAAATCACCATAGTTGGCCAAACAAATATGTTAACCAAGATAAAAAAATCATGACCCTATATAATACATGACACAAAAACACACACATGGGTGTGTATGTTCGGCGTGGGCTAATAGGATCAGTATAATATCTCTAACGAGTCTATAAAACATTTTTTATAAAAAATCCCAAGAATTATAGTCTACAATTAAATAATGGAAATATAATTTTTTAAAATTTTATAACTAACAATGTAAATAAATCATGATATTTATTTCAAAAATATAAATACTTTTTCAATTTAAATCCAAAGTGATTAAAATAAAAAAGAACTGAAAAACCCATTTTTCCTTTCCACAAAATCATTAATATAACGTTTTAAAATCTATTCCAAAATCATTTTTTTAAATAAAACCAAATTTTCCTCTTTCAATAAAACATATTTTAAATAAATCCATTAAAACCATTTCATGTGCACACCCAACCATGGATAAAATATTACAATCAAAGTGGAACTCGAAAATCAAGAAGAAAATTTTAAATAAATTGTTACAAAAGAGGCCCAAGAAGTCATGAAGGGATAATGAGATAATAGAATGAGAATACCCTATATAGATTCACCTATAAATTTACAAGAATCATGGGATACTAACTTATCTATTCAAGTAATATAACCCTGAATAGGAGACATAGACCCTAGGATAATACTAAATAACTTATTCATCCATATAGTCTTGTAAAAATAACTAGTTCTTATAACCATCACATTATCCCAAAGAAACCTTGGATTTATAATACATCCCCAAAGTAATTAATATATACATGAAATTACCCCTTAGAAATAGAAAAATCCATATATGGGTTTTACAGTCATCCAGGTCTCTACATAGATACATAAAATTCCCTTGACAAAATAATCAAGGAGGAGAGAATGAAAAGGAGATAATTAGTAAGGTAAATCTCAAGTAATCTAAAAAATGACCCCCATCATCCTTTCATATAACAAACCCATTTACACCATTCATATAATTCTCATATAATAATAAAAAACCCACAAAGATTGAAACAATCATAGTTTAAATCCAATAGTGTATCATAATAAATAAACGCCATATAATTTTCCAAAATGTACCTTCATGTGGAAACTAACTGGGAATTATGGGTTCTTATATTTTTATCAAAATTTCTTCCCTTAATTTTTTAAATATCGAGACACAACCATTTTTAAAATATCTATAAATCTTAAAAAACATGTAAATTTTATCTAAAAATCTAAAAAATTTCTCAAGGAAATAAATTTCTATTAAAAACCATTAAATATGCTCATTGGGAAATTTTATAAACACTTAGAATAGTTAAAAAATTCAATTAAAAAACAATATATATGTTCAAAATAAAAAAATATTCTAAGAGTTAATTTCAAAGAAATAATTTATATTTATATTCAAAACATCCAATACATAACTATCCTTTCATAAAAAATAAATTTATAGAACACAAGGAGGCATTAATTTCATGACATAGGGATGGAATAGAAACCCTACCTAAAACTGATTTGAATGATGACTCAGTGTGTCAAATTCTATGAAGAATTATCAAATGTGCTAAAAATAATCCTCTATAGCCCAAAAATTACTAAAATTTTAGGATTAAAAAATTTTAACACCTAATACCACATATATAGTGACTAGGTTCCCAACAGTTATTTAAAATTAAAGGGATAACGGAATAAGGAAGAGTGTATAAGAGGAAATGATATAATGAAGAGTAATTAGCTTTAAAACCTCTTGAAATCTAGTAAGATCCCATAATAGAAGGAAGGAAATGTTGGAGATCCCTCTTGAATTCCCTAGACTCGGTTGAAAGATTGATAGAGAAGGATATGAGAAAAGGGGTTAAAAATTGTGATGGGAAATAGTCAAATTCACCATTAATTTTTATCTATGAATACCACATGGTTTGGACACATGATTTTCTAAATCTTATACCAACCGTGAATATATAACAGTGCAAGTTCCAACACAACATGTGATTAATTTATAAATTTTCTATTAATGATTAAAAAATATTGCACCACCATCGTCACACACACATGAATGAAAATGAATTCCACCTAACATACACTGGGAATAAAACTAAATATATGGTACCCTTTGTCATTAACCATGAATGTTCAAAAATGAATTGATCATTTCTCAAAATAAGTATAGTTGGATGGTTTAGTCTAAACAGTAAATTCTAACCCACACAGGGAAGAGTTACCTATTGAAGGGTCATCTTCTTGGTCTACCGAACCATTTAGTTATCCTAAAAAAACTTTTCACAATATAAAATCACAATAATACTATAAAATTCCAGCCTGAAGCATAAAAAATAAAATTACACCAAAATATCATTAAATAATAAAAAATATAGTAACAAGGGGTGATATATGACATATAATTCACTTTAAATGTTTTCATGTGTGTATTAAACTATATTAAAGGTCTATAAAATTTCATTTAAAGATGATTGAGAAACCCCTATGTATTAAATGTTTGTGTTGGTTCCATGTTGAAATGAGAAAATAAACATTATTGTCTAAATTAACCAATCTAGTTTTCTATACAGAGCTATGTTAAGTAGAGTCAGTGATGGTTATTTATTGTCACATTTCTAATAGAAACTGTGTTACCAACCTTCTAACATGAATTTGGGGAGAATATCAAAATAATATTTAATTAAAATTTAAGGAATATATGTTTATTAAAATTAAAAGAGTTAGTTTGTGAAGAGGAATACTTCCATGGAATTTTTGTACAAGACAAATAGGAATAAGACCATCGTCAATTATTTCCTACCATGTCATGAATGGGCATGTGATTTTTCCTCAAATATATTTTTTGTTAATTGTGGGGGTGGGAATGTACATTTAATTTGGAAAATTTCTTGAAATTGATAAAAAACATTAATGGGAGAGATTGGAGTGACATTGGATTTAGATAAATAAGATTTGTATTTGTTTTCAATGTTATGAAATCAAATGTGTTCTACAGGAGAATGATGTGGATTTCATTGAACATGAAAATTATTTGTTACCCCATATTTGAAAATGATGAGATATGATCACCCATGTATTTGGGTAATGGTGAATGAAGTTGATTTCTTGGTGAGAAACCTATTACATGAGATTATTGGAGATTGTTCCTCATGTGAAATACAAGTATGAATGTTTTGGAGTACTACCTAAAATATTTTGTATGTATTTTAGTGTTAAAAACTGTAAGATTATATACATGTTTTGGTTGTGAAGAATTATCAATAACCATCCTCGAAGTACGTGATATTTTGGATATTGTATTTTGTGTTTATTTACACTTGTATAAAGGATTCGGAAGGAGGGATATGGTTTGAATAATCCTTGAACCTATATGCTTGAAACCTAGACAACATAGATAAGTCATATATTTTCTATAGGGATCGTTTCTATCCAATATAACCATCCTCCTGTTCTATTGAGTGGAAAATAACATATTATTTCTTCTTATATTTGAATCCTTTAATAATCTATATAAAAAAATCTAGGATGCATATGCATGAATCCATATATGCATAAACATCATCCACTAAGTTTTTTAAACATCACCCTAGAATGTGTGACCGTTAAGAATACTTTCATAACCATTAGTCTGACCTACATAAACATGATGAATTTCTACATAACCATGATTTTTTATTGTGTCAAAAGAATTCATCTATGCATAACCATCAAGTGTACCTATGTATACATATTGTATTAAGATAATTTAATGAATTTACAGATGGAAAATTTGATTTTTAAAATTTAATATCTAAAGAAGAAACTCAATGTGATCATTCTAAAGCCATTATTTAGTGCTCAAAACAACACCAAAACCATAAATGGAATGTGATTTATGAATTTAATTAAAGAGGAATATTATCCTGAAGCCATGAAAATTAAGATCAATAAATGAGTAATTTGAGACTTTTTAATATTGTGAATCTGATTATCTATAATTTATAATTTCTATGAAAATTGAAATATAAAATGATAAATCCATTTATTGGAGTTCAAAAAATTATGATTCTTGGAAATCCATGAATGATTTCTGAATTGAGAATTATAAAATGAGAAGAAGAAATGATAATTGTTCTTGATAAAGATAAAATTATTTTATTTTATTTTCAAGAATAATGATGATAATGTTACATCAATGACTGATCAGTTCATTAAAGTCTATATCATTATAACCTGAGCTATTTGAGATTGTTAAGAGATGGTCACCGTATTTGTTTCAAGTGTAATCAACGATGAATTATTTGGAAGCATGGGAACTTACCCTTCCCTCAAATGATGGATTTCTAGATCTCATTGAATCTAGAAATACAAGAAAAAAATTAGAAGATGAATTTTTTTTTCTTTCAAATGATTAAATATAAAAACACACACGTGATTCAATATTTATAAAAAGTAAAGGAATGGTTGAGCTACATATTTAGGTATATATTCAAATATAAGATATATATTTTTTCATGGAAGCTCTCATGCATTATGAAAATTTCCTATGTCAACAAATAATTTAAGGTATGACATCCATACTAATGGGGATATTGATGTGTGAAATTTTTAGATATATTTTGAGAAATTTTAATTCAAGATTTCTGAATTAATTATAGAAATATATATTTTGTAATGTGAGATTTTAATAATTCAGAGTGATTTTGGTGTATTATTTGAGTTGAAAAGTGGGTGTATGAAATACCATAAGGAGATTGTTATGTTATGAATTTGTAATATACTTAAAGAGTAGGAAGGTAGATATGAACATGACGTAGTGGTTCTAATTTAATGATTGTGGTATGTAGTATAAATATCCCATCACTTGTATAATACAGTTAAGGATTGTTATATATGTAATATGGCAACCTCACCTATATAATATGGTGAATTAGTTTTTAGGATAATACTTGGACACTCACTATAATTGATAATAATATTATTAGTGGAGAATATATGTCTAAATGTGTGTTGAAAATTAAATTGATTAGGTTTCCCACATTGGGATTTATCCTTGTAAAAACCTAATTCCACCTTTACTTTCAATATCTGGATTTCATATAGGTGTATGTTAGGGTAAACTATAAGTGATCAATTTATATCTTATAATTTCTCATAGGTTCTAACGACCAAAATGGTAGAATGTACTCAAAATAATGAGTTTTTTGGTAAAAATTATCCACACCTGATTCACCCCCTCTTAGGAGTGTTTAAGTGATCCTACTCTGACTTTTACACTTTATGAGTTTCATTATAAAACCAATGATTCCATGAAGATCACTTATTTTTCATAACATTATCATGAAAATCAATTTCATTTTTAAAAATATTCATTAATTTTTATTCCTTTAAAAATAATTTTCCCAATTCATATAACTAAATAAACCAATTTTAAATAATTTCATAACAGTTAAAAGTATCTTACCTAGAAACAGTAACATTTGTTTTTATAAACTAAAACACTTTATAAGTCCCCCATTTTATTTAAAATAGTTATACTGAATAAAAGGGAAAGAGGGGGACTAATCAACTTTAAAATATCATAAAACTGAAACTTATTCCATTTTCATTAAAAAAAATTAGTTTCATAAACCAATGAACTATGTACAGTTTGGCCACATGAGTTAGAGAACTATACAAAAATTGTGAAACAATATATAAAATGGTTTATAGAACCATATGAATAGACTCTACATGGTGTTATAGATCATTTGATACAATCATTTGACTTTTTATCTTCGTCCATTTTCACCAAAAAAATATTAAGAGACCCCCCAAATCACTAACATACTCAATGAGGATCAAAATATCATCAAAAATAAAAAAACACTAATTCAATATTAAAATATGAAAAACCCATGGAAAATCAAGGATCAATGTAAGAGAGAAAAATTTATACATTAGATACAGCTACCACTTATGTCCTAATGTTTCTAGGAATATACTAATTGACTCTCAAAAAAATAAGAGTGTGTTTTAAGAAACTATACCCCCATTAAGAACCAAGGGATTTGTACTGTTTATAACAAACCGTCTTGGGATGATAGAATATGTCACCCAATCCAGTCCATTGTTGGCCCCAAATGGTATTATAAATCTTCATAGGAGTTAAACAAGTTCCTTAATATCATTAATTTAGTCTTGGTAATAGTTTCACAAACATAAAAAGAAACAAGTGGTGAAGTCTTTACCAAGAATTAGGCATGGCAGATCCATGTTTCAGAAACCCATTCACATAATAAGAAATTTCAATATTAAAGGAGACATCCAAATAAAGCGACACACAACAGTAAGAAAATGTACAACCGAACAAAAGAATCATTATAAACAACATGATCACTAAATATACGCATAATAAAAAGAGAAAATAAGGAAATTATTTTTCTAATAAATAACCATCCCAAAAATAAAAGACATTAAAAAAATACCAGCTCCAAAAAAATAGAAGAACTTCATAGAACTAAGGGTTTATGTAGGGTGAAAACTGAACACACTGAATAGGATCTCATTAAAGATTTTATTCGATTTCAATTCAAAATCCATTTCACTAATTCTTTTTTAAATAATAAAATTAAAAAAGGTTTTTCTCTTTCAAGAAAAATATTACGAAAAAAATTCCATTATTACTTTAATGAAAAATAACCCACCTTATATTATGAAATGGGTAGAAGGAAAACCTTATTACTAAAAAACATGTCAATCCAGAGAGATTGGTTACTTTAAAAAATTAATGTAATCAAAACAAAATCCCTTTCCTTATTCAATTTTTTTAATAAATTTCATATTTATAAAAAAAATATAAATTTAGATTCTAAAATACTTTTCAAACCATTTTATAAATTTATTTGGAAGAAAATAATAAACATATTTAAAAGGGAAAAAACAAAAAATAGAAACTAGGATTTCAATAACGCATAAATGTTAAAAAATTAAAGAAACGGTTCCATGAAAACAATTCAAGAGTTATGGGACAGGAACATGGAATATAATACGATCCCTATCACGAACCATACTTGGCACCCCAGTGACCCAATAGTCAAGCCAAACATCACATAGCCCTAAGGGAATTCCCGACCACAACGGGATGGTGACTATAACCTAACATCTTATAAAAATTAATGTGGGAATTATTTTTACATTAAAAAATGTTGAAGAAAGAGAAAAAATCAGTATGCATACAAAGGAAAATCCACTAATAGTAATGTATCAAATGTCAAATAGGTATAATAACCCAATGTAATACAAATAGGTATCAAAGAATAGGAAAAAATTCCCATGTTCCAACTAAGACTCAACTCACCAAGTCCAAATTTCAACCACTAGAACAACTTCCAAGTGATCCCTTTCCCTTTCTTGAACCTGGAATGAGATAATCTATAAACAACCAAAGACACAAGTAGGGTGTGATCCAAAAATCAATAGTAATTTACTTAAATATTTCATAAAAAGTTTCCAATATCAAATTAACCATGAAAGTGATTTGAATTTATCAAATAAATAGGTTTTTCATTTCAAAAGAATATTTACACAAATCATGATTTATATTTCAAAGTATGGAAATACTTTATCAATTCATGCTCCACATTTCAAATGATGGAAATAAATCTCAAACTATGGAATTTACATTTAATCAAAATGTGATATACACAAATGTAACTTTTACCAAATTTTTTTAAATAAACAATTTTATATAAGATAATTTATATAAATTCAATAGGTATTTAAAACAGTGTAAAAAAATGGAATCTATGAATTTGAAATACAAACAAGTGAGAAAAATGTCCATATTCCAAATAATTATGATAGTTCTAGGCTATAGGGACTCGAAATTTTGAAATGAAAAATATATACACACACCCCATTGGGCCTAAAGCCATATATGACTCATAGCCACTTTTTATGGAATGAGATGTGTTGATATATGGTTTTAGAATGTTGTAAATCATAAATTTCCATAGAAGATAAATCACCAACTACCTAAGGCATATATTCACTCTAGTACAAAAAACTATGGAAAATTTATTTAACGAAAAAATAAAATACAATTAAATCCCATTGTCCATTTCAAATATTAAAATCTACCATTTATATTCTATAACGGGGTCTTGATAAAAAAACATAACTTTTCACAAATATGAAACCCTGAGAATTCTATCAAACAATTTTTAATCCATTTTTTTAGAAATAAATATTTGAAACCAATTCACACAATTTCACTATCCACTTTCATAAATAAAATTTTATAGTTTAATTTTCAAACAAATTCCATCAATTTCATAATTAACCCCCAATTATATGGAAATGGGGGTTTTCACCATTTTTCCATCCTAACCGTTCCCAAAATTAAATTTAACAATTTAATAAATTAAATTTCCATTAAATCCACAATTTAAATTAAAAAATTAAAAAATCACAATTTCGAAAAACACTCCCCAATTTAATTGATTTGGGGGTTTTCAAATTTCATGCAAATAAATCATTTTTCTTAAAAACTCCAATTCAATGGAATTGAGTTTTTGAACAAAATAATTTAAATCCATTTAAACCAATAATAATAAATTTCATTAAAATCATTAATTTAATTTTAAAAAATAAGTTTATGTTTTAGATGAATTGGTCAGTGTAATAGAAAGAGAAACCAGAATCAACAGATCTCACAACCCCAAAACTGAATCCAGATTTATCTATAATGAATGGCGTTCATAAAACAAGAATCAAACACTTTTTTGATATCCAAAAATAGAAGGTATTGGATCATTAAATCAATATGGGGATCAATAAAACTCTTGAGAGAAAAAGAGATACTGTGAAAGAAAGAGATTGGGGAGATGAAACTAACCACTAGAAGATCTAGGGGTGTTTCTCTAGCTTTGAATATCTTTTGGGTTGGATCTAAGGGGAAAGGAATCCTTATTGGGAGATATATGGTTATAAGAATATAGTTTGAGGTTTTACTACACCTTTGTGACCTACAAGAGGGTTTCATAAAATTTTAATAAAATTTTAGATCACTTAAAACCCTATCCACTTGGTTTCCTAGATAAAATGTGAACGACAAAGAAAACCCTTGAAGAAGAAATTATCCATTTATAAATGGGATGCATGGTTTATACTAAGAGTTTCATGGATTTACTAACCATGTGCCAACCATGAAAAATCCCATTGTCATGGATATAACAGTTTTCTCTGCTAGGGAACATGGTTTGGGCAAACCAAGTGCCAGCCATGCACTAGCCCATATTCTCCAAAATTATAAAAAATTGAACCCAAAATAACCCCAAATTAAACCCAAACAAATATATATAAGAATACAAGTCTATAAATCCCGAATAATATTCACTGGATGTTACGACCTTTCCACCATACAAATGTTATTTTCCTAGAAAGCCAATGAAAAAGCCACCATGCCAAAATGATAAAGCCAATGATCTCTCTTCTATGACTTCCTCCCCCCACATCCCCTGATAATCATAGCCATGATTCCACAGCACAAAACCCAAAGTTATCATCCTCCCATGATGTACCTTGGTTTTAGAATCAATTATCATGTTGTCCATTCAACCATAGATAAATCTAGTTCAAGTTCAATATAACCCCATGTCAGAACATGAGATGGATCAGATAAATTATTTCATAGCTGAGATACATGAAAAAACTTATGTATTGACATAAACTATCAAGGAATTTTCATATATTAGAAATTTATACCCATATTCTCAACAACATCAAAAGGCCCCACAAAATGAGGATCAAGTTTCCCATTCCTCCCAATATGTCAATGACCCAACTAGGGTGAAACATTCAATAACACCTAGTCACAAACTAAGAAATCCAATGGGCCACGACGATGATCAACATAAGATTTATATTGAATCTATGCTCTCAAAATTCACTGATGAATCAACTGAATATTTTTTTCTGTATTTTTTATAAAACATTGTCCAAAAGGTGAATTGATAACTAAAATAACTAGTTTTTATCAAGAGGTTGGTGAAGCCTTTCATGAGTCTTGGAATAGATTCAGGGACCTTCTTAATTTCTGTCCCATCATCAAATCCCATCCCATGTTCTCATGGAAACCTTATTTGAATGATTTTCTTTTCAGGTTAAAATATTGTTTACCAATATATTGAGGGAAATTACAATGAAAAGGCTAATGAAGAGAAAATAAAAACTATCAATAACCTTTCTTTGATTTCTCAACAAAAAAAATCAATAAGGAAAAGAGTGAACAAAACTTCTAAAAACACTTGTAATGGTATGGAAATGAAATCTCAAATTTTCCAAATAACATACCATATCCAAACATTAATGAACCAGAATGTCAAATGACCTTCAAACCAAGTGGGTTTCCAAAATAAAAACCAATCTCTCGGGGAGAAATGTTCTCAGGGTGGCATGTTTGGGCTCACTAATAACTTATATCCTAACATTGGCATGCCATCCCAATAATAAAATGAAAACATTGATACTTATGGTCCTAGGATGCCTAAAAAGAAACATATATTTTCAATTAATTACAAAAAAACGCAATTGGAACCATCCAAATATCTCCTGTAAGGAACAAGGCATTATTAGACAACATGTTTCCCCTACATACCCAAACCATCGAAGAGAGAAATACTAAAATCAACTAAGGGGTGAGTTATCAAATTCCCAATGGAATTGTGAGGGGAAAATTGATAATAGATTGGATCTAATTCTTAAAATATGTTAATCTCAAGAAGAAAAATTGCATTCTAAAAAATCACAACATGAATATGACAAATCTATATATGATGTAAGAAATATCATTTTGGAGTTACAAATGGGAAGCTATCTATATTCATGTCTTCTAGGAATAGGGTAAAACTTCCTAAAACATCTGAAATAAACCCTTAAGAGAATTGCATGAATTTTGTCACTAGAAGTGGGCTTGACACTCAAACAGTACCTCTAAAAGACTTTAAAAATTCTACAATTGAAAAATATAAAGAGTCTAAAAATCAATATTTTTTTAATTATCAAAATAAAAATCAAGATAAGAATACTAAAAATGATTAAAATATGAATTTTTCTATTGATAGTAAAGATTAAAATTATTATGAACCTGAAAAATTATAAAGGGTAGGATAAATATTTTGTAGTATTTCTAGATATGCCTTATGTTCTTAAGAACTATTCTACACCCATCCCTTTCCCAGAAATTTTGGAAATCGAAATGTAATAATAGGGATGAGCCTCATCAATTCTGTGGGCTCCCGACCAGGCTCCATGTGAATATCGATTACATCTAAGACTTAATTCAAATTACATTATATCTTAAGTATATTAAAAAATTATTTCAAATAAAAAAACATTTGAATAATTTTCTACTTACTACCACCCTGAAGAGTGTATTGTTGTGTTTCAAAATAATATTCCTCAAAAACTCAATGACCATTATAGCTTTGTCATAACCTATACTTTAGGGAATATTTTTCAACTAAACTATCTATGTGACTTAGGTTCTAGTCTTAATATTTTCCTATTCTCACTATTTCAATACGTGATACTAGGTGATATTCAACCCACCACTACCATCATATAATTGGATGATTATTCATTCACACATCCATCAAAAATTGTATATTCCTAACTAGTTATATTTGTAAAGATTTTTATATTAGCTAACATCTTTGTACATGGCATGGAGTGTGGGCAGGTGGTGACCATCATCCGAGGTAGGACCTTCTTGTCCATTGGTGGATCAATCATTGTATCTGTAAGTATAAATTGATATTTAAAATTGGGGAGCAACAAGAACAATTCAATGTATATAAAAATTTTAAGAGACCAACATTATATGAAGGGAATACTAGGGTACAGTTCTTAGAAGTAGAATATATTGTTGAAAATTTCGATGAATCTAAAAAAACCTTGAAAAAAGAAGATTAGAAATTGAAAATGACCTTTCACATGCTGTTGAATCTTCTTGAAATTATAGTGTAGAAAATTTACTATAATGGGACAACAGTTATGTTTCTACTATTATTGGATATTTATATACCATTTTTTAACTTAAATAATTATCGAGGGATTTTTATATTGATTCTTATATTAATAACCATTCTAAAAAAATATCTAATATAAGAAGAGATGATAAAGAAAATTGACATCTCTACTTTAATGAATTTTTAGAATTATGAACTGGAAACTTATGAAAGTTAGCTTTCCACCTTGGATAGTAGTGATGTAAATAATAAAACTGGTTAATAAATCGAAAACATTTATACCTTTTAAACTCATTACAAGAGTCATATTGGGGATCTTGGTCCTCCTAGGCCCAATATCCATGTGTATTTTGAAAAGGCACCCACTTCAGAGCTAACACCACTCCCAACACACTTGAAATACCCATTTTTGGGTGATAATTCTACACTAACATTCATTATATCTACTGAACAAAAAGATGACCAAGAGGGAAACTTTTTGGGTTTTTTGAAGATATATAAATATGAAATTGGATGGTACATAGTTGATATTAAATGGATTATGCCTAAATTCTTCATGCACAATATCCCTATGGAAGTAGACCACAAACCTAGAGTTGAATTTTTAAGAAGACTAATCCCAAACATGAAAGAAGTTTTGAGAGAAGAATATATCAAGCTGCTTCACATTGGAACTATTTATCCCATTTATGAAAATTATTGGGTTAGTCTGGTCCAAGTAGTCCATAAATAAGGTGGTTTCACTATAATAAAAAATTATTAAAATTATTAAATTAAAGTGTAGAAATAAAATAAATAGAGTGTCTGTATGGATTATAGGAATCTTAACTCAGCCACTATGAAGGATCATTTTCTTATTCCCTTCATTGACCAAATTCATAAAAGGATTACTAGAAATGAATTATTATTTTTTCCTGGATAACTACTCTAGTTATAGAAAGATTCTTATATCCCAAGAGGACTAAGAGAAAACTACATTCACATTCCCATTTGGGAAATTTTCCTACCAGAGGATTCCCTTTGGAGTGCGTGGTGTCCCCACTACATTTTAAATATGTATGGAAACTATTTTTTATGACATGATTGGGAGTATTATAGAGGTTTTAATAGATCACTTGTCTATAGTTATTAGTGCATCTGAAACCTATCTGAAAAATTTTCATTTGGTTCTTTAAAGAATCTTAGATGCCAACCTAGTTCTTAACTGGGATGAATTCCAGTTCATGGTCACTGAAGGGATAGTGGTGGGAGATAAGGTGACAAAGAGGGGTTTAGAAGTAGAAACTTCCAAGGATGATGTAATTCAAAAATGGATACCTGCTGAAAGTGTTATAAGTTTCAGAAGTTTCTTAAGGAATTCTTGATTATACTAGTGTTATATATAAGACTTTTCAGAAAATAATAATCCCTTATTTTATTTTTTGATCAAGTATAAACCCTTTATTTTTGATCAAAATTCTATAGACTCATTTAATATGATTATAAAAAACCCAACTTGTCAATTATCATTTCTAAATGATATTATAAACTTCCCTTTTAACTAATTTTTGATGTGAGCGACATGGATTTTGGAGATATCTTAGGAAATATGAGAGATAAGAGGTTAAATGTGGTTTATTATTCTAGAGTACATCTAGATGACGCAGAAAAGAATTACATGACTATAATGAATGATCTGGTAGGAGCTGTATTATCTCTAGGGAAATTTAGGATGTACCTTTTAGGATATAAATTAATTATATTCACCAACCATTCTTCCTTAAAATATCTATTTTTCAAGGATGAATCCAAACCTATACTTATTAGGTGGACTCTCTTATTTCAAGATTTGTAAATTAAAACTAATTATAAGTAGGGAGATGAGAATTTATTTTCACACCAACATTATAAGATTCTTAATAACCATTATGAAGATACAAGTGTGATAAATTATTCATTTCCTAATGAGATGTTTCTTATTGTCTTTGTTAGGTAGTCTCTCGGATTTGTAGACTTTTCCATCTTTCTTGTATCAAGTGTCATTCCTAATGATTTTTCAAACAAAGACAGAAAGGAATTAATTTCATAGTTTGTTTATTATATTTGGGAAGATCCCTTTCTATTTTGGATATGTGTTTATGAGATTTTGAGAATGTATGTGTTAGAGGAGGAGTTAATCTCAATACTAGAGAGTTGTCACTCCTTACAATGAGGAGGACATCATGGTGGGGAGAGGAAAACTCTGAATGTCCTTAAGGATGAATTTTAATTTCCCACTTTATTTAAGGATTCTAGGAGCTACGTAGTTGGTTGCAATAGATTTCTAAAGATTTATAATATTTGAAGGAAGCATGAAAAGCTACAAAAAGGAATTTTAGAAGTATACTTTTTTGATGTTTGGGGGTTACATTTTATGGGACCATTCCTATCATCCCTTGGGAATGATTATATATTATTTTCTATTGATTATGTATCTAAGTGGGTTGAAGAAATTGCACTGGCCAATAACCAAGCTAGTAGTGTAATAAAATTATCAAAAATAACATCTCATTAAGGTTATGGGTGACAAAAGATTTCAAAACTGATAATGAAACCGATTTTAAAAACTAAAAATTTATGGCTCTATGGAGAATTATGTATTCTACCATTGGACTAGATCCACCTACCATTCATAATGTAGTGGATGTGTAGAAATCTCAAACATGGATCTGAAATAGATTCTGAAGAAAAAATGTTTCAAACTCTAGGAATGGATAATATTTAAATTTATATTATTATTTAGTGGAATATAGAAAAGCTTTCAAAATCCCAAATTTTATGTATCAATATAGACTATTATCTGGAAAATGGTGTCATTTGACTATATATTTTTAGAACAAGTCCTATTGGGTAGTTAAAGTATAAATCTTTTATTTTAAGAGTGATAGAGAGAGGAGACTAATTTAGTTTTCACTACTACAGAAATGGGCCTTGAAGACCCCTGACACGGGGAACCACCTTTGGCAGTCTCTGGGCTTCAAAAAAACGTCGGTGCCCCCTCCCCTCCCCCCGCCCCCTCCCCTCATGAAACCCCCTGCGTCCCCTCCCCTTGATCGCCGCCGCCTGTCCCCCATCGCCCTCCGCCCTCACCGGTCATCCCCTCACCCCCGTCCCCTCGCCTCCCTCCGGCCTCCACCCACTCCGGCCTCAACCCCTCCTCCCTCCGGCCTCCAGCCTCCAGCCTCTGGCCTCTGGCCTCCTCCCCCTCTGCCCTCCAGCCTCCACCCTCTGCCCTCTGCCCTCTGGCCTCAATCCTCCACCCTCTCGGCACTCCACGACCTTGTCCCTTAGCCCTTCGCACTCCAACCTCCGCCCTCCACCCCCTTGCTATCCATCCCCTCGCCACCCTCCCCTCCATCTCTCCGCCATCCCTTGTCCCCTCCCTCTTCGTCCCCCTTCCTCTCTGCCCTGTTTCATCCCATCCCCCCCCTCATCGTCCCCTCTCATGCAGCACTGCCGACGCCCGGACCACTCCCTCCCCACATAGTCGCTGCTCGTCCCCAACTTAATGCTGCCCATCCACTCTAGCTCCAAACTATCCTCTATCACCTCCCTTGTCATCCCACCCTCATTGTGTCGTTTCCACCTCACCACTTCCTCTCCTTTGGCTCGTCGTCGTCGCCGCCACCCATACCCTCTATTGTCGTACCATCTCTGGCTCCGGCTCCCCTCTACTGCCTCTCCACTCCCCCGCAGCACCGCCTTCATCTCCCCTCCCTTCCATGTTTTTAGCACAATCAGGTATTACTTGGGCTTTCACTTACATTCCATTATCTATCTCATGTTTATTATTCAGAGATATAATTTTATTATTTTATCAATGGTCTACAAGCAATTGGTTTGTATTTATTTTAAATATATTTGGTATGAAAAATGGATGTAATAAGCCTAGTGTAATTTTTGTTATACAGATATTATTATGGATAAGAGTTGGATTGATCTTCCAAATTGAACTTCTAGAGAAAATTTCAATTTAATTATTCTGTTTATTGACTTAACCAAAGGATTTGAAAGTGACTATATTAGTTTTCCATGAGGAAATGTGCCAACAGATATCTATTAAAATGAGATACTGTGAGGGAGCACATATTCTTTAACATGTTTCTGAAAAATTACAATATTTGTACTCATCATGGAGAATAATATGTTCATTGTTAAAATATGGATGCATTTTAGATGGATGTTAATGCATGGATGAATCATCCAATGCATGGAATGCTTACTGAAATGGTACGTGGGTTTCATCCTGAAGGCATTGACATCCAGAATCATGAGACTGGTGAGATAAATATTTTCTCTGGTGAAGATTGTGATTTGAAGAGGTTTTATGAAGCACTTGATGATATAGAAACAGAATTATATCCTGGATGTACATCATATAATAAATTTTCATTTATCGTGGAGTTGTTGCATTTGAATACTTTGAATCAGTTGTCAGACACATCATTCGACATGTTGTTGGTGTTATTGAAAATGTATCTTCCTATCGACGCTAATATTCCCGAGTTGTATTACCATGCATGTAAGTTTACAGAGAACATAATTTTTACATATGAGACCATAGATGCATGTGCAAACAACGATATGTTGTTTAGAAAGGAAACATCCCATTTGGATATTTTTACGGTTTGTGGCACTTCTAGGTGGAAAGAGAACATGGGAAATTAGACTCATCAATGTCAGATTGTGATACAGGGGGAACTGATTATCGTAAATCAAATGTGTCATGTTCCCCTTAAACCGAGGTCGAGAATATTTTTTTATGTCATCTAATGTTTATAATTTAATGAGATGGAATGCAGAAAGAAATCATGAAAGTGATATGTTAACCCACCCAACAGACTCTCATGCATGGAAGGATTTTGATAAGAGACATCCCGACATTTCTAAAGATGTTCGTCATGTCCGATTGACGTTGTAAGAAGATGCTTTCAATCCATTAAAGTCTATGGTTGGTGCAAATGATATCACATGGACCGTGGTGTTGGTTCTGTATAATCTTCCTCCGTGGATTTTTATGAAGAAAAAATTTATATTACTTTTCAATCTTATTGATGGACCTAGAAGTCCGGGGGTTAAGATTGATGTCTAACTTTAGCCATTGATTGATGAGCTGAATTAATTTTGGGGCGATGGTGTGATGACTTGTGACTGTGAAAAGAATGATGTTTTGAAACTAAAGGATGATTTATTTTGGACAATCAATGACTTTCGAGATTATGAAAATTTATCAGGAAGGAGTACCAAAGGGGAATTTTATTTCCCATGTTGCAATAAATTTAAAAAATATGTATGTCTTAAACATTCCAAAAAATGATCATACCTGGGTAACTGACGTTTTCTCACCCCTCAACATAGGTTTATAAAGTATAGAGTGTCATTTTATTGTTCTAGAGAGTTCATCTCAACACTAAAGATCATGAAAGGAGTCAAAATGTTATCACAGATTGAGGAAGAAAACATCCTCATTGTATATGAAATTCTGGACTTTTTGGCTCATCCATTACATACTATTCGTGTTGCAGGTAGGCAGCGCAGTCACAATCGGAAAAAGAAAAGTATCTTTTGTAGTCTCCACTATTGGAAAACCGACATGATAAGGCATAATTTGGATGTCATGCACATTGAAAAAAAATGTTTGTGATAACATATTGTGGACCATTTTCAGTGTTAGTGGAAAATCAAAGGACCATGTTAATGCATGTCATGATTTACAAGAAATGGGTTTAAGGAAATACTATCATTTATAGTTAGCTGAGGGAAATAAGGAATATATGCATGTTGCACTGTATACGAATACTACAAAGGAGAAAGAGACATTTTGTTTCATTTTGAAGATGCTTATGGTGCCTGATGGTTACTCTTCTAATATTTAAATGTGTGTGAATCTGAAAAGAATGACATTGAAAGCATTGAAAAGTCATGATAATCACATACTACTTCAGCAGTAGATTCCAATCACAATTTTTGATTGTTTATCACCCAGTTTTTTCATCTATTGATTGATATGAGTAATTTTCTTATACATCTATTTTTAAGAAATCAACGAATTTATGATTTAAAAAGTTTGCATGACTTAATTTTACATACGCTTTTTCACCTTGAGAAATTATCCCCCCCCCCATTTTTTGATATTATGGTCCACATGATAGTGCACCTAACATATGAGGTAACGGATGGTGGTCTAGTTCAATTCAGGTGGATGTATCCTATTGATAGGTATTTGAGTACATTGAAATGATTTGTATGCTACAGAGCTCATTCGGAGGCATCAATAGCCAATGGTTATATGATGGATGAGTGTACTAATTTTTGTGCAGAATATCTTACAGATGTTCAAACCAAATTTGATCATACCTATCGGATTCATGATGGTCTATTTGGAGAAGGAATCATATTTGATATGGAAAACATCGAGTGGATACATGTGCATCGATATATCTTGTTCAAAACTCAATCAGTTGCACCATTAATGTAGTATGTGTCTTATCACTTTTATTGATTAACTTTTACTTGTTTTGTTTGCATAAGTTGATCATTTAAACATCACGTTATAATTTTTAGGAAATACATTAATGACATGAAAGAAGATTAGTAATATGTGACTGAGTATCATATTCAAAAATCTCATTATGCATAATTTCATGATTGGTTCATGGATTATGTATGTATAAATTTATTTTAACTATGACTAAAGTATTATAATAATTTCTTTCTGCATAAATCACTATTGAGTTCAATGAATTATGTAGGTTCATAAGCTGAGGGAGTTTGGGGACCCACGCTAACTGAAGAATTTATCCAACTGGCTAAGGGTCCATCTATAACGGATCGTCATTATAAAGCTATAGGTGCTAATGGTTTTCGATTTCGAATTATAGATGTTGATGAAAAATGATCAACACGAAACAGTGGCATCGGTTGTCCATTCTTCAATTATTGATATTACTACATCTAATTAATAGAAATCATTGATGTTGTATACAGACATGGGTTGATGTACATATTGTTAAAGTGTAATTAGGTTGATCTAGTGTGTGGATGTAAAGTTGATCAATATCAGTTTTCATTTGTTAATCTTAACTATATGTTATACAAAAATAAACGAGTTGATAATGAAACTTTCATTTTAACATCACAAGCAGAACACGTATTATTTGTTACATTTCCTTCAAATCCAAGTTGGCATGTTGTTGTGAAACTGTCCTGGCGAGGAGTGTCTTTATTTGAACAAGATGAACCCGAGACTATTCGGTTTGTTTCCAAATAGATTGATCAACAAACCTTAGTTCAACATGAATAAGATATTTATTGGGTCAGGGTGGTCATTGAAGGAGAAATGGTCGATTTTCATTCTTAATGAATGGTATAATTGTTTTTCTACTATTCAGTATTGAGTGTCCTAGGATATCATAAATTATCTAACTATTTTATAAATCATTGTATGTTATAATCCTCACTTTTGGAAATTTATTCATTTATTAATATTTAGGGTGATTTCTATTTTGGTATCTTCATGTTATTGTCGGTTTATCTTTCCATTGAGGTATTCTTCATTTGGTTCATGTGCTGCTTGAATTTTTATTAATTCAATCTGAAATTTGGATATGCATTGATTGGTTTTGTACATAATTTGTATATCTTTTTTGTTTACATTATTATTTTTTAAAATCCATTAACAACTAATTATTCAATACCTTTTTGTTTCATTAACAACTATACAAGTTTTATTTTTTTTTTAAACAATAAAATTTATCTTTTTGACACTTTGGATAGTCCCCTTACTAATTTTTTCTATGACTACAGGCATGTAAGGGGAAGAGGTAGCAGATACACATCATCCATCTGAGCCATCTACGTCTCAGCGTCGAGGTATGTTTGAATATAATTGTGTCTATTTTTTATGTAACTGATAAACATATATATATATATATATTTATTAGATCTATCAAATTATATATAAAATTGTTTTCAATAGGATCAGAGTCAACTGCTTTTTCCTCTCGCAAGAGAGGCCCTGGTCATTCCATTTTATCATGGAATTATGACACGATGTTTGATGTTTTATTTGATGAGCAATTTCATATTGTGGGATTGAATTCCCCAGCATTTATTCGTCAGTTGAGTCATATAATAGGTTACCCACATTGATTTCCATTGACCACATGTGACTGGGATTTTATCCCTCATGACACATTAGATCGTGTTTGGAGGGAGGTTCAGGTAAGAAGACCATTTTACTATCTTCCCTATGTATAAAAAATACTAACATATGTGATTTTTTTCATTAATAGAAATTTTTTTTATGTATTCCCTGATGATTTTTGGCCCGTTTGTATGATAAAATTCTGTAATATGTGGAATGATTATAAAGGAAAAGTCATGAGGGACCATTGGCTACCAAATATGTGTGCCCTAGACATTCTGGAAAAAGTCCCGAGAGGTGTCCTCCCAGCTCAGTGGCATGACATTGTTGCATATTATTCTATTTAGTGTGTTGGGGTTGGTATATTTATTTTGTTATATATAATTTCAAGAATGGGTGATTTAATTGAAATTTTAATTAATTGAATGTAGGAGGTTTCATCAAGAAATAATGAGAATCGAGCATTGTAGGGACCACCTCACAGGCTCGAGACTTGTCACGTGTCTTAGATCCGACATGAGGTATTTATTATTAATTTTTTAATTTTTTAATTAATATGGTTTTGTGTTTATATTCTATTCATATACAGTTATAGGAGCAAGGTGCACTGACTGATAAAATGTTTGTGTGGATGAGGAGTCGTGATCGAAATGATCCAGAGGCTATAAAAATGGTATTAAGTACTTGTACTCATTACCTATACTTACATAAATTTGTATATTAACATATATATATGTATATATATTTAAATATTTCAAAGGATCAATTTGAAGAGGATTTAGAACAACTTCCATAGGACCAGCGACAGCTTCCCATGCAATGGGATGAGATCTTCCATCACATTATTGGTTGGGATGGGAATGGATATAGTTTGACCTATGGAACATGGATTCCACATTCTATATTATCACATGATACACTTTTCAGTCCAATTGTTTCTCAGATGACACAGCAGTTTTCATGTTTTGAGGCACGTTTGTGCGCTTCTGAGGAGGTAAATGAGCAATTGATTGCTGAGGTATGAGCACTGCGAGAATAAGTGCATCCAGATTATGGTGTAAGGGATCATATGATGTTGGTTTATACTTTATTTATTTATTTAATTTCTATTATTTTTGTTATGAAAATCTTCATATTTTTTTTGTTGTAGGCCCCAGGCCCAGTAGATGGAGGTAGTAGTCTTGACCATGCATGACGCATCATATTCAAGAGGTGTGTTTATTTTTTTTATTGATGGGATTGTTATGGATGTTTAGGATGGGTTCCTAGAGTGATTTTTTGAGATTTGGGGGTATCATGTGTGTTTTGGACTTATTCAATGTTTGTTTGCACAAATTGAGATGTAACCATGAAACAGATTAATGATTTGGATATTTTTCATTCATTTTATTCTTTAATGTTTTGAACATCATGTTCAGTGAAAAGTTTTCAAAAAACCATTTGATTACTAATAGAAACCATGGAACTTGTTTTTGGCGACTGACCTCTGGTTCACTATTTGTAGGCCCTTGGCCCACCCTGGACAGCCCCCCCCCCCCCCCGCCAACCAGAGGACAACCCCCCCCCCCTCCTCCCCACCACCGGACAACCCCCCCCCCCCCTCCCCCGCCACTAGTATAACACCCCGACCCTAGTTAACCAGTGTCCATGCATTATTTTAATACATTGGTATGATTACAAGGAATCATATCGGGATGGACCGATCAGTATAGTAGTCTTTGAAAATATATTACACACATGAATGTTACATTACACTTTCTAACATACAACATAGTATACATAATCCTTTAAGAATTACCTTGTTCCCTTTAGCATAACCCACCATAACTATCATAATACACTTCTTGGAAATCCTGGGAAAATAAAACATATGAACGGGGTGAGATCAGATGCACAGTAAGGGTAAAAAATTTAGTGGAATCAATAAAATTTTAAGGAAAGATGTGTAATAAAAATAAAAGCTTTTTAAATGTAAACATAAAAATAATATGGTAAAAATAAATCAAACAATACCATATAAACATGCACATGGATATTCTACATGTCGAATAATCAAATATAATAAGTAATTTCATAATAAGAGAATGTATAGTATCCGACTATAATTTTTGTGTTAATGCCTCATGTTAGTACCTAGGGGATAACTATAACCGGACCCCAACCCGGAGAGCCTCTGTAACCGGCCTCCATCCCGGAGAGCTTCTGTAACCGGACTCCAACCCGGAGAGCCTCTGTAACCGGACTCCAACCCGGAGGGTCTTTTGTAACAGAACCCCATCCTGGAGGGCATACATTTACCGGCCCCCAACCCGGAACATACTAGTCCAATACATTCATCGTAATCAAAGGTTGAAATATAACATAAACATTGATATTGAAACTAGGATACGAAATTTCAATACATTATCCATAAACCACAAATGGTATAAAAATAATACATCCATGGTCAAATATATTGCAAAACTATCAATACAATATTGAATATTTGTATCATAATAAATCAACTTCAAACAATTTCAAAATCCATCAAATGATGTTGACATAGGTTAAAATGATTATTAAAATTCCTTTAGAGAAATACCCCTTTTCATGAAATCGTTTAAAATTATATCAATTTATAAAGGAAGTCATTTAAAAGAGATTTTTGAATCAATGTTTCCAATATCACTTGGAATCTTTTGAAAATAATTATCATTTCAAAACATTCATGTCCATATAAATAAATCTTTAAAATCATTTTGAAACCATGGATATTAATTAAAAAGTTTTAGAAAGATAAATCCTAAATACATTTAAAATTATGATCTAGTAAAATAGAACCTCCCATGAAACCTTAAAAAATTACTTTTGAGAACATTTTTATGAAATATGGATATCTATGAAAAGTATTTCCTAGTAAATACTTACACATAAACAATCTTGGATAATAATGAGATTGAAGAAATAACCCTTACCTTGCACTTTCCTTTGGTCGAGGGTATGTTTAACCTCTTGTATAATGACCATTGTATGTTATTAAGTTATATCAGAACCATATTAATATTTATTCTATCATACATGATTAATTTATGACTTTACACTACCCATTTAATAATTATTTTCATGTTAAATTAACGTTTCGGGTAATAATCGCTTTCATTATCATACGTGTTTTCACTTGTTATTCTTGATCATATCATTTATATAAAGATTTAAATAATTTCAGAATATAATACTTGATATATATATATATATATAGAATATAAATGTTTATAATAGATAGATATATGAAATGGAAAACACCGTTTATGGAGGCGGTAGGTTGTACGTACCCATAAACAATGTTTATGTTTTCATATCTTATTGAACGGAAGTAAGTGAATAATATATATGTAAGTAAATACATACATATATATATATATCCAGTATCATTATAATGTCGTATATTACATACTTCTTAAAAATATATATTTTTATAATCATCGATGAATGTTGAACGTGGAAATAAATTTCATCGCGTCGTGGATACGGTAATCTGTACATACGCACGAGCGTCAATATCAGTTACTTAATGATTACAAGGTGGGGAATTGGATGGTATATTAGTTTTAAAGAGACATTATCATGTTATTTTCATTATTTATATACATATTACTCATCATTATATCCATCCAAATAACATAGTGTTGAATAACAAATTAAACCACAGCGTGGAGATGACAAGTCATACGTACGCACACATGGTGACATTATCATTCATAGGATAGACGGAATAATGAATATGGTTGCACAATTTTTATAATAACATCACAGTATTTATAAGATACTGGAGTCATTATTTTATAATGGAAACAACAAAGAAAGAGGAAGTGGAAGAATAAAAGAACTAGAAAGATGTGATGAAATATTTACCTCTTCTTCGGGATCTTCATTTTGATTTGATCAAAAGGGCTCTTTAGGATGGATTTCTGATCAAAAGAATGCCAATAGAATAAAGTGAGGGATTTTTGGAGGATATTTGGGCAGGGGTTGTCCGAGCCAAATGGATATGGATGTATGAATTTGGGATAAGGTGAAGTGCCCTTTTATAAGAGGGGTGAGGGGTACCGAAGGAAAAAACATAAAATATTATTTTATAATAAATTCATATTCGGTTTTTAATAGCTCAAAAATGATTTATTTAGAGTATACAGTTGGGATGGGTCGAAATACTCTCAACCAATAGGTTTTAGACAAGTTTAGGATAGTATTTTAACCTTAACATTTATATTTAACTCCTAGTTAAATAATTTAACTTTTACTGTGTCTTCTTCTATTCTTACACTATATGGTTAATAAAATTACTATAAACATCCAAGAGAACATCAATTGGTTCATTAATTAAATATATAATATTATTTAAGACCTTTTTAGGAACCTCATATTTTTATGAATATAATATAAATTAACAATATAATATTTGTTTTGAAAACTCTTTTATGTCAATTTTGACACTATTGGGAATTTTGTTTTTGTTAAATTCATAACAGCATTATTAGATCGAAAAAAAATCCATTAATAAACCCTAAAATGTCATATAAACATAGAAAATTATTTTAATTCATTAAATGTCTCAAATTTGATTTATTTGGATATTTATAATATAAATTATTTTAATCATTCAATAATACGGTAATTACTACATCATCATTGTGTCATAAATACATTAAATTATTTAACGTTGAAAAATTATAAATAAAATAAAATTATGTGGGAACTATTTTTATCTTTCTAATGAATATTTATAGTAGAATTTATATTGTCTTTAACAATATATTAAAAATTGTTTAGTTATTAAACATTGAATTTAACTCTTTTAACTCTTCTTTAAATAAAATAATAATAAATATGCTAATCTAATCCAAGTAGACTAAAGAGGTTAATATTTTATTCCTAAGGGGTTTTGGTCAAATTATACTTATCCAATAAAATTAGGACATGTTTTATGGTAATAATAATACCATTTTACCCTTAATTACCCTATTTACTTTTAACCGTGGTAAATAAAAGTAAAAAGTTTATATTCATCAAAAATTATTTTTGTCATTTTGAACCAAATTTTACTTACTGATATCAACCATGTCACTTAATTTTTTGAAATTCAACTCACATAATTGGTAAAATTATGTTTTATGTAAATTTGAAAATGCTCATAGGATGTGGGAAAAAGATGGTAAAAAGTTCAATAAAGTTTTATATATCTAAACTTATTATAAAATGACTCCAATGAATTACATTGAAAATATATAGGTATTACGTATCTATTTTGACCTAAAATAAATTGAAATAAAATAATTAATTATTTAAATAAAAAGTTTTTTTTAAACAGTACCGTTGTTTTTTCACTATTAATCAAAAATTGAATGTTTTCCGAAAAATACCAAAAATTCACATTAAGTTAATTTTGATATTATGAATTCAAAAATGAATTCTATTTTACCAATTTCAAAACATAGATGTTTCATTATTTAATTTAAAATAATTCCCATTGTCAAAACCAAAAAGCGAATTTTTAAGAAATAATTACTATAAAAAGATTGACACTTTTTTATGTCCAACTTCAACGTGAAATTACATACAATAACCAACATTAGATTAAATGGTAAAAATATAATCTAAATAAACTTCAAAACCTTTATAATGTATAATTTAACACTATAAATTATTTTGATTAAAAACATTGTTTTTAGTTAAAATATAGTATTTTTCACTATTCACCCAAATATGAAAATTTTCAGAAAAACACCAAAAAAATATGAAACTAAATTTTTATGTCCCGATTATAATGAGGAAGTTTATTTTGTAAAATTTAATATAAAAGCGTTTCAAATATTGGATTTAAAAAAATTGTTCGCCATTAAAGGGTGGTAAAACTGCATTTTTTGAAAAATACTTCTTTTATCTGAAATAAATTAATTTATTCTTACATTTTGTATAACAAACTCATAATATGAATTATAAAATTATAATGATTATATAAAGTTCAAAATTCAGCTAATACTATTCATAACCACTTTTGAACTGCTAGTTTGGTACGTTGTGGTGAACTTGAACTCGGTGTTGTGTGTAGTGAAAGTTCATTAATTACTTTGAAGAAATAATGTTCTATGAAATCTTGGGGTGTTAGAACCAGACATCCGCCCCTCACACCCAAGAAACCCCCTGCACCCCTGACACCCCCACCCCTCACCCCAATCAATCCCCCCCAGACATCCCCCCCACCCCCGGACATCCCCCCCACCCCCGGACATCCCCCTGTACCTTAGACACCCCCCCCACACACCCTAGAAACCCCCTCCCCACACCCTAGAATTCATCTGGACAATTGACCATTAGATAATATAGGAAATTGTTCATTCGGCTATTAGGACATTAGGGAAATTGGTCAGTTGGCCATTTTTCCAATTGGATATAGACCAAATGGCCATTATGCCAATATGCCATTACTCTAATTGTTTGTTAGGCCACTATTGCATTAGGGCATTAGGGCATTAGGTGAATTGGTAAATGGGGCAATTTGACAATGGGTCATTATGAAAATTGACCTTTAGGCCATTAGGAAAATTGATCATAACGCTGTTAGGCCAATTAGTCGTTATGCCCCCACCACGGACAACCCCCCACCCCCAGATAGCCCCCCCAACCCCAGATTTCCCACCCCCGCCACCGGAACCCCCTCCCCCACACGTATGCACTTCAAGTGTGGAAAACACCTAAAAATGCATATTCAACCATGCTGCGCAAACCACGCGGCCGAATGACATTTCGTCTCCTTTTACACCTGAAAAATATTAATTAGGGTGTTTTCCTATGTTTTCAAGTCATGAAGATGTCGTTCAGTATGTATTTGACTTTTAAATGCATGTTTGGGCCATTTACGACATGTGGCGTGCTCTTTCGTTCACCGCGGTCACACGACACCTCCGATTGACGTCTCTTCTACCCAACCATTTCACAATTCACCCACCCTTTATTTTGGTCCAATTTTATGGCATTCTGAGGTCATTCGGCCAGTTTTGATCACCACACACACGCTTTTCAAAAGCGACAAAACGACGTGTAACCATCGAATTCAAAGAAAACGTGCTCAGAATGAGTTGAAATAACAAAAAACAATATGAATACTATTCATGACATGTAAGAGGAGATGACACATCAATCGGACATGCGGTGTGCACGATACGACTGAATATGTTGTTTTGAACTGTTCGACGCGCTCTAAAATGGCGCATTGGGTGGTAAAAACCAGCCGAACAACCTCAAAATGGCATTAAATCATACAAAAATTACTGTGGTGTGAATTATGAAATGTCCAGGTAGAGGGAACATTAATCGAAGGTGTCTTTTGATTGTGGGGACTGGAAATGCATTTCTGGAGTCATAAAACACCAAAACGACGTGTAACAGTTGAATTCAAAGAAAACGTTCTCATAATGACTTGAAATCGCGTGAAAACAGTAGGTATACTATTCATGACATGTAGAAGGAGACGATTCATCAATCAGACATGCGGTGTGCACGGTACGACCGAATATGTTGTTTTGAGAAGTTTGGCGCACATTAAAAGGATGTGTTGGGTGTTCAATACCATCTAAACGACCACCGAATGCCATGAAATCATACGACAAAAATCATGGTGTGAATTTGGAAATTTTCGGGTAGAAGGTACGTCAATCAGTGTTGTCTTTTGACCACAGTGACCAGAAATGTATTTTCGGAGTCACAAAACACCAAAACGATGTGTAACGGTTAAATTCAATGAAAATGTTCTTTGAATGACTTTAAATCACATGAAAACAATAGAAATACTATTCTCGACATGTAGGAGGATAATTCACGTCAATCAGATGTGCGGTATGCACGGTATGACCGAAGATGTTGTTTTTAACAGTTTCACTCTCTCTTAAAGGGTGCGTTGGGTCGTTAAAACCAGTAGAAAAACCTCGAGAATGCCATGAAATCATATGAAAACAACCATGGTGTGAATTTTGAAATGGTTGGCCAGACGGCACATCAATATCAGGTGTAGTTTTACTACTATTACTGGAAACGCATTTTCGGAGTCATAAAATGCCAAAACGATGTGTAACTATCGAATTCAAATCAAATGTTCTCAGAATGACTTGAAATCACACGAAAAAAATATGAATACAATTAATGACATTTAATAGGAGACGTCACATCAATCAGACGTGTGGTGTGCACGTTACGACAGAATATATTGTTTTGAACAGTTCAGCATGCTCTAAAGGGGCGCGTTGGGTGGTCAAAACCAGTCGAACGACCTCGGAATTCAATGAAATCTTACGACAACAACCGTGGTGTGAATTGTGAAATGGATATGTAGAAGGCACGTCAATCAATGGTTTTGTTTGACTGCGGTGATCGGAAAAGAATTTCTGGAGTCATAAAACACCAAAACAATGTGTAACGATCGAATTCAGAGAAAATGTGCTCATAATGACATGAAATCGCACGAAGATAATAAGAATACTATTCTTAACATTAATGAGGAGACGACACGTCAATCGTACGTGCGGTGTGTGCGGTACGATTGAATATGTTGTTTTGAATAGTTTGACGTGCTTTAAAAGGGATCGTTGGGTGGTCAAAACCAGCCAAACGACCTATTAATGCCATGAAATCGTTCGATAACAACCGTGGTCTGAATTGTGAAATGGTCGGGTAGACGACACATCAATCGGACGTGCCGCGTGCACTGTATGACCGAATATTTTTTTTAACAGTTCATCACGCTCTTAAAGGGCGCGTTGGGTGGTCAAAACCACATGAACGACCTTAGAATGCCATGAAATCATATGAAAACAACTGTGGAATTAATTGTGAAATGTTCGGGTAGACGGGACATCAATCGGAGGTGTAATTTAACCGCGGTGACCAGAATCACATTTTTAGCTTCATAAAACACCAAAACGACGTTTAACAGTAGAATTCACATAAAAAATTCTCAAAATGACTTGAAATCACATGAAAGAAATAGAAATATTATTTGTGACATGAAAGAGTAGACGAAAATTCAATATGATGTGTCGCATGTGCGGTACGATTGACATTTTTTTTAATAGTTCGGTGTGCTCCAAAAGGGCGCGTTAGGTGATCAAAACCAGTCGAACGACCTCGGAATTCCATGAAACCGTACGACAACAACTGTGGTCTGAATTGTGAAATAGTCGGGTAGACAACATGTCAATCAGATGTGTTTTTTGACCACGGTGACCGGAAACTCATTTCTAGTGTCATAAAACACCAAAACAACATGTAATAGTTGAATTCATAGCAAAAGTCCTCAGAATGACTTGAAATCTCTCGAACACAATTCAAATATAATTTGTGACATGTAGGAGCAGCTGACACGTCAATCGGACGTGTGGTGTGTGTGGTATGATAGAATATTTTTTTAACAGTTTCACGTGGTGTGCATGGAGTGAATTCCTTTTTAGACAACAAAACACTTCCACAAGATAAACCAAAGACTCCAAAACAAGAAAAAAAAATCCTAAAATGATAAAATTTATTAAATTGGGGGTTTAAAATTATTATAGCACCCATAATTTGATGTCATATTTAATTTTATAATATATATATACTAACTGAATAAATATGTCTAATTTACATTTGTTTTGTTTACTTTTTTTTGTATCTTATTGTAGGTTTATTGAAGAAGATTATTGAAATGGATTAGACCTATTTGGATCACTGGAGAACATCTGTTATTTATTATTTATGATGATCATGATGTCTATGCGTTTTGGAATTGATTTATATTTTGTTATGATTTTTACCTTGTTTTTTAGGATTTGGAACTGTGAATGTTTTTTTTTAAAAATCTCTAGCATAGAGAATGCCAATGGCGGTCACTATAGGTCACCTACTTAATAATATATCGAATGCCAATGGTGGTTGCTATAGCTCAGTCGAGAATCGGAACTGTGGCTGCCACTGGTAGACGTTGTAGCTCAGTTGAGGATCAGGAGACCGACTACCAGTGGAGGTCGCTATTTCTCGACCAAGGAATAGGTCATCGAGTGCCTCCTGACCGCTTTAGGCCAGATTTTTGGCCTCCTTCAAGGACTGCCTTCGGTGGTCGCTATAGTTCTACGGCGATAGGCCTAAAGCGGCCACCGTTGGCGGTCGCTGAGCAGTCTCTATAAGCCATTAGTGACCACCAATGGTAGTCGCTAATGGATGAATTTTTAGTAGTGTTCCTGAGATACATGGGATTAAGGGAGAGTCATATGATAATTCTAGGATTTACAAATATTGGTCAAAAATTTCTTGATTCCTTCATTCAAAATAGATAATTCAAACCTAGATAGTAGTTCATTAACTTTAATTCTAGACATAAGCTCTTTTTAGTAATGCTGAAATATATGTCTTCTAGACCATTCAATGCAGTTATAGTATTAAATAATCGGGTTGCAGAAATTGTTGGAGAAGAAAAAAAGACTATGACTGGGAATGGAAAAATAGTCAAACATTATTTTGTAGGGAATCCAAAAGGCTTGGATACCATTTATGTTCATGAATAATGATTCTCACTGTAGTCTAACAGAAGGCTAGAAATTGAGTTCTTCATTAGATTCAACCTGTAGTCTTTATTTGTTTTACTTTTTATTGTTTTTATAAGAAAAAAATAATTCTTTCTTTGTATTTTGTTCAAATTCCATTGGATGCAAGTTCTTCATATTCCTATTCATTTTATATTAAGAAGGTTTTTACTAGTTTCAATAGTTGATAAAAATTCCCTTTTTTTCTCGAATCACAAGTAGCTGCTGGGTTGAGCCTCATTAGATAAAATTTAAATAGGGATGTTCGTTATTTTTATCTCTATATTCATTTCTACTCTTATTTATTTATATCTTGATGTATTAATATTATAGGAAACTATACTTCATTTTTATTTCTTACTAGAATTCTTTTAGATTCATTTCTTTTAAATTTAACATCCTTTTGAAGTTAAGTATAGGGTAATTAAATCCCTAGTTGTCTTCCTTTAAGTGATTATTCATATATGTTCTTATTTATGAATGGAGATTAACATAATGATTTTCTATTCTATTGAAAATATAATTGAATCAAATATTAAAACTTTCCCACACCCTTTTTCCAGTGTACTTCAATTTTCACATGCTACTTTTTGAACTTAATTGAAAAATTATAATCATCGGATTTAATAAAAATTATTGTGAATCTATTCAAAAATATTTATTATGTCCAACAATATTTTTTTGAATTTTACTCTAACCCTTGAACATATATCTTAATTGTTGAATTGAATAATCTATATTGAGATTTTAATATCAAATTTTATTCTCCAATTTTGAATTCATCTTTGGAGTCAATGTGGGGTTTTATTTGTTGGGGAGAGGGTCTTCATATTCTGAGCTAACCTGTTTTTTTAAGTAATCCCACAAAATTCTTATAAATTATTTTTAAAGAAATGGTCAAAATTTTCAAATTTATTTCAAAATATGAGGTTCTCTTGGCATAATTATACACTGAAATACAGGCATGATTAATGGGTAATAAAATTCTGGTTGTCGAGGGTTAATTTGAATCTGAATATTTTGAGCATGAATTATTACTGAGTGATGTTTTATATTGGTTTTACGAATATTATATTTAGGGAATAATAAATGGAGTGATATATGACATATTTTTGGGGAATTATAATTATATATTTTAGAAACGTGAAACATGAAAAAAAGCATAGGGGACTAATTTTTAATAAAAAAAAACAATCACATTACTAATCAAATTTAAATGGTAGTATTATAAGTCTTCAGAATCAGGAGTAAAATTTGAAAATGAGAACCCAAAATTAACATCCAAGACACTAGGCACTGAGTGTGTGTAATCCCTTTGTAATTTCAAAATAATTTCATTTTCATAGTGCCTTACAAATGTTACATGGATATGTAAAATATATAAAAAAACAAAAATAAAGTTCCCATTTTTCAAAAATGGTTTCATTAATGTAATGGGAGTTTTTATATCCATATAAATCTGGGTAAAAATGGCTTGAATGAAAATAATTTATTTTGTTTCAATAAATTGATTCATGAAAAATAATAATTTTAAACCTTCATTTTTGGAACTTAGGAGATAGTGATGGATGAAGGTGCCTTTATTTGGGATTGTAATTCCACTTTTATGTAACCTCCTATCACACATTGAATTAGAATTTATACTTGAATTGATGTAATTTATTAATTGTCTACATATATAAGACATGAAATCATTTGCAGTTAATTCTTATTTATTCTCTTGATATTCTTTAGGTATTTGAATTTATATAGGATTTATTATAAGCATTCCAATCGAAAAGCCTATCTCGCCGTTTTTATTCCTCTAATTTTAAAATACCTTGACATGCTTCATTTTGACCTGTATGTTTAAAAGACACAATTTTTTTTTAAAATGACAAGAAATCATGAAAATTATTGATGTCAATAAATGCTGAAGTGTGGTGGAATTTTTTTAAGGCCTTTAAATTTATTGATTTTACACATCTTTTATTTATGTTTTTAAAATTTAAATAATTATTTATGGTGTTATTGTTAAAAAATTCACGATTGTAATTTTCTGATGAATTTTTTTTAATAAATTTTTTTTATATTTAATTTTTTTTATTATCTTCTACAATGTCTACATTTTTTACTTATTTTACTATTTATTTTTTTCTATTTACTTATTAAATTTTAATTCTAATTGACCCTTTTAAATTTTATTATTTCTTTTAGTTAATAAATTTTTCAGTATATATATTTTTTTTATAACCATAAAATTTACAATATTTTTAATATTATTTATTTTATAATACTAATATTAATTAATTTTAATTTAAAATTAAAATATTTAATTTTATTTCAATAATTAATGTAAACCATTTGATTCTAATATTTTAATTTATTTTAATATTTGATTATCAAATTATTAAAATATCTAATTTATAATTTTAGTTATTTTTTTATTTTTATTTTTTTAAATTGTATGTTTTTAGTTTTGAATTTATTAATTAATCCACTGTTTTAAATTTATATTAATTCATATTTTAATTTGATTTTGTTTTATCAATTGAATTTTTTTTTCATTTTCATTTTCATTTTCTTTAATTCTTAATTGTTTTAATTATATGTAATTTTATTAACTCTTTGATTTTATTTTATTGTTTTCATCTTAGTCACTTCTATGCATCTAACTCACAGTTGGAAAGCCAATAGTGACTCCACATTTTTGAAAAACTAATGAGATCAGTCACCATTGGGAAGAACACAACGATGACTCCCTTCATCTACCCCACGATGAGTCCTCTTCTTGCCACCAGTAATTGAACCAAGAAATCCACCACTGTATCTCTCTTTACACTTCTTTCCCACTCACCACAGAACCATTTCTCACCTCTATCACTCTCTTCCACTGTTCTCCCTGTTGTTATCACTCTTACATACATCCACTTTGTGGCCACCGCCAGAAGGATAACCCAATAATGACTCAACACCTTCCACCACTACCACTTCCAATCCCGCTATTGTAGTGACCTTCAATCAAAAGAATAATAAACCCACCCCTTTGATTTGAAGAATCGAATTCTTCCCTGACACACTGATGACACATAACTCCACGTCGTCAGATTCGAAGCCACCATAAATCAACATTAAAGGAAGAAATTGAAGCCCGACCCCTATCTGATCTAATGAACCAGAATTCGGTACCAATCATCGACCATATCTAATATCAAACTCAGATATATCGTGAAATGAGAAAGTTGTAGGAAGGAGACATCATTCATGTACAACCTCTAAGAAGTACAAGCCAGGTCGCATCTATTGGATTCCTTTTTCTGGATGAGATCCTCTGAAAGCCACCTCCCATCACCATCATTCACTAGATAATTGGATGCTGTAACGCCGTAGATGATTGGTGTGATGGATGGAGTGCCAAATAGAAGTGCAAATTCCCTTGGATGGGGATGAGTTCCCCTCACGTGAAAGGGATTAGAAATAAAGAATAATCAAAAAAAATATATAATAATAATAATAATAAAATAATAAAATTAAAAACATATAAAAATAATAATATTATTATTATTAATCAATAAAATAATAAATTAAATAAAATAATGTTATTTATAATTTAATCAAATAAATAAAAATATCATAATAATTTACTTTTTATATAAAAATAATAATAATAATATCAAATAAAATAAATAATTATAAATTCTTTAATAAAATAACAACATTCAATAAACTAAAAATTTATAAAATTGTGTATCTATTTATAAAGTTATAAAAATTTAAACTTTCATTATGTCAAATAAATAAGTTAACTAATAATAATTAATTAAAGTTTTATATAAATAAAAGAAACATAATAATAATAAATTAATTAAAAATAATTAAACATAATATTATTTTAATGTATATATAATTATATTAATAATAAAAAATTGTGATAATTATTTATGTTAATATTTATAATAATATAATTTTCTAATAAAAATTATAGTTAATATATTCAGAATAATTTTAATTCTCAATTCTTGTATAATTAATTTAATTATATAATTTATTTTCTGATTAACACTTCAATTTCAATTTATTTACACTATTTTTATATGTGGGTATAATATGGAATTTTGTCCAGGTTTATCCCAACTGCAGGTAGTAGTTCGTTAGAAGTGTTTTTCTATATTAACAAGGAATATAAAAGAAAACAGCCACATCTGCTGGGATTTGGAAAAGATGAAGTAAAATCAGGTTTTCTATTTGTGAACAACATGGAGATAATGGAGAACCAATATTAGATTCATTCACATCAGGAAGGGGGGATTCATTCCATCAATCATTGTGAATTGGGACTATATAAGATGGAGAGAGACAAAGACTGGATGTTGATGTATATTAAAGGCAGAGAGATAGAGAGTGACATCATTGCTATTTGAAATCAATTCAAAGGGAGACATATTATTCCAAATCTTTCATTTATCTTGGTTAATTTGTAATTTAATTGTTAAAGATTTTTTTCATTATGATCTTGGGCTAAAAATTTATGCTTAGATATTTATAATTATTCAGGAAATTATCTATTATTTTTCACATATTGTTTTTCAATGAATTCATATTTATTAGCACAATCAATTTAAAATTCATTAATATAATTTTCTGCTTTCTCTTTCAGACTTAAAAACATCAAGATGAATAATCAATATTTATGTTTAATTCCTTTCTTTATTCATAAATTCAAAAACTTTGGAATATTATGGAGAGTTTTATTCCATTAAAACTCTTTTCTAATTTCATCACAATTTGATTATTCTTGGAGTGGTGAACTCGAAGAAATAATATTTTTTTGATGAATTTCCTAGAGATGGAGATTAATAAATCTTTTACCAAGGAGCATTAAAATTAAATTTATGTAAATAGAATATTAATTTCAACAAGTAGTGTTAAAATTCACAAGTATCTCTCTTGATCAATTTTTACATAGTTTAAGTTCATATTGTTTTGGACACTATTTCCCTTGCTTCATCATAGTTCCAATTACAACCATGTTCTTTAACAAATAACTGTCTCATCATTAATTATTCAAAAAAATATAATAAGAGTTAAAATTAAATGTAGTCCACTGTTTATAGAAGACTTGTTTTTAAAGTTTGGTTGCACTCTCATTTAATATCCCTCCATTGGGTTCAACCCTAGGAACTATTCTACAATAATAAGTAGGTGTTTTATAAATAATTAAAATATGGATCATTTTAATGAATAATGTTTCATGTAACTGAGACATTCTATTATTTAAAGTAAACACATCAAATTCCACTAAATGTATTGTTTAAAAAATGGTAATTTTTTCCAAATTATTTCACAATCTGAGTTTCTTTAGGATTTATTCTGCAAATATATTCATTCCTACCTAATGGATTATAACTTACTATTTGAATGATATTTTTTAGGATGAATAATTGATGAGTGAGGATGCTTATTAATTTTATGAATATTCTATTTAGGAACTAAGTATGAGAGTGATATAGGATAGATTTTTGTGAACGTATGATCATAACTTTAGGAAACTATAAACATGGACATGAACCTAGTTGACTCCTTTTTATTTTAAAAATTAATAAAAATCACTTTAGGGAGACACCTTAAATGGTAATATTATATATTTATCTAATCGAGAGGAAAATGGAGAAATGGGAACCCACAGAGAACATTTGAGACACTAGGTATAGTGTGTGTGTAAAACCTATATACATTTCAAATAAGTACATCTACAGAGTGCATTTCATAAGTTACACGACTAAGTAAAATTCAAAAATAATGAAAAATTAAAATAATAATAAAGTTCCTTATTGGTAAAAATGATTTCATTAATGTGAATTAAATTTTGAACACCATATAAAGAAGGGATCAATTGACTTCTTTGAATGTAATATAAGCTATATCAATAATGTTATTCATAAAAATTGATTTAAACCATGATTTTTGGAACCTAGAAGAATGTGATGGTTGAAGTTATCTGTTGTTATGATTTTTAATTCAACATTTTTGAAACCTGATATCACTCTTTGTATTAGAACATAGACTGGAATTGAAGTATTTCAATTGGTGGCTTCATATAAGAGGCATGAAATCCTCGAGAGTTAATGATTATTTACACCTTTGATCACATAGTAGGTTTTTTAATATAGAAATGAATACATTTTAATAATTCTTTTGAAAAGAATGAATTTCTTTTTATATTTCTCTATGTTTTTTAAATAACTTCGCATGATTCATTGTGAGCCGAATATTTAATAAAAATTTTTCTTTTTCAAAAATATATAATGCATTTAATTTATTGAGGAAAATTAATTCTTATGTTTGGAGGAATCTTATTTGGCCTTTAATTCACTTGATTTTCCACATCATTTTATTAAGTTATTAATCATTTAATTAATTATTTATGCCTTTTAGATTAATTAATATTACTTTAATAATTTAGTAGTCAAAATAATTTTTTTATAATTTTTTATTGTTTAATTCTATTTTATTTCACCTAAATTATTATTTCTAGTTATTTATATTTCCTTTATATTTTAATTCAAATTATAATTTTATAGAACTTTTATGTTTGCAATTTAAAAATTTTCTTTTTATTTTTTTTATATAATTTTCCAATATTCTATTTAAACATTAATTCAAATTGAGTTTGGTATTAATTATATTGAACTTTAATTAATCTATTTTAATATTTAGCATAATCTCAAAACATAAATTAAAATTTTAAATTTAATCTTTTAATTCAATATATACATCGAGTTTGAAATTATTTAATTGCTCTACATTAATATTTTAGATTTTAGATTTTAATTTAAGTTTAGTTTTTTCTTTTCAGTATTATATTATTGAATTATTTCTTTATTGAATTATTTTAGACTTTTAATTATTCAATTTTTTATTTTAGATTCATTTATTTAATTATTTACTTTATTTATTAAATTTAAATTTATTTATTTTTTTATTATTATAATTTTATTTATTATCTGTTTTATTGATAACTTTTATTTTATTTTTTTAGTTTCCAACATTGGATTAGTCACATATTTTCCAAAAATCATCTCCACTGTTCTGACCCATCGACAGCAAAATGACACACCACTGTCATTTCTTTTACAAAATTTCTTTAACCCCCCATTGGGAATAACCCAATGGTGAGTCCCTCACTCACTCCCAATGTTTCCAACGATGACACCTATAGTCACTATTGTTTTCCCTGAATCAACACCGATCCTTCTCAACACAACACCAAATCTTTTATCTATGCTAGAAAACTGACTCAACGTCAACCAAGCCACCCACTGTTGAGATCTTAACACACTTTTGGTCCAACGACCTTCCGCCATTGTAGCAGTCGATCCACGTTCATCACAAAACTAAAACAGATAAAACCTCAACTGTAGGATCAATCTTCCACCAAATTTTATCCACGACCAGAAACCATCACTTCCTCATATCTGTAAATCCCCATTTGTAGAAGTCACTATTTACCATGAATTGAACCCTTGCTGGATCTCAATATGTTATGACCAATAGTATTCTACCCCACCATCAATAGTAACCTACCACGAGCTTCATAAACAAAACTCACTGCAACAACACCCACCACCGAATACTAGATTCAAAATGACTCACTGTCAACCAAAAAATGCCAGCATCATCCGAAGCCTCATTTTTTCCATCTGAGTTTCACCACCACCCCCTTGAACATATATGAATAATCAAAATCGATTTCTCCCCATCAACTATTGTAGAACCACATTCCACCAGTTGAAACCCTGTCCAATTAAAACTATGAACCATGGAACCCCAACCTATAGAAAATGACGGATACCTTATAGATGTACCATATCTTCATATGATGAATCTTCCAAACCCATCATTCTGGGAGGAAGGCATGTCCACCAACCCATTTGGAGAAATCCTGGGGGTTGTATTATGTCTTCTTGTACAGATTGCGTAGACCTTTTGATCTACATGGGCTCTTTAGTGGGGGTGATTCATAGAAAGGTAAACATTTCCCATGTCAAGGAAGATGCTGAGAAAATCTCAAAATGACTTAAATTGGGAAAGCATTCAATCATTATCAGATTTATCTGACCTAATATTTCAAATCCATAGAAGATGGAATATTTGGTTACATGACTCTCATTGGTGTGGGTAATTGGTAAACTAGGGGGTTGTATGATGTCGTCTACTGTGCATTGCTTCCCCTTTTATTCTACAAGGACTCTGCAGTTAGGGTGATTCACAGGAAGGGAAACATTACACATGTCAAAGAAGTTTCTAATATAGTCTCAGAACCCCTAATATTAGGAAAGCATTAAATGCTTATAATGGTTATCTTACCAAAGGGTTCAAAGCCATGGAATATGAAAGATTTGGTTGTCAGACTCTCATTGTTATGGGTAATTGGTGATTGGAGATGTGTCTCTATGGGTGGATTATTTATCTACCATCCTCATTCGCATAGAGGATTTGAATCTCCAAGAATGGGGTCTTAGACCAGCCACTCTCAAAGAAATAATCATGCATCTTTAAGAGTGGGACAAGAATTTCAATCATTTGGAGGTACGTAATTCATCTATCCAATTGTGGTTCAAAATATTTGGAATTAATTGGTTACTATAAAACCCTAATATTCTTTATGATATTTTGTTATCCATTGGTGTCCTGATTAATCTTGATAATGAAATGGAGCTACTTATCTATAGACATTATCTCTGGTTTTTGGTTGAGGATTACATTGTTTCAACCCAAATTGATAAGGTCTTTCTTTCTACTCAAACTTATAGTTGAGTATGAAAAATTTCCAATGTTATGTAATGAATGAAGAGTTATTGGGAAAGATGTATCATCTTCTAATTGGTCCAAGACCTATGTTTTTGTGAAGCTCTTGGTCATGGTGAAAGAAACTGCTTCAAAAAAGCAAGAAAGCCTGTAACAGGATGTTGGGTGCAGGTTGCTCCATCTATGGATGCACCTATGTGTGTGTGTGTCTAGATGAACCTATGGGTGTTGTCAAGGGATTTTTTGCAATGCCGATGGGTTATATTTCATTGAAAAAGGAGGGTGCTGAACCTAGATCTGACAAGAATGTTGTTGAAAAAAAAGAATATTCCAAGTATTGGGTGAAAATTGTTGAGGATGAAGATGATGATGTTGTTGGAATGTCTTAAGTCTCTGGAAATACCCCCAAAGATATGGTCCATATATCTTCCCATAAAATGGAGGGGGTCTCTCTAATGCAGACACCTGTTGAGAAATCAGGACTAATTCTCCCTATTTCAATAGGTATAAGAGAGTAGAAGCATGCTGATGCTACTGTTGATTCTGATGAGTTAGAGAATTTTGAAATGGTTATCCAATATGAAGTGTATAGGTAATTGATTTAGGAATAATCGTTGACATCCTCTATCCTGAAGGGTAAAATGAAGATGGTGTTGGCCTCTCGTGATAAGCTGATTCCTTTGAGTATGGATCTTGGGAAGACACATGAAGATGATTTAGGAGGGGCTTGGCAGCATGCTAAAACTTGGAAATGGGGTCTTCAATCAAAAACTCGCAGTTGAGGACATGGTCATGATTATTGGGCTAGTGTTTTGGAGGGTGTGGTCAGTCCACTAGGGCTTCATCCAAAGATCTTACTCTTAAGCAAAAAAAGCTCATGGAGAAACACATTGTGCTCTTCAAGTAACAAAAGGCAGAATATGAGTGGGATATTGCTGATGATGCTGATGAGTCTTTCCATGAACATGGGGATGACACCAATCCATATGATCTCTAGTGTTTTTTCTTTGGTGGAGGGTAGAAATTCTTGTTTGTCCCCATACTCTCCTTTGTTGTTGTACTTTTATTATCTAATAAACATTTAGGCCCGAATTCATTCGGTGCTTGAAATTTTTGGGAATATAACCATAATAAAAATGATAATAAATAAACATAACAAATTATCTAATTAAAATTAAATTAATAATAAAATTAAATAAAATAAAAAATTATAAATGTTTTAACATAAAGTAATAATAACATTTAAGAAATATTTAAAAAATATTTAAATTTGTTATCTTTTTCTGAAGATTTAAAAACATTAACAATAATCATAATTATATAATTTAATTAATAATAATTACTAATAAAATATTTAATTAAAATAAAAGAATTAAAATAATCATTTTATATAATTGTTATCAATTTGATATTAACTATAATTACAATTAATTATAAATCAAAAAAATTAATTAACATATTAGTTTAATATCTACATAAATATAATAATTGTAATAATAATTAATTAAATAAATAATTACATATAAAAGTAAAAATTTTATAATAATGTTCCATAATGTTTTAATTATTTTTTTTGCTGAGCATAATCCAGTATGAATGGCATCAATGTTCTTTTCACCAAACATCGGGTAGTTAGTTAGAAGGGTAATATTAACTTATCAAGGATGAAAAATAATGAAGTCATGTGTTCAGTGACTAAGAAGATGAAATGAAGTCATTGATTTCCACTAGTGACCAATAGATTTCAAAATAGATGACCTTAAAATTGAGGGCAGATAACATATTTGAATATTCACATATCACTTTCTTGGAGACACAGAGAGAAGGAGAAGAACGATAGACCAAGGAAGACCAAAGTTTAGTAGAAGTATAGTGTTGGAGAGGGATATTTCATTCACCATTTTTTTCAATTTCTTGAGTCTATAATTGAAATGTTTCCAATTTATTTTTTCAATATGATCATTTTATAAGATTTCTTTTTTTTGGGGTTTTTTAATTCTATTGGTTAATTATTTTTTTTCTTCGTATAATTTTTACAATGAATTCAAAATTGATCAGTGAGGTAAATTTAATATTCATTAACGAATATTCAGTTTATTAACTAAAAATGAGAATGATAAAAGATTAATTTATTTTTCAATTATAATCATAACATTAAGAAACGTGAACCACAAAAATGAATATTTGGGACCAATTTTTATTTAAAAATAAAAAATAACCATCTTATGGAGAAAATATTAATGTTAGTCATGTAATTAATTTGAGACCAGAGTAAAATGGGAAAATGAGAACCCATAGTGAACATCTCACACGTTAGTCACTGAGTGTGTGTGTAAGGCCTATATAAATTTCTAATAAGTGTGCATTAGGTTTCAAACATAAAAAATTCAAGGTCAATTAGTGATATTTTTCTTGAATCCCTTTCTTCAATAATAAATTCCAAAACATTTTAATATTATATTGAGTTTTATTCCATTAAAACCATTATCAACTTTCATCGTAGTTTGGTGATTCTTTGAGTGGTGAACTCCAAGAAATAATCTAATGTGTGATTAATTTCCTAGGGAGGGAGATTAATCAATATTATTCCAAGGTGTGTTATAATTAAATTTTTGTGAAGATAATATAAATTTTTACTAATACTGTTATAATTCTTGAGAATCTTCCTTGATTAGTTTTTAATTTGTTTCAGTTCCCATTTTTTCATACAATTTTTTCCTTGCATCATCATAGTTCTAGTGACAAACTAAATCTTTAACAAATAACTATCTCATCATTACTACATCCGACAAAATATAAAAAAGAAAAAAATAACATTATTCCACTATTTATAGTGGACTTGTTTTTAAAATTTTGATTCACTCTCAGTTAATAGACTGCCCTAGGGTTAGAACCTATGAACTGTTATACATTATTAAGTAGGAATTTGAGAAATAATTAAACATTGGTTTGTTTCCATAATGAACGTGTGAATAAATAGAAATATAAATTTGATAAAGGATATAGGATAAAAAACCACACACATATGTTTTTAAATGGCTCAACATCAATGTGAGAACCTACACCATGCTATATCTAGTTGTTATTCCTGGATATGGATTTTCTATCAATATATTTTTAACCATACATGTTTTTGGGTAAATTATTATCATGATCCCAATTCAACTTATCAATACAAATCCACCAAAACAAAAACATTCATTTACATAATTTCAATAAGATTAAAATTACATATCAAAAAATAATCTCAAAATCCCCTGAACAAAAAGTTTTATGTATATAAGGACCAATAACATTAGAGGATTATTTTAAAATACTTATGAAATTTTTTCTAAAATTGAAACATTACTGAATCCCTTCTATAAATTCTAAAATTCATACCTATCTTCATAACCTGGGGAAAGGAAAACATAAGAAATGGGTGAGCTCAAACACCCAGAAATAGAAAACATATTAACATGTCATCAATGGTTAGATCATAATCATATGATAAAAAATGGTTAGGGGAGAAATTTATTCTGGAAAGAACATAGAAAAATATTTTTTATCCATAATAAATTATCGAAAGATTTGTAATATAAAATAAAAATATATATACCATGGAAAAAGTGTGTGGAATCATGAGACATTAATCATGAGTAAAGGATCCAAATCACAAGCATTAATAAGTATGACTTTTCCTTGAATCATTGTATATAATAGAATTATTCCATAAACATAATCATAGAAAATATTTTAAAACACCATGTCTGTAAGGACCCATCCCCAATAGGCGAAGCTAATGCCTTATTTTATTACATTGGCATATAAACAAGGAAAATGAAACCCAAAGGATAGATTAGTTTATTATTATTTGAAACAAGATACATACATAAGTTCAAATTTACATATTGCTAGGAAATCAAGAGTAAAATATTCTATTAGAAACATCCAAACCTCCTAGATTATTCTTTTAAGTCACTCACAATTTACTTATTCGTGTCCCGGGAAAATGAAACATAAGAAAGGGGTGATATAAAATGCTCAGTAAAGGTAACAAATATAGTGGAAGATATCATAAACATAAGACATGGTGAATAATTGAAAATACATGCCTTTAAAAATAATAAACATGAACACATTACGGCAAGAATATGAGCTGAGTAAATAATTCCATAATGAAACATAATCATGGGTATTCTAATAGTCGAATAACCACATGAACTTTCATTTACTAGCTTTATAATGAGGTAAGTGCATATGTCAAACATTCTAAAACATTTTTTCATGGCTTGGTCCAAGATGTATAAAAATGATTAAGGCCTCATCAAAAAACATATATCACATTGGGAAAGGCCTCAGCCAATTCCACATCTATTTGTGTCATGAAACATACTGATGCATCGAGGGTATATAGTGGGCCCCACCTATTAATTAAATATTTCCAATGAATTCATCATATGGGTGGGGATAAACGTAAACAACATATAAATTCATATTGAAACTATCATATGAAATGTCAGTAACTTTCCCCGATCATTGAACATAAACACTCACCATTTCGAGTAATATGGTGAATGTTTTGAAGAAATAAAATAAAAAATAAAGCTAGTCATAAACCATCCAATTAAATATGGTAGATGAAATCATAATTTAATAATCCCAATAATATAGAAGAATCAACCAGAGTGTGGAATCAGACGAAAATACTCTTAAAAATCATTAAGAAATTCTAGATAAAAATACTCTTTTATTTTGAAAACAAGAGTTAATTGGGAAATATATATTTATAAAACCAGAAGTGAAGTAAGATAATATATTAATAATAAAATGACTGATTTTATAAATATAATGGCTTCAAAAAACATGTTATAGAGATCCCTTTAAAATAGGTAAAAATTTGAGATATTCCACTTAATCGAGCATGTATTTTGGAAACAATTTTGAATGTTTCTTTTAAAATGTGTAAGAATCCATAAAATAGGGAAGGATTAAGGTTGGTGTAAAAATATATAATACTCACATATAATTTATTAGGAGTATATAATAATACATAATAATTTCATTAATGTAATTAGACAATAAATTTAACCCGAATGAACATTGAAGTTCGGGTGAAAAACCCTTACCTTAAGTCTGAATGTGTTCTGCTCTTGATCTTATGTTCCTGGAATATAAAATTAGACTTTTTAATAACTTATTTCAGAACCTAGTAGACATTTATTTAGATTATAATAATTCCATTTACTTCATTTATGTTCTTATTTATAAGTTATAATATTGAATTTCATCATTCCAGAGTGTTTGTTTTCATGATTTTCATAATCGATTGACTTGTTTTTAAGTAATGGAATTCATTTGTAATGGTGGCAAATATCTATAATGGAAATTAAATATTATTTATGAACATCCATAATTTTTAATGGTCATTTATATCATTGCTTTTGACTTAAAGATGATGAATCATTAGATGATAACCACTTTGAATATTTTGTGGTATGAAGATTATTATGAACTAGTTTATTTAATATAATTTAATATTATGCACATATAATGGTTCCTGAATATTAATTTTTTATAATACATATATTATAGTTTGTTTCAACCATCTAAATGGTATCATGACCCAAATTGAAGGAGAAAATGAAGAACGAATCTTCGTCGACCATGAAGGATATAAATTGGAACATCATTGACGTTGATTTCATTTATAAAAATAAAAGGGAGTAAGAATATAGATTATGGTTCTTACATTAACATGATATAATTCTCGTCTATAGATGATACTGGATTTATCATGGTCATTTTGATAGAGGAGGTTAGAAGAGAAAAAAATTAAAAGAGACAAACTTTAAAATAAAAGAAAAGTTGAGAGATTCCTTATGAAAATTTGCCAGCCTAACAACATTGCTTAAAAATACATAAAATTAATTTATAATAGAAAAAGGGTATCTCATAATATTTAAATAAAATGGATAGTAACATGAATTCATAATATCAACCCCATCATATGAGAATGGAAATTTAAAGAGATAACCTAAAAGAACTGTCCACTAAAAGAGGAGGGTGAATGATTCCCGTATCATGTAGAGTAACTCCTATAACATGATGGTTGGGACATTGGGGGATTAAGAAAGTTTTGGGAGGACTCCTCGGGTGGTAAATTCACCAGGTCATATAGTAAGATGTATTTGGAATGAGAAAAAACTAATGGATGAGTGGTTATTTATAGAAAAAGAGTGACAATTGTTTATTAATTTAAAAAGACACCTCTTTAGTGGTTTTGTAAAACCATGGGCTTTCCGAGGGTATTTTCCAATGGTATTAGCCACTCGGAACACCTAATATCTTATTTTACTGTACAAAAGTCAACAAGCCCATTTATTTTAATTATTTTGTCATTATGATGTCATTAAATTATTGAAAACTCTAAACTGTATTTTTACTATTCATGAAAAATTCAAGTATTTTAGAAAAATCCCAAAAATTTACAACTACTATTTTTAGACATGTAGAATTCAAAATATGAACTCCAATTTTCAAAAATAATTTTATAAATATTCTTAATTTAATTTTTAAATAAAATCATAGTTAATACGAAAAATAACAATTTTAAAGGTATAATTAGTTTTATATCACATTGAAAGTTTAATTAAGATCTCACTAACTTATTAACTTAAGAAAATAAATCAATGTCATTATTTTATATCCCTAAGGGTCATATTAATATTCATATTACTATTCATAACGGTATGTTACTACTCACCAAAAATCATGTTTGTTCTCTTCGACTCCTAATTACTTACTGCCCACAACTCTAGATGACTGTTTTTTTAAATTCAAAACATAGAAGAGGAATAGTTGTGTTTAATGGATAGATTATAAAATTAATTAAATATTTATTTTCAAAAACCTGGGGGTGTTACATTATCCCCTCACAAAAATTTCATCCTTGAAATTAACAAAATTTTACCTAAAAATATTTGGGTATGTCTTCATCATAAGTCCCTCAGGCTCCCAGGATACTTCCTCTGTCTTTTGGTTCATCCTAAGAACCTTTACCAAACTATTCATCTGATTTGTCAATACTAGTTTCTGGTATCAAGAATCATGATAGTCTCTTCACAATAAGGCAAATCGGTCTCAAGTTCAACTTCTTCATAAGTGATTACATGTGTTGGGTCTGGCATGTATTTCCTTAACATTGATACGTGGAACACATTGTGAACTTTGGAGAGACTTATAGGAACTTCTCAATGGTAAGATACAGCTCCAATTCAATCCATAATTTCAAATTTCGGGTGTACTTGGGACTTAATTTTCCCTTTATAGTGAATCTTATAATATCCATCCATAGAGATACCATTAAGAAAACATGATCTCCTTCATTAAATTAAAAATGCTTTCTTCAGTTACCATCACAACTATTTTGCCTAATTTTCATTGTTTTGATATGGGTTTGGATAATCTCCACCATTTCTATCATTTCCTCAACATGTTCTGGGCCAACAAGCTTTCTTTCACCAACAGGATCCTAGTAAGTAGGTGTATGACACATCTTTCCATAAAATTCTTCATATGGTTCCATCTGAATACTTGAATGTAAGCTTTTATTATAGGAAATTCTAAGAGTGGTAAATAATGATTTCAAATGAATGGAAAGTCAATTAAAAAAGACTTAAATATGTTTTCAAAAGTTGGAATATTCTGTTATGATTATCTATCAGTTTCTGGGTGGTAGGCAGTTCTCAAATGAATATCAGTATCTAGGTACTTCTATAGACTCTTCTAGAATTGTGATGTAAAATGGGGATCAAAATCAGAAACAATTGATAAGGGTACACCATGAATTCATTCCGCCTCATTAATATATAGTCTTTATAAATGTTAAAGTGTTAAATATTCTCTTATAGCAAGAAAATGTTCTTATTTTGTAAGACGATCAACAATGACCCATATCGCATCATTATTTCTTGGAGTATTTCATAGCCCCATAACAAAGACCATCATAATATCATCCCATTTTCACAGAGGTATAGTAAGGGGTTTCATGACTCCTCCAGGACGTTGTCATCCATCCTTCCCTTGTTGACAAAAAAAACATCTCGACACATAATCAACAATCTCTCTCTTCATGTTTTCCCACCCAAAATGATCCTTTAAGTCTCTATGCATCTTTGTGTTACCGGGTTGTATAGAGAAATTAGTGCTATGAGCATCATCCAATAGTTCCTTCTTTAGCTCAGGAATAGAGGGAACATAAATCCTCTTTCCAAAATTCATAATTTCACCTTCATATACAAAGTTGATAAACTTCCCATCATTTAGAGCATTAATTTTATTTTTAAACTCTTCATCATCAGCCAGATAACTTTTTATAATTTTCAGTAAAGAAAGTTGGTAAACCATTTGAAAAATTAGTGATGTGTTACCTTTCTTTATAATTCCCAAATCCATTTTTACTATATCCATGAACAGAGGATCCCTATCAACTCTCATCTTGTTAATAACATTGTGGTCCTTTCAACACATAGAATCTGCCACCTTATTTTTCTTCCCCAGGTGGAAGTGCATTGTGAAATCATAATCTTTGAGTAGCTGAATCCATCTCCCTTGTCTCTTGTTGTGTTCTTTCTATGAGAATATATATTTCAAACTCTTATGATCTGTATATATCTCACATTTTACACCATAGATGTAATGTCTCCAAATATTTAGAGAAACTATTACCATAGCTAACTCATGATCATGAGTTGGACGGTTTTGTTCATGAATTTTAAGATTCCTAGATTTATATCCAATCACTCTATCTTTATCCATAAAGACACAACCAATTCATTTCATCGATACATCTTTATAGATAAAAAACCCATCATTCCACGATGGTAGGGTTAGGATATGATCATTCACTAACCTCTTATTCAATTCTTCAAAAAATTATTGACATTCCTTTTTCTATATGAACATAACCCCTTTTCATGTGATCTTGGTCAATGGGTTAGCTAAATGGGAAATTTTATGAATAAAACACCAATAATAATATACTAAAACAATGAGAATATTTACCTCATTTATGTTCATTGGAGTATGCCATTCTTTTACAGCCTTTGTATTTCCAGTATATATAGATATTCCATTCATAGAGACAATGTAGCCCAGAAAAGATACTGATTGAAGCCAAAAATCACTCTTTCTAAACATCACATATAATTAATTTCTTCTAAGAGTCTTCATAATAGTGCGCAAGTAATTTTCATGATCTTCATTACTTTTAGAGTATACCAAGATATCATCAATAAACATCACTAAAAATTCATCATGATTTTCCTTGAAAACTCTATTCATTATATCCATGAAAATAGATGGTGCATTAGTTAGTGAAAAATGCATTACTCTAAACTCGTAATGCCCAAACCTAGTTCAGAACACTCTTTTTGGAATGTCTTCCTTCCTCAAAAGTAACTAATGATATCAAGATCGAATATCAACCTTCGAAAAATATTAGGCACCATGAAGTTTAACAAATAAATCATCAATTTGTGGCAGAGGATACTTATTCATTATTGTAATATCATTGATTTACCTGTTATTAATACACAACCTCATAGACCTATCATTCTTATTAACGAAAATAATAGGGTCTCACCACAAAGAAACACTAGGGAGAATAAATCATTTATCACTCAATTCTGCTAGTTGTTTCATTAGTTCTACTAATTCCCCAGTGGTCATTCTATAAGGGGTATTTGATATGGGTCTTGAACAAAGAATTAAGTCAATGGAAAAATCAATTTCCCTCTCTATAGGATGTCTAGGTAAATCCTTTGGAAAGACATCAACATATTTTTGCACTACATACACATCTTAAATTTGAAGATTTACTTCCTCTCCCATGGATATTGGGTTCTCTTCTTATCCAATAATTGAATTTAATATATCTACTAGATTTGATCTCGATTAGATTCAGATGGTGATGTTTCTACCCAAAAGATAATGGATTCCACACAATTATCAAAAAATATAGCTTCTTTCTTCTTGCAATATATCTTCACATCATAATTTGACAACCAATTCATACCAAGAATTATATAAAATTCAGTGATTTGTTAGATGAAAAGTTCATCAAATAAAGCATGTTTATGTGTCATGAGGGGGACTAATTGTCATGCCTTTGTTTCAATGATACATCCATTAGGGGTTTTGATTGATAACACCTTTATTAAATCAAATTGGAAATATCTAATTTTTCTGGAAAACTGGGAAGATATTAATTAATGCGATGATCCATAATCAAATAATGCATTTACTAAGTTTGATGAAATGATTAATGTACTTCTCACCATATCATTAGGAACTTCAATATTAGAATTTGTTATCATATAAGCTTGTCCCTACTCCCCTGGACTTTTCTGTGGCATATTTCCTTGATGCTTTGGATAATCATTAGCATAGTGTCCCGTCTACCAACAACTACAATATTTAACAGTATTATCTTATTGATTCCCCTTACAATCACCAAAAATATGGCCTTTCTATCCATATTTGTAGCATAATATTTTTCCTATTATGAACACACCAAGGTGTTTCCTTCCACAATTATCACATTGTGGAAACTCAAATCATCCCTTCTTCCTTGTTTTATTATTTCCTTTCCCAAAGTTTTCAACTTCCCTCTTCTTCTCTTGTTTCCCCTTAAAGTCATAAGACTTGGATAATTCATTTTCTATATTGATAGAACATGAATCTATATCTTCATATGATGAGAAACTCTAGGTGTCTAGAGCCCTTCGGAGGAATGGTTTCAATATGTCAAAGAATCAATCAATTTTTCCCCTTGGATTTTATATGTAGTCCACAACATGCCTTTCCATCCTTGTGAAGTTAGCTTCATACATTGAAACATTATCATCTTTCTTTTACTTCACATTCAAAAACATCCTTTCAATATCCGCTCTCTATTTATGAGGAAAATACTTATCTAAGAATATATTCTTAATGTCCCTCCATTCTATCTCTTATATCCTTTCCTCCTCCTATGAGTTTTAGATTAATGACCACTACTATTCTGCATCACCTGATAGATGATAAATTCCCATGATGACCTTCTATCTTTCATTACATCCGAAAGAGAGAAATATCTTCTCTATGGAACTTACCAACTACTCTACTACAAATGGTTCTATAGTCGCATTTAATGATGGCGGTTGTTGTCACATAATGTTATCTAACATAGCTCCACCACGTGGTGGATCTGGATGCTCCATATGGGTAATGTTATTATTCATAACCTGAGTAAGTTGTCCCAATATATTTATAAGTTGATCCGCACCAGTCACAAAACCAGATCTAACATCATTATCTTGCATCAGAGGGAAATCCCTATAGGGGACATTCATGTTCGTACAGTTTCCATTCCTTTTAATAGGTTACACTTTTAAATAATGGTATACACTAGATTAGGGTATGAATCATAATTTATAATCTCAATGTATAAAAATTCATATCATAAATCTAATTTCTACGCATAGCTAATTTATTAATCATTAACATATTATCTTTAAAGAGAAATTTAAATTTTAATAATTCATAATGGCTTATCAAAAATGTGAATTATCCTAAGCATATCCCACAGGAATATAATAACCAAGAGTGCAGCAAGTCCGGTTGTCATGTACCAAGATACACCAGGTCATGCCCGAAACTCGTTGTCGGAGCTTTCACTCCTAGGTACATCTCTGCCAGAGTTTCCTCTACCTTCTCGTATCATGACATGGATTTATTTCTTGAATTATCCACAAAATCTATTACTTACCAAAATATCAAGATGTTGTTGTATGTTTATCCTCAAAGATTTTCTTAGGGAGTCTTCCCTAATCTATGTTTTCTAAATCTAGTTTCCATGTTTTGTACTAAACTTCCTCTAATACCAACTGTACGGACTTGGCCCCAGTATCCTAGATCTGATTCCTTATTTAATTAAATTGGCATATAAACAAGGAATAATAATCTTGATGGAATGAGGGGTTTAGTATTATTGTAAACAAGATACATACATAAGTTCAACATTGAATATTGAAAGTAACACAACACTAAAATATTCCATTATAAATATACAAGCCTCCAGGATTCTGCTTGAAATTAACTCATAATTTAATTATACATGTCATTAGAAAGTGAAACATAAGAAAGGGGTGATCTAAAATGATCAATAAGGGAAAGAAATAAAATTTAAGATATCATAAACACAATACATGGTGAATAATTGAAAAAAAATCATTTAAAATTAAGAAACTTGAACACATTATGGGAGGAATATGAGCTGAGTAAATAATTCTGTAATAAAACAGAATCATGTGTATTATACTAGTAGAATATCCAAATGAACATTAATTTAATAGAATCATAATGAGGGAAGTGAATATTCCAAAAATTCTGAAACCTTTTTAAAGGCCTCAGGCAAGATGTCTAAAAATGATTAAGGCCTCGGGAAAAACTATATATCTTATTGGGAAAGGCCTTGGCCAATTCCACATTTATTTGTCGCATGAGACCTATCGATACATCGAGTGGAAATAGATGGAGTAATCCCTAACATAATATATTCAATTCATTACGCATATTATTGGGTACAAACATAAACAATATATACATTCATATTGAATCTATCATATGAAATGTATCTAACTTTCCCCAATCATTGAACATAAAAAAGAAACCATTCTGAGTAATATAGTGAACGGTTTGAAGAGATCACATACGAAATAAACCAAGTAATAAAACATCCAATTAAATATGGTAGATAAAATAATAAATGATTAATCCAAATAAAACATAAGAATCTATATGAGTGTTGAATCAGATGAAAATACTCTAATAAAATCATTAAGCAATTCTTGAGAAAAAAACTTTTTTATTCTGAAAAGAAGTGTTATTTTGGAAAACTATTTGTATAAAACCATAAGTTAAGTAATATATTATTTTCATAATAATATTATAGATGTTATAAATATAATGGTTTCCAAAAACAAATTATAGAGTACCCGTGAAAATAGGTGATAATTTGAGAGATTCCCTTGATTCTGGCTGGTATTTTGGAAACAATTATGAATGTTTCTTCTAAAATGTGTAACTATCCATAAAATAGGGAATAATTATGGTTTGTGTAAATATATATAATACATAAAAATAACTTAATAGGAGTACATAATAATACATAATAATTTCATTGAGGTAATTAGGCAATGATAGTAACCCGAATAAAAATGGAAGTTCGGGTGGAAAACCCTTACATTAAGTCCGAACATGTTACAATCTTGAACATAAGCTCCTGGAATATGAAATTATATTTAATAATAAATTATTCCCGATTCTAGAATACATGTATTTATTTTATCATAATTATGGTAATTCATTTATGTTCTTATTGATAAGTTATTATGTTGAATTTCGTCATTCCAGAGTGTTTGTTTTCTTGATTTTTATAATCGGTTCACGTGTTTTTAAGTAAAATAATTCATGTGGAATGGTTTTAAATGTCAAAAATTGAAATTAAATACTATTTTTAAACATTAAGAATTTTTAATGGTCATTTATATCATTTTGTTTCACAGAATCAGAGGAATTGTTAGATGATAACCACTTGGATTATTTTGTGGTGTTGGGATTATTATGAACTAGTTTTTTAATATAAATTAGTAATATGTACATATACTGGTTATTGAATAGTAATTATGTTATAATACATATATTATAGTCTGTTTAATTCATCTAAATGGTTTCATGACCAGTACTTAATGAGAAAATGAAGAACAAAACTTCATCATCCACAAAGGATATAAATTGGAACCTCATGGACATTGATTTCGTTTATAAAACTAAAAGGAAGGGAGTAATAATATTGATGATGGTTCTTCGATTAAAATGTTATAGTTATAGTATATAGATGATAATGGAGTTATAATGGTAATTTGGACATAGTATGTGAGGAGATTAAAAAAGAAAAGAGATGAACATGAAAATAAAAGAAAAGTTGAGAGATTCCTTATGAAAATTCGGCAGCCTAACGGTGTCGCATAAAAATTAATAAAATGAATTGATGAGATAAAAAGGGGATCTCATTATATTTAAATAAAATGGAAAGTAATAGGAATAAATAGTAACATCCCAAACATATGAGAATAAAAATTCAAAGAGATAACATAACATAAGTGTCAACTAAAAGAGGAGGGTGAAGGATTCCCTTACATTGTAGAGTAACTCCTAGAACATGAAGGTTGGGTCCTTGGGGGATTAATTACATATTGGGAAGACCTATAGGGAGTTAAACCCACCAGATATTAGTGGATTAGGGATTTTTAATGAAACAAAATGAATAGATGAGTGGGTATTTATAGTAAAAGAGAGTGAATTTTTTATTCATTTAAAAAGACACCTCATTAGTGGTTTTTTCTAAAACCGTGGGCTTTTCTAGGGTATTTACCCATGGTATTAGCCACATCAGACACCTAATTTTTTATTGATCTATAAAAAAGTCTAATAGAACTTTTATTTTAATTATTATTTCATTATTATGTCATTAAATTTCCAAAAACTCACAACTGTATTTCTACTATTCACAGAAAATTCAACTATTTTAGAAAATCCAAAAAATTCACCCCTATAATTTTTCAACCTGTAGAATTCAAAAATGGACACAATTTTTCAAAAATAATTTAATAAATATTTTTAATTTATATTTTATATAAAATCATAGTTAATTCGAAAAATAACAATTATAAAGGTATAATTAGTTTTATATCACATTAAAATTTTCATTTAGATCTCATTATCTTATTACCTTAAGAAAATAAAATAATATCAGTATTTACTACACATAAGGGTTATATTACTATTCATAAAGATTTGATATTATTCACCAACAATCATGTTTTTTCTATCAGACTTTAAATGACTTACTAGTCACAACTCTAGATGATTGTTTTTCGAAATACAAAACATAGAAGATGCAAAGCTGTGTTTAATTGCTAGATTATAAAATGAATTCAATATTTATTTTCAAAACCATGGGGTGTTACAATATCAACATCATCTTCACAAATCAACTTGTGAAAAAATATTCCCATATCTCTTTGACATAATAATATTATGAAAAAATCATCCCATATTTTATTCATAAAAAAAACATTTAAACCAAGATTCTAAAATCTAATTCACACCAAAAAACATGTGAAAAATATTCCCGAATATAATTCAAAATAAATTCCATCATCTCATGTGATGTAAACCATTAGAAATTTAATTATAGAGAGATATAAGAACCCTCCCATAATCATCCATATATGTGATTTCCATATAAAAACAATCATTCATTATGTCCTAAAAACACATGAAAAAATAATAGGATTCTTAAAACATTCAAAAAATATCATAACATAAAATTAATAAATACAAGGATATAAAAAATACCACTTTGTAAAATTAATCATTCCATAATATATATATATATATATATGGTGATCAAGGAATCACTTCTTAGAAGATAAACCTTGGAGGGTAAATTTAAGTGGAAAAATAAAAGTTTTCCCCAAACCTTTTAAAACATTGTAGTAAAAATTACATTAAAAAACATTTCTGTGAAGTGAATCAGAAAATTTTAAAAATATTAATATAAATATTACCAATTAAAAAAAATTTAAAATTAATGAATGTTATAAAAAATGTATATTGGAAGATAAAATATTTTATTTTGAAAGGATGGAAAAGATTTGGAATATTTTCAAAATAAATTATTGAAATATCCACATTACTGAAAGTCTAGAAAACCTACTATTTTAAAATAATTAAAGTGGTATACAAGGATCATTAGTGATAAAAACAATTTTATTTTACACTAGGGAAATGAGAACATTGGACGAATTAATAACATTTATATGGAATAAAATTCCATTAAAATAAATAGGAATTATTCGTCACACAAATCCATTTTCATGAAACAATGAATAAGGAAGAATACTTTGGAATGAAATGTAATTTCCACAGAATATTTTTAAAATACAAAAACAAATTATACTTGGTTAGAAATTTAAATATTTAAATATAATAGTCAAATATATGTGATAATGTCCAAAGGAAAATATTTGTGTCCTGATAACCCTTTAAAATTTAAGGGACATTTAACTAAAAACATATTAAAAGAGAGATAAATTTAAATTTATCATCAATTACCATGAATAATGTATAGTTAATGATATAAAATTTCATTTAGTTATCATATATATTATATAATATAAATTATGTTCATATTTTAAAACATTTCTTAAAGAGGTGAATTTGAGATGAAAACACATTTAAGATTTTGTAATTCTCAAATAAAATGTCATTTGAAGCTTAAAAATAATATGATTTTGTAAATACCATGAGTTAAATCTTGGATTATTAAAAAATAAATTATTATTTAGTATATACACCGTAGAAATATGAAATTGTTAAATACCATTAAAACCTGTCTCAATGAAAAAAAATTTGGTTGTAAAATCCTTATAATTTTGTTATATTTAAAATAAAAGACCCTAAAAATGTATAACATGATATGTATTTTTAAAAATATTATATAATTTGAAACTTTTTATTATATTATATTCATGGCTGATATATTCTCCACGCATATTAAATAACTATTTAATACAATTCATATCTCAATGAAGAAAAATTGAGACGAAAAAAATATTACATTGTATTCCTTCTTACATAGCAATGCTCAAACTACCAATATAATGAAAATAAATATCCTAATAAATTATATAATAGGAATAAAATTAACAAAATCAGTTTTTTATAATTATTTTATAAACAAATATCACAACTACAATGACTTATTATTGTGTTTTTTCACTTTTGGGCGTTATAAAATAAAGTTTCCTATTTCTACAAAATTTCATGATGAGGAAGTTGATTCTCAATAAGAGGATTATTGTTAATAATTAATAGAAAATTAAAGATATAATAATAAATTTTTTAAATGATTACATAATATCCAATTTCATTAGTTTAAAGACATGAATACGACGTGTGAAAATGTAAATCACGATGAACTATTTTTTGATGTGTTTAACAATTGAATAGTGATATAATAATAAATATTTTAAAAAATTTAATAATTCCATAAAAAATATTTAAAATAAATTAAATATCTTTGTATTACATAAAATTTATAGTATATGACATCTAATAATCATTTATGACATAATCATTATTCCATCATTTACATATGTGATTAAATAAACCCAAATTGTTAACTATTGTAATGATTTAATAAGAATGGGGATGAATTTAGATAATGATAATGTGAAATATAAAAACTATAAAAAAAGTAATAAAAATAATATATACTTAGTAAATCCATTATTAGAAAGACCAATTATTTTTGGTGATGGTAAACAAAAATCGTCATTCGTGGAGCCTATAGTACACCATACACACGATTATCGATCCCATTTCTCAATGGATGAAAAGAATATTCATATATTAAAAATGATAACTTAATAATTTTATTTTGTAAATATTAATAATATTTATTCTTAAAATTAGTAATTGATACTGACTTTGTAAAGTTATTTTGATTAATAAAAATCATCACATCGTTGAGGAGGTAATTAACATGTATGGATGATTAATGTTATTATTGTCTTGTTAGTGGATGGTAAGGATTGAATAATTAATGTTAAATTAATATTATGAAATTTATGTATAATAATAATATTTATTAGATTATATAAATATGGTTAGATTCTATTATTAATAAGGAGAGTAAAATTAAAGACAAATAGAATGTAACATCATGTTGGATTCTTGAGTAATCTATTGGAAAACACCTTGGATATGAATGCCTTTATAAAAATAAACGTGAAAATAATTTTATGGATATGAGAGAGAGTTCTTTGAGGATAAAATTTATAGAGTTTAAATTATAAATTCGAGTTCTAGGTGAGACATGATGCGGTTGGAGTGTTACCTTTTTATAAGTTAAGGGAAGTGTAGTTTTGAAAGTAACCATTACATTTTCAATAATGTCAGGTTTCTTTTTAAAGGGCAATGTATCTTAAATGTAAAAGGTGGATGGGATGTTTTTGTGGGTCTAGACATTCCTAATCCACTCATTATGGATACAACACATAGTTTTTTTAGTAATTTCTATTAACCTTTTAACTTTTACCTTCATTTACTTTTATTGTGGTAATTAATCTTTAACATTTGTAATTAATATCGATGATTAAAATTAAGAAAATACATTTTATAGAATTTTAAAATTTATTTTTCAAAATTTTAAATAATTTTAAAATATAATTTTCCTATTTTTTTAAAACATAATGTTAAAATAAATCCACATAACCTGTAAAAATATTTTTTTTGGAAAAGTGATTTCATATGTTTAAAAATATAACAACAAGATTAGATTATCATATATTATAATTTTTTAGGAAACCAACTGCTTTATTATAAAAAAAAATAAATTTTGGTGGATTTAAAAGAATTATGAAACTAAATTTCACCATAAAAACACTTTATTAGAAGAAAAGTTAGAGAACAGTTTTCATTAATATAGTATTTTACTTTTTTCCTAAAAATATTGGACAAATATTTTACAAGATCAATTAATATTTTAGATTGAATATTGTAATTACTTAAACAAATTTTTTATTGATTTAAAATATTTTTAATTTTCTAGGATACAATAAAATAATTATAAAATCATAAAAAAATATAATTTACAAAAAAACCACATTTTTGACAAAAATGAAAATTTTCAGAGAAATCCCAAAATTTTCTTTATTTTTTCTAATTAAATTTATAAAATTTGAGAATTATATATTTAAATTAAATCAAAAAATATAGTTTAATACTGATCATATAGGGAATAAATTTTAAATTTGGTAACTATTGATTGTTAATATTTTTTATTAATTAATAATTAATTTATTGGTATTACATTATTCATATTAACAATAAATTTTATTATTATTTATTTATTCTATACTTATTTTGTTGAAAAAAATGATGAATTATAGAAACATATATTTTATGAATAATAGGATTTTCTAAGTTGTTTTAGCTATACAATTTTCACTTCCTTTGTATTAAAAGTGTTATTTAATATCATTATACAAATATTTTTTATTTTTTATTCCTATTTTTACCTATTAATTTAATGGTTAAATTTTAATTTTCATATATAATTTTTATATTTTACGTTGATATATCATGGTTTTCATTTTAGTTTGGTGTTTCATGTGGAGCAACAAATAAAACAAAATATTAATTTAATGAAAATATATTGACATATCTTGGGTTGTTACACACATGTTCCACTATCTCTCAGTATTTATAATTAAAAAATTGCCCCAGATGAGAGTAGTCTTGTTTAAGATACACGGTTCCTCATTAATATGTGTGAGCTCTTCCTGTTTGATAAAGTAGGATTATATCATGATAGAAAAACTAGCCCTTTTCAATAAATTCTACATCAAAATATACTTGGTGAATAATATATGATGAACTTAGACTGCTACATTAATTTTAAGCAATGAAATTGAGGGTTTAATTATTATTATTCTCTCAAACTCAATACTCCAAGATTAGAGGAAAATATATTTTTAGGTAACTACCTTTTCTTCTTCATGTACACATTCTTGTTATTATCTTCCACTTAGCATCACAAAAAAAAAATTCAACAGTACAACAATGAGATTATTTTCTACTCTTCTGAACCACTCAAACAATAAACATCCATAATATTTTTATTTAACAATATTCTATATCTTATCTAAAGTTATATTCATTAATAAGAAACACACTAACTTATCATGTCATTTTACAAATACCTGAATTATAATATTAAAAAAATGTATCGAGCCTACAAAAAAGAGAAAAATGATAAAATACCAATTTATAACAGTTATAAATTTTCACACTTTTCACTAATACCTTTACATGGGTATGACTGCCATGATTTCTATTCAAATATATTTTCACACAACTTCCCTTTTCATCATAAACTAATAGCCATGCCATATTGGACTACCGAACATTGAAATCCGGAAATAAATACTGAAGAAAATTTGTTTGTGATGTGCACAAACACCCAATAGAAATTCACTTTTAATTCCATTGGATGAATATTAATCATTAGTGGATTCCATATTATCCAAGAATATGTTATTTTTTATACTTGATCATATCTTAAAACTCATCTAAAGATAATAATTCTGACATTAAAAATTATTAAACTGAATCACAACAATATTTACCAATTATTATGGAAATTTTAATCAACAATTTATCATTAAAATCACATCTTCATTATTTTAGAAAATAGAATAAATTAATATCTTCTTCCTTGATATCTCATATATTCATTTAAATGTGTTTAAAATACTTTTCTTCATGGAATTTGGATAATATATTCTTTATGTGTCTTTAATCACATTTTAAATGTCCTTTTTAATATAAGAATATTTTTTTGATACTTACTAGGTCTGATTGTTTTCTGTAAAATAATTTTAGTAACCAATAATTTAATCAAGTAGAATTTTTTCAAAAAATTTAAAAATTTTGATCCTTACATAGATATGGAATGATGTTTATGCATGATAGAAATGATTATTACTCAATAAAATAATGGTTAAATAGTTCCTAAATTAATCTAATGGATAATTGAAAAAATCTATATGAAAATGATGCATATGCAAATGATGTTTACGCATTTCACATGAAGATTAAACAGTTCTATATCATGTATAAACAATTGAAAATGACCCATATAAAATGATAAAACCATTATTATTCACATATTACTTTTACATTTCTCCAAATTATATAGGATAAAATGATTATTTTACATAAAATTTCATCATTGCAGTGCATATGGAACGATCCTTATAAAAAATTATAAATTTAATCAGTTTTTTATATGAAATCAAAAATTCCAAAAGTGATCATCTATGTTTGAAACAACTATAAAATACATCAAAATCATCTCAAACACTATAAATAACTTTAAATTCATTTCAATTACATGGTTTAAATCAAATATAACAAACCACATGTCTTCAAAATTTCCTCTAATCCATAGGGTTCTTCAATCTCTCCATTTTATTTTTTTATAAAAAGCCTTCAAATATTTTTCAAGCTAATAAAACAAATCACTGAAAAGTAACACCACTAATTCAACCTTGAATCACAATCTATCATGAATGAGATTCACATTGACAGAACACTATAGCCTAATGTATTGTTCTGGAGGGAATTCCTTCCCAAGATGATATGAAACATTTTAATAGGTTTTTAAAATTATTTATCCATATAATATCTACCAACTCATCATAAATTCTACCACGTTTTATAAATAACTACATATTTAGATAACTAAGGATGTTTAAACTCCTCTTTTGACAGTCTACCCCCTATGTAAAAACAAGTAAAAATTGTATCAATTTTATCATTCCCTTAAACATTAGAATCAATAAACATATTGGGGTGTGATTACAAAAATTATCAAAAGATAATGAATGGTTTAACTTGATATTTTAACCTTAATTTATAGAATTAATCCTTTTGAAATACTTTAGTGAAAATATTTTTAACTTATTCCTCGGTTCCAAAAAACTCATGTTTCATATCACCTTACTCAAACATATCCTTGATGAAATTATATATAAGATCATTTTTATTTAATCTACAGTATTGTATCATATTCATGGAATTTTATATATCAATTCTATTATCGTAGGCAATACATAATGGCTTCTCTATATTAACTCTTAGGTTGTCTAGTTAAACCCACATCTATATCATTTGAGTACAATCATTTGAACCTGATATATACATGGTTTAATCAATTAATAATTCCACAGAGTGTTTAATTTTGTTATTATATTCAAATAAACTTTCACCAAGGAGAAATCTTCCACCAGAAGTGGACTTCTTATTAATACAATCTCCTTCCCAATCAATATGTTTAAAATTATATAAGGTCAACTCTAAACTGGATATACGAAAAAGTTAAAAAAATCAATGTTTTCCTAATGTATTTAAAATTATCTTGGCTACTATAATGTGATATTCCTTAAGATAACATTTAAATGTTCCTCATATCATCATGGAACATACTATATTAGGTCTGTAAGATATTAAGTAGTAATGGTTTCTAATTAGTTTTCTATAATATTTTTTATTCCCTCATGTACTGCAGTCATCATTTAATGATTTAGTTCCAATTGATAGAGGAGTAGAAATACCTTTGTGTTCTTCCATTCCCAAACTCTTCAAAAATTATATAGATTATTTTCTGAACATAAGAAAATATAATCAACTCCTTGGATGAATTGTAGCCCCAAAATGTATTACCTCATAACAAACATCTAAATTTAAAATTTTCATTTTTATTTCCCCTAAAAACTCATAAAAATGATACACTTTTTAAATAAAAATTATTTTAACCATACTTACTATAACAATGATAGTTCCCTAGAAATAATCCTTCAATTTGATATTTCTATAAACTTTTACTTTTGAAAATTTCATGATTCTCAAGTATCCATCTATCCTAGCATACTAGGATCTTACGTTTTAACTAAATTTATAAAACTCCTTATTAAACAATCTCAACATGATTCCGTCGTTATCAAGAATTAAATAGTCATGTTATTCAATCAAAACATCTTCTTCAAGATGACCATCATGTATGGTAGATTCTATATCAATTTGATAAAGTATGTATTTTTTGAGTTTCCATTACCAAGTACATCATTCTAGTCTCAATAATTTCAATTGGTGTAATGTTTTCTTCAAATTAAACTCTTTATATCTGAGAATACCCCTTTAAAACTATTCTTTACTTAGTTATGTGACTTATACATTCCCATTTAGTTTGTTTTAGGTATCCACTTATTTCTTATTATGTTTTTGATCTCATGTCTTGGAACTAGATTCAAAGTGGGGTTCTTCTCTATTTTATCAATCTATCATTTCATAGAAACTATTCACTCTTCATTCTAAATGGCCTCAAAAATAGTTTGAGGTTCAAGTTGAGAATAAATTATAGTTTTATTCTCAAGTTTTGACCTTATTCTAGTTTGGAAAAGTTTATCTCATTAGACAATAATTTTCTCATAATAAATATGTTTCACCATCAATTTATGAATCATCCTATACTTATAAATATATTCTTTATCTCTTGTCACATATGAGTCAATATAAACCATCAATCTAATCATTTTCATCATCCTCCATAACTTTTTTATTTGAATATTCAAGTATATTGATCCAATAATTTCCACTCAACCCTCAATAAATTCAATTATTTTATACTTATTTTCTAAAATTTATTCATTTTACACTCTAATAGATTGTTTTGGAATTTTCTATAGAATTTTTACCCAATTTTATAGGAAGGATAGATGAAAAAAGACCCTTCTATAGCTCTTTCTTCAATATTTTCCATATTTCTATTATTTATCTTCATGTAACAAGGGATTAAAAATACCTTGAAGTATTTCAATATTTTATTTTTTATGGTAAAACATATAATATGATGTTTTTTTGTCTTAGGTATCATGAAACATATATTCTGGAAGGTGTAAAATAATACAAAAATATTACTATAAAAATAAATATGCTAGTTTGTTTTTAGCTTGCATGTTTCTTCCCATGTCCATAATACATTGATTTATACTCCTAGGCACACCATTTTTATGAGGATTATATGGTATGATATTTTTTTGTTTTATTATATTATTTTCTAAGTAGATATCAATGTAATTACCAATTTATTTGTTTCTATTATTAGATCATTCATATTTATGTGAACACCAAACTCATTTTTAAATTTCCTTTTAATGATTTTAAATAATTTAATGGAATTTATTTTATGCTTCATAATATGAGACTAATAATCAGGGTATAATCACTAATGAATGTAATTAAATAAATATCTCCTTTTGTTGAATTGTTCCTCATGGGACCACATAAGTCTAAATATATATGGATTGATGGTCTAGTTGAATGATTTTTAACATTCATGTGATTCCCTGTAACCATATTCCCTTTTAGGAATGTCTCCCAAATTAATTCCCAATATATTTTTAGTTTAAAAAGGTTTATCAATAAAAAAGGTTTGGAAATTTAACTATTGTTTTTCTAAAAAAAGATTAACTAGTCTTCCATACCATAAATCATTCTCATCATTTAAATTCATATTAAAAAAATTAGATGGGTCACCAATTTTAAACATGTTATCACATGTTCTTGAACAGCCTATGATGGATCTTATATATTTGAAACATTTTATAATTCATGAGTTCTCTTTGAAAACAACCTAATATCCTTTATCATGGAATAGTATAAAATATAGAAAATTTTGTTTTAGTCCATCCAAAAATATAAAATATTTGGATTTTATTCTTTTTGACTAAATCTTAAAAGATCCAACACCTTTAATTATAAAGTATCTATAATTTTGAAATGTAAATTCTCCTCTTTTATGATTTTCCATAAAATATAAGTTTTTGGTGTCTCCAATTTTTTGTAAAGAATGACCCCTATCAAGAATCAATGGTATTCCTCTCATGATTGACTTCAATAATAATTATACCATGAATAAATTATATTCCTTATTATTAATATTAAATTACTTACCATTTTAATTTTAGTATAATTTTCTAGAGATATTTTGATGAACATATCAATAAAATGCACTAGTCTGTCACATCTTCCACATACTCATTTAGACTTTTAATCCTGTTCTAAGTAGGGATACATGTATATTTTTTTGATATAGTATTTTTCTTTGAATGTTAATTACGTTCACTTTAGGTATCCTCCTCCATGACTCATTACATCCTAAAATTAAGGACATGTTGTGAAAACGTGTGTATTATTTATGATGAAAAATACTACAACACCAATGATATACATTGATACTGAATATTTTATTAAATATATAATTATGTCTGGAAAATTGTATTATAGATTCTTCCCATTACTATATAGATCTACCATGGTTTTTCTTTCTCCACAAGGAGGATTATTTCCCTTGTATTATTTTTTATTCACTTGAAAGAAAAGAAAGTTTATAATAATATTATATTTCACAAAATTGTATATATTTTGAAATATGACCACTAATTTTAGGAAAGACATATTAAATTTTTTTACTATTTTAATGTATATATTAAAATTGAATTAGTGTGATATAAATCTCTTATATTATAGAATAGTGATCCTAGACTTCAAAATATTTTTAAAATACTTATTTCAGTATTTTGAAATCTTGTTCACTTGTAATAATTTTTTATTCCATATTTCCCATTTATTATTATTCTAATATGATTTTTTAATCAAGATAATTGTTGATATTTTCGTGCTCTCTATTGTTCATCTCAAATTTATTGAGTTTTTTTAATAATTTTAGTCCCACTTTTGAGATTTTTTTTTAAATTTTATTCCTATTAGATTTCATTAAATTTTTTACCTCCATATCTTACTTAGTATTTTTCTTGAGGAATGCCTTTAAATTAAATATTAGTATATTATTTTTGTAATTATAATCACTACCTACCTCATCACTACTTGAGGATTTTCTATGGTCTAACACATGATTTATAAATTTTGTAAAAAAAATTAGTGACTTATATTTTTATTGTATTCTAGTGGAAGATACTTCCTCTTCTTATTTTATCAGTAAGGTAATCATTTTTCGTCTGGGAAATATTTTCTTATTGTCAGCTATCGTGTTATTTGGTTTAGTTTATTTTCCACATTTATTATTTTTTGGTTTTCTTTTCTTAATTATCCACATGGAACTCGTTTTTTTATTCTTTGGGAAGATGAATACAAAATATTTTGTTCCTCCACATTTAAATGAAGTCAAGGGACGTTTAACATTATATTATACATTACAGTTTTTAATTTTTTTGGACATAAGGGATATAATTAACTAGATATTATTATCCATTTCAGCACCATCACCATCAGAATCACCAGATTCTTCAGGCTCCACATCCTAAGGCTTCAGCTTTGTTATGGCTTCAAAAGCCTTCTCATATTTTAAATCTTTTTTAATGTGAGATTTCATTACCATTTTATGGGCAATGATAAGACTGTGTAACTCATATAGTGATAGATTTTATCATTATAGTTGAGTATAAATTTTTAGATCAAATCAATCCCAATAATTCCCCAAGAGTTCATCACAATAATGGAATCATCTAGGTTTATACTAAAGTCTATAATTTTTCCGACTATTTCATTGACTCTAGTGATGTAATCATTAATTGATTCACCCTTATTAATTTTTATATCTTAAATATCACTTATAAAAAAATTATAGACTTATTTCTCTTTGAAGTTTCCTTCATAACAATATTAAAGAGTATCTAAAATCTCTTTAGCAGTTTTTAATCTCATCACTTTAGTAAACATCTTCTTAGATAGAGATATTAATATGGAATTATGAGATTTAAAATCAATCTTGAGGTTCCTTTTATCAATATATACAAGTTTCTAAACCCTTTATATGGTTTTAAATCCCACTATGGATGGATTAAGAACATAAAAACGCACGGAAATAAAATATAAAAGGAGTCTCTTTTTTAAAAATAGAAATTAATTCTATAAAATGTATTAATTCCTATACTATTAATATAATTGATATTTTCAACACACAAAGAGAATCTGACAGAGGGAACCTTTATATTGATTCCACTTATTAGTCCTAGTGGATCATTTGGATACACTATTAGGGGGTGAGTTAATGTAGCATTGTTTTTAAATTTTTTTTATTTTATATAAACCCTTTTAGTCAGTTAGGACAGGATCCTATCAATAAGTGATCAAAACTACACCTAAAGGTGAAGAAGTATAGTGTATCTCTGAATATTTATGATTATATATTCCCCTAAATATATAAATTTATTTGATATCTTATCAAGAATGAAAACCCAAAATTATATGAATTATCATTTTATATTATAAAATTAATCCAATTATCTTGTATTTAAATGAAATATAATTTTTGAAAGTAATTTATAATTCATTTAGGAAATACTAATAATCTTAAAGACAATTATGAAATATTTTGTTTATGGGAATTTTTTTTACCATATATATTTTAAAAACATTAATTTACAGAATTAATTTATGAAAAAAAATTTAAAATTTTAAATAAAATTAATTTATTGGTTATCAATAATTTATGAATTAAAATAAATTAATTTGACAGTAAAAGAGATTTTTTTTTCAAACATTTTTTTTTGCTTGATCTATGTTTTTATATTAATAAATTTAATTAATAAATAATTATTAATGAATTTATTTAAATTGGAAGATAATATTTTTCAATAATATATGTTAACATTAATTTATATGGTTTTAATACCCATGGAATTCTAACGAATTCATTTTTATGCATAAAATGTATTTTGTCTAAAAAAGGATTTCATTGAGTTTTGTGTTCTAACATTGAAATAAATTTATACCACTTATAATAAATGAAATTAATAAAAAAAAATTATATTTCTTTAATAGATATATTTGGAAAATATTATAATTTCATTTTTATTCATTATTAATATTTACCACGATCAATATTTGTCACTACGGTAATCGTTAAAAGGGTTAAAAAGGGTTTCAACTAAAGATATAAGGGATAAAATAACCTAAAGACATATCCAAATCCTGTTTTTAAGTGTATATTTTCCCAAATATATCTTATATTTGAATTTATGTTTCATTGGTTCTAATTTTACTTGAATATGTCTTTATTGTATTTTAATTCTTAATGTATTTACAAGAGGGTCAAACCCCCCATATAAAAGGAGGTCCTCAAACCGACACTTCTTCACAAATTTTGATCCATATAGATCATCCAATCCATGCCAAAATAACATCATAACATATTTTAACTAATATTACTTCCTCTGGTCTTCCCAAAATACAAGTCTTTGAAGGCCTAAGGTTTGCGGAAAGGAGGTTTCCCAAAGAATAGTTAATTACATTTACTAATCTATTTTGAGTTTATTTCTTCATTAAAATCCTAAAAATATTATATAAATATTTTAAAATGGTGAAATATGTATCATAAAAATGATTACTTGTTGTTTTTTAATTGTACATAAATTTTATACATCCCTTATATCCTATGAGAAATGATAATGTCATTCATGTGTAGATATGAACAACCACCTCTATCAAGAGATACGATTTTTTTTCTGTTTCTTCCATACATGGATGGTCATATAGATAGATTTAATGAATATATATGATTTATATTATATTATAATGAATCTGTAAAGATATATTATGGCCTACCACTCTTTCTTTCTGTTCACTTAATAATGAAAACATTACTCGTACAAATGTACAGACTACCGTCACCATGAAGAGTTGTAATTAATATTTCATAACCAATTTATATGAATAGTTATAAAAGTGTATATAATAAATAAAAATGATACATATAACATTATTAATACTATGGTTATTATGATTCCATGACCAATGTGCAATGACCAAAATGTTTGAACCAAAACATGCATGGAAAACGGAATAAGTTTTTACCTAAATGTCAAATTTAATGAAGAATTATTATCATATGGGTAATTAAAAATGATATGAGAATGCTATATTGTAGGATATCTACAAATATAGTTATATTATAAATTTATAATAAATTTGAACTTATTTAAAGGAAATTTAGAGACATTATGAAGAATGTCTGGACCTGGGGTAAGGGTTTATATTGAAATCTAATTTTTAATCCAGATTATTTTTTCTTGAATCTAATTTGGGGTAATTATATACTATTTATATTGTAAACACTATATATTTTCATCTAATCTAGATATATATTGGGTTTTAATTTATTCATATCATTCTCTTCTCATTGTTTATTAAATCAACTATAAGATTTCATTTAAGAAAATTTGAAATTATTTCATCTTGTTTTCCTTTCATTATCATATCGTTGGTAATTAAAATTTTGGATAAAAGTTTTATAAATAAATTATAAATGATTTCAAATTTTGATAAAATTTTATTTGTCCATGTTTGTGTTCTTTAAATTGTTTCCATGAATGTTATTTTCATTAATAAAATTATTTTTTAATGTCATTTTGAATTATATTTGACTTTATTTTTAATGTTTTAATGAAATCATATTTTTGTTTTATGAAAAAGGTACTTTTTCAATTTTTACCAAAATAGTTAAAGGAATATATATTTTAAAATTTACTAAATGAATTAATTTTTTCCACCTTCATAACAATTATTTTAATTTAATATTCCTTTATATTTTTCCATTGTTATTTCCAAAGAAAATAATTATCTCCATATTCTCCAAAATTTTATTTAAATTTTATAAAAGGAAATGGATTTTTTTTAACGTTTTCAAATAATGTTTGGAATTTTATTTTATAAGTATAATATTTCTATGTCAACATCATTTTATTTTTCTTAGTATTCACTTGGTATATGATATGAAGAAACCATCCATGTTATTTCTATGGATGTATTATGATTTAGTGATTTTGATATATTTATAAAACCTTCTTCTTTTCCATATGTTTTTCTATGGTGGAGTATTGAACGTTTCAATGATCTTGTGGTCCACTTATATATGGTTTTAATTAAGTTACTGGTGGGTCTTTTAAATCCATACAATGCATTGGGTAATGATTGATATCTTATATTAGAATATGGATGATTACGGGCAGTGAACCCATTATATGGATGAATAGATGTTGGTGAGTGAACCCAATCTATTAGTCCAATATGTGATGATGGTACTGCAAGTGTTACATGACTAATAAATAGAATTTATATACTTATAATTATTCCATAATTACTATGAAATATTCTTATGATTATGATATGATCTAATGACTCAGGATTGACTAATTATGATTCCTAATTATTATGACCCATTCCTCTTGTAAGGTTAAGGAATTGTGCTATGGTTCATGATTCATGAATTTTGATTGATTGGGTATGAACTTCGTAAGTTATGATCATTCAATCATACCTTTATACTTGTATTTTTCTTCAATATGATTATTTATTTATATCAACCATCTTTAACCTTATTTATCATGTGATCTCACCCATTATTAAGTTCCATTTTCCCCATATTATGAAGAAATGTTTTATGCTGGATATTTCATAGAAGGGTACGATGAGAGATGAAATCTTTAGGAGATGTTGAAATATGTTGATTGTGTACCTAGTATCCAAAGACACTAAACATTTAGGATTTTAGGGGTGTGTTATTCTGAAATATATTGAATATTCATCCTGATGGATCTGAGGGCAGTAATGGTTTTTATCAAGGTAGATCTTGACTCAGTGAATGTTATATTTGATGGATTATTCACATATTTTTAAATATGTGAATGTTGTAAGGAATAAATTTTTTCTAATAAGAAATTAGAAATAAGGTTACTAGAACTAGTAGATGATATTTTTATATTAAATTTATAATTTATTTAATTAATTTTGAAGAATGATTACCATGTTCCAGAGACATTTCTTCATAGTAGATGTTGATTATATGAAATAATTTTTGGTAATCTATCATTTAATTGGTAGGATCCATAAATAGAACCCCTCTTGCAGTGATCTTTACGTGTTACATTGATGTCAAAACAACAATGATGAATTGATGGGCGCTAGCATGGTTGATTGATTTTGTTGTGTTGTTCATCTATATTACATCACCTTTCATAGATCTCAACACATTACTCTTTATATTATCATTGTTGATATGATTTGAGCGAGAGGAGAATAATTCTATAGAGTAATGCATTATTCATAATGATTCTCGATTAACCTATCATTGAGTTAATATGTGGTCTATTTATAGACATATGGTAAGGATTTTTATTTTAATTAATTTCAAAAGTTTCTTTAATAAATTTTCAAATCCATATCTTACAGCATTCGAGGTTTTAAATTTTATTATAATATCATTATTATTATTTTTTTATTCCATGACGTGTTTTAACTGGAATAATGATAAATATTACTTTACTATCTTTCAAATTAATATTTATCATCAGAAATGATATTGGTATGCTCATCCCCCTTTTCATTTATCAAATACCCTAATAAATATTTAATTAAACATTTATTCACAAAATAAATATTTCATTCAGAATATATAAAATAAATATTTATTAAATATTCAAATAAAATTTTTTATTGAAAAATCGTTAATCAAATTATTTATTCGTCTTGAGAATAGTTTTTATTCCAATAATAAAATTCAAAAATAATTTTAATTGAGACAATCTGAAAGACATAGTTTGTGATCCTGTAGGCTTCTTTCTTATATGAATTGGGTAGGCTTTTATAAAATCCAGGATTTCTATTTTTCAATGGGTTGTGAAACCAAAGAGAATAAAGAAAATTACACAACATCGAATACCACACATGAGAACTTTCTATGTTATATTATCCCTTTTTTCAAAATACCTCATTAAGAAGCATTCACACCTGTGTCATCTACCAATATGCTCATACATCTTTCTTGGACTATATGAAATAAAATAATTTGTACACCATGTCCATGTAATTTAATTTTAATACTCTTATTCAATCAAGGGGTTGAGGTATCAATATAAATTAATATGGAAGGGACAAATCCTTCCTCAAATTATTCATTAATAACATGAAATTTGTGATACACTACACATACCCAACTTTACCATGAACCGTTATCATCCTTGTTTTTTATAAAAAAATTAAGTACATAAGTCATGATATGCTTTAACAATAATCTTAATGTGTAAGGAACATTACACATTCTAATATATTAGAATATCCAATGACCCGTAAACATGCGGAATTATGATCGGGGGTCTTTTATCTTAATACCTCAACTTAGAGGTTATCAGGCACAGACTTCATGAGTAGAAGTTATGAGTACTCACACTTAATAAAAAATGCTATATTTCTTATCATAGAATTATATTTAACCATATAACCCATTATAATAATATCATCATTTCATTTTAATATTCTCATCATAGAAGTGAAATAATATTCTATTTTAATGCATAAAATACTCTAGGAAATTATTACATTAATGTCATGAAAAACTATAAATAATTTGTAATAAGATACATAAATAAAAATTTACATCATATAATATAAAAGTAATAACAATTATAAGAAGTTTGTTTTAAAACACCCTCTTTTATAGACTCCCACATTGACTAGATGAAACTGCCAATGACTTTCAATCCGCTTGACATCAAATGATGATCACATTTCTATTTAGATAAGGCTTTAGTCAAGGGGTCCACCATATTGTAATTGTTGGATACTCTGATAACTATTACTTCACCTCTATAATAAAAATATATCATGATACGATACTTCAAAGGTATGTTCTTTATCTTTTGATGTGACCTCATAACCTTTAAAAGAGATAAGCATTCTGTATTATCACAATATAGTCTGATTGGGTATGTACTATTTTTGTAACACCCGAGACTTTTTAAATCATCAAAGGAATCTTTTTCTACACAACACTTACTTAGCTTGCTTTACACACAATCGCGACCTTCCTCGATAGCTTGCGTCGTACGCAATACCGAGTTTCACTAAACAACAATATGCTATTAAAACTAGCCGTTATGAATAGTAATAACCACTTTTTGAAATTTTATAAATTTTATTTTTCAAAATGGACTTCATTTTTGGACTCAGAATATCGAAATTAGCCTACGGTGAAATTTTGGTATTTTTCTGAAAACTTTCAATTTTTGATGAATAGTGAAACCACTAAGTGGTGGGTTAAAAACTGAATTTTGCATAAAACTTAATTTTACCGCTTCTGTGAATGGAATTTCAAAAATCCGAGAGACACGGTTAATATCAAGGACTAAAATGTGGTTCAATGAGATGAAAATAATTTTTTGGTGAATAGTAACTTTTTACTTTTTTTTACCGCGGTTAATAGTAAATAGGGTAACTAAGGGTAAATATGATATTACTATTACCCTAACACATGTCCTAATTCTATTGGACAAATGTAATTCGACCAAAAACAAACTTAGGAATAAAATATGACCATTTAGGCCCACTTGGATTAGATTAGGACATTTATTATTAATTTATTTAAAGAAGGGTTAAAATAGTTAAAATCAAAGTTTAATAAGTAAATCATTTTTAATATAGGGTTATACATAAGATAAATTAGATTGTAAATATTCATTAGAAAGATAAAAAGATTTCCTACATGATGGTATTTTATTTTTAATTTTGAGACATCAAATAATTTAATTTATTTATGACACAAAGATGATGCAGTAATTATCTTATTAATGAAATATTGACAAAATTGATAATATAAATACCAAAATAAATGTAATTTAAGACTTTTTATGAATTACACTAATTTTCTAGGTTACTATGATATATTATTGTTGATTTAATCAACTTGGTTCGAACATATAATTCTGTTATGACTTTCACAAAAATCATATATCAAATAGTGTCAAAATTGACACAAAATAGTTTTTAAATCAAATATTATATTATTAATTGTTATTTTATTCCTAAAAATCTAAGGTTCGGCAAAATGACTTAGATAAGGATATATATATTAATAATAAACAATTTGGGGTTCGTTTGGCATGTTATAGTAAGTGTATTAACCATATAGTGAAAGAAAACAAAAAGACACGGTAAAAGTTAAATTAATTAACTTAGAGTTAAATCTAATTTATAAGGTTAAAATAATACCCTAAACTTGTCTAAATCCTATCGGTTGATAGGATTTCGACCCATACCCACTTTAGCTTCGAAATAAGACCCTTTGGAACCATTATAAACCGATTTTGACTTTAATATAAAATAATATTTTGAGATATTCCTAAGGTGCCCCTCTCCTCCCTTATAAAAGGGCACCTCCTCCCACTCCTCCTCACACCAATTTGAGCACTCAAGCTCGGCCAACCCCTGCCATTTTCCCTTCTCCACTTCCCTAGAATAATCCTAGAAGTCCTGGTCTTCTCCAAAGACCAATATTAGTTCCTTAAGTGGAGGATTCAAAAAGGCGTTCCAAAGAAGAGGTAATATCCATTACCGATCTTTTCAATTTCTTTCTTCTTCAACTTCTTCTTCTTTAGTTGTTTCATGATAAAGTAACAACATCAGTATTACTTACATACTGATATGTTATTATAAATATGAAACAACCCTAATTCACCTTCTATCCATCCTACGGAAAAATGAAATCACCGCGCGTGCGTACGTACGGAATACCGTCTCCACACCGTGGTGTAATCTATTTTCCACCATCACCTTACAAGGATGGGTATAATGGTGTAATCAGTAACTATATATGATTATTATTAAGTAATATTGATACTTAAATAATATATATATATACTCCAATACAATTCCACGATCATAGGAACGATATCATCACTCGTGCGTACGTACGGAATACCGTCTCCACGATGTGATGCGACTCGTTCTACATGATCTTCATTTCATAATGATTATATAAATGAATTGAATGAATGAATATGGTATATACTACACTAATACCATTCTGGAAATGAATTATCTATAACCTAAAGATAAGAATAAGAATTTATTCGACAAAACACTCATAAGAACAAAAAAGTTATAAAGACCCGAGTAACAAGTAACAATGAAATATTACTAACAAGAAGCTGATAATATGACCATATATGATCTCATATCAATATTTATGATTCTGGAATAAGTCAATAACATTATTTAAACCATTATACAGGAGCTTCGGACACGAACAAAGCAAATCGGACCTAAGGTAAGGGAAATATCACAATCTCATTTTTATCCGAGATTGTTTATTCGTAAGTATTTACTGGGGTGTATTTTATCATCCACATCCATGTTCCCTCAATATGAAATATTGTTTCCATCCACTAGCAATAGTTTAAATCCAATTTTACCCTTAGGTGAGTTTTTAGTAAAGAATATGAAAGGAATCTTTTGTCGTTTTTCCGTACGAGGTACTTCTTGACTTTTCCGATAAAAGTACGAAGAATGTTTTTTTTAACTTATACGGCATGAATGGATTTTTAAAACATTACTTCAAAGAAGCTTCCTTTACAAGTTTTAAAGTTTATTTTTAATCAACTTCTTTTATTTTAAAGTTTTATGACATGTTATGAAAGGAAAAATGTTTTTGAAGAAGAAAGGATATTTTCCTCAAGAATTCAATTCAAGTGTTTTATCAAAATTATTATCCATCTAAGATAATAAAGGGTTCGGTTTCTATCCATATTTTTACATTGGTTTGACTATGTTGTGATGGAATTATGTTTATGAATTCCTTTATCTTATATGAATTGATTTATGATGTCATGATGTTTCAAGAATCCCATTTTTGTTATATGTGTTATGCGATGATGTATGTTTTATGATTATGTGGCACACATAAGAAAGGATTCATTATAAGATGGGTGGGACCTATATCTCCCTCCAATGCATTGGGTAATGATTTTATATCTCATGAGATAGACATGGCTGGAACGGAAGGTTATTTCGGTTCAGTGATACAGGACTGAAACGAGGAGTGAACTCGGTTCAGAAAGGGACTTTGTCCACTAAGATAGTCTTGGCAATGAGTCATGACTAACAAGAAATGATTTTCCATGATTATGTGTGCATGCCACAAAGTTTCAAGTTTTATGTTATGGGGATCTCATTTTCACTTCTATGATTTATTCCATGTTAAGATATTATGATCTCTTTTGCAGGTTTTGATTTTCAAAAAGATATGATACGATTTTTTTTTCCTTTATTTGCCCTTGCTGAGCATTTGAGCTCACCCTTTTATGTTTTCTTTTCCCCAGGTCAGGAAGATGGATATTAAGTAGAATATGCTAAAAGGGACCCTAGATATGATGAAATAAATGGGAGACACTGTAGAAGATTTATGAACCAGTTTTTTATGTTTCCCAGTTTCTAAAGACACTATACCTATACGGTCCTTTGTGGTTTTGTCATATGTTGTAATAAGTGTACTTCAATTTTGAAGTATTAACAATGTATGTAAAGTGTGGGTCGTTATAGTTGGTATCAGAGGAAAGGTATAGTCAACCTTTGGAAACTAGGATGTGAAAGCCTTAGTAAGAACCCTAAGGATAAGTATAAGCATAGAACACAATCTTAGAAATGGCCATGAATAACCTAGGATAAGACCATAAGCATGAAAATTTTATTCTTGAATTATGTGGTTTCCTATTATAATTAGTGTTGCTCACACTATTCTTCTTGGTTTTAGTCAATGGCTGGAACCCGAAGGAACCGTGTTAATGCGGAATGCGATGGGCAATGCAATGATTGTCCCCCTGAGCAACCAAACGATATGGGAGCTGGAATGCAAAATCTTGTAGCCATGCTCACACAACTTTCTCAAGCTATGAATCATGCAGGATTTCCAAACGAACAAAGGAGGGAGAAACATTCTGTTGAATCCTTCATGAGGCAGCGTCCACCATCTTTCAGCGGGTCTACTGATCCATTAGTTGCTGAACAATGGATTAGTACTACTGAAAAGATATTTTCAGTTCTTCAATGTTCTGAGCATGATAAAGTCATCCTAGCAGTGTATCGTTTGGAAGGAGATGCTGATCAATGGTGGAATCTTGTTAAGAATACAAGGCGAAGAGATGAAATTGAGTCCATGGAATGGGACGAGTTCAAGAACTTGTTTTTCAATAAGTACTTCCCTCGTATTCTCCGAACAAAGATGGAGAAAGAGTTTCTTGAACTCAAGCAAAGGGATGATGAATCTGTTAGTACCTATGAAGCAAATTTTACAAGACTTGCAAGGTACGCTTTTGGTATTATTATCCAACCTGAGAGTAAGATCGATCGATTCTTTAGTGGCTTAAAGCCAAGTCTTCGAAGGGCGTTAGCCATAAGGGACTTCAATAGCTACGTGGAAATCGTTCGATGTGCTCTCAAATTCGAGATGGAGATTGGAGTAACCCATCAGTCACATGGGTTTGATAAGAAGAGGAAGATGGAATTCAAAGAAAAATCTAAAGAGCACACGGAAAAGAAGATGAACTTTCCCTTATGCTCAAAGTGTGGAAAGAAACATGGAGGGAGTTGTCTTAAAGGGACAAGTAAATGTTTTAAATGTGGAAAGGAAGGTCATCGGGCATTTGAATGCCGTGATAATGGGAAGAAGATGTCTAATGATGCAAACAAAGGAAGGGATACACAGAATGAACCTGCTACACTTCAATGTTTCAAGTGCAAGGAGATGGGGCATTATGCCAATCAATGCCCAAATCCAAGGGTTGATGATGATGGTCGACATCAACAAACTCTTAAGGCTAAAGAAAAAGGAAAGTCACATGCAATTTCTATCAGCGATGTGGAGTACGATAACGATGTGGTGAAAGGTACACTTACCATCCACTCTAAAGTAGCAAATGTTTTATTTGATTCTGGATCCACCCACTCTTTTATTTCTGAAAAAATTTCTAAGGGTATCACCGTATTACCTCAACAATTAGATGTTGAGTTAGCTGTGACAACACCTAATGGCACATCAATCGCATCAGAAGTTTATAATTCTTCTCCGATCGAAGTTTGTGGGAAAGTGCTTCCTGCAAATCTTGTGATCCTTCCTTTAGTGGAATTTGATGTAATTCTTGGCATGGATTGGCTTTCTCTACATGGAGCTCATATCAATTGCCAAAGAAGGGAAGTCACATTTCATATTCCAGATCAACCTACGATCATCTATCAATGCAAGGATGAACATAACCTTCCAGTGGAAATTTCTTCCATCTTATGGGTATTGATTCCACTAAATGAAGGTTATTTATCTCAAATAGTTGGTGAGAAACTCACGATTAAGAATATGCCCATTGTACGGGAGTTTGATGATGTCTTTCCGGAGGAATTACCGGGTCTTCCACCAAATCGTGAAGTTGAGTTTTCAATAGAACTCGTACCGGGTGCTTTGCCTATTTCAAAGACACCTTATAGAATGGCCCCAATTGAGTTGCAGGAATTGAAGAAGCAACTCCAAGAGAATCTTGATAAGGGATTCATACGCCCTAGTGCGTCACCTTGGGGAGCACCTGTTCTATTTGTTAAGAAGAAAGATGGATCAATGAGACTTTGCATTGATTATCGAGAACTTAACAAGATCACTATCAAGAACAAATATCCTCTCCCACGCATTGATGACTTATTTGACCAACTACGCGGAGCTCAATACTTTTCCAAGATTGATCTTCGTTCAGGGTATCATCAATTAAGGGTAAAAAGGGAGGATATACCAAAGACGGCTTTCCGTACAAGGTATGGACACTATGAATTTATAGTGATGCCATTTGGTCTTACTAATGCCCCTGCTGTCTTCATGGATCTAATGAATAGAGTCTTTAGAGACTATCTTGATCAATTTGTGGTAGTCTTTATAGACGATATTCTTGTCTATTCAAAGAGCAAGGAAGAGCATGAAGATCACTTGAGAATTATATTGAAGACCCTGAGAAAGGAGAAGCTTTATGCCAAATTTACCAAGTGTGAATTTTGGCTTCAAAAAGTTGCATTTTTGGGTCATATAATCTCAAAAGAGGGGATATCTGTGGATCCAGCAAAAACAGAGGTTATCGAAAGATGGTCAAGACCAACAACAGTAACTGAGATCCGAAGTTTTCTTGGTTTGGCTGGATATTATCGACGTTTTGTAAAAGATTTTTCACGATTATCTAATCCACTCACCAAGTTGACTCGGAAAGGAGTTAAGTTTGTCTGGACAGAGGAATGTGAAGAGAATTTCAAGGAGTTGAAAAGAAGGTTATCCAGTGCACCTGTGCTCACACTGCCTTGTAGTGGAGAACGGTTTGTGATCTACAGTGATGCATCCAAGAAGGGATTGGGGTGTGTTCTTATGCAAAATGATATGGTGATAGCTTATGCCTCACGACAGTTGAAAATCCATGAGCAAAATTACCCAACACATGATTTGGAGTTGGCTGCGGTAATCTTTGCATTAAAGATTTGGAGGCATTACCTTTATGGTGAAAGGTGTGATATTTATACTGATCATAAAAGTTTAAAGTATATTTTCACACAAAAGGAGCTGAATATGCGCCAAAGAAGATGGTTGGAGCTGATTAAGGATTATGACTGCTCAATCCATTACCACCCTGGGAAAGCAAACAAGGTGGCAGATGCATTAAGTCGACAAGACCATGCTAGTTTATCCATGATGAGGATCACAAAAGATCCAATATTTATGGATTTACAAAGGATGGATCTTGGAATTATAATGGAAGGGGAAAAATCTTATCTTTCTCAAATGAGTGTTCAACCATCTATACATGTGAAGATTAAAGAGGCACAGAAAGAAGATGCCGAGTTACAAAAGAAGGTGAGAAATGTTCCTGAATTCAACCTTGATTGTGATGGGATAATAAAGTTCAGGAATCGGGTTTGTGTTCCTCCCATCCCCGAATTAAAGAAAGAGCTGCTGGATGAGACTCATAGTTCTTCATTCTCTATTCATCCTGGAAGCACGAAGATGTATAGGGACCTGAAAGAGTACTTCTGGTGGGATGGCATGAAAAGAGATGTTGCTGAATATGTCTCTCGATGCTTGGTTTGTCAACAAGTTAAAGCTGAGAGACAGAAGTCTAAGGGGATGTTACAACCATTACCCATACCCGAATGGAAATGGGAAAACATCACTATGGACTTTGTCACAGGACTTCCTAAAACATCCAAAGGCAATAATGCTATCTGGGTCATAGTTGATCGTCTTACAAAGTCTGCACACTTCATTGCTATTAGAGAGGATTTCTCTCTAGATCAGCTTTCCAGGATATATGTAAAGGAAGTGGTGAGATTGCATGGAGTACCACTTTCTATTATATCTGATCGAGATCCGAGATTTACCTCGAAGTTTTAGCGAAGTCTTCAGCATACTCTAGATACAGAGTTGAGTTTCAGCACTGCTTATCATCCCCAGACAGACGGTCAGTCTGAGAGAACAATTCAAACCCTAGATGATATGTTGAGAGCTTGCTCTATGGATTTCAAAGGAGGTTGGGATCAACACCTACCTTTGGTGGAATTTTCTTATAATAATAGCTTTCACTCCAGTATTCAGATGGCTCCTTATGAAGCTCTCTATGGAAAGAAATGCAGGACTCCAACTTGCTGGGATGAAGTTGGGGAAAGAAAGTTATTAGGACCTGATCTCGTTGATGAAATGGCAGAAAAGGTCAGATCTATTCAACAACACATAAGAGCAGCTCAGAGTCGACAGAAAAGTTATGCCGACAACCGAAGAAAAGACCTAGAGTTTGAAGTGGGTGATAAAGTGTTCTTACGAATATCTCCTTGGAAGAGGGTTATGAGATTTGGGAAGAAGGGGAAGTTGAGCCCTAGATATATCGGTCCTTTCGAAATACTAGATCGTGTTGGGAAGGTAGCTTACCGATTGGCGCTTCCACCGAATCTCTCTCAAGTTCACGATGTGTTCCATGTATCTCTCCTGAGAAAGTACATACCAGATCCTTCACATGTACTCAGCTCAGAAGTTGTACCGCTGGAGCAAGATCTTTCTTATGAAGAACAGCCGATAGAGATTCTGGATCATAGCGAAAAAGTCCTACGAAACAAGACCACTCTCTTGGTGAAAGTTTTATGGAGGAACCACCAACTTGAAGAAGCTACATGGGAGCTTGAGGATATGATGAGGGAGAAGTATCCTCATCTGTTTGTTACAATGTGACGAATTTCGAGGGCGAAATTCTTTTTAAGGGGGGTAGAATGTAACACCTGAGACTTTTTAAATCATCAAAGGAATCTTTTTCTACACAACACTTACTTAGCTTGCTTTACACGCAATCGCGACCTTCCTCGATAGCTTGCGTCGTACGCAATACCGAGTTTCACTAAACAACAATATGCTATTAAAACTAGCCGTTATGAATAGTAATAACCACTTTTTGAAATTTTATAAATTTTATTTTTCAAAATGGACTTCATTTTTGGACTCAGAATATCGAAATTAGCCTAGGGTGAAATTTTGGTATTTTTCTGAAAACTTTCAATTTTTGATGAATAGTGAAACCACTAAGTGGTAGGTTAAAAACTGAATTTTGCATAAAACTTAATTTTACCGCTTCTGTGAATGGAATTTCAAAAATCCGAGAGACACGGTTAATATCAAGGACTAAAATGTGGTTCAATGAGATGAAAATAATTTTTTGGTGAATAGTAACTTTTTACTTTTTTTTACCGCGGTTAATAGTAAATAGGGTAACTAAGGGTAAATATGATATTACTATTACCCTAACACATGTCCTAATTCTATTGGACAAGTGTAATTCGACCAAAAACAAACTTAGGAATAAAATATGACCATTTAGGCCCACTTGGATTAGATTAGGACATTTATTATTAATTTATTTAAAGAAGGGTTAAAATAGTTAAAATCAAAGTTTAATAAGTAAATCATTTTTAATATAGGGTTATACATGAGATAAATTCGATTGTAAATATTCATTAGAAAGATAAAAAGATTTCCTACATGATGGTATTTTATTTGTAATTTTTAAACATCAAATAATTTAATTTATTTATGACACAAAGATGATGCAGTAATTATCTTATTAATGAAATATTGACAAAATTGATAATATAAATACCAAAATAAATGTAATTTAAGACTTTTTATGAATTACACTAATTTTCTAGGTTACTATGATATATTATTGTTGATTTAATCTACTTGGTTCGAACATATAATTCTGTTATGACTTTCACAAAAATCATATATCAAATAGTGTCAAAATTGACACAAAATAGTTTTTAAATCAAATATTATATTATTAATTGTTATTTTATTCCTAAAAATCTAAGGTTCGGCCAAATGACTTAGATAAGGATATATATATTAATAATAAACAATTTGGGGTTCGTTTGGCATGTTATAGTAAGTTTATTAACCATATAGTGAAAGAAAACAAAAAGACACGGTAAAAGTTAAATTAATTAACTTAGAGTTAAATCTAATTGATAAGGTTAAAATAATACCCTAAACTTGTCTAAATCATATTGGTTGATAGGATTTCGACCCATACCCACTTTAGCTTCGAAATAAGACCCTTTGGAACCATTATAAACCGATTTTGACTTTAATATAAAATAATATTTTGAGATATTCCTAAGGTGCCCCTCTCCTCCCTTATAAAAGGGCACCTCCTCCCCCTCCTCCTCACACCAATTTGAGCACTCAAGCTCGGCCAACCCCTTCCATTTTCCCTTCTCCACTTCCCTAGAATAATCCTAGAGGTCCTGGTCTTCTCCAAAGACCAATCTTAGTTCCTTAAGTGGAGGATTCAAAAAGGCGTTCCAAAGAAGAGGTAATATCCATTACCGATCTTTTCAATTTCTTTCTTCTTCAACTTCTTCTTCTTTAGTTGTTTCATGATAAAGTAATAACATCAGTATTACTTACATACTGATATGTTATTATAAATATGAAACAACCCTAATTCACCTTCTATCCATCCTACGGAAAAATGAAATCACCGCGCGTGCGTACGTACGGAATACCGTCTCCACGCCGTGGTGTAATCTATTTTCCACCATCACCTTACAAGGATGGGTATAATGGTGTAATCAGTAACTATATATGATTATTATTAAGTAATATTGATACTGAAATAATATATATATATACTCCAATACAATTCCACGATCATAGGAACGATATCATCACTCGTGCGTACGTACGGAATACCGTCTCCACGATGTGATGCGACTCGTTCTACATGATCTTCATTTCATAATGATTATATAAATGAATTGAATGAATGAATATGGTATATAATACACTAATACCATTCTGGAAATGAATTATCTATAACCTAAAGATAAGAATAAGAATTTATTCGACAAAACACTCATAAGAACAAAAAAGTTATAAAGACCCGAGTAACAAGTAACAATGAAATATTACTAACAAGAAGCTAATAATATGACCATATATGATCTCATATCAATATGTATGATTCTGGAATAAGTCAATAACATTATTTAAACCATTATACAGGAGCTTCGGACACGAACAAAGCAAATCGGACCTAAGGTAAGGGAAATATCACAATCTCATTTTTATCCGAGATTGTTTATTCGTAAGTATTTACTGGGGTGTATTTTATCATCCACATCCATGTTCCCTCAATATGAAATATTGTTTCCATCCACTTGCAATAGTTTAAATCCAATTTTACCCTTAGGTGAGTTTTTAGTAAAGAATATGAAAGGAATCTTTTGTCGTTTTTCCGTACGAGGTACTTCTTGACTTTTCCGACAAAAGTACGAAGAATGTTTTTTTTAACTTATACGGCATGAATGGATTTTTAAAACATTACTTCAAAGAAGCTTCCTTTACAAGTTTTCAAGTTTATTTTTAATCAACTTCTTTTATTTTAAAGTTGTATGACATGTTATGAAAGGAAAAATGTTTTTGAAGAAGAAAGGATATTTTCCTCAAGAATTCAATTCAAGTGTTTTATCAAAATTATTTTCCATCTAAGATAATAAAGGGTTCTGTTTCTATCCATATTTTTACATTGGTTTGACTATGTTGTGATGGAATTATGTTTATGAATTCCTTTATCTTATATGAATTGATTTATGAAGTCATGATGTTTCAAGAATCCCATTTTTGTTATATGTGTTATGCGATGATGTATGTTTTATGATTATGTGGCACACATAAGAAAGGATTCATTATAAGATGGGTGGGACCTATATCTCCCTCCAATGCATTGGGTAATGATTTTATATCTCATGAGATAGACATGGCTGGAACGGAAGGTTATTTCGGTTCAGTGATACAGGACTGAAACGAGGAGTGAACTCGGTTCAGAAAGGGACTTTGTCCACTAAGATAGTCTTGGCAATGAGTCATGACTAACAAGAAATGATTTTCCATGATTATGTGTGCATGCCACAAAGTTTCAAGTTTTATGTTATGGGGATCTCATTTTCACTTCTATGATTTATTCCATGTTAAGATATTATGATCTCTTTTGCAGGTTTTGATTTTCAAAAAGATATGATATGATTTTTATTTCCTTTATTTGCCCTTGCTGAGCATTTGAGCTCACCCTTTTATGTTTTCTTTTCCCCAGGTCAGGAAGATGGATATTAAGTAGAATATGCTAAAAGGGACCCTAGATATGATGAAATAAATGAGAGACACTGTAGAATATTTATGAACCAGTTGTTTATGTTTCCCAGTTTCTAAAGACACTATACCTATACGGTCCTTTGTGGTTTTGTCATATGTTGTAATAAGTGTACTTCAATTTTGAAGTATTAACAATGAATGTAAAGTGTGGGTCGTTATAATTTTGGTGTGATCTAATTCACCCTATATTCTGGACATTTGTTAATTTCATCAATTTATCTCGAACCAAATCCATTCAAGAATTGATATTGGATATTTATAGCATCCTAAGAACAAGGTAGGTGATCTATATATTTCCCCCTTAATGCCTCATCATTTATAAACTGTTTCATTCTTCTACTCACTGCTGTCTCCAAGTGACACCCCTCAAATATGAGATTATATGTGTAGATCGTAATCCCATAATTTTAGTATCCCTTGTATATTATGTTTTTAGGGTTGGAAGTCATGGTCCTTAAGTTTTATCTTCCCTTATTAGTGAGGTATTTAACTGTAATTAAATAATAAATTTACTTCTAAAAAACCACATGATGAGGTGTGTTGTCTTCTCAAATGTAACGAGTTGATAAATAGAATCTGGAATGATTTTATACCATAATATTTTAATTGTTAGGGAAAAAGATTTAGGGTCGAAATAATGAATGTAGATGAACAATATACAAGAGGGGTTTGAATTTTATACATTAAAAATTCATTTGGATCCTTTAAAGTTGGTATAAAATCTTTTGTTTTTAACGTTAAGAAAAACTATGTTTAACATTGTTAAACAAGGTAAATTCACTAGACCTCTTAGTAATACAAACTTTCTTAATTCTAGAAACATGGTTCTGGAAATGAATCTTAGTAAATTTTAGAATGAAAATGATTCTACCTTAAAGTGTATAGAATCTCACTAATCAGAGTACACAAAAATAAAGAAGTATTAGAAAATTATACTTTCCTTATCTATCAAAATGCAGTTTAAAATAAACTTGAAACAATACAAGTAACAAGTATAGAATATTTTAACCCAAAGATATGGGTATTCCACAACCTTGGATAAAAGTCCCTTGATTTATATTATCAAGAAATTCTATCTTACCAACACCAGGGTAATCCCTCGATAGAGATATCCAAATCTGTCTTATTATCCCCAAAAACCCACAAATTCAAGGTAGTCAACACCTCTTTCTTCGATAGCAAGGAAGTCCTCAAACTGTAAGGTAGTCAGCACCTCTTTATTCTTATCCCCAGAAGCCCTCAAACATTAAGGTAGTCGGCACCTCAAGCTTCCTATCCCCGGAAGCCCTCAAATGTACTCAGCAACATCCAGAGTCACACAAAGAAATCTGAACCAGATGTTCAGTATGCACTAAGAATGAGAGTATCACTCTCCAGAAATCATCTTATCAGTGTGTAATCTCTAGAGTGATAGAACAACACAAATTTTTTTAGCTTGTTCAAATGAGATCCTATTAATAGGCACATCTCCAACAGTCATCTCCCTCTTCCAATGGTCATATGTTTCCTTAAATCTCGGTGGGACCTGTACACATGTCACTCAAACAACAATTATTTAGAAACAAAATGTATGACATCGTTTCATAACTAAATAAAGAATAGACAAAATTGGATGCTTAACCAAATCAAATTTTCGGAGTCTAAGAAAAATTAATGTTTGGAGTCTAAGAAAAATAATATCCGGAGTCTACAATACATGGACATTCAAACTCTATTCATCAATGAATTTCTAACCTAAATTTGGAGTCTGAATTCATAGAAGTTCAGAGTCTGAATTCATAAGAATTCAGACTATTAATTATAAGAGTTTGGAGTCTGAATTCAGATAACTCGGTGTCTGAATTCAGAAAAGTTCGGAGTCTGAATTCGAAGAACACAGAGTCTGAACTCATAAGAGTTAGGAGTCTGAATTCAGAGAACTTGGAGTCTGAACTCATAATATTTTTGACTATGATGTCATAGAAATCGGAGTTTGAACTCAGATATCTTGGAGTCTGAACTAATAAGAGTTCGAAGTCTGAATTCCGAGAACTCGGAGTCTGAACTCATAAGAGTCCGGAGTCTGAATTCATAGAACTCGGTGTTTGAACTCATAATAGTTCAAGACCTGAATTTGGATCCTAAAACAGAATGATCTATATCTAAGTAATTATAGGACTCCATGGTTTTTTAATATGAACCCGAATTTTACACTTAGAAATAAAATGAGTTAGATTTATGAGAACAAAAATATGAACAATAAAAATAGGTAATGATGAATTTACCTTGGAGAAGGAAAATTTTCCCTAATAAGATAAAACTTAGGGAAAAGAAAATTTTCCTTAAGATAGAGTGTTTGTGATTTTCAAAACAAAAAGGAATGTAAAATTCATAAGGAAACCTTATTGACTCAACAATATCTGTAACACCGCAAGTTTCCGCAGTATGCTTCTCTTTGAATAAAACAGTAGAATGTGTTGTATGGAACATCGAGTTCTAACACACACCACGACCAATGAATGTAGTCATTATGAATATTAATACCCACTTTTTGAAATTTTATAAATTTTATCTCTCAAAATGGACTCCATTTTTGGATTAGGAATATCGAAATTAGCCTAGGGTGAAATTTTGGTAATTTTCGGATAACTTTCATATTTTGATGAATAGTGAAAATTACTAAATTTTAGTTAAAAACAAATTTTTTAATCAAATTAATTAATAGTGATAAATTATGAATTTTGTAACATCCCAAACTTCTACGGTACGCTTTTCTTTGAATAATGCGATAGCGTGTGATGTGCGCAACATCGAGTTCTAACACACCACAACCAATCAAACTAGCCATTATGAATAATAATACCTACTTTTTGAAATTATATATATTTTATATTTCAAAATGAACTTCATTTTTGGATTCAGAATATCGAAATTATCCTAAGTTGAATTTTTCTGAGAACGTCCAATTTTTAAGAATAGTGAAAAATACTTAAAAACAACTTTTTTAATCAAAATAATTTATACTGATAAATTATATTATTGAGTGGTTTTAAAGTATAATTAGAATATATTTTTACAATTTTATCCAATGGTGTTCATTAGTATTAATTTCACTTTGAAATTGGACATAAACAATTATCAATCTTTTGATATATATTTTCTTAAAAACACGCTATTTGTTGTGACAGTGGGAATTAATTATAAAATTAATTAATGAAACTTATATGTTTGGAATTTTGTAAAATAGACATCATTTTTGAATTTGAAATATCAATATAGCTTAGGGTGAAATTTTGGCACTGTTCTGAAAAACTTCATTTTTTTGATGAATAATGAAGCTACTAAGTGGTAGTTAAAAAAATGATTTTTTCATAAAACTTAATTTTACTGCTTCTCTGAATGGAATTTCAAAAATCCGAGAGACACGGTTAATATCATGAAGTAAATGTGTTTCAATGAGATGAAAATAATTTTTGGTGAGTAGTAACTTTTTACTTTTATTTACCACGGTTAAAAGTAAATAGGGTAATTAAGGGTAAAAATGATATTAATATTACCCTAACATGTAGCGCCCTGACCCCAGCTACCCAGAGCCGGTGCATTACTTCATAACATTGGCATGATCACAAAAGATCAAGTCTCGAAACACCGATTAGTTTAGTAGCATTGGAAACACTAGATACATTCGTAAACGTTACATTACAACATAAAGTGAAAAACTACAATAACAAAGTCTCTATAGTCCACACTCATATCCTCTTCTCACAATCCCTGCAGGTCATTCATAAAATACTTCTTCACATCCTAGTAAATATTAAAACATTGAAACGGGTGAGCTCAGATGCTCAGTAAGGATAACAATATTGCGGAAGATTTCATAAATAAACATAAAAATTTAAGGCAATGTGTAACTAAAACAAAAGCCTTTTAAACTTGAACATCAATATAATATATCAAAATTAAAATGAGATAATGCCATTCACTTCTTCACATGGATATTCTACTGGTCGAATAATCACATGAAATATCAATAACCACTTTCATAATGAGGGAATGTATAATGCCGGACATTCTGAAACATTTTGTTAAGGCCTCGGCCAAGACGTCTAAAATGATTAAGGCCTCGGCCAAAACCATAAATCAAATTGGGAAAGGGCCTTGACCAATTCCACGTCTAGTTGTCTCATGAGACCTACCGATACATTGAGGAGATATAGCGGGCTCCACCCGTCACTTATTAAGTCCAATACATTCCTCATATGAACAGGTTTAAACATCTCATAAACCATAACATAATCGTATCACATAAAACATGCATAAAGGAAACATAACATTTTCACATTTCAATCACAAGATATCAATACAACACAGTGATATAATAAAAACGATTTCAAAACCATTTTCAATACCAAAATAAAAGAAAAGTATAACATGGTATTTATTTTTAATTAAAAAAAGGTTATGGCTTGTAGAGGAAGCCGAAACACAAATAGTGGTCATGGCGTCGGAGAAGTCTTTGTCGCCGCATACGTACGACAAAAACATTCCCTTTTGTCGTTTAGTAAATGCTTCGTATAAAAAATATTCCTTTTGAATAAACGTAAAAGTCAAAGTGGTTTATACACCGTATAAAAGAAATTTGTGTATAAAACCAAATATGCCTCAATGAAAGGAGATTGAGACGAAGTCCTTACAAAGATCATTTTTAAAATAAAATAGATATATTATGTGTATTCACTATAGGTATACATAAAGAAAGTAAAAATACAAAATAATACATAATAATATCATGACATAATTTGAAAGTATGAGATTAACCCAAAGAATGGAAGTTGGGTTAAGAAGTTCCCTTACCTTGCGTCCTGTCCTGACTCGACCGTTCTTTAACCTCCAGAATAATAAAATAGAGTTAATTCATATTTACTTAAGAACCTTTTTCATGTTCATTATTCCTTTTATATCCCTTATTACCATGTTATGAACATTATGTAATTATTTAAGTTAATAACGGTCGTTTTTTCGATCTTTGGTACTTGAGTCAAAAATAAACTTCTTATAATTACAAGTTGATCATGTGGTGAAATATCCATTATATCCAGAATTATATTCATGATGTAGATATCATATATATGATATATATCCAGTATATACATTCATTCATAATGTCACGTAACATTTATAGGTAAGAAATGAAATGCACCGTTCATGGAGACGGTAAGCCGTACGTACGCAAGAACGCTACTTTCATTTCTATTTCATATTTAATGGAATGAAATCATAATGATATAAATTTATAATATAATTACAGTATAATATAGTGTATAATAGCATTTAATCCATCCTTTATACATGCCACATATGGCATTAATGATTCAAATCACTTTGAGGGGGCGGTAGTCCGCACTTCTTAAAATGAAATTATCGCGTTTTACCCATAATGGAAATCATAAAGTATGCCATAAATGAGAAATACAGAAGCATAAGTAAAAAATAAACATATTATATATCATATATAAATATATTTACATCTTAATGGACACCTTTGAAGGTGTTATATGAGTGTTGAACAATCATCGTTTTGTGAGGCAGAAATTCGCCATCCACAGAAACCGTATGTTCTTTTACCATTAGATGTAGGTGTGTGTAAGTGTAGCTCGAATCCTTCTTATAAAAACATCCTAGTATATTTAGGATACTGGTTTTGTTACAAAAGAAATGAATAAAAAGAGTTTAGGGGGTTGGAGAAGAAAAATAAAACAAAACAACATTAGAGAAGACATTACCTCAAAATCGGGTAACTCTTTTTGATTTGAGTCAAATGCTTCCTTGGGAAGCGTTTTTCCCAAAGTGAGGATTCTTGGAGTAAGAGGGGGAAGTTGGGAGAGTATTTGGGTAGAGGTTGGCCGAGCCAAATGGCTTGAAAGTGTGAATGAGGTGGTAGAGGTGGGGGCCTTTTATAAGAGGAGAGGAGGGGCTCTTTTGGAATGATTGAAATGTTACATTATTATACAATGATTTTCGGATTCTAAAGGTACCACACTTATATAATTCGTGGATAAGGTGATAAGGGTTCGAAATATACCCATCCAATAGTCTTTGGACAAGTTTAAGCCTAGGATTGTACATTATCCTTTTATTTTATTAAAATCGTTAAATAATGAGGTCATCGCTGCATCATAATGATGTCATAAATAATATAATTTATTTAATGTCTAAAAATTATAAAACAAATAATATGATGTAGAAAATATTTTTAGCTTTCCAATTACTATTTATAGTCAAAAATAGGACCTGTATGACCCCATGTAAAAATTGTTTTAGTAAAACATTTCATGTTTGTGTCATTTTTTACTTTAACATTAAATAAAAGGTATTTATGTCATTTTCCAACAAAAGTGGCTCCATGGGGTCCCCAAGTTGACCCATGGATTGTATTGGTCGGTCATGACTCATCCAATAGGATTAGGACAAGTGTCAAGCCCATCTCATATTATTAAAACATTATTTTTACCTTAAACTACACTAATTACCTCTAATTGTGATTAAGAACATAAAAGTTACTATTCACCAAAAAATTATTTTGATCTCATTGAACCACATTTTACTTCTTAATGATGACCATGTATGTTGGATTTTTGAAAATCAAATCACAGAAGTGGTAATATTTCATTTAAACGAAAAATCAGTTATTTAACTACCACTTAGTGGTTTCACTATTCATCAAAAATTGAAGTTTTTCAGAACAATGCCAAAATTTTACCCTAAGCTATAATTGATATTCTGAATCTAAAAATGAAGTCCATTTTGAAATATAAAATTTCTATAATTTTAAAAAGTGGTTATTACTATTCATAGCGGCTACTTTTATTAGTCGCGGTGTTTTAGAACTCGAAGTTGTGTACAATGTAAGCTATTGCATTATTGAATGAGAAGCGTATCATGGAAACTCGGGGTGTTACATTCTCCCCTCCTTCAATAAATTGTGTCCTTGAAATTTGAAAATTTTCTTTAAAAACAAAAGGTTGAAAATAGAAAATAACATTATGGAAAACCCACATCGGAAATAAGGTTAATAAATATATAACATTAAAATAAAGCAAGATAAGTACAAAGGTCACCCGATATAGCCCATTCTAGGATTCTAAGAAAATATGGATATAGAGGAAAAACAAACCATCAAGGTCTGATGGAGAGTTATAGAAAACAGGATTAGGAGAATGTTTAACTACAAGAAAGTCACAAACTTGTGATTGGTTAAACGGTCATTAAATCCCCAGTTGGAAAAGTTAACCAACAACATTTTTGTTTTAAGTTCCCTTTTATAATGTTGAGGAATTTATTTAGGAGATTTACTAAGAACGTAAGGGAATATACATACTTGTTATGTATACTTTCATTCGTTAATAAATTTTTACCACAAACCCGACTATTACTCCAAATGGTAACGGAACTCAAAGATATTCTATTTATCCTAATTGTATAAGGTTCCAAATGTTAAAACATACCATTTAGATTAGTAAAATTATTTTGTAATAACCAAGGACTTCCTGTAGGCTAGTGGTAGGAAATAAAGTCCTATCGCACTATGATTGTGGGTTCGATTCCTGCAGCTTTGTTCGACGCGACGGGTTATGCCCCACCCTGCAGGTTGTCCTTTTCCTAAAACTATAGTATTATAATATTCCAAAAATAATCTTCAGAAATGCTTTAACCTTAAACAATACTATCCATGGTTCAACTTAATCCATTCCAAACTTAATATTTATCCAAAATACCTCTGTCCAGACTTTCTCTAAAAGGTCTCTAAATTCCAAAATCAATTGTAACGTCAGATTCCCCAAACAAAGAAAAGTTTCTCTTATTGTCACATACTAAAAATATGATTACCTTAATCATATTAAAACCTTATTGAAATAAAAAAGTACTGCAGTACAATCATTATATATATCACATTATTCTTATAACCAGAATATAATCCTTGAGTCCAAAAGAACCAATACATTAATTATTCCGCTTCAACTGTAGTCACAGCATAAGATTGGCCTTGATCCCTTGGCCTTTTCTTAGGTAACTTTCCTTGACGATTAGGACATTCATTTGCATAATGACCCATTTCCCTACAATTGTAGCATTCAACATTGGTAGCCTCTTTCTTTCCCTTGTAATCACGAGCCTGGTGACCCTTTTTCCACATTTATAACAAACTCCCATTCCATTTAGGCAAGTACCAGGGTGATTATTACCACAATTATCACATAATGGAAAATCCTTCTTTCCCTTTTTCCCTTTATCTGTCTCTTGTTCCACCGTTCTCTTCTTCTCTTGCTTTACTTTGTTGTCATAAGACTTAGAGAATTCCTTTTCTGTCTTGATAGCACACGAGGCAATATCTTCGTATGATGAGAAGGATTGTGATACTAATGCTCGACAGAGAAATGGTTTTAACCCATCAAAGAAACGATCAATCTTACTCCTTGGGTTATATATATAATCAGCAGCATGCCTCGCTAACCTTGTAAAGTTAGCCTCATACTTTGCGACATTCTCATCCTCCTTCTACCTCAGACTCAGAAATTTCCTTTCCATATCTGCTCGATGGTCACGAGGAATGTATTTCTCTAAGAAAAGATCTTTGATCTCCCTCCATTCCATATTTGATACGTCATCATCTTCCTTTGTGTTTTGAATCAGCGACCACCACTGATCGGCATCTCCAGTGAGGCGGTAAACTACCATGACAACCTTCTCCCTTTCACTACTCCCCAAGGCATGGAATATTTTCTCTATGGAATTTATCCATTTCTCAGCTACTATAGGATTTGTACTCCCATTGAAGGTTGGTGGTTGTTTCCTCATGAAACGTTCTAGCATTGATCCTCCACGTTGCGGATCAGGGTGCTCCATACGAGTAAGGTTGTTATTCATAACCTGCGTGAGTTGTCCCAGTACTGTGAGAAGCTGATCAGCCCCAGTTGTATCACTAGCTCCACCATAATTATCTAGAGCAGGAGGGAAATCCCTACACGGAGTGCGTGCATTGATACAGTTTCCATTCCTTCCACTAGGTACCATTTATAAATAATGGCATAAACTAGATTAGTTTATGAATCAAAATACATAATTCCATACTTGTAAAACACTTAACATAAATTGAACTATTTATGGATATAATCCATAATCATAAAAAGAAATGTTTTCTTTGAGAAAGAATATACTCATAACCCATCATAGTGGTTTGTAAATAAAATGAGAATTATCCTAAGCATGTCCCCCAGGAGTGTCGTAACCAAGAGTGCAGCAAGGCCCGTTGTCGTGCACCAGTTCTCGTTCGAGTCTAGCTCAAAGCGGTGTTTTCGGGTTTTACCCCTAGGTACATCGGTGCCAGAGCCGCCTCTACCTGCTCGTATCCAGACAGGGATGTATTACTCAGAAAACTCAAAAAATCTCTACAATACCAAAATTTTAGGAAGTTCTTCTATATTAATCCTCAAAGTTCATCTTAGGTCTACGTGCTCTAATCAGAGTTTGTATAAATCTAGCTTCCATGGTTTGTACTAAACTTCCTCTGATACCAACTGTAGCACCCCAACCCCAGATACCTAGAGCCGGTGCATTACTTCGTAACATTGGCATGATCACAAAAGATCAAGTCTCAAAAGACCGATTAGTTTAGTAGCCTTGGAAACACTAGATACATTCGTAAACGTTACATTACAACATAAAGTGAAAAACTACAATAACAAAGTCTCCATAGTCCACACTCATATACTCTTCTCACAATCCTTGCAGGTCATTCATAAAATACTTCTTCACATCCTAGAAAATATTAAACCATTGAAAGGGGTGAGCTCAGATGCTCAGTAAGGATAACAATATTGCGGAAGCTTTCATAAATAAACATAAAAATTTAAGGCAATGTATAACTAAAACAAAAGCCTTTTAAACTTGAACATCAACATAATATGGAAAAAGTAAAATAAGATAATGAAATTCACTTATTCACATGTATATTCTACTGGTCGAATAATCACATGAAATATCAATAACCACTTTCATAATGAGGTAATGTATAATGCCAGACATTCTGAAACATTTTGTCAAGGCCTCGGCCAAAACCATAAATAAAATTGGGAAAGGTCCTCGGCCAATTCCACGTCTAGTTGTCTCATGAGACCTACAGATGCATTGAGGAGATATAGCAGGCTCCACCCGTCACTTATTAAGTCCAATACATTCCTCATATGAACAGGTTTAAACATCTCATAAACCATAACATAATCGTATCACATAAAACATGCATAAAGGAAACATAAAATTTCAACATTTCAATCACAAGATATCAATACAACACATTGATATAATAAAAACGCTTTCAAAACCATTTTCAATACCAGAATAAAAGAAAAGTATAACATGGTATTTATTTTTCATTAAAAAAAAGGGTATGGCTTGTAGAGGAAGCCGAAACTCGAATAGTGGTCACGGCGGTGGAGAAGTCGTTGTCACCGCATACATACGAAAAATACATTCTCTTTTGTCGTTTATTAAACGCTTCGTATAAAAAAGATTCCTTTTGAATAAATGTAAAATTCAATTTGGTTTATACACCGTATAAAAAAAATTTGTGTATAAAACCAAATATGCCTCAATGAAAGGAGATTGAGACAAAGTCCTTACAAAGATCATTTTTAAAATAAAATAGATATATTATGTGTATTCACTATAGGTATACATAAAGAAAGTAAAAATACAAAATAAGACATAATAATATCATGACATAATTTGAAAGTAGGAGATTAACCCAAAGAATGGAAGTTGGGTTAAGAAGTTCCCTTACCTTGCGTCCTGTCCTGACTCGACCGTTCTTTAACCTCCTGAATAATAAAATAGAGTTAATTAATATTTACTTAAGAACCTTTTTCATGTTCATTATTCCTTTTATATCCCTTATTACCATGTTATGAACATTATGTAATTATTTAAGTTAATAACGGTCGTTTTGTCGATCTTTGGTACTTGAGTCAAAAATAAACTTCTTATAATTACATGTTGTTCATGTGGTGAAATATCCATTATATCTAGAATTATATTCATGCTGTAGATATAATATATATGATATATATCAAGTATATACATTCATTCATAATGTCACGTAACATTTAGAGGTAAGAAATGAAATGCACCGTTCATGGAGACGGTAAGCCATACGTACGCATGAACGCTACTTTCATTTATATTTCATATTTAATGGAATGAAATCATAATGATATAAATTTATAATATAATTAAAGTATAATATAGTGTATAATACCATTTAATCCGTCCTTTATACATCCCACATATGGCATTAACGATTCAAATCACTTTGGGGGGGCGGTAGTCCGCACTTCCTAAAATGAAATTATCGCGTTTTACCCATAATGGAAATCATAAAGTATGCCATAAATGAGAAATACAGAAGCATAAGTAAAACATAAACATATTATATATCATATATAAATATAGTGACATCATAATGGCCACCTTTGAAGGTGTTATATGAGTGTTGAACAATCATCGTTTCGTGAGGCAGAAATTCGCCATCCACAGAAACCGTATGTTCTTTAACCATTAGATGTAGGTGTGTGTAAGTGTTGCTCGAATACTTATTATAAAAACATCCTAGTATATTGAGGATACTGGTGCTGTTACAAAAGAAATGAATAAAAAGAGTTTAGGGGGTTGGAGAAGAAAAATAAAACAAAACAACATTAGAGAAGACATTTTCTCAAAATCAGGTAACTCTTTTTGATTTGAGTCAAAGGCTTCCTTGGGAAGAGTTCTGACCAAAGTGAGGCTTCTATGAGTAATAGGGGGAAGTTGGGAGAGTATTTTGGCAGAGGTTGGCCGAGCCAAATGGCTTGAAAGTGTGAATGAGGTGGTAGAGTTGGGGGTATTTTATAAGAGGAGAGGAGGGGCTCTTTTGGAAAGATTGAAATGTTACATTATTATACAATGCTTTTTGGATTCTAAAGGTCCCACACTTATATAATTCGTGGATAAGGTGATACGGGTTTGAAATCTACCCATACAATAGTCTTTGGATAAGTTTATGCCTTGAATTTTACATTATCTTTTCATTTTATTAAAATCATTAAATAATGAGGTCATCGCTGCATCATAATGATGTCATAAATAATATAATCTATTTAATGTCCAAAAATTATAAAAAAATACTATGATGTAGGAAATCTTTTTAGCTTTCTAATGAATATTTATAGTAAAAAATATGACTTGTATAACCCCATGTAAAAATTGTTTTAGTAAAACATTTCATGTTTGTGTTATTTTTTACTTTAACATTAAATAAAAGGTATTTATGTCATTTTCCAACTAATGTGGATCCATGGGGTCCCCAAGTTGACCCGTGGATTTTATTGGTCGGCCATGACTCATAGAATAGGAGTAGGACAAGTGTAAAGCCCATCTCATACTATTAAAACATTATTTTTACCTTAAACTACACTAATTACCTCTAATCGCGATTAAGAACTTAAAAGTTACTATTCACCAAAAAATTATTTTGATCTCATTGAACCACATTTTACTTCTTAATGAATACCATGTATGTCGGATTTTTGAAAATCAAATCACAGAAGTGGTAATATTTTATTTAAATGAAAAATCAATTATTTAACTACCACAGAGTGGTTTCACTATTCATCAAAAATTGAAGTTTTTCAGAACAATGCCAAAATTTCACCCTAAGCTATAATTGATATGTGGAATCCAAAAATGATGTCCATTTTGAAATATAAAATTTCTATAATTTTAAAAAGTGGTTATTACTATTCATAACGGCTACTTTGATTAGTCGCGGTGTTTTAGAACTGGAAGTTGCGTACAATGCAAGCTATTGAATTATTGAATGAAAAGCGTATCATGGAAGCTCGGGGTGTTATATAACACATGTCCTAATTCTATTGGACAAGTATATCTCGACTGAAATAGCCTTAGGAGTAATATATTATCATTTAGGTCAACTTGGATTAGATTAGGACATTTATTATTATTTAATTCAAAGAAAAGTTAAAAGAGTTAAAATCAAAGTTTATTTACTAAAACATTTTTAATATAGGGTTATAAATAAGATAAATTAGATTGTAAAAATTCATTAGAAAGATAAAACGATTTCCTACATAATGATATTTTATTTATAATTTTTGAACTTTAAATAATTTAATTTACTTATGACACAATGATGCTGCAGTAATTACCATAATTGTGAACAATTAAAATAATTGATATTATAAATTCCCAAATAAATATAATTTGAGACTTTTTAATAATTACAATAATTTTCTAGGTTAATATGAGATGTTAGTATTGATTCAATTAAATTTTTTCGAAGTAATAATTCTGTTATGATTTTTACATAAATCAATTATTGAATAGTGTCAAAATTGACATAAAAGAGTATTTAAAACAAATATTATATTATTAATTAATATTAAATTCCTAAATATCTACGGTTCGGCAAAGTGACTTATATCATGATAGATTAATTATTAATGGACCACTTGGGGGTCTCTTGGATGTATATGGTAAGTTTATTAACCATATAATATAAAAATACAAAGAGACATTGTAAAAGTGACACTAATTAACTTAGAGTTAATACGTAAAGATAAGGTTAATATAATGACCCAAACCTGTCTAAATTATATTGGTTGAGTGGTTTTCGACCTATCCCCACCTTAAACGTTGAATAATAAACTTTGGAGCCATTTGAAACCGAATAAGAATTTATTATAAATTAATATTTCTAGCATTTCCAAAGGTGCCCCTCACACCTCTTATAAAAGGGCACTCCTCCTTATCATTTATTCACACCTTCAAAGCCTTTTGGATTGGAAAAACTCTGCCAAAATAATCTCCCAACTTCCATCACTACAACATAGAGGCCTTATTTTGATCAGAAAGCCAACCTAAAGATCCCTTTTGATCAAATCAAAATGAAGAACCCGGAGAAGAGGTAATGATTTCACCACCCTTTTCCAAGTTCCTTTCTTCTTCCACATCTTCATTCTTTGTTATTACCATTCTAAAATAATAGATCCAGTATCTTATATATACTATGATGTTATTATAAAAATGGTACAACCATATTCAGTATTCTATCCACCCTTTGAATAACATGTCACCATACGTGCGTACGTACGGCTTACCGTCTCCACGTCGTGGTGTAATTGTTATTCAATATATTATTATTTGGATGGGTATAATAATGATGTGTAACTCATGTAAATAATAAATATAACATGATAATGATTCTGTATATATGATATACTATCAACTTATATATTATTTTAATATCAAAAGAATGACATTGTTGCTCGTGCGTACGTACGGACTACCGTCTCCACGAACGCGATGAGATTCATTCTACATCGTATCCATTCAAGTATAATTATCATTTTCTGAATTAAAAATGATGTTTAAGGACTTGATATCATTCTGGATATGAATAATATACAACCTATCCATTACAAACATGGCTTATGTAACAAAACATATAAAAGAAAACGAGTAAGTTAACACCCGAAACAACGATAATACTAAGATATTATTAACAAAGCAATGTTAAAAGATCATATATGATATCATATGAATGAATATGATTCTTGTATAATTTAATAACAATTATTTCACTATTATACAGGATGATAACCTACCCCATCCAAGGAAAAGTACAAGGTAATGGTTTATTTCACAATCTCTTCATTATCTGAGGTTGTTTATACGTAAAAATCAACTGGGATCTCTTTATCATCCACATCCATGTTTTTTAAAAATGTATTTCAAAACATTTTTACTATTTACAATAATATGGGTTAAAGTCATTTATACCCTTGTTTGAATTTTTATAAGAGGTTTATAAAGGAATCCTTCCGTTGTTTTCCAAACAAGGTGCTTTTACCCTATTCGACATAATTAAGGTAAGAATGTTTTTTTTAACATATACGGAGGGTGCGGTTATTTTCCACCGTTATAAAATCGTCGAAGCTTCCCTTACAAGATTATAAGAAAATTTTCAAATAAAATGTTTTATTTTATAAATATATGACTCTTAAATGATTTCATAATAGAAAGAGATATTTCTCTAAAAAGAGTTTTGATTTCATCTAAGTCAACATCCTTTGATGGATTTTACGCTTATTTGAAATTGATTTATTATGATACAAAACTTCTATATTGTATTGAAGGTTTTATGATATGTTTGACTATGGATGTCCTATTTTTATACCATTCATAGTTTATGGTTAAAGTGTGGACATTTCGTATGCTAGTTTTAATACGAATGTTTATGTTATGTTTAAACCTTTTCATATGGGAATGCATTGGACTTAATATGTGACGGGTGGAGCCCGCTATAGCTCCTCGATGCATCGGTAGGTCTCATGAGACAAACTAGTGTCTTGGCACAAGGCCTTGGTAAAATCTAATTTGAAATCTTATCAAGAGGCCTTGGCTATGTGGTTATGATAGTCTGGCATTATGCATTCCATCATTATGAAAGTGGTTATTGATATTGCATGTGATTATTCGATTAGTAGAATATCCATGTGAATAAGTAAATGGAATTATTTCATTTTACTTTTTCCATACTATGTTGAAGTTCAAGTTTAAAAAGGCTTTTGTTTTAGTTATACATTGCCTTAAATGTGTATTCTTATTTTTGAAAGTTTCTGCTATATTTTTATCCTTACTGGGCATTTGAGCTCACCCCTTTTCTATGTTTTAATATTCCCAGGATGTACAGAAGTAAGTTATGAATGACCTGCAGGGATAGTATTTGGGGATATTAGTGTGGAATATGGAGACTATGATGTTGTAGTTGTTTTTCACTTTGTCATGTAATTTAAAACTTTATGAATATATCTAGTGTTTCTAAGGCTACTAAACCAATCGGTCTTTTGAGATTTGATCATTCTTGTGATCATGCCAATGTAATGTAATAATGCACCAACTCTGGGTAACTAGGGTCGGGGCGTTACAGTTGTTATCAGAGGAAGTTTAGTACAAACCTTGGAAGCTAGATTTAGATAAACTCTGACTAGAGCACGTAGAACTAAGATTAACTTTGAGGATTAGTATATAAGAACTTACTAGAATTTTGGTATTGTAGAGATTTTGTGAGTTTTCTGAGCAATACATCCCTGTCTGCATACGAGCAGGTAGAGGTGGCTCTGGCAGAGATGTACCTAGGGGTAAAACCCGAAAACACCGCTTTGAGCTAGACTCAAACGGGAACTGGTGCACAACAACAGGCCTTGCTGCACTCTTGGTTACGACACTCCCGAGGGATATGCTTAGGATAACTCTCATTTTCTTTACAAATCATTATGAAGGGTTTATGAGTATATATTTCCTCAAAGAAAACATTCTTATGATTATGGATTATATCCATAAATAGTTCAATTTATGTTATGTGTTTTATAATTATGGGATTATGTATTTTGATTCATAAACTGATCTAGTTTATGCCATTTTTTAGAAATGGCGCCTAGTGGAAGAAATGGAAACCATATCAATGCACGCACTCCATGTAGGGATTGCCCTCCTACTCAAGATAAGTATAGTGGAGCTGGTGATGCAACTGGTGCCGATAAGCTAATCACCATACTGGGACAACTCACTCAGGTTATAAATAATAACCTTACCCATATGGAGCACCCTGATCCGCAGCATGGAGGATCAATGTTAGATCGATTCATGAGGAAACAACCACCAACGTTCAATGGGAGTAAAAATCCCTTAGTAGCTAAGCAATGGATATTTTCCCTAGAGAAAATATTTCAGGCTTTGGGAAGTATTGAAAGGGAAAAAGTTATCATGGAAGTTTACCGCCTCACTGGAGATGCTGATCAATGGTGGTCATTGATTCAAAATACGAAGGAATATGAAGAAGTATCAAATATGGAATAGAGGGAGTTCAAAGATCTGTTTTTAGAAAAATAATTTCCTCGGGACCATCGAGCAGATATGGAAAGTCAATTTCTGAGTCTGAGACAAAAGTAGGATGAGAATGTCACAAAGTATGAGGTTAACTTTACAAGGTTAGTAAGGTATGCTGGAGATTATATACGTAACCCAAGAAGTAATATTGATCGTTTCTTTGATGGGTTAAAACCATTTCTCCGTCGAGAATTAGTCTTACAATCCTTTTCATCATACGAAGACATTGTCTCATATGCTATCAAGACCGAAAAGGAATTCTCTAAGTCTTATGACTTTAAAGAAAAGAAAGAGAAGACGTTGCCTACTAATCAATCTGGGAATGGAAATAAGGTCGAGAACGAAATGGTTGAATATCCATCCTGTGGTAAATATGGGAAGAAACACCCCGATACTTGCTTGAAGGGAATGGGTGTCTGTTACAAATGTGGTGAAAAAGGCCACCAAGCTCGTGATTGTAAAGGGAAGAAGGAAGCTACCAATGTTCAGTGCTACAATTGTAGGGAGATGGGACATTATGAAAATGAATGTCCTAATCATTAGGAGAACTTACCTCAGAAAAGGCCAAGGGATCAAGGCCAAGCTTATGTTATCACTACAGCTGAGGTAGAAGCTCCGAAAGACGTGGTGGAAGGTAATTTAATGGTTTCCTCAAGTTTAGCAAATGCATTATTTGATTCTGGATCATCGCATTGTTTCATATCTTCCCAGTTTGCTAAGAAAATTAGATATTTCCAATTTGATTTAACAAGGGAGTTGTCAGTTAAAACTCCTAAGGGAAGTATTATTGCAACAATGTTTTGTGAATCAGTCCCCATTAGAGCACATAAATGTTCTTTATCTGTTATCTCATCGTCATACCTATGATTGAGTTTGATATAATCCTCGGTATGTACTCGCTTTCGGACTATGATGTGAATATTTATTGTAAGAAGAAATAGGTTATGATTCTTGATGATATTGATAAGGAACACCTTATCTTTAGAGTAGAATCGTCACCACCTAATTCTTATTTATAACCACCCCCAGTAGCTCAACTAAATTCAATTATTGGGGAGGAAGAGAATGAAATACTATAGGTGAGGAAAGGAATGTTCAAATAGAAGATGTACCTATCGTGAAAGAATTGGTAGATGTATTTCCGGAAGATTTACCTAGACATCGTCCAGAATGAGAAGTCGAGTTCTCCATTTATTTAATTCCTGGATCAAGGCCTATATCAAAGACCCCTTATAGAATGGCCACTGTAGAATTAGTTGAACTGGAGAAACAACTAGAGTAATTGAGTAAAAATGGATTTATTCGCCCTAGTGTTTCTCCATGGGGATCCCCTGTTCTTTTTCTTAAAAAGAAAGACGGATCTATGATGTTATGTATCGACTACAGGGAGATCAATGGTATAACAATAAAGAACAAGTATCCCCTACCACACATTGATGATTTATTTGACCAACTACATGGATCTCAATACTTTTCAAATATTTACCTTCGATCTGGATACCATCAGTTGTGTGTGAAGAAGGAAGACATTCTGAAGACAGTATTTCGATCAAGGTACAGGCATTACGAGTTTACTGTAATGCCTTTTGGATTGACTAATGCACCCTATGTATTCATGGATCTGATTAATAGAGTTTTCAAGGAGTATCTCTATGAATTTGTGGTGGTATTTATTGATGATATCTTTGTATACTCCAAAAGCTACGAAATCATGAAAATCACTTGCGCATTATCTTGAAGACTCTGAGAAGACATGAATTATATGGGAAGTTTAGCAAGTGTGAATTCTGGCTTCTGGAGATTTTTTTTCTTGGCCATATTGTCTTTAAAGATGGAATATCTGTTGATCCTTCTAATACCAAGGCAATCCAAGAATGGATAGCACCTACGAGTATAACTGAGGTACGTAGTTTTATTGGTTTAGTAGGTTATTATCGACGATTCGTCCAGAATTTTTCCTGATTGGAAAACCCATTAATGAAGCTCACACATAAAGGGGTTAAATTTGTTTGGACAAAAGAGTGTGAAGAATGTTTCGAGGAACTGAAGAAAATATTAGTCAATTATCCTATATTGACTCTACCATCGGGGAATGATGGGTTCGTTATTTATGGTGATGCATCGAAGAAAGGACTTGGTTGTGTCCTTATGCAGAATGATAGGGTTATTGCCTATGCATCACGATAGTTGAAAATTCATGAACAAAACTATCCTACTCAAGATCTCGAGTTAGCAGCGGTGATCTTTGCTTTGAAGATATGGAGGCACTACCTCTATGGTGAAAAATGTGAGATTTATACTGATCACAAGAGTTTGAAGTATATTTTCTTACAAAAAGAACTCAACATGAGGAAAAGGAGATGGCTTGAATTATTCAAGGATTATTATTGCACGATACACTACCACCCGGGGAAGGAAAACAGGGTGGCAGATGCTTTGAGCAGAAAAGACCATGGAGTTCTGAACAATATGAGAATTGAAAGGGATCCAATTTTCATGGATCTAGTAAAGATGGACATGGGAATAACCAGGGAAGGTGAAACATCAATTCCTTTTCAAATGGTTTCCAAACCATCTTTACTAGAACGGATTAAGAGTTCTCAGGCTGATGATGAAGAATTTAAAAAGAATATTAAAGCTGTGAATGATGGGAGATTGAGAGACTTTGTCTATGAAGATGGAATTTGGAAATTCGGGAAGAGGCTTTGAGTTCCCGATTTACCTAATCTAAAAAGGTAATTGTTGGATAATGCTCATAGTTCCAATTTCTCTATACATCCTGGGAGCACCAAAATGTATAGAGATTTGATGGAAATTTTTTGGTGGGAAAACATGAAGAGGGAGATTGCTGATTTTGTGTCAAGATGTATGGTTTGTCAACAAGTGAAAGATTGAAGGAAACAGCCTGGAGGAGTCATGAAACCTCTTTTCATACTAGAGTGGAAATGGTACAATATTACGATGGACTTTTTCATGGGACTACCAAAGACTCCAAGAAGGAATGATGCAATATAGGTTATTGTTGATCATCTTACCATGTCATCACATTTTCTTTCTATAAGAGAAGATATACCACTGGAACGTCTAGCAAGACTATATATTAATGATGTTGTGAGACTTCATGGAGTGCCCCTATCGATTGTTTTTGACCGTGATCCATGTTTTACTTCAAGATTCTGGAAGAGTATTCAGAAATCCCTGGATAATGAACTTCATTTGAGAACTGCCTACCACCCTCAAACGGATGGACAATCAGAACGAACTATTCAAACCTTAGAAGACATGTTGAGATCTTGCCCACATGACTTTAAGGGTATGTGGGATCAATATATACCTCTGGTAGAATTTTCCTATAATAATAGCTTCCATTTGAGTATTCAGATGGCACCATATGAAGCGTTATACGGAAAGAGATGGCGTACACCAACCTGTTGGGATGACGTTGGTGAAACAAAACTTGCAGGCCTAGAACTGGTGGAGGAAACATTGGAAAAGGTCAAGGTAATCCAAAATCACATCAAAGCAGCTCAAAGTAGGCAGAGGAGCTATGCCGATAATCGAAGGAAGGATTTGGAATTTCAAGTTGGTGATCATGTTTTCCTGAAGGTATCTCCATGTAAGGGAGTCATACGTTTTGGTAAGAAAGGTAAATTGAGTCCCAGGTACATCGGACCTTTCAAAATTCTAGAACGAATTGGGGCTGTAGCTTACCGATTGGTAATGCCGCTAAGTCTCTCCAAAGTTCACGATGTGTTCCACGTATCTCTGCTGAGGAAATACATGCCTGACCCAACACATGTACTCACCTATGAAGAATTAGAACTGGAACCTGATCTGTCCTATTGTGAAGAGCCCGTCAGGATTCTTGATACGAGAGAACAAGTACTAAGAAACCGAACGACGCGTCTGGTAAACGTTTTGTGGAGAAACCATAAGATGGAAGAGGCAACGTGGGAACCCAAGGAACTTATGATGAAGAACCACCCGAGTCTTTTCATGTGATAAGTATTCTAGAAATTTCAAGGACGAAATTATTTGAAGGAGGTGAGAATGTAACACCCCAAGCTTCTACGGTACGCTTCTCTTTGAATAATGTGATAGCGAGTGTTGTACGCAACATCGAGTTCTAACACACCACAACCAATCAAACTAGACGTTATGAATAGTAATACCTATATTTTGAAATTATATATATTTTATATTTCAAAATGAACTTCATTTTTGGATTCATAATATCATAATTATCCTACGTTGAATTTTTCTGAGAACGTCCAATTTTTATGAATAGTGAAAAATACTTAAAAACAACTTTTTAATCAAAATAATTTATAGTGATAAATTATATTATTGAGTGGTTTTAAAGTATAATAAGAATATATTTTTACAATTTTATCCAATGGTTTTCATTAGAATTAATTTCACTTTGAAATTGGACATAAACAATCATCAATCTTTTGATATATATTTTCTTAAAAACACGCTATTTGTTGTGACAGCGGGAATTAATTATAAAATTAATTAATGCAACTTATATGTTTGGAATTTTGTAAAATATACATCATTTTTTGAATTCGGAATATCAATTATACCTTAGGGTGAAATTTTGGCATTGTTCTGAAAAACTTCAATTTTTGATGAATAGTGAAACTACTAAGTGGTAGTTAAAAAAACTGAATTTTTCATAAAACTTAATTTTACCACTTCTATGAATGGAATTTCAAAAATCCGAGAAAGACAGTTAATATCAAGAAGTAAAATGTGGTTCAATGAGATGAAAATAATTTTTGGTGAATAGTAACTTTTTACTTTTATTTACCACGGTTAAAAGTAAATAGGGTAATTAAGGGTAAAAATGATATTAATATTAACCTAACACATGTCCTAATTCTATTGGACAAGTTTACCTCGACCAAAACAGCCTCAGGAATAAAATATTATCATTTAGGTCTACTTGGATTAGATTAGGACATTTATTATTAATTAATTCAAAGAAGAGTTAAAAGAGTTAAAATCAAAGTTTATTTACTAACACATTTTTAATATAGGGTTATACATAAGATAAATTCGATTGTAAATATTCATTAGAAAGATAAAAGGATTTAATACATAATGATATTTTATTTATAATTTTTTGACTTTAAATAATTTAATTTATTTATGACACAATGATGATGCAGTAATTACCATAATTGTGAACAATTAAAATAATTGATATTATAAATTCCCAAATAAATATAATTTGAGACTTTTTAGGAATTACAATAATTTTCTAGGTTAATATGACATGTTAGGATTGATTCAATTAAATGTTTTCGAAGTAATAATTCTTTTATGATATTTACATAAATCAATTATTGAATAGTGTCAAAATTGACATAAAAGAGTTTTTAAAAAATATATTATATTATTAATTGATATTAAATTCCTAAAAATCTAAGGTTCGGCCAAGAGACTTATATCATGATAGGTTCATCATTAATGGTCCACTTGGGGGTCGCTTGGATGTATATGGTAAGTTTATTAACCATATAATATAAAAATACAAAAAGACATTTTAAAAGTGAAACTAATTAACTTAGAGTTAATAATTAATGATAAGGTTAATATAATGACACAAACCTGTCTAAATTATATTGGTTGAGTGGTTTTCGACCTAAAACCACCTTAACCGTTGAATAATCAACTTTGGAGCCATTAGAAACCGAATATTAATTTATTATAAATTAATATTTCTAGCTTTTCCAAAGGTGCCCCAGACCCCTCTTGTAAAATGGCACTCCTCCTTCTCATTTCTTCACACCATAAAAGCCTTTAGGATCTCCAAAACTCTGCCCAAATACTCTCCAAACTTCCCTCAATATAACCTAGAGGCCTTAGTTTGATCAGAAAGCCAACCTAAGGAGCCCTTTTGATCAAATCAAAAGGAAGAACCCGAAGAAGAGGTAATGATTTCACCACCCTTTTTCAAGTTCCTTTCTTCTTCCACATCTTGTTTCTTTGTTATTACCAATCTAAAATAATAACTCCAGTATATTATATATACTGTGATGTTATTATAAAAATGGTACAACCATCTTCAGTATTCTATCCACCCTTTGAATAACATGTCACCATACGTGTGTATGTACGGCTTACCGTCTCCACGTCGTGGTGTAATTGTTATTCAATATATTATTATTTGGATGGGTATAATAATGATTTGTAACTCATGTAAATAATAAATATAACATGATAATGATTCTGTATATATGATATACTATCAAATTATATATTATTTTAATATCAAAAGAATGATATTGTCGCTCGTGCGTACGTACGGACTTCCGTCTCCACGAACGCGATGAGATTCATTCTCCATCATATCCATTCTAGTATAATTATCATTTGATGATTTAAAAATGATTTTTACGTACTTGATATCATTATTTATATGAATAATATTCAAACTATCTATTACAAACATGGCTTACATAACAAAACATATAAAAGAAAATGACTAAGTTAACACCCGAAACAACGATAATACTAAGATATTATTAACAAAGCAATGTTAAAAGATCATATATGATATTATATGAATGCATATGATTCTTGTATAATTTAATAACAATTATTTCACTATTATACAGAAGGTTAACCTTCCCCAACCAAGGAAAAGTACAAGGTAAGGGTTTATTTCACAATCTCTTCATTATCCGAGGTTGTTTATACGTAATAATCAACTGGGATCTCTTTATCATCCACATCCATGTTTCTTAAAAATGTATTTCAAAACATTTTTACTATTTACAAGAATATGGGTTAAAGTCATTTATACCCTTGTTTGACTTTTTATAAGAGGTTTATAAAGGAATCTATCCGTCTTTTTACAAACAAGGTGCTTTTAACCTTTTCGACAGAATTAATGTAAGAATGTTTTTTTAACTTATACGGCTGGTGCGGTTATTTTCCGCCGTTATAAAATCGTCGAAGCTTCCCATACAATATTATAAGAATATTTTCAAAGAAAATGTTTTATTTTATAAATATATGACTCTTAAATGATTTCAAAATAGAAAGAGATATTTCTCTAAAAAGAGATTTGATTTCATCTATGTCAACATCCTTTGATGGATATTACGCTTTTTTGAAGTTGATTTATTATGATACAAAACTTCTATATTGTATTGAAGGTTTTGTGATATGTTTGATTGTGGATGTGCTATTTTTATACCATTCATAGTTTATGGTTAAATTATTGACATTTCGTATGCTAGTTTTAATACGAATGTTTATGTTATGTTTAAACCTTTTCATATGGGAATGCATTGGACTTAATATGTGACGGGTGGAGCCCGCTATAGCTCCTCGATGCATCGATAGGTCTCATGAGGCAAACTAGTGTCTTGGCACCAGGCCTTGGAAAAATCTTATTTGTAGTCTTGGCACGAGGCCTTGGCTATGTGGTTATGATAGTCTGGCATTATGCATTCCATCATTATGAAAGTGGTTATTGATATTGCATGTGATTATTCGATTAGTAGAATATCCATGTGAATAAGTAAATGGCATTATTTCATTTTACTTTTTCCATACTATGTTGAAGATCAAGTTTAAAAAGGCTTTTGTTTTAGTTATACATTTCCTTAAATGTTTATGCTTATTTTTGAAAGTTTCCTCTATATTGTTATCCTTATTGGGCATTTGAGCTCACCCCTTTTCTATGTTTTAATTTTCCCAGGATGTGAAGAAGTAAGTTATGAATGACCTCCAGGGATAGTATGTGGGGATATGAGTGTGGAATATGGAGACTATATTGTTGTAGTAGTTTTTCACTTTTTCATGTAATGTAAAACTTTATGAATATATCTAGTGTTTCCAAGGCTACTAAACCAATCGGTCTTTTGAGATTTGATCTTTCTTGTGATCATGCCAATGTAATGTAATAATGCACCGACTCTAGGAAACTAGGGTCGGGATGTTACAAGTTTGAGTTGTTTTAAATTATATTTAGAATATATTTTTACAATTTAATCCAATCTTTGTCATTGGACATAATTTCACATTTAAACCGGACATAAACAAGTGTCAATCTGTTGTTAGTTATTGTTTCTCAAAAACAAGTTTTTTGTTTTAACAGCGGGAATTAATTTTAAATTATAAAATGAATCTTATATGTTTTGAATTTGTTAAAATGTACTTCATCATTGAATTTTGAATATAAAAATTATCTTAGGGTAAATTTTTGGTATTTTTTTGAAAACTTTCAATTCATGATGAATAGTGAAAAACACTGAGTTACTATTTAAACCCAGCTTTTTATGTAAATAATTATTTATATTATTTAAATTTATTTTAGGTAAAAATAGATACATATACCTATATAAATTCAATGTAATTCATTGGAGTAAGTTTATAGTAATTTTAGATATATTAAAATTTCATTGAACTTTTTCCCTGCCTTTTACCCACCTCTTAGAAGAATTTTTAAATTCACATAAAACGTAATTTTACCGCTTTTGTGAGTGAAATTTTGAAAATCCAGGAGACACGGTTAATATCAAGGTGTAAAATGTGGTTCAATATGATAAAAATAATTTTTTTTGAATAGTAACAGTTTGCTTTTATTTCTCACGTAAATAGTAAATAGGGTAATTAAGGGAAAAATGATATTATTATTACCCTAAAAAATGTCCTAATTATATTGGGTAAGTTTAATTCGACCAAAAACCACCTTAGGAATAAAATATGACCCTTTAGGTCCACTTGGATTAGATTAGGACATTTATTATTATTTAAGTCAAATAAGAGTTAAAAGAGTTAAAATCAATGTTTAATAACTAAAACCTTTTTAATATAGGGTTTCACATGAGATAAATTCGATTATAAATATTAATTATAAGGATTAAACTATTTACTACATAATGGTAATTTAATTATAATTTTTAGACATTAAAAAATTAAATTTATTTATGACACAATGATGATGTAGTAATTACCTTATTAATGAAAAAATCAAATAAAAGGTAATATAAATATTAAAATAAATATAATTTGAACGTTTTTAGGAAATCCAAGAAATTTCAAGGTGACTATGACATGTTAGGGATGATTAAATGTATCTTTTTTGAAGTAATCAAGTTTTAATGACTTTCAAAAAAACAAAATACCAAATAGTGTCAAAATTGACATAAAAGAGTTTTTAAAACAAATATTATATTATTAATTGATATTAAATTCCAAAAAATCTAAGGTTCTTCCAAAGGACATGTTTCATTATATTTGTATCATTAATGGTCCACTTGGTGGACTTTTGGTGGTATATAGTGGGTTTATTATGTATATAATATAAAAATACAAAGTGACATGGTAAGTGTCAAACTAATTAACCAAGAGTTAAAACTAAAAGATAAGGTTAATATAATGACACAAACCTGTCTAAAATATATTGGTTGAAATAATTTCGATCCATACCAACCTTAGGCTTTGAATAATGCACTTTATATCCATAGAAACCAAATATGAATTTATTATAAAATAATACATTAAGTTTTTCTTATAGAGCCCCTCCCCCCCCTTATAAAAGGACACCACTTCTAACCAATTATTCACACCTTCAAAGAATTTTGGCTCCACCACCTTCTACCCATATATCCTCCCAACATCCCTCACTTCAACCTAGAGGCCTTATTTTGATCAGAAAGGCATCCTATAGAGCCCTTTTGATCAAATCAAAAGGAAGAACACGAAGAAGAGGTAATGTTTTCACCACCCTCTTTCATGTTCCTTTCTTCTTCAACTTCTTCTTTTTATGTTATTCCCATTCTAAAATAATAACTCCAGTATCTTATATATACTGAGATGTTATTATAAATATGGTACAACCATATTCATAATCATATCCATCCTATGAATGACATGTCACCATACGTGCATACGTACGACTTACCGTCTCCACGTCATGGTGTAATTGTTATTCAAAACATTATTATTTGGATGGGTATAATAATGATGTGTAATTAATGTAAATAATAAATATAACATTATAATGATTCTTTATATATGATATACCATCCAATTATATATTATTTTAATATCAAAAATTGATATTGTCCCTCGTGCGTATGTACGGACTACTGTCTCCATGAGCGCGATGAGATTCATTCCACATCATCTCCATTCAAGACTAATTCTCATTTTATGATTAAAAGTAATGTCTAAGAACTTCATATCATTCTAGATTAGAATACGATACAACCTATTCATAACAAACATGGCTTATATAACAAACATATAAAATAAAATGAGTAATTTAACACCCAAAACGACGATAATACTAAAATATTATTAACAAATCAATATTAAAATATCATATATGATATAATATTTATGAATATGATTAGTTTATAATTTAATAACAATGATTTATCTATTATAAAGGAGGTTAACATACTCACTATCAAGGAAAAGCACAAGGTAAGGGTTTTTTATCTCACTCCTTATTCCTGTGCGATTCATGCCATATTGCCACTATTACCTTTTGTGTGGTGTATGTACTACCCATAATTGTATTCTTTGTGTAATACACATTAATTTATGTGTATTTACATATTCATTGTATGATACCTCTCTCATGGGTAGTATGTATCGTATGTTTCCAAATTGGTAAGGTTTTATTTCAAAATCTCTTCATTATCCTAGGTTGTTTATACCTAATTATCTACTAGGACCTCTTTATCATCCACATCCATGTTTCCTAAAAATGTTTTTCAAAACATTCTTACTATTTTACAGAATATGGGATAATTTCATTTATCCCCTTATTTGAGTTTTTATAAGAAGTTTATAATGGAGTCATTTCATCATTTTCTAAACAAGGTCCTTTTTATCCTTTTCGACAGAATTAAGGTAATAATGTTTTTTTAACTTATATGGTTGGTGCAGCTATTTTTTGCCATTATAAAATCATCGAAGCTTCCCTTACAATATTATAAGAAAATTTTAAAACTAAATGTTTCATTTTATAATTATCTGACCATTAAATGATTTAAAAATTAATATTTTATGAATTTGTGAAATGTACTATTTATCAATATCAGAATTTTAAATGTTTTAAACATTTTTCTTTCTAAATATTTTTAATTAATTTTCACGTTTTCAAAATGATTTTAAGGAATTATTTATATAGATATGAATATTTTAAAATGATATTTCTTTTTAAAAGTTTCAATGTGGTATGGAACAATTTCATTCAAAAATCTATTTTAAATTACTTACTTTATAAATGTGTTACTTTTTAAATGATTTCAAAAAAAGAGATATTTCTCTCCAATAGTTTAGATTTCATCTATGTCAACATCCTTTGATAGATTTTAATCTTATTTGATGTTGATTTATTATGATACAAAACTTCCATATTGTATTGAAGGTTTTGTGATATTTTTTATTGTGGATGTGTTATTTCTATACCATTCATGGTTTATGGAGAAAGTATTGACATTTCATATGGTAGTTTCAATACGAATGTTTATGTTTTGTTTAAACATGTTCATATGAGGAATGCATTGGACTTAATAAGTGACAGGTGGAGCCCGCTATAGCTCCTCAATGCATCGGTAGGTCTCATGAGACAAAATAGTGTATGGGCACAAGGCCTTGAAAAAATCTTATTTGTAGTCTTGGAACGAGGCCTTGGCTACATGGTTGTGATAGTCTGTCATTATGAATTCCAACATTATGAAAGAGGTTAATGATATTGCATGTGATTATTAGACTAGTAGAATATTCATGTGAATAAGTAAATGGAATTGTTTCATTTTATCTTTTCTATATTATGCTGAAGTTCAAATTTAAAAGGCTTTTGTTTTAGTTATACATTGCCTTAAAAGTTATTATTATTTATTAATTTTTTCACTATATTGTTACCCTTAATGTGCATTTGACCTCACCCTTTTCTATGTTTTATTTTTCCCAGGATTCAAAGAAGTGTATTATGATTGATATATAGGGTTAAGCCGATGGGAATAATGGTGTTCTTAAAAAAAATTACGCTAGGTTTTATGTTTGAAATTGTAATGTAATCTTAATATATATAATCTATTTTCCAAGACTGCTAAACTGATCGGTCCTTCGGGACATGATTTTTTGTAATCATGCCAATGTATTAAAATAATGCACTGACTATTGGTAACTAGGTTCAGGACGTTACATTTGGTATCAGAGGAAGTTTACCAATAACCTTGTAAGCTATATTTAGATAAACTCTCATTAGAGCACATAGCCCTAAGATGAAATTTTAGGATTAGTACAGAAGAACTTCCTAGAATTTTGATATTGTAGAGATTTTGTGAGTTTTCCGAGAAATACATCCTTGTATGGATACGAGCAGGTAGAGGTAGCTATGGTACAGATGTACCTAGGGTTAAAACCCGAAAACACCGCTTTGAGCTAGACTCGAACGGGAACTGGTGCACGACAACGGGCCTTGCTGCACACTTGGTTACGACACTCACGGGGGATATGCTTATGATAATTTTCATTTTCTTTACAAACCATTATGAAGGGTTTATGAGTATATACTTCCTTAAAGAAGACATTTTTATTATTATGGATTATATCCTTAAACTGTTTAATTTTTGTTAAGTGTTTTGCAAGTTTGTGATTATGTATTTCTACTCACAAACTAATCTTTTGTATTCCATTGTTTAGAAATGGCGCCCAGTAGAAGGAAAGATAACTCCAACAATACACATGATCCAAATAGTAAGAAAGATCATAGCTTTCATGGTCTTAAGCCAGAATTTAGATGGGAAATAGTCTCCCATATGTTATCATCAAATGAAGAAATAGTATCATGTGTTGATAAGATAAGAAAATAATTCTCGGAGTCCTATGGCTTTGAAGGGAAGCCAGAGAAAGAAAGGATGGTAGAGAGAAAGACAGATAAAGGGAATAAGGTAAAGAAGGATTTTCCCATATGTGATAACTGTAGAAAGAATCAACTTGGAAAATGATATAAGGGAATGGGAGTATGTTATAAGTGTAGAGAAAAAGGACACCAATTACGTGACTGCAAGGGTATGAAAAAGATTTCAAATGTACAATGCTTTATCTGCAATGAGTTTAGACACTATGCAAACCAATGTCCCAATCATCAGACTATGACAAAAATGATTTTATTGCTTAATAGTCATGTTATGATACTACCACAGATGAAGAGGAATGACTAGTGTTCTTATGTTGTTATTATAGAATTATTTCATTGAAGTGTCGTATCAATGTTGTACTGGAAATAAATAAGGATTGTACTGCAGCACTTTTCATTGAGGATTTTAGATTGCATGGTACTAAGAAAAGTGACTCTACAGCAAGTTAAACTTTTTGGAAATTAAATTGATGAAGGAAAGAGAAACCATAATATGGTCCTAATATTGAGGTACAGATTTCGGAATAAGATATGGTTGATTTGGGTAAATTATATTGGATATTCTTCACTGCCTTGAATCTGATTAATGAATTGTATATTCCATTATTGTTGGAGTTTACAAAATTTTTGGATGGATGAGGTATATCCAGTATTCTATAAGGTATAAGGGAGCATGAATGTAACCAATAAGGTTTAATGGTAATTCAGGATGATTCAGTGTTTTAAAAGAATACATGAGGAAGTTATTCACATGCTTTTACGGGTTAAAAAAGATCTACATTATGTTTATCTTTCATATATATTTTGGACTGAGAGTTTACAGAAGTATTTTTTATAATTGTAATGTTTGTAAGGGATTATGTTTGAAAGGTTCTTTTTGGATTTTTATAAAAGGACAACACACAGACCGTGTGATGACCCATCGCATTGGACAAAGCTGTGGGAATCAAACCCACAACCATAGTGTAATTGGGATTTATTTCCTACCACTAGATTATGTGAAGTTCTGGATGGTATAATGTAGTTGTTTTTTAGGGTCTGATATGTGAATTATAAATTCATTATAATTGGAATCCTATACATTTAGGATAAATAGAGTATTTTTTAGTTGTATTATGTTTTGGGGTGAAAGATGAGTTTGTGGTAGAAATTAATTAATGAATAAAACTCTAATTATAAAGTAATTATATCTCCTTATGATCTTATCCAATCTCATAAATAGATTCCTCAACATTAAGAAAAGTAACTTAGAACAAAAATGTGGTCCTAGATGGTACTTTAGATCATCATAAATTTATGGCTTTGGGATTGTTGGGCTTTTTATAGCCATGTTCTCTACCACTCTCCATCAGATATTGATGGCTAGATTTCTCTTCCATATCCATATTTTCTTACATGGAACCCTAGTATGAGTTATTTTCATTAAACTTCATACTTACCACTCTTTATATTAAATAGAGGCCTCATTAATCCATTTTTCGATGTGGGATTTCAACTAAGATATTTTAAAATGTCAACCCCATGTTTCCAATACCGAGCATAAATTGGGATGACTCAATTTATTGAAGGAGGGGATAATGTAACACCCCAAGCATCCACAATGCGCTTCTCTTTGAATAATATAGTAGCGTGTGTTGTACGCAACTTTAAGTTCTAACACACACCACGACCAATCAAAGTAGCTGTTATGAATAGTAATACCCACTTTTTGAAATTTTATAAATTTCATCTCTCAAAATGGACTCCATTTTTGGACTTGAAGTATTGAAATTACCCTAGGGTGAAATTTTGGTACTTTTCGGATAACTTTCATATTTTGATGAGTAGTGAAAATTACTAAATTTTATTTAAAAACAACTTTTTTAATCGAAATAATTAATAGTGATAAATTATGAATTTGAGTGGTTTTAAATTATATTTAGAATATATATTTACCATTTAATCCAATTTTGGTAATTGTACATAATTTCACATTTAAACCAGACGTAAACAAGTGTCAATCTTTTGATAGTTATTATTTCTTAAAAACACGTTTTTTGTTTTAACAGTGGGAATTAATTTTAAAGTAATAAATGAAACTTATTTTTTTTTAATATGGTAACATATACTCCATTATTGAATTTGGAATATCAAAATTAGCTTAGGGTAAATTTTTGGTATTTTTTGAAAACATTCAATTTTTGATGAATAGTGAAAACACTGAGTTACTGTTTAAAACCGGATTATTATTTAAATAATTATTTATATTATTTAAATTTATTTTAGGTCAAAATAGATACGAAATACCTATATAAATTCAATGTAATCCAATGGAGTCAGTTTATAATAATTTTAGATATATACAAATTTTATTGAACTTTTTCACCGTCTTTTACCCACCTCTTATGAGAACTTATAAATTCACATAAAACATAATTTTACCACTTCTGTGAGTGTAATTCCAAAAATCAGAGAGACAAAATTAATATCATGGAGTTAAATGTTGTTCAATAAGATAAAAATAATTTTTGGTGAATAGTAACATTTTGCTTTTATTTACCATGGTAAAAAGTAAATAGGGTAGTTAAGGGTAAAAATGATATTATTATTACCATAACACATGTCCTAATTCTATTGGGTAAGTTTAATTCGACAAAAAACAACCTGAGAAATAATATATGACCCTTTAGGTCCACCTAGATTTGATTAGGACATTTATTATTATTTAATTTAATGAAGAGTTAAAAGAGTTAAAATCAATGTTTAAGAACTAAAACATTTTTAATATAGGGTTATACATAAGATAAATTCGATTATAAATATTCATTAGAAATATAAACATATTTCCTAAATAATGGTATTTTAATTATAATTTTTAGGCATTAAATAGTTAAATTTATTTATGTCACAATGATGATGTAGTAATTACCTTATTAATGAAAGAATCAAATAAAAGGTAATATAAATATTAATATATATACAATTTCAATGTTTTTATGACATACACTAATTTTAAAGGTGACTATGATAGGTTAGAACTGATTCAATGCATCGTGTTCGAAGTAATCAAGTTGTGATGACTTTCAAAAAAACAAAATACCAAATAGTGTCAAAATTGACATAAAAGAGTTTTTAAAGAAAATATTATATTATTAATTGATATTAAATTCTAAAAAATAAATGGTTCGGCCAAAGGATTTGTATCAAGATAGGAGTATCATTAATGGACCACTTGGGGGTCTGTTGGAGGTATATAGTAGGTTTATTAACTATATAATATAAAAATACAAAGTGACATGGTAAGTGTCAAACTAATTAACCAAGAGTTAAAACTAAAGGATAAGGTTAATATAATGATACAAACCTATCTAAAATCTATTGGTCTAAATAATTTCGATCCATACCCACCTTAGGATTTTAATAATTCACTTTTGAGCCATTATAAATCGAATAAGAATTTATTATAAAATAATACTTTATGTTTTTCCTGAAGAGCCCCTCCTCCCCCTTATAAAAGGACACCACCTATAACCAATTATTCACACCTTCAAAGCTTTTTGGCTCAGAAATACTCTGCCCAAATATCCTCCCAAATTCCCTAACTTAATCCTAGAGGCCGTAGTTTTATTATAAAGCCAACCTAGAGAGCCCTTTTGATCAAATAAAAGTAAGAACCCGAAGAAGAGGTAATGTTTTCACCACCATCTTTCAAGTTCCTTTCTTCTTCAACATCTTCTTTTTATGTTATTCCCATTATAAAATAATAACTCCAGTATCTTTTATATACTGAGATGTTATTATAAATATGGTACATCCATATTCAGTATCCTATCCATCCTATGAATGACATGTCACCATACGTGCGTACGTACGGCTTATCGTCTCCACGTCGTGGTGTAATTGTTATTCAAAACATTATTATTTGGATTGGTATAATAATGATGTGTTATTAATGTAAATAATAAATATAACATTATAATGATTCTGTATATATGATATAACATCCAATTATATATTATTTTAATATCAAAAGAATGATATTGTCCCTCGTGCGTACGTACGGACTACCGTCTCCACGAACGCGATGAGATTCATTCCCCATCATATCCATTCAAGACTAATTCTCATTTGATGATTAAAACTAATTTATAAGAACTTTATATCATTCGGGATATGAATAAAATACAACCTATCAATAACAAACATGACTTATGTAACAAAACATATAAAATAAAACGAGTAAGTTAACACCCAAAACGACGATAATACTAAAATATTATTGACAAATCAATATTAAAAGATCATAAATGATAACATATTTATGAATATGATTCTTGTATAATTTAATAACAATGATTTAACTTTTATATAGGAGTATAACATACACACTATCAAGGAAAAGTACACGTAATGGTTTTTCATCTCTCTCCTTATTCCCGTGAGATTCATGCCATATTGCCATTATTACCTTTTGTGTGGTGTATGTACTGACCATAATTCTATTCTTTGTGTAATACACTTTAATTTATGTGTATTTACATATTCATTGTATGATACCTCTCTCATGGTTTGTATGTTTCGTAAGTTACCAAATTGGTAAGGGTTTATTTCACAATCTCTTCATTATCCGAGGTTGTTTATACGTAATTTTCTACTGGGACCTCTTTATCTTCCACAACCATGTTTCTTAAAAATGTTTTCAAAAAATTCTTACTATTTTACAGAATATGGTTGAAAGTCATTTATACCATTGTTTGACTTTTTATATGAAGTTTATTAAGGAATCTTTCCTTCATTTTCCAAACAAGGTCCTTTTTAACCTTTTCGACAAAATTCAGGTAAGAATGTTTTTTTAACTTATACGGCGGGTGCTTCTATTTTCCACCATTATAAAATCGTCGAAGCTTCCCTAACAATCTTATATGAATATTTTGAAAGTAAATTTTTCATTTTATAATTATGTGACGTTTAAATTATTTCAAAATTAATATTTTACGAAATTGTGAAATGTACTATTTATCAAGATCAGAATTTTAAATGTTTCAATGATTTATCTTTCTAAATATTTGTAATTAATTTCCATGTTTTCAAAATGATTTTAAGGATTTATTTATATGGACATGAATATTTTGAAATGATATTTCTATTCAAAAGTTTCAAAGTGGTATGGAACAATTTTATTCCAAAATGTCTTTTTAAATTACTTAATTTATAAATGTTTGACTTTTAAATGATTTCATGAAAATAGATATTTCTCTCAAATAGTTTTGATTTCATCTTTGTTAACATCATTTGATGGATTTTATGCTTATTTGATGTTGATTTATTAGGATACAAAACATCCATATTGTATTGAAGGTTTTGTGATATGTTTAACTATGGATGTGTTATTTCTATACCATTCATGGTTTATGGAGAAAGTATTGACATTTCTTATGCTAGTTATAATACGAATGTTAATTTTATGTTTAAACCTATTCATATGAGGAATGCATTGGACTTAATAAGTGACAGGTGGAGCTCACTATCGCTCCTCGATGCATCGGTAGTTCTAATAAGAAAAACTAGTGTCTTGGCATGAGGCCTTGACAAAATATTATTTGTAGTCTTGGCATAAGGCCTTGGATATGTGGTTATGATCATCTAGCATTATGCATTCCATCATTATGAAAGTGGTTATTGATATTTCCTGGGATTATTTGACTAGAAGAATATTCATGTGAATAAGTAAATGGAATTCTTTCATTTTATCTTTTCCATATTATGCTGATGTTCAAATTTAAATGGATTTTGTTTTAGTTATACATTTCCTTAAATGATATGTTTATTTATGAACGTTTCTGCTATATTGTTACCCTTACCGTGTGCTTGATCTCACTACTTTATATGTTTTATTTTTCCCAGGATTCCAAGAAGTGTATTATGATTGATATGTTTGGTTAATCTAAAGGTAATAATGTCATTATTAAAGAAGTTTTAACCCTGTGTTTTATGTTTGAAATTGTAATGTAATGTTAATATATGTAACCAATTTTCCAAGACTGCTAAACTGATCGGTCCTTTGGTACTTGACTTCTTGTGATCATGCCAATGTATTAAAATAATGCACTGACTCTGGGTAATTGGGTCGGGGCATTACAGTCTCCCCCGTTTTGAAAAGTAAAAACAACCTTAGGAAAAAGAATATAAGGATGTAGAATTTTTATGAACATGAAAATAAAAACATATCTCCCTTTTCTTATGGTTCATAGTGTATACGACCAAATCACCTTTAGGCTTTGGAACCACTATAGATCGTATTTTGATAACCTAAATTATATTTTTAATTATCTTTCATATGTAAAAATTTATGATAAAAACTCCCCCTTAGCTGAACACCCCCTTACGTAGGGAAATTTCTTCTTTTCTTAGTATTATTTTTTACATTCCTTTATACCCCTTTATGAATATCAAAAAGGATTAAAGGGAATATAAGAGAAAATATGGTACCTAAAATATTAGTAATAGACTATACAAAATGCAGAGAACAACTTAAATTTCATTATGTTTGGAAAAAATTATACAATTAATACAACAAAAGATCAGATTGGAAAAATTATCCTTCCTTCTCCTTCAGCATCAGCTTCTTCACTATGGTATTCAACTTCTTGACCTCCATGTGATCATACTATTCTCGTTTGGGAAGCTGATCCTAATCTTCAAATTTCTACTCTATGGATTTAATATTATCTTCATGTGCCATTATATTTTCTTCCTTAGCCATCAGAATTTCTTCTTCATTAAAAAACCTTCCTTAAATTTCAATCCTGAGATCGCTTTCTCTCTTCCAACTCCATGAAACTGAATACAAATTTGCATTTAGATCTTTTATTTATTGCATCCGAGTATTCTTCTCAAGATATATCTTTTCTTCAAAATATTTGGTGAGATCTTGAAACTTACCCTCTTCAGTTTCAAAATCATCCTTGACATTATCATGAAATTCATCAAGAATCCACATATCATGGAAAGTTTTCTTTGACAAACTAGTCATATTATTGCAAGATATATTAAGACCCACATAACCAATATGAAAACTGTTGAAGTGTGCCTCGAGTTTGACACACATATCCATCACCATGGATACTTAATCTGGTTTTTGATTTAAGGTGTGTTGAAGCATCTCGCATCTCGAGCCTATACTGGGAAATATTGGATTAGTCCCTACAAGATTCTTCAAATACTGGACTACAAATTCATGTCCAAGGGAGGATGATTTTGAATCTAAGACTTTTCTTGGTGAGGTTTCTGTTTCTAACTCAGCATCTTTCCTCTTTGATGATCCACCAACTTCTTTCTTCTTCATTAGAGATTTTCTAGGTGTATCAACAACCACCTATTTTCCCTTATCATATTTTGGAATAATTTTTTCTTGATTGGGATATTCATGTTCACTATCATATAATTTCACAATTTAATCTTCCTCTACCACTTCCATCTCAGCTCTTGCATCACCATCCTCTAGCTGTATAAATCATGATTAGAACATTCTTCTTTAGACAATTTATTCACTTCATATTCTACCTTCTCATCCATTTCAATGGTAGAAATATTTCATGTTTCAGGTTCAAAAGATCAGATTTATTGTTTTTCGGAGAGACTTTCCTTCTCATGAAAATCTTCTAGTTGATTTATGAGATCTTCAGTATCACCACTACCTTCTTCTTCTTCTTCTTGCACTAATTTTCTTGAACTTTTTCTAGAGTCACAAATTTCTTTCACGGAGTCTCTGGTAACGATTCTATCATGAAGGATTCTGGTACAGGAATATTATTGGATGCTTTCTCAGAAGCCTTCATATGTTATTGGACTACCTCGGCCTCAGCCAACTTCTTCTTTTGATTCTTCTTTTTACCTTCCATTTCTATATTCTCAGATGTCTTCTCCTTTATATATTTTTCTTCAACAGGGTATATCCAAACTTAGTCTCCCCTTCTTTCTTGTTCTTCGTGTCTTCCCTCTACTTAGATACTACCTCACTAAGATAGGATTTTTTCTTCTTTGGCTTAGGTGGCATGGATTGAGTTTCCTTGGTCAGTGGGGTTTTTCCTTGGTCTTCCACATCATTTATCTTCCTATTCGTTCCACCCTTTTTAGACGGTTCATCCACCACATATTTCTTTGAAACAACATCATCTTCTTCTTCAGGTAAGTCATAAAATTTTTCAGATTCCATGGAAAATCCTACTTTCATCCTCTTTAATGTATCATCACTTACTAGAATAACTTTTCAATTTATTGGCTTTTAACTACAATGTATTTTGAAAAACTATAAACACTGAACAATCATATTTGAGAGAATGGTCGGATACATAATAATCTGAGCCTTCAGATTTCCATTATTTATATTCTCAATCATGATCAAGATATTCTTAACTAGGTTTATTTTTTTAGGTTCACCAAGAAATCCAAAATATACATATCACTCTTCTTCAGAGTATCCTTGTCCCCTTTTCTCGAAATGATGAATCCTTGATCCCATAATTCCAAAATCTGAAAATTTTGTAGGTAAGTGAGAAATCTTCAGAGTATTTACCTCAAAAAGTCCAAGACAAGCTAAATCCCTCACCTTATTGAAACTACCTTGAACATCATGCAACTTATGAAAACAAAACATAGCTTCCCCTTCATAAGAAATACCAACCAAGATTGTATCATTGGTGTAATAAAGAGCATAAGTATTCTCATACCTCTTTAAAAACAACGTGTTTTTTCCTTCTTCCTTAAAAAAGCTTACTGACTCATAGAACTCAACCAACAAGTCCGGATAGACTGGATCATGTGACTTTGGTTTGGATATGCAAACACTCTCTCATACATTCAACTTGATTTTCTTCGAGATTATAGAATCATACATAGAAAATAAATTTGGATTTACCAACCTTTATTTATAAATAATTAATTCATAAAGTACCTTTATAGTTTAAATCTCTTTCTGGGAAGAATATTCGATATAAATTTGGAATTTAGAAAAATCAGAGAAGTTCGGAACGGGCTTATGTAGGGAGGACGGAGCTTCTGCACGTGAAGGATTGAGTTTTGATGTAGGACAACCATCATGGGTCCTTTATATAGGTGTTTCAGGCGACAATTCATCTTCCAAAGTCAATCCAATAGTTGAAAATCCTTATGATCAGATCTGACGGTTGAGATGATAGCTACAAGGAAATTTTAATAAAATCCAATCTTTTGAGGTTTTAAAGAAAAAAAATCAGATTTATGGAAAAGTGGATATGAAAATTTTAAAAATGAATGAAAACACCTGCATGTAAAATATTATTATGAAAACTTATGGAAGGAAATAATACCATTCAAATTTCTCGTAATATTATTCATAATAAGGAAAATTCTACTTGAAGAACTTTGGATTTTGAAGAAATTGAATTACGAAAACATTGACTACGAAATTTTTTTTTACGAAAAATATAGAAAATCATCATTACAAAAATTTATAAAATCTTCATTATGAAAATTTATTAAATCTTCATTACAAAAATTTAGAAAATCTTCATTATGAAAATATAGAAAATCATCATTACCAAAATTTAGAAAATCATCATTATGAAAATTTGGAAAATATTCATTAGAAAAATTTAGAAAATATTTAGTTCAAAAATTTAGAAAATATTCATTATGAAAATTTTCACTACGAAAAATCTTTAAAAACTTACTACGAAAATTTTCATCACGAAAAATTTAGATAAACTGAATTCAAAAAATTTTCACTACCAAAAATTTAGGAAAACAAACAAATGTACTCCCCCTATGAAAAATATTTTGTTACTGTAATGAGATAGGTGTCAAAAAGTAGTTAATTTGAAAGATTACCTTACGATTATCATTCCAAACTTCTGTTTAATGAATTCAATTCTATCAGAGGGTTAATATTTTGTGAAAATATCAGCAAGTTGATCTTGTTTTCTGATAAATTGAATAATGATATCTCCTTTTTTAAGACCTTTAAGAAAACATTTGAAATCAATGTTTTTCCAAGAAGAACATTGTTAACTATACCAATAATTTCTCCCTGAGTATTATCTATGAATGTTACTTTTCCTCCTTTCATATTGATAGACTTTTCAAAGAAGTTTTTGTTACTAGTCATATGTCAGGAACATCAAATATCCATGTACCAAGTATTGTTGTTGGTACATTCTCTATCTCCCTGAAAATAAAAGTGTTAGTCTTTCAGAACCCCAACTTTATTGGATCTGGAAATTTCAGAAAGCAAAATATCAGGCACCCATATTTTCATATAAAAATAATCGTTATGAAAACCTAAAGGCAGAGTTTTATTTAAAGAACAACTTTTTCCAGGTTTCCACCACACTGACACTTAGTGCAGAAATGAGAACATTAAGGAACAAAAAAGTTATTAATAAAAATAGGTTAAGAATGGGTATAACCAAAACCATAACTACTCCTTAGAGGACATATTTTAGAATACATCTTATAAAAAAATTCTTTACCAAAGGAAAAACATTTACAAACACATCATGAATGAAAATTTTTCTGACTTTAGTTTAACAACCATGTTTTTATCTTCAAAATCAATAGTTTTTGAACTAGAGCTAGTATCTAAAATATTTTTCTAAGAAATTAATTTTTCTAGATCATTATAAAGTTTATCCTTCTCAGAATTAACTTCATCATGGTTTTTTGAAATAATTTCAAAATCATAAATTTTCGTATCAACATCTTTATAATGATATGATATTTCCTTATTAAGAATAGTATTTCTAGAATTTTTCATACCATGACTTTTCTTCAGTTTATAATTCTCTCTCTCAAGAAGTTTAGCAAATCTAGAAACTTCTTCAAAAGTAGGAAAAGTATTATCTTCGTCAGAAGAAGATTATTCATCTAAGAAGTCATAGTATTTATCATAACAATAATTTTCATTTAAAGATATATAGGTAATAGATTTAGCATTGTGTACCTTAGCCAATAGAAAATGTTTTTCATTAGGTAGTCTAGCTAGTAAACCAAGATTCTTCTATCCAGAAGATTCATACTCTGAGGATTCATCAGAAGAGTTCCCACCACTAGCACTCTAGGTGTCATTATCTTTCAAGAATTTATTAGCCTTGGCCTTGAAGTACATCTTTCTATTCCTCTCCGAATTCTTTTCTTTTATATCCTTTTTCATTATCATAAGACAATATGGTCTTATATGTCCATATCCTTTTCATTCGTAACATGTGACTTCTAAGTCTTTGTTATCTTTCCTCTCTTTCTTTTTGTATCTTGACTAAATGTTCTTCTATCTAACAATCTTGTTCATCCTTTGAGCAAGATTGGCTAAATCATTTTTTGAAGATTCACTTACACTAGATTCAGATTGAATAACAACCTATGTAGATTTGGATCTTGTAAGCCCCTTAGGATTCTTGCCTTTCATATGATTTGAAGTTATTGTAAAAGAAACACTGCCGTTTCCATTCATCTTCTTTATATTATCAGCATCTATCTTCATTCTGGTTTCTTGTTGAAGAGGAGTTCCAAATAATTCATCACGAGAAATCTGATTAACTTTCAAATTCACTTCTATAAATGTTCTCATTGATTCCTACTCATTATTCATGATGATTATGATCTTATCCACAAGAGATTTATCATTAAGACCTTTCTCACCCATTGATTTTAAACTATTTACAATAGTCATGAACCTTTTTTTTACCTTACATATGGGTTTTGCATAAGGAAAGAAAAAATCATGATATTTAGCTTTGAGCATGCATCTACTAGTTTCAATAACATTTGTAGTTCCAACGTGAGTTACTTCTAGCTTCTTCCAAATACAATTTTCTGCTTCACCAAATGAAATATGGATATATATATTTATAGTCACGTAACAAATAAAAGTAATGCATACCTTGTAGTTTAGTTGATATTCAAGATTTTCATGATAGGTGAAAGTACTGACTTCCTTGTCAAGGATTTTATATCCTCCAGGGACCAAGAAAAAGTTATCTACTCCAGTGTTGATAGCAAAATTCTTTATACGATCTCTCCAATATTCCTAATAATTCCCATAAAAAATAGTTGGTCTAGTAGGATTTATATTGTCAATAGATCCAACATTCATTCCAATCATCTTTTGAAAAAAAGTCTTTCTACACGAACTTGTTAATCGAAATAGTTTGTAAAAATAATAATTTCTATGCAACAGCAAAATTATGAACAATGAAAACTTGAACAAGTATAACTTATATCTGAATTTAAGTATTTTAGAGACCTACACAAATACCAATTGTAGTATTTAAATAATGAATGTATATTCTCAATATACAATATGGGGGTGGGTGAATTGTATACTTTAAAAATTCCTTTGGAACCATTATGTCGGTATAAAAACTTTTGTTTTTAACCTTAAGAAAAACTGTGTTTAACAAGGTAAATTCACTAGACCTCGTAGTTCTACCAACTTTCTTGATTCTGGAAATATTGTTCCGGGTATGCAACATAGTAAAGTTTTCAAAGAAAATGATTCTACCTTATAGTGTATGAAATCTCACTAATCAAAGTACACAAAAACAAGTAAGTATAAGAAAATTATACTTTCATTATCAATCAAAATGTAGCGGAAAATAAACATGAAACAATACAAGTAACAAGTATAGAATCTTTTAACCCAAAGAGAAGGGTATCCAACAACCTTGGATAATGGTCCCTTGATTTTTATTTCACGAAAGTCGGCCTTACCCACAATAGGGTAAGACCTCGATAGGAATATCAGAATTTGTCTTGCTATCCCCATAAGCCCTCAACTTCAAGGTAGTCGACACATTTGTCTTCCTTAGTAAGGAATTCCTCAAACATTATGGTAGTCAACACCTCTGTATTCCTATCCCTGGAAGCCCTCGAACTTTAAGGTTGTCGACACCTCTGTCTTCGCATTACCGAAAGCCCTCGAATGTACTCCGTAACATTCAGAGTCTCATGAAACAATCTGAACAAGATGATCAGTAAACACAAAGCATGAGAGTATCTATCTATAGAAATCACCTTAACAACGTGTTATCTTTAGAGTGATAGAACCACACAAAAGTTGTGATCTTGTTCAAATGAGATCCTATTTATTGGAACTTCTCCAATAGTTGGCTCCCTCCTCCAGTGGTCATATTTATCCATGAATCTCGGAGGGACCTGTACAAATGTCACTCAAACAATGGTTAGTTGGAAATAGAATTTACGACATCATTTCATAACTATATCAAGAATAGAAAAAATGGATGCTTAACCAAATCAAATTTTCAGATTCTATGCAAAAAAGAAAGATCAGAGTCTAAGAAAAATAATATTCGGAGTCTACAATACATGGAAATTCAGACTCTATTCTTCGAAGAATACATAACCTGATTTTGGGGTCTAAATTCATAAGAGTTCGGAGTCTGAATTCATAAAAATTCAGAGTCTGAATTCATAAGAGTTTAGAGTCTGAATTTTGAGAACTCAGAGTCTGAATTCAGAAGAGTTCGAAGTCTGAATTCAGAGAACTCAGAGTCTAAACTCATAATAGTTTGGAGTATGAATTAAGATAACTCAGAGTCTAAACTCATAAGAGTTTGGAGTCTGAATTTAGAGAACTCGCAGTATGAACTCAGAGAACATGGAGTCTGAACTCATAAGAGTTCGGAGCCTGAATTCAGAGAACTCAGCGTCTGAACTCATAAGAGTTCGGAGTCAGAATTTAGAGAACTCGTATTCTGAACTCATAAGAGTTAAAAACCTGAATTCGAATCATAAAACATAATGCTATATATCCATGTAATTATAGGCTTTTGAGGTTTTTCAATATGAAACCAAATTTTACACATAGAAATAAGATTAGTTATATTTAATAAAACTAAAATATGAATAGTGAAAATCGGTAAAGATGAATTTTTCTTGGGGAACAAAAATTTTTCTTTTTAAGATAAAATATAGGGAAAATGAAATTTTCCTTATGATATAGTGTATGTGATTTTCAAAACATGAAGGAATGGAAAATTCATAAGGAAACCTTATTGACTCAACAGAAGACATATCCTAATTGTTTATGCCTCATCTATATGGAATGAGCATGAAGATTGCATATGGAACGCATATTAAAGTGACCCGACTTATACAATTTCTTGTATAGTGTTATCTACCATGGGCATCCCACCTAGACCTAAAACTTTTATTACATTATTTTTATTCCTCGATAATGGAAAGGTAACATTAATTAATTAAAAGACATTTTATGTGAGTAGACATATTAATAATCAAATTAAAATGTATCATAGGTGTGTCCTTCTATAGTATACTAGTCCTGTGATGCGGTATTCTTAAGAACATGGCCCACATAAAATTTCCTTTATACTAGAATTATGGTCAGACATGGAATTTATTTTATAATTGATAATAAATGATTAAATAAACCATGAAATCCTTGATTGATACTCATGTTCTGTAACATCACACCCAACTTAAAGGATTGAGAAGGCAGATGGATATTACTTGTCCTTAAGATAAATCCACAAGGCGCCAAAGGCTTGTAATAAATTTTAATAGCTACATTGATAAGTGGGAAGGATTTCACATTATTGTAAAACAACCAACCAAATATTCCATAACCAAATAAACAGTAGGGGATGAATAATAACAATGTAGACCAACTCAAATAAATACCATCAATATCAAAACCAACTAGAAAAGAGTACCAGAACAGAAAACTACAAAACATCAAAGTACAAAACAATAGATGAAAACCAGCAGAACCCATAGACTCCAAAATAGATATTTGAAGATCCCAATATGCTCCCTAATTTTACTTCCAAAATATCCCATGTATCACAATGAACCACTAAAGAAGTGTTATACTTTACCTTTTTCTACACCTCGATAAATAATTTCTACAAACGCACTAAAGATCCAAAGCAAGGGTGAGTAATTAAAGTCAGTAGATTTTCCCCAAATTACATCCCCAATATTTCCACTAGGATAGAACGAGTTAAAACAATTATATAAAATAATATATATAAATCCATTTAAAAGACATCAACAATTTATTATAAGGAACTGATGTATTTTTCTCAAATAAAACAATTTCCATGGAAAAGAGCCAACCATGTCATTCCCACCATTTTAAAAATTTAATTGGCATTAACCATTCCATATATAACACCAACACACACCCCCACACACCCACACACACCCACACACAAGACTAATGTTACCATTTATGGTGGAAATTCTCGTACATTACCCATCCCCTATTGATTGTGGTATTTCCTAACCAATGTTTATCCATAACATGCATACTTAACCATTTAATCCCAAAAACACATGTCAACCCATATATTCCAAACCAATTAAATCATTTCAATAAACCACACATTATTAAAAATCATAATAACAAAACATTTCCATAAAACTAACCTTTCATTGAAAAAAATTTTCTAACAAACAATTTCTATAAAACCAAAACATTTATTGAAAAACATTTTCCATGCATAAAAACCAAATAACAATTTTAAAATCATCATTTTAAATTCATGTTTCCATTATCACATTTGACCAAAACACACAATTTTCACAATTCCGTAAACCACCACGAAAGGTGGTTTTCATCAAGAATTTTAAAAACAATTCTTAATAAATATCAAGAAAAATAATAAATTTGAAATCAAGCCATAAAGTTCTAAATAGAGGAATCTAGAGTGAAGAAACCTACCGTGGGATTTATGGTGAATTCAAATAATGACACTAAAACACCAAAAAAATTGGTTAAATCTCTAAAAACTGGCCTTATATATTGTCCCCTAGCATCAAATAGTCCATATATAATCATGATTGGAATCGTCATCCTTAGACATATCCACAACAAGACTATATCTAAAAAACAGGTATACAGAGGGAAGTAGATCTAAGAAAAACATTGAAAAACCACCATAAATTATTACTTACCCTGAGAATTAGGCTTCAACACACCAAGAAAGGACTATTTATCACTTAAAATTCAACGAGAAGAGGTTTTACAGCCCTTTGGAGGAAGAAATATCGAGTTAGGGATGGTTTTGGGAATATCAAGGGGTCGATACATAATCCCGACCTAGATACACTTTTTATACAGTTTTAACACCATGTATGGTTAGTCACATGGTTAGAAAAACCATGCAAAAATTGTGTTCCAGCCACCAGCTCAAGGAGGAACCTCACATATTTGGGTACCATGGTTAGAAAGCCATGTGAAAACTATGCAAAATCACACTTTCCAAATTTTCATGGTTTCTCCAAGGCGGCCGCCAGGATTGGAAAAATAGTGCACCATCCTCTTATCCCCTACCTTATTTTGGATGGTTTCCTGTAGGAGTTTCACAGTTTCCATTAACCATGCAGAAACCATGAATCTTTATAAAAGGCTCAAAACATGTCAAAAGCATTCCATACCCTCCCAAAATTCTCCCAAACACATTATGTTATTAAATTTTTTTAATAAAGGGTTATGTAATTGAAACCGGGTGTCCTACATTCTCTCCACTATTGTAATTTATGTCCTAATAAATTATAAAACCATCATTGATCTGAAAGAGTTCGAACCATTACCCTTTCATTTCCATCTCTCATTCCCAAGTCTCTTCCTAAATTTGAACATGGTGCCGCGATACCCTCACTAAACCAACGCATTTTTCATGCAAGACTTTCTCATTCCTATCCACAAGACATACTGGGATATGAACCAACAAAGAATCAAACTCTAGGTCAATGTGATCCCATTTGATCACATGGTCAGGATCCGACTAATACTTTTTCAACTTAGACAAATGTAACATATTATGCATATTGATGAACTATTATGGATATTCCAAATGATATTCCACCTCATCCACCCATTCCAATCTCTCAAAAGTTCCTATATATCAAGGATATAACATGACTTACTTCCAAAAATTATGATGACCAAGCATTGGAGAAATACTCAATAACACATGGCCACTCACCCTTAATGACAATTGGCATCAATGATGACTGACATACAATTTCTGAAAACTCAGATCCATATCCATCATTGTTTTTATGAACTCAAACTTATCCATTGTTTCTGGGACATGGCTCGGCCTAATTAGTGAATTATCATATTTTTTCACCCAACAAAGTAGAGAATGAATATGATTCCTATACAAATATTCAAAAAGATCCATATGTATCAAGGCCTGATAACAGTAGTTATCTATGAACTCATCTAATGGTATGTTCTCTTACCATGAGCCACAAAAATCAACTACACAATCATACAAAATTTCTCCCAACATTTGTATCGTCATTTAGGATTAGACATCCATCTGAGGATGATAGTCCATACTTATGGACAACGTAGTCCTAAGGAACTTCTATAATTATTTTCAAAAACAAGATGTAAACCTCATATATCTATCTGAAACTATCGAAAGTAGTATGCCTTTCCTCTTTGGTAATTCTTGGACAATGACTTTTGACATGTATACCACCGCATGATTTTCATGAATAGGAATGAAATGGGCTGACTTTGTGAGCTAATCCCCTATCACCCATATGACATCATATTTACAAACCATTCTTGGGAGACTTGTTTCAAAATCCAAATATATTTGTTCCCATTTCCAATCTAGAATAGGTAAAGACTAAAACATACCTTCTGGTCAAGGATGATCATCCTTATCTTGATGTTATGTTAATAATATCGAAGGAAAATAATCCACCTTCATTTTTATACTAATCCACTAAAACTGCACTTTAAACGATGTATACATATATTTTATTCGAGGATGAAAAAACCATCATGAATTGTGTTAAGTATAATTATTTTGTTCAAAATAAGCCCTAGGCGTGACCCTACAATTCTTTAAATCCAACATTGAAGTCTCATCAATCATCCATACCTCAATGGTCTCCTCAGCATTTAGTTTTGACCTCATTTCCATTCATTCCAGGTCAGATGTTTTGGCCTCTTTAACTCTCTCAACCAAATAAGGAAAAAATATTGGAAGGGAAACCAAAAATTGAGCTTGGTCTTTACATTCCTTATGCATGTTGGCTAGGACTGACATCAACTACCACTCATATGAAGATTCTTTTTCTAACTCAGTGTATAACATTATACTTACGGCATCTGCCACTAAATTTCCCTTCCTTGTCTTATAAATAAAGTCAAAGTCGAACATCTGTACACACTCCAACCATATTCTTTTTCTTAGGTTAAAATATGTTTGTGAGAAAATATGTTCCAAGCTCTTTTGATCTATAAACACAATGAATTTACCACCGAATAAGTAATGATACCAAGTATTCAAATCATATACTATGACCACAAACTCTAAATCAAGCGTTCGGATGTTCTTCTCATGAAACCATAATATCCTTGTGCCATAAGCAACAAACTGGTCTCATTTCATGAGAACAAATCCCAAATCTAATCCCAAATCATCACATTACAACACATACCCTTGTCCTAATTAAAAAAATTAATATTTGGGAAGGTGTATGGAAAAATTTCAACTCTTGAAAAAAATTCTAACATTCCTAAGTCTATTGGACTTGAACATTTTTCCCTTTCAATGATGTAATAAGTGAAGATATTGGTATGAAATCATGAAACAAAATTTGGTAATAACCAGCTAGACCAAGGAAACTGTGAATCTCAAATACATTATTTGGTGGTTTCCAAGAGATATTATCTTCTATTTTTTTGGATCCATAAAAACACCTCTTTTTGAGATTACATGGTCAATGAAGTGTACCAATTATATCCAAAAATCAAATTTTATAGTTTTTCATAAAACAGATGATCCCCCAAGATTCCCAACAATGTCGCAAATTGTTGATCATGATTGACACTTGTCCTTGAATATACCAATATGTCATCCACATACCCTACTACAAAAGAATCCAGATATCAATAAAATATTTGCTTCATTAATACAATAAATACCACTAGTTCATTCATAAGGCCCAAAGGCATTACCACATATTTATAATGTTCATATCTAATCCTGATAATTATTTTTGGAATATCCTCCTTCTAAACCAGTAATTTGTGATATCCTAATTAAAAGTCAATTTTAGAGAACCACTAATATCCCCTCAATTGATTGAATAGATGAACAATGTGTTGAACCAGATAACTATTATTTATTGTAACTTGGTTATGATAATGATTATCCACACACAACTGATGACTTCCATTTTCCTTTTCTGATAAACAGGACCACTTCTTCTCATATAGTCTTTCTCGGCCGAATGAACCCTTTTATTTCTAGATATTACAACTACTATTTCGATTCTAGTAACAAAGTTCGTATTTTTTGGTAGAATGGAATAAAAATTGGACTGGTCCCTGAATGGAGATCAATCATGAACTCCACTTCTCTTTTGGCTGGAAACCCTGAGAAGCTCTCTGAAAAAACATCTTGAAATGGATCAAAACCCATCATGAAACAATTATTCATGATCTATTCCATTGATTCCAAATTTCATGCCACCGTCCTGTATAATATTGTTCCAACTTATGGTTCCAACAATCCTGTTTTTACTGTTCATTACATTTCTATCACCTCGAAAGAGATTCTCAACGCGATCTTCAGTTGTAAAATAAAACATTCTGGTATAACATATGATGTAAGCCTTGAAAATTGTCAAACAATCCATACCCAATATCATATCATAGATATTCATTTATATAATAGATAAATTCCATTTCATCTTAGCTCCATCAACAATTATATAACACGCTCTATACAGAAAGGCTCGATATTCTCTTTGATCAACCGGAGTTTTCAGCTTCAACACTGAAGGAATCATCTCAACATTTAAACTCACAAAATAAATATCAAGAGAAGAAATAAAGGAATGTGAATCACCCATATAATACAAAGATCTCATAAGGGTAGAATTCAAATTAATCATACCTCTCACCATCTATGGTTCAGATTGATCATCAACAACAATCATCTTAGCTCTATAAAATTTCATGCTTTCGACACTTTGTTCCTTATTGACTTGTTGAGATTAACTATACTGAGGAGTCATGGTATTCCTGGAATTATCATGGATAGCTTTATTCTACTGATGATAGGTAATCTACGTCCCTCATCACATTGATTCATAGAAGGCCTATGACCCCTAGGAAGTTTCTCAAACACCCGAACTCAGAGCACTGTGAAAATAAAAGTAAAGATTCCACATCTAATTACAATTATGGAATTATCTAGGTAGTTCCATAAATTATCACTTAATGTAACTAAGAGAGAAATAATAGAAACATTTCAGCTTTCTATTTGGATTTTTGGGAATATTTATTGATCCTTCCATCTGATTATGAGTCATGCCCCCACCTTGGAAATAGGTGAAGCTCATCCACTTATTCCTTGATTTAGAGTTCCCACTATTTCCCAAAGATATCAACACACTTCCTCCCCCTACAACTCTGGAGATGTCCCCTTTTCCCACTATTTCTCTATTAACCCCCAATATATAATCCATAATATAGATCAAAACATTTTTTGAGATAATCTCATCCCTCTATCATAATTCAAATATGTGTACCTTTGAGGATGCACTAGTAGAAACTTTGGGTTCAAAATGGACTAAATTCATGAATTTAGCCACATAATCTGTGATAGAATAATTTTCCAACTTCAAGATGAATAATTATGTCATTCATTGAATTATAAATTTGTAAGCATATAATTATTTATTTAAAAATTCATAAAAATCCTCCCATGTAAGTCCTTGGTATAATTTATCCTGAACAACTAAACACAACCACTAGCGTGAAAGATCCTCTATCATATACATAACCAGATTGAATTATAGATCAGATGTTGTTCAAATGAAATTTAATATTTGATTCATCATTTTCATCCAAACCTCTACCTTTTCTGTTTCTGAATCACCCCAAAATATCAGTGGATTCTACTTTTAGAACTAAATGGAATGATCCCCTTACCTTGGTTCATCCCTTCAGTTTTCTATTTCCTCAACCTAAATATATTGGACTATATTATAGACTATTTTTTGGTTCACATATGTCTTAAGAGAATATATATTTTCATCATCTTCCTCCAATTGGTTTATATGATGCCCACCAGGATCGATTTTCTATATAGAAAACAAATTCCATATGTCTCACTCTCTATCAATGGAAGGCTTAACAATTTAAAATTATACCACATCATACTATCCCAATAGTAATTTCATAAATCATCCTTTACTATGTTCAACCATTTCTGAATAAAAATTATCTTTTATTTGGAAATAAACAAATTTATAAATTACCACAACCACACTCTTTTCAAAATCATACATTTGAAAGAAACTTAAAAAATTTTCAAAAATCAACACATTGCACCAAATCATTACTCAAAATGAAATATGCACACCTAATGGTCATGAACTTATAAAATTCATGTCATGGTTTTCCCATAGGGAAAACCCATGATAATGAGATTCCAAATACTATGCATGTCATGGTTTTCCCTTGAAAATGACGTTCATAATAAAAAATAAAAGATACATCTTTTATGTGTTACATTTCAAGTTCTGAAAATAATACTCCTTTTTAATAATATGGCACAAGTAATATACTAGACTGAATGTAAACTCCAAGACCCAGAGAACTGAATAACACTTGTTAGTCAAGGAAAAAACAAGATGATACAACTTGTAACATCCTGCCCCTCCTCATTTTTCTGAGAATGTGGAAGGACAATATTTACCCTTAAGTTACATCCGCAAGATGCCAAAGGATGGAAATAAATTCCAAGGGATCACTAAAAAGTGTGGGATGGTTTTTTTTTCAATTTAAAATAACCAACCCAACATGCCATAACAAAATACCCACTACATGATGCATGATAATAATGTAATATAACTCAAAGAAACACCATTGATATCAAAACCAACTACAAAAGAGTTCCATAATGGACAACTACAAAACATCAAAGTACATGGTGGAAGTCCAATACCAACAAAACCAAAAGACTCCAAAATTGAAATCCAAAGCTCCCAAATTCTCCCTGCTACAACTCCACAAAACAACACAAGTATCATGATTAAATACTAATGAAGTTTGACACTTTACCTTTTTCTTTGTCTCGGTAAAAAATATATGAAAAATCACTACAGTGCTAAAGCATGGGTGAGTTACGAAACTCATTATATTTTCCTCATATGACTTACCTACTCAATCCACTAGGATAGAACAAGTTATCAAATTTATATAAAATAATATATATATATATATAACCATTTAAAATTTTTCAATGATTTACCCCAAGGAAAAATAATTCCATAGCAAAGAAGATTTCTCAATTAAACCAATTTTTAAGGAATGATAACAAACATGTCATTACAAACATTTCATGAATTTAATTGGAAATACCCATTCCATATCGCATATACACACAAACCCACACACACCTACACTCAAGCTTGGTGTAACCATTTTCGGTGGAAATTCACATCCATAAACCATCCCCGTTTAATAGTGGTATTCATGACCAATGTAAATCCATTCCACACACAGTTAACCATTTATGATTAACCACACATGTCAAACCATCTTTTTCAAACCAATTCGATCATTTCAAAAAACATCCCCTTTATTGAAAACCATAAAAACAACCCATTTCAATAAAACCAAAAATTTATTGAAAACATTATTCCAACAAACCATTTCAATAAAACCAACCCTTTTACTAAAAACCATTTTGAATGCATCAAAACAAAATAAAAATTTTAAAATCATCATTTTAAAATCAAGTTAACAACATCACTTTCCAAAAAAACACCCAATTTTCACAATTCTATAAACTATAACCAAAGGAGGGTTCCATCATGCATTTCACAACAATTGAAAAAAAATATAATGAAAAAATCAATTTGAATTCAAGACATAATGCTCTAAATAAGGGATCTAGGACTGAAACCACCTACCATGGGATTAATGATGAAATGAAAACACCAACAAAATATGGTTGAATTTCTAAAAAAACCACATATATCTTCCTTTATCATAAAAAAGGATAAATTTATTCATTATTGGTATCAAAAACCTTATATATATCTAAAATGGAACAACATCTAAGAAACTAGGATAGATAGAGAAGTATCTCTAAGAAAAACTAGGAAATAAATACCATAAACGACGACATCCGATGAGAATTAGGCTTCAAGGAAATAAGAAACATCATTGGATAACATCTAATTCAATGCGAAGAGGTCCGACAGCCCTTGGGAATTAGAAATGTTGAGTTAGGGTATGATTGGGGGAAACGTGAGGGTCTTAAACATAATACCAACCTAGATCCACTTTTTTTGGATCTTGATTTAAAATCCTGAATTGTTAGTCATACGGTTAGGAAAACCATGTTTTTACCATAACCATCCACTAACACAATGAGTAACCTTACATGGTTAGAAAATCATCTACCAACCATGAAAAAACCCACTTTACCATTTTTCACGGTTATTCCCAAGTACTGCATGGTCTAGAAAAACCAGTTGCCTTCCCATGAGCAATACCCTTAATCACTATCTCATTGTGAATGATCTCCTATATGAGTTTAATGGTTTCGACTAACTATGTACATACTATTATCCTTTATAAATGACCCCAAAAAATGCCAAAATCTTTCCATAAACTCCCAAAATTTACCCAAACACTTTACAAACATAAAAAGTATAAATAAAAGGTTACATACTTGAAATCTGGGGTGCTACAGGTTCCTTATTACGTAATTCATTGGAAGGGATCCAAGAATATTGTAGATTACATATACCTTCGGTGACACTTGGGTATCCTAATTATGGAATGATAAGGATGGGCCAATAGGTTAACTGATTTTTATATATTCTTGAAGCGATACTTGGTATTCCTTGGGTGGTCTCACCATGAGTTTTACATACCTCAGAATTAGTGATATGAGTTCCCTAGAGAAGATGAGGTGGCTGGGTTCAATGGCTAGATGGTAATCCCATGCCTCAATTGGTACTCGATCCCCTATTCGCAATACTTGGGATAAGATCGGAGGGGGTTCTTCAGGAAATTCCCATCGTAATTCTTATTACTCCATTTATGGATCTCATTAGAAGAACTGGTGCATGATTTTTTTAGTTCCCCTAGAATGATACAATGGATTCCATTTGTGGGTCACTTATGGTGGGATTATGGTTCCTTATATTAAATTCTAATGGTGAATTAAATATTAATGACTAAGGTTATGTAGTTGTCATCCATGGTCATATCCACCAAGCCAAATCACTTTCTCGAGCTTAGTCAATTTATTAATACTTATATCATGATGAACCACATTATATTTTCAAACTTTTACTTATGTTAAGAGACATTTTAGCCTAGTTAGAAGTAGGTAGGGTAATCCAGGTGTCCCTATAGAACTTGTTATTACTAGTTTAATTTTAGTTTATTTATTAGTTGACTTCTCATACCATCACTCAATTGAAATTTGTATTTATATACTAGATTATTCTTTAGAGAGAATTGGTGGTGGCCTACTGATTATACCTCACACCCTACTCAGGCCCCCATTTCACTAGTGTACTTGAGAAGGCCTCATGTTCAATGGTCCAAATATTATTTCTTATATTGTACATTGTACACAATATCTTTGAAGCACATGATTGAGCCAGTACATAGGATTCTCATGGAGATCACCCTCAAGGGTTTTCATAATTTTCTTTATTGATGTAGTGTAATGTGTCACAAGATGTATTTTTTTCAAATTATATTTATGTAGCCTCATCTAAAAATGTATGTATAAATGTATAGTTTGTGTTTTCCATTTTATCCATTGTTATATTTTTCTTCCCCTGTTCTATCTATTATCTATTTTCTTCCACATTTTCCATTGATTCATATCTGATTTACTGATGTGATAATTTGATCATGAGATTATATATTCCCCATAAAAACATATTTAAACCCTCAATGCTAGTTAGATGCCTTTGACATACAGTGAGGCACACTTGAGGATATGGGGTGATTGATCAAACTACAGGTTTAGAAGTCAGTTGGGTCGGAAAGTTTAAAATCTGTACCATATCCCTATTTCCTTTTGTCTTACCAGTTTATGGTAGATTAGTGACTAGGAATGTGTTATCAATTTGTAAATATCTTTGTTTTTGAGTGATCAACCCAGAAATAGGGAAAAGTACAAGTGGCCACGGATGGGACTGTTGTTTGTCATGTTCTCTATTAAAATTGATTATTTTTTCGCCTTCAGTAATTAGTGTCCCATATTCTGCTTATTGACTTATGAGATTTATATTATTTTACCCTCGTATAGGTACTATAAGGATGAATCATTACATGCATCATTTACAGTCACATATATATTCACATTCCATGCATATTCCATGCCATTTAGATTTCATTGATTGATTGTTTTAGATATCAAGATGCGACTTTTATGTTTATTATCATGCTTATTTAATTTATATGTTTAGGAACATATATTCCATGATTTCTAATTATATAGTATGCCTAACTACTAACATGTTTGGGTGACTTATGATTAATATTTTCCTTATATTCCATGCTTATATGCTTATTACCATTGTTTCCTGTATACGATTGATATGTTTAGAATTCCTAGAAATAATTATAATTTAAAATTGGATATTAAAATTATACCCTCAATAAAAATAGTATTTTCCCTCATGGATTGATGATGACACCTAAATTAACCACTCAAGCATTTTTTCGAGCCATGAAATTTTTTTTTCTTGTGCTAAAACATACAGGTTGCGATTAAATGAGATACAATTTTCAATATAAAAAATGTGTGCGCACTTTATAAATTTGATAATGGAAACCCTTATAATATAACCATTATAAATAATTGTGATATTCCTTGAGATCATCCTATAAATAAAATAGTTTTAAAATTTTGACATAAAAAATGAGTTGGATGACTATACACCTCAGACTTGGTTTCCCCCATGTAGACCTGCCTTGGAATGTTATGATTATTTGATAGGACCCACTAAGGTTGTTTCATAATCTTAATAATTCAAATGTTTCATATTTTATCAAGATGAACCTAGAATGACTTGATTGTTACCCTTGTAAGTTACATTTCTTTTAATACGCCTTAGTGCTTAACCACATGGGAGCATACTTATGAAATATAAAATATTCATTTAAAGTGTCCACAAGCACCTATATAAGATTACATACAAGCTATGATGGAATCTTACATGAATTTCCCCCTATTAAATCTATTAAAAAATATCCTCTACATTTGAAGATTTATTATTTATGAGGCTTTCGTTAACTAAATTTCCAATTTAATCTGAAAGGGTGTTTTCCTCTATAGAGTGAAATTGACATTATGTTTATCTAATCTGGTTTTGAAACATTATGAATAACTGGTTGATAGTGTAAATAATTTAATGATATGAACTACATATATATAATATGATTTTTTTAAATAAATAATGTTTAAAAGAAACTTTGATAAAACATTCTTGTGTGTCGGGTGGCTTTAACTAAATATAGTACCAGGTACATTTTCCTCATAACCGGTATTAGATGTCCCTTAAAAATAAACCTTGAAATGGTTAATGATATTAATTTGAGTTAGTGTAATTAATTTAAATGAAACCTTAATGTGATGTTCACTGACTGACCCTCTTGTAATGATGGATTAAACATCGCTTTGAGTAGTTTCCTTGAAACAAGAATATGAACCTCACCCATCGGATCCTTCTTCTATAGAAGAAACATAAATGACAAAAAATATATTCTAGTGACTTTTTAGGAGTGAAACCCTTGTTGGGTCAATGATTTATGTTTCGGAAAAGGGATAGCCCAAGGTAGGTAGTTCCCTCAGAACCATAAAACCTGGCTTAATGCGTGTGAGATTTCTAATGTGTGGTAATCATTGGGTGCCATTGTCCTGTGTAGATCGTTTAGTTTCTAAAAAAATTATTTTTATTCATGGTAGAGTGGTGTTTTGACCCTCAATATGGTCATGATCATCATGAAATTATTAGTTTTAGTGGTATGGACATTCATAGGGAATGATTGACCACATACTGGTTTGGGGGACCCTAATTTATCTTCGTTAGAATTGGATGAATTTGGAGGTCATCATCCTTTTTAAAGGTTATATGGGTTAATATGAATCTGATATAGTTCCTTTGTGTGGGTAATCTGATTCTTGAATGCATAGGGATGAGAAACCAATGGATAATATCATGTTCTCTAGTGCGAATGAAATTTTGGGGTTGTATGCATAGATGCATGTGGTACCCATCAGGTTAATAAATGTTTCAATGAGCCATTTGAGTTAAGTTTAAATCATTAATACTTGAGATATAATTCTATATTTATGGGTCATCTTCGAAGTAGAGTGATGAATGCATTAATGGAAACCTAACTCATTCCAATTATCTTGATGATTTTTTAAAAAGGGATTAGGTGTTTGACATGTTGGATGGTTTGTTTTGGCTATTGTACCTGATTCTATGGTACACATAAATGAAAATTAGGAGAGTCTTATGTATGACTAATGTAATTGTATCCCAAAGATCGTTTAATCATCTATTATATCCCTTATTTTGGATCAATTCATGATAAATCATGTTGATACTCTCTAGGAATAGCCTTTAGTTGTCAATGGAGTGTGTGCCATGGGTTTTGTTTTATTTTTTAGTTAATCGAGAGACTAGGAAACACCTAAGGCAGGGATCATCGCATTAATTTTTTTAAACAAGAACATATATGTATAAGGAACACAACCAAGAATAACCATTTTTAAATGGTCAATGATATCTTAAATATACTTGGGGTAGGTGTATTTCGAAATGTGTTAGTACTAGAAAGGAAATGTGATGATGATACGGTGTGATATATATGAAACACTTGAAAAAACCATTGATTTTGGATAAACTCCAGTGGTTGAGCTTTAGTGATCATCAGATTCCTAGGGTGTTAAAGGAATTTTTTTTGGTTATTAATGATATATCGACAGGGATAGCTGAGATCTTTTAAATAGTGGATGACTAGAAGTGGTTTGACTACTCCTCCTTATAGTAGTTGGGTACAATTTGTTTGCAACCATACTAAGAAATGTTTTTGATGCAACAGAAGTGTCTCGGGTCATTTTTTGAAATTTCTCAAATAAACATAGTACAATATCTCCATAGTGATGATCATGAACTCTATCATGTCATCATCGAGGCTACGCTGAGAGAGTATTAGTTTTATGCTGAGCTAAAATATTAAAATTCCATTCTATTCTAATAAATTGGATATATCAGAGTTGTGTAATATAATCATGGTTGTTTTTTAGCCATGTTTTATCGTGAGTGATACTTGGGTTCCAAAATTATTACTCCTTGGATAGACTCACAAACACCAGTTTCTTCATTATAATTTGAGTTCCATGTGGGTGACATATTTTACTTAATCAATGTTCCTCATGTGTGGACATCTACTTTTTACCAATCACTCACTTGTAAATTTCATAATTTGGTTTACCTGAAATGGGAACCTTGGACTCCAGTTGATGATTCTAAGGCTACACTAAATTTTATTTAGGCTCATATGTGATGTTTGAAAGGGTAACAATCTTAGTTTGATTGATCATGTGTACATCATTTTCATACTGGGGAATGAAAATTAAAATGAATGTTTTTGGTAGAGAAGTCACAGAAATCCAGTTAAGAGCATTGGTGAGTGTGCTTGGGTAAAATATCAGGGTTACATCATCAAAAGGAATTTGGTAAATGTAACGCCTCAAGATTCCATGGTACGCTTCACTTTGAATAATACAGTTGCGTGTGTTGTACCCAACTTCGAGTCATTACACACAACAACCAATCAAACTAGCCATTATGAATTGTAATACCCACTTTTTGAAATTTTATAAAATTTATCATTCAAAATGGACTTCATTTTTCGATTCAGAATATCAAAATTAGCTTAGGGTAAAATTTTGGTTCTTTTCGAATAACTTTCATATTATGATGAATAGTGAAAATTACTAAATTAAAAGTATAAATAACTTTTTTAATAAAAATAATAAATAGTGATAAACTATATGAATTTTAGTGGTTTTAAATTATATTTAGAATATATTTTTATCATTTAATACAATGTTGGTGATTGGACGTAATTTCAGATTTAAACCAGATATAAACAAGTATCAATCTTTTGATAGTTATTATTTCTTAAAAACATGCTATTTGTTTTGACGACGGGAATTAATTTTTAAATTAATAAATTCGACTTATCTATATTTAATTTTCTAAAATAGACATCATTTTTTAATTCATAATATCAAATATATCTCTTGCCAAATTTTTGGTATTTTTCTGAAAACATTCAATTTTTGATGAAAAGTGGAAAATACTGAGTTATAGTTTAAAACCGAATTTTTATTTAAATAATTATTTATTTTATTTAAATTTAATTAAGGTCAAAATAGATACATAATACCTATATAATTTCAATTTAATTCATTGATGTTATTTTAGAATAATTTTAGATATATAAATATTTTATTGAAGTTTTCACCGTCTTTTACCCACCTCCTAGGAGAATTCATAAATTTACATAAAACTTAATTTTACCACTTCTGTGAGTGGAATTTAAAAACTCTGAGAGACACGGTTAATATCATGGAGTAAAATTTGGTTCAATAAGATTAAAATTATTGTTGTTCAATACTAACTTTTTACTTTTATTTACCACGGATAAAAGTAAATAGGGTAATTAAGGGTAAAAATGATATTAATATTACCCTAACTCTTGTCCTAATTCTATTAGACAATTTTATCTCGACCAAAAACAATCTTAGGAATTAAATATTATCATTTAGGTCCACTTGGATTAGATTATGAGATTAATTATTATTTAATTCAAAGAAGAGTTATAAGTGTTAAAATTAATGTTTAATAACTAAAACATTTTTAATATAGTGTTTTATAGAAGATAAATTCAATTATAAGTATTAATTATAGATATAAAAATATTTCCTACATTATGGTATTTTATTTATTATTTTTAGACATTAAATAAATAAATTTATTTATGACACAATGATGATGCAGAAATTACCTTATTCATGAAAGAATCAAATAAATAGTATTATAAATAATAAAATAAATATAATTTCAAAGTTTTAATGAAATCCAAAAAATTTATAGGTGAATATTACATGTTATTATTGATTCAATGTATTTTTTATAAGTAATCATGTTGTTATTATTTTAACAAAAAAACAAATGCCAAATAGTGTAAAAATTGACATAAAATAGTTTTTAAAACAAATATTATATTATTAATTGATATAAGGGTCCTAAAATTATAAGGATCAGAAGAAAAGACTTATAAAATAATATATATGACATTAATGAACCAATTGGGGTTAGATTGGAAGTATATAGTACGTTTATTAACCATATAGTGTAATAATACAAGAATACATGGTAAAAGTTACATTATTTAACTTAGTGTTTAATCTAAATGATAAGGTTTAAATGGTAACCTAAACTTGTATAAAACATATTGGTTGAGTTTTTTTATACCTATCCCCACCATATACTTTAAATAATCAACTTTGGAGCCATTATAAACCGAATATAAATTTATTATAAAATAATATATTATGTTTTTCCTAAGGTGCCCCTCACCCCTCTTATAAAAGGGCACTCAACCTTCTCTCTCATTCACACATTCTAAGCCATTTGTCTTAGACAAACACTGCCCAAATACACTCTTTACTGTCCCCCCTTCAACCTAGAGGCCTTAGTTTGATCGTAAAACCAACCTATGGAGCCCTTTTGATCAAATCAAAAGAATGAACCCGAAGAAGAGGTAATGATTTCACCACCCTCTTTCAAGTTCCTTTCTTCTTCCACTTCCTTTTTCTTTGTTGTTTCCATTATAAAATAATAACTCTAGTATATTCTATATACTATGATGTTATTATAATTATGGTACAACCAAATTCATTATTCCATCCACCCTTGGAATGACATGTCACCATACGTGCGTACGTACGGCTTACCGTCTCCACGTCGTGGTGTAATTGTTATTCGATACATTATTATTTGGATGGATATAATAATGATGTGTATTTGATGTAAATAATACATATAACATGATAAAGGTTCTGTATATATTATACACCATCCAATTATATATAATATATAATATCAAAAGAATTATATTTTCTCTCGTGCGTATGTACCGATTACCGTCCCCACGACGTGATGAGATTCATTTCCAAGTCCACCATTCATCAACGATTATAAAAATATATATATTACTAATAGGTATGTAATATATGACATAATAATGCTATTGGGGAGATATATATTTATATATATAAGTATTTATGTACTTACATATATCTTATTCACATACTTCTTCTCAATATTATATGAAAATGGAAATAGTGTTTATGCATACATACGAACAATTGTCTCCATAAACATTGTTTTCCATTTCATATATACGTTAATTAGAAATTTTTATATTCTAAATATATATGATAAATAAATCATGTTTTATATTCTCGATGTATTTAAATCATGGTCTAAGTGATACAATCAAGAGTAACAAGTTAATACACGTACGATAAAGAGAGCCATTATTACTCGAATTATTAATATAACATCGAAATTATTATTAGATGGGTAATTTGAAGTCATAAATGAATAATGTATGATATAATAAATATTAATATGGTTCTGTTATAATTTAATAGCATACTATAGTCTTCATACAAGAGGCTAAATGTTCCCTCTACTAAAGGAATGTGCAAGGTAAGGGGTTTTCATCTCACTCATTATTCCCGTGAGATTCATGCCATATTGCCACTATTATCTTTTTTGTAGTGTATTTACTACCCATAATTGTATTCTTTATGTAATACACTTTAATATATGTGTATTTACATATTCATTGTATGATACCTCTTTCATGGGGTGTATGTTTCGTAAGTTACCAAATTGGTAAGGTTTAATTTCCCAATCCCTTTATTATCTGAGGTTGTTTTTATGTAAGTATCTAGTCAGACATATTTATTATTCATTTACATGTTTTATGAAAGTGTTTTCAAAGGGATTATTTTAATGGACTTTTTGCTAAATCATTATTTCAAATGTTTTAAATATTTATTCTCCTAAATCGTTCTCATTAATGTCCATGTCTTCAAAATGGTTTTTAAGGATTTATTTATATAGACATGAATTTTTTTAAAATGTAAATTCCTTTCAAAAGTTTGAAAGTGGAATGGGACACTCCGATTCAAAAATGTCTCTAAATGAATTCTTTTCCAAATTTTGTGACTTTTAAAAGTTTTCATGAAAAGGGGTATTACTCTCAAATAGTTTTACAAATCATTTTCATCAACGTAAAAAAACCTTTAATGAATTTTAAACTTGTATTGAAGTTGATTTATCATGATACAAATCTTCCATATTATGTTGAAGGTTTTGTGATATGTTTTACTGTGGATGTGTTATTTTTATACCAATCATGGTTTATGGGTAATGTATTGACAATTCTTATGCTAGTTTTAATACGAATGTTTTTGTTATGTTTAGACATTTTCATATGAGGAATTCATTGGACTTAGTAAGTGACGCATGGATCCCGCTATAGCTCCTCGATGCATCGGTTGGTCTAATGAGAAAAACTAGTGTCTTGGCACGAGGCCTAGACTAAATATTATGTGTAGTCTTGGCACGGGGCATTGGCTATGTGGTTATGATAGTCTGGCATTATGCATTCTTTCGTTATGAAAGTGGTTATTGATATTTCATGTGATTATTCGACTACTAGAATATCCTTGTGAATAAGTAAATGAAATTATTTAATTTTAACTTTTCCATATTGTGTCGAAGTTCAAGTTTTAATGAATTTTGATTTAGTTATACATTGCCTCAAATGTTTATAATTATTTTCGAATGTTTCCGCTATATTATTACCATTACTGAGCATCTGAGCTCACACCTTTTTATGTTTTATTTTTCCCAGGATTCGAAGAAGTGTATTTTGATTAATATGCAGGGTTAAGACAAGGATATAATGGAAGTCATAAATGATTATTTATGATGTTTTTTATGTTATGAAGTGTAATGTAACATTCATGTATGTAATCTATTTTCCAAGACTGCTAAACCAATCGGTCCTTCGGAACACAATTCCTTGTAATCATGCCAATGTATTAAAATAATCCACTGACTCTGGGTAACTGGGGGCGGGGCGTTATAGTTGGTATTAGAGGAAGTTTAGAAATAACTTTGGAAACTAGATTTAGATAAACTCTGATTAGAGCACATAACCCTAAGATAGACTTTGAGTAATATTATAGAAGAACTTCCTAGAATTTTGGTATTGTAGAGATTATGTGAGTTTTCTGAGCAATACATCCCTGTCTAGATACGAGCAGGAAGAGGCGGCTCTGGAACAAATGCACCTAGTGGTAAAACCCAAAAACACCACTTTGAGCTAATCTCAAATGGGAACTGCTGCATGAAAACTGGTCTTGCTGCACTCTTGGTTATGACACTCCCGGGGGATATGCTTAGGATAATTCTCATTTTCCTTACAGACTGATATGAAGGGTTTATGAGCATATACCTCCTCAAAGAAAACATTTTTGTGATTAAGTATTATATCCATAAACTATTCAATTTATGTTAGGTATTTTACATGTTTGGAGTTATGAATTGTGATTCATAAACTGACTTAGTGTATGCCATTGTTTAGAAATGGATCCAAGTAGAAGGAATGAGAACTCCAGAAATACTTATGATCCAAAGAGTAAAAAAGGTAATATCATTCATGGTATTAAGAAAAATATTATAAAAGAAATAGTCTCCCAAGTATTATCATCATATGATTAAATAGTATCAAAAGATCTGTAAAGAACTCTCTGAATTCTATGGCTTTGAAGGGAAGACAAAGAAGAAAAGGATGGTAGAAATAAATATGGATAAAGGGAATAATGGAAAGAAGGATTTTCCAATATGTGATAAATGTGGAATGAATCACCTTGGTAAATGATTGAATTTAATGGGAGTTTTTATAAGTTTAGTGAAAAAGGACACCAAGTACATGATTTCAAGGGTAGGAAAAAGTTTTCAAATGTACAATGCTTCATCTACAAGGAGATGGGACACTACGCAAACCAATGTCCAAATCATCAGAGTATGCACCAAATGATGCTATTGAATAATAATAAAGTTGTGATACTACCACATATGAAGAGGAATGACCAGAGTTCTTATGTTGTTATTAAAGAATTATTTCATTTGAGTGTTGTATCAACGATGTACTGGTTATATGAATTACGGAGATAAATAAGGATTGTACTGTAGTACTATTTCATTGAGGATTTGAGATATGATGGTACTATAAAAAGTGACTCAACAACAAGTTAAACCTTTTTTGAAAATACATGGATGAAGCAAAGGTAATCCTTAATATGGTCTTTATACTAAGGTAGTAATTTTGGAAAAGAGATGGCTGATTTGGATGAATTATTTTTGATATTATTGACTACCTTGGCAATGATTAATGGTTTTTTTATTTCATCATTGTTGGAATATTAAAAGTTTTTGTATATGAGGAATATATCTAATATTCTATAAGGAATAATGGAGCATGAATGTAATCAATAATGTTTTATGGTAATTCAGGGTGTATCACCTACCACTAGCCCACGTGATGTCCTAGATTGAATAATGTAGTTTTCTAAAGGGTCTGATATGTGAATTATAAATTCAATATTTTTGTAACCCCATACGATTAGAATAAATAGAATATATATATATATATATATATATATTTTAAATCTTTTAGAGTGAAAGATGAGTTTGTAGTAGGAATTAGTTGAAGGATGAAACTCTACTTGTCATGTATATATAAATAAATACATATATATATATATATATATCCTCTTATTTTATGGATAAATTAATTATTAAAATTTAGGGAAGGGATCTTAAAACCAAAAATGTGTTATCCTAATACCTTATGTTTTGTTGAACCGATGGTATTTTAAATCATCATAAATTGGAGGTTTTGAGGCCCACAATTCTACAATTGTTAGTGATTGATGACCTCAATCACTCCCTATAAATATTTACATTTTTCCTCCAATTACATGTCTCTAATTTCCACCCATTTTCTCCTAATCGAGATCATAATTTGGTGGTGACCCTTTCATTTCTCTTTTCCTCTTATTAAGACTAAATTTTATTAACCCAATTTCCGATGTGGGTTTTCCCACAAAGATATTTTATATTTTCAACCTTTAATTTTCAAAGAACAATTTCAAATTGTGAGGACACAATTTATTAAAGGAGGGGAAAATGTAACACCCCATGTTTCCATAGTACGGTTCACTTTGAATACTACAGTAGCGTGTGTTGTACCCAACCTCGAGTTATAACACACCACAACCAATCAAACTAGTCGTTATGAATAGTAATACACACTTTTTGAAATTTTATAAATTTTATCATTCAAAATCGACTTCATTTTTGGATTCGGAATATCAAAATTAGCTTAGGGTAAATTTTTGGGGCTTTTCGGATAACTTTCATATTTTGATGAATAGTGAAAATTACAAAATTTTAATTAAAAAGAACATTTTTCATAAAAATAATAAATAGTGATAAATTATGAATTTGAGTGGTTTTAAAGTATATTTAGAATATATTTTTATCATTTAATACAATTTTGGTCATTGGACATAATTATACATTTGAACTAGACATAAACAAGTGTCAATCTTTTGATAGTTATTATTTCTTAAAAACACGCTATTTGTTTTGACAACGGGAATTAATTTTTAAATTAATTAATGAAACTTATATATTTTGAATTTGGTAAAAGAGATATCATTTTTTTACTCATAATATCAAACATAACTTAGGCCTAATTTTTGGTATTTTTTTGAAAACTTTCAATTTTTGATGAATAGTGAAAAATACTGAGTTATAGTTTAAAACCAAATTTTTATTTAAATAATTATTTATTTTAGTTAAATTTTATTAAGATAAAAATAGATACATAATAACTATATAAGTTCAATTTAATTCATTGAAGTTATTTTAGAATAATTTTATATATATATAAAATTTATTGAACTTTTCACCGTCTTTTACCCACCTCCTACAAGAATTTGAAAATTTACATAAAACTTATTTTTATCACTTCTGTGAGTGAAATTTAGAAAATCCGAGAGACATGGATAATATCAAAGAGTAAAATGTGGTTCAATAAGATAGAAATATTTTTTGGTGAATAGTATCTTTTTACTTTTATTTACCGCGGTTAAAAGTAAATAGGGTAATTAAGGGTTAAAATGAAATTAATATTACCCTAACACATGTCCTAATTCTATTGGAAAAGTGTATCTCGGCCATAAACAACCTTAGGAATAAAATATTTTCATTTAGGTCCACTAGAATTAGATTAGAACATTTATTATTATTTAATTCAAAGAAGAGTTAAAAGAGTTAAAATCAATGTTTAATAACTAAAACATTTTTAATATTGGGTTTTAAATAATATAAATTCAATTATAAATATTCTTTAGAAACATAAAAATATTTCCCACTTCATGGTATTTTTTTATAATTTTTATACTTTAAATATATAAATTTATTTATGACAAAATAATGATGCAGTAATTACCTTATTCATGAAAGAATCAAATAAATGGTATTATAAATATTAAAATAAATATAATTTCAATGTTTTTATGACATCCACGAATTTTCAATGAGAATATGACATGTTATGATTGATTCAATGTATTTTTTTTGAAGTAATCATGTTTTCATTATTTTAACAAAAAAACAAATACCAAATAGTGTCAAAATTGTCATAAAATAGTTTTTAAAACAAATATTATATTATAAATTGATATCATGATCCTAAAAATATATGGTTCGGCCAAACGACTTATATAATATTATATATGACATTAATGAACCAATTGGGGTTCTATTGGCAGTATATAGTAACTTTATTAACCATATAGTGTAAGAATACAAGAAGACATGGTAAAAGTTAAATTATTTAACTTAGAGTTAAATCGAAATGATAAGGTTAAAATGGTTACCAAAACTTGTCTAAAACCTACTGGTTGAGTTTGTTTCGATCTATACACACCTTAGGATTTAAATAATCAACTTTTTTTCCCAAAGAAACTGAATATGAATTTATTATAAAAAAAAATTTATGTTTTTCCTATGGTGCCCCTCACCCCTCTTATAAAAGGGCACTCCCCCATCACTCTAATTCACACCTTCTAAGCCATTTTTCTTAAACAAAACCTACCCAAATACACTCTAAACTATCCCCCCTTCCACCTAGAGGCAATATATTGATCTGAAATCCAACTTAAGAATCCCTTTTGATCAAATCAGAAAGAAGAACCCTGAAAAATAGGTAATGATTTCACCACCCTCTTTCAAGTTCCTTTCTTTTTCCACGTACATGTTCTTTATTTTTTCCATTATAAAATAATAAATCTAGAATATTATATATACTATGATGTTATTATAATTATGTTACAACCTAATTCATTATTCTATCCACCCTTTGAATGACAAGTCACTATATGTGCGTACGTATGGCTTACCATCTCCACGTCGTGGTGTAATTGTTATTCAATATATTATTATTTGGATGGGTATAATAAGGAAGTGTATTTGATGAAAATAATAAATTTAACATTATGAAGGTTCTGTATATATTATATACCATCCAATTATATATTATATTAATATCAAAAAATGATATTTGTGCTCGTGCGTATGTACGGATTACCGTCTCCACGACGCAATGAGATTCATTTCCAAGTTCATCATTCATCGTCGATTATAAAAAATATATATTACTATTAAGTATGTAAAATATGACATAATAATACTACTTGAGATATATATATTTATATATATTTATATAAGTATTTATGTACTTACATATATCTTATTCACTTACTTCCGTTAAATACTATATGAAAACGGAAACAGCATTTATACGTACGTACGGACTACCGTCTCCATAAACGGGGTTTTCCATTTCATATATACATCTATTATAAATTTTTATATTCTAAATATATATGATAAATAAATCATGTTTTATATTCTAGAAGTGTTTAAATCATGATCTAGGTTATACAATCCAGAGTAACAAGTTAAAACACGTACGATAAATAAAGAGATTATTACCCGAATTATTAATATAACATGGAAATTATTTTTAAATTGGTAGTATAAAGTCATAAATGAATAGTGTATGATATAATAAATATTAATATGGTTCTGGTATAATTTTATAACATACTATAGTCTTCATACAGGAGGCTAAACGTTCCCTTGACTACAGGAAAGTGCAAGGTAAGGGGTTTTCATTTCACTCCTTATTCCCGTGAGATTCATGAAATATTGACACTATTACCTTTTTCTTGGTGTATGTATTGCCCATAATTGTATTATTTATGTAATTCACTTTAATTTATGTTTATTTACATTTTCATTTTATGATACCTCTTTCATGGGGTGTATGTTTCGTAAGTTACCAAATTGGTTAGTGTTAATTTCACAATCCCTTTATTTTCTAAGGTTGTTTTTACGTAAGTATCTATTGGGACATATTTATTGTCCATGTCCATGTTTTATGAAAGGATTTTCAATGGGATTATTTTAATGTAAATTTTACTTAAACATCATTTAAATGTTTTAAATATTTATTCTTTTCAATCTTTCCCATTAATGTCCATGTCTTCAAAATGGTTTTTAAGGATTTATTTATATGGACATGAATGTTTTTAAAATGTTAATTCCTTTTAAAAGTTTCAAAGTGGTATGGGACAATCCAATTCAAAAATGTCATTAAATGAATTCTTTTCCTAATGTGTGACTTTTATATGTTTTCATGAAAAAGGGGTATTTCTCTCAGTGTTTTACAAATCATTTTCATCAACATAAAAATCCTTTAATTGATTTTAAACTTGTTTTGAAGTTGATTTATCATGATACAAATCTTCCATATTGTGTTGAATGTTTTGTGATATGTTTTACGGTGGATGTGTTATTTTTATACAATTCATGTTTTATGGGTAATGTATTGATATTTCTTATACTAGTTTTAATACTGATGTTTATGTTATGTTTAGACCTTTTAATACGAGGAATGAATTGGACTTAATATGTGATGGGTGGAGCTCGATATAGCTCCTAGATGCATCAGTAGGTCTCATGAGACAAACTAGTGTCTTGTCATGAGTCCTTGAAAAAATCATATATGTAGTCTTGGCACGAGGCCTTGGCTACATGGTTATGATAGTCTAGCATTATGCATTCCATCGTTATGAAAGTGGTTATTGATATTGAATGTGATTATTTGACTCGTAGAATATCCATGTGAATAAGTAAATGGAATTATTTCATTTTATCATTGAAATATTATGCTGAAGGTCATGTTTAAAAGGCTTTTATTTTAGTTATACAATGCCTTAAATTTTTTGCTTATTTTTGAATGTTTCATCTATATTATTATCCTCACTGAGCATCTGAGCTCACCCATTTTTATGTTTTATTTTCCCAAGGATTCCAAGAAGTGTATTGTTATTGATATGCAGGGTTAAAACAAGGGAATAATGGACTTCATAAAGGAATATTTATGTTGTTTTGTATGTTATGAAGTGTAATGTAACATTCATGTATGTAATCTATTTTCCAAGACTGCTAAACCGATCGGTCCTTCGGGACATGATTCCTTATAATCATCTCAATGTATTAAAATAATGCACCAACACTGGGTAACATGGTTCGGGGCGTTATAGTTGGTATTAGAGAAAGTTTAGAAATAACCTTGGAAAGTAGATTTAGATAAACTCTGATTAGAGCACATTACCCTAAGATAGACTTTGAGGATAATTATAGAAGAACTTCCTAGAATTTTGGTATTGCAGATATTTTGTGAGTTTTCTGAGCAATGCATCCCTATCTGGATACGAGCAGGTAGAGTCAGCTCTAGAACAGATGTAACTATGGGTAAAACCCGAAAACACCGCTTTGAGCTAGACTCGAATGGGAACTGGTGCCCGAAAATGGGCCTTGTTGCACTCTTGGTTACGATGCTCCCAGCTGATATGCTTAGGATAATTCTCATTTTATTTACAAACCACTATGAAGGGTTTATGAGTATATACCTCCTCAATGAAAACATTTTTGTGATTGTGGATTATATCCATAAACTATTCAATTTATGTTAGGTATTTTACATGGAAGGAATTATGAATTGTGATTCATAAATTGACTTAGTGTATGCCATTGTTTAGAAATGGCGCCCAGTAGAAGGAATGAGAACTCTAGAAATACGTATGATCCAACGAGTTAGAAGTGTCATATCATTCATGGAATTAAGATGACATTTATAAAAGAAATAGTCTCCCATGTATTATCATCATATGAATATATAGTATCAAAAGATCAGTATAGAACTCTCTGAATTATATGGCTTTGAAGGGAATCCAGAGAAGAAAAGGATGGTAGAATGAAATATGGATAAAGGGAATAAGAAAAAGAAGGATTTTCCAATATGTGAAAAATGTGGAATAAATCACCTTGGTAAATGATTGAAGGGAATGGTTGTTTTTTATAAGTGTAGAAAAAAAGGACACCAAGTACGTGATTTCAAGGGTAAGAAAAAATTTTCAAATGTACAATTCTTTATCTTCAAGGAGTTAGTACACTACGAAAACCAATGTCCAAATCATCAGAGTATGCACAAAATGATACTATTGCATAATAATAAAGTTATGATACTACCACAGATGAAGAGGAATGACCAGTGTTCTTATGATGTTATTAAATAATTATTTCATTTGAGTGTTTTATCAATGATGTACTGGTTATATGAATTATAGAGATAAATAAGGATTGAATTGTAGTACTATTTCATTGAGGATTTGATATATTATGGTACTATGAGAAGTGACTTAATAGAAAGTTAATTTTTTTTTTAAATTACATGGTCAAAAGAAAGGTAATCCTTAATATGGTCTTGATACTAAGGTAGTAATTTTGGAATACGTGATGGTTGATTTGGATGAATTATATTGTATATTCTTGACTACCTTGTCACTGATTAATGGTTTGTTTATTTCATCATTGATGGAATATTCAAAGTTTTTGGATATAAACAATATATCTAATATTCTATAAGGAATAAGGGAGCATGAATGTAATCAATTATGTTCTATGGTAATTCAGGGTGTATCACCTACCACTAGCCCATGTGATGTCCGAGATTGAATAATGTAGTTTTTTTAAATGGTCTGATATGTGAATTATAAATTCATTATTTTTGGAACCCTATATGATTAGGATAATTGTAATATATATATATATATATATTAAATCTTTTAGAGTGAAAGATGAGTTTGTAGTAGGAATTAGTTGAATAATGAAACTCTACTGGTCATGTATATATAAATATATATATATACATATTTCCCCTTATTTTATGGATAAATTAATTATTAAACTTTAGGGAAGGGAACTCAAAAACAAAAATGTGTTATCCTAATAACTTATGTTTTGTTGAACCTATGGTATTTTAAATCATCATAAATTGGTGTCTTTGAGGTCCACAATTCTAAAATTGTTTGTGATTGATGACCTCAATCACTCCCTATAAATATTTACATTTTTTCTCCAATTACGTGTCTCTAATTGGCACAAATTTTCTCCAAATCGAGATCATAATTTGGTGGTGACCCTTTCATTTCTCTTTTCCTCTTATTAAGACTAAATTTTATTAACCCAATTTCCGATGTGGGTTTTTCCACAAAGATATTTTCTATTTTCAACCATTAATTTTCAAAGAACAATTTCAAACTGTGAGGATGCAATTTATTGAAGGAGGGGATAATGTAACACCCCATGATTCCACGGTATTCTTCACTTGGAATAATACAATAGTGTGTTTGTACGCAACTTCGAGTTATAACACACCACAACCAATCAAACTAGCTGTTATGAATTGTAATACCCACTCTTTGAATTTTTATAAATTTTATCATTCAAAATGGACTTCATTTTTGGATTTTTAATATCAAAATTAGCTTAGGGTAAATTTTTGGTTCTTTTTGGATAACTTTCATATTTTGATGAATTGTGAAAATTACTAAATTTTATTTAAAAACATCTTTTTTAATCGAAATAATTAATAGAGATAAATTATGAATTTGAGTGGTTTTAAAGTATATTGAGAATATATTTTTATCATTTAATACAATTTTGGTCATTGGATGTAATTTCACATTTAAACCAGACATAAACAAGTGTCAATCTTTTGATAGTTATTATTTCGTAAAAACACGCTATTTGTTTTGACAATGGAAATTAATTTTTAAATTAATTAATGAAACTTGTATGCTTTGAATTTGGTAAAATAGACATCAGTTTTGAATTCATAATATCAAATATAGATTAGGCCGAATTTTTGGTATTTTTCTGAAAACATTCAATTTTTTATGAATAGCGTAAAATACTCAGTTATAGTTTAAAAACATATTTTTATTTAAATAATTATTTATTTTATTTAAATTTAATTAAGGTCAAAATAGATAAATAATACCTATATAATTTCAATGTAATTCATTGAATTTAATTTAGAATAATTTTAGATATATAAAATTTGTATTGAACTTTTCACAGTCTTTTACCCACCTTCTAGGAGAATTTGGAAATTTACATAAAACATACTTTTACCTCTTCTGTTAGTGTAATTTCGAAAATCCAAGAGACACAGTTAATATCAAGGAGTAAAATTTGGATCAATAAGATAAAAATATTTTTTTGTGAATAGTAACTTTTTACTTTTATTTACCACGGTTAAAAGTAAATGGGGTAATTAAGGGTAAAAATGATATTAATATTACCCTAACACATGTACTAATTCTATTGGACAAGTGTATCTCGACCAATAACAACCTTAGGAATAAAATATTATCATTTAGTTCCACTTGGATTAGATTAGGACAATTATTATTATTTAATTCAAAGAAGCGTTAAAAGAGTTAAAAGCAATAATTAATAACTAAAAATTATTTAATATAGGGTTTTACACAAGATAAATTCGATTATAAATAATAATTAGAAAGATAAAAATATTTCCTACATAATGGTATTTTATTTATAATTTTTAAACATTATATAAATAAATATATTTATGACACAATGATGATGTCGTAATTACCGTATTCATGAAAGAATAAAATAAATGGTATTATAAATATTGAAATAAATATAATTTAAATGTTTTTATGACATCCACGAATTTTCTAGGTGAATATGACATGTTATTATTGATTCAATGTATTTTTTATTTAAATTAATCCTGTTTTTATTATTTTAATAGAAAATCAAATACCAAATAGTGTCAGAATTGACATAAAATAGTTTTTACAACAAATATTATATTATTAATTGATATAATGGTCCTAATAATCTAAGGTTCAGCCAGAAGACTTATATAATAAAATATATGACATTAATGAACCAATTGGGGTTCTATTTGTAGTATATAGTATGTTTATTAACCATATAGTGAAAGAATACAAGAAGACATGGTAAAAGTTTAATTATTTAACTTAGAGTTAAATCTAAATGATAAGGTTAAAATGGTAACCTAAACTTGTCTATAACCTATTGGTTGAGTTTTTTTCGACCAATCCCCACATTATACTTTAAATAATAAACTTTGGATCCATTAGAAACCGAATTTGAATTTATTTTAAAATAATATTTTATGTTTTTCCTAAGGTGCCCCTCACCCCTCTTATAAAAGGGAACTCGCCCTTCTCTCTAATTCACACCTTCTAAGACATTTTTCTCAGCCAAAACCTACCCAAATACACTCTAAACTATCCCCCCTTCCACATAGAGGCCTTAGTTTGATCAAAATGTCATCCTAAAGAGCCCTTTGGATCAAATCAAAACGAAGAACCCGAAGAAGAGGTAATGATTTCACCACCCTCATTCAAGTTCCTTTCTTATTCCACTTCCTTTTTCATTGTTGTTTCCATTATAAAATAATAACTCCATTATATTATTTATACTATGATGTTATTATAATTATGGTACAAACAAATTAATTATTCTATACACCCTTTGAATGACATGTCGCCCTACGTGTGTACGTACGGCTTACCGTCTCCACGTCGTGGTGTAATTGTTATTCAATACATTATTATTTGGATGGGTATAATAATGATGTGTATTTGATGTAAATTATAAATATAACATGATAAAGGGTATTTATATAATATATACCATCCAATTATATATTATATTAATATCAAAAGAATGATATTTTTGCTCGTGCATACGTACGGATTACCGTCTCCACGACGCGAGGAGATTCATTTCCATGTTCACCATTCATCGACGATTATAAAAAAAATATATTACTAATATTTATTTAATATATGACATAATAATGCTACTGGACAAATATATATTTATATATATAAGTATTTATGTACTTACATATATCTTATTCACTTACTTCCGTTCAATACTATAAGAAAACAGAAACAGCGTTTATGCGTACGTACGGACTACCGTATCCATAAACGGGGTTTTCCATTTCATATATACATCTTTTATAAAAAAATTTATTCTAAATATATATGATAAATAAATAATTTTTTATATTCTGGATGTATTTAAATCATGATATAAGTGATACAATCAAGAGTAAAAATTTAAAACACGTATGATAAAGAAAGCGATTATTACCCGAATTATTAATATAACATGGAAATTATTATTAAATGTGTAGTATAAAGTCATAAATGAATAATTTATGATATAATAAATATTAATATGGTTCTGGTATAATTTAATAACATACTATAGTCTTCATATAGGAGGATAAACATACCCTTGACTAAAGGAAAGTGCAAGGTAAGAGGTTTTCATCTCACTACTTATTCCCATGATATTCATGCCATATTTCCACTATTACCTTTTGTGTGGTGTATGTACTGCCCATAATTTTATTTTTTATGTAATAAAATTTAATTTATGTGTATTTAAATATTTATTGTATGATACCTCTCTCATGGGGTGTATGTTTTGTAAGATACCAAATTGGTAAGGGTTAATTTCACAATATCTTTATTATCTGTGGTTGTTTTTATGTAAGTATCTACTGGGACATATTTATTATCCATCTCCATATTTTATAAAAGAGTTTTGAAAGGGATTCTTTTAATGTACTTTTTACTAAAACATTATTTCAAATGTTTTAAATATTTATTCTTCTAAATCATTTTCATTAGTGTCCATGTATTCAAAATGGTTTTTATGGATTTATTTATATGGACATGAATGTTTTTAAAATGTTAATTCCATTCAAATGTTTCAAAGTGGTATGGGACACTTCGATTAAAAAATGTCTTTAAATGAATTCTTTTCCAAATTGTGTGACTTGTAAAGGTTTTCCAGAAAAGGGGTATTTTTCTAAAAGATTTTTACAAATCATTTTCATCGATGTCAAAATACTTTAAGAGATTTTAAACATGTTTTGAAGTTGATTTATCATGATACAAATATTCCATATTGTGTTGAAGGTTTTGTGATATTCTTTACTATAGATGTGTTATTTTTATACCATTCATGGTTTATGGGTAAAGTATTGACATTTCGTATGCTATTTTTAATACGAATGTTTATGTTATGTTTAGACCTTTTCATATAAGGAATGCATTGGACATAGTAAGTGATGGGTGGAGCCCGCTATGGCTCCTCGATGCATCAGTAGGTCTCAAGAGACAAACTAGTGTCTTGGAACAAGGCCTCTACAAAATCTTTTTTTTATTCTTGGCATGAGGCCTTGGCTACCTGGTTATTATAGTCTGGAATTATGCATTACATCGTTATGAAAGTTGTTATTGATATTTCATGTGATTATTCAACAAGTAGAATATCCATGTGAATAAGTAAATGGCATTATTTCATTTTATCTTTGACATATTATGTCGAATTTCATGTTTAAAAGGTTTTTGTTTTAGTTATACATTTACTTAAATGATTATTCTTATTTTTGGAAGTTTCCACTTTATTATTATCCTTACTGAGCATCTGAGCTCACCCATTTTTATGTTTTATTTTTCCCAGGATTCCAAGAAGTGTATTGTGATTGATATGCAGGGTTAAGACAAGGGAATAATGGCGTTCATAAATTATTATTTATGTTGTTTTTAATTTTATGAAGTGTAATGTAACATTAATGTATGTAATCTATTTTCGAAGACTGCTAAAATGATCGGTACTTCTACACTTGATTCCCTTTAATCATGCCAATGTATTAAAATAATGCACCGAATCTGGGTAACTTGGGTTAGGGCCTTACAGTATAGATCTTAGAGGAAACCAGTCATCAAAGTTAAGTGTTTTTATGATATCCAACTAGAGACGGTTTGACCTGATACCTCTCTATTTCCATATGATGTCAGTGAGGAATCCCATTCGACTTGTTTTTTGTGGTGTGGGTAGTGTAGTGTTTTTTGGAAAAGGATTCTATAAAAAGTTGGATTCTCATAGGTAAATGTGGTCAGTTGGGAGATGACCATTCCTTCAACCTAATAATCATATATTGTGTGTTGTTATATGTCTATGGTATTATTAAATGGAAAATACCATCAGTAGAGATACCATGCATCGAAATTGGCCTTTTTATAGAGGAACCCATGGTGCGTAGAAAGATAGGTTGGTTTTTTGAATAGACAATGCAATGATGGTTTTTCAGGCTAGAATGGGATCAGGTAAGCTCAGTCCCAATATTACAGTTTTGAATTCGATCATTGAATCGAGTTTCTATAGCTTATGTACCATATTCTTAAGGTGATGTTGGGAAGTGTGATGAGAATTTTGAAATTTAACACTGCTGTATGAACAACAATTTAGGACTGGATTATGATAGGTGTTGTATTCAAGGTTTCCCCAAGTCTTCTCGAGGATGTGACATTCTAAGGTCGTGTGATTATGGAATCCCTTGTTTTAGACCAGATGAAATTCCAAATGAATTTTAATTTTTATAATTTAGTGTATGGGCTGTTATTTAGACTATTTATTGAAATGTAAACTACAATTTTGTACCACTTATATGACTTTTTTTAGACATGGTTAAATGAATGATATTTTTCATGAGTGACCCAATGATTTTTGGGAGCACCAAGCCCTATAAACTCAAGTGTAGAAGGACTATAAAGGGGGAATTATTTGTCTAAAATTGTGTGGCCCACTGGGTGAAACTGTGTGGCTTAACCAGTGGAGGTGGAGGTGTTACATTGTTTGATCTAAAAATGTCAGTGGATCCTCATGGAAATGAAGGTGATGTATCAATATTGATAGTGGTCTTCCACATTGTCTATGTATAGTTTGTCAAACTATGTGTCCATCCCGTGTGATTTGGTTCCTTGGTAAGAGGCTCATGCACGGTTGGTGCACGGTTTGGCCAACAATGTGGCCAAACTATCGGCCTCATTAATGTGTCTAGAAATTAAAAAATTTACATGAACTCCTTTTTTTATTTCTCTATATTTTTCTTCCAACCTCCCATGCACATCAAGCCCTATAAGGAGCCCCACCCTTCCACCTCTAGATATGGAGATAAATCGTTCATATAGACTCCATTTAGTGTTTTTCTTATATTATTAGAAGCATATTGGTACGTCTATAACTCCTCCTTCCTACTTTATTTGTTTTTACTTTCATCATATGTCATATTTTTTGTGACCTAATAACCCTTTTTTATGTTTTTTCAAATGTTTCATCAATTTCTCCAAAATTGGATCATTTCATGCTTCAATATTTGTCATCTAGAGATTCCCAAGAATGGCGTATGTGGTATATAGATTTTCCCTTAATGTCTTTACCTTTATAAATTGTTCTATTGTTCCATGAAATAGTATCTCTCTTTGATTCCCCTTAAATATTAAATTAAATTTGTAGAGCCTAATCCCCTAATTATAGTGTCCCATGTATATTAAATTAGCACGATTGGTGGTCATGGAACTGAATTTTAATCCACCCTTATGGGGGTTATCTTTGGATAACTTTAATTATTAATTTTTTTAATAATAAAACCCCTTGATGAGGTGTGTTGTATTTATAAATGTAACGAGTTGATAATTAGAATGTGGAATGATATAATAACTTTATAAGTTAATCCTTAGTGACCAATACATTTCCTATGTGTTTAAGGACTCATATTTGTAGAATAATCATGACGATTCTGTATGGAACACTTCTTAAAATGAACTAACTTATACAATTGCATGTATGTTGTTATCTATCATGGGATTATCACCTATCCCTATACCTTTTATTAAATTATTAGTATTTCATGATAATTGAAAGGAACATTTAATTAATTAAATGCAATATTATTGGAATTACCTTATTATTCATCAAATTAAAATAGTAAGGTGGTGTGGCCCACTATAGCGTACTTGCCTTATCGCGTGGTGTGCTTAATACAAACCCCACTAAAATTTTCCTTTATACTTCAATATTGATGAGACAAGGACATCATTTTATAATATATCTTAAATGATTAAGTGAGCCATGAATTCGTAGATTGATACATGGTTTCCTTAGTGTGAAATTAATTGGATGAGATTATTGGATATTATATATTATATGTCCCTTCGGTGATACTTTGCTCTCATAATTATTGAATGACAAGGATTTCCTCATAAGTTACCTGGTTTGGGGTTATATCAGGAGTGATACTTTGTATGCATTGTACGTGCCCACAATCCGTTTTCCATACCTCTGCAAGAGTGATACTAGTTCCTTGGGGGATACACCATGGACGATATTAGTGGGCATATGGTAATCCCATTCCTTGAGTAATACTCGGTCTTTTATGTGTGATACCTTGGATGGGTTCAGAGGGTTCCTTTCACTCCATGTTAAGAGTGATACTTGAGATTCTAGTTAGGGATCGCCTTGGATAGACTCATATGGTACTGGTTATTTGTAGTTCCCCAGGAGTGATACATAAGACTCCATTTATGGTTAACTTTATATGGTCTTAGAGTGTCTCTTATTAAATTCTAATGACGACATAAATGTTAACGTCTATGATTACATAGTTTTTATCCTGGCACACCACTTCCATGCCAAATCTTTATCCTGGATTTGACCCTTTTCTCTGTACTTATATCATGATGAACCACATTATATTTGTATAGGATAACTTATGTCGAGATACATTTCTTCCTGGGCCGAAGGATGTAGGGTCAACAAAGTGTCCCTAAGGAACCTACAATGACTAGTTTACTTTTGGTATATTTATTATTCGACCTTTCCTACGTGAACCCCTTTGTAATTTGTATTCACAGACTAGATTATTCATTATTCAATGTTGTTGGTGGCCTACTGAGTATACCACATAGCCTTATCAGGATTCCCTTGCACCAGGGAACCCAAGAAGAACACATGTTCATTGTTCAATGTATTATTGTTTGTGTTGATCATTGTACATGGTAGCTTTATATCATATAACTGAGATAGTATTAAGGATTCCTATAGAGATATCCCTTATGGATATTCATTATTATTTTTATTCATGTATTGTATTGTGTCACCTTATGTATATTTATCACTTTAAATTTATTTATCCTTATTTAGACGTGAATGGATAGATGTATAGTTTTTATTTTCCATTTCATCAGTTGTTATATTTATATTCAACTACTCTATATTTTTTTATACTACTTACGCTCTTGTTTTTTATTCATATATGATATAAACCTATGATTCACTGATCATGAGGATATAATATCCACACTGTACCATTTCTAAACCCTCACTAATAGTCGGTATCCTCTGGCATATGGGGAGGTGCGCTTCGATCCATGTAGCGATCGGTCTGGCTACTAGTTTTGCAGTCATTTGGGTTGGGATATCAACTCTTTTTCCCTCATCCACGCACATCCCCAATCCATTTATAAATACTCTAGAATAGGTCTGTTTCCCTATTCCTCATCTATAATCGTTTAGTCTACAAAAGTACCAAATGTTGGATCAACTAGGGTGTGATAACAACTCAGTTGGCCACCACCAACAGTGTCTACAAAATATCCAGTATAACAATGTGCGTGGAAGTATGATAATCAACAAGATAAATAAAATAATATCTAATTTCTATTAAATAACAGGATTGAAATTATCTACTATCATCATTAGTTCACATAATTACTCATATTCATCAAACATGATATGACACATGCTGGTCAACTAAGCAACATATTTTTTATAAACTGCGCATAAGGGTACTCATGTTCCCACGTCACTAGGAGATTACATTTCAAATGTGTGTATATATATATATATATCATTTTTCCCCAGAGCCTCGGTCTAGAAATTCACATCATGTGCATTTGTCTGGGACCTGAATCCTCAGTCTCACACCCTAACCCATGTATTACCTGAATGGGGACTAGATAATCAGTCTAGACTAACCCATGGGAGTTGAGCCTCAGTCTAACACCAAAGCCATACCATTTACCACATAAGAATTCTTTTTTAACCATTAACACATTTACAATTTACATGTCATAACTAAGTTAATATATTCAAGAAAAGCCAAACCCTTTTATTCCATTTTAACAAACTAAACACAATAATAATTGGTTTTACTTTATAACTTATGTTAACATGATATGAATAATTATCATAGGTTCTATCTCATAAAACCATAAATTCCTTATTCATTAATCCAATTCCACGTTCAATATAATGTCACACCCCAGGGGTGTCCTTTATCCCAGTCTATTCAACCTAAATGATTCCCCTTTGAATCATGAGGGGTTCAGTTCATCTTTTATTTTACTAATTTACCATTTACTATCAAGGAAACTGAATGGGCAATAAGAATGAACCCAAATACAACAAAATATAGTTAAATTACAAAGTAAATAGTATGATATATAACTTATAGACAACCTAATACAATTTTGTAGATGAACTAATTCTTAACCATAACAATTGATTCAAAATCAAACATCCTCCAAAGGCCCAACCAAGAATATATGGGGGATTTTTTTAGTACTTTGGATAGAGATGAACAACCACACAAGGCCTTTTATAGACCAATAAGGAATGAGGAATGTTATACTCCCCTTGATCATCAGTTCTCTACAAAAAACACTAAAAGAAACCATGAATCGAAGGAGAATCATCCCTCGTAAGCTTGGGAGAATATTCTCATCACCTAGGCTTCAATAGGGTGAAATGGGGGGGAAATCCACTAATAGTCCATAAATACCATGGAAAGAATATGAAATATTACCCTTTTTAATAAGGTTCGTAGTTTGGAAAAATGATTATCCAAACCAAGTGCCATCCATGTGATACTCTCTGTACAATAGGGGTCTGGGTCACGCGGTCTCTTGGGAGCTAGCATAGTTTGAAAAACCATATGGTGGCCATGAAAAAAGGATATATCCAGGTTTATATGGTTTTCAGGCTCGACCTTGCATAGTTTTTCCATTATAGACCTTCCCCCTTATATTTTGTATGGTTATGGTGAACAACTACCACTAACCTTACACCAATCATGCGTCCTACCCATCATAGACTCTTTTCTTCGATTTTCATACCTTGAAACCCCAAAACACCCTCAAGTATTCTCATATACCCAATAACCATTCCATTAGAAAAAAATAGTGTAAATGAAACATAAATAAGAACATACCTCATTAGATGTTTAGGATCATAAAACCTCCCCACCTTATAGTGGCCGATCCCTGAGCCACACCCCCAAACATCATTAAGAATCCAAGGAAAAATGGTTGGTACATTGGGAATGTATAATAGTCTATCTCTCCCATGTTTCACCCTAAATGTTTCCATGCTTCCACAACTGTCATACCAGTATAATGATATTAACTCAAAATAATTTCTCACTAAAATCCACAATATGAACCAAATCCTCCTCAAAGGATGCATTAGACTCAAGCTCAACATAATCAGCATCGATCACATGAGAAGTGTTGCGGTGATACTGATGAAGATGTGACAAATGAATAAGATCGTTAATTATACAATACCACTTTGGAAGAGAGAATTAGTACACCACTGATATGATCTGCTCCATAGTCTCAAATAGACCAACATATCTGGGTGCCAACTTTCCCTATCTTTGAATCCAATATTGTCCCAGCCATGGAAAAACCTAAAAAAACACATGATCACCCAATGAAAACCCTAGAGGCTAATGACGCTGATCGGAATATGAATTATTCATACCCTGATCCATATCTATATGTTTTTGAATTATCTTATCATGATCAGATGTCTCACGTATGTGACTCTACCCCAACTACTATGATTCCCCAACTTCGATACAGATCAATGGTGATCTACATGGCCTTCCATAGATCACCATATATGGTTTGATATGAATAGTCACTTGATAACTTTTATTATTGGTAAAATAAACAAGCACTAAGTGTTTCTCCCAAGATCCTCCAAATTTAGGGACTAATTCAATAAACATGTCCTCTTTCACCTGAATTATACATTCTGACTACAAATCATTTTGCGGGTGAAAGTAAATACTTGGAAACACTTGGGTACCAACAACCTATGGTAACCCTTTCAATAAGAATCAAGTAACATAAAATTCATGATATCAAACAATACAATGTGTTACCCCGGGAAAATGTACTATATCTTAAACATCCTAGTTACCAAACTAGTCTACAATAATGGTCTCCTTAATCTGTAATAAATGTGCTTCCTTGGTCAACTAATCCACGATTAGCCATATCACATCATTATTCCAAGTTATCCTTGGGAGAAAAACCACAAAATACATGGTGACATCATCCCACTTCTATTCCAGAATGGAAAAACAATATAGAAAACCCCCCTTTCACTGATGCATGGACATCAATTGATGACATGTGTCACAAAATGTCACAAAACCTGAAACCTCTCTCTTTATCCCAAGACACCAATATAATTTTAAAATATCATGATTCATTTTGGTTAAATCAGGATGAAATACCCATTTGGGGGATTTAAACTCAAACATCAGCTCTTCCCGCATACAATTGGGAATAAGTACATAACCATGAGCATAAATGATCTCATCATCATTAATAGAACATTCAAAAGGTGACTCCCTATATTCATGTATTTTCCTCAAATATAAACACTCCAGATCTTCATACTGACTCTCCTTTACCTGGATCATAAGTTTATAATTCACTGACAAGGATGTGAGGGTCAACTGTTTGTAGACATCATAAACATCTATAGGCATTTCAAAAAACAAGGCCATCATCTTCCACCCAGATCTAGACTCCTAGACTTCCTGAGTCTATTTATTTTAGCTTAACGGATATACAACACTATACCCTTTTCCTGGAATATAGTGGAACTCAAAATTTAAAGGTTTCATGTACTCAACCCATATCCACTGCCAGAGATTTAAATATTTTTGGAAATAATGTACTTTGGACTTTTATAGATGTTGTGCACCATAAACTGTTCACCGATTAGGGAATTACACTCACATTAAATCATAAACCAATGAGGAAAACTTGAGACCACATGTAATGTACTTCTTTTCATGTCGAATCAATTGTGGTGACCAATACACCAAAAACCGATCTACCAACAACAAAAAATCCCTATGTCCAATCCTAGATGTATCATAAAACAATGTATAATCCTTAGCTGGATCAAGAAAGAAATAATTTTGTAGTGGAAAAGTTATTTTTTAGCTAGTCAAAAGCATTCTCACATGGTTTGGCCCATTCAAACATGAAACCCTTCTTGGTCAAGCGTGAAAGTGGTGCTACCAAGTGAGAAAAGTACTTCATGAAATTTCTATAATTGCCCACTAAAACAACAAACTTTATGACTTTAGAAACATTCTTAGGAGACTCCCATGATACCACTATCATCGTACTTTCTAGTTCTCCTAACATACCTTACTTTTGAGATGAGGTTACCCAATGAACATACCTTATCAATCTAAAACTGACATTTAGATGACCTTGAGTATAGCCTATTCTATATTTTGGTATGTAGGATAATCATCATTATTTTTAGAGTACACAAAGATTTAATGTAAAAAAGGAACCAAAAACTAGTCTAGGTATTGGTGGAAGATTTAGTTCATTAATAAAGAAAACATAGCATGGTAATTTTCCAACTCGAAAGAAATAAAAATGAACTCATACAAACCATATATAATCCTGAAATAAATCCACAATATATTAGAAGGTATAACTCTCAGATGATGATATCCCAAACTCAAATAAACTTTTGAGAAATCATCATATCCTTTCAACTGTTCAACAATACTATCTGTACGTGGAATGGGATATGGGTTCTTCGCTGTCATCCAATTAACTATTCGGTAATCAACACAAAACCACAATTTCTTATCAGTATTCTTAGAAAAAACATTGGAGATCCCCAAGGTGGAATACTTGTCTGAATACTCCATTTAATCTCCAATTTTTCCAAGAAAATCATATGTTCCTGATGTTCTGAAGGTACCATCCAATAGGGAGAAATGGATATTGTCTTATCTATTGGAACTAACTCAATGATGAACTAAAACTCTCTCTCCAATGGAATCCTTGATATGTCCTTGGGAAAACAAATCCTTGAACCAATATACCACAGGATGGAATACATCCTTCTCTACTCCTCTATCATCAAGCACAAGGCATGCCACTTGGGATCTAAGATCACATAAATGAAGATTAGCTGGAGTTACATAGCCTGCCTAGATATCCCATTACCCACAGTGAACATAATTGTAACCATACAAATATGTGAACATTAGCCTTCGATGGTGTGAATCGATATTGGATCGATATGACACCAATAAATTCATACCCAACATCATGTCAAAACATATCATTTGAGTTACAAACAAGTCCCAATGAAAATGGAACCCACCAACCACAATAGGAAACTTTTTTACATTGCTAGATATTTTATATTCACACTCGTAGCGATGTTCTAATTGACATAACCCCCTATACACATTCCACTGATAGACCCAACACATTCCAAAACTGAGAAGATATAAAATAATGTGAGGCCCATGTATCAAGTAAATCATAAGAAAGCATGGAATTTATAAGAATCGTATTTCAAATAGTCAATAGTCTAGCCACACCACCACCAGGTGTAGGATGAACTGTATGAAGCTAACATGCCCCCTTCCCTTTGGATTTGATTATAGCTCATAGTGCTGTACTACCCTACTAATAAGGACACTATTGTCCTGAAGCACCATGTCTACCTCCCTGATCAATATGTAAAATATAACTAAAAATACCTTCATGATATAAGGTAGTATACCCAATTCCTACACTCTATATCTCTATTTATTTTCCATCACATCCCACCTATCAAGGGTTCCTATATAACCTCTTTACATGTCCCATCCTACTGCACACTCGGCACTCAACTGGTGGTTGGGGACTTTGACCAAGAATGTATCTCAGCCTTTCACACAGATAAAAAAACACCAGGTCACCACCTTGAGAGAACAATCATCTCCCCTAGAAACTCTTTCTACCACTAATCTGATGAAAAATTTCAAAACAACTCTTCCAACTATCAAAATCCATACTACTAGACTGCCAAAATGAAACCAAATTTCCACCACCTAAAGAGACCTTCAGGCACCCTTATGAAATATGAGCCTGAATCACCACCTCAAAAAACTGATTAAGAAAGAATATATTCAATATGTACATGATCCCATATCTAAGCCCATCTAGAGAAGTTATCACAATATCTACCTCATCCCCTAACATCACAAAAAACCATTTCTAGTTTGTGATATAACAAATATAATTCATCATAGACATAGTCCCATTAGTTAACCCAATAAAATCCACTAATTTCTTCTATCTTATAGTGTTTGGAAAAAAATTTCAAAAAAACCACCGTCAAAATCTTTACACAATATACCATCTGCCCGCTCATTCTAGACTAGGATATCCCCCAAGTGCTTCACTGATCCAAGAAACATGTATTCTACAAACATGGCTTTATTCTCTTGAGGAGTATCCAAGATATCTATAATCATATAGATGGATCCTATCCAAAACTCATCCTCCCGAGGAACACTCTCTCCTAAAATGTTAGAGTGTTCTAAAACTAAAACTCTTTAGTGAGGTCAAACATACTTGGATAAACCCACTCTGGGTATCATTCCATAATCCACATAAAATGTGAAAATTTATCGTCTAACATATCCTCTCCTATGTTACCCATAACCAATGGGGATTCCTACCACACTATTACAGTTTCATTCTCAGCTATGTACCATTGTCTCTCAACCAGTATGTGTAGTGGTTGTGACATATCTCTATAATGTTAAACAAAAATCTCATAACACATAACATAATGTTTACATTGTTTATATAAATGATGGCTCACTACTATCCATAAACAACTTACTCTGCATACAATATACCAATAGATAGAACCACATCTCTATCACTACCCTCAACCATCCCTATAATGGGTCATGGATAACATACGACAACCAAAATTCCAGGTTTCAAAATTCACCTTAAACACCATAATAACCCTTTTTCATTTTTATCCATTAACTCTATAAATTGTTAATAATTTCTCATTAGGAACTATTTTAAACCATATAAAATTTTTTTTAATTATTTATATAGTTATAGAATATTTATTAGAAACTTCTTCATAATATCACAATAGAATAAAAGTTCATTTCCAATACCCCATGGTCGACCATGAAATGTTCCCCCTATGTGCCTAACATGAAACATGTCATGTATATCCCTAAGTCCAAAAATGATTCATGTATTCAAAACCTCATCCAATTTGTTCAAAAATAAAAATCCCATAAAACAATAACATTACACATCAACTGCATAACCCAAGTAAAAATAACATTAAACTATAACAAAGAATATCTAGAACGACAATCCCACCCTGGGTACATGGTTTTTCCCTCGATCATTGGTTATCTATTCCCATGAACGATCTCATTAACAAGTCCCAATAGATTCTAATATAGTTTATACCATACCAAAATAAAATAATTAATAGAAATAACCCCTCTGATACCACTTTTTAATTCCTCGTGTCGGGTGCCACTATGAACTTTTCCTCTATCATTCCTGTTATATGGTCTTAGGTGCACCTCCCTATATGTTAGATTCTATCGACTAGTACCAAGGGTATAATAAGACATGTGAGGATACAATACCATAATTATCATAGTAATCCACCATACATAGAATAAGAAATTATGGAAACAATATTAATAAATAAACTTTAATCATCAATCAATTTACCAACACTAGGTACATTCACAAACCCCATGGTAAATCTAAAATATATTTTCATAAATTTCTAGGTGTGAAAGAAAACCCCAAATAAGGACAAGAGGAAGAATACCAAAATTGGGTCTTAAAACCAAGTTTTCTTCCCCCATCCATGCACATTCCTAACCCTAAAATCAATCCTCTGGAATAGGGTAGTCTCCCTTATCCCACCTAAAACCATGAGATCTACATAGGTAGCCAATGGCAGCCTGAGCAGGGAGTGAGTACAACTTAGTAGGTTATAGAAAACAATGTCTACCAAATATCAAGTCTAATAGGGTATGTAAAAATATGGTAATCTACAAAATAAAAATAATAATAACCTGGTTCAATTGGATAATGTGTAACACCCCGACCCCAGTAACCCAGAGTCAGTGCATATTACATAACATTGGCATGATACAACGAACTCATGTCCCGAAATACCAATCAGTTTAGTAACCTTGGAAGCACTAGATACATTCATATGTTTTACATTACATTATGAAATAAAAAAACTTCAACATTGTCTCTATAGAACACACTCAAAATCCTTATACTATCCCTACAAGTTAGTCATAATATACTTATTCGCATCCTAGGAAAAATAAAACAAAGAAAGGGGTGAGCTCAGATGCTCAGTAAAGATAACAATATAACAGAAACATTCCTAAATAAGCATAAACATTTAAGGAAATGTATAAGACTAAAAAATATCCTTTTAAAAATAAAATTTTTCATAATATAGGAAATATAAATCAAAATAACTCCAATTATGCATTCACATGGATATTCTACTATTGAAATAATCACATGCAATATGAATAGCCATTTTTACAATGATGGAATGCATAATGCGAGACTTTATAACCACATAGTCCAGGCCTCGTGCCAAGACTAAAAATAATATTTTGTCAAGGCCTTGTTCTAAGACACTAGTTTGTATCATGAGGCCAATCGATGCATCGAATAGCTATAGTGGGCTCTACCCATCACATACTAAATCCAATGCGTTCCTCGTTTGAAAAGGTATAAACATAACATAAACATTCGTATTAAAAATAGCATACGAAATGTAAATACTTTATCTATACACCATGAATGGTATAAATATAACACATCCATATTCAAACATATCACAAAAACCATCAATGTGATATGGAAGATTTGTATCATTATGAATAAACTTCAAACAAGTGTAAAATCCTACAAAGGATGTTGACATAGATTAAATCAAAACATTTTGAGAGAAAAATCTCTTTTTTTTGAATAATTTAAAGTCGCATAATTATAAAAGAAAACATTTATTTTGAAAATATTCTTATAATATTTTAATGGATGATTCAAATATGTAATAACATCGGAAAATAGACGCACCCGCCATATAAGTTAAAAAAACATTATTTCGTTAATATTTTTGAAAAGGATGTAAAGTACCTTATTTGGAAAATGACATAAAGATTCCTTTATAAACATCTTATAAATATTAAAACAATGGTGTAAAGAACTTTAACCCATAGTCTATAAAATAGTAAAATAAAATTGAAATACATTTTTAAGAAACATGAATGTGGATGATAAAGAGGTCCCAGTAGATACATACATAAAAACAACCTCAGATAATAAATTCATTGTGAGATTAACCCTTACCTTGTACTTTTCTATGTTATAGGGTACATTAACAACATGTATAATTGTTAAATAATTTTTATTAAATTATACATGAACCATATACATAAATATGATATCATATATGATCTTTTAATATTGATTTTTTAATAATATTGTAGTATTATCATCGTTTCGGGTGTTAACTGATTCGTTTTCCATTATATGTTTTGTTACATAAGCCGTGATTTTATGGATAGGATGTATTTGATTAATATATAGAATAAAATTAATTTCTTAATAATTATTTTTAATTATAAGATGAAAATTATTCTTGAATGGTTATGGTGGGGAAATGAATCTCATCGCGTCCGTGGAGATGGTAAATCGTACGTAAGCACGAGCGACAATATCATTATTTCGATATAAAAATCGTATGTAAATTGATGGTATATCATACATACAGAGTCATTAAAACATTATATTTATTATTTACATTAGTTATACTCATTATTATACTCATCCAAAATAATTTATTGAATAACATCTACACCACCACGTAGAGACGGTATGCTGTACGTACGCACGTATGGTGACATTATCATTCATGTGATGGGTAGAATAATGAATATGTATTTAAAATTTTTATAATAACATAATAGTATATATAAGATACTGGAATTATTATTTTACAATGGAAACAACAATGAAAGAGGAAGTGGAAGAAGAAAAGAACTTGAAAGAGATGATGAAATATTTACCTCTTCTTCAGGTTATTCCTTTTGATTTGATCAAAAGGGATCCTTAGGCTGGATTTAAGACCAATGGAAGGTATCTAGGATAAAGGTAGGATAGTTGAGAAGATATTTGGGTAGGTGTTGGCCGAGCCAAATGGATTTGACGGTGTGAATTTGAGACAAGGTGAAGCGCCCATTTATAAGAGGGGTGAGGGACACCTTAGGAAAATATTGAAATATTATTTTATAATAAAATCATATTTGTATTATAATGGCTTAAAAATGACTTATTTCAAGGATAACGTGGGGATGGGTATAAAACCTCTCAACAAAAAGGTTTTATATAGGTTTATGTCTCCATATTAACCTTATCTTTTACATTTTACTCTTAGTTATATAGTTTGACATTTACCATCTCTCATTGTATTTTTATATTATATTGTTAATAAAATTACTATAAACTTCCAAGAGAACCCCAAGTGGTTCATTATTGATATATATAATCTTTTATATGTCTTTTTTCTGAAGCATATATTTTTAGGAATATAATATCAATTAGTAATATAGTATTTATTTTAAAAAATTATTAATGTCCATTGTGACACTATTTAGTAATTGTTTTTTTAAGTCCTAAAACATTATTACTTCGATTTAAATTCATTTAATCAACCCTATAATGTCATATTAACCTATAAAATTGTCTTAATTCGTCAAAAGAATCAATTTAGATTTATTTGGGTATTTATATTATCAATTATTTTAATATTTCATAAATAATGTAATTACTTTATCATCATTGTGTCATAAATAAATTACATTATATAATATATAAAAATTATAAATAAAATACCATTATGTATGAAATATTTTTAGCTTTATAATGATAATTTATAGTCAAATTTATCTTATTTATAACCCTATATTAAAAATGGTTCATTTATTGAACATTGAATTTAATACTTTTAACTATTCTTTAAATAAAATAATAATAAATTACCTAATCTAATACATGTGGACATAAATGATCATTTTTTATTCATAATGTTGTTTTTGGTCTAATTACACTTATCCAATAGAATTGGGACATGTGTTAGGGTAATTATAATATCATATTTACATCTAATTACCTTATTTACTTTTAACTGTGGTAAATAAAAGTTAAAAGTCACTATTCACCATAAATTATTTTCATCTTATTGAACCACATTTTACTTACTGATAAAAACCGTATCTCTTGTATTTTTGAAATTCAATTCACAGAAGCGGTAAAATTACATTTTATGCAAATTTACAAATGCTTCTAGGAGGTGGGTAAAAGACGGTAAAAAGATCCATAAAAATTTTATATTTCCAAACTATTTATAAAATTAATCCTTTGAATTAAATTGAACTTATATAAGTATTATGTTTATATTTTGACATAAAATAAATTTAAATTAAATAAATAATTATTTAAATAAAAAGATGATTTTAAACAATAACGTAGTGTTTTTCACTATTTATCAAATGTTGAACGTTTTCAGAAAAATACCAAAAAATCACCCTAAGATAATTTCGATATTCCGAATCCAAAAATGTAGTCCATTTTGAAAGAAAAAATTTATATATTTTCAAAAAGTGGGTATTAATATTCATAAAGGCTATTTTGATTGGTCGCGGTGTGTTAGAAACTCGAAGTTGCGTACACCGCAAGCTATTGCATTATTAAAAGGGAAACGTACAATGGAATCTTAGAGTGTTACATTATTCCCTCCTTCAAAAAATTTCATCCTTGAAATTTCTAAAATACTAACACAAAAAGATTCAGGTGGATCTTCATCATAAGTTCCTCGGGTTCCCACACTGCATCTTCCATCATATGGTTTCTCCATAGAACTTTTATCAAACGAGTCGTCCGGTTTCTCAACACTTGTTCTCCTGTGTCATGAATCTTGAAAGGCTCTTCACAAAAAGACATATTAGGTTATAGTTCAATTTCCTCATAGGTGAGTACATGTGTTTTGTTAGGCTTGTATTTTATCAACAGTGATACGTGGAACACATCACGAACTTTGGAGAGACTTGGAAGCATTCCAAACGGTAAGCTACAACCCCTATTCGTTCTATAATTTCGAATGGTCTAATGTGCCTAGGACATAATTTACCCTTATTACCAAATCGTATAACTCCCTTCCATGGAGATACCTCCAATAAAACATGACCACCTTTATGAAATTCCAAATCCTTCATTTGATTATCGGCCTAACTCTTTTGACTACGTTGAGCTGCTTTGATGTGGGATAGGATTACCTTCACCTTTTCCATCATTTCCTCAACAATTTTTGGTCCTACGATTTTTATTTCACCAGCATCATCACAACAAGTTGGTGTGCAACATCTATTTCCATATAATGCTTCATATGGTGCCATCTAAATACTTTAATGGAAGATATTGTTATAGAAAAATTCTACTGGAGGTAAATATTGATCCCACATACCTTGAAAGTCAAGTGAGAAGGATCTCAACATGTATTATAAGGTTTGAATAGTCCGTTATGATTTTCCATTAGTTTGGGGGTGGTAGGAAGTTCTCAAATGATGTTTAGTATCCAGGTCTTTCTGAAGACCTTTCCATAATCTTGATGTGAAACAGGGATCATGATTAGAAACAATTGATAGGGGTACTCCCTGAAGTCTTAATTCTTTATTAATATGTATTCTTTCTAGACATTCACGTGGTAAATATTCTCTTATTGCAAGAAAATATGCTGACTTGGTAAGATGATCAACAATGACCCATATTGCATCATTCCTTCTTGGAGCCTTTGGTATCCCCATGAAAATTCCATCGTAATATCATCCCATTTCCAATCATGTATTGGAAGAGGATACATGACTCTTCAAGGATGTTGTCTTCTAGATTTTACTTGTTGGAAAACCATACATCTCGATAAAAAATCCGCAATCTCTCTCTTCATGTTGTCCCACTAAAAATGTTCATTCAAATCTCTATACATATTGGTGCTACCAATGCGTATAGAGAAATTGGAGATATGTGAATCATCCAAAAATTCCCTTTTTAAGATCAGGTAAATTGGGAACACCATGTCTCTTCCCAAATTCCAAAATCACATCTTCATATACGAAGTTGATCAATCTCCCATCATTCATAGCTTTAATTTTATTTTCAAACTCATCTTCATCAGCCTGAGTACTTTTTATCCTATCAAATAAAGATGGTTTGGAAACCATTTGAAAAAGTATCAATGTTTCAACTTCCATGGTAATTCCCATATCCATATTTACTAATTCCATTAAAATATGATCTCTTTTAACTCTCATTTTGTTCAAAACTCCATGATCCTTTCTGCTTGAAGCATTTTCCACCTTATTTGCCTTCCCCAGGTGGTAGTGTATAGTGGAATCATAATCCTTGTGTAGTTCAAGCCATCATATTTTCCTCGTGTTGAGTTCTTTTTGTGAAAAATATACTTCAAAATATTGTGATCAGTATAAATATCACATTTTCACCATATAGATAGTGTCTCCATATCTTCAGAAAAAATATTACAGCTGCTAACTCGAGATCATGAGTGGGATAGTTTTTCTCATGAATTTTTAGCTATCGTGACGCATATGCAATAAATCTATCATTCATCATAAGGACACAACCAAGTCTATTCATTTAATTATCACTATAAATCACAAACCCATCATTCCCTGATGGTAGAGTCTAGATAAGAGCATTGACTAATCTCCACTTTAGTTCTTCAAAACAATATTCACACTCTTCTGTCCAAACAAATTTATCCCCTTTATGTGTGATCTTGGTTAATGGGCTATCCAATCCAGCAAAATTCTGGATGAAATGTTGATTATAACCTACTAAACCTATAAAACTATATACCTTAGTTATACTTGTCGGTGCCGGCCATTCTTGGATTGCCTTTGTCTTAGAAGAATCAACAGATATTCCATCCTTAGAGATAATATGGCCAAGAAAAGAAATATCCGGAACCAGAATTCACACTTTCTAAACATCACATATAATTCATTTATTCTAATAGTCCTTTGGATAATACGCAAGTGATTTTCATGATCTTCTTATATTTTTGAGTATACCAAGATATCATCAATAAATATAACTAAAAATCCATCAAGATAATCCTTGAAAATTTTGTTCATTAGATCTATGAAAACATAGGGTGCATTAGTCAGTCCAAAAGACATTACTGTGAACTTCTAATGCACGTACCCAGTTCAAAATGTTGTCTTTGGAAGGTATTCCTTCTTCACACACAACTGATGATATCCAGATCTAAGTTCAATCATTTAAAAATATTTTTCTTCATGAAGTTTGTCAAATAAATCATCAATTCGGGGTAGGGGATACTTTTTCATTATTGTTATAGCATTGATCTCCCTATAGTTAATGCACAAACTCATATATCCATATCTCTTCTTAACAAAAATAATATGGGGTCCCCATGGAGAAACCCTAGGGTTAATAAATCCCTTATTACACAATTCTTCTTGTTGTTTCTTTAGTTCCAATAATTCCACAGTGTCCATTTTATAAGATTTCTTATATATGGGCGTTTAACCAGGAATTAAGTCAACAGAACACTCAATTTCTCGTTCAGGAGGATGTCCAGGTAAATCCTCTGGAAATAAATCATCATATTCTTTCACAATATGTACATCCTCTATTTTAACATTCCATTCCTCACCAATAGTTATTTAATTCTCTTCCTCCCCAATAATTCAATTTAGTTGAGCTATTGGGGGTGGATCTAGATAAGAAACTAATGGTGTCATTTCTCCTCTAAATATAAGGTACTCTTTATCATCATAAAAAATTGTTACCTCTTTCTTCTTATAATACATTTTCGCATCATGATCTAAAATCTAATCCATACCAAAGATTATATCAAATTCAATCATGGGTATGACAATGATATCTGCAGATAAATAAAATATATATGCCTTAATGGTAACTGATTCAAAAACATTTGTTGCAATGATACTTCCCTTTGGAGTTTTACTGAAAACCCCCTTGTTAAATAAAATTGTAAATATCTTATTTTCTTAGAAAACTAGGAAGATATGAAACAATGCGATGATCCAGAATAAAATAAACTATTGGATAGACTTGAGGAAACCATTAATTTACCTGTCAACACGTATTTCGGATCTTCAACCTCAGTAGTAGTGATCACATAAGATTGGAAATGATCCCTTGACCTTTTCTGAGGTATGTTTCCTTGGTTCATAGGATATTAATTTTCATAATTCCCCCTTTCTCTACAATTGTAGAATTCAACATTAACAGCCTCTTTCTTCCTCTTGCAATTATGAGCTTCATTGCCTTTTTCACCACACTTGTAACAGACTCCCATTCCATACAAGAAAGAACTGGGGTGTTTCTTCCCACATTTAGTACATGATGGATATTCAAATTTCCCTTATTCCCCTTATTCCATTTCTACAGTGTTCAGAAGATATATTCTTCTCTTGATTTTCAATAAAGTTAAAATTCTTAGAGAATTCCTTTTATATCTTGATAGAACATGAGACAATATCATCGTATGATAAGAAGGATTGTGAAACAAAATCTTGATGGAGAAATATTTTTAACCAATCAATGAAATGATCAATCTTACTCCTTGGGTTACGTATATAATCTGTTGTATGCCTTTATAACCTTGTAAAGATAGCCTCATACCTTGTGACATTTTGATTATTCTTTTTTCCTCAGACGCCTAAATTGCCTTTACATATCTGCTTGATGGTCATAAGGAATGTATTTTTTATAATAAAATCTCTTTAAACTCCTTCCATTCCATATTTGATACTTCATCATCTTCCTTTGTGTTTTTAATTAATGAACACCATTGATCTGCATCTCCTGTAAGGCGATAAACTACCATGAAAACCTTTTAACTTTTGCTACTCTACAAAGCATGAAATATTTTTCTAAGGAAGATATACATTTCTTGGCTACAAATGGTTTTATAGTCCCATTTAATGTTTGTGGTTTTTTTCCTCATGAAGCGGTCTAACATTGGCCTCCTCATTGTGGATTAGGGTGCTCCATACTGGTAAGGTTATTATTCATATCCTGATTGAGTTTTCCCAGTATGGTGATAAGCTGATCAACACCAGTTTCATCACCATCTCAACTATAATTATCTTCATATGGAGGGAAATCCCTACATTTATTACATGCATTGATACGATTTCCATTTCTTCTAATAGGTTCCATTTCTAATAAATGTCATACAATAGATTAATTTATCAATCACGATACATTATTCCAAACTTGTAAAACACTTAACATAAATTGAACAGTTTATGAATATACTCCGTAATAATAAATATGTTTTAATTGAGGAAATATATACTCATAAATCATTCATAATGGATTCTCAAGAAAATGAGAATTATCCTAAGAATATACCACAGGAGTGTCGTAACAAAGAGTGCAGTAAGGACCATTGTCGTGCACCAGTTCCTGTTCATGTCAAGCTCAAAGCGATGTTTTTGGGTTTTACCCCTAGGTACATCTGTTCCAGAGCTGCCTCTACCTGCTCGTATCAATACATGGATGTATTTCTTGTAAAACTCAAAAAATCTCTACATTAACAATATTCTTGAAAGTTCTTCTATAATAATCCTCAAATTCTATCTTACGGTAATGTGCTCTAATTAGTTTTTATCTAAATAAAGTTTCCACGGTTTGTACTAAACATCCTCTAATATAAACTGTAATGCCCCGAACCCAGTTACCAAGATTTAGTGAATTATTACAAAACATTGGCATGATACAAGGAAATCATATCCTGAAATAATTATCTATTTAGTAGACTTGGAAGCACTAGATACATTCATAAGTTGTACATTACATTATAAAATGAAAAAATACAACAAAATTGTCTCCATAGACCACACTAAAATCCCTTAGATTATACCTTTAGGTAATTCATAATATACTTCTTTGCATCCTGCGAAAAATAAAATATATAAAGGGGAGAGCTCAGATGCTCAGTAAGGATAACTATATAGAGGAAACTTTCATAAATAGGCATAAATATTTAAGGCAATGTATAATACTAAAACAAAATACTTTTAAACATAAACTTCATCATAATATGGAAAATAAAAATCAAAATAATTCCATTTACTTATTCACATGGATATTCTACTAGTCTAATAATCACATGCAATATCAATATCCAGTTTCACAATGATGAATGCATAATGCTAGACCTCATAACCACATAGTCAAGGCCTATTTCCAAGACTACAAATAAGATTTTGTCAAGACCTTGTGCCAAGACACTAGTTTTTCTCATGATACCTACCAATGCATTGAGGAGCTATAGCGGGCTCCACCCATCACTTACTAAGTCCAATACATTCCTCATACGAAAAGGTTTACACATAACATAAACATTCATATTAAAACTAGCATTCAAAATGTCAATACAATATCCATAAACCATGAATGGTATAAAAATAACACATCCATAGTCAAACATATCTAGAATCATTCAATACGATATGGAAGATTTGTATCATGATGAATAAACTTCAATCAAGTGTAAAATCCATCACATGATGTTGACATAGATGAAATCAAAACTATTTGAGAGAAATATCTCTTTCTTTTTTTGGAAATCATTTGAAGTCACATAATTATAAAAGAAAAAATTTATTTTGAAAATATTCTTATAATATTTTATGGGAAGATTCAAAGGAGTAATAATGGTGGAAATTAGCTGCACCCGCCGTATAAGTTAAAAAACATTCTTTCCTTAATTTTGTCAAAACGGTCATAAAGTACCTTGTTTGGAAAATGATGGAAAGATTACATTATAAAAATATTATAAAAAAGTAAATCAAGGGTATAAATGACTTTATACCATAGTAAATAAAATATTAAAAATGTTTTTGAAATACAATTTTATGAAACACAGATGTGGATGATAAAGAGGTCCTAGTAGATACTTATGTAAAAACAACCTCGGATAATAAAGAAATTCTGAAATTAACCCATAACTGTACTTTTATATGGTATAGGGTATGTTAAAATCCTATATAATAGATAAATATTTGTTATTAAGTAATACAAGAACCATATAAATAAATATAATATCATATATTATCTTTTAATATATCTTTGTTAATAATATGTTATTATTATCGTCGTTTTGGGTGTTAACAGATTCATTTTCCTTTATATGTTTTGTTACATAAGACGTTTTTGTTATGGATAGAATTTATTTGATTCATATGAATAATTATATTATGTTTTTAATCATTATTTTTAATGATCAAATGAAAATAATTCTTGAATGGTTATGATGGGGAAATGAATCTCATCGCGTTCGTGGAGATGGTAATCCATACGTACACACGAGTGACAATATCATTATTTTGATTTAAGAATCATATGAAAATAGATGGTATATCATATATAAATAATCATTAACATAATATATTTATTATTTACATCATTTTTCCCATTATTATAACCATCCAAAGTAATTAATTGAATAACAACTACACCACGACGTGGAGACGGTATGTCGTACGGACACATGTATGGAGACTTTTTCATTCATGTGATGGATAGAATAATTAATATGGTTGTACCATTTTTATAATAACATAAAATTATATATAATATATTGTAGTTATTATTTTATAATGGAAACAACAAAGAAAGAGGATATGTAAGAAGAAAAGAACTTGAAAGAGGTGATGAAATATTTACCTCTTCTTCGGGTTCTTCGTTTTGATTTGATCAAAAGGGATAATTAGGTTGGTTTTATGACCACATTAAGGCCTCTATGATGAAGGGAGTATATTTTAAAGGATATTTTGGGAGGTCTTGGCCGATCCAAATGGATCTAATGATGTGAATTTTAGAGAAGGGGAAGTTCGCTTATATAAGAGGGTTGAGAGGCACCTTAGGAAAAGATTGAAATATTATTTTATAATAAAATAATTTTAGGTTTCTAATTGCTCCAAAATAGTTTATTTAAACTATATGGTGGTATGGGTATAAAATATCTCAAAAATAGGTTTTATATAGGTTTAGGTCACTATATTAACCTTATCATTTAGATTTAACTCTTAGGTAAATAGTTTGACATTTATCATGTCTCTATGTATTTTTATATTATATGGTTAATAACATTTCTATAAACATCCAGGAGAACCCCAAGTGGTTCATTATTGATATATATAACCTTATATTAGTCTTTTTCCTAACCCTTAGATTTTTAGGAATATAATATCAATTAATAATAATGTATTTTTGTTTAGAATGTCTTTTTGTCAATATTGACACTATTTAGTAATTGATTTTTTTAAAGTCCTAAAAACATTATTACTTTGAAATAAATTCATTTAATCATCCCTAACATGTCATATTAACCTTTAAAATTATTTTAATTCATAAAAATTCTCAATTTACATATATTTGGGTACATATAAAATAATTTATTTTAATATTTCATTAATAATGTAATTATTGCATCATAATTGTGTCGTAAATAAATTAACATATTTAATTTTTAAAAATTATAAATAAAATACCATTATATAGGAAATATTGTTATATTTATAATGATATTATAGTAGAATTTATCTTATGTATTACCCAATATTAAAATGGTTTAGTTATTAAACTTTGAATTTAACACTTTTAACTCTTCTTTAAATAAAATAATAATAAATGTCCTAATCTAATCCAAGTGGACATAAAGGATACGATTTTATTACTAATATTGTTTTGTAGAATTAAACATATCCAATATAATTATGACATGTGTTAGGGTAATTATAATATCATTTTTACCTTTAATTACCCTATATACTTTTAACCGTGGTAAATAAAAGTTCAAAGTCACTTTTCACCAAAAATTATTTTCATCTTATTGAACCACATTTTACTTACTGATATCAATTGTGTCTCTCAGATTTTTGAAATTTAATTCATAGAAGTGGTAAAATTAAGATTTATGCAAATTTGAAAATGCTCCTAGGAGGTGGGTAAAAAATGGTAAAAAATTCAATAAAATTTTTATATGTCTAAACATATTATAAAATGACTCCAATGAATTAAATTGAAAATATATAGGTATAATGTTTATATTTTGACCTAAAATAAATTTAAATTATAAAATAATTATTTAAATAAAAAGCATATTTTAAACAAAAACATAGTGTTTCTCACTATTCATTAAAAAATGAATGTTATCAAAAAAAGAAAAAAAATTCACCCTAAGCTAATTTCGACATTTGAAATCCAAAAATGATGTCTATTTTGAATTATAAAATTTATAAGATTTTAAAAACTGGGTATTACTATTCATAACGGCTAGTTTGATTGGTCGCGGTGTGTTAGAATCTTGAAGATTGGTACAATGCAATCTATTTCATTATTCAAAGGGAAATGTATCGTGGAAGATTGGGGTGTTACAAAAAGGTTTCACATTATCCACTATCATCATCAGTACTAGGTGTTATTGATATTCATAAAACATGATACGACCTCTGTTGGTCAACTAAACAACATCTTTCTTCTAAACAATACATAAGAGGAGTCATGTTCCCTACATAATAGGTAAATTTAATTTCAACAAAAAAATATATATATCAATTTTCCCCAGAGTCTCATTTTAGGCATTCACATTATGTGAATCCATTTGGCGCGTAGATCCTCATTCCAACACCCTGACCCATGCACTACCTTAATGGGACCTAGAGCATCAGTCTAGACCAACCAGTGCATGTAGAGCCTCATTCTAACACCCCACCCATACCATTTACCACATAATAATTCTTATTTAACAATTAACATATTTACCATTTATATGTCATAACTCATTTAACATATTCAAGTCAATACAAACCCTTGTATTCCATGTTAACAAATAAAACACAATCATTATTGGTTTTACTTTGTAACCCATGTTAATATGCTAAACCTAATTACCATATGATCTATCTCGTATACCCATAAATTCCTTATTCAATAATCCAATTCCTTATTCAAAGTAATAGAACACCCCATGGGTGGAATTTATACCTGGTCTATTCAACCTCAATAGATTCCCCTGGGAATCATGGGTGGTTCAATTCATCATTTAATTCATCAATTTTCAATTTACAACAAGTGAATCCAAATGGACAACAAGAAATCTCCATAATACAACCACATACATATAAATTAAGTGATCATGATTATGGTATATAACTTTTAGACCACCTACCTCAAGTTCGTTGATGAATTCCTACATAAATATGGCCTTTGATTCACGCTCAAACAATCACCCAAGGGAGAAACTAGAATATACTTTAAAAATAGGTTTTTAGTAATTCAGATGGAGAATAATATACAAACGTGGAATTTTCTAGAAAAATTTGTAATGATGAGTGTTAGACTCACCTAGATATTTGATTCACAAGGTTTAATGGTTACATCTTGCATAGTTTGTCAACCGTGCACCCTATGCCTATCTGTTTCATGATTAAGGTGCACAGTTACTACATACTGTACACTATACACAACATGGAATATTCTCTTCTCTTTTCATTTCTCGAACCCCCAAAACACAATCGTTATCCTTATACATTTGAGAACTATTCCATACAACAACATAAAAGGAGTTTAACTGAAACATAAACAAGAATGAACCCCATTAGTAGTTCCGGATCATTTAGAAATGGCTTTATATCTCCCAGCACACATAAAGGATAGGTGAAATATAGCCTAGTACATAAAATAGAATTCATTATTTACTCAATCGATGATTCATATAGAATACTTTCCATTCTATATCTTCCCTCATGTGCCTAAGGACACATTTTCTTGGAAAGATGTATGATATTTTACACCGAAAACAATCCTCTATTAGATTGTTACTTATTGAATCTATTTAGTATCTGGTCAATATATTTACATTCACTTATATCAGGATTCCTCTTTGATATATCACAATGGATCATAAACTAATGAATATATTATTCCTTTATGTGTCCTTTATATAGAAGCTTGTATTTAATCATGATTTAACAGACTGTATGAATGGTCTCTCATTTCCAATAAGTAATCCTCCACCAAGGTAAACAATTAATAAAATGACTACAATACTAGTAAACTGCTTATAGATACAAGGTTCTGACTCATTCATTATGAAACAGAATTAAGATATGGATTCATCCGATTAAATGTTCCATGACATAGATGCAATATTTAATCAATAAATGGATATTTTCAATTTTAATATATTTCTGGAATCATTAAGAGTAAGAAACCATTGATTTTTTTTCATATAGGTATCTTTCTGAAGGTTCCTATTAAGGAAAACTATTTTAACATTAATTTTACTAATCTCATTTTTATGGTATGGTATTATGGAAAGATGAATTATGATGGATTAAAACATTGAAACAGGTGAAAAGGTATTATCATAGTCTATTCCATGACACTATTTGATCTGTTTTTCAATCAGTCATGAGTTATTAATATTTAATTGTCTAAATATGTCTAGTTTATTCATCAATTCCCATTTACAGACAATGATATTTACATCCACTAAAAAATGTTAAAAATTTTAAATATGATTTTGGTATAGACAATCAATTTTAGAATTCATAGCTTCTTTCCAATTGAAAACATGCATTTCAATTCAAATTTCACTGTACGTTATAGGATCATTATTATCATCTAATAATGATTCTCCAACCCCAATGGCTTAAAAACCATATGTTTTATGTCCTCTATCCTTTCATGTAATCCTACATAGTACGTGAGTTTCTATAATGTTCTCTTCGTTGAGGATTTATATAATTTTATCATATTCCACTCTTGTGTATCATGATCCTAGAGTTTATAAAATTTTATCTCTCTCCCACTATCACTTTTAGATATATGATCATTCTCAAGGATTCTGGGGAGTCAGTCAACTACAATTGTTATGTATGACGGGACATATAGGTAGTATGCCATTATTTTCATGGGATATCCTATAAAGAAACACATAGTTCCTTAGGATTAACATTTGTTGTAACAAATCATGATTTTAAAATATATACATTATGTTCGATGAAAATTATGACAAATAACACAAACCATAAAAGAACCACAAAATATTATTATTAGTATGGATAGTATAACCAAGACACTGAATTAGAGGGTATGAATAAAATTATCCATATTAATATATATATATATATGTAAATATATTAATTAATAAAAATTTATTGATTTCTTATAAGGAAAAAAACACACTATTTTTGGAAAATCCATTTTATTCAAAAAAGGTACATTTTTTCTTAAAAAATGGAATTTATTGATTTTTAGGATGGATTGTTATAATAAATTTATGAAACATATAGAAATTTTATTTTATTAGAATTTTATAATTTTTTAAATCATCATATCAAAATTATCTGATGATAAAATGTTGAGTTTTTTTGTTGAAAAGTTTGATTTCTCAATGAATAACATAAAATATTAATTTTTATTGAAATTTTTATTTTATTTTGAAGTATTTATAAATTAAAATTATGTTTTGGATTATTTTTAAATATTAATTAATTAATTTTGATTTAAATTAATCCTATTATTGTCTTTATAATGACTTTTATACTTTAATTTATTATAAGAACATTTTTTTACCTAAAAGACATTTTAATGAAAAAATGATTTTTATCAGGTTGTGTTGGTTAAATTTTAAATTAAATTATTCCACTAATGTAGATTTAATTTTAAAAAATAGACTCCATATTTGGAATCATGATTCCAACATTTTTTAAATCTATTCCATTGATTTTTTGTTATTATAAATAGTAGCTTTAGTAAATTTATATCACGAGGGTCAGTGTTAATGGGACAATTTAGGTTTAAAATAATATGATAGGGACTCCAAAATGACCATAAAATTTTTCGTAGTTTTAATGTATGAGTAAAATTCATATAGATATATAATAATGTCCAATATATAACTCTTTTTTCATTTGGACATGAATTTAACCATTATATAATTCTATATAAACATAAGTCAACAATATCATTCTCTTTTTATTATTATCTTTATATTTTTGATATAGGGAAAAACAGTGGATAAGTATAGTTATAGATATTAATTTTTAATATAAATGACTTTTTTCATTATGTTAATTCATTTGTAATATATATTAATAATATTATTACCTTAAATGCTTATGCAACACTAACATGATTCTTGTGAAAGCCGCATTAAAACTGAAAAAATGGATTTAAAAACATCAAAAATAATAATATATAAGTGATTTATAGTGTGTTTATATTTTTTTTGATACTTATAACATATTTTAGTTATTTTAAATGTTTATTTTTTAATTCCATATTTTTCTTATTATTTTTAATGTAAAATTAAATGAATATTTTCAAAAATGGAATTAATGATATTTTAGGATAAATAATTTTTTATTAAATAGTTGAAAATTAATAAATATATTATCCTAAACATAGTTAATGGGATATTGTTTTTTAAATCAACCATGGAAAATTTATGGGATTTTTTTCATTTTATAAAACAATATGACCCCTAAATAGTAAAATACTTTATTATAGCAGTAATAATTAAAAGGGTTAAAAGGGAGGTTAAAATAATAATATACGTGTTAAAATCACATAACCTCGCCCAAATTTTATTGTATGACACTATTAAAACCTTTATTATTCCTATATTTGAATAAAATTAGATTTTATCCTTTTGGAAATGAAAATTGAATTATATTAATTTAATAATTTAAGAAAGTCTTAGAAGACCCTCCCCTCTCTTCTAAAAGGGCACATCATCTCATTTTTTCACATTTAAAAAAAAAAATTTAACCAATACATAAAAATATCTAATTATATACTCTATTACCATATTCTATAGGTCTTATTTTAAGTATAATACAAACCATAGAGTGATTAAGGTATAATGAAATTGTTGTTTTTCGAAGAAGTGGTATATATTTTAACCCAAAGTTTTAGCATTATTTCTTATTCTACCTATATAAAATATTCTTCAATAATATAGAAATAATAAAAAAGTATATTTAATATTATTTTAAATTTTTTGAATAATTAAATGCTTATATACATCTCTTCTTTAATCAAATGGGAAATGAAATCATCATTCATGTGTATGGCATACTGCCAGCTTGCGAACAGACATAATTAATTTTACATTAACTCATATTATGGAAGGATGTAAAGATGAATTATATATATATATAATAAATTCATGAAATATTTATGATTTTTAAAATATTATATAACATATAATTTCTTATCTTTTCAACCATTGAATAATTATATCGTTAATCATACGTATTTGTGGACTACCACCTCCATAAAGCTATGTGATTCATTTTTCATCACCACATCACATGGATGATATATATATATATATGATAATTTTTCAAAAAAATAATATCATATTATGATCTTTTTGGAATGATAAAATAAAACGTACCTTCGTTCTATAATGATTATTGAATAATGGAAACGTTACTCGAGCATACATACTGCCTACCATCTCTATGGTTGTAACATAATTAATTGTTAATAACCATAATACATTATTGATTTTAAATGTATAATTGATATATAAAAATGATGATTATTTCATTATTATTAATCCAGATATGTAAAAATAATTTTCTCTTTGACCATAATCATCTTATTGATGTCGTTTTGGACATATGAGTTGAATATCAACAAAAATATCTTACATAAACCAAATTTATTAAGTAATTTAATATTAAATAGTAATGAATAAAATAAAATGAATGACAAAAATGAAAAAGTTTATTAGTAAAGTAAATAATTTGCATAATATTATTATATAGGAGGATAGTGAACATACGTGACATGTCAGACTCATAGTAGGAGACATTATTCATTAAAAGTATGATTTTAAATGTTTTAAAGATTAATTTTCTAAATATTTATCTTCGATGTCCAAATTTTAAAAAATGTATATGAATTTATATTTACATATATGTATTATAAGGTTAATTTTATTTATCATTTTACATTCATTATGTGGGTTTCAAAATTAATCTTTTATGTGTTATAAATAAAACATTTTGAATTTCTTTTCAAAGGACAGATGTTATATTACATTTTAATGTATATGGTTACAAATAATTTTACCTTCTCTATAAAAATTATTTTATATTTTAATTCCTTTATAATATTCAATGTTTTTTCAAGGAAAAATAATCTTTCCATTTAATCTGGGAATTTTTCTTTTGAAATTTTTTTATTAAAAAAAATTAACATATAAATTTATAAAAATATATTATTTTGAGTGAAAAGAATATTTTATGAGTATATTGATAAAATTAAAAGTTTTCCTATTTTATGATTATGTTATTGATGTTTGGATTTAAAAATGAGGGTGTTTTGTTATGTTTTAAACCAAGGATAGTTGATTCCATTATAAAACAAGGATGGGTGGTTCTATTATAGACCTCCAAAGTGTTGCATATGGAAGTTCAACATATTGGATATTACATATGTAAGAGTGATTATAATAGTGATATGGAAATTATGGAAAAACATACCAATATTATTTATCTACACATTCTAAGGGCTTTTGTCGAAATATTATTTTTTCACAAGGCATGGTAATGAGGTTATTTTTTAAGGAAAATATATGCTACATCATAAGGGTGAAATGTATAAACATTTTATCAGTTTTACGAGGTTTCATAATTTCCCAAAAACCATTATGTATTTTAATATTATATTAAAATTTATTATGAAATTATTTTTAAAAATATTTTTTGGAGAGAAGTTGATTACTTTGGATAAATATTTTTTATTTTGAGCCCAAATTTTATTTTGAAAATTACAATTTTAATAAGTATTAATGGTTTAAATAATTGTTTCCTTTTTTATTTTATATCCCTTAATTATATTTTTTCTCAGCATGAATTTTAAAAATATTTTTTATTGGGTTTAAGGATAGGAATCTATAAAGAATGATTCACGTTGAAATTCATAAAGATTTTGAATGAAAATAAAACACGTTTCTTTTTATGTTTTTTTTATATTGGGAAAAGTGGATACTAAATAAAATTTTAAAATTTATAATAATTAGGTTTGTTATGTAATAGTAATGAACTGAGTTTCTAAATATATAAACTATAATGATATTTGGGAATGCATGATGTTAAATTTAGTCTATTGACAATATAATATGTAATGTTTAAGGTCACGTCATTACTGTTGGTATTGGAGCAGGGTTTATAAAACTTTGGATATTTGGTTGTTTTCATGTGAGGTTAACGTAAGATTTATATATAACCTCAAGGGTTTATAATTTTAATTTTGATCAAAAGTTAGAAGGCCTATAAATTAATTGTGAGGATTTAACTGATGGGATTTTATTGTGATTAATGAGATTTTGGGAGATGTTTTATTGGGTTGAGGTATATGTAACCCATAGTTGTAACATAAATAATTATTTAAACAAATTCCATTACATTTCCAGGGATTTAAGAAGAATTCCTTGAGATAACCTTTAATGTTAAAACAATATTTAATATTGATGTTATTGAGGTTATTTTTTAGGATTTGTGGAATAAGTTATTTTATAATTTTTATGGGACCATTTTAATTTTAATATGCAATAATCCATTTAATGTTTTAATGATGCTCCACTCTACAGATTAATGATCTTTTATCCTGATGAAATGAAAATGAAGTCACTAAAAATTATTAACCCTTATAGATGATTTAATAATCACAATCATGAAATAATGTTTTTTAAGTGATTTGAATTTTTTTTTGAACATCCAAATCACCCATAAGAATATTTTTGATCTATCCAAAACCATTTAATTTATCCTAAATTTATAAGTATCATGGTATTTATTTTATTTTATTTCAAAATAGAAACTTATCAATCTCATTTGGAAAACAAAATACCACCGAGGACATTACTATTTTTTCCCTATATATATATAATTCATGGTAGAATATAAAGGGGACATCCAAAACCTAAAATAAGACCCATGTTGTCATGATTTAATGTATAGATTATTTTATAACAATTTAAATCTAAATCTTGATTGATTTGATATTGATGAATCATAAATACATATTTCATTTCAGTGAATAAAAGACACAACATGGATAATGGTTTAAGAATTATTTTGAATATAGGATGTGTTTAACCATGATATTCTAATATATTCTAAATATTATGAGAATCATGAAACTCTTAAAGAATATTCATGAGTATTATTTTTCTTATAGAATTTAGAAACATATGATTGATAAATTTGTTACATTTTAATTATGGTGTAGCACAATGGTGAATTTTTTTTGAGATAGTTGTTTAAGGAAATATGATAACATAATATGTTAACCAATGAGATAAAATTTTCTTTATGTTAAAGAAATCATATTAAATTAAGATTATTTTATTTTGTGAAAAAATGAGTTAAGTATAAAACCTTAGAGGTTAAAATGTTATTTGTTGATTGGTGATATTTTTGAGGATGCTAATCACATTTTAGGTACGTTATAGGAATTATCTTAATATATTTTTAGTAAAATGAAAACTCATAGATCGGGAAATTAGACATCGCATCTAGAAATGCCATGGGGATTGAACCCAGAACAGAAGGGTGGAAGGGGTAAATTTCCTACCACTAGCCTATGTGATTTCCTTATTAGTATTAAATTAAAAATAAAGAATATGTTTATGTCAGGAACATATGTTTTATTATGTAGATATCAATGTGATTAAAAAGTGATTTTTTTGTTAAGTAATTTCTTTTTTTTTTGGGATGAAGTACAATATTTTGGGAACCTTACACGGTTAAGGTAAATGGAACTATTTTAGGATAATATGGGATTTAATTTGAAGAGTAATGGATAAATTATATTTTGGTGATAGATGTTAAATTTATCATTGAATAATATGTGATAAAATAATTCTAATCATTAGCTTTCAATATCATTTAGATAAATATTGAAAAAAATTTAGGATAGTTTTTTATAGATTGATTTCATAGAACATTGGTTTTTACTGTTGAATTTTGGTGATAAATGTATTATTTATTTATATGAAAGTTTATTCATTTTGGGAATTATCTTACCTTCTGAAAACCATTTTGGATTTAGTTAATAGATGTATCTATTTATCCTTTTTTATAATTATATTATATGATTGAAGTTGATTATAGTTTTTTATGCATAATAAATTCATACTGAATACTCATATTTTGAACAAAAGATGTGATTATTGTGGAAATTGATTAAAGGAAGATGTTCTATTTATCAAGTATTTATATTTCCTTATGTTCTTACTCTATATGGTATTGTAAATTCCATATACTAGGAATATGATATTGAAATATAAATATTGTTCTATTACCATCATTTATTATGATTCAGTAGTCTTTTTTATATCTTTGGTTTATGGTTTTGTGGTCATTGTCCTTCTAATGACCATTCACTTTATTTTGATCAATGATCACCCTCACTATACATCAATATTTGGTCATTATGAATTTATTACATGTCAAATTCTCACTTACTACTAAAATTTTCCTATTTTAAACATAACCATGGGTTATTCTAGATACTCATTAGATATCCATTCCCTATTTTCAAGTGAATGATTTATTATCCCTTTCTATGATGTGGGATTTTAACAGTGGTATTTTTATGTGTAAAAACATTGATTGCTGAGATGAAGTTCAAATTTTGAGGAAATAGTTTTATGGGGGGGGATAACGTAACACTTTAATATTTTAAAATAAGGAAATTGTGTTCGATAACGACTAAGATTCACAACACTATTCTTAAACAAACCACAAAATATTATTATTAAAATATGAATGTTATATCATAGCCATTGAATTGAAATATATGGATAAAATTTTACATGTTTTGAAATATACATAAATTTAATAATAATTTAAAATTTATTAATTAATTATTAGTAAACAATCCCTCAATTTTTAGAAAAGTTATTTTAGTCTAAAAAACACATTTCTTCTTTAAAAAGGAATTTATTATTTTTTTGGTATAATTTTAAAATAAATTTCAGAAACATTATGAAATTTTATATTATTAAAAGGACATATTTTTTTAATATTAGTCTATCAATATTATATAATAGTGAAATTTGTATATTTTTTGCAAAAGTTTGATTATTCAATGAATAATGAAAATATTGATTTGTATCGAAAATTGGATTGTATATTGATGTATTTAGAATGAAAAATTCTATTCCAGAAGTGTTTTAATATTTTATTAGTTTATTTTTATTTAAATTAATCCAATTATATTATTTTGAATGAATTTTATAATTTAATTTGTTATAAAAACATTTTATTACTTAAAATGGATTTTTCTGATAACTGTTTCTCATTATGATCCATAGGTTTAATTTTATAGTAAATTATTCCACATCCATGAATTAGACTTTTAAAAATGGATTAAATATTTTTAATTAGGAATTATTAATTCTTTTAAATTATCCCATTTTATTTTTTTAATATGAATAACAGACTTAGTAAATTGATTTCACCACTGTAATGGTAAATTTTGTAATTTAGGTTTAAAATAATATGATAAGGACTCCAAATTGATAGTAAAACATCCCTTAATTTTATTATATGAGTATATTGAAACCTTAAATATTCTAATTTTGAATATAATTCCCATTTTTTTATTCTATATTTTTAACTGTATATTACTTTTTATAAAGAAGAGTCAACGATATCATTCTTGTGGTTTTATAAACTTTGAATTTATGAAATATATATTAGAAAATGAAAATTTTGTTTACAAATATTCATTTGAAATAATTTTTTTTTCATTGTGGTAATTTATTTATAATTTATATTAATTAAATAATTACCTTAAATGCTTATAGAACACTAACAAAATTCTTGTGCAAGAAAAATAAAAACAAAGAAAATGTTATTAAAAGCACTATAAATAATTTCATTTTAGTGACATAGAGTGTACCTAGGATTTTTTCTATAATAATAACATATTTTATTTATTTTAATATTTTATATTTTAATTAAATTTTTTATAGATTTTTTAATGTTAAATTAAAAGAATATTTTCAAAAATGACAATAATGACATTTTATGTTAAATAACATTCAATTAAATGATTTAAAATTAATAAAAAAAAATTAGGAAATTGGATGGGGTATGGTTTAATAAATCAACCATGGTAATTTTATGGGCCTTTTTCCCTTTTATAACAACTATATTGACCCCTAAAAAGTAAAATATTTTTTAGAGCGGTAATGATCAAAAAGGTTAATATGGGGTATTAAATTAATATGATATGTGTAAAAAATCACATAAACCATTAAAAAAATTATTTTAGGATACTATCTTACCACATATTAATTCTATATTTTTAATAAATCATTTTAGATCCATTTTTAGGGAATATTAATTTATATCAATTTAATCGTTTATCACATTCCAAGAACGCCCCTCCCCTCTCTTACAAAAGGGAACCACCTCTACTTTTTTTAACATTTTAAAAATCATTTGTTTTGTTCAATACCTTCCAAAATATCTCTATATATTATCTAACCACATTCTATAGGTCATTGTTTTAGTAGAACACCAACCTCAGAGGACTTAATTTACAAAGGAGTGGAGGTTGTTCGATGAAGTTGTATATCTTTTATCCAAATGTTTTTTGTTTTATTCCATATTCTACCTCCATGAAATCTTATTAAAAAATTATTAGATAATAAAAAGAGTATATTTAATATACTGATATGATTTTGTTTTAATTGAAAGAAATATTTCTATCTCCTCTTCCATCAAATGGGAAATGAAATCATCATTCATGCACACGATGGACTACCACCTCGTGAACTCATGTAATTATTTTTCCATAACCTCTTATTATATATGGTTTTAATGATGAATTTCATGTATATATATATGATACTAATGCCATATATATTATTTATATAATATAATATAACATTTAATTTCTTACCTTTCCATCGATAGAAGAATGATATCTTTGTTGATGCATACGTGTGGACCTTCATCTCCACAAATCGATGTGATTCGTTTTCCATCACCACATCACATGGGTGATATATATATATATATATATGAGAATATTTCAAAAAATAATATGATATTTATGATATTATGATCTTTCTCGGAAGATAAAATAATACTTAACTTCATTAAATTATGTTTGTGGAAAAAATGGAAATGTTACTCATGTGTACGTACTGTCTACCGTCTCTAGGATTATAAAATGGTTAATTTTTAATAACCATATCACATTATTGGTATTAAATGTATAATTTATCTATAAATTTGATAATTATTTAATTATTTTTATTCTATATATGATAAAATATTCATCCCTTTGACCATATTCAGCTTATTGATGTCATTTTGGACATATGAGTCAAATATCAACAAAACATCTGACACAACCCTAATTCATTAAGTAATTGAATATGAAATGGTAATGAATAAAATAAAATAAATAATTATCATGGATCATTTTCTAAATAAATTAGATAATTATCATAATATTATTATTTACGAAGATATAGAAAGTATTTCACATGTCATACTTGAGGTATGGAACTCTATACATTCAAAGCCTCATTTTAAATGTTTTAATGATTTATTTTATAAATATTTATCTTACATGTACATATAGTTAAAAATATTTTTTATATGTATTATTATGGAAATAAGTGTATTATAAAAGAGTTTTTATTTCTCATTTAAATTTATTTAATGGGTTTCAAAAGAAATCATATTATATATTTTTAAAAGAGCAATTTGAATTAATTTTCAAAAGTAAGAAGGAAAGTTATTTATTAATATATAGGGTGGAAAATATTTTTCCCACCTCCAAAACTGTTAGTTGATATATGAATTATATTATAATATAGAATGTTTTATTCAATGAAAACCCACATTGACTTTAATCTGGGAATTTTAGTTTTTAAAATTAAGGTTTAAAGAAAAGAAATATATCAATATCTGGAAATATATTCTTTTTGTTTCAAGAATAATTTATGATTATTATGATAAAATTCAATTTTTCACATTTTATGATTACATTATGGTTCTTGGTAATTATTTATTATTATGGGTGGTTATGTTCTAAAATTAGGATTTGTGTTTCCATTATTAACCAATCATGAGGGGTCTGTTATAGCCCTCATATATGATCTGTGTGGAAGTTGAATGTATTTTTTATTCAATTTGTTATAGTGATCATAAGTGTGATATAGAAATTATATGTCAATTTACCTAATTGATTTATCTACTCATGATGTGGGTTTTATGGATTTTTATAATTTCACAAGTCATGTTAATGAGATTTTGTTTTAAGGAAAATATATGCTTCACCTTAAGGGTGAATTGTATAACATTATGAAAATATTTTATTGTTTTTCAGGAATCCAAATAATGTTTTATGAGTTTTATTTATCCATGAAAAATTTTTATGAAATTTTTTTTGAAAATATTTGGGAAGAGAAGGTTATTTTTTGGTAAAGTAATGACTTTTTTGTGACAAAATGTTTTTATTTAAATGGGAATTTTTTATAAGTATTAATGGACTAATGATTTATCTCCCTTTTTATTATATTTCACTTAATGATATTTTTTTCACAAAAAAATTAAAAAAATTAATATGTTTTAAGGATTACTAAAACCAAATAAGATTTTAATTTGAATCTCAGAATGATTTTACATGAAAAGAAAACAGGTTTTTTTTTTATTTTTTATGTTTTGTAGGAATATGGATAATAAATTAAGTGTACAATTTGTAATAAATGTTTTTTTATTTAATTATTGTTAGCAAACTCTATAAAACATTAAACCATAATTATATTTAGTAAATAAAGAACGTGAATTATAGTCTAATGACATGATAATATGTGATGTTTAAGGTCGAGTCTTTACTATTGGTATCAGAGCAGGGTTTATACATCTTTGAAGATTATGACGTTAACATGTGATATTAATTTAGAATTTATTTATACCATAATGGTTTTATAATTTTATGTTTTATAAATATTTTATAGTCTTAAACACACCTTTTGACATTTTGTGAAATGGGATTTTATAGTGATTAATGAGATTTTAAGAGACTTTTTATTGGGACGACGTATATGTAACCCATAGGTTTGACATGAAGAATTATATCAAAATAACTTTCTCACATTTTTTTTTGATTTAAGTGGCAAGCTAAGAGATAACCTTTAACATTAAAACATTTTTTAATGTTAAATTTATTAAGGTTATTTTTCAGTATTTTAGGGTTAAAGTATTATAAAATATCTAGGGGATAAATTTAATTTTAACAAAAAATAGTCCAGTTTATGTTTTAATGATGATCTTATATAGAGATTACAAATAGTTTGTAAACATGAAAGGAAAATAATATCAATAAAACATTTCGTCCCTTCTAGACGATTTAATCATCACTATTTTAGAAAAATATTTTATGAATTATTTTAAATGTTTTTTGAACATTCAAATCAACTACAAAAACTATTTTACACATCCAACACCATTCCATTTCTCTAAAATTTATTAGTACCATGATATTTATTTTATTTTATTTCAAACTATAAATATATCCTTCTCATTTGGAATGAAAATTACCACCAAGTACTTAACTATTTTATTTCTAGTTATATATACTTCATGCTGGAAGATAGAGGGGACATCAACAACATAAAGGAAGACCCTGATGTCTGGATTTATGGTATGGATTATTTTCTTATTATCTAAAATTGAATCATGATTGATTTGATATTTAAGAATCATAAGGAAATATTTCAAATCACTGAATAAAATGGAAATTATTTGTTAAAGGTTATTGATTTTTTTGAATGAAGGGTTTGTTTATCAATGACATTCTAATATATTCTAAATGTTATGAGATTTGTGAAACAGTTAACCATTATTCTATAGTTGATTTTATTTTAAAATTTTGGAAACATATGCTACATAAAATCATTAAATTTGAAATGTGGTGTAGTGTAATGGTGAAATTTATAGAGATAGTCATTTAAGGACATATGATAAAGAGACAAATAAACTACTGGGATAAAATGTGTTTGATGTTATAGAAATTATGATTAATTAATATTATTTTTTTATTTTAAAAAAATGAGTTGTATAAAAAATGAGAGGTTAAAATGTTATTTGATGATTAATGATATTTTAGTGGATTTTAATAATATTTTTGCGAACATTATAGTAATTATATTAATATATTGTTAGTAAATGGAGAACCTATAGGTTAGATGACAACCGATCGCATCCAGCAAGGCTGTGGGGCTTGAACCTACCACTGAAGGGTGACATGGGTAAGTTTCCTACCACCAGCTTATGTGATTTCTTAGTTATCATGAAATTAAAAATAAAGATTAGGTTGATGTTGGGATTATATGTTTTATTATATAGATAAGCATGGGATTGAAAATTTATTTGGTGGTTTAGGGATTTATGTTATTTAGGAATAAGTTCACTATTTCGGGAACGTTATATGATTAAGTTAAATTGAAATATTTTTGGATAATATGGGATTTCATTTAAGGAATAATGTTTAAATTATATATAAAATCATTATGATGTTTCAGGTTATTTATGGAAATAATTAACATATCTTGGAGTTTATATGTCAATGACATATACATTTTTTTGGTATGAGACATTAAGTGTGATTGATATTATTTGGAGATAGATGTTAAATTTCTATTATAAATATATGTGACCAAATAATTCAAATAATTGGGTTTTAATCCTAGTCATAAATATTTTGAAGACTTTTTTGGATTATAATTTATATAATTATTCTGTTGAACTTTGGGTAATTATTGTTGAGGTTTGGGAATACAAGTATTGTTTCTCTATATGAATGTTTATTCATTTTTGTAAATATATTACCTTGTGAAAACAATTTTTTCTGGTTGATAGAAATATCTTGTTATAGATTTATATAATTATATGATATAATTTAATTTTATCTTAGTTATTTATATAAAAAAATATTCATCCTGAATACTCATCTTTTTTATAAAAGATATGATTGTGATGTAAATTTTGTAAAGGATGTAATTATATTTTTCATGAAATTATAGTTCCATCTTTTGTTAGTCTAGATGGTAGTGGAATTACTCAACATTAGGAACTGGATATTGAAAAAAATGTTATCCTATTAGCATTATTTTAGATGAATTGATAATCTTTTTCACCTCTTTGGTTTATGTTTTTTTGGTTGTTAAATTAGTCATTATCATTTAATTTCTTGGGATAAATGATCAACGTCCCTCTCCATAATTATATGGACATTTAAATTTATTCTATGTCCATATTTTCATTTCCAATGAATATTTTAATATATGGAAACCTAGTTTTTTTATTCCAAATATCCATGATATCCTTTTCCTATTTTAAATAAGAAATTTTATTGACTCTTTTTATGATATAGGATTTTAACAAGGGTATTTTTAGATTGGAAAAATTTTATTACCAAGAAAAATTTTAAATTAAGAGGAAAAAATGTTTTATATGGTTGGGGAGAATGTAACGCAACAATATTTTAAAATAAGGATATTATGTTGGATAACATGTACGATAGGCAACTCTCAGCCTAAATAAACCAAGAAATATTATTAGTAAAATATAATCATTATAAAATATTCATTGAATTAGTGGTTATGAATAGGATTAACCATTTAAAGAAATATATATATTTCTTAATATATAATAAAGTTTTAATTAATTATTAAAAAATAATCACTCAATTTTTAAAAACTAATTTTATTTTAAAAAGATATGTTTTTCATCCAAATTGAAATTTATTTCTTTTAATGATAGAATATTTTAATAAATTTTCTATAATTTTAGAAATTTTATTTGAGGAAAAGTATATTTTTTTCAAACAATATAAAAAAATATTTAATGGTTAATTTGTTATTTTTCTGAAAAGTTTTATTTTTCAACGAATATTGAAAAATATTGTTTTTATCTAAAAAGTCATTTTTATTTGAAGTATTTGTATAGTCAAATTCTATTTTGGATTTTCTTAAAATATTATTAGTTGTTTTTTAATAAAAATAATTCCATTTTAGTCTTTTGAATGAAATATATAATTTAATTTATTACAAAAAAATTATTAAAGTTCATTTTTTGAAAAAATTCTTTTTCATCTTATTTTAAAAGATTAATTTTAAATTAAATTATTGAAATTCTATGAATTTAATTTGGAAATATGGATTCAATATTTTTAATTTAGAGGTCCATATTTTTTTAAATATTTCCATTTTATTTTTGTTAATTATGAATATCAACCTTAGTAAACATATGTCACCTCGATAAGGGTAAATGGGGTAATTTATGTTAAAAATAATATGATAAGGAGTTGACAATGACCCTAACAATCGAATTAATTTTATTATATGAGTATATGGTTATGAAATTTTCACTAGGGCATGCATCTTTCTGCTGAGTATGTAGAAATATTGCACTGCATTCCCACTATCCAAAGGCGGGTGGCATCTGTATCTTATTCTGGGACCTTTGCTCCTTGATCGAAATAGGATGATGAAATGTCGGCTCTTCCTTCTATGGATTCACCCTCAGAACTTGTTTCCTCATTCGGGTATCCCTTGTAAACATAAAATGTTATTCTTTAAACTCTTCCTAGTGTCATATCTTCATGGATTTCGGTTAATTACACTACTTATGTCAAGACATTCCAAGGGGTCCAGTCAGGGTAGCAACCTTTTGTCGGGGGAGTAGCCATGTTGGACATGACTGGCATGTATGAATGATGGAACACTGATTCTTATGGGTTTGTTCCCCTCATGATAGGGCTTATCGAGGGCGTATAATCCCGAGGCATCCCACATAAAATGTGGTGAATTTTATGCAATACGTATGTCTCTGAGATTTTCTTCAGCTTCCCATATTTAACATAGGGTATGTCACAAGTTTAACATCTAGTAGAGATGGATCACACTGATCAAAACCCTGATAAGAGTGGATCTGATGGATGAATCCCCAATAGGGAACACTGATGCTGGGTCTAACGCATTGTTAGTTACCTGATTGATGTTAGGAGCAGTGAGAAGGTGGGTGACCTGATTTTTCCGAGATGTTGCGGTCTAGGTGAGAATAGGGATGGATATGGATGGTTGAGAGTGGATAGAGAATGATATGGAACAGTCATGAAGGTGATGGTAGTGTTGGAATTGAACATCAGAGAGGCTTCCTACGTACATGAGTGGTAGGGAATCAATGTATGCATAGTTCATTGTGTTGATGGGACACCCGAGGAGGCGGCCCATGAGAATGGATGCATGGATGGGATCCAAAGGAAGTAGAACCTCTAGGTTGGATAATGTCCTTCCAGAAACACATATGCTCGAGGGAGAGAGGCCAGGATGAGACATGGGTGATGGTATTAAACCTCAGGAAGTCTTCCTAAATATCCTCGTGTCACGGAATCAATGTTCACATAGTTTAGGATGGGGGTATGGAATCGGGGTGTACACATAGGACACTGACCCGATGACATGATGGGGCTTACGTGTGGTTAGTAGCCCGGGGTTGGTCTAACGCTCGACGGGTGGAACAAAAGTTTTCTAGTTTTTGGTGTTCAAACATAGGATGGATTCCTACGTACCCTATCTAGGATAAATGTATCAATCCCACATAGTTAATCTTACAACGGTTTACCATCATGCGAGGTTGACAACGGCTTACCGCTGGCCAGGTTTAAAACAGCTTATCGCTAGATGCGGATACTATCACTTACCACTGGATGGGGTACAATAGCTTACCACTGATTGAGGTACAACATCTTACCATTGATTGGCATACAACGTCTTACCTCTGGTTGGGTACAAATGCTTACTGTTGATTGAGGTACAATAACTTACCGCTAGATGGGGTACAATGGCTTACCGCTGATTGAGGTGAAATGGATTACCACTGGTTGGGGTACAACGGCTTTCCTCTGATTGAGGTAAAACGACTTACTACTAGATTGGGTGAAATGGCTCACCGGTGGTTGGGGTACAATGTATTACTACGGATTTTGGTACAACAAATTAATGCTGGTTGGGGTACAACAGCTTATCGCTGGTTGGGGTTCCAACGGCTTACTTTTGATTGAGGTACAATAGCATACCGCTAGTTGGTGTACAATGGATTACTGCTGGATGGGGTTGAACCTCAATAAGGATTCATGTGTGCCTTATTTAGGAGAAAATTATCAAACCCACGTAGTTCAAAAGTACATAGTTTAGCATCATGCAGGGCAAAAAGAGGGATACAGTTTAACATCTTGCAGGGCGAGGGTGAACCGACATGAAGTTTTCGAGACCAATGGTTGTTGGTCTTAAACCTCTGGGAGGCCTCCAATATACCTTTCCTAGGAGACAGGGATCAAATTCGATGTAGTTCAAATGAAGGGATACATTTTAACTTCATGTGGAATGAAGGTGAACCGACCTGAATGGGTCAGGAAAAAGAGGTTTTGGGCATGAACCTCAGGGAGGCTTCCAACATACCTTGCTTAGGAGGTAAGGATCAAAGTCCACATAGTTTGGGATGGGTGTTAAGTCTTACACGCTAAGGTGGACCAAAGAGGATTTCATGGTCAGTGCTTATTCTAAGCCCACGAAATTCATGAATGGTGTGAGAGACAAGAGATAGAAAATAACTGATGATCACATCTCCAATGGTGAATCTCGGGGAAGTGGTGTGGTGCTTATGCATGGTTAGCAGCCCATGGAGATGTAGATTGGGACTTACTCCAAGATGGAGGCTCTATGGTGACAAGGCCCAGAGGGAAAGTGACTAGAAAAAGATGATCTATGTACCCATCTCTCCTCTGGTCATTGGAACCAAATACGCGAGGAGGAGAAGGAATCATACCTCTTGACCGAAAGGTTATGGGCTTACACAAGGATGTTTTACCTTCCCCACTGACAGATGCTGCTCCAGAAATGATAATCTCATTCCATGTGAGGAATATCTCACTCCTGTGAGGACAAGCGGGCATGGATAATGTCTGAGGTGGGGAACCCCGTGTATGATTCATGGGGCGAGGCTATAGTTTAATGTCATGTGTCAAGGATGAAGGTTCTTGGAAGTTTAACGTCTAGCCGCTTGGACGAGGCGGGTTCACTATGCACCCCTATGACTTACATAACTGATACTCGCCCACCTTTGGGTAAGGTAAGGCATCAGCAATTCCATGGTGATAGGGCGTTGTGGAGTGATCCATTGATGGTACCATATTTGCATGGTTATTAGAAGAAGAAATATCCATTAGAATTCCTATGCAATGAAGCATGAGGCTAGGAAACACAACGTGTAACACCTCCCAATAGACCTTGAAATCACTTCATACGAACTTGGAGGGCTATATGGAAAAAGGGTTTGTGTAGGAAATGAGTTCACAGGGAAGAATCTTGTGAATATCTAATGCTCCTGTAGGGGAGGGACATTGCGGAGCGGTATTCTTCATGATGTGGAGTGACCTAGACTTGGAATAGGGTATTGGTGCATAGCGAATCCCAACACGCTTTGTGATTGATCTCTACAAATCGGGCCCTTCTGCTTCGCGTCGCACAGTGATTCCTTCGACTATGTGAGGGTTCTCACCATGGTTTGTGCCTATTAGGTCTGTGGAAGGCCTCCACGAACCGTCCCTATGATCGGGCTTCACGATTGTACTTTGCGATTGAGCTCCATGATCCAGGACAAAATTTATAAAATTTGAAGACTGAATGGATCATCCAAAGGCTGCTAGGGGGTCCTTGTGTTTTCTGCCCAGAGAGATGAAATGGAAAATAACATGGGAATCAGGTAACACATACTGAACCATTAAAACCATGAGTCAGTAGTGGAGCTACTCTCTGGGGATCAGAAGAACTATCCAATGTGCAAAAGTCTTCCTCTCTATGTCTTCGGTCTATGGGACAACGTTCAAATTCCCAAAGAGAGTAGAGATGAGCTGGACAACAATTTATGGAGTACGTTGTGCCAGTGGAAATGGTTCAAGGTGGATGATAGCCATACATGGGAGGATTTCACACCTATCAACCCTGATTGTCTATACAACCATGTGAATAACCTTTATGGGAAGATATTGTAGCCGGAGACATCCCCTCCACTGTACCACACTATTCTGAAGGTGTCCTTGGGGAACACAAAGAAGTGGTGGATTGATGAGTGGGATTTACTCCAGGGAGGTAATTTCACAGGCAATTATGCATGGGCCTACTATGTAAGCACCTCATGTTAGGATTTAAGGGAGAAACTGAGGCGAGTGGGCCTATATGGGGAGACTTGGTCTTCCCAATTTCCCAGATACTAGCTAAAGTAGATGATTACATAGTTGCTGAGGAGGTGGTCTTCGAGGACCAATACCTTTCATCTTCCCCATAGGAATGTTGGTATCATCCTATTGGACTTGAACCAGATCTCGAGGGTCCCGATACTGGGGGAAATGTACGATGAATTCCTCCCCTCTGTGAATACATGGGACGTCCCAGAGAAGATGTCGCTGCTGGTAATGGGATTAATGAATCTGGTGCTAGGAGAGGATAATAATTTGGTTAGGGATGTCTACTTTAAGTGGTGGTTCAAGAAGATCCTGAATTTCCCTAAAGATAGATAGTTTACAGTGAGGCCTCAGACCTTCCCAAAGGGGGTTTAGTATGGCAAAGAGCACTTTTTATTGGTGAATCCTGGTGGACATCTAGTGGAATAAATGGGGATTCAGTGTTAGTACTAAGAAAAAACTGGGGGTTAGGTTGGTTGAGTTTATCTCGGAACTTATCTACTATTGGATTCTACATGTAAGGGACATGAACATGGGTGTATGATCGATCACGTTCATCAAGTCATCTGCATTGGTGACCAAGGAGCGGGTCAACATGGTAATCCCATTGCTCGCCAAGCTATATAAGTTGTTGTGGCACATCATTAATGGGAAAAATCCATAAAGGATATGTGGGCCATTCTATCTTCTATAAGGGTGCATAGAAGCGCATATTAGGGGAATCTATGAATATTTGAACCCCATTTACCATCAATAGTCGGATATCCAACCATCCATTCTAAATGAGGTATGGAGTTTACTAAGCAAACTGATCCTGTAGTTGGTGTTGAACATGATCTGGAAGGTGGATTATTTCAACATCCACTCCTTCCCGCAGCCAACAACATGTTCACCGATGATGGAAAAGTAATAGAGGATCATAAGTCCTATCTCTGGGCCTTTTGGTGAGGATTTCTTGTGGAGGGGGTCAACCGCAAGCCTGTCTGTGAACTGTACACCCCAAACTGCTTAACGAGGTATTTTTGATGCATGCACTGAATGACCCCACGGGCCTATGTGGGGGTTTCCCATGAGGATCACCCATATGTGATGAGGAAGATGTGGCACATGTTCATATGGGAGGATGGGAAGATGTGGAACAATCTGCCTCCTCCCACAACTGTCTATGGGCTGGTGAAGGATTACGCCATGATCTAGGATGCGGCTTACCCGAGGGAGATGCTGAAGTAGAAGATGGTCTGTGATAGTGACAGGGTGCCTCCCCAACCTCTAGGTTTAGGTCGGAAGGTAGCAAGGACATCTCGTGGTGGCATGGCTGCAGTGGCTGTGAGACCTGCACCGATCAAGAGATAAATGACATAAGTGGGATCAGCTATCCCAGAGAGGCAGAGTCACTCGAAGGGGTGGCCTCTAAGGGGATTCAGTAGATATCCATCCAAGTTATGGGGAAGTGTCTATTCCATATAAACATTCCAAATAATGTCATATTATCATAGGCTTGGGACATCAGGGATGTCAATAGAAAATTCCTCAACCCGTCTGAGATGTGGCACCACCTAAACCATCTTAGGATGGATTTTTAAGGGGTCAGTCCTGTCAGGGCTGGCATTGTGGTATCTCAGAAGGAGGGGGAGCATTACCTTTCCGAAATGGAGGATTTCATTAATTCCCTGGGTGTTCGTTGTCCAATGACAGATCGAGTGATGGTTTTGCTCGATCGAATGACCCCTATGCATTTGTCGTCCACTGAATTGAGAGAGAAATTCCCTCTATTGTATGAATCAAATGATTCCTCCCGAGGGGAGGAGGCCAGTGGAGGGAGCCCTCTGAAGGAGGGAGAAGTCGGCATTTCAGACATGGAGCTGGAAGAGTTCACATAGGCTCTTGAGGTAAAATCCTAAACCACTTCCCTGGATTCTTCATCTATATCATTTAGGATTTCTCAGATAAAATCTAAACTATGAAAGAGGGCCTCATATGTAAATCCTACTCCCTCCCAATAGTAGATGCAGCCATGGGAACCTTGGTTTCTGCACCCACGACAACATCTATTATTGCTCTTGAGAGGGATGCAACACCCGATGTGGCTCTCCCGGAGTTTTGAAACCTCCCAATAATATACAGAGGGCCACGTCTTGGGATTACAATGGAAAAAATCAAGAACAAGACTGAATATTCTTCCTATGTAAGTCTCCTTTTCAGAATTTTTAACTCTCACCTATTGATATGGTCAACCAATTTCTGTGAACCCTTTGTATGAACACTTCCTTAAATGGCATGGGATTCCATTTTGAGGTTGTTTTTAGATCATGGCGATGTATTTCCCATGGAATGCTGGTGGTCGTGGAAGAGGATGTTCAAACCAACCAAGCTGTAGCACTTTTGATCAATGGTGGGACCGTTCGCATGATAGAGCCTGAGATTATTGACGTGGGATCCGACGATGAGGAGCAATCAGACAACATGGGTCCTGACATACCCAATCAAACACCAGATGAAGACCCTGCTGACAAGTTCTTGGAGGTTTTTCCCACATAAGAACCTTCCGAACCTGATGACTAGGATGAGATGGCCTCTGACAAAGAGGTGTGCTATATTTTCTATTATCATTCAGGGAACTAATGAAGCACTTCAACGAGAAGACTCCTCAAATGCAATGGATAGACCCGATGGGGAGGCATCACTCTCAGCTATGCGACCTATGTGATGGGGGAGTGGATGCCCAACATCAACATATGATCATTTGAGACCTCATGCTGGAGAATATTTTGGACCATGATCATGGCCTTGGTGTGGGCTGGAAACAGACAAAATCGGTGAACATCAAGAGGCTCCAGGAGGTCGAAAGTGAGATTCAGTAGTTGTAGGCATGAGCGAACAAGAATTATGCCTTCCTGAACACACAATCGGAGCTCGTGTCATTCCTAAAGGCCTAAATGGAGGACATTCAGAATGGATGGAGAGTGCCTCTAAAGAGATAGATATCATCCATATCGATGAGGAGCGTTCCCGGATCGTGGTTGATGAACTACACCCCATCACTACCGAGTAGGAGAGAGTTCTAAACTGGTAAAATCGGATACTGAACACCATATGATAGATAGTGGATGAGCTAGAACACTGTATTGGAGAGGTCAACCCATCCATGGGAGGGGCTGATCCTTGGGTTTTGTAATGCATATAAATGTTTTAAATGTAATTTCATTATTTGATTGTTTATGATGGATTCATGCATGGGTTCAGTTATTTGTCATGGTTTACTGTATTTCCATCATATTCATGAAATATCTAGTGATCAATCCCTAATCTCACATGGGCCATGCCTGATGTATGAAACATGGGATGAATTCTTTGTTATTCCATCCTAACATGAGGGTGCCGAACAAAATTTGGGCATCTGGGGTTTTAAAAACCAGCACATATTTCTGAGAAGAACAAGGGAGGTGTAACTGGAGGATAAGGTTCTCAGAGTAGTTGAATTTCTATTTTTCTAATGTGCTCTGGTTTACAAGCGGGGAAACTGTAGGGAATTGAAATAAATCTGAACATAAGGGAGTGGAAAGTGTGAATCATGATACCAAAAATTCAGAACACAGTGGGGGCGGTATGACAATTAAGTATACCTATTGACCATGTTCAAAACACAGTATCCCTATTGCGTTATCTAGAAATGAGGATGACAGCTGAGGGTCGACCACTGACCATGTTTGAAACATGGGGCCTGACTCAAAATGGCATCCATTAGTCATCCAGAACGTTGGCCCAATATAGTAGGTGGGACATAGGACGAGCATACATACTATTTGGGGTTTCTTTGGACGTGAAAGAGGATGAGTTTCCTAATAAGGGGTATTAAAAGAATGGAGTGTGGAGTGATTGGTTGTGTGAATGGAGTTAAAGAATATTGAAATTATTCAATAGTGGTGGAAACACATTATGTTGGCGCATCGGTCTGATCAGGGATCAAACTTACTTCTAAACATGTCCTTTCTGATATGGACCTGGAGTGCCTTATAATTTTATGACATACCAATAAGTATCATAAACACGTAGTTTAAATGTCACATAGTGAGGACGGTGCACATAGTTTTAAGGTCATACCGCATGGAACAAGATCAGGGTCTAGGTGCCAGAAAGGTTAATGACACTAGGGTTGGGCCCGAGGAGAAAGGCATGTATGTTGCTACATATCCCATACTAATTAGAATCAAGAAAAACATAGTTCTTAAGAACATAATTGCTAGAGACCAATGCTGGTAGGAGGAATCCTCTTTGGCGAGGAAGCCGATAAATCCCATAATTAACACAGGGGATCCAGATCCTGTTCAGGGTAGAATCGTAGTTTAATTTAATGCCTCAAGGACATATGGACTCGTGAAGTTTAACATCATATGATAGGAAGGAGAGTGGAAAGGGGAGATCCCAAAAATGGGGTACGTGATGCCGTAACTATAAACCTATCATGAATGAGGACATTAGGAGTCCACGACACCCCACACATCCCCATAGGAAGTTTTTTTAGGTCAAGGGATCAAGAGTAAATGTTAGGCTACACCCGAAGAAAAGGGCATGGGAGTTCCTATAGACACCTTGGTGTTGGGTATCAATCCATACACAGTTCTAGGATTACAATTTAACAGTGTGAAGGATGAAAAGCCTATGTTGTAAAACTACACCAGTAAATGCCCCACCAAAACTGCTAATCCCATATGAGTCATGCTCGATGCTGGAAACAAGAAGTAGCGATGGGATTTACAAGATACAGGGAGGCACACATTAGGAATGATGGGGCACTAGGCGAGTGAAGTTCCACTATTACATAGATGCCCTCTTAACGAACCTACATGCATTGGGTAAATAGAACCGAGTGTGTTGGGATTCCACATGAACATAAGGGGGTGGAAAGGCAGGAATCATGATGCCTGAGATTTTGATCACAATGATAGCGGTGTGATGATAGATTATGACTATGGAACTTGTTTGAAACATAATATCTATTTCACATTAGACTAGAATGGGGATAGAAAAATGATGGTTGGCCGCTGACAATGTTCGAAACACGGGACCTATCATAAATGTTGTCTGAGGTCTTCAGGTGCGTTGGGCCAAGACTGTAGGTGATCCAATGTGGCATGAGACCAGGCCATAAAAAATTGGGTCCCTTCAGACATGAAAGAGGATGGATATCCAAATAACGGGCTCATGATGCTTAGACATGAAACAGGGGAATGACCATTTGAAAATACCACACATTGGGATCTTTCTCATGACACATTTGACTATGACAATAAGACGTATCAGAGAGAGGGATTTCAATCCCTTTCCTAGGTCAAGGGTCCTAGGGTCACACGCTCCTAGCATAAGGTCGTAGAGTAGACCATTAATATGGGACCTAATTTAATGAAATTCTCGCAGGGTGGAAAAGTATTCAAACTCAATGCATAGTTCCCATAGGTAGATCTTAGTTTAGGGTCATAGAACTCAGACTAGACAGGGGAGAGACAAGGAAGAAACATGGTGTGGTTGTCACAAAACCAGACACGAATGAGAACCCAAGAGGTGCTCGCTACACCACATGATTCCAATAATGTTTGGACCAAGGGGCCAGGATAGGTGGCATGATTTAAGATTTCTGGGGCTGGACCTGGAAACGGAATGTCTGGGCATTCCTATATAACCCATGTGGATGGGAATCAAGTTACACATAGTTCTGGATAATGTCATGCAGTTTGGAATCTTGTGACAAGGATGACCATATATTAGTTTAATGGTCTTAGATCTCAGACCATATGTAGAAAAGATTGATGGAGAAACATGGTGTGATGTTCCAAAACCCGAAATTAATGAGTACATAAGCCCATATCACATCATGTTCTATCAGAGGAGGTTTTAGGTTGAGGGACCGAAAATGAAAGAAGGGATGGGCCTGAGGAAAAGAGATTAGGCATTCCTATGTACCCCATTATGATATAGATAAACCCATACATAGTTATATATATTCCATGGAAGGGTAAAAATACAAGGGACAATACTGTCGTGCGGGTCTGGCACACACACCAAAATATGCGGCATTTGATAGATCTTTTTTGTTCTTTAGGATAGATGTGAATTTTTTGTTTTGTGAATAAATAATCTTAGGATAGAGTGTCTATGAATCACTACAGGAATCAATACATATGAAGGCATTGAAAAATGGAATGGTGGAAAACCACTACCAAACATGATGACCCCTCAACTGAGGACGTCACATTGTAGTGTCATTTTTCATTGTGTGTCCAAGACAATGATATCATAGTTTAGGGTCTTATGATAGGACCAAAAAATGTATTTTAATGTTGTGAAATAAATTCCCAAAAGTTATATGTCATGAGGGACTCGGTTTCATAGTTTAATGTCATATGGATTGGACACATACAGAAAAAACAATGTTTTAGGGGGGGAATGTGCATGGCGTGATAAAGCATACCCAATGTGAATAAGGATGTGGAATGTACCACACAACGTGAAATTATATGGAAGAAAACTCATGCCAAGGGGCCATAAAAGGGTAGAGAATATGTGGTTAGACCTAAAGAAAAGGCTTCTAGGTGTTCCTACGTACCCCTTTATGATAGGGATCAAGCCATACGTAGTTCTGAGAGGGAATTTTAACATCATGTTGGATGATAGGCTGGATATACTAGCTCATATAAGGGGAGTACATGGTATTGATATTAAATACCTAATGTGAGTGTGGGTATAATATCATACACACCACACCACAAAATCTTGTGAAAGTTAGGGCCAAAACACAGTATTGAAGATACAATTAGGGGGACCTAACCTGGACCAAATGACAAGATGCTCGGATGTTCCTACATATCAATTGAGGATGATAATTAGGTATTACATAGTTTTAGAAATGTCTTGAAGTTTTAAATCTGGCGGAAAAGACATAGATAGATCTTAGTTTAAGGTCTTAAATCTCAGACCATAGATAAACGAAACTCTTCCAAATGGGAGCAGACCTCGATCGAATCCCGAAGCCCACATGAGCTATGATCGATGTGGGAAACAAGGGAGGATAAGTCCTTTTCAACACATGGAATATCTGAAAAGGTGAAATCAGTGTGGGGCCTTGAATGATGCATCACCATGGCTTCGTCCTCCAAACGTGAAAATGTGCAGTAAGGGATAATACCAAGAGTATCGAAATTATACTTGGACATGATGGAGTTGAAAATAATGTGAATAATGCAACCAATATTTAAGTCTTTATGGGGTTTGGCATGATGATGGAGGATAATTATTTACCGTGTTCAAAACAAAGCATCCATATAGTGTGACCTGAAATAGAAACAACAAATGAGTGTCAACCGCTGACCATATTCACAATGTGGGACTTATATCAATTTTCCTTTGAGGTCCTCAAGGAAGTTGTACCAAAATGATAGTATATCCCTTAGGTTAAGTATCTATACTGTTATGAGGCCCTTTGGGATGTGAAAGATTATGAAATCCCAAATTAAGGGGAGCATGAAGCCCGAGGATGGTTGATAACGTTTCAATTTAGAATCCAATATTCTAGGTCCTAAACTAGACTGATCTTTGGCACATTAGTGAACATCCAAGGAGGATCAAGGGGTTCAACATGAGAGCATCTAACTCAAAAATATGAGTGTAGACTAGGGGGGGTGAAAACCTCTTAGAAGAAAGAGGTTTGTTGCGTGGTTGTTACAAACCTCACATGAATGAGGACATAATCCCATACCACACCGCATTCACCTCTCCTACGAGATCTTAGGATAAGGGGCCAAGATGGTAAGGTGGTTCCTAATAAATGAGGACTAACCCAAAGGATAAATGTTTCGGTGGTCCTACATATCCCATAAGGATGGGAATCATGAAAAACGTAGTTCTAGATGATGTTGTGTAGTTTTATGTCATGTGGAAAGGATACAGATAGGGTAAAGCTATCTCTACAACGGATGTGTATGTCACGATGTGTAACCCATTGTGAATGAGAACATAAACCCATTCCACACTGAACAATCCCAAAATAGAACTTAGGGCAGGGGGACAAAATGGTCGAGGGATCTAAGGCAGAAAGTCACAGCTAGTTCTTAGTTTAACATCTTGCGGTGAGGAAAATGGATGGAGGGGTATCCCTAGGGGATGTATGCGGTGTGGAAAAAAATCCTGACATGAATGAGGATAATGATTCCACACCACACTGCACAATCCTAAATGAGAATTTGGGCCAAGTTCCCGAAAGGGCTGAGGGATCTTAGAAGGGTAGTCCCAGCCAGTTCGGAGTTTAATGTCTTGTGATAAGGACAATGGTGATCGTAATTTAAGGTCATATGACTCGAACCATAAGACATGAACCATTACATGGGTATTTCCTCACCAAATCTCTTAAGACCATGTGAGAAATTCTTGGTGTGGGGAACAAGGAATATGACTAGGGTCTCCCCCACATATAAGGGTATGAAAACTAGACTCACACTCCTACCCAAGGTAGACTGACATTTGAAGGGATAGAGAGATAGAATGAACGACTACACCCAATATTCTAGACATATGGAGGTGGTGAAAACATTGAATGATATATGTTGACCACGTTCGAAACACATCATCAATATTGTGTGACCTGAAATGGGAAGAAAAAATGATTTTTAACAGATGACCACATTCACAATGCGAGACATGTATCAATTTTTCATTCACGATCCATGAGGATGTTGCCTCAAATGGTAGGATTTCCCTAGGGCCTAGAATCCATGTCGTTTGGGGGGCATTTTGGATTTGGAAGATGATGAAGACCAAAATAAAGGGATTGTGTGAAGCATGAATGTGCCTATGAAATTTAACATCATGAAAGATGAAAAAATAGGTGGTGAATTCCAGGGAGAGGTATATATGTTGCGGTCATGATGAACTCGACGTTAATGAAGAAAAATGACTTCACCACAACATGTGTTTCGACCCAATGGGAGATCTTGATGTTGGGGGATAGGCCTATGGATGAAATGTTTGGGCGTTCCTACTTATCCCATAAGGACGGGAATCAATCCATACATAGTTATGATAGAGGCCATTAAGTTTATCATTGCTCGGTGAGGATTTGGGGGGATATAAGAACATGGAGGGGAACATGGTGCGATCATCATAATCCTGACATGAGTGGGTGAAAAAGATGTTTGAACTACACCAAGCAGGATCCTTTAAGAAAACTATACCTAAGGGGATAGTCAAAGAGAAAAGTCTCGGGGCTGGACTCAAGAGGAGGTGTTTGAGCATTCCTACGTATCCCATGAGAATGAGAATCAAGCCATACGTAGTTATTGAGGTGGATTTTTAAAGCATTCCTGGGCAATGGATATGGAGAGATATTAGTTTAAGGTTGCAGAGCTTGGACCAAAATGCTATATATTCCAATCATAGTTTAACATCATGAAAGAAAACTGATGAGTAGTTTTACTTCTTTCAGTTCGAACTGACTACACATTTTAGCATCATGTGGTGAAGATGAAGAATTTTAAGGTCATGTGGGACCACACAGATCTTAGTTTATAGTCATAGAGATCAGGCCGTTTTACAGTTTATCCTCATGTTGGACAGTAATGCAGGTTAATTTCATGTAGGACATAAGAGTTTAAGGTCACGTAGGACCATGCTACTTAAGAAAAGTATTTCTTGAGGAATTTGGAATTGGAGGAAGGAGTAATACGCTCTTCATCCATGGTAACCAAGGAGTACGTACAATTAGGGTAATCCTTGTGAATGGTTTATGGTCCTTCCCTTTGGGCTCCAGCTTGGGAGGTTTTCTACCATGTATCATTTGTGTTCTCAGAGCCAACACTAGGTCACCTTTCAAGAAAGAGTAATGGAAAACGTTTTTTTAAAAACTCTTGCAAACATATTTTGATTCCTTTATAGATTGTGCAGTGTACAAATCCGGTTCTTTTCAAGAACATCCAATTCAACCAGATGGACTTTATCTACCTTATCTTTTGGTTGATGATCATAGACAATTGTGCGTAATTAAAGCAATTGAATCTTGATGGGCAGGTTGACCTCCAATCCATACACCCGAGAATATAAGGTCACTTGTGTGGAATTTCGAGTTGTTTTAGATAGGCCTAGAGGGCGTTGGGGAGTTTTTTACCAACCCTTCCTTTTATGACAAACCATGTTCTATAGGATGCTAAAGAGGGTTTTTTTGAATGCCATGATTTTCCCATTTTCCTACGGGTGATAGCGGGATGTATGGTTTGAATGGATGTTGTACATTGTGTATAATATCATCAACTCAGCTACTCATATGTTGGTGTCATTATCGATGAAGATGGAATAAGGGATTATAAATCGATAGATGATGTTGGAGCTCAAATATTCAACAATAGAATGGTCCATGAACTCCTTGAGAGGAATTGCCTCTACCCACTAGATAATTCAATTTGAAGTGGTTAGGATGAACCTGCACTGGTGAGTTGTCACCAGTAGATATGGTCCCATGACATCGAGTCCCTAGACCAAAAAGGGCCATGATTAAATGGTAGTGTGGAGAGGATCTAGCGGCTGATGCACAGATATGTCATTGAAATGGCATACATAAAACCTCACTGTTAACTTAGTGTAGTCATAGATCATGGGGGGAAAAAATACCCTAGTCTCCGGATCTGGTGAGATAGATTCATCCCAGTCTAATGCTCCATAGATGAAACTGAATGAACCTACCAAATGACTTGAGAAGGCATAACTCCTCGAATGCAATGGTGGGTAACACCATCAAACTTGCACTTCAAGAGGATCTCTTCAATATGGGGACCGCTATAGAGAGTAAAATACAATGAACAATGTTGGATTTTCTCGCACTCGGATCCATATACTTGGATATTGTCATGCTCTAGGTACTTCATAAAGGGGGTCCTCCAATCGGGAGTCAATTTCAGCACTGCATCAGTGGGGCCTAGGGGCCCTGACGTGGAGGCGCTGGGGGAATGATGGATTGCCTGTAGGCTATCCTCATCATCTAGAGTAAAGGGGTAAATGACTCTCTGGTCTACCACATGGATAATAAAATCATACTATTTATGCTCTGCAAGTGATGCAGTCAGGCTGGCCAAGGCATCAGCTCGACTATTCTTGGACCAAGGGACATGGGTTACTTCTGGAAGAGACTAGAACTGGGCCATTAGTTGGAGGTTACATTCCAAAAGTTGTATGAGATCCTGATTTGTAATGACCTAATCACAATTTATCTATATGAAGACTAGTTTGGAGTCTCCTTTCACATGAAACTGGGGAACATAAATCTCGAGGGCCAGCTCGAGGCGAGTTATGAGAGCATGATACTCTGCCTCATTGTTGGTACAACCTTCTGATAACAGGAATGAATGTGACATAACGACCTATGCTGGTGTAATGAAGATGATTCCTAGGCCTACTCTTTTGAGTCTAGGGTCACTGAGCCTTCTACTAGTAGGTATATGGGAAGCGCCATCAAAGTGCATTTTCCGAACAAAAAACAGCTTGGTCTACCGAGGGGATCACGTCATTGGGAAACTCAATGTCCATAGATTGGTCCATGGGAGCTTGATGGGAGGCAAGGAAGTATGACAATGATTTCTCCTTAATATCCCTCTAAGGGACAAACATGATATCAAACTATTGGAGGATCACTACCCACCGAGCTAGACAGCTTGTCAATATGGGGAGGTTCATGATGTACTTCAGCGGATCCACTCGGGACACCAGTTTTACCTCATGGTCCTGCATATAATGTCGCAATTTCTGTACTGGGAATACCAGCACACAACATCTCTTCTCGATAGGGTAGTACCTTTTCTCCATATCGAGGATCATGCGGCTAAGATAGTAGAGACTATTCTCAATGACCTCATTGTTTTTTTGGGCATGAAGGGAACTGAGTGATCGTTTGAGGGTGGTAATATAAATGACCGTTGGATTTCCATGAATAGGGGGGCATCGTGACTAGAGGCTGGAGAAGATACTTCTTGATTTCCTTGAAACAATTCTGACATTATTAATCCCATTTATAGACATCTCCTTTCTTCATGATCTGAGAAAAAGGATTACACTTGACGGCCAAATTTGTAACAAATCGGCTTATGTAGACCAAGTGGCCTCAAAAGCCTCAAAGCTCCTGAATATTTCTCGGAGGAGAAAACTGACTAATGAACACAATCTTATCTGAATAAATCATGATTAACCTATATCTCACAACAAAGATGAGGAACATTCTAGAGGAGACCCTGAAGGCACACTTCAATGGATTTATCTTCAGATGGCAAGAACAGAGGAAGAAGAACACATTCACAAAATCTTTGAGATAGTCCTGATGTTGGAGAGATTTTACCACCACATATTCAACATTGAATTCCACCAATGTCCCAAGGATCATCATAAATATGTGATTCATGTAACACTAATGGGTGGATCCTATATTCTTTAGACTGAAGGGCATTACCTGGTAACAGAAATTACCTTGTGGTGCCCAGAAGGTTGTAGACTCTTCATCTTCAAGGGACATTCGAATCTGGTTATACCCAAAATACCCATCCATGATGTAAATATATTTGAAACCAGTCATGGCGTCGATCAACAATTATGTCATAGGAAGGGTAAAATCATACATCGAACAGTGACAGTTGAGATCACAAAAGTTGATAAAGACTTTGAATTGTCAGTTCTTCTTTCTGATGGGCATAATGTTGGCTATCCATCTAGGTTACTGGACCTCCTTGAAAATTTGGATCTAATTAGCTTATCAACTTCGGCCCTGACCAAGGAACCATGAGAAGGATGCATCTACTTGGGAGGTTGTTTGAACCTGCGATGATTTTCTGGAAGACCAAGGCGGTGTTCGGAGAATTGGGGATCTAGTTCTGGAATTTTGTTATAACTCCAAAAAATACAACACATTGTTTCTCAAGGAAGTTCATGTACTTCCATTTCTATTCAACTAGAATAGTGGCACTAATCACCATGGGTTTTAGATATACCTTGAAACCAAGGTTCAACTGTTCCATTTCATTGATCATGGTGGATACGCCAAATTTGAAATTAGGATGAGCATCCTCTAAATCCTCTTCTTCACTTATGGAGGAGTGATCCTCGGTGGGAGGAGTTTATCTAGGTCAATAAATCATAATCGGAGATTGGGTCCATCCTGAGTGGTGATAGAAACTGCATCGAGGGGCTCCTGTTCTATTGAAACCATGGTTATGAAATCTGTAAATCTGATGCCATCTGGTCTTCATCCCAAGGGGCCATGCTTAATGATATTGAAGAAATAGTGGTGTGTAATCTTGATCCGGTTTATCCCATCCTGACAAAAATAGAAAGTATGGTGAATTACTATTTCCATGGGGCGTACATCTTGATACATTATAGTAGTACAGGGCTTTGGATCACCCAGGCCTGATTCATGAAGGAATATGAATTTATCATCCGATGTTGCATAGACTTCGGAATGTGCTTTCCCCTCATTCCAGAGACAGTGAGGTATTTCCCAATATCTAGGGTTATAGCCTCCAATTGATGGATTGTAACAATGTAGGCATCATCCAGATCTGTCCACGGGTCAGTCCTAGCCGTAGCATGTTCAACCTCATTAGCCTGGATCTACTTTTACATTTTCTTGTAATATTCTACATCCAAAAAGCAGGATTCACAAGAGGCAAAGTGAGATGTGTCACCTTGGATTATGACCACACTACCATTAAATGAGTACTTAAGGCATTGGAGATATGATGAAGGGACTTCCACATGCAGGTGAAGCCATGGCCTACCCATCAATGCATTGTAATCAGTGTCCTATGAGAAAACCAGGAACATGGTGTTGGCTACCAGACCACCTAATTGGTTCTTCAGGTGAATCATTCTGACTGGGGTCTATTTTTTCCTATCATAACCTTGTATTTATAAGTTAAAGGGACTTAGATCGTCCTTGTACAACCCCATTTCTGATGTGTCTGCGTTGGGATTAGGTAGATCCCAGAGCTCGTATCAATAAGACAACAACGAACCTCCATGCCATTGATGTGTCTGATGAAATACAGGGGAAGATGTTCCCCTATACGGGATATCCTTCATCTTCTCCAGATAAAGAGACAATGTCTTTTCATTCACCATGCTCAACAACGTCAGCATTAACGGCTTCTAAAGATACTAATTCCATTTCAAATAGGAGAGGGATTCTTCAAGAATACGAAAGGGATTGAGGAATATTCTCTAACTGGAGAAGGGCCTAATGGATGTAGAGCCTCCCAGGAATGCTGGAGAGATGCTTAAGGATATCATACTTTTGTGTCAAGCATGAACTTCTTCTTATAGGAGGTAGTTCTTTGGAAGGGGGCATGACAGGCCCTTCTAGATGAAATGGCGGCTGACTGGTGCTAGGAACATCCTGGTGCTCACTGTTTGATGCTCGTAGAGTGAATACTAGATGGGGGTCAAATGACCGAGGCTATTCCATAGATGATCCTGGCCGATCGTGGCATGGTTGGGATAGCCATACCGGATACAGTAATTCTATATGATGAACTCCGAAAACTCATATAACCATGACCCCATTGATGCTAGAGACGGCAGCGAACATTGGGAGGATCCGACAAGCACTCTTTACCATAGAAATCATATATGGGTTTACCAGCTCCACTGTGCTAACAGAGGTGTACACTTGATCATCACATGAAGAATCCTCCACTATTGGATGAATTCTGGGGGAAATTTCTGTCTCTGGGGGCATGATGTCTCCATGAGTATGAGATTATGACCACACCAGTGGGGGAATTTTTATTCCCTTTCACCATAGTAGCTTGCTCTTCTGACAAGATGGAGGCTGAGCCGTTGAAATAGAAGCACTGGTTTTGGTTGACATGTCATTTTTTGAAGACTCAGGTCAATTCATTAATGCCCAGATAATACCATGGTCATGGGAAGCTTCCTTACAAGCCATCCAGTCATCATAATTTTGGGACCTATGGTTAGGAACCTGATTACATTCATCTCTGATGTCACTAACACTGTCTTCCTTCAGGAATACAAACTCCACCTGTGTTTGGGCAAGGCCTAACCTAACTATGCTTTTATCAACATGGTTTTGGAGCCAATTTTTATACACCTAGAACTGTTTGATGGTGAACCCTAGGATCTGATGATAGGGGCAGTAATTGGGGAAATTAGTTAGATCTGCCCTTTCAGACCTCCTGTATTCAAGAAAATGTAGAAGTCTTTGTTCCAATGTGCTTCATAAATTGTTGGAACCAATTTGGGTATAAGGTTGTATTTGTTGTCAATATTTGTCAATGAAGATCAAAATGAATGAGATCAAGAAGTACTCCAATGAAATGGAAGAATGGAAGATCAAAATGAAGGAGATCATGAAGTACTCCAATGAATTGGAGGAATGGAAGATCAAAATGATGGAGATCAAGAAGTACTCCAATGAAGTGGAGGAATGATATTTCAGATGATTTTTGTACTGATCATAAGTTTAAAGAACATGTATCAAATGTGATACATTTTTTAAAACAATGAAGAATGTGTGGTGTACTCCATCTGAGGATGATTAACGAAGAATGGGGTTTTTGGATGAAGACCATGCAATTCCTACTTATTGCATGAGAACCATGGGTTTTGATGAAGTCCATGCAATTCCTCATTATTGCATGAGACCCATGGGTTTTTGATGAAGACCATGAAATTACTCACGATTTCATGAGAACCATGCAAGAGACTTCTTGACAAATTAAATCATATGGTTTGCATGAAGTCAATCATGATGGTTGATGAAGAAGACAATGTGCAAATGATTGGAATTCTAAGATGGATGTGTGGGGATTGGAATTCTGAGATAGCCATACACATCACATTGTCATAGAAGATGATGATTCTAATGTTATTCCTTTAAAGAATACATATCACAATAGTGGAGTTTGTGATAAAAGAAGAAGAGTTGATGAATGATATAGATCACCCAGAAGAAGTGCTTTTGAGGTGATCATGCTTGTTGACAAAGCAAACAAATGACATAAAAATTTGTTGACAAAGGAGATTCTCTGGTGGCATGTCGAGTTCAAGGACTGTGGATAATGATCCTTGTTTTATTCAAGGAACATCGACAAAGGAATGGATGATCTGGAGGTGGAAAAAAAGAGAGAGCAGATATAAGGGACTTGCGCACTGAGGTCTTGGAGGATAGTAAAATTGCACGCCATATGTTTTTCGTGATCAGAACATCAATTTATGGCAAAAGGATAAGTGTCGCGCAAGTATTGGGCTGGTCGCACAAGTGATTTTTGCACCATGAAGAGACTTGTGAGTCAATGCGTAGAAGGCTTGGGAACATGCGCACCTGTTATTTTTCAAGATCAAAAACATAAAATATGGCAAAGGATGGAGGGTCATGAAAGTTTGGAAGTTGGTCGCGCAAGTGACTTATAGGGGAAGATACATGCGCGCCATGACATGCGCGCTGAGGGGAGACTTACGCGCCACCGCGAAGGGGGTCCAGTTTGCCTATAAATAGAGGACCACCCCTCCTCATTTCTTACGGAGTTCAACACTTAGAAAAATCAGAGCTCTCGTCGCATAGGTGTGGAAGTCGCGCAAGTATTTTTTGGTCGCGTAGGTGGACTTGCGCGCCATTATCTGAAGTTGTGCACCGGTTGTTGGCTGCGCGCCCAAGGCGGTTTGGGAGGGAAAGGAAGTAAGTCGTGCAGGTTAGAAGTTGAGGAAGGTAGTGTTGCGTAGGTGGTTTGGTGATACTTGCGCGCCAGATTGGACCTGCGCACCAGAGACTTGTGCACCATAGTGAGACTTGCGCGCCGTATTGGGACTTGCGCTCCTGGCTTAGAGAAGAACGCCAGGTGTTGTTGGAGCGCACCCTCCTTTCTAGAGCTGCACAAGAGCTGAAATATTGTCTGATACTTTCAGTGCAAAGTGAGATTAATGAAGAAATCTAAATGATACATACATGATCTCATGCATACATGGTGAACTGATTCTGAAGATGACAAGTAAGTTGAGCATAATTTCTTGAGTAATCACATAAGTGATTGTGATTCAGCCAAATGAAGACAAGGGGATCTAGTGCATTCATTCATTGCACTAAAGAAGAAAGATTGAACTAGAAAGAGCATCAACTCTGAACCCTGATGCAAGAAAACTCTCATGTTGAACAGGAGACAAAGATCTTCAATGCACATCTATTGAAGAGACCTTCACGTCTATAAACTGAGTGGGACTTCACCAACGTCAGTGAGCCATGTGGAGTCAACGGGAGTGACCCTAGGGACATAGTGAGATATCCCTAAACTTCTGTAAAAGAAGTGATCCTGGGACAGAGTGACTGTACCCGAACATCTGTAATCTACAGCTAGTGAAGTATAGTGGATTTTGATACGACCGACAACCTGTCGGTGTATGCTCCTTGGACGTATCCCTTAGTGGTGAACCAAGTAAAACTTGTTGTGTTATCTCTTTGCATGTGAATGATTCATTGCTGATCATATCCATCATACATGTTTAAGTAGTTCCTACCAATGTGGGAACAATATCCATGACTTTAAGAAGAAAAAGTTTCCACACTGATTCACCCCTCCTCTCTCAGTGTGTCCCGGGGTCCTCAAGTGGTATCAGAGGGAAAGGTTGAAGTATGTTGGATGTTCTACAGTAATTCTATTCAGAAGAGGATTTGAGTTTCATTCCTAAAGTCAACAATGAATACCAGTATTGATGAAGGTTCAGTCATTTATGAATAGAAGTCTACATCTAGCAAGACCATGAAAAACGGGAAAAAGAAAGAGAAGCAGCTAAAGAAGTCCCACATATCCAAAGAATATTCAGTTTCTTGTTCTCCGTGCCATTCCAATAATGAAGAAATATCAGGCTTGGAAAGTATCGAGCATATGGCATATAATTCTTCTAGAGGAAAGGATGACATCCTTAATTCAAGATTTCAGGAAAAACTGAAAACATATCTGCATGATATTACAGAAGAAAGGGTTGCTATTATTTGTAGCCTATTCCAATCTACGCAGGTTGAGATCACTCGATTAGAAAGGGAAGTAGAAAATATGGAAAAGGGGTTGGAAAGAAAAGTTATGGAAAGTATGAAGCTCACCAAACAGGTGAATGTCTTTGAAGAAAAAGAGGAAGTCAATAAGACTCTAAAAGAAAAAATCCATCCACTTGAAGCTGAGCTGAAGAAGAGCAACAAAGTCAAGAGTTTTTGTTTGGAAGAAACTTCCATGAAATTCAGGGAACTTTACTCTGTGTTACAAAATAAAGTTAAGATGCATGAAGATGAGGATGAAACATTTAAGAAGACTTGTGAAGAGAATATGATCAGGATTGAAGATCAGAAGATCATCCTCAATATTGAGGGACAAAAATTGGAATCCTAGTTGACCAAGATTGAGAATACACATATTGAGATTTCACAAAAGAATGAAATGAGTGATTCTTGTACTCAATGTTTGTTGGAGGAATCTAAAGCTGAAATACCTCCATCATGTGACAAGAAGATTATGACAACTCTTGATTATCCACATCAAGAATCTGTTACTACTGGTAATCAATGCTCACTGGAGGATTCTATTGTCGAAAGACCTCAAAAATGTGATAAGAAGATCATGAATTCACTCATTGACCTATATCAAGGAACTGAGAAAGTGAAGGTACCATACAAACCATTGTGTACTCATGCTTCTAGATACATTCCCACAATCAGTGCAGGTTGCAAGAAAAATTCTAAACAAGTATGGATGAGGAAAGGTGAGGAGAAGAAACCTACCACCATGGCTATGGTGGATAGGAAGAAACAATTAGAAGATGGTTCCCCATATGGAGGAAAAAACATCTGGAGGAAGGCCCAACTAGCTTTTACAGAAGATAAAAAGAAGCCAAGGTTTGTGGGTCAATGTTGGTGCTGCAACAGATTTGGGCACTGTGCACTGGATTGTTTTTATAATCCCTTACATGGAAAAGAACAGGGAAAGCCTATATCAAAGGGAAGGAATCCAGAGAAGAAGAAGCAAAATCCGTAGGTCCAGAAGCATCTGTTTACCACAAACAGATTTGGAATTCTTGATAACATTTGTGATGTATGCAACGACAGCGGTCACAAGGCAGGCACATGTCCATATCAACATGATTTCACTATTGATAAGAAAAGAAGACCTCTGATGCTGGATAATCATGAAGAAAGTACCTTGGGAAGAAATCAGAAGAATTTTGTGAACACACATTTTCCTAAGAAGATCCTAAGTAGGGGAGCTGAGAAGCCCCAGGATTTCAGATCTATGAAATTGATGGGTCATTCATCCAAAAGAAAAACAAAGTGGGATGAAACTCAGATGAACCCATGTGGAAGATCCAAACCAGCTGAAACAGTTCTAAATGAAATATTGGTCATCTGGCCCGAAGATTTGAAAAGAATGAGGAAATTTGAAAATGAAAGTACCAAGGCTGGTGACAATGGAAAATAAAAACACTCACATGATGAAGACACAGTTCATGAGAGATTGCAAACCAAGAGAATCACATCTGTCAAAGAAGTTCTGTGTGAGAGATGCAAGAAATCTGGTCACATTGCAAATGGTTGCCTAACCATAATAACAGAGCAAGAAGCAGTCCTTAAGAGGAGTAAGAATGTATCATTCATGATGGCTGTTAAGCAGAACAATTCCTCACACAAAGAAGAAGCGAATGTGAAGAAAGCCATGCCACATCAACAGATGACAGAACATATGTTCAAATGTACTGTCATGAAGACTGGAGTGAACAGAGGAACATGGTTGAGAAAAGAACCACAACCATAAAGAACATGTTTATGAAGCAAGGGGGAACCACCTTATTTCCTTATTAATTTGTGTATTGTATTTTTGCTAATAATTCAAGGAATTGAAGGTGAAGCATGATCTCAGGGGGAGAACCTGAGAAGTAGTGAATGTTGTTAACTCTCGATAGCCAAGCTAAAGAAGTTTCCATCCATAGTAGACTCTTTAATTGATATTCAATAATTAAGATGATGAAGGATGACTCTTGATTAATATGATGAGAAGTGTTTCCCTTGAGGGGGAGAAAAATGAAGAAGCTTCCAAAATCACTGTTTCAATCAATATCAACTCCAGCTGGTATCAAATGCAGTTACTCTGAAAATTTATTGAAGAACATGTCATTGGAGAAGGTATTTCATTTATCAATCTCTTATACTTTGTTACTCAGATCATTCTACAAAGTGGGAGTAACTGAATTGATTAGTGGCATAAAAAGAATGGAAGTGCCCCAAGGTCATTATCCTGCCGATATCACTTGAATGTTTTTAATCTGTTTGGTGATTTGAGTGCAGGAGTTTTAGGTTGATTATTCCATATCAAATTTGATTTTCTTCTACATTAAATAAAAGTGGTAAACCCTTCAAGGAAAAAAAATACATGAGTTCTCATCTCATGTTGGTATCACGATCTGTGAATAATGGTCAGCCTTGTTGACTTAATCAAATTCTATTGTTTTCTACATCGAGCATTGCTCAAGTAGACTTAGAGTGAAATTATTAGTGAAACATTGCTTATGTATGGATTGATACCCTCCCTACCATGGGCTTTGTATTTCATGTCAATAAGGGGGAGAGAAAGTGAAATGAATGTTTGAAAAGAGAATATGATTGAAGAGAAGATTCTCATTTTGATATTGACAAATTCATTTCAGAAGATGTATAAGGTATTGACAACAAAATACAAAGGGGGAGATTGTTGGATCCATTTTGTGTATAAGGTTGTATATTTTGTCAATATTTGTCAATGAAGATCAAAATTAAGGAGATCAATAAGTACTCCAATGAAATGGAGGAATGGAAGATCAAAATGAAGGAGATCATGAAGTACTCCAATGAAATGGAGGAATGGAAGATAAAAATGATGGAGATTAAGAAGTACTCCAATGAAGTGGAGGAATGGTAATTCAGATGATTGTTGTACTGATCATAAGTTCAAATAACATGTATCAAAGGAGATACATTGGTTAAAACAATGAAGAATGTGATGTGTACTCCATCTGAGGATGATTAACAAAGAATGGGGTTTTTGGATGAAGACCATTCAATTCCTACTTATTTCATGAGAACCATGGGTTTTGATGAAGTCCATGAAATTCCTCATTATTGCATGAGACCCATGGGTTTTTGATGAAGACCATGAAATTACTCATGATTGCATGAGAACCATGCAATAGAATTCTTGACGAATTAAATCATATGGTTTGCATGAAGTCAATCATGACGGTTGATGAAGAATAAAATGTGCAAATGATTGGAATTCTAAGATGGATATGCGGGGATTGGAATTACGAGATAGCCATGCACATCACATTGTCATAGAAGATGATGATTCTAATGTTTTTCCTTCAAAGAATACATATCACAATAGTGGAGTTTGTGGTAAAAGCAGAAGAGTTACTGAAGGATACAGATCACCAATAAGAAGTGATTTTGAGGTGATCGTGCATGTTGACAAAGAAAACAAACGACATACAAATTTGTTGACAAAGTAGATTCCATGGTGGCATGTCGAGTTCATGGACTGTGGATAATGATCCATGTTTTATTCAAGGAACATCGACAAAAGAATGGATGATCTGGAGGCCGAAAAAAAAAGAGATCAGATATAACGGACTTGCACGCCGAGGTCTTGGAGGATAGGAAACTTGCGCACCATATGTTTTTCAAGATCATAACATAAATTTATGGCGAAGGGATATGTGTCGTGCAAGTATTGGGCTGGTCGTGAAAGTGATTTTTTGCACCATGAAGAGACTTGAGTGCCGATGCCTAGAAGGCTTGGGAACTTGTGCACCTGTTGTTTTTCAAGATAAAAACATAAAATATGACAAAGGATGGAGGGTCGTGCATGTTTAGAAGTTGGTCGCGCAAGTGACTTACAGGGGAAGATACATGCGCGCTGTGACTTACGCGCTGAGGGGAGACTTGCGCGCCACCACGCGGGGGGTCCAGTTTTCCTATAAATAGAGGACCACCCCTCCTCATTTCTTACGGAGTTCAACACTTAGAAAAATCAGAGCTCCCATCACACAGGTGTGGAAGTCGCGCAAGTATTGTGTGGTCACGCAGGTGGACTTACGCGCTATTATATGAAGCTGCGCGCTGGTTGTTGGCTGCATGCCCAAGGCGGTTTGGGAGGGAAAGAAAGTAAGTCGCACATGTTAGAAGATGAGGAAGGCAGTGTCACACAGGTGGTTTGGTGATACTTGCGCGCCAGTTTGGACCAGCGCGCCGGAGACATGCACGCCATAGTGAGACTTGTACGCCGTATTGGGACTTGTGCGCCTGGCTTAGAGAAGCACGCCAGGTGTTGTTGGAGCGCGCCCGCCTTTCTGGAGCTACACAAGAGCTAAAATATTGCCTGATACTATCAGTGCAAAGTGATATTGAAGAATTAATCTAAATGATACATACATGATCTCATGCATTCATGGAGAACTGATTCTGATGATGACATGTAAGCTGAGCATCATTTATTGAGCAATCACATAAGTGATTGTGATTCAAGAAAATGAAGACAAGGGGATCTAGTGCATTCATTCATTGCACTAAAGAAGAAAGAATTGAACTAGAAAGAGCATCAACTCAGAATCCTGAAGTAAGAAAAGTCTCATGCTGAGCAGGAGACAAAGATCTTCAATGCACATCTATTGAAGAGACCTTCACGTCTATAAACTGAGTGGGACTTCACCAAAGGCAGTGATCCAGGGGGAGTCAATGGGAGTGACCCGAGGGACGTGTTGAGCTATCCCTAAACTTTTGTAAAGGCAGTGAGCCTGGGACAGAGTGACTGTACCCGAACATTTGTAATCTACAGCTAGTGAAGCATAGTGGATTTTGGTATGACCGACAACCTGTCGGCGTATTCTCCTTGGATGTAGCCCTTAGTGGTGAACCAAGTAAAAATTTTTGTGTTATCTCTTTTCATGTGAATGTTTCATTGCTGATCATATCCATCATACAATTTTAAGTAGTTCCTACCAATGTGGGAACAACATCCACAACTTTAAGAAGAAAAAGTTTCCACCCTGATTCACCCCTCCCCTATCAGGGTCTCCCAGGGTCCTACATAAATAATGAGGGACATATAACTCATGGAATGAGTAGGTCAAATTTCTCCAATCAGGGTAGGGGGCTCTGGGAGCCTGGCACGGATGAGGGGTGGAGGTGCCTATCGAGGAGGTGGAACCTGGATATCTTTCCTATGTTGTGGAGGCATGTTAAATAGGGGTTCCTTCTGATTCATAGGTGGGAATTGCTGGGCCTGAGGAATCACTTTACGTGGAGAGACTCTGTGATGGGCCATCTCTGGGAAGTCTCGGAATCCCACGAGGTTATTCTAGGTAATGAGATAGGGGAATAGTTCGGTCATGACATTCCCTATGAATATTATCAATAGTTTTTCCTAAGTCAGCGACATATCCATGGATTAGGTGAGGCCTTTACACCAGGAAAAAAATGTCTTGACCCATCCCCCAGGGCCCGTTCCGTGACTACCCCAAGCCCACCTTCCAAAGGCCAGGGGCTGATGACTAGCATCTAAAGGCATACTCCCTAAAACGGCAAGGCATTGCCTATAAACCTATACAAACACATGGTCCAAGAACACAATAAGAAGTAACTATGAAGTAAACTGCTATATTAAAAGAGTGATGAAAGAAAAAGGGGATGGAATACAAGCCCAACGGGAAAAGTACAAGTACAACTGAAAAGTGAAGTACAACTGAAAAAGGAAAAAACAACTCATGGTTCTTCCTCTAAGGATTATACCTGAAGAGTGGGTATAGCTAACAAACAGTAGTCCCTATGTCACGTCACACCAAATGGTCCACCTATGAGCACCATCTAGTCTTCGCTACCTCAGCCTTGATCAACACTGTACATCATCTGCAGTAGACACAACAAGGTGTGGGCAAGGCCCGTGCAGGGGTGAGTATAATGATACTCAGTAGGGACTCCAATACCCCAAAGGTCTACTAGAATTCCAAAAAAACCACAGGGTAACACCATGAAGGTAAAGTACCACACATGTAATGTACCACATAGTATAACCTCAATCAAAAGCACAATGTAAAGAAAAATCACCCCAGGATATATTCTAGGGTTATTAACAAGAAACATACCTTGTCACAACGCCGAATGCCTCAACTGTTGGAGAACTCCTCCACTATCGAGTATAGTGGGAATGTCGTGTCACACAGAGGTGCTTCCCACTAACCTTGAACTACTGATGTAGTTCTCCCCATCACATATTGTGAGTTTGTCGGGTCACATAGAGTCGCCCCCCCCCCAAGGCGGTTTGTTAAGGTACTCCTCTCCATCATGTATCACGACTGCTCCCCACCGTGGCCTGCCAGATCCCACAGAACCACCCACCCCCATCGTGGACTAATAAGATACTCCTCCCAATCATGTACCACTGCCATCAGGTCACTCCGAGTCGAAAACTCAACAGTCATCAGGTCTCAGCCAGTCACAAGGTTCTGTACGAAGTGCGCTTGGGAGAACCGCTCCCCAATCCACCAGTCATATATCTACCAGCGTGAAGTCTCACAAGGAAGTAAACCAATGTTCCTACAAGTCATAAGGGTTCAAATCCAATAGTTAGCACGTAAGTTGGACATCCGGTATGTGCGTTATTGGCATTTCAGTGCTGAAGTCCTAGTTGGATTCAGGTACGATCCAACCAGACCAAACTCCATGTTTCGTCGAAATATTAATGGTGTAGGTAATATGGATTATCTTGATCCAAGGGTCCCAACGCCATAGACGGTACATCAAACGGTCATCCGGTTCTCAAGATAATGTCCTTTGAGTGTTTAGGGGCCCTATTTGGCCCAGGTCCGGTCAGACCAGCCTGGCCCGACACGGTATATGCTGGGCTGAGGTGGACTCATCCCATGTGGCCGATGTCTGGTCCGGCCCACTAGAGGGGCGGCCCATAAGGGAGGCCTGGCCAATGTGGGGCGACGACCCATGAGGGCGGCCCGCAAAGGGATGGCCTGACCCGCATGGGGCCGCGACCTACTAGGGCGGCATCCTGCTATGGCGGCAGCCCAGTATATGGGAGGGGACCCACTGGGGTGGCGGCCCGGTCTGAGAGAAGTGGGCCGTCGTGAGGGCGGCGGCCTGACTCCAAGGTCAGCGGCCTACTTCGAGGGCGGCTGCCCGGGTCTGAGGTAGGACCCAGCTTGAGGGAAGCGGCTGGCTCTGAGGGCAATGACCTGATGTGATTGTGACGACCCAGCTCGAGGGTGGTGGCCTACGACGAGGGTAGGGTCCCGGTCCGAGGGTGGCGGCCCTGTTCAAGGGAAGTGGTCTGGTTTGATCTGACATGGGGGTTGTAACCCCCCAGTCTCCAGGATTCCTAAATCGCCCGGACGACATTCGGTTGGCGAGGTGGCAGTGCCACGTGGGCGTCGCAGAACCCACTGGAGGCGGGTTCGGCCTCCGCCATGGCTTCAGCTGCGGCTTCTGTTCCCCAGCGGCGTGGAGGTCATGCTACCTTCCTTACCACGACCGAACGTTGTACCAGATACCTCCTCTGTTCACTGCGGCTGACGAGTCATGGACCTGCTCTTGTGGCGTGCATTGACGTGCTCGTGGTCTTCTAGGGAGGAGCAATGATAACAAGATAGCAGAAGGATCAGACCGGGTTCATTTGGCATGTTCCCTCCACATTATCAAGTAATATGGATGATATTAAAGGAGTTAAATAATCAATTGAATTAAACAACAAAATAATCCCCACAAAGATTCCCCACAATAATCCTCTCGCAATGATGAATGAATCACGAGTCAACCTATTAGTTTGTTGACCCACGTTCTTCGTATAATTTCACGAATAGGGAAGAGGGAATCATGAATGCACAAATGAAATAACCCAAACACAAAAACCCATTGGAGAGTGTCCATACATGAAGGTGGATCATTTTCATTTCTCCCGTGACTAGTTCCCAACGATGTTACTCGTACGTCACAATTTGGTTTGTGGCCCGGTGTCGTCTGTCACCTCCTATTGGGTCAGCTTCATCTTCTAAGGGTCTAGCATCGTGGTGTTCCTTCAGCACCTCACTACTTAGTGAAGCTCTCTGATACCCCTTCCATACCTCCATTTATATAGGATAGTGGGAGGGTAAGTAACAGTGTGGAAAATTAATGAGGCTCATTAATTAGGAAGCTTCCTAATTTCCCCAACGTCATTGTTACTTAAGGTTGGTAGGTCAATCCATTTAAAGTCTTGACACACCATCGGCCCCACACTTTAATTGGTCCATTAGAGGATATGAAAGAAACTAACAAAATTATTTTATTTAATTTCTTTTAAAATGTTTCAAAACATAACCTTTTCTCCCGACCTACTGCGGTCAATGTAAAGCCTCCCTTAAGAGAATCCTGGCTCTTCGGATTCAATGCTGCCCTCATATTTTTAATCTGATATATGGTGAAAAAGTTAGAAAATGTCACTCACGCGTTTAGTGATCGTACATGAAAAAAGGTTCAAGAAATTATTAACATTCAACCTCGACCTGTGTCGGCTGAGTTTAGACTCCACCTAAATGAAACACTCCCCAAATAATCAATTAGTACTCTAAGATTTTCAATAAGAGTTACCATTTAAATGTTTTGGATTTTAAAATAAAATAATTGTCACATAATTATTTTTTTTAAAGCAAAAAAACTAACTTTCACTGGTGGCCCGCGCCGGCCAATGTTAGTATCTGCCTAATGAAATCATTCCCTCACGAGTTCATGGGTGGTCTCGGATTTTCAATCCGAGTTACCGTTTGTTAGTTATAATTATTTTAAAAATAAAATAATTTATTTAATTATTTCATTTACAGTTATTACATATTCTGGTTTTCTCACAGGAGGCCCGCACTGACTAAACTTAAGTCACGCGTAGTGTAAAACTACCATCCTGAATGTAGCGGTGCCCTCGGATTTCTGATCCGGGAAACTGTTTATGATTTATTCCACTTTTACATGAAAACTACTTATGCATGCTAATTAAATCTTAAAAAAACATTGATGGATCATTCAGGGCACTTCGGGCCTCAGAATCACACGCCTCCATATTTTATGGTCTCGAAATAATTCCATATAATTAAAAGAAATTATACGGAAATTATCTAGCATTACATTCTCTCCACCTTATGGTTTTACATCCCCAAAATCCAAAACAATGAAAAATAAAACAAAAAAGGATATTAAGCAGGAATCTGAGCCTTCTGCTCCCATGTGTTCTCTTAGAGGTTCTCGTGCTTCCAGAAAACTCACACTAGAGGGATCAACCATCCACGAATAACTCAGTCTTGTCAATCCTCTATCACACTGGGAACTCTGTAAAAGTCCCCTCATCATCAATGTCGAACTCGCCCTAGTCGATAGAGTGTGACAGATTATACACATATCTTCTCAGATGAGGCACGTGGGAAACATTATGCACCTGTTGCATCTCTGGGGGAAGAGTTAGTTGGTACACCACATCGCCAACTCTATTGAAAAGTTTGGAAAGTCCTGATGAACCTTGAAGAAAGTTTTTCACACGGCCAAACATTCATAATACTCATCAGGGTGAGACTCACAGGAAGACATGGTCTCCCTCCTCGGACACCAAGGGTCTTCATCTCCTTTTAGCATAAGACTTCTACCGACTCTGTGCACTCTTCACTTTCAGACAATTGAGACATCATGGTACAAACTCTGCCACCACTTCCTTCCTCCATGGCCACCAGTACTGACACTGGAAGTCCTGGTATCTTCGCCACTCCAGGATGTACCGTTAAATGGGATGTATGGAACTCCCTCAAAACCTACACCCAAAGAGACATTGGTACCATAGTGTGTCCTCTAAAGAGAACAACTTTCTCCCCCCCTTTAGAAAATCCTTCAAGAGACCATGTTGAGGATATCTGAGAACTTTGGGTCTCGCAGTCAACATCCCTTGGTTGTGCCTCCCTGACTCGCTGAAATAGTGGGGGATTGACTGTCATAGATTTGAGGTATGCTACTCCATATCTATCCATGATGGATATCTTGAACAAGGCTATCTTCTCTATCTCCTCACATAGAAACTATATACTAGTCCTCCAGCTGAGTGTGTCTGCTACCACCTTCCCCTTCTCAAGAGTATAGACTATCTCAAAGACATAGTCCTGGAGGAATTGTATCCATTGTTGCTATCATGGGATCTGGACCTTCTGTGAGAAGTTATACATGAGGCTCTTATGATCTGAGTAAACAGTAAAACATTCACCCATATGGTAGTGCCACCAAATTTTTAGTGAAATGAACACTGCTTCTAACTCCAAGTCATGGGTTGCGTAGTTCTACTTGTTAGTCTCTGTATCAGCTTCTAAAAGCTCTGATGACACTTCTCCGTCCAAAGGAAAGGCTCCCCTATCTTCATCAATGCTGATAAGGGTGTTTCTACCATGTAGAAGTTAGGTTCAAAACTTCGATAGTACCCATCCAAAGCAGATGTACCTCTCCCTTTAGTGAGATAATCCAGGAAACATCTTTTGAAAGGATGTCCTCACACTCTTCTACTCCGGTTGGGAACCAAAAACTCAAGACTAATGATTCCATGAGGGTAAGGCCGGTTGACTCAAGTGTGATCGGTTACACCCTCCTATGCGTGATTCTATCCTGTGATGACAGGGTGTCCTTTTTCTCTGACCAAGTAAAACCTCATGCCAACATTGTAGATAAACCACATCCCTTTTTTCCTAATACAGTTAATTTGATAATGAACTGTGGATGTCTAGTCCATACCCAAACTAACACCGTAAGGCCTAGATGCTGCAACCAAGAGGATCCATCTGAAACACTCGCCTCAAGGGTCAGATCACACCATCAGTGTATGTTTGATTATCGTTTATCCTCCCAAAGGTATCTCTATATGTGAGGGTCAAGTCAATGGTTTTACCAGAAACTCTAGGTATTGGACAAGATTCATTGAATAAAGGAATGGTTAGTTCCTATGTCTATTGATAAGAGAGCTATTTGTAGACATAAGTCATACCTCAAATCATTTCTAGAGCCCTTGGGTCACACTCCATGAGCGCATGCAGCTACTTCATTCCCACGTCCTCCTGCTCTCTGATCCTGGTGGGGACTACATAGAGGGGTGGTTTGTAATATGTCGAAATGTACACCACCTCATGTTGCTCTCCTAGCTCTACATCCACATTTTCAGCCCTACAGATTTGTCTGTCCCTATCACATCCTCTTCCCGATACATTTTACACACCCAAGTCTTTGAGACTAGAACAAGTTTTTTGCTTTACCAATCCTTACATTCACTAGTTATATCCACTCATCCAAAGGAAATTAACCACAAAGGTTCTCTCTAGCAACCTAATATAGGTATGAATGCATGGAGGAATAGTTCCAGATCAGATGTCCCTAAATACATCTCACTTGGAAGTTTGAGCCTTGAATAACTGATCGTATTGTATTCATCATGTAATAGGAATGGTTGGTACGCCTCGATGAAACATAGCTACTGAAATGTCATCCTACCGATGTTGTATAAGTTTGAGGAAATTCTCATCCACCTCCTCACGCTATTCCTTAGCTGTCTATGAGTTGAAATCACCTCAGAACCTGAGGGGTATATGATGCTGAAACACGTGTAAGGAACTAAGCCTACATGGGTCTACTACCAGTATCACCGGTGGTAACTGCAGACCAACTGACAATGATGTAGATTTCACATTACCTGAAGGTACCATCTCGGGAAAAAATCAATGTATCGATGCCTCATTACGCTTTGATCCATACACATGGTCACTCAGTGGAAAAGAATAACAAATATGATCACTATATTCTCTACTGGTGTCTCAACTAGATGAAAAACTCTAGACACAACCACTAGCCAGTCCTCACCTGCATGTGGTTCCATCTCACCTCCGAACCTCAGAGGCCTCTACCGCCAGAACTCATGCAACACACTCAGTCGTCGTGCACCCTCTTCTGGTGGGGCGAGTGTAAGCGCCTATCCAATGGGTAATGGTGTTGCTGGTACACCACCGGAAGGTGCTAACACCGTAAGAGGGCCCTCCACTGAGGCCTCATCGCTCGTTGGGCTGTTGTCGCGTACCCTCTCAGGAAACCTGGGTGGCTGTCTTCGTGGCGGCATCCTGATAATGAATAGGTGCACCAAGGTCATTATGTTATACTTAGTGAACTGACTCTAAGAAACCAAGGAAAAACATTTTCAAAACACATGCAATTAGTGCTTCCATGTACTGAGTCGGAGATCAGAATTTAGGGTCCTGGTGTATGGATACGTCGGCCTCCGCACCAACACTAGACTCCTCGAACTGAAAACCACACTCATAACACTTAACAGTATAACTTCACAGAAAAAATAAGAGTCCTAGTTCTCCAGTAGAACTGACTCCTCTAATACCACTTTATCATGACCCGTCCCCCGGGGCTCGTGTCGTGACTACCGTAAGCCCGCCTTCGATAAGACAGGGGCTAGTGACTAGCACCGAAAGTCATACTCCCTAAAACTGGAAGATGTTCCCTTTAAGCCTGTACAAACACATGGTCCATGAACACAACAAAAGAAACTGTGAAGTAAACTGCTTTAGTAAAAGAGTGTTGAATGAAAAAGGTTCCGGAATACAAGCCCAACTAGAAAAGTACAAGTACAACTAAAATGTAAAATACAACTAAAAAAATGGAAAAACAGCTCCTAGGTCATCCTCAAAGGATCATACCTGAAGGGTGGGTACAACTCATGAATAGTAATACCTGCATCACATCACGACAAATGGTCTACCTATATGCATTGTCCGGTCCTATCTCCCTCAACCTTGATCAACACAGTACATCATCTGCACCAGACATAATAAGGTGCGGGTGAAGCCCGTGCAGGGGTGATTATAACAATACTCAGTATGGACCCCGAGATCCAGAAGGTCTCCTAGAATTTCACAATGGGATACCATAGGGTAACACCATGAAGGTAATGTACCATAAAGATAAAGTACCACATAACATAACCTCAATTACAAGAACAAAGTAATGATAGCTCACACCGTGATTTATTATTGGTGTAGTTAAAAATACCATCCCCCATCATAACGTCGAACACCTCGACTGCTAGAGAACTCCTCCTCTATCGAGTACAATGGGTCTGCCACATCACATAGAGGCTCTTCCCACTAACCTTGAACTACTGAAGTACTGCTCCCCATCACGTACTGTGGGTCTGTCGGGTCACACAGAGTAGTCCCCCTAACGCGGTCTGCTAAGGTACTCCTCTCAATCACGTACCGCAGCTGCTCCCCACCATGGCCTGCCAGGTCCCACAGAACCACCCATCCCCATCATGTTCTACTAAGGTAATCCTACCCTTCACATACCACAGCTGTCAAGTCACTCTGAGTGGAAAAATCAGCAGTCGTCAAGTCTCATCCAGTCGCAGAGATTCATACATAGTGCGTTTGGGAGAACCGGTCCCCAAGCCATCAGTTGTATCTCGACCAGAATGAATTCTCACAAGGAAGTAACCCTATGATTTGCCAAGTCATAATGGTTCCAACGCAGTAGATGGCGCATCATTCGGACACCCGGTCTATGCGTTCATGGCATCTTAGTGCTGAGGGCCCAGTTGGATTTGGCTGCGATCCAACCCAGCCAAACTCAAAGTTTCTCCAAAACTCTAATGGAGTAGGTAAAAAGGACATTCTATCTCTATGGGTCCCAACACCATGGACTATTCTTCAAACGGATGTCCGGTTCTCAACATAAGTTACTTTGACTATTTTTGGGCCCGGGTCTGGTCTGACTGGGTCGGACCTACATGACACGACCCGGTCTAGGCTCGTCCGAGGAGGACTCGGCCTACTTGCCCATTGACCGGTCTGACTCGTAAGAGGGGTGTCCTGAAATGGATTCCATGCCAGAAAAGGGTTCCCTGAAAAGGGGAATCCCATCCTGTGCAGGGCAGCGACCTGCTAGGGACGCACCCTTCAAGATCGGTGGCTCGGTCTGAGGGCGGAGGCCCGTTGGGGTAAAAACCCAGTTAGAGGTCAGTGGCCCGGCGTGAGGGAAGCGTCTCAGCTCTGAGGGCAGCGGCCTGTCTGATGGGCGGCACCCTGATCTGGGGGAGGCAGCCTGGTCTGAGGCCAGTGGCATACTCCTAGGGCTGCAGCCCGGTCCGAGGGTGGAGGCCCAATGCGAGGGCGCTGGCCCAGTTAAGTCAAATGTGGGGGGTGTACCCCCCAGTCTCCCAGACTAATGAACGGCTCGGAGGCCATTCGGTTGGCGAAGCAGCGGTGCCGCGTGGGTGACGCTTGGTCACTGTGGAACCTGTCAGAGGTGGGTTCGGACTCTGCTACGGCTTCGGTCACAGATTTCATTCGTTGGATGTGTGGTGGTCGTGCCTCCTCCCTTCTCGCAGTCTTCCATCGAGCTGGCCGCCTTCTCCGTTTGTCGCAGCTGATATGCCGCAACCCTCCTCTTGCGGTGTGCGTCGACATGATCGTGGTCTTCTAAGGAGGCGCAATGATAGCAAGATAGTGGACGGTTCGAGCTAGGTTTGTTAGGCCATTGCCCTCCGTGTTAGCTGGTAATATGTAGGATATAAAGTATTTGAATAATCATTTAAAATAAACAACATGATAAACCTGCACAAAGATTCCCCACAAAAATCATCCCGCAAAGATGAAAGAATCACGGGACAACCCATTAGCCGATTGACCCGCATTCTTCATATAATTTCAAGAACAGGGAAGAGGGAATCATGAATGCACAAATGAAAAAAAACCACTACCGCAAAAACTCTTTGGAGACCATCTGCGCTTGAAGGTGGTTCGTGTTCTTCACTCCAGCGACCGGTTCCCAACGACGCCACTCATACATCGCTCTTTGGTTCATGGTTAAGTGTTGTCTATCACCTCCCACTAGGTTAGCTTCATCTTCTAAGGGGATTGCATCATGGTGTTCCTTCAGCACTTTGATTATTGTTAAATCACTCTGATACCCCTTCCCTAAAACCATCTATATAGGAGAGGGGGGTATGTAACGGTGTAAAGAAATAAAGGGGCTCAATAATTAGGAAGATTCCTAATTTCCCGAACATCTTCATTACTTAAGGTTGGAGATCAATCCATTTAATAGCTTGACACACCACTAGACCCACCCTTTAATTGGTTAGTTGGAGGATGTGAAATAAAATAACAAAATTATTTTATTTAATTTCTTTAAAAAATATTCAAAACAAAACCTTTTCTACAAACCTACTGTAGACAATGTAAAGCCTCCCTTAAGTGAATCTCAATGTTGTGGATTCAATGGTTCCCTCTAATTTTTAATCTGAGGAACAGTTAAGAAGTTAGAAAATCCGCTCGTGCATTTACTAAACATACCCAAAAGAAGTTCAAGAAATTATTAACATTCACCCTCGACCTGCACCGGCCGAGGTTAGGCCCTGGCTAAATGAAACATGCCCGAAAAAACCCAACTATACTTTCTGATTTCCAATATGAGTTACCATTTAAAAGTAATGTATTTTAAAATAAAATAATTGTCACGTAATTATTTTATGTATGGCCAAAAACTATTTTTCGATGGAGGCATATGTTGGCCAATGTTAGTATCTGCCTAAAGAAATCATACCCTCAAGAGTTCATCGGTGGTCTTAGATTTTCAATCTGAGATACCATTCATGAGTTATAATCATTTAATAAATAAAATAATTTATTTTATTATTTTATTTACAGTTATTCCATTTTTGGGTTTTCTCACAGGAGGCCCACGTCGATTAAAATTAATTCACCCCTATGGTAAACCCGCCATCTTGAACGCAATGGTACCCTCTAATTTGTGATCCAGGAAACCGTTTAAAATTAATTCCATTTTTTTATGAAAACTTCTCACACACACTAATTAAAGATCAAAAAAAAATTCGGATCATTATAGGAACTCTAGTCCTCGGAATCATGCGCCCTTATATTTCACAGTCTCGAAATAATTCCTTATAATTAAAAAATATATACAAAAATTCAAGAAAAATACAATCAAAATCTGTGATGTTCTTATCATGCCACTAGTTACACATGAAGAGTCATGGAATACATGTCATCTAGGTAGTAGAGCTGAAATGGTATAGAAACTGCCTACAGAGCTCTTTCCAGTCGGCAACTGACTCAATGGGTAGCTGGTTGTACCAGACGAACGTGGGACCTTCCAATGATTTTACAAAACATTGGAGTTTGGATGTAACACCCCAACCCTAGTTACCCAGATTTAGTGCATTATTACATAAAATTGGTATGATAAAAAAGTATCAAATCCCAAAATACTGATCAGTTTAGTGGGCATAGAAGTACTAGATACATACATAAGTTTTACATTACATAATGAAATGGAAAAACCAAAACATTGTGTCTATTTCGAATAAACTCATATCCCATAGCCTATCCCTTCAGGTCAATCCTAATATAATTCTTCAGATCCTGGAAAATGTAAAACATAAGAATGTTGTGAGCTTAGATTTTCATTAAAGATAAAAATATTGATGGAAAATTCAAAAAGAAGAATAAACATTGAAGGAACTGTATAAGACTAAAACACAAGCCTTTTAAAAATAAACATTATCATAATATGGAAAAGATAAATCAAATAATTCAATTTACTTATTCATATGGATATTCTACTAGTCGAATAATCACATGAAATATTAATATATAATTAAATAATGATGGAATGAATAATGTCAGACATCAAAACCACATAGTCAAGGCCTCGTGCTAAGACTACAAATAATATTTTTTCAAGGCCTAGTTCCAAGACACTAGTTTGTCTAATGGGACCTACTGATGTATCTAGGATCTATAACGGGCTCCACCCGTCACTTACTAGGTACAAGGCAATCCTCATATGAATAGGTTGAAACATAACATAAAAATTATATTAAAACTAGAATATGAAATGTTAATACATTATCCATAAACCATGAATGGTATAAAAATAACACATCTACAGTCAAGAATATCAAAAAACCATCAATAAAATATGGGAGATTGTATCATAATAAATCAACTTCATACAAGTGTAAAATCCATCAAAGGATGTTGACATAGATGAAATCAATTATAATATCTGATTCCCCAAACAATGTAAAGTTTCTCTTATTGTTACAGACTGAAAATATGGTTACCTTCATCTTATTAAAACCTTAATGAAAACGAAAAGTACTACAATACAATACTTATATATACAACATTCTTATTATAACCATAATATAATTATTGAATCCAAAATCACAAAAACATTATTTATTCCACTTCATCTTTAGTAACAACATAAGCTTGTTATTTCTCCCATTCCCTTTTCTGAGGTAAGTTTCCATGGATCTTATGACATGCAATTCATAATTCCCCATTTCTCTACAATTTTCGCATTCAACATTGACAACCTCTTTCTTTACTTTGAAATCACAAGCTTGGTGGCCTTTTTATCCACACTTGTAACAAACTCCCATTCAATTTAGGCATGTACTGGGGTGTTTCTTCACACAATTTTCACATAAGGGAAAATCATTCTTTCCATTTTCCCTTTATCTACCTCTTTCTCCACCATTATTTTCTTTTCTTTTTTTACATTAATTTCATATGACTTAGAGATTTCCATTTATGTCTTGATAACACATGAGGCTATATATTCGTATGATGAGAAGGATTGTGAGACTAATTCTCGACGGATAAATTGATTTAACCCATCAGAGAGTTGATCAATATTACTCCTTGGGTTACGTATATAATATGCAGCATGCTTTTCAAACCTTGTAATGTTAGTCTCATACTTTACGACATTCTCATCTTCCTTTTTCCTCAGACTCAAAAATATCCTTTCGATATCTTCTTGATGTTCATGAGGAAATTATTTTCCAATGAAAAGATATTCAAACTCCCTCCATTTCATATTTGAATCTTCTTCATCCACCTAAGTGTTTTCAACTAATGAACACCATTGATCTTCATCTCCTATGAGGTGATAAATGACCATGATAACCTTTTCCCTTTCATTACTCCCCAAGGAATGAAATATTTTTTCTAATTAAATTATCCATTGCTCATCTATAAATGGATTTGTAGTCCCATTTAATGTTGGTGGTTGTTCCCTCATGAAGTGGTCTAACATTGATCCTCCGTGTTGTCGATCAGGGTGCTCCATATGGGTAAGGTTATTATTCATAACCTGAGTGAGTTATCATAGTATGGTTATAAGATGTTCAACACCAGCTGAATCACCAACTCCACTATAATTATCTTGAGTTGGAGGGAAATCCCTACATGGATTACGTGGATTGATATAGTTTCCATTCCTTCCACTAGGCACCATTTCTAAATAATGGAATATAATATATTAGTTTATTAATCATAATACATAATTCCAAACTAGTAAAATACCAAACATAAATTGAACAGTTTATGCATATAATCCATAATCATAAAAAAATATTTTTATTGAGTAAGTATTTACTTATAAATACTTAATAATGTCTTGTAATAAAAATGTGAATTATCTAAAGCATATCTCCGGGAGTTTCATAACCAAATGTACAACAATACTCGATGTTGTGTACTGGTATACCCTGGGTCTAGCCCAAAACTCTTTATCAGAGTTTTCACTTCAAGGTACATATGTGCCAGAGCCACCTCCACCTGCTCATATCCAGATTGGGATTTATTACTTGGGAAAACTCAAAACATTTCTACATTACCAAAATTCTAGGAAGATCTTCTATACTAATCCTCAAATTCAATCTTATGGTAATGTTCCCTAATAAGAGTTTTTCTAAATCTAGCTTCCAAGGTTAGTAGTAAACGTCCTCTCATACCAACTGTAATTCCCTGGCTCTAGTTACCCAAAGTCAGTGCATTATTACATAACAATTTCATGATAACAAGGGATCAAATCCAGAAATATCGATCAGTTTATTATCCTTGGAGTTACAAGATACACATATTAGTTTTAAATTACATCATGAAATGAAAAAAGAACAACATTGTGTCTATTTTAAACACACTCATATCCCATAGCCTATCCCCACAGGTCAATCATAATATACTTCTTCACAACCTAGGAAAAATAAAACATAAGAAAGGGGTGAGCTCAAATTCTCAGTAAGGACAACAATATAACAAAAAAATTCGTAAATAAGAAAAAAAATTAAAGTAAATGTAAAATACTAAAACACAAGTCTTTTAAAATTAAACTTCAGCATAATAGAGAAAAGAAAAATCAAATAATTCCATTTACATATTCACATGGATATTATACTAGTAGAATAATCACATGTAATATCAATGGCTAATTACATAATGATGGAACGCATAATGCCAGACATTATAACCCCATAGTCAAGGTCTCATGCGAAGACTAAAAATAAAATTTTGTTAGAGCCTTGTCCAAAGATAGTTGTTTGTCTCATGAGACCTACCGATGCATCAAGGAGCTATAGTGGGATCCACCCTTCACTTACTAAGTCCAATTCATTCCAAGTATGAAAAGGTTGAAACCTGACAGAAACATTTTTATTAAAACTAGAAAATGAAATGTTAATACTTTAACCATAAACCATGAATGGTATAAAAATACCACATCTAGAATCAAACATATCAAAAAAACCTTCAATACAATATGGAAGATTTTATCCTAATAAATCAACTTCAAACATGTGTAAAATTCATCATATGATGTTGACATAGATGAAATAAAAACTATCTGGAAGAAATATATCATTATATTTTGAAATAATCTAAAAGTCACATAATTATAAAATAAATTATTTATTTTGAAAATATTATTATAATATTTTAAGGTAAGCTTCGAAGGTTTTATAAAGTCATAAAATAGCCTCACCCTCCATATAAGTTAAAAAAAAATTTACCTTAATTCTTTGAAAAGGTCATAAAGTACCTTGTTTGGAAAATGACAGAAATATTATTTCCAAAATATTTTATAAAAATTAAAAAAAGGGTATAAATGAATTTAACCTATATTATATGAAATAGTAAATATGTTTTGAATTAAATTTTTATGAAACATGAATGTGGATGATAACGAAGTCCCAGTAGATACTTAAGTATAAGCAAAGTCGGATAAATAAAGAGTGTAACAGCCCGAGATTTTATGAAAACTATTCTTTTTAATTTTATTAATGTCTTGTGTTGTACGCTACACAAAAAGGAGATTGCACAACATGCATCCTTGACTTTCCTTGCATTACACGCAATCTCAACCTTCCTCGATAGCGTGTGTAGTACACAATACTGAGTTTCACGAAACAACGATATGCTATTAAAATATTATTAAAACTAGCCGTTATGAATAGTAATAACCACTTTTTAAAATTTTAGAAATTTTAGCTATCAAAATGGACTTCATTTTTGGATTCGGAGTATCGAATTTAGCCTAAGGTGAAATTTTGGTACTTTTCGGATAACTTTCATATTCTAATGAATAGTGAAAATTACTAAATTATAATTTAAAACAAAATTTTTAATCGAAATAATTAATAGTGATAAATTATTAAATTGAGTGGTTTTAAAGTATATTTATAATATATTTTTACAATTTAATACAATGTTGGTCATTGGTTGTAATTTCACATTTAAGCCAGACATAATCAAGTGTCAATCTTTTGATAGATATTGTTTCTTAAAAACACGCTATTTGTTTTAACAGCGGGATTTAATTATAAAATTAATTAATGCAACTTCTATGTTATGAATTTGGTAAAATAGACTTCATTTTTTAATTTGGAATATGAAATATAGCTTAGGATGAAATTTTGGCATTTTTCTGAAAACCTTCAATTTTTGATGAATAGTGAAACTACTAAGTGGTAGTTAAAAAAACTGAATTTTTCATAAAACTTAATTTTACCGCTTCTATGAATGGAATTTCAAAAATCCAAGAGACACGGTTGATGTCAGTAAGTAAAATTTGGTTCAATGAGATGAAAATAATTTTTGGTGAATAGTAACTTTTTACTTTTATTTACCACGGTTAAAAGTAAATAGGGTAATTAAGGGTAAAAATTATATTAACATTACCCTAACACATGTCCTAATCCTATTTGACAAGTTTATCTCGACCAAAAACAACCTTAAGTGTAAAATATTATTATTTAGGCCCACTTGGATTAGATTAGGACATTTATTATTATTTAATTCAAAGAAGAGTTAAAAGAGTTAAAATCAAAGTTTATTTACTAAAACATTTTTAATATAGGGTTATACATAAGATAAATTAGATTTTAAATATTAATCAGAAATCTAAAAAGATTTCCTACATAATGGTATTTTATTTGTAATTTTTAGACATCAAATAATTTAATTTATTTATGACACAAAGATGATGCAGTAATTATCTTATTAATGAAATATTGACGTAATTGATATTATAAATACCAAAATAAATGTAATTTAAGACTTTTTATTAATTCCACTAATTTTATATGTTACTATGATATATTAGTGTTGATTTAATCAACTTGGTTCGAACATATAATTCTGTTATGACTTTCACAAAAATCATATATCAAATAGTGTCAAAATTGACACAAAATAGTTATTAAATCAAATATTATATTATTAATTGTTATTTTATTCATAAAAATCTAAGGTTAGGCCAAATGACTTAGATAAGGATATATATATTAATAATAAACAATTTGGGGTTAGTTTGGCATTTTATAGTAAGTGTATTAACCATATAGTGTAAGAAAACAAAAAGACACGGTAAAAGTTAAATTATTTAACTTAGAGTTAAATCTAATTGATAAGGTTAAAATAATAACCTAAACTTGTATAAATCCTATTGGTTGATAGGATTTCGACCCATCCCCACTTTAGCTTCGAAATAAGACCCTTTGGAACCATTATAAACCGATTTTGACTTTAATATAAAATAATATTTTGAGATATTCCTAAGGTGCCCCTCTCCTCCCTTATAAAAGGGCACCTCCTCCCCCTCCTCCTCACACCAATTTGAGCACTCAAGCTCGGCCAACCCCTGCCAAAATCCCTTCTCCACTTCCCTAGAATAATCCTAGAGGTCCTGGTATTCTTCAAAGACCAATCTTAGTTCCCTAAGTGGAGGATTCAAAGAGGCGTTCCAAAGAAGAGGTAATATCCATTACCGATCTTTTCAATTTCTTTCTTCATCAACTTCTTCTTCTTTAGTTTTTTCATGACAAAGTAATAACATAAGTATTACTTACATACTGATATGTTATTATAAACATGAAACAACCCTAATTCACCTTCTATCCATCCTACGGAAAAATGAAATCACCACGCGTGCGTACGTACGGAATACCGTCTCCACGCCGTGGTGTAATCTATTTTCCGCCACCACCTTAATAGGATGGGTATAATGGTGTAATGAGTAACTATATATGATTATTATAAAGTGATATTGATACTGAAATAATATGCATACACTTTAACACAATTCCACGACCATGGGAACGATATCATCGCTCGTGCGTGCGTACGGACTACCGTCTCCACGACGCGATGAGATTCATTCTCAATGATTAACCATTCATGAATGATTATAAAGTATATATAATAAGTAATAATGAAATATATGACATAATAATGATACTGGATTTATTTATATTTATATGTATTTCATCTACTTAATTCCATTCAATTCAATAAGGAAACGAAAACAGCGTTCATGCGTACGTACGGACTACCGTCTCCATGAACGGTGTATTTCTTTCCATTTATCGATCAATTATATATATGTATATTCTGAATATATATTATATATAAATCATTTTTTACATTCTGGATATAAGTAATCATGATCCAATTAATAATTACAAGTTAAAAACACGAACGGCAAATGAGACAATTTTACCCAAAACGCTTCTTTAACATGAATTTACAAAAGAACGGGTAATATAAAGTCATAAGTAGACCATATATGATATAATAACAATGAATATGATTCTGGAATAAGTCAATAACATGATTTAAATCATTATACAGGATGTTCGGACACTTACAAAGCAAGTCGGACCTAAGGTAAGGGAAATATCACAATCTAATTTTTATTCGAGATTGTTTATACTTTGAAATTTACTGGGGTGTATTTTATCATCCACATCCATGTTTCCTCAACATGTAATATTATTTTAATCCACCTAAAATAGTTTAAAACCTATTTTACCCTTTGGTGAGTTTTTAGTCAAAGATATTAAAGGAATCTTTTATCGTTTTTCATACGAGGTACTTTTTGACTTTTCCGACAAAAGTATGAAGAATGTTTTTTTTTACCTTATACAACATGAATGGATTTTTAAAACATTATTTCCAAGAAGCTTCCTTTACACGTTTTCTAGTTTATTTTTAATCGACTTCTTTTAGTTTATAATTGTATGACATGTTAAGAAAAGAAAAGTGTTTTTAAAGAAGAAAGGATATTTTCCTCAAGAATGGAGTTCAAGTGTTTTATCAAAATTATTTTCCATCTAAGATAATAAAGGGTTCTGTTTTTATCCCTATTGTTACATGGATTTGGTTATGTTGTGATGGAAATATGTTTATGAATTCCTTTATCTTATATGAATTGTTTTTTGATGTCATGTTGTTTAAGAATCCCGTTTTTATTACATGGGTTATGCTATGATGTATGGTTTATGATTTTGTGGCACACATAAGAATGGTATCATTAAGAGATGGGTGGGACCTATATCTCCCTCAAATGCATTGGGTAAAGATTTTATATCTCATGAGATAGACATGGCTGGAACGATAGGTTATACCGGTTCAGTGAAACAGGACTGAAACGAGGGTTACTCGATTCAGAAAGGGACTTTGTCCACTAAGATAGTCTTGGAAATGAGTCTTGACTAACAAGAAATGATTTTCTATGATTATGTGTGTATGAAACAAGGTTTAATGTTTTAATTTATGATTATTGTGATTACATTTCACTGCCATGATTTATCCCATGTTATGAAATTATGATCTCTTTTGCAGGTTAAGATTTCCAAAAGTTATGTGTTTGTGTATACGATGTGATTGATATTTATTTTGTTTACCCTTACTGGGCATTTGAGCTCACCCTTTTATGTTTTCTTTTCCCCAGGATATAAAGAATGGTTTTAGGTATAAAAAGGAAGATCTTTATGGGAGATGTTGAAGATCTTTCACCACAATTAGAAGTTTACGTTCTGAGTTTCCAAAGACACTAAACTATTACGGTCCTTGTGTGTGTGTTTTTGTTATGTACTAAGTATTCTGCAAATGTAATGTAATGGTCATGTACGTCAAGATACGGGTCTCTACAGTTGGTATCAGAGGAAAGGTTTAGTCAACCTTTGGAAACTAGGATGCGAAAACATTAGTGAGATCCCTAGAGATATTTCTAAGGTATGTATAGGGATGTCCCTAAGGTTAAGTATACGTATAGGTTATAGTACTAGGATTAAGCTAACAATCATAGAATTAAACCTAAGATGTTAGATATTTAAGGTACTCCCCCTTTATTATGTTGTTTTCCCTAGGATGATTTTTGCCTCTCACACTATTCATTTTGGGTTTTAGAAAATGGTTGGAAACAAGATGATTCACAATAATGGAGGATATGATGGACAATGGAATGATATTCTTCATAATGAAATGGGATTTGGAAGTCCAAGCATCATTATTATGCCGAATCAGCAATCTCATAATATGATCAATAAAGTAAAATTTGTTAAGTTTCCTGACTCGGCTAATAAGAGAAAGATGGAGTTTCATGATGATCATAGAGGAAAGAAAGTTCAATTTCCCCTATGTAAATCATGTGGGAAGAGGCATCAAGGAGAATGTTTCAAAGGAACTGGAAGATGCTTTGGGTGTGGAAAAGAAGGACACAAAGCAAGTAAATGCAAAGGAAAAGGTTTAGTTAACACCATGGATGAGGATAATGGTATTGCTACGACATCAACAATGGTTAAATGCTTTAAATGTGGAATGTACGGGCATTAAGCAAACCAATGCCCTAAGGGAAAGTCTCATGAAGAGAATCAGTATGGTCGTATTGGAAGTATTTATGTTGATGATGATGAAGAAACTACAAATGATATGTGAGAGGAAATAAATGTTGAAGCTCGGTCAATGGTCTAAGAATGTAGTGGAATGATTACATGTTTATCATGTGTAATGTTGTATAAGTAATCTCATGGAATAAGGAGACATCTAAGGATTGTTACACTGTTGTCTTTCCTTAAGTTTTGAAAGTGTATGATGAATGGTACCAGTAACCATGAAAGGTTATTCAGATACTTTTGGAAATTAGATGATAAGTGCATAATGAAAGGATAAGAAGATAATGAGATGTTTGATTGTATTCATGAGCTCATGATTGATATAAGGACTAAGTGATATCATGGTTTGAGTATAAATTTTTTTGAGGATTTTGGTATGTGTAAAGTGTTAACTTTTAACTGCATTCATGTTTTCACTAAGGTTCAATGGGTATTCAAGATAATACATGATTAAGGACTTTGAATGTTTGGAATGTGACCAACAAAACATATCTTATGATATATGGGGATCAACGATGGTATTAAATCTCTGGTAATCGTTTTCACTTTGTTATGAGAGTGGACTGTAGTATTATGGATAAACCTAAAGATTGGAATGAATTATGTTGGACATAAGTTAGTATTGTTTGTTTTTTGATATTATTTATGTGATGTTATAGTAATGTAGTTTTAGAAAAAGGACAACCTGCAGGACATGCGACAGCCCATCGCGTCGGACAAGGCTATGGGAATCGAACCCACAACCGAAGTGCGACTGGCCTTTATCGCCTACCACTGGCCTACGGGAAGTCCCTCTTTAGTAGAAACTAGTTTTATTTTATTAAGCACTACGATATATGAAGTATAAGTCCATTTTAGGAACCATATATGATTAATCTCACTATAGATCGACTTATGTATATAATTTTTGCTAACCTTTTGTTTGAGACAGATGGAATGACCCGTCATTCTATCACATGATCTGCTAACACTTCACGAATAACAAATTCAACTTCATTTGTTTAATAGATGAAGTGGAAATTGTTCAAGGCACGAACAACAATGAGATTGTACCAAAATAATGTATTTAGTCTAATTCAAATTTTCAACTTTAGGGAAATGATCTTGAAAACCAAAAATGTTGTCCTAGTGATCTTATACCTGATGAATCAGATGGTACCTTAGATCGTCACAAATTTAATGGCTTTGTGATTGCTGGCTTTTCCATAGCCATGTTCTCTACCACTCTCCATCAGAACATGATGGTTAGATTTCTCTTCCATATCCATATTTTCACCTATGTGGAAACCCAGTGATTAGTTTATTTGGGTAATCGTTACATTTCATACTTTAGTTTTTAAATACAATTTTTGGGATTCCTTTTTACGATGTGGGTTTCTATTAAAGAAACATTCGAATAGTAAACTATTTATAACCCCGATGAATTTCGAGGGCGAAATTCATTTTAAGGGGGGTAGAATGTAACAGCCCGAGATTTTATGAAAACTATTCTTTTTAATTTTATTAATGTCTTGTGTTGTACGCTACACAAAAAGGAGCTTGCAAAACATGCATCCTTGACTTGCCTTGCATTACACGCAATCACAACCTTCCTCGATAGCGTGTGTAGTACACAATACTGAGTTTCACGAAACAACGATATGCTATTAAAATATTATTAAAACTAGCCGTTATGAATAGTAATAACCACTTTTTAAAATTCTAGAAATTTTAGCTCTCAAAATGGACTTCATTTTTGGATTCGGAGTATCGAATTTAGCCTAAGGTGAAATTTTGGTACTTTTCGGATAACTTTCATATTCTGATGAATAGTGAAAATTACTAAATTATAATTTAAAACAAAATTTTTAATCGAAATAATTAATAGTGATAAATTATTAAATTGAGTGGTTTTAAAGTATATTTAGAATATATTTTTACAATTTAATACAATGTTGGTCATTGGTTGTAATTTCACATTTAAGCCAGACATAATCAAGTGTCAATCTTTTGATAGATATTGTTTCTTAAAAACACGCTATTTGTTTTAACAGCGGGATTTAATTATAAAATTAATTAATGCAACTTCTATTTTATGAATATGGTAAAATAGACTTCATTTTTGAATTCGGAATATGAAATATAGCTTAGGATGAAATTTTGACATTTTTCTGAAAACCTTCAATTTTTGATGAATAGTGAAACTACTAAGTGGTAGTTAAAAAAACTGAATTTTTCATAAAACATAATTTTACCGCTTCTGTGAATGGAATTTCAAAAACCCGAGAGACACGGTTGATGTCAGTAAGTAAAATGTGGTTCAATGAGATGAAAATAATTTTTGGTGAATAGTAACTTTTTACTTTTATTTACCACGGTTAAAAGTAAATAGGGTAATTAAGGGTAAAAATGATATTAACATTACCCTAACACATGTCCTAATCCTATTGGACAAGTTTATCTCGACCAAAAACAACCTTAAGTGTAAAATATTATTATTTAGGCCCACTTGGATTAGATTAGGACATTTATTATTATTTAATTCAAAGAAGAGTTAAAAGAGTTAAAATCAAAGTTTATTTACTAAAACATTTTTAATATAGGGTTATACATAAGATAAATTCGATTGTAAATATTCATTAGAAAGATAAAACGATTTCTTACATAATGGTATTTTATTTTTAATTTTTAGACATCAAATAATTTAATTTATTTATGACACAAAGATGTTGCAGTAATTATCTTATTAATGAAATATTGACATAATTGATATTATAAATACCAAAATAAATGTAATTTAAGACTTTTTATTAATTCCACTAATTTTATAGGTTACTATGATATATTAGTGTTGATTTAATCAATTTGGTTCGAACATATAATTCTGTTGTGACTTTCACAAAAATCATATATCAAATAGTGTCAAAATTGACACAAAATAGTTATTAAATCAAATATTATATTATTAATTGTTATTTTATTCCTAAAAATCTAAGGTTCGGCCAAATGACTTAGATAAGGATATATATATTAATAATAAACAATTTGGGGTTTTTTGGCATGTTATAGTAAGTGTATTTACCATATATTGTAAGAAAACAAAAAGACACGGTAAAAGTTAAATTATTTAACTTAGAGTTAAATCTAATTGATAAGGTTAAAATAATAACCTAAACTTGTCTAAATACTATTGGTTGATAGGATTTCGACCCATACCCACTTTAGCTTCGAAATAAGACCCTTTGGAACCATTATAAACCGATTTTGACTTTAATATAAAATAATATTTTGAGATATTCCTAAGGTGCCCCTCTCCTCCCTTATAAAAGGGCACCTCCTCCCCCTCCTCCTCACACCAATTTGAGCACTCAATCTCGGCCAACCCCTGCCAAAATCCCTTCTCCACTTCCCTAGAATAATCCTAGAGGTCCTGGTCTTCTTCAAAGACCAATCTTAGTTCCCTAAGTGGAGGATTCAAAGAGGCGTTCCAAAGAAGAGGTAATATCCATTACCGATCTTTTCAATTTCTTTCTTCATCAAATTCTTCTTCTTTAGTTGTTTAATGACAAAGTAATAACATCAGTATTACTTACATACTGATATGTTATTATAAACATGAAACAACCCTAATTCACCTTCTATCCATCCTACGGAAAAATGAAATCACAGCGCGTGCGTACGTACGGAATACCGTCTCCACGCCGTGGTGTAATCTATTTTCCGCCACCACCTTAATAGGATGGGTATAATGGTGTAATGAGTAACTATATATGATTATTATAAAGTGATATTGATACTGAAATAATATTCATACACTTTAACACAATTCCACGACCATGGGAACGATATCATCGCTCGTGCGTACGTACGGACTACCGTCTCCACGACGCGATGAGATTCATTCTCAATGATTAACCATTCATGAATGATTATAAAGTATATATAATAAGTACTAATGAAATATATGACATAATAATGATACTGGATTTATTTATATTTATATGTATGTCATCTACTTAATTCCATTCAATTCAATAAGGAAACGAAAACAGCGTTCATGCGTACGTACGGACTACCGTCTCCATGAACGATGTATTTCTTTCCATTTATCGATCCATTATATATATGTATATTTTGAATATATATTATATATAAATCATGTTTTACATTCTTGATATAAGTAATCATGATCCAATTAATAATTACAAGTTAAAAACACGAACGAAAAATGAGACGATTTTACCCAAAACGCTTCTTTAACATGAATTTACAAAAGAACGGCTAATATAAAGTCATAAGTAGACCATATATGATATAATAACAATGAATATGATTCTGGAATAAGTAAATAACATGATTTAAATCATTATACAGGATGTTCGGACACTTACAAAGCAAGTCGGACCTAAGGTAAGGGAAATATCACAATCTCATTTTTATTCGAGATTGTTTATACTTTGAAATTTACTGGAGTGTATTTTATCATCCACATCCATGTTTCCACAACATGTAATATTATTTTCATCCACCTAAAATTGTTTAAAACCTATTTTACCCTTTGGTGAGTTTTTAGTAAAAGATATGAAAGGAATCTTTTATCGTTTTTCATACGAGGTACTTTTTGACTTTTCCGACAAAAGTATGAAGAATGTTTTTTTACCATATACAGCATGAATGGATTTTTAAAACATTATTTCCAAGAAGCTTCCTTTACAAGTTTTCTAGTTAATTTTTAATCTACTTCTTTTAGTTTATAATTGTATGACATGTTAAGAAAAGAAAAGTGTTTTTAAATAAGAAAGGATATTTTCCTCAAGAATGGAGTTCAAGTGTTTTATCAAAATTATTTTCCATCTAAGATAATAAAGGGTTCTGTTTTTATCCCTATTATTACATGGATTTGGTTATGTTGTGATGGAAATATGTTTATGAATTCCTTTATCTTATATGAATTGTTTTTTGATGTCATGTTGTTTAAGAATCCCGTTTTTATTACATGGGTTATGCTATGATGTATGGTTTATGATTTTGTGGCACACATAAGAATGGTATCATTAAGAGATGGGTGGGACCTATATCTCCCTCCAATGCATTGGGTAAAGATTTTATATCTCATGAGATAGACATGGCTGGAACGGTAGGTTATACCGGTTCAGTGAAACAGGACTGAAACGAGGGTTACTCGATTCCGAAAGGGACTTTGTCCACTAAGATAGTCTTGGCAATGAGTCTTGACTAACAAGAAATGATTTTCTATGATTATGTGTGTATGACATAAGGTTTAATGTTTTAATTTATGATTATTGTGATTACATTTCACTGCTATGATTTATCCCGTGTTATGAAATTATGATCTCTTTTGCAGGTTAAGATTTCCAAAAGTTATGGGTTTGTGTATACGATGTGATTGATATTTATTTTGTTTACCCTTACTGAGCATTTGAGCTCACCCTTTTATGTTTTCTTTTCCCCAGGATATAAAGAATGGTTTTAGGTATAAAAAGGAATATCTTTATGGGAGATGTTGAAGATCTTCCACCACAATTAGAAGTTTACGTTCCGAGTTTCCAAAGACACTAAACTATTACGGTCCTTGTGTGTGTGTTTTTGTTATGTACTAAGTATTCCGCAAATGTAATGTAATGTTCATGTACGTCAAGATACGGGTCTCTACAAAGAGATTGTAAAATTAACCATTACTTTCTATTCTTACTTATTTGAGGGTATATTAAGATCCTGTATAATGATTAAATAATTTTTATTGAATTATACTAGAACCACATATATTAATATGATATCATATATGATCTTCTAGTATTTCTTTGTTAATAATATTTAATCTTTCAGTAATATCATTTTTTTGGGTGTTTAATGACTCATTTTCTGTTATATGTTTTTTTATGTAAGTAATGTTTTTTATTGATAGGATGTATTTGATTAATATCCAAAATGATATTAAGTTATTAAATATTATTTTAAATCTTAGAATGAAAATTATTCTTTAACGGTCACGATGGAAATGAATCACATCGCATTCGTGGAGACGGTAATCTGTACGTACGTACGAGTGACAATACCATTTTTTTGATGGTAAAATCATATGTAATTGGGTGGTATATCATATATACAGAATCATTAACATGTTATATTTTTTATTTACATCAATTATACTCATTATTATACCCATTCAAATAATTAAGTGTTGAATAACAAACTAAACCACGACTTGGAGACGTTTAGTCGTACGTACGCACGTATGGTGAATTTTTCATTCATAGTTTTGATAGAATAATGAATATGGATGTACCATAATTATAATAACATCACTGTATTTATAAGGTTCTGGAGTTACTAATTTGGTATGGAAACAACAAAGAAAGATGAAGTGGATGAAGAAAAGAACTTTGAAAGATGTGATGAAATTATTACCTCTTCTTTGGGTTCTTCATTTTGATTTGATCAAAAGGGCTCCATAGGTTGAATTTATGATCAAATTAAGGTCCCTATGTTGAATTGAGGGTTTTTGGGAGGTTATTTGAGTAGGTTTTGACAGATCAAAATGTCTTTGGAGGTGTGAATTTAAGAGAAGGGGAAGTACCCTTTTATAAGAGAGGTGAGGGACACTTTAGAAAATATCATTAAATATTAATTTATTATAAAATAATTTTTGGTGTATAATGGATACAAATGGATTTATTTAATGTATAAGGTGTTTATGGTTCTAAATATTACAACGATCATGCTTTTGACACGTTTAGGTCAACATATTAACTGTATATTTTAGATTTAACTCTGGGTTAAATAGTTTAACATTCACCATGTCTGCTTGTATATTTATATTATATGGTTATTAAACATACTAAAAAATTACAAGAGAACCTAAAGTGGTTAATTACTGAAATATATATCATTATATAAGTCATTTGGCCAAATATTATTATTTTTTAAATATAATATTAATTTATAATATAGTATTTGTTATAAAAATGCATTTATGTCAATTTTGAAACTATTTAGTATTTGGTTTTTGTGAAAGTAAAAAAAACTATATTACTAGAAAAAAATAAATTAAATCAATCCTAACATTTCATATTAACCTATAAAATTAATGGAATTCATAAAAAGTCTCAATTTACAGTTATTTGGATATTTATAATATCTATTATTTTAATCTTTCATTAATAAGGTAATTACGGCATCACCATTGTGTCATAAATAAATTTAATTATTTAATGTAATAAATTTATAAATAAACTACCATGATGTATGAAATTTTATTTTATTTCTAATGTGTACTTATAGTCGAACTTATCTTACGTATAACCCTATTTTATAAATGGTTTAGTTATTAAAATTTGAATTTAACCCTTTTAACTCTTCTTTAAATAAAATAATAATAAATTTACTAATATATTCCAAGTGGATCAAAAAGGATAATATTATACTACTAAGGTTGATTTATGTCGAAATACTTTTATCCAATATAATTAGGAAATTTTTTAGGGTAATTATAATATAATATTTACCTTTAATTACCCTATTAACTTTTAACCTTGGTAAATAAAATTCAAAATTTACAATTCAAAAAAAATATTTTATCCTATTGAACCAAATTTTACATAATTATTTGAGCCATTTCTCTCGAAGTTTTTAAATTCAATTCACAGAAGTGGTAAAATTATGTTCTATGCAAATTTGCAAATGTGCCTAAAAGGTGGGTAAAAGACGTTAAAAAGTTCAATAAAATTTTATATATCTAATATTATTATAAAATGACTCTAATGAATTAAATTGGAATAATATAGGTGTTTTTATTTATTTTGACTTTAAAATAAATTTAAATAAAAATAATAACTATTTAAATAAAAGTCGGTTTTAAACAATAATGAAGTGTTTTCACTATTCATCAATAATTGAATGTTTTCAAAAACATACCAAAATTTCACCATAAGAGAATTTAGATATTCTGAATCAAAAAATTATGTCTATTTTACCAAATTAAAAACATATAAGTTTCATTAATTAATTGAAATTTAATTTCTGTTGTCAAAACCAGAATGTGTGTTTTTGAGAAGTAAAAACAATCAAAAGATTGATATGTGTTTATGTCCAAATTAAAAGTGAAATTACATCCAATGAAAAAAATTGGATTAAATTATAAAAATATAATATAATTATACTTAAAAACCATTCAAATTTATAATTTTACACAATAAATTTCTTTGATTATAAAAACGTTTTTTCAATTAAAATTTATTATCTTTCACTATTGATCAAAATATGAAAGTTATCAAAAAAACACCAAAAATTTATCCAAAATTAATTTTTATGTACCTCTTCTGAAGAAGTATTTAATTTCATAAAATTTAATATATAAATGTTTCAAATATGGGATTTAGAAAGGGTTCTCCATTAAAAGGCGGAAAAACTACATTTTTTGAAAAATGCGTCTTTTAACTGAAAAATTAAAATTTTCCTTATATTATGTCAAATAATCACAAAATATGAATGTTAATATTATATGGGATATATAAAAAATTAAAAATGTGGTTATTACTATTAATAACTACTTTTTAAATGACTAGTTTGATTTGTCATGGTGCGTTTGAACTTTGTATTGTGTACATTGCATGATATTGTATTATCCAAAGAGAAACATACCAATGAAGATTAGGGTGTTACATTGGCATCCTCTTGCTACATTAGACTTCCCAGTATTGGTCCACACCTTGAGGTAAATTGGGCCAGATGCTGCAGCGGGTCGCTGTTCCCATTAAAGTGAGGGAAGGTGTGATTTCTGAAACCTGGGGGTGCTGGAATATCATCCACCCATGCCAGATATGGCCTATGATCAGGAAGTATTTGAACCTTTCTTGTTTCAATGCCTTGAGGAGATAAATTATTGTCTCTATTAGGTCATCTGGACATGGATTCCTGTCTTGATGAGAATCCCTAACCACCGGTGCATTGGAAGGTTCTTCAACATGATAAGCAGGCCCAGCGGCTTGTGGAGCGGCTGGTGGGATGACATGAGGAGAGGTTGGGGGAACCTGAGTCAGGTCTCGGGGATTATCACACTACTTGGGTGGATTTGGGGACACATATAGATCCCTCTCTCTATTAGGATTCGTCTTATGTCCTATCTAAGTGGGCAGGATGGTCAATCCAAAGGAAATTCACCGGGGAACTGTTCTACCTACCCATACTACCCTAGGCGAGGATCACCGTAGTCCAGTCATTTCTCCACAACATATATAGAATGTATTTAATCGACCATATTCTTTTTCCCTATGAGCTATTGGCGCAACATGGATTTTTCGTGATTATCCTCCACCTTCTGCACTGATCCAGATGGGTCATATAGTTTGACGGATCCAAGGTTCTCTTTTACATTATTGGGATTTCAACCGAGGGTTAATGACTATATAGGTATAGGAAGACACAATGAATTTACTTTCTAGTGAGTGATGCTTCCCAACGGATCCAATAGTTGTGATACTCAATCGTGGGGTATGTCCTCTCCATGGAGCTCTAGCTTGTTCTCTTCCCTAGTAGGTCGGTCATGTAATACCAAATTTACCGGGAGGCATATCCTCAATATCACATGGAACGTCTGGCAAGCACCAGGCAGAACTGAAATGGAGGGAATCATACAATCCCCAACCACAAACATGATCATGGGGGGAAGCCTCCTTGATAATTCCGCAGAGCACTTTAATTATCTAAAAGCATCACTGCTGGACGGTCTGGTGGTGATCGGGCAACTCAGGGAACTCGGACACAGGTATTACGACCAAGTCGACCATACGAAACTATTGGTCAACATCATCAATGTTTTCCTGACTCTTTGGGTATTTCACATGATAATAACAAATGAGTAATTTTGTCTCACATAGTGTATGGTGAAGTCACGGGAATTTTTCCTAAGTGACTTTGGCGCACTGAAGTTTGCGGTTGCAATCAGCAAGAAAATTTCTTGGAAATGATCCACTACCAGGATGTCCCAAAATCATCTCTATTCGGACATGGTATATAGACCATTGATTTCCCAACTCATCAACTGGGGGATTTTTGGGGACTGATAGTGGCACTAAAGCAGACCGCTGAGACGGTATACTAGACGGTGGAGAATACAGTGGATAGGCTGACAAGCCGCTGCATCTTGGGTTGTCTTGTGATGAATGAAATGACTGAACCACCGCAACCCAGTATGACGGACAGGATACCAGGACTTCCGATGTAGGGGATGCGGTCACAGATGGAGTTCCATGATGTTGTTCCTCCTTTACCGGTCCAAAAAATAACTCTATATGATCTCTGGTCGAAGTAGATATTGACAATGTGGATGATAGAGAGGATTTCACGGCAAAGCACTGGGAAGGGTCCAAATATTCCTCCTCCCAGGCGTATATGCAGAGGTAGATGGGAATCCAGTGGACCTCACATTTCAAAATGATATGGCTGATACACCTTATTCCCACCCTGACCCTTGACACAAAGGATCGAGGAGAAGGTTCCATTGGTAAGTCATATTCTACCTCAAAATCTGAGTAGTATACGAGTTTAATTTCAGACTAAATCTTCACAATATTCTTCATGTGGCATCGGCGACCGACGTTCCTACCCCAGGATGGCTCTTTGAGACAAGGTATATTTTTTTCTAGAGGTGGACCGTCGGCCGAATTGATTCTAGGGTAGAGAGGACTTCTTCATGGATTAGATGGGGTGTGAGGAGCACCAGGACAGATGGAAAAGGGAACACATGGAGGACCTCCTTTTCCTCTGGCTAACGTGCGGAGGGCATCTTCTTGGGATGTTCTGGAGCAAGTAGGACCTCCACTGGAGTTGGTAGGAGCATGGGTAGGGCCTCCATGTTTATTTTCATTCGCAGTGTCAGTACGAGGAGGGTCCTCGTACTATTCGAGATGAACACACGTACGAGCTCCATGGTGGCTTCCTGTGAAGCTAGGAAAACCTCCTACTCTTTGATTGATGGGATGAGGAGGAACTTCTTTAGTTTATATAAAGACATAGGGAAGACCCCCACACTAATATCACATTGGCAACCTATGACAGGAGGAACAACTCCATACCTAAGGTCATTGGTGCAGAAGAGGATTCTTTAATGGGTGTCAATGCAGTGGAGAGGAACTTCACTTTGATTGATGGTGGCATAGGGAGGACATCCACACTGAGCTTGGGAGTAGGACAGACATGATCTCTCATTGGTTATGATACAGGGTGGACCTCCATACCTGGTGTCATTCCCGTGGGATGGGCCGCGATGGACACCACTTGTGTCAGCAACCATGAGAGTCGACCCAGCCTTCCCATGGGGTGGTTGGAACCTCGATCTGGGATGGGCGTATGATTTACCCCACTCATCATAAACAAGAGACTGATGGTATGTACCAGTATTGTCATGGGCCATGGTAGTCATTGATGTTGATTCCCCTCAGCGGACGTCCTCCTCAACCTGCGTCCAACACTGGGGTCGAGTTAACCAGACTGGGGATGGTGGTGCAGGTGCAAATCTAACCTGCTCCTTAGCCCGTGGGGCTGGGGGCGGTGCGGACGCGGCCTAGTGGGAACCCTCCTTGGTGTCCCTTTAACAGGATTCCCACTAGGCTGGCCCGAACATCCCTCACCTCATTAGCGTAGGGCAAGGAGTCATCGAAGTGTTCCAGGGAGAGGCTCTTGAAACGGTTATATGTTAGAGTGGCGAGTAGTGGAACCCTCACGACCCTTGGGGGTGATTGTGATGGTGAGGCGCATAAGACTCTATGTCTTATCAGGTCATATAGTGGGTTGGGATAATCCCCTCCTCCTCGTATCACCGAATGAGGTCATCAATTACCCTTCTATGAATGAATTCATATGGAGAGTGGGGGCCCTACATCAATGGATGTGGAAGCTATCGCAGAAGGGATTGGGCCGCACAAGATTGTTGGTTTGACGTTTCCCCTTCCCATACATCAGTGGGTGGATGGTGGTTGGTTTCCTATTATGATAGCAGAGGTCCTTCAAAGCAGGGATATTTAACCATTAGTGATGGAATCAGGAAAGCGACGTCAAATGCCCCTGTTACATTCCATATTTAATGGTTTGTAAGAAGGATCCATGGTGACAACATTGCATACTGGGATTTCTAACATTCAACTGCCCCACAATATGGTGAGTTTCATGCTAGACCCACTATTATCTTGGTGATACCTAGAGGCAGATTCATGGATTCAGTGACACACAAATCCAATGATGTCTTGAATGCTACTAATCTCCACAATGAGGAGAATAATTACACATAGAGCTCACCATTTATGTTTTTGACACTTTCACCGGGGCACACATCCGTCTGATAAAGACACATAACTGTTTCCCTACATTCATGCTTTCCAAAGGCAGGTGACATCTTTTTCTTATTCTGGGACATTTACTCCTTGATCGAAACAGGATGATGGGATTTCGGCTCTTCCATCCGTGGATTCCACCTCAGAACTTGTTTCCTAGTTCGGATCTCCATAATAGAATTAGGACATTGTTTGTGAAACTCTTCCCAGTTACATATCTCCATGGATGTTGTTCAATTAAATAGCTTTTTATAGGAAATTACAAGGGGTCCAGCCACGGAACAAACCTCCGGTTGGGGGAGTAGTCACTTTGGACATAACTGGTGTTTTTTGGACACTAGAACACTAATGTGTCTGGGTTTCTTCCCCTTATGATAGGGCTTCTCAAGGGTGAAGAATCTAAATGCATCCCAAGTTTAATGCAAGGGATTTTAGGCCATAGTCATGTCTTTGAGGTTTTCCTAAGATTACCATGTTTAAAACAGGGTATTCCACGAGTTTAACATCTAGCTGAGATGGATCAGACTGATCAGAACAATAATAAGTGTGTATTATATGGGTGCAAACCCTGTAGGGAACATATATGATGGGGCCAACACATGGTTAGTTAAATGATTTCTACTAGGAAAAGTGATAAGGTAGATGACATGATTTTACTGAGATGTGGTGGCCCGGGTAAGAATCGGGATAGACATGGACGGTTGAGAGTGTATAGAGAATGAGATGGAACCATCGTGAAGGTGACTGTAGTGTTGGGATTGAACATTAGAGAGGCTTCCTATGTTCCCCAGAGGTAGGGAATCAAAGTCCGCCTAGTTTGGTGAGGTGATAGGACACATGAAGAGGTTCCTCGTGAGAATAGACGCAAGGATGTGATCCATTGGAAGGAGAACCTATGGGTTAGAGATTTACCATCCTAAAATACATAGGCTCAAGGGAGAGAGGCCAGGATGATACATGGGTGATGGGCTTGAATCTTAGGGAGGATTCCTACATATTGCAATTGTAGGGAAACAAAGTCCACATAAATCTAGATGGGGGTATTGAATAGGGTTGTATATATAGGATAGTAACCCATAAAATACAGGGGATTACGTTTGGTTAGCAGCTCGGAGTTGGTCTGACGCTCGAGGGGAAGACTATATATATGGGTCCCAATAGGGGGGAACACCAAAGTTTACTAGAGTTTGGGTTTGAACTTCCTAAAGTATTCCTACATACCCTGTCTAGAATAAAGGGATCAAACCCACGTAGTTCATCTAACAACATCTTGTCGTCGTATGGGGCTGACAATAGCTTACCACTAGTTGGGTTTCCAAGGGCTTACCGCAGGATGGGGTACAATGGATTACCACTGGATGTGGTAAAATGGCTTACCACTGATTGAGGTATAGTGTCATATCACTGATTGAGGTACAAAATCTTACAACTGGTTGGGGTACAATGTCCTTCCACTGATTGAGGTACAATGTCTTACCATTTGTTGGGGTACAACAGCTTACCGCTGCTTGAGGTACAACGGCTTACCGTTGGTTGGGGTACAATGTCTTACTGCTGATTGAGGTACAATGTATTACCTCTGGTTAGGGTAAAAAGACATACCATTGGTTGGGTTACAGCAGCTTACCTCTGATTTAGGTACAAAAACTTACATCTGGATGAGGTAAAACAACATACCGCTGATTGGGGTTCCAAAGGCTTACCACTGATTGAGGTACAACGGTTTTCCGCTAGTTGGGGTACAATTGTTTACTACGGGATGGGGTTGACTGTCAAGAAGGCTTATTGCAAACCTTGTCTAGGAGACAAGGATCAAACCCACAAGGTTTGAAAGTATATAGGTTAGTGTCATGTGGGATGAAAAGGGGAATACAATTTAACATAATGTGGGATGAGGGTGAACCAACATGAAGTGGTCGGGAGAAATGGGTGTTGGGCTTGAACCAAAGGGAGGATTCTTACGTACCTTTCCTATGAAACAAGGATCAATGTCTATATAGTTTAGATGAAGGGATATAGTCTAACGTCATGCAGTACGAAGGTGAACCGATGTGAAGGGGTCGGGAAAAATAGGTGTTGGGCTTGAACCTCAAGGAGGTTTCATACGTATCTTTCCTAGGAGTCAAGGATCAATGTCCACATAGTTCGGGATGGGTGTTACACTGAGGTGGCCCCAATAGGATTTCATGGTCAGTGATTACTCTAAGACCAGGTGACTCATGCTCGGTGTGAGAAACAAGAGACAACAAAGACTTGACGATCACGTCGTGAAAGGTGCATCCATAGGAAGTGGAGTGGGTATTACACATGGTTAGCAGCCCAGATATATAAATATTGGGAATTACTCTAGTATGGAGGCCTGATGGTGATAAATCCTAGAGGGAGGGGGATGGGATAATGAAGGTCCATGTACCCATGTCTCCTCTGGTCTTTTTCACTGAAGAATAGAGGAGGAGCAAGAATGATGCCTCTTGAGAGAAAGGCTAGGGGCTTACAACATGATGGTTTCCCTTCCCCATAGACAGATGTTGCTCCAAAAAATAGGATCTCATTCAATCTAAAGAATATCTCACTGCCTTGGATATGAGTGGTCATGGAGAATTTCTGAGGTGGGTTTCCCCTTGTTTGATGCATGGGGTGAGGCTATAGTTTAATGCCTTGGGTTGCGAATGGGGGTGCTTGGAAGTTTAATGATCTGTATCTCGGACAAGGCGAGTTCACTCTTCACCCCTAGGACATACATAACTGATACGCACCCGCCCATAGGTAAGGTAAGGCATCAGTAATGCAGTGGTGATGGGGTGCTGTGGAGTGATCCATTGAGGGTCCCATGTTATCCTGACTATGTGAAGAAGAAATATAAATTATCATTCCTATGAAAAGAATGAGGAGGCTAAGAAATGTAACATGAAACACTGCCCAAGGGACCTTGAAATAACTTCGTTCAAACCTAGAGGGTCGTACGGGAAAAGGGTTCATGCAGAAAACAAGTTTAAATGGAAGGATGTTGTGATGCTCTGATGCTCCACATAGGGGATGGACTTCACAGAGGGGTATGATTAAAAAAGAGGAGTGACCGAGCCTTGGAATAGGTTATTGGTGCATATGGAGGGTGCTTCGCAAAGTGGAAAGGATCTCGTAGAGTAGGACTTTGTGAATCCAGGGTACCTTGCAAATCATAGCACTGCGAAGCAATGTGCTTCTCGAAGAAGAGTGACCGTGAATTATCAAGTGGTTCACCAGTGTATAAAGGTTACTTCACAGAGAATGTGTTCTTTGCAAATATCTGAGTACCATTAGGGATATTCTTGCTTTTTGAGGGCTCGTGGGCTCCGTGAAGGGTATCCCTGTTTGAATACAGTTTGTATTTGAGCTAAGGGAAGGGCACTTCGCAATGATCATGTACGAAGAAGAGCTAAGTTTTTGTATAGAAGGAAGTGTTTTGTGATTTGAGAGCAGTGAAGGAGAATGGTTGGATGATCTGTCCTTTGGTCTTGAGGGGAGCCCGATATTTATAGGTAGGAAGCCATGCATAGTACGGATAGCTTGGCTTGAAGCCACATGGTGCTTTTTCATATTCTTAGAGCCTCCGGTCACTTTACTCTGTGGTGGATTCACAAACATCTTTCGAATCGCAAAGCCTCTCGTCCACTTTACTCGATAGTGGCTTCACAAAAGTCTTTTGGATTGCAAATCCTCCCTTTTCTTTAGTCCCTGTAAGCATCGCAAATGTTTCTCAGATCACGAATGCTCCCATCACTTTGCTTTGTGGCAGCTTCAAGATCATCTTTCAGATCGCAGAGATTCCCGTCACTTTACTATGTGGTGGCCGTATAGGGGGCCCGAGCTTTACACCAATTGTTGTGCAATGGGGCTCCATGATGGGGCTTCTCGAGGTAGCCTCTATGGTCCTGGATTCCTCTCTGTGTTTTCTTTTCCTTTGGAAACATTTTGTCCCTAACAGTATATAACATCCATAAATGTTTATATGTCTAATATATAAACGTATTTCATCTATTTGGACCTCAATTTGACCTTTAGATTATTTTATATAATGAAAAGTAAAAAACTATCTTTCTCTTTGGCCCAAAAATTTTATGCAACACTGACGCTCTGTTTGTGCAAACAATTGAAAAATTGATAGAATTATTTTATAGACTATAAAAAAATATTATTTGAGTGAGTCATAGTGTCCCACAATGTTTTTAGATTAATATGAAATATTTGAGGTGTGTGAAAATTCTAAAATCTAATTCCAATTTTTATTGATGTTTTTATAGCCAAATTAAATGAATATTGTAAAAATGGACATTAATGATATTTTATATTAAATACTGTTTTATTATATGATTTAAAATCCCTAAAAATTTTATCATTAGAAAAGTGAATATGATATAGTTTATTAAATCAACCATGGTGTATTTTTGGTCTGTTTTACCTTTTATAGTAACTATATTTTCCCATAAATAGTAAAATACCTTATTATATTTGTAATTTTCAAAATAGTGAACATGGGTGGGAACAAAAAGAAAAGGGAAAAAGAACCTAAAATATTCTAAATTTTATAATATGTGATAATTGTTACCCATAATCATACTATATTCTAACTAATTTATTTTTAATCCATTTTCAAATGAATATTTATTTACATTAATTTAATACTTTATGAAATTCTGAGAATACCCCTCCCCTCTCTAATAAAAGGTCGCCTACTCTCTCTTAATTTTTCACACATAAAATGATATTTTGGTTCAACCAATACATACCCAAATAAATTTCTATTACCCCTTACCACATTCTATAGGTATTATTTTGGGTATAATTCCAATCTTAGAGGGCTTAAGGTGTAAATAAAATGAGGTTGTCTGAAGAAGAGGTATATCGTTTAACCAAATGTTTTGGTTTTATTTCTTCTTCTACATATGTAAAATCATCTTAAAAATTTATGAAATAAAAAACCAATATATTAAATATAATAAGAAGTATTAATGTTATAGGAACAACCCATACCCATCACCTCTTCAATCAAATGTAAAATGAAACTGTCTTTCATGTGTATGGAAGACTACCACCTCACGAACTGATATAACTACTTTTCCCTCACTTACTATTATGAATAGTTATAATGAATGATTTAAAGAATATATATATTATTAATGACATAATTATCATTATGAAAATAAAATATATTATATAATCTCTTATGTTTCTATCCATTGAAAAAAGATATTGTTATTTTGTGTCGGTGTGGAATACCACCTCTGAAAAGCATGTAGATTCATTATTCATTATCATATAACATGGATGATATATATGAGTATATATATTATAACAACCCATAATTTCATAGTATATGATCTCTTTAAAGTAATTCAATAGCATGTGCTACACGCAACACCGAGTTCGAGTGCACCACAACTTACCAAACTAGCCGTTCAAAAAGAGGTTATGAATAGTATTAACTACATTTATAATTTTATATACAACATATTATAATAGATATATCATTAATTAACCACTTGGAGTTATCTTGGAATTTTTTATTATTGTCATTAACTATGTAATATAATAATATAAGGAAACATGGTAAATGATAAACCATTTAACTAAGAGTTTGACATAAAATATAAGGTTAATATGGCAACCTAAACATTCTAAAACCTATTGGTTAAGAGGATTTCAACCCATAACCACCGAAGTGTTGAACTAAATTCATTTAGTGAAATTATAAACCAAATATGATTGAATAATAAAATAAAAATTCAATCTTTTCCTAAAGTTACCCTCACCCATCTTATAAAAAGGTACATCCCCTTCTCTCAAAATCACAACACCAAAGCCATTTGGATCATCCAACCCCTGCCCAAATCACCTCCCAACTTCCCTCAATTCAAACTAGAGGCCTTACCATGAGCAAAATCCAACCTAAGGAGCCTTTTTTTTTCAAATCAAAAGGAAACACCCAAAGAAGAGGAAGTTAAACATACCCTCGACCAAAGGAAAGTGTAGGGTAAGGGTTAATTTCTCAAAATCATTATTATCTATTATTTTTTATATGTATATATGTACTAGAACATATTTATCATCCATGACCATGTCTCATAGAATAATTTTCAAAAGGATTATTTTTGAGGGACACTTTAACTAAAACATCATTTTAAATGTTTTAAATATTTATTATTCTATAATATTCTCATTAATGTCCATGTTTTCAAAAATTGTTTTAAGGATTTATTTATATGGGAATGATTTTTTTGAAATGTTAATTCCATTAAAAAATTTCAAAGTGGTATGGGAAACTTTGATTCAAAAATAACTTTTAAATGACTTCCTTTATAAACGGGTGACTTTTAAATGATTTCACAAAAGGGTGTATTCCTCTCAAAGAGTTTTACTGATCATTTTCAACCATGTCAACATCTATTACTGGATATTATTATTGATTCTAGTTGATTTATTATAATATAATATTCCATATTGTATTGAATGAGTTATGATATGTCTGACTATGGATGTTCTATATTTATACCATTCATGGTTTGTGGTTAATGAATTGAAATTTTGTATGGTGGTTTTAATACGAATTTTTATGTTATGTTTCAACATTTTCATATGAGAAATGTAGTGGAATTAGTCAGTGATGGGTGGAGCCCGCTATATCTCCTCGATGCATCGGTAGTTCTCATGAGACAAACTACTGTCTTGGCCCAGGGACTTGAAAAAATATTATTTATAGTCATGACACGATGCCTTGACTATTTGGTTATTTTTTCTGGTGTTAGGCATTCCCTCATTTTGAAATTAATTTTTACATGTTATTATTCAACTAGTAGAATATCCATGTGAATATGTAAATGGAATTATTTGACTTATTTTTGACATATTATGTTCAAATTTATTCTTAAAAGGGATTTTGTTTTTATTATAAATCTTGTCTTAAAATTTTAAATCTTCCACTAAATTAACTACCCTTATTGATCATCTAATCTCACCCCTCATGTTTTGTTTTCCCAGGATGCCAGGAAGAGTATTATGATTTATATGCAGGTTTAAGTTAGAATATTAATGGAATTATCAAAGGATTTTTTTTATGTTGTGTGAAAATGTGTAATGTAACATTTATGTATGTAATATATTTTCCAAGACTCCTAAAATAATCGGTCCTTCGGGACAATATTCATTGTATTCATGCCATTGTATTAAAATAATGCACCGGCTCCAAGCTTCGGGGGTCGGGGAATTATAGTTGGTATCAGAAGAAGTTTAGAAATAACCATAGAAACTATATTTAAATAAACTATGATTGGAGAACATTACCCTAAGAGAGACTTTTAGGATTAGTGTAGAATAACTTCCAAAAATTTTGGTAATGTAGAGTTTTTCTGAGTTTTCCAAGAAATACATCTCTGTCTGGATACAAGAAGGTATAGGAGGATCTGGTACAGATGTACCTAGGAGTGAATAATCCGACAAGGAGTTTTAGGCTTGAACTGGGGTATCCTGGTACACGACAATGGGACTTGCTGAACTCTTGGTTACAACACTCTTAGGGGATATGCTTAAGATAAATTCAATTTTTATTTAAAAACCATTATGAATGATTTCTGAGTAAATACTTCCTCAAAGAAAACATTTTTATGATTATGGATTATATTCATAAACTATTAAATTTATGTTAGTTATTTTAACCTTTTTGAATTATGCATTGTAATTCATAAACTAACCTAGTGTATCCCATTGTTTAGAAATGGTTCCCAGTAGAAGGAATGAGAATTCCAGCAATACACATGATCCAAATAGTATGAAGGATCATGTCTTTTATTGTCTTATGAAATAATTTAGAAAGGAAATATTCTCCCATGTATTCTAATCATATGAAGAAACAGTATCATGTGTTAATGAGATAAGTAAAGAATTCTCTGAGTCCTGTGGCTTTGAAGGGAATCCTGAGAAGGAAAGGATGGTACAGAGAAACATGGATAGAGGTAAAAAGGAATGAAGGATTTTCCCATATGTGTTATCTATGGAAAGAATAACCCTAGAAAGTTATGGAAGTTAATGATAGTTTGCTATAAGTGTGGAGAAAAATGACACCAAGTTCATGATTGCAAGGGATAGAAAAAGGTTTCAAATGTACAATGCTTCATCTTCAAGGAGTTGGGACACTACGCAAATCAATGTCCCAATCATCATTGTATCCCTCAAATGATGATATTGGATAATAATAAAGTTATGATACTACCGGAGATAAAGAGGAATGATTAGTGTTGTTAAGTTTTTATTAAATATTTATTTCATTTGAGTACAAGTTAAAAGAATTATAATGTACATAAGGATTGTACGGAAGTATGTTTTCCTTAAGGATTTGAGCTTCTATGGTACCAAGTAAAGTGACACATTTTCAAGTTAATCATTTTGGAAAATATATGGTTGGGGGAAATATATCCCTTAATATGTTTCTAAAATAGAGATAATTATTTTGGAAAAATATATAATTGAGTTGGATAAAGTATATTTGATATTATTGACTACCTTTGAACTAATTAATTGTTTTTTTATTACATCATTTTTAAAGTTTACATAATTTTTGGATTTAAGGAGTATATCTGGTATTATAAACGGAATAAAGGATCATGAACCTATTCAAATGGTTTTATGGTAATTCAGGGTGTTACAATGTTTTAAGAGAATACATGATGAAATTATTCACATGTTATTATATATAAAAAGATATCTTCATTATGTATACCTTCCTTATAAATTTTGGAATGTGAGTTTGGACAAAAACATTTTGGATAAGTGTAAAGGTTAGAATGAGTTATGTTTGAAATTGGATATTATTGCTTAAGGTTAAAACATTTCTTAAGATTATTTTTGGTTTTTTATAATAAGGAAAACCTGGAGTTCGGACAACAACTTGTCTCGTCCGGCAATGTAACGACAAAAAACTTCTTGAATAGTATATTAACTTACTCTTAATGATTTAAAAGAGATGTTAATGGTTAATGCAGAAAGAGGAGTCGATGGAATCATCCGGTAGACTCAAACCTTATGAAGCCCACTTATCAGAGCTTGGGAAGGAGGTGGAATCTTTTGGCTTCGCTTTGGACCAAGCACAAGCCAAACTCTAGCATGTCAAGCTTGAACGGAAATGCTTACAGGAGAAGTTCAAGTTAGTAGAGTTTTCTACTTGGGAAATGTTATCTGAGCCTCCCTCATATTCTCTCACCATAGCACACCTTACACTTAGGTCATATTCTAGTGTTATAAGTGTCTATGTGACGAGAGAGTAGCTTCATTGTGTAATACTTTGGGATGAATAAATTGAGATTTCATCCTCTAGTGATGTTTGTGAAATTTCAAATGTCAGGATAATTTTAGGATGTATTTTATTGATGAATTTTTAAAAAAGTTTTATTTTAAAATATTTATGTAAACCATAAATAATTAATGATGTGTAATTATTTTAAAAAAATGGCCTTCTGCAAAATTGTTCAGTAAGGAATATGGAGTCTAATAAGATCAACATAATTTTTGATGAATAGTAAATTATGAATAGTAATTTTATGCTTAAGATTAGTAATGTGACCAAATGGATTAGTAATCTCACTTAAAGGAAGTTTTAATATAATTTAGACACCTAGATTAAGTAATGTGATTCAATAAAATGGATAAATAACTGTTTCATAAATTATTAGTCAAGTATTAGTTTTTTCGGTTGAATAGTGTTTTTTAATTAAAAATTAAATTAAAAATTTTTAGAAAAGTATTTTTATAAAATGGACTTTATTTTTGAACTCAGAGCAACGATATTATGTTATGGTAATTTTTGGGATTTTTCTGAAAAAAAATGAATTTTTGGTGAATAGTGTATTTGTTTGAAAATTAAATTAAAAATATTTAGAAATTTTTTTTATAAAATTGAGTTCATATTTGTAATTAGAGCATCGATATTTGGTTAGGGTGTAATTTTGGGATTTTTCTGAGAAAGATGAATTTTCAGTGAATAGTAAAACTGCAGTTTTAGGGTTTCGGTAAGTTAAAATGACATCATAACTGTGTCATGATGATGTCATGAGATATTTTAAGGTATGGTATACTAAAGGGGATGAATTATTGTATGAGTTGTCCCAAGTGGACAATACCATGGGCAAATAACATGGGCAAGCCCATGGTTTTGCCAATACCAACAATGTGGTGTCCCTTGGTCGTTAATGTCTTGTCCCCTCATTTACCCTATAAATACCAAGCCATCCTCTCATCCATTCGACTCCAAAGTCATCCTCAACGATGTTACGGTCTCCTTACCTCCCAAGGAGCCCTCCCAAGGTACCCCCATGCCTTCAAGTTCTCAACCTTTTAGTTTTAAGAGTTATGGTTTAAGGTAAGAGATCCTACCTCTCTCTTTCTTTTCAAGTAACATCTTTAATGCCATTTATTTTATTCTCCATGTTCTCATGTTTTAGTATGTTATTTTATATTACTATTACTTCCATTTTCATGTTAATAAGATGAGATACCCCCTATTTCTCTCATCAATTCATTTTAAGAATGTTTATGTGGCGTCGTAAGGCTGCCAACATTGTAAGGGATTCTTTCACCTTTCTCAGTTTTCAAAGATCTACATTCATTTCAATTATTTAAAGTTCCTTTTTATTATGTTGGAGTATGATATCTATATCTATCATAATGAAATTTTATGTTCATATGATTAGAGACCCTATTTGATCTCATCAATTAATTTTTTTTGAAGTTTAAGTGACGTCGTTAGGCTGCCGAATTTTGATAAGGGAAATCTTATTTTTGTCTTCCATTCATGTTCTTCATTTAATATGGTATGTCTTTCAAATTTCATTAACATGTTCTTAAATACTTTATATTCTATACCCCTATGGTTTTATGGATCATTTATGAGTGGGTGACCCATGTCCCCTCTCTTTTCAATGTTTTCTAAAACCTTGTCACATAGCCATTTTGCTGTAGAATTTCCGTCTCAAAATGTCTCTCTTTTTCTAAAGTTATTTTATTTTATTAAGTGAATACTCAAAGCTCTCTTATATAGGGGTATTCACATATATAAAAAGTTGATATATTTTGAATTTTGGGATTTACATACGTGAGACCGACCTTCCTTTTTGTGGGTATTAAAGTGACACAAAGATCATGTTTTTAAAGCAGTTTTTAAAACTTTATGATTATGAAATGAAACCCATTTCTTTTATTCTATATGGGTTGTTTATGAAATGATTTATGATGATATATGTGTCTCACATGATGATAAAGTAAAATTTAAGGGTGCGCCCTGATACTGCTTCAATGCATTGGGTAAAGACTTAATATCTAGAGATGACCATTTAGACTGATACCTTGGTGAATAACCTTGGTAATTTTTTATTGAAACCTTTGGGATGGACCTTGGTGAAATGGAAATGATTGTCTTTGTAAAATGTTTTATCCACATCTTCAGGTTATGAAAAACTTTATTTTTATTATTAAATGCCTCATGATTTCTTTCTCATGCCTTAAAGATCTTTTCATGACCTTATTGAAGTATCTCAAGTTCACATGTAAAATGCTTCTCTTGTTTCCCTTACTGGGCCTTCTGCTCACCCTTTCTTTTGATGTATGTCCCCAGGTTATGAGATGCAGTAATCAACCTATGAAGAACTTCAGGACAAGCCTTTCAAGTGTTTAAGAAGAATGTTTTATGTTGTTTTTGTGTATTATGTTCCTAGTTTCCACGACACTAAACCTTAAAGATCCTCAGGTTTTTGTAATGTAATAAAAGTTTATGTTATAAAAATGCGGGATGCCATAGTTGGTATCAAAGGATGGTTTATTTATTTGTCATAATTTGGATATAAAAACATTAGGAAGGACCCTATATAAAAGTTTAAATATAGGAAAACTTCATGGTATTTTGGTAAGTATTGAGTTAGTGGTTTATCAAACAAATATATCCCTGTCTGGATACGAGCAGGTAGAGGTGGCTCTAGCACAGATGTACATAGGGGTAAAACTCGAAAACACCTCTTTGAGCTAGAATCGAACGGGAACTGGTGCACGATAACAGGCATTGTTGTACTCTTGGTTACGACACTCTCGGGGGATATGTTTGGTTAATCAAAAGATTTTTATGAATCATTATGAAGGAATTATAGAGAAATGTAATTTTCTAAGCATGAATTCTTAGTTAAAAGAATCATAAATGAAATAAGTTTCTCACTAAGGTTTTATTCTTTTATAAAATGGCGGGAAATATGAGGAACCATGCATATGGTGACCGCAATGCACCATTTTCTGATGGACCTCCGATGGAAGCCTGAATGGAAACATTCATGCCAATGATGAACAAACTGACTCAAGTTTTGAGTAATAACTTGAATCATGCTGAGAGGCCGATCTCACCATGAAGGGAACAACATTTTATTGAGTCCTTCATGTGTCAACGACCACCAACATTTAGTGGATCTACTGACCCTTTGGTTGTGGAACAATGGATAAGCTCCATTGAAAAGATCTTTTCTGTACTTCATTGTACGGAACAAGAAAAAGTGACCCTTGCTGTTTACCGCCTAGAGGGAGTAGCCGATTAGTGGTGGTCACTGATCAAAAACATGAATCCACGAGGAGAGATGGATGATATGGAGTGGGAAGAGTTTCGGGGAATATTCTTTAATAAGTATTTCCCTCGTTCCATGAGAACGAGAATAGAGAAAGAGTTTCTCGAGTGGAAGCTGAAGGAGAACAAATATGTCAGAATCTATGAGACGAACATCACCCGACGATCACGATATACCTCTAGCTTTGTCATGGATCCATGTGGGAAGGTTGACTGATTTTTTGGTGGACTGAGACCTCATCTGCAGATGAATCTAGCCATCTGGGACTATGATAGCTATGCGGAGATCGTGCGGAGTGCAATGAAAGTCGAGCTGGAGTTTGGTGAGACAAAGTGGTCTCATAAATCAAATGACAAGAAAAGATCGTTGGAGCACAGTCTAGGGAAGAATTTTGATCAGGGAAGAGGTGGAAAGTAAATGCAACTTACCACATGCAATAAATGTGGGAACAAGCATCCGGGGCACTGCTTGATCGGAAGTGGCAAGTGCTATAAGTGTGGAAGAGAAGTACATATTGCTCGGAATTTTCATAGTGAGGTGAAGCCTCAACTTCCCAACACTAACGACAGAGGAATGATAATTCCCACCCTACCCAAAGTCAAATGCTTCAAGTGTGGATATCTTGGGCACTTTGCTAATCACTGTCTAAATTCGAGGGTAGTGGAGGGGAATCCCCATCAACCTCATCAAAGGCCAAGGGAGCAAGGTCGTGCTTTTTCTATCATAACAACTGATGTTGAAGTTCCGAATGACATGGTACAATGTACTGTTGTTGTCCTCTAAAAAATACAAGTACTTTGTTTGATTCTGGTTCTACGCATTCCTTTATTTCCTCCATGTTTTCCTTGAATATAGAATCAATCCCCGAACTGTGTGAGGTAGAGTTGTCAGCAAAGACTCCAAGTGGGATTATCCATGCATCAACATTGTTTAGAGACACTAGTGTTTAATTTAGTGAGCACAATCCTATCGCAACTCTAGTAGTCATTCCCATGCTTAAATTGGACGTTATACTGGGGATGGACTAGCTCTCAAAGTATAATGCTATGATCAAATGCAGAAGTAAGGAAATCTCAGTAGTCTTGAATGAACGACCTACAATTATCTTTTGAGGAGAGATATCCCAAACTGATCCCTATCTAGAAGCACCTTATATATCTTTCTTTATGGATTTAATAGTTGATGATGAAGAAGGAAAAGGGAGTATACAAATAGAAGATGTTCCGATTGGTTAGGAATACATGGATGTATTTCCTGAGGAGTTACCTGGACCTCCCCCAGAAAGAGAGGTAGAGTTCTCCGTTGAACTCGTACATGGATCCCAACCGATATCAAAGACACCATATAGAATGGAAAATGTGGAGCTAGAAGAGATAAAGAAACAACTCCAAGACTTATTGGAGAAGGGGTTTATACGACCGAGTGTGTCTCCTTGGGGAGCACCAGTTCTCTTTGTGAAGAAGAAGGATGGATCATTGCGGCTATGCATTGATTATAGAGAACTGAACGGGATCACAGTGAAGAACAGATACCCTCTTCCAAGAATTGATTATTTATATGACCAACTTCATGGAGCTCAATTATTCTCCAATATTGACCTTTGATATGGTTATCATCAAATGAGGATGAAGAAGGAAGATATTCCAAAAACTGCCTTCCGATCAAGATATGGGCATTATGAGTTTACTGTTATGCCCTTCGTCTTGTCTAATTCTCATTATATTTTCATGGATTTGATGAATAGAGTCTTTCAGGACTACCCTGATAACATTGTGGTAGTTTTTATTGATGATATTTTGATATATTCAAAAATTCGTGGGGAGCGTGGAGATCATCTGAGGGTTATTTTGAAAACTCTGCAGAAGGAGAGGCTCTTTGGAAAGTTCATCAAGTGTGAGTTTTGGTTACACCAATTGGCTTTCTTAGGGAACATCATAACCAATGAAAGAATCTCGGTTGACCCTGCAAAGACAGTGGTTGTAGAGGAGTGGCCTCAACCCACAACAGTAACTGAGATTCGTAGTTTCCTTGGTTTATAGGATATTATAGGAGGTTTGTGAAAAACATTTCACCACTTTCTAATCCACTAACCAATTTGACTCAAAAAGGTGATAAGTTCATCTGGACAAAGGAATAAGAATTAGAGGAAAGATTCCAAGAGCTGAAGAAGAGATTGGTTACTACACCTGTTTTAACACTACCCTCTATCGGAGAAGGATTCGTTATTTTTAGCAATGCATCTCTGAAAGGGCTTGGGTTCATCCTCATGAAAAATGACAAGGTAATTTCTTATGCATCTCGACAGTTGAAGATTCATGAGCAGAATTATCCTACGCATGACCTAGAGCTAGCGGCGGTTGTTTTTGCTCTAAATATATGGAGGCTCTATCTTTATGGGGAGAAATGTGATATATACACTGACCAGCAAAGTTTAAAGTATATTTTCACACAGAACGAATTGAACATGAGACAGAGGAGATGGTTGGAGATTTTTAAAGACTATGATTGTTCAATTCATTATCACCCTGGAAGAGCAAACAAAGTCATGGATGCGTTAACCAGGAAAGACCCTGTTATTCTGGAAACAATGAGGATCCTAGGAGATCCCTTGATTAATGATCTAGTAAAACTGGATATGGGAATTGTAAGGGAAGGGACATCATCAACCTTATCCCAAATGATTTCTCAACGTTCATTACTAGAGAAGATCAAGAAGGCTCAAAAAGAAGATCCTTTGATGCATGATAAGTTTGAGGCTGTAAAGGATGGGAAGCTCCCTGATTTCAATATTGATCAAGAAGGTGTATTGAAATTTTGTACAAGACTATGTGTTCCATCTATTCCGAAGATAAATAAAGAACTGATGGATGATTCTCATAGATCTACTTTCTCTATACATCTAGGAAGAACTAATATGTATAGAGACCATCGTGATCATTATTGGTTGGGTAACATGAATAGGGATATTGCTGATTACACTACAAGGTGCCTGGTGTGTCAACAAGTAAAGGCAGAATGACAACATCCTAAGGGGGTATTACAACCACTACCCATACCAGTATGGAAGTGGGATAATATCACTATGGACTTTGTAACTGGTCTCCCGAAAACATCTAAAGGAAATAATGCAATATGGGTTATTGTGGACCGTCTTAGCCAGACCGCCCATTTTATCTCTATTCGGGAAGATTTCCCTCTGGATCAACATGCCAAGATATACATAGAGGAAGTGGTAAGGCTACATGGGGTACCACTATCCATCGTGTTTGATCGTTATCCAAGATTCACATCAATATTCTGGAGATGTCTACTACATGATCTGAATACTGAATTGAATTTTAGTACGGCCTATCATCCTCAAACTGATGGCCAATCTGAAGGGACTATTCAGACACTCGACGATATGCTGAGATTATGCTTAATGGAATTTAAAGGTGGATGGGATCAACACCTCCCATTAGTTGAGTTCTTCTATAACAATAGCTTTCATTCGAGTATTTAGATGGCACCTTATGAAACTCTGTATGGAAAGAGATGTAGAAATCCTACTTTTTGGGATGAAACTGGTGAGAGAATGATTTGGGGGCCTGATCTTATGTAAGAGATGACAGAACAGGTTCATGCCATCCACCAACACATGAAGGCTCCTCAGAGTCGGCAGAAGAGCTATGCTGACAACTGTTGAAGGGACTTGGAGTTTGGTGTTAGCAACAAAGTCTTCCTTCAAATATCTCCATGGGAGAGAGTCATGCGGTTTAGGAAGAAAGGGAATCTCAACCCTAGGTACATTGGCCCCTATGAAATCCATGATCGCATAGGAGCAGTGGCCTATCGACTAGCACTTCCACCAAACCTAGCTCAAGTTCACGATGTAACAGCCCGAGATTTTATGAAAAGTATTCCTTTTAATGTCTTGTGTTATACTCTACACCAAAAGGATCTTTCATAATACACTTATCTGACCTGGCTTGAATTACACGCAATCGCAACCTTCCTCGATAGCGTGTGTTGTACGCAACACCGAGTTTCGCTAAACAACGATATGCTATTAAGATATTATTAAAACTAGCCATTATGAATAGTAATAACCACTTTTTGAAATTTAGTAAATTTTATTTTTCAAAATTTAATTCATTTTTGATTCGTAATATCGAAATTAGCTTAGGGTGAAATTTTGGTACTTTTCGGATAACTTTCATATTCTGATGAATAGTGAAAATTACTAAATTTTAATTAAAAACAACTTTTTTAATCGAAATAATTAATAGTGATAAATTATTAATTTGAGTGGTTTTAAAGTATATTTAGAATATATTTTTACAATTCAATACAATGTTGGTCATTTTATGTAATTTCACATTTAAACCAGACATAAACAAGTGTCAATCTTTTGATAGATATTGTTTCTTAAAAACACGCTATTTGTTTTAACAGTGGGATTTAATTATAAAATTAATTAATGCAACTTTTATGTTATGAATTTGGTAAAATAGACTTCATTTTTGAATTCGGAATATGAAATATAGCTTAGGATGAAATTTTGGCATTGTTCTGAAAAACATCAATTTTTTATGAATAGTGAAACTACTAAGTGGTAGTTAAAAAAACTGAATTTTTCATAAAACTTAATTTTACCGCTTCTGTGAATGGAATTTCAAAAATCCGAGAGACACAGTTGATGTCAGTAAGTAAAATGTGGTTCAATGAGATGAAAATAATTTTTGGTGAATAGTAACTTTTTACTTTTATTTACCACGGTTAAAAGTAAATAGGGTAATTAAGGGTAAAAATGATATTATTATTACCCTAACACATGTCCTAATTCAATTGGATAAGTTTAATTCGACCAGAAACAACCTTATGAATATAATATGACCATTTAGGACCACTTGGATTAGATTAGGACATTTATTATTATTTAATTCAAAGAAGAGTTGAAGGAGTTAAAATCAAAGTTTATTTACTAAAACATTTTTAATATGGGGTTATACATAAGATAAATTAGACTATAAATATTCATTAGAGAGCTAAAAAGATTTCCTACATAATGATATTTTATTCATAATTTTTAGACTTTAAATAAATTAATTTATTGATGACACAACGATGATGCAGTAATTACCCTTTTAAGGAAATATTAACATAATTGATGTTATAAATGCTCAAATGAATGTAATTTGAGACTTTTTATGAATTCCACTAATTTTCTAGATTACTATGATATATTATTGTTAATCTATCCAACTTGGTTCGAACATATAATTCTTTTATGACTTTCACAAAAATCATATATCAAATAGTGTCAAAATTGACACAAAATAGTTTTTAAATCAAATATTATATTATTAATTGTTATTTTATTCCTAAAAATCTAAGGTTCGGCCAAATGACTTAGATAAGGATATATATATTAATAATAAACAATTTGGGGTTCGTTTGGCATGTTATAGTATGTTTATTAACCATATAGTGAAAGAAAACAAAAAGACACGGTAAAAGTTAAATTATTTAACTTAGAGTTAAATCTAATTGATAAGGTTAAAATAATACCCTAAACTTGTCTAAATCTTATTGGTTGATAGGATTTCGACCCTTCCCCACTTTATCTTCGAAATAAGACCCTTTGGAACCATTATAAACCAATTTTGACTTTAATATAAAATAATATTTTGAGATATTCCTAAGGTGCCCCTCTCCTCCCTTATAAAAGGGCACCTCCTCCCCCTCCTCCTCACACCAAATTGAGCACTCAAGCTCGGCCAAACCCTGCCATTTTCTCCTATCCACTTCCCTAGAATAGTCCTAGAGGTCCTGTTCTTCTCCAAAGACCACTCTTAGTTCCTTAAGTGGAGGATTCAAAGAGGCGTTCCAAAGAAGAGGTAATATCCATTACCGATCTTTTCAATTTCTTTCTTCTTCAACTTCTTATTCTTTAGTTGTTTCATGATGAAGTAATAACATCAGTATTAATTAAATACTGATATGTTATTATAAATATGAAACAACCCTAATTCACCTTCTATCCATCCTACGGAAAAATGAAATCACCGCGCGTGCGCACGTACGGAATACCGTCTCCACGCCGTGGTGTAATCTATTTTTCCACCATCACTTTACAAGGATGGGTATAATGGTGTAATGAGTAACTATTTATGATTATTATAAAGTAATATTGATACTGAAATAATATATATATACTCCAATACATTTCCACGATCATAGGAACGATATCATCACTCGTGCGTACGTACGGAATACCGTCTCCACGATGTGATGCGACTCGTTCTACATGATCATCATTACATAGTAATTATATAAATGAATTGAATGAATAAATATGATATATGTTACACTAATACCATTCTGGATATAAGGTATCTATAACCTTGAAATAAGAATAAGAATTTATTCGGCAAAACACGCGTAAGAACAAAAGGCAATAAAGACCCGAGTAACAAGTAACAATGAAATATTACTAACAAGAAGCTAAGAATATGACCATATATGATATCATATCAATATGTATGATTCTGGAATAAGTCAATAACATTATTTAAACCATTATACAGGAGCTTCGGACACATACAAGGCAAATTGGACCTAAGGTAAGGGAAATATCACAATCTCATTTTTATCCGAGATTGTTTATTCGTAAGTATTTACTGGGGTGTATTTTATCATCCACATCCATGTTTCATCAATATGTAATATTATTTCCATCCACCTACAATTGTTTTAATCCATTTTTACCCTTCGGTGAGTTTTTAGTAATATGTATGAATGGAATCTTTTGTCGTTTTTCGTACGAGGTACATTTTGACTTTTCTGACAAAAGTACGAAGAATGTTTTTTTAACTTATACGGCATGAATGGATTTTTAAAAAATTATTTCCAAGAAGCTTCCTTTACAAGTTTTCAAGTTTATTTTAAATCAACTTCTTTTAGTTTAAAATTGTATGACATGTTAAGAAAGGAAAATTGTTTTTGAAGAAGAAAGGATATTTTCCTCAAGAATGGAGTTCAAGTGTTTTATCAAAATTATTTTCCATCTAAGATAATAAAGGGTTATGTTTTTATCCCTATTCTTACATTGATTTGATTATGTTGTGATGTAATTATTTTTATGAGTTCCTTTATCTTATGTGAATTGTTTTATGATGTCAAGATGTTTAAGATTCACATTTGTATTATATGGGTTATGTAATGATGTATGATTTATGATTATGTGGCACACATAAGAAAGGATTCATTATAAGATGGGTGGGACCTATATCTCCCTCCAATGCATTGGGTAAAGATTTTATATCTCATGAGATAGACATGGCTGAAATGGTAGGTTATACCGGTTCAGTGAAACAGGACTGAAACGAGGGTTACTCGATTCAGAAAGGGACTTTGTCCACTAAGATAGTCTTGGCAATGGGTCATGACTAACAACAAATGATTTTCTATGATTATGTGTGCATGCCACAAAGTTTCAAGTTTCATGTTATGATTATGGGGATCTCATTTTCACTTCTATGATTTATCCCATGTTATGATATTATGAGCTCTATTGCAGGTTAAGATTTCCAAAAGCTATGTTCTTATGTATATGATGTGATTGATATTTCTTTTGTTTACCCTTACTGAGCATTTGAGATCACCCTTTTATGTTTTTTTTCCCCAGGATATAAAGAAAGGTTTTTAGGTAAAAAAAAGGGAAGATCTTTATGGGAGATATTGAAGATCTTTCACCACGATTAGAAGATTACGTTCCGAGTTTCCAAAGACACTAAACTATTACGATCCTTGTGTGTGTGTTTTTGTTATGTACTAAGTATTCCGCAAAAGTAATGTAATGTCCATGTACGATAAGCTTCGGGTCTCTATAGTTGGTATCAGAGGAAAGGTTTAGTCAACCTTTGGAAACTAGGATGCGAGAACTTTAGTGATATCCCTAGAGATATTTCTAAGGTATGTCTAGGGATGTCCCTAAGGTTAAGTATACGTATAGGTTATAGTACTAGAATTACGCTAACGATCATAGAATTAAACCTAAGATGTTAGATATTGAAGGTACTTCCCCTTTATTATGTTGTTTTCCCTAGCATGATTTTTGCCTCTCACACTATTCTTTTTGGGTTTTAGAGAATGGCTGGAAACAAGATGATTCACGATAATGGAGGATATGATGGACAATGGAATGATATTCTTCATAATGAAATGGGATTTGGAAGTCCAAACATAATTATTATGCCGAATCAGCAATCTCATAATATGATCAATAAAGTAAAATTTGGTAAGTTTCCTGACTCGGCTAATAAGAGAAAGAGGGAGTTTCATGATGATCATAGAGGAAAGAAAGTTCAATTTCCCCTATGTAAATCATGTGGGAAAAGGCATCAAGGAGAATGTTTCAAGGGAACTGGAAGATGCTTTGGGTGTGGAAAAGAAGGACACAAAGCAAGTAAGTGCAAAGGAAAAGGGTCAGTTAACACCATGGATGAGGATAATGGTATTGCTACGACATCAAAAATGGTTAAGTGTTTTAAATGTGGAATGTATGGGCATTATGCAAACAAATGCCCTAAGGGAAAGACTCATGAAGAGAATCAGTATGGTCATATGGGTAGTATTTATGTGGATGATGATGAAGAGACTACAAATGATATGTGAGATGAAAGAATTTTTGAAGCTCGGTCAATGGTTTGAGAATGTAGTGGAATGATTACATGTTTATCATGTGTAATTTTGGAATAAAGAGACATCTATGGATCGTTACACTGTTGTCTTTCCTTGTGTTTTGAAAGTGTATGATTAATGTTACCAGTATCCATGAAAGGTTATTCAGATATTTTTGGAATGTAGATGATATGCGCATAATGAAGGGATAAGGAGAAAATTAAATGTTTGATAGTCTTCATGAGCTCATGATTGATATAAGGACTAAGTGATATCATGGTTTGAGTATATAGAATTTTGAGGATTTCGGTATGTGAAAAGTGTTAACTTTTAACTGCATTCATGTTTTCACTAAGGTTCAATGGGTATTCAAGAGAGTACAAGATTAAGGCCTTTGAATGTTTGGAATGTGACCAACAAGATATATCTTATGATATATGGGGATCAACGATGGTATTAAATCTTTGGTAATCGTTTTCACTATGTTATGAGAATGGACTGCAGTATTATGGATAAGCCTAAAGATTGGAATGGATTATGTTGGACATAAGTTAGTATTGTTTAAGGATAGAAGTATTTTCGATATTATTGATGGGATGTTATATTAATATAGTTTTATAAAAAGGACAACCTGCAGGACGGGCGACAGCCCATCGCTTCGGACAAGGCTGTGGGAATCGAACCCACAACCGAAGTGCAACTGGCCTTTATCGCCTACCACTGACCTACAGGAAGTCCCTGTTTAGTAGAAACTAGTTTTATTTTATTAAGCGTTATGATATATGAAGTATAAGTTCATTTTTGGAACCATATACGATTAATCTAACCATAAGATGAACTAAAAACTTTTCAAACCTTTTGTTTGAGACAGATGGAATGACCCTTCATTCTATCACATGATATGCTAGCACTTCACGAATAACAAATTCAACTTCATTTATTTAAGAGATGAAGTGGAAATTGTTCAAGTCACGAACAATAGTGCGACTGTACCAAAATAATGTAAGTATTTATTCTATTTCAAATTTTCAACTTTAGGGAAATGATCTTGAAAACCAAAAATGTTGTCCTAGTGATCTTATACCTGATGAATCAGGTGGTACCATTAATCGTCACAAATTTATGGATTTGTGATTACTGGATTTTTCATAGCCATGTTCTCTACCACTCTCCATCAGAACATGATGGTTAGATTTCTCTTCCATATCCATATTTTCACCTATGTGGAAACCCAGTGATTAGTTTATTTGGGTAATCGTTACATTTCATACTTTAGTTTTTAAAGACAAGTTTTGGTATTCCTTTTTACGATGTGGGTTTCTATTAAAGAAACTTTCGAATAGTAAACCATTTATAACCCCGACGAATTTCGAGGGCGAAATTCATTTTAAGGGGGGTAGAATGTAACAGCCCGAGATTTTATGAAAAGTATTCTTTTTAATGTCTTGTGTTATACTCTACACCAAAAGGATCTTTCACAATACACTTCTCTGACCTGGCTTGAATTACACGCAATCGCAACCTTCCTCGATAGCGTGTGTTGTACGCAACACCGAGTTTCGCTAAACAACGATATGCTATTAAGATATTATTAAAACTAGCCATTATGAATAGTAATAACCACTTTTTGAAATTTAGTAAATTTTATTTTTCAAAATGGAATTCATTTTTGATTTGTAATATCGAAATTAGCTTAGGGTGAAATTTTGGTACTTTTCGGATAACTTTCATATTCTGATGAATAGTGAAAATTACTAAATTTTAATTAAAAACAACTTTTTTAATCGAAATAATTAATAGTGATAAATTATTAATTTGAGTGGTTTTAAAGTATATTTAGAATATATTTTTACAATTCAATACAATGTTGGTCATTGTATGTAATTTCACATTTAAACCAGACATAAACAAGTGTCAATCTTTTGATAGATATTGTTTCTTAAAAACACGCTATTTGTTTTAACAGCAGGATTTAATTATAAAATTAATTAATGCAACTTTTATGTTATGAATTTGGTAAAATAGACTTCATTTTTGAATTCGGAATATGAAATATAGCTTGGGATGAAATTTTGGCATTGTTCTGAAAAACATCAATTTTTTATGAATAGTGAAACTACTAAGTGGTAGTTAAAAAAACTGAATTTTTCATAAAACATAATTTTACCGCTTCTGTGAATGGAATTTCAAAAATCCGAGAGACACGGTTGATGTCAGTAAGTAAAATGTGGTTCAATGAGATGAAAATAATTTTTGATGAATAGTAACTTTTTACTTTTATTTACCACGGTTAAAAGTAAATAGGGTAATTAAGGGTAAAAATGAATTATTATTACCCTAACACATGTCCTAATTCAATTGGATAAGTGTAATTCGACCAGAAACAACCTTATGAATATAATATGACCATTTAGGCCCACTTGGATTAGATTAGGACATTTATTATTATTTAATTCAAAGAAGAGTTAAAAGAGTTAAAATCAAAGTTTATTTACTAAAACATTTTTAATATGCGGTTATAAATAATATAAATTAGACTATAAATATTCATTAGAGAGATAAAAAGATTTCCTACATAATGATATTTTATTTATAATTTTTAGACTTTAAATAAATTAATTTATTGATGACACAACGATGATGCAGTAATTACCCTTTTAAGGAAATATTAACATAATTGATGTTATAAATGCTCAAATGAATGTAATTTGAGACTTTTTATGAATTCCACTAATTTTCTAGATTACTATGATATATTATTGTTAATCTATCCAACTTGGTTCGAACATATAATTCTGTTATGACTTTCACAAAAATCATATATCAAATAGTGTCAAAATTGACACAAAATAGTTTTTAAATCAAATATTATATTATTAATTGTTATTTTATTCCTAAAAATCTAAGGTTCGGCCAAATGACTTAGATAAGGATATATATATTAATAATAAACAATTTGGGGTTCGTTTGGAATGTTATAGTATGTGTATTAACCATATAGTGAAAGAAAACAAAAAGACACGGTAAAAGTTAAATTATTTAACTTAGAGTTAAATCTAATTGATAAGGTTAAAATAATACCCTAAACTTGTCTAAATCTTATTTGTTGATAGGATTTCGACCCTTCCCCACTTTATCTTCGAAGTAAGACCCTTTGGAACCATTATAAACCAATTTTGACTTTAATATAAAATAATATTTTGAGATATTCCTAAGGTGCCCCTCTCCTCCCTTATAAAAGGGCACCTCCTCCCCCTCCTCCTCACACCAAATTGAGCACTCAAGCTCGGCCAACCCCTGACATTTTCTCCTCTCCACTTCCCTAGAATAGTCCTAGAGGTCCTGTTCTTCTCCAAAGACCACTCTTAGTTCCTTAAGTGGAGGATTCAAAGAGGCGTTCCAAAGAAGAGGTAATATCCATTACCGATCTTTTCAATTTCTTTCTTCTTCAACTTATTCTTCTTTATTTGTTTCATGATGAAGTAATAACATCAGTATTACTTACATACTGATATGTTATTATAAATATGAAACAACCCTAATTCACCTTCTATCCATCCTACGGAAAAATGAAATCACCGCGCGTGCGTACGTACGGAATACCGTCTCCACGCCGTGGTGTAATCTATTTTTCCACCATCACTTTACAAGGATGGGTATAATGGTGTAATGAGTAACTATTTATGATTATTATAAAGTAATATTGATACTGAAATAATATATATATACTCCAATACATTTCCACGATCATAGAAACGATATCATCACTCGTGCGTACGTACGGAATACCGTCTCCACGATGTGATGCGACTCGTTCTACATGATCATCATTACATAGTAATTATATAAATGAATTGAATGAATAAATATGATATATGTAACACTAATACCATTCTGGATATAAGGTATCTATAACCTTGAAAGAAGAATAAGAATTTATTCGGCAAAACACGCGTAAGAACAAAAGGCAATAAAGACCCGAGTAACAAGTAACAATGAAATATTACTAACAAGAAGCTATAAATATGACCATATATGATATCATATCAATATGTATGATTCTGGAATAAGTCAATAACATTATTTAAACCATTATACAGGAGCTTCGGACACATACAAGGAAAATTGGACCTAAGGTAAGGGAAATATCACAATCTCATTTTTATCCGAGATTGATTATTCGTAAGTATTTACTGGGGTGTATTTTATCATCCACATCCATGTTTCATCAATATGTAATATTATTTCCATCCACCTACAATTGTTTTAATCCATTTTTACCCTTCGGTGAGTTTTTAGTAATATGTATGAATGGAATCTTTTGTCGTTTTTCGTACGAGGTACATTTTGACTTTTCTGACAAAAGTACGAAGAATGTTTTTTTAACTTATACGACATGAATGGATTTTTAAAAAATTATTTCCAAGAAGCTTCCTTTACAAGTTTTCAAGTTTATTTTAAATCAACTTCTTTTAGTTTAAAATTGTATGACATGTTAAGAAAGGAAAATTGTTTTTGAAGAAGAAAGGATATTTTCCTCAAGAATGGAGTTCAAGTGTTTTATCAAAATTATTTTCCATCTAAGATAATAAAGGGTTCTGTTTTTATCCCTATTCTTACATTGATTTGATTATGTTGTGATGGAATTATTTTTATGAGTTCCTTTATCTTATATGAATTGTTTTATGATGTCATGATGTTTAAGATTCACATTTGTATTATATGGGTTATGTAATGATGTATGATTTATGATTTTGTGGCACACATAAGAAAGGATTCATTATAAGATGGGTGGGACCTATATCTCCCTCCAATGCATTGGGTAAAGATTTTATATCTCATGAGATAGACATGGCTGAAATGGTTGGTTATACCGGTTCAGTGAAACAGGACTGAAACGAGGGTTACTCGATTCAGAAAGGGACTTTGTCCACTAAGATAGTCTTGGCAATGAGTCATGACTAACAAGAAATGATTTTATATGATTATGTGTGCATGCCACAAAGTTTCAAGTTTCATGTTATGATTATGGGGATCTCATTTTCACTTCTATGATTTATCCCATGTTATGATATTATGAGCTCTTTTGCAGGTTAAGATTTACAAAAGCTATGTTCTTCTGTATATGATGTGATTGATATTTCTTTTGTTTACCCTTACTGAGCATTTGAGCTCACCCTTTTATGTTTTCTTTTCCCCAGGATATAAAGAAAGGTTTTTAGGTAAAAAAAGGGAAGATCATTATGGGAGATAATGAAGATCTTTCACCACGATTAGAAGATTACGTTCCGAGTTTCCAAAGACACTAAACTATTACGATCCTTGTGTGTGTGTTTTTGTTATGTACTAAGTATTCCGCAAAAGTAATGTAATGTCCATGTACGATAAGCTTCGGGTCTCTACACACGATGTCTTCCATGTATCTCTCTTGAGGAAGTACATACCCGACCCTTCGCATGTACTGAACCCAGAGGTGGTACAATTGGAACATGACATCTCTTATGAGGAGTTTCCAGTGGAGATCTTAGACCGTAGAGAGAAGGTTCTATGAAACAAGACTACCCTCCTTGTGAAAGTGTTTTGGAGGAATCATAAATATGAAGAAGCGACTTGGGAGCCTGAGGAAACAATGATGCAAATGTACCCTCACCTTTTCGACTAGGCCTCAAGTATAAAATTTCGAGGACGAAATTTCTTAAGTGGGGAAGAATGTAATGACCCAACCTTTTTGAATAGTATATTAACATACTCTTAATGATTTAATAGAGATGTTAATGGTTAATGCAGAAAGAGGAGTCGATGGCTTCATCCGGTAGACTCAAACCTTATGAAGCCCACTTATTAGAGCTTGGGAAGAAGGTGGCATCTTTTAGCTTCGCTTTCGGCCAAGACCAAGCTGAACTCCAGCGTGTCAAGCTTGAATAGAAACACCTACGGGAGAAGTTCATGTTAGTAGAGATTACTACTTTGGTGATTTGCTGGTGTTATAATGGGCTATGTGATGAGATCGTAGCTTCTTTGTGTAATCCTTTGGGATTAATAAATTGAGATGTGTTCCTTTAGTGATGTTTGTGAAATTTAAAATGTCAAGATAATTTTAGGATGTATTTTATTGATGAATTTTGAAAAAAGGGATATTATAAAATATTTATGTAAACCATAAATAATTAATGATGTGTAATTATTTTCGAAAAATGATCTTCTGCAAAAGTGTTCAGTAAGGAATTTGGAGTCTAATATGATCAATTTAATTTTTATGAATAGTAAATTATGAATAGTACTTTTACGCTTAGGATTAGTAATGTGACCAAATGGATTAGTAATCTCACTTAAAGAATGATTTAATATAATTTAGACACCTAGATTATGTAATGTGATTCAATAAAATGGGTAAATAACAGTTTCATAAATTATTATTCAAGTATTAGTTTTTTCGGGTGAATAGTGTTGTTTAATTTAAAAATAAATTAAAAATATTTAGAAAATTATTTTTATAAAATAGGCTTTATTTTATTTTTGAACTCAGAGCATCGATATTATGTTATGATAATTTTTGGGGATTTTTCTGAAAAAAATGAATTTTCGGTGAATAGTGTATTTATTTAAAAATTAAATTAAAAATATTTAGGAAATTATTTTTATAAAATGGATTTTATATTTGTAATCATAGCATTGATATTTGTTCAATGTGAAATTTTGGGATTTTTCTCTGAAAGATGAATTTTCAGTGAACAGTAAAAATGTAGTTTTCAGGTTTTGGTATGTTAAAATGACATCATAACTGTGTCATGATGATGTCATCTGATATTTTAATGGATGGTCGACCCAAGGGGATGAATTATTGTATGAGGTGTCCCAAGTGGACAATACCATGGGAAAATACCATGGGCAAGCCCATGGTTTTTCCAATACCACCAATGAGGTGTCCCATGGCCATTAATGCCTTGTCCCCTCACTTTCCCTATAAATACCAAGCCATACTCTCATCCATTCGACTCCAAAATCATCCTCAACTAAGTTATGGTCTCCTTACCTCCCAAGAAGTCCTCCCAAGGTTCCCCCAAGCCCTCAAGGACCCATCCATTGAGTTTTAAGAGTTACGGTTCAAGGTAAGGGATCATACCTCTCTCTTTCTTTTCAAGTAATCTCTTTTATGTCATTTCTTTTATTCTCGATGCTCTTATGTTGGAGGATGTTCTTTTATATTCCTCTTACTTCCCTTTTCATGTTAATATGATGATATTCCCCCTCTTTCTCTCATCAATTCATTTTATGAATGTTTAAGTGGCGCCGTTAGGCTGCCGAATTTTTAAGGGATTCTTTCATCTTTCTCATTTTTCGATGTTCTACTTTCATGTCAATTCTTTCAAGTTATTTTTTATTATGTTTGGGTATGATATCTATATCTATCATAATGAAGTTTTATTTTCATATGATGATATTCCCTATTTTATCTCATCAATTAATTTTTGTTGATGTTTAGGTGATGTCGTTAGTCTGTCGAATTTTCATAAGAGAAATCTTATTTTTTGTCTTCCTGTCATGTTCTTCATTTCAGATGGTATGTCTTTAAAATTTCATTACCATGTTCTTAAATAATTTATATTATGTTCCCCTACTGTTTTATGGATCATTTATGAGTGGGTGACCCATGTACCCTCCCTTTTCAATGTTTTCTAAAACCTCGTAACATAGCCGTTATGCTGCTGAATTTCCGTCTCAAAATGTCTCTCTTTTTCTAAAGTTATTTTATTTTGTTAAGTGAATAATCTAAGATCTATATTCTATAGGTTTATTCTCATATATACCAAGTTGTCCTATTTTTAATTCTTGGATTTATAGACATGAGACCCACCTTCTTTTTTGTGGGTATTAAAGTGACACAAAGTTCATGTCTTTAAAGGAGTTTTTAAAACGTTAAGATTATGAAATGAAACCCATTTCTTTTATGCTATATGGGTTGTTTATGAAATTATTGATGATGATATATGTGTCTCACATGATGATAAATAAAAATTTAAGGGTGTGACCTGATAGCGCTCCAATGCATTGGGTAAAGACTTAATCTCTAGATATGACCATTTAGACTGATACCTTGGTGAATAACCTTGGTAATTTTTATTGACACCTTGGGGATGGACCTTGGTGAAATGGAAATGATTGTCTTTGTAAAATGTTGTAGCCACATCTTCAAGTTATGAAAAACGTTATTTTTATTATGATATGGCTCATGATTTATTTCTCATGCCTTAAAGTTCTTTTCATGACCTTATTGAAGTATTTCAAGTTTACATATAAAATGTTTCTCTTATTTCCCTTACCGGGCCTTCTGCTCACCCTTTCTTTTGATGTATGTCCCCAGGTTATTAGATGCAGTAATGAAACTAGGAAGAACATAAGGTAAATACTTTAAAGTGTTTAAGAATAATGTTTTATGTTGTTTTCATGTATTATGTTCCTTGTTTCCAAGACAATAAACCTTAAAGATCCTCAGTTTTGTGCAATGTAATGAAATTTTATGTTATAAAAAGGCGGGATGCCACAGGCAAGGCCGCGAGACGTGAACCCGCAACCGAAGAGCAACAAGGGTGCATCCCCTACCACTGGCCTACGTGATGTCCTAGTTTGTATAATATAGTTTTTTTAAATAGTATCACAAATGAATTATAAATTAATTATTTTTGTAACCCTATACAATTAGGATAAATAGAATATTTTTGAATTCTATTATCTTTTAGAGGGAAAGATGTGTTTCTGGTAGAAATTATTTGAAGGATGAAACAATACCAACCATGTATATTGTTTCACTTATTCTATGAAGAAATTAATTCTTAAACTTTAGGGAAGGGATATTGAAACCAAAAATTTGTTATCCTAATACATTATGTTTTGTTGAACTGATGATATTTTAAACCATCAAAGATTGACTGCTTTGAGGCCCTCGATTTTAGACTTATTTGTGATTGATTACCTCAATCACTCCCTATGAAAATTAACGTTTTCCCTCCAATTATGTGTATATAATTTCCACCAATGTTATCTTAATCGAGGTCATAATTTTTTGGGGAATTTTTCATTTCCATTTCCCAATTATTAAGACTAAATTTTATTTACCCTATTTCCGATGTGGGTTTTCTAGAAAACAATTTTCATTTTTCAACCATTTATTTTCGAGGAAAATTTTCAAATGGAGAGGATTCAATTATTGAATGAAGGGAGAATATAACAACCCAATATTTCATTGTATGTTATCTCTTTAAAGTAATTCAATATCTTGCGCTATATGCAACACCGATTTCAAGCGCACCACAACTTTCCAATCTAGCCATTCAAAAAGTTGTTATGAATAGTATTAATGGAATTTTGAATTCTATATACTCCATATAATATTAAAATCCGAAATTTTTGTTTCTTAGACATATAATAGTTTCTTAGAAATAATATAAGAAAAAATTCTATTTTCAGATAAACAAATTTTTTTAAAAAAATGCAGTTTTTATTCCTTCTATTGGAGAACCATTTTTAAATCCAATAGTTGACACTTTTATATATTCGATTTAGTGAAATTAAATTATTATTTATAATCGGGATATAAAAATTTAGTTTGGAAAATTTATTTGTACTTTTCTGATAACTTTTTTAACACCCCAAGCATCTATGGTACGCTTTCCTTTTAATAATACATTAGTGTGTCTTGTACGCAACTTCTAGTTCTAACACACACACCAAAACCAATCAAACTAGCCATTATGAATATTAATGCCCAATTTTTGAAATTTTATAAATAATATCTTTCAAATTGGAATTAGTTTTTTGATTTGAAATTTCGAAACTAGCCTAGGGTGAAATTTTGGTGTTTTTTGAAAACATTCAATTTTTGATGAATAGTGAAAAAACAAAAAGTTTTAGTTTAAAACCAAATTATTATTTAAATAATTATTTATTTTATTTAAATTTAATTAAGGTCAAAATAGATACATAATACCTATATAAGTTCAATGTAATTCATTGTAGTTATTTTAGAATAATTTTTGATATATAAAAATTTTATTGAACTTCTCACCGTCTTTTACCCACCTCCTAGAAGAATTTAGAAATACATATAAAACATAATTTTACCACTTCTGTGAGTGGAATTTCAAAAATCAGAGATACACGAGTAATATCAAGGAGTAAAATGTGGTTCAATGAGATGAAAATAATTTTTGGTGAATAGTAACTTTTTACTTTTATTTACAACGGTTAAAATTAAATAGGGTAATTATGGGTAAAAATGATATTAATATTACCCTAACACATGTCATAATTCTATTGAACAAATGTATCTAGACCAAAATAAAACCTCAGGAATAAAATATTATCATTTAGGTCCACTTGGATTAGATTAGGACATTTATTATTACTTAATTTAAAGAAGAGTTAAAAGAGTTAAAATCAATGTTTATTTATTAAAACATTTTTAATATAGGTTTATACATAAGATAAATTCAATGTTAAATATTCATTAGAAAGATAATACGATTTCCTACATAATGGTATTTTATTTATAAATTTTAGACATTAAATAATTTAATTTAGTTATGACACAATGGTAATGCAGTAATTACTTAATTAGTGGAATATTAAAATAATTGATATTATAAATATCAAAATAAATATAATTTGAGACTTTTTTTGAATTTCACTAATTTTTTAGGTTAATAGGACATATTAGGATTGATTATATAAATTTTTTTTCGAAGTAATAATTCTATTATAAATTTATCAAAAACAAAATACCCAATAGTGTCAAACTTGACATAAAAGAGTTTTTAAAACAAATATTATATTATTAATTTATATTCAATTTCTAAAAATCAAAGGTTCGGAAAAGAGACTTATATCATTATAGGTGAATCATTAATGGAAAACATTGGTGTCTCTTGTAGGTATATAGTAAGTTTATTAACTATATAATATAAAAATACAAAGTGATATGGTAAGTGTGAAAATAATTAACTACGAGTTAAAAATAAAATATAAGGTTAATATAATTACCCAAACCTATATAAATTATATTATTTGAGTGGTTTTCGACCCATCCCCACAATATCCTCTAAATAATCCACTTCGGAGCAATTAGAAACCGAATATTAATTTATTATAAAATAATATTTCTAGCTTTTCCAAAGGTGCCCCTCACCCCTCTTATAAAAGGGCACTCTCCCTTCTCACTAATTCACACATTCAGAGCCTTTTGGCTCAGCCAACCCATACCCAAATACTCTCTAAGCTTCCCTAACTTCAACCTAGTGGCCTTAGTTTCATCAGAAAGCCAACTTAAGGAGCCCTTTTGATCAAATCAAAAGGAAGAACCCGAAGAAGAGGTAATGTTTTCACCACCCTCTTTCAAGTTCCTTTCTTCTTCAACTTCTTCTTTATTTGTTATTACCATTCTAAAATAATAACTCCAGTATCTTATATATAATATGATGTTATTATATATATGTTACAACCATATTCAGTATTCTATCCATACTTTTAATGACATGTCACCATATGTGTGTACGTACGACTTACCGTCTCCACGTCGTGGAGTAATTGTTATTCAATAAATTATTATATGGATGGGTATAATAATGATGTGTAATTCATGTAAATAATAAATATAACATGATAATGATTCTGTATATATGATATAACATCCAATTATATATTATTTTAATATCCAAAGAATGATATTGTCGCTCGTGTGTACGTACGGACTACTGTCTCCACGAACGCGATGAGATTCATTCACCATCATATCCATTCAAGTATAGTTATCATTTGATGATTAATTTTTTTTAACAAATTGATATCTGTAACACCCCGAAATTTTATGAAAAATATTCTTTTTAATTTCATTAATGTCTTGTGTTGTACGCTACACCAAAAGAAGCTTTCACAACACGCATCCTTGGCTTTCCTTCCATTACACGCAATCACGACCTTCCTCGATAGCGTGTGTAGTACGCAATACTGAGCTTCACTAAACAACGATATGCTATTAAAATATTATTAAAACTAGTCGTTATGAATAGTAATATCCACTTTTTGAAATTTTGTAAATTTTATTTTTCAAAATGGACTTTATCTTTGGAATCGTAATATCGAAATTAGCTTAGGGTGAAATTTTGGTACTTTTCGGATAACTTTCATTTTCTGATGAATAGTGAAAATTACTAAAATTTAGTTAAAAAAACTTTTTAAATCGAAATAATTAATAGTGATAAATTATTAATTTAAGTGGTTTTAAAGTATATTTAGAATATATTTTTACAATTTAATACAATGTTGGTCATTGGATGTAATTTCACATTTAAACCAGACATAAACAAGTGTCAGTCTTTTGATAGATATTGTTTCTTAAAAACACACTATTTGTTTTAAAAGTGGGATTTAAATATCAAATTAATTAATGCAACTTCTATGATATGAATTTGGTAAAATAGACTTAATTTTTGAATTCGGAATATGAAATATAGCTTAGGATGAAATTTTGGCATTGTTCTGAAAAACATCAATTTTTGATGAATAGTGAAACTACTAAGTGGTAGTTAAAAAAATTAATTTCTTCATAAATCTTAATTTTACCGCTTCTGTGAATGGAATTTCAAATATCCGAGATACACGGTTGATGTCAGTATATAAAATTTGGTTCAATGAGATGAAAATAATTTTTGGTGAATAGTAACTTTTTACTTTTATTTACCACGGTTAAAAGTAAATAAGGTAATTAAGGGTAAAAATGATATTTTTATTACACTAAAACATGTCCTAATTATATTGGACAAGTGTAATTCGACCAAAAACAAACTTAGGAATACAATATGACCATTTAGGCCCACTTGGATTAGATTAGGACATATATTATTATTTAATTCAAAGAAGAGTTAAAAGAGTTAAAATCTAAGTTTATTTACTAAAACATTTTTAATATAGGGTTATACATAAGATAATTTCGACTATAAATATTAATAGGGATGCAAAGAAAATTTCCTACATAATGGTATTTTATTTGTAATTTTTAGACTTTAAATAATTCAATTTATTTATGACACAATGATGATGCAGTAATTACCATAATAGTGAAAAATTAGAATAATTGATATTATAAATGCCTAAATGAGTATAATTTGAGCCTTTTAATGAATTCCACTAATTTTATAGGTTAATATGACATGTTAATATTGATTTAAGTAACTTGTCTCGAACTTATCATTCTGTTAGAAATTTCATAAAAATCATGTACCAAATAGTGTCAAAATTGACAGAAATTAGTTTTTAAAACAAATATTATATTATTAATTGTTATTTAATTCTTAAAAATCTAAGGTTCGGCTAAATTTCTTAGATAAGGATAGATATATTAATAATAAACAACTTGGTTTTCTTTTGGCTTCATATAGTATGTTTATTAACCATGTAGTGTAAGAAAACAAAAAGACACGGTAAAAGTTAAATTATTTAACTTAGAGTTAAATCTAATTGATAAGGTTATAATAATAACCTAAACTTGTCTAAATCCTATTGGATGAGAGGATTTCTACCCATCCCCACTTTATCTTCGAAATAAGACCATTTGGAACCATTATAAACCGAATTTGACCTTAATATAAAATAATATTTTTAGATTTTCCTAAGATGCCCCTCTCCTCCCTTATAAAAGGACACCTCCTCCCTCTCCTCCTCACACCAATTTGAGCATTCAAGCTCGGAAACCCCTGCCAAAATCTCTTCTCCACTTCCCTAGTATCATCCTAGAGGTCCTGGTCTTCTTAAAATACCAATTTTAGTTCCCTAAAAGGAGGTCTCAATGAAGCACTTCAAAGAAGAGGTAATATCAATTACCGATCATTTCCAATTTCATTCTTCTTCAAATTCTTCTTCTTTAGTTGTTTCATTATGAAGTAATAACATCAGTATCACTAATATACTGATATGTTATTATAAGTATGAAAAAACCCTATTTAACCATCTATCCATCCTACAGAAAATGAAATCACCGCACGTGCGTACGTACGGAATACCGTCTCCATGCCTTGGTGTAATCTATTTTCCACCACCACCTTAATAGGATGGGTATAATTGTGTAATGAGTAACTATATATGATTATTATAAAGTTATATTGATACTGAAATAGTATACATACACTTCAACACAATTCCACGACCATGGGAACGATATCATCGCTCGTGCGTACGTACCGACTACCGTCTCCACTACGCGATGAGATTCATTCTCAATGATTAACCATTCATGAATGATTATAAAGTATATATAATAAGTACTAATGAAATATATGACATAATAATGATACTGGATTTATTTATATTTATATGTATGTCATCTACTTAATTCCATTCAATTCAATAAGGAAACGAAAACAGCGTTCATGCGTACGTACGGACTACCGTCTCCATGAACGGTGTATTTCATTCCATTTATCGATATTATATATATATATATATATATTCTGAATATATATTATATATAAATAATGTTTTACATTCTGGATATAAGTAATCATGATCCAATTAATCATATTAATAATTACAAGTTAAAAACACGAACGACCAATGAGACTATTTTACCCAAAACGCTACTTTAACGTGAATTTACAAAAGAACGGGTAATATAAAGTCATAAGTGAACCATATATGATATAATAACAATTAATATGATTCTGGAATAAGTCAATAACATGATTTAAATCATTATACATGAGGTTCGGACACTTAAAAAGCAAGTCGGAGCTAAGGTAAGGGATAAATTTTCAATCTCATTTTTATCCGAGATTGCATATAAGTAAGTATTTACTGGGGTTACATTTATCATCCATGACCATGTTTTCTATAAATGTTTTTCTAAAATGTTTACCATTATTCCATGAATGTTTAAAGTAATTTTTACCCTTTATTGACTTTTTACCGCATTGTATGAATGGAATCTTTCCTTTGGTTACCATATAAGGTACTTTTTGACTTTTCCGACAAAAGTACGAGGAGAATGTTATTTTTAACTTATACGGAGTGAAAGGATTTTTACGTTTTTATAACACCTCATTTTAAAGAAGCCTCCTATACAAGATTGCATGATTATTTTCAACAAAACCCTTATCTTTTAAAATTTCATGGAATTTTGTGAAAAGAAAATGATTTTAAAGAAGAAAGGATATTTTCTTCAAGAATTCATTTCAAGTGTTTTTCTCAAAACTATTTTCCATCTAAGATGACATTATTTGATATGTATGTTTCAAGTAAAATGTATCTATGATTTAAATGGTTTAAATTTTCTTATGATGAAATGATATCAATTGTTTATGGATTATGATGGCATGATGTATAAGAATCCCATTTTATTACATGGGTTATGCAATGATGTATGATTTATGATTTTGTGGCACACATAAGAATGGTATCATTATGAGATTGGTGGGACCTATATCTACCTCCAATGCATTGGGTAAAGATTTTATATCTCATGAGATAGACAAGGCTGGAATGGTAGGTTATACCGGTTCAGTGAAATAGGACTGAAACGAGGGTGACTCGGTTCAGAAAGGAACTTTGTCCACTAAGATAGTCTTGGCAATGAGTCTTGACTAATAAGAAATGATTCTCTATAATTATGTGTGTATGACACAATGTTTCATGTTTTAAATTATGATTATTGTGATTACATTTCACTGCCATGATTTATCCCATGTTATGAAATTATGATTTCTTTTGGAGGTTAAGATTTCCAAAATGTTATGTTCTTATGAATATGATGTGATTGATATTTCTTTTGTTTACCCTTACTGAGAATTTGAGCTCACCATTTTATGTTTTCTTTTTCCCCAGGATATAATGAAAGGTTTTAGGTAAAAAAAGGGAAGATCTTTATGGGAGATATTGAAGATCTTTCACCACGATTAGAAGATTACGTTCTGAGTTTTCAAATACACTAAACTATTACGATCCTTATGTGTGTGTATTTTTTTGTTATGTACTAAGTATTCCGCAAAAGTAATGTAATGTTCATGTACGTCAGGCTTCGGGTCTCTACAGTTGGTATCAGAGGAAAGGTTTAGTCAACCTTTAGAAACTAGGATGCGAAAACGTTAGTGAGATCCCTAGAGATATTTCTAAGGTATGTCTAGGGATGTCCCTAAGGTTAAGTATACGTATAGGATATAGTACTAGAATTACGCTAAAGATCATAGTATTAAACCTAAGATGTTAGATATTGATGGTACTCCCCCTTTATTATGTTGTTTTCCCTAGCATGATTTTTGCCTCTCACACTATTGTTTTTTGGGTTTTAGACGATGGATGGAACCCGAAGGAACCGTGTTGATCAATGCAATGGACAATGCAATGATTGTCCTCCTGAACAAACAAATGTTATGGGAGATGGAGTGAAAAATTTTATTGCTATACTTACACAAGCTATGAATCATTCTAGACTTCCAAATGAGCAGAGAAGGGAACAATATTCTATTGAGTCCTTCATGAGGCAACGTCCACCTTCTTTCAGCGGGTCTTCTGATCTAATTGTTGCTGAACAATGGATCAGTACCACTGAAAAGATATTTTCAGTTCTTCAATGTTGTGAACATGATAATGTAATCTTAGTAGTATATCGTTTGGAAGGTGAAGCTGATCAATGGTGGAATCTTATCAAGAATACGAGGCAAATTGATGAAATTGAGTCCATGGATTGGGACGAGTTCAAGAACTTATTTTTCAATAAGTACTTCCCTCGTATTCTCCAAACAAAGATGGAGAAAGAGTTTCTCGAACTAAAGCAAAAGGATGATGAATCTGTTGGTACCTATGAAGCAAATTTTACAAGACTTGCAAGGTACACTTCTGGTATTATCATCCGACCTGAAAGTAAAGTTGATCAATTTTTTAGTGGCTTAAAACTAAGTCTTCGAAGGGCATTAGCTATAAGAGACTTCAGTAGCTATGAAGAAATTATGCGCTGTGCTATCAAGGTAGAAATGGAAGTTGGTGTTAGATATCCATCTCATGGTTTTGACAAGAAACGAAAGATGGAGTTCAAGGAGAAATCTCAGAATAATGGTGAAAAGAAGATGAATGTTTCCTTTTGCACAAAGTGTGGAATGAAGCATGGAGGAGATTATCTTAAAGGGACTAGAAAATGTTTTAAGTGTGGAAAAGAAGGTCATCGAGCAGCTGAGTGTCGAAGTAATGGAAAAAGGGATTCTAATGATGTGAATAAAGGAAACACTGCAGAGAACGCACCACCAACACTTCAATGCTTCAAGTGCAAGGAAATGGGGCATTATGATAATAAATGCCCTAATCCAAGGGTTAGTGATGATCAACATGAGCAACCACTGAAGGCAAAGGACAAAGGGAAGTCACATGCGATCAGTATTGGCGATGTTGAATTTAACAATGATGTGGTGGAATGATTAAGTGTTTATGTAATGGGATTCCAAAATAATGTAGCATCATAAAGTATTGGAATATTTATGTGTTGTTCTAATGTGATATTCAAAGTGATTGAGATATTTTTTGGAAATAAGATGATATGCACATAATGAAGGGAAAACGAGAAAATGAAATGTTTAACAGTATTCATGAGCTCATGATTAATATAAGGACTAAGTGATGTCATGGTTTGGGTATATAGAATTTTGAGGATTTTGGTATGTAGAAGGTGTTAACTTTTAACTGCATTCATGTTTTCACTAAGGTATTCAAGAGAATACATGATTAAGGACTTTGAATGTTTGGAATGTGACCAACAAAACATATCTTATGATCGAAGATGGTGTTAAATCTCTGGTAATCATTTTCACTATGTTATGAGAGTGGACTGCAGTATTATGGATAAGCCTAAAAATTGGAATGGATTATGTTGGACATAAGTTAGTATTGTTTAAGGATAGAAGTTTTTTCGATATTATTGATGGGATGTTATAGTAATATAGTTTTAGAAAAAGGACAACCTGCAGGACGGGTGACAACCCATCCCGTCGGACAAGGCTGTGGAAATCGAACCCACAACCGTAGTGCGACTGGCCTTTATCGCCTACCACTGGCCTACAGGAAGTCCCTATTTAGTAGAAACTAGTTTTATTATATTAAGCAGAATGATATATGATGTATAAGTCCATTTTAGGAACCATATATGATTAATCTCACTATAGATCAACTTGTGTATATAATTTTTGTTAACCTTTTGTTTGAGATAGATGGAATGACCCGTCATTCTATCACATGATCTGCTAACACTTCACTAATAACAAATTCAACTTCGTTTATTTAAGAGATGAAATGGAAATTGTTCAAGGCACGAACAACAGTGAGATTGTACCAAAATAAAGTAAGTATTTATTCTAATTCAAATTTTCAACATTAGGGAAATGATCTTGAAAACCAAAAATGTTGTCCTAGTGACCTTATATCCGATGAATCAGATGGTACCCTAGATCATCACAAATTTATGGCTTTGTGATTGCTGGCTTTTCCATAGCCATGTTCTCTACCACTCTCCATCAGAACATGATGGTTAGATTTCTCTTCCATATCCATATTTTCACCTATGTGGAAACCCAGTGATTAGTTTATTTGGGTAACTGTTACGTTTCATACTTTTGTTTTTAAAGATTGGTTTTGGTATTCATATTTATGATGTGGGTTTCTATTAAAGAAACTTTCGAATAGTAAACCATTTATAACCCCAACGAATTTTGAGGGAAAATTCATTTTAAGGGGGGTAGAATGTAGCACCCTGAAATTTTATGAAAAATATTCTTTTTAATTTCATTAATGTCTTGTGTTGTACGCTACACCAAAATAAGCTTTCACAACACGCATCCTTGACGTTCCTTCCATTACACGCAATCGCGACCTTCCTCGATAGCGTGTGTAGTACGCAATACCGAGTTTCACTATACAACGATATGCTATTAAAATATTATTAAAACTAGCCGTTATGAATAGTAATAACCTCTTTTTAAAATTTTGTAAATTTTATTTTTCAAAATGGACTTTATCTTTGGATTCGTAATATCGAAATTAGCTTAGGGTGAAATTTTGGTACTTTTCGGATAACTTTCATTTTCTGATGAATAGTGAAAATTACTAAATTTTTGTTAAAAACCACTTTTTCAATCGAAATAATTAATAGTGATAAATTATTAATTTAAGTGGTTTTAAAGTATAATTAGAATATATTTTTACAATTTAATACAATGTTGGTCATTGGATGTAATTTCACATTTAAACCAGACATAAACAAGTGTCAGTCTTTTGATAGATATTGTTTCTTAAAAACACGCTATTTGTTTTAACAGCGGGATTTAATTATAAAATTAATTAATGCAACATCTATGATATTAATTTGGTAAAATAGACTTCATTTTTAAATTCGGAATATGAAATATAGCTTAGGATGAAATTTTGGCATTGTTCTGAAAAACATCAATTTTTGATGAATAGTGAAACTACTAAGTGGTAGTTAAAAAAATTAATTTCTTCATAAATCTTAATTTTACCGCTTTTGTGAATGGAATTTCAAAACTCCGAGAGACACGGTTGATGTCAGTATGTAAAATGTGGTTCAATGAGATGAAAATAATTTTTGGTGAATAGTAACTTTTTACTTTTACTTACCACGGTTAAAAGTAAATAGGGTAATTAAGGGTAAAAATGATATTATTATTACCCTAAACCATGTCCTAATTCTATTGGAAAAGTGTAATTCGACCAATTAGAAATAAAATATGACCATTTAAGCCCACTTGGATTACATTAGGACATTTATTATTATTAAATTCAAAGAAGAGTTAAAAGAGTTAAAATCTATGTTTATTTACTAAAACTTTTTTAATTTAGGGTTATACATAAGATAATTTCGACTATAAATATTCATTGGTATGCTAAGAAGATTTACTAAATAATGGTATTTTATTTTTAATTTTTAGACTTTAAATAATTCAATTTATTTATGACACAATGATGATGCAGTAATTACCATAATAGTGAAAAATTAGAATAATTGATATTATAAATGCCTAAATAAGTATAAGTTGAGACTTTTTATGAATTATACTAATTTTCTAGGTTAATATTACATGTTATTATTGATTTATGTAACTTGTTTTGAACTTATCATTCTGTTAGAAATTTCATAAAAATCATGTACCAAATAGTGTCAAAATTGACATAAATTAGTTTTTAAAACAAATATTATATTATTAATTGTTATTTAATTCCTAAAAATCTACGGTTAGGCCAAATGACTTAGATAAGGATAGATATATTAATAATAAACAACTTGGGGTTCGTTTGGCTTCATATAGTAAGTTTATTAACCATATAGTGTAAGAAAACAAAAAGACACGGTAAAAGTTAAATTATTTAACTTAGAGTTTAATCTAATTGATAAGGTTAAAATAATAACCTAAACTTGTCTAAATCCTATTGGATGAGAGGATTTAGACCCATCCCCACTTTACCTTTGAAATAAGACCATTTGGAACCATTATAAACCGAATTTGACCTTAATTTAAAATAATATTTTGAGATTTTCCGAAGATGCCCCTCTCCTCCCTTATAAAAGGACACCTCCTCCCTCTCCTCCTCACACCAATTTGAGCATTCAAGCTCGGCCAACCCCTGACATAATATCTTCTCCACTTCCCTAGTATCATCCTAGAGGTCCTGGTCTTCTTAAAAGACCAATTTTAGTTCCCTAAAAGGAGGTCTCAATGAAGCACTTCAAAGAAGAGGTAATATCCATTACCGATCATTTCCAATTTCATTCTTCTTCAACTTCTTCTTCTTTAGTTGTTTTATTATGAAGTAATAACATCAGTATCACTCATATACTGATATGTTATTATAAGTATGAAACAACCCTATTTAACCATCTATCCATCCTACGGAAAATGAAAACACCGTGCGTGCGTACGTACGGAATACCGTCTCCACGCCTTGGTGTAATCTATTTTCCACCATCACCTTAATAGGATGGGTATAATGGTGTAATGAGTAAATTTATATGATTATTATAAAGTGATATTGATACTGAAATATTATACATACACTTCAACACAATTCCACGACCATGGGAATGATATCATCGCTCATGCGTACGTACGGACTACCGTCTCCAAGACGCGATGAGATTCATTCTCAATGATTAACCATTCATGAATGATTATAAAGTATATATAATAAGTAATAATGAAATATATGACATAATAATGATACTGTATTTATGTATATTTATATGTATGTCATCTACTTAATTCCATTCAATTCAATAAGGAAACGAAAACAGCGTTCATGCGTACGTACGGACTACAGTCTCCATGAACAGTGTATTTCATTCCATTTATCGATATTATATATATATATATATATATATATATTCTGAATATATATTATATATAAATCATGTTTTACATTCTAGATATAAGTAATCATGATCCAAGTAATCATATTAATAATTACAAGTTAAAAACATGAACAACCAATGAGACGATTTTACCCAAAACGCTACTTTAACATGAATTTACAAAAGAACGGGTAATATAAAGTCATAAGTAAACCATATATGATATAATAACAATGAATATGATTCTGGAATAAGTCAATAACTTGATTTAAATCATTATACATGAGGTTCGGACGCTTACAAAGCAAGTCGGAGCTAAGGTAAGGGATAAATTTTCAATCTCATTTTTATCCGAGATTGCATATACGTAAGTATTTACTGGGGTTACGTTTATCATCCATGACCATGTCTTCAAAAAATGTTTTTATAAAATTTTTACCATTATTCCATGAATGTTTAAAGTCATTTTTACCCTTTATTGACTTTTTACCACATTGTATGAATGGAATCTTTCCTTTGGTTACCATATAAGGTACTTTTTGACTTTTCCGACAAAAGTACGAGGAGAATGTTATTTTTAACTTATACGGCGTGAAAGGATTTTTACATTTTCATAACACCTCATTTTAAAGAAGCTTCCTATAAAATATTGCATGATTATTTTCAACAAAACCCTTATCTTTTAAAATTTCATGTAATTTTGTGAAAAGAAAATGATTTTAAAGGAGAAAGGATATTTTCCTAAAGAATTCATTTCAAGTGTTTTTCTCAAAACTATTTTCCATATAAGATGACATTATTTGATATGTATGTTTAAAGTAAAATGTCTCTATGATTTAAATGGTCTCAATTTTCTTATGATGAAATGATATCAATTGTTTATGGATTATGATGGCATGATGTTTATGAATCCCATTTTATTACATGGGTTATGCAGTGATGTATGATTTATGATTTTGTGGCACAGATAAGAATGGTATTATTATGAGATGGGTGGGACCTATATCTCCCTCCAATGCATTGGGTAAAGATTTTATATCTCATGAGATAGACAAGGCTGGAATGGTAGGTTATACCGGTTCAGTGAAACAGGACTGAAACGAGGGTGACTCGGTTCAGAAAGGAACTTTGTCCACTAAGATAGTCTTGGAAATGAGTCTTGACTAATAAGAAATGATTCTCTATTATTATGTGTGTATGCCACAATGTTTCATGTTCTAAATTATGATTATTGTGATTACATTTCACTACCATGATTTATCCCATGTTATGAAATTATGATTTCTTTAGTAGGTTAATATTTCCAAAATGTTATGTTCTTATGAATATGATGTGATTGATATTTCTTTTGTTTACCCTTACTGAGCATTTGAGGTCACCCTCTTATGTTTTCTTTTTCCCTAGGATATAATGAATGGTTTTAGGTAAAAAAAGGGAAGATATTTATGGGAGATATTGAAGATCTTTCACCATGATTAGAAGATTACGTTCCGAGTTTCCAAAGACACTAAACTATTACGATCCTTGTGTGTGTGTTTTTTTGTTATGTACTAAGTATTTCGCAAAAGTAATGTAATGTTCATGTACGTCAGGATTCGGGTCTCTACAATATCATTCTAGATATGAATAATATACAACCTACCCATAACAAAAACGACATATGTAACAAAACATATACGAGTAAGTTAACACTCGAAACGACGACAATACTAAGATATTATTAACAATGCAATGTTAAAAGATCATATATGATATCATATTGATGTATATGTTTCTTGTATAATTTAATAAAAATTATTTCACCATTGTACAGGGGTCAAATTCCACCCAACCATGGAAAAGTACATGGTAAGGGTTTATTTAACAATCTCTTCATTATCCTAGTTTGTTTATACGTGATTATCTACTGGGACCTCTTTATCCTCCGCATCCATGTTTCTAAAAAATGTATTCCAATTTTTTTTATGATTTACTAGACAACTGGATAAAGTCACTTATTCCCTTGTTTGACTTTTATAAAATGGTTTCAGAGGAATATTTCCATCGTTTTCCAAACAAGGTCCTTTTTAACCTTTTCGAAAAAATTAAGGTAAGAATGTTTTTTAACTTATACGGAGGGTACGGCTATGTTCCATAGTTATAAAATCGTTGAAGCTTCCCTTATAAGCTTATAAGAATATTTTCAAAGTAAATTTATTATTTTATAATTATGTGACTTTTAAATGATTTCAAAAAAATAGATATTCCTCTCAAATAGTTTTGATTTCATCTATGTCAACATCCTTTGATGGATTTTAAGATTATTTGAATGTGATTTATTATGATACAAAACATCTATATTGTATTGAAGGTTTTGTGATATGTTTGACTATGGATGGGTTATTTTTATACCATTCAGGGTTTATGGTGAAAGTATTGACATTTTGTATGATAGTTTTAATATGAATGTTTAAGTTATGTTTAAACCTATTCATATGAGGAATGCATTGGACATAATATGTGACATGTGGAGCCCACTATAGCTCCTTGATGCATCGGTAGGTCTCATGAGACAAAATAGTGTCTTGGCACAGGGCCTTGACAAAATCTTATTTGTAGTCTTGGCATGAGGCCTTGTCTATGTGGTTATGATAGTCTGGCATTATGCATTCCATCATTTTGAAAGTTGTTATTGATATTGTATGTGATTATTAGACTAGTAGAATATCCATGTGAATAAGTTTATGAAATTATTTCATTTTATTTCTACCATATTATGTGGAAGTTCATGTTTTAAAAGGCTTTTGTTTTATATATACATTGCCTTAAATGTTTATGCTTATTTATGAAAGTTTCCACTATATTTTTATCCTTACTGGGAATTTGAGCTCACCCCTTTCTATGTTTTATTTTTCCTAGGATGTGAATAACTATTTTATGAATGACCTACTGGGATAGTATGAGGGGATAAGAGTGTGGAATATGGAGACTATATTGTTGATGTTTTTCATTTTATGATGTAATGTAAACTTTATGAATGTATCTAGTAATTCCAAGGATACTAAACTAATCATTCTTTTGAGAATTGATATTTCTTTTGATCATGAAAAGTTTAGGTAATAATGCACCGACTCTGGGTAACTAGGGTCGGGATGTTACGGTTGGTATGAGTGGAAGTTTAGTACAAACCATGTAAGCTAGATTTAGATAAACTCTGATTAGAGAACATAGATTTAAGATGGACTTTGAAGATTAGTATGAAAGAAATTCCTAGAATTTTTGTATTGTAGAGATTTTGTGAGTTTTCCGAGCAATAAATCCTTGTCTGGATATGAGCAGGTAGAGGCAGCTCTGTCACATATATACCTAGGGGTAAAACCTGAAAACACCGCTTTGAGCTAGACTCGAACGGGAACTGGTGCACGACAACGGGCCTTGCTGCACTCTTGTTTAAGACACTCCTAGGGGATATTCTTAGGATAACTCTCATTTTCTTTACAAATCATTATGAATGGTTTATGATTATATACTTACTCAAAGAAAACATTTTTATGATTTTGGATTATATCCATAAATAGTTCAATTTATGTTAAGTGTTTTATAAGAATGGAGTTATGTATTTTGATTCATAAACTAATCTACTTTATGCCATTGTTTAGAAATGGCGCATAGTGGAAGAAATGGAAACCGTATCAATGCATGCACTCCATGTAGGGATTTCCTTCCTGCTCAAGATAATTATAGTGTCGCTGGTGATGCAACTAGTGCTGATCAACTAATCATCATATAGGGACAACTCACTCAGGTTATGAATAATAGCCATACCCGTATGGAGCACCTGGATCCACAGCGTGGAGGTTCAATGTTAGATCGCTTCATGAGGTATCAGCCACCAACATTCAATGGGAGTAAAAATCCATTAGTATTTGAGCAATGGATAGGTTCCCTAGGGAAAATATTTTAGGCTTTGGGGAGTAGTGAAAGGGAAAAAGTTGTCATGGCAGTTTATCACCTCACTGGAGAAGCTGATTAATGGTGGTCATTGATGCAAAACATGAAGGAAGATGATGAAGTATCAAATATGGAATGGAGGGAGTTCAAAGATCTGTTTTTAGAAAAAACATTCCTTGTGATGATCGAGCAGATATAGAAAGGCAATTTCTGAGTGTGAGACAAAAGGAGGATGAGAATGTCGCAAAGTGCGAGGCTTACTTTACGAGGATAGAAAGACAATCTGGAGATTATATACGTAACCCAATAAGTAATGTTGATCATTTATTTGATGGGTTAAAACCATTCCTCCGTCAAGCATTAGTCTCACAATCCGTCTCGTCGTACGAAGACATTGTCTCATGTGCTATCACGACAAAAAAGAAATTCTCTATGTCTTATGACTTTAAAGAAAATCAAGAGAAGAAGAGATCTGCTGATCAATATGGGAATGAAAATAAGGGGAATAATGGAAAAGATGAATATCAATCCTGTAGTATATATGGGAAGAAACACCCTGGTACTTGCTTAAAAGGAATGGGATTCTGTTACAAGTGTGGTGAAAAAGGCCACCAAGCTCGTGATTTCAAGGGGAAGAAGGAAGCTACCATTGTCCAATGCTACAATTGCAGGGATATGTGACATTATGGAAATGAATGTCTTAAGCGTCTGGGGAACTTACCTTAGAAAAGGCCATGGGATCAAGGCCAAACTTTTGCTATTACTACTGTTGAGGGAGAAACTACGAAAGACATGGTTGCAGGTAATTTAATGGATTCCACATGTTTAGAAAATTCATTATTTGATTCTAGATCATCACATTGTTTCATATCTTCCCAGTTTTCAAATAAAATTAGATATTTTCAATTTGATTTGACAAGGGAGTTGTCAGTTAAAACTCCTAAGGGAAGTATCATTGCAACAAGGTTTTGTGAATCAGTCCCCATTAGAGCACATAAATGTTCTTTATCCGCTGATCTCATCGGCATACCTATGATTGAGGTTGATATAATCCTCAGTATGGATTGGCTTTCAGGACATGATGCAAAGATTTATTGTAAGAAAAAGTAGGTTACTATTTTTGATGATGATGATAAGGAACACCTTATCATTAGAGCAGAATCATCACCACCTAATTCTTATCTAGATCCACCCCCAGTAGATCAACTAAATTCAATTATTGGGGAAGAAGAGAATCAAATGACTGTGGGTGAGAAAGGGAATGTTCAAATAGGGGATGTACCAAATGTGAAAGAATATGTAGATGTGTTTTCAAAAGATTTACCTGGACATCCTCCAGAACGAGAAGTTGAGTTTTCCATTGATTTAATTCCTAGATCAAGGCCTATATCAAAGAACCCTTACAGAATGGCCACTGTGGAATTAGTTGAACTAAATAAACAACTAGAGGAATTGATTAATAAGGGATTTATTCTCCCTAGTGTTTCTCCATGGGGAGCCCCTGTTCTTTGTGTTAAAAAGAAAGATAGATCTATGAGGTTATGTATCGACTACAAGGAGATCAATTATATAACAATAAAGAAAAATTATCACCTACCTCGCATTAATGATTCATTTGACAAACTGCATGGAGCTCAATAATTTTCAAAGATTGAGCTTCGATATGGATACCATCAGTTGTGTGTGAAGAAGGAAGACATTCCGAAGACAGCATTTTGAACAACATACGGGCATTACGAGTTTACGGTAATGCCTTTTGGGCTGACTACTGCACACTCTGTATTCATGGATTTAATGAATAGAGTTATCATGGAATATCTTGATGATTTTGTGGTGGTGTTTATTGATGATATCTTGGTATACATCAAAATCTACGAAGATCATGAAAATCACTTATGCATTATCTTAAAGACTCTGATAATACATGAATTATATGGGATGTTTAACAAGTGTGAATTCTGGCTTCAGGAGATTTCTTCCCTTGGCTATATTGTCTCTAAAGATGGAATCTCTATTGGTCCTTCTAAGACCAAGGCAATCCAAGACTAGCCAGCACCGACGAGAATAACTGAGGTATGCAGTTTTATTGGTTTAGCAAGTTATTATCGACGTTTCCTCTAGAATTTTTCCTGATTGGCTAACCCATTAACAAAGATCACACGTAAGGGGGTTAAATTTTTTTTGGAAAAAAGTGTGTGAAGAATTTTTGGATGAACTGAAGAGAAGATTAGTCAATGCTCCTATATTGACTCTACCATCGGGTAATGATGGGTTTATTATATATAGTGATGCATAGAAGAAAGGATATGGTTGTGTCCTTATGCAGAATGATCAGGTTATTGCCGATGCATCATGACAGTTGAAAATTTATGAGAAAAACTATCCTACTCATGATCTCGAGTTAGGAGTTGTGGTCTTTTCTTTGAAGATATGGAGGCACTACCTCTATGGTGAAAAATGTGAGATTTATACTGATCACAAGAGTTTGAAGTATATTTTCTCACAAAAAGAACTCAACTTGAGGCAAAGGAGATGGCTTGAATTACTCAAGGATTATGATTGTATGATAAACTAAGACCCAAGGAAGGAAAATAAGGAGGCAGATGCCATGAGCAGAAAAGATAATGGAGTTTTGAACAATATGAGAATTGAAAGGGATCTAATTTTCATGGATCTAGTGAATATGGACATGGGAATAACCATGGAAGGTGAAACATCTGTGCTTTTTCAAATGGTTTCCAAACCATCTTTACTAAAAATTATTTAGAGTTCTCAGACTGATGATGAAGAATTTCAAAAGAATATTAAATCTGTGAATGATGGGAGATTGAATGACTTTAGGTATGAAGAAGGAATTTTGAAATTTGTGAAAAGTATTTGGGTTCCCAATATACCTCATCTAAAAAGGGATTTGTTGGATGATGCTCATAGTTCCAATGTCTTTATACACCCTGGGATGACCAAAATGTATAGAGACTTGAAGGAACATTTTTGGTGGGACAACATGAAGAGGGAGATTGCTGATTTTGTATCAAGATGAATGGTTTTTCAACAAGTGAAAGCTGGAAGGCAATAGCCTGGAGGAGTCATGGAACCTCTTCTCATACCGGAGTGGAAATGGGACAATATTACAATGGACATTATCATGGGGCTACCAAAGACTATTATAAGGAACGATGAAATATGGGTTATTGTTGATCGTATTACCAAGTCATCACATTTTCTTGCTATAAGAGAAGATCTACCACTAGAATGCCTAGAAATACTATATATTAAAGAAGTGGTGAGACTTCAGGGAGTACCCCTATCGATTGTTTCTGATCGTGATCCCCATTTTACTTCAACATTCTAGAAGAGTCTTTAGAAATACCTGGATACTGAACTTCAATTAAGCACTGCCTACCTCCCTCAAACAGATGGACAATCAGAACGAACTTTTCAAACCATAGAATACATGTTGAGATCCTGCTCACTTGAATTTTAGGGTATGTGGGATCAATATTTACCTCTGGTAGAATTTTACTATAACAATAGCTTCCATTTGAGTATTCAGATGGCACCATATGAAGTGTTATACGGAAAGAGATTCCTCACACCAACCTGGTGGGATGACGTTGGTGAACAAAAACATGTAGGCCCAGAACTAGTGGAGGAATCAATGAAAAAGGTAAAGGTAATCCAAAACCACATCAAAGCAGCCCAAAGTAGGCAGAAGAGCTATGCCAATAACCGAAGGAAGGATTTGAAATTTTAGGTAAGAGATCAGGTTTTATTGAATGTATCTCTATAGAAGGGAGTTATACGTTTCAGTAAGAAGGGTAAATTGAGTCCTAGGTACATTGGACCTCTCAAAATTCTAGAATGAATTGGGGCTGTAGCTTACTGTTTGGCAATGCCGCCAAGTCTCTCCAAAGTTCACGATGTGTTCCACATATCACTGTTGAGGAAATACATTCCTGACCCAACACATGTACTCACCTATGAGAAATTAGAACTGGAACCTGATATTGCTTATTGCGAATAGCCTGTCAGGATTTTTAATATGAGAGAACAAGTACGGAGAAATCGGACGACTCGTCTGGTCAAAATTTTGTGGAGAAACAATAAGATGGAAGGGGCAACATGGGAACCTGAGGAACATATGATGAAGAACCACCCGAGTCTTTTCATGCGGTAGTATTCTAGAAATTTCGGGGACGAAATTATTTGAAAGAGGGGAGAATGTAACACCCCAAGCTTCCACGGTACGCTTTCCTTTAAATAATACTGTAGCGTGCGTTGTACACAACGTCGAGTTATAACACACACACCACAACCAATCAAACTAGTCGTTATGAATATTAATTCCCACTTTTAGATATTTTATAAATTTTATCATTCAAAATGGAATTCTTTTTTGGATTTGGAATATCAAAATTAGCCTTGGGTGAAATTTTGGTATTTTTCTGAAAACATTAAATTTTTTATTAATAGTGAAAAAACACTGAGTTATAGTTTAAAACCAAATTTATATTTAACTAATTATTTATATTATTTAAATATAATTAAGGACAAAATAGATACATAATTCTTATATAAGTTCAATGTAATTCATTGGAGTTAGTTTAGAATAATTTTAGATATATAAAAATTTTATTGAACTTTTCACCGTCTTTTACCCACCTCCTAGGAGAATTTGGAAATTCAAATAAAATTTAATTTTACCACTTCTGTGAGTGGAATTTAGAAAATCTAAGAGACAAGGATGATATCAAGGAATAAAATGTGGTTCAATGAGATGAAAATAATTTTTGGTGAATAGTAACTTTTTATTTTTATTTACCACGGTTAAAAGTAAATAGGGCAATTAAGGGTAAAAATGATATTAATATTACCCTAACAATTGTCTAAATTCTATTGGACAAGATTATATCGAACAGAAACAACCTTAGGAATAAAATATTATCATTTAGGTCCACTTGGATTAGATTAGGACATTTATTATTATTTAATTCAAAGAAGAGTTAAAAGAGTTAAAATCAATGTTTATTTACTAAAACTTTTTCAATATAAGGTTATACATAAGATAAATTCTATTGTAATTATTAATTAGAAAGATAAAAATATTTCCTATATAATGGTATTTTATTTATAATTTATATACATTAAATAATTTATTTTATTTATGACACAATGGTGATGCAGTAATTACTTAATTAATTAAAATATTAAACTAATTGATATTATAATTATCAAAATAAATGTAATTTAAGAATTTTTATGAATTACACTAATTTTATAGGTTAATATGACATATTATTATTGATTATATAAATTTTTTTCGAAGTAATAATGCGGTTCTGAATTTATCAAAAACAAAATACCCAATAGTGTCAAAATTCACATAAAAGAGTTTTTAAAACAAATATTATATTATTAATTTATATTCAATTCCTAAAAATCTAAGGATAGGCCAAGAGACATATATCATGATATTTTTATCATTAATGGACCACTTGGTGGTCTATTGGAGTTATATAGTTAGTTTATTAACTATATAATTCAAAAATACAAAGTGACAATGTAAGTGTCCAACTAATTAACTAAGAGTTAAAACTAAAAGTTAAGGTTAATATAATGAACCAAACCTATATAAATTATATTGTGTGAGTGGTTTTTGACAATTCCCCACCTTAAACTTTTAATAATCTACTTTGGAGCCATTATAAACTGAATATGAATTTATTATAAAATAATATTTCTAGCTTTTCCAAAGGTGCCCCTCACCCATCTTATAAAAGGGAACTCCCCCTTCTCACTAATTCACACATTCAAAGCCTTTTGGCTCGGCCAAACCCTGAAACAAAACTCTCTAATCTTCCCTAACTTCAACCTAGATGCCTCAGTTTGATTAGAAAGCCAACCTAAGGAGCCATTTTGATCAAATCAAAAGGAAGAACCCGAAGAAGAGGTAATGTTTTCACCACCCTTTTTGAAGTTCCTTTCTTCTTCAACTTCTTCTTTCGTTGTTATTCGAATTCTAAAATAATAAATCCAGTATCGTACATATACTGTAATGTTTTTATAAATATGGTACAACCATATTCAGTATTCTATCCATACTTTGAATGACATGTCACCATACGTGCGTACGTACAGCTTACCGTCTCCACGATGTGGTGTAATTGTTATTCAATAAATTATTATTTGGATGGGTAAAATAATGATGTTCAATTCATGTAAATAATAAATATAACATGATAATGATTCATTATATATGATATACCATCCAATTATATATTAATTTAATATCAAAATAATGATATTGTCGCTCGTGCGTACGTATGGACTACCGTCTCCACGAACGCGATGATATTCATTCTCCATTGTATCCATTCAAGTATAATTATCATTTGATGATTAAAAATAATGTTTAAAGACTTGATATAATTCTAGATATGAATAAGATACAACCTATCAATAAAAAACATGGCTTATGTAACAAAACATATACGAGTAAGTTAACACCTGAAACGATGATAATACTAAGATATTATTAACAAAGCAATGTTAAAAGCTCATATGTGATATCATATTAATGTATATGATTCTTTTATAATTTAATAACAATTATTTCACCATTAAACAGGGGGTTAACCTACCCCCAACCAATGAAATGTACAAGTTAAGGGTTTATTTCACAATCTCTTCATTATCCGAGGTTGTTTATACGTGATTATCTATTGGGACCTCTTTATCATCCACATCCATGTTTCTTAAAAATTTATTCCAAAACATTTTTTACTATTTAATAGACAATGGGTTAATGTAATTTATACCCTTGTTTGAATTTTATAAAATGGTTTGAAAGGAATATTTCCGTCATTTTCCAAACAAGGTACTGTTTATCCTTTTCGACAAAATTAAGGTAAGAATGTTTTTTTAACTTATACGGTGGGTGCAGCTATTTTACGCCATTATAAAATCAACGAAGCTTCCCTTACAATCTTATATGAATATTTGAAAAGTAAATGTTTTATTTTATTAATATTTTACTTTTAAATTATTTAAAAAAAAGAGATATTCCTCTCAAATAGTTTCGATTTCTTCTATGTCAACATCCTTTGATGGATTTTAAGCTTATTTGAATGTCATTTATTATGATACAAAACATCTATATTGTATTTAAGGTTTTGTGATATGTTTGTATATGGATGTGTTATTTTTATACCATTCATGGTTTATGCTGAATGTATTGACATTTCATATGTTAGTTTGAATACGAATGTTTATATTATGTTTAAACCTGTTCATATGAGGAATGCATTGGACTTAATATGTGACGGGTGGAGCCTACAATAGCTCCTCGATGCATTGGTAGGTCTCCAGAGACAAACTAGTGTCTTGTCACAAGGCCTTGACAAAATCTTATTTGTATTCTTGGAACGAGGCCTTGGCAATGTGGTTATGATAGTCTAGCATTATGCATTCCATCATTTTGAAAGTGGTTATTGATATTTCATGTGATTATTCAAGTAGTTGAATATCCATGTGAATAATTATATGGAATTATTTCATTTTATTTCTACCATATTATGCTAAAGTTCACATTTTAAAAGGCTTTTGTTTTAGTTATACATTCACTTAAATGTTTATGCTTATTTAAGAAGGTTTACACTATATTTTTATCCTTACTGGACATTTGAGCTCACCCCTTTATATATTTTATTTTTCCCAGGATGTGAATAATTATTTTATGAATGACCTGGAGGGATAGTATGAGGGGATAAGAGTGTGGACTATGGAGACTATATTGTTGTAGGTTTTTATTTTATGATGTAATGTAAACTTTATGAATGTATCTAGTAATTCCAAGGCTACTAAACTAATCAATCTTTCGAGACTTGATCTTTCTTGTGATAATTCCAATGTTATGTAATAAGGCACCGACTCTGGGTAACTTGGGTGGGGCGTTACAACTTTCATATTTTGATGAATAGTTACAGATACTAAATTTTGATTGAAAACAACTTTTTTAATAGAAATTATTTTAGTGGTAAATTATTCATTTGAGTGGTTTTAAAGTATAATTAGATTATATTTTTATCATTTAATGTAATTTAGGTCATTATAAGTAATTTCACATATAAATTGAACATAAACACATGTCAATCTTTTGATAGTTTTACCTTTTTTTTAAAAACCCATGTTTTTGTTTTGACAACAAGAATTAATTTTGAAATAATTTATGAAACTTATATGTTTTTAATTATGTAAAATTTACTTAATTTTTGGATTCGGAATATAAAAATTATCTTAGGGTAAATTTTTGGTATTTTTCTGAAAACATTCAATTTATGATGAATAGGTAAAAACACTGCGTTTTTGTTTAAAAATGAAATTTTTTAAATAATTATTTATTTTATCTAAAAATATTTTATGTCAAATTAATTAAAATATACCTATATTTTTCCAATAGAATTCATTGGATTCATTTTATAATAAGATTAGATATATAAAATTTTATTGAACTTTTTACCGTCTTTGACCCACCTTCTAAGCACATTTGCAAATTTGCATAAAACGTAATTTTACCGCTTCAGTGAATTGAATTTAAAAAATACAAGATACACAATTGATATCAATAAGATAAATGTGGTTCAATTGGATGAAAATAATTTTTGGTGAATAGTAACTTTTGAATTTTATTTACCACGGTTAAAAGTAAATAGGGTAATTAAAGGTAAAAATGTTATTATAATTACCCTAACACATGTTCTAATTCTATTGGATAAGTGTATTTTGACGAAAATCAACCATAGGAATAAAATATGATCCTTTTTTATCCACATATATTAGATTAGGAAATTTATTATTATTTTATTTAATGATCAGTTAAAAGTTTGAAATTCAAATTTTAATAACTAAAACATTTTTAATATAGGGTTATACATAAGATATATTTCACTATAAATATTAATTAGAAAGATAAAAATATTTCCTCCATCATGGTATTTTATTTATATTTTTTAGACATTAATTGATTAAATTCATTTATGACACTATTATGATGAAGTAATTACCTTATTAATGAATTAAAAAAATAAATGGTATTATAAATATTAAAATAAAAATAATTTCAGTGTTTTGATGATGTCTAATAATTTTCTGGTAGAATATTACATGTTAAGGTTGATTAAATGTATTTTTTCGATGTAATAATGTTGTGATGACTTCCACAAAAACAAAATACTAAATAGTGTCAAAATTGACATAAATGAGTTTTTAAAACAAATAATATTTTATTAAATTATATAAAAGTTCTAAAAATTAATGGTTCAGAAGAATGACTTATATAACAATAGATATAATATTATTTAACCACTTGGGTTTCTCTTTTCAGTTTATTGGAATTTTTCTAACCATATAATATAAAAATATAAGGAGACATTGTAAATGTATAACAATTTAACTAAGAGTTAAATCTAAAAGATAAGGATAATATGGTAACCTATACTTTTCTAAAACCTATTGGTTGAGAGGATTTAGACCCATAACCACATAATAATGGAAATAAATTCATTTTGAGCCATTAAAAATTGATTATTATTGAATAATAAAATAATAATTCAAGCTTTTCCTAAAGTGACCCTCACCCCTCTTATAAAAGAGTACTTCCACTTCTCTCAAAATCACAACTCCAAAGCCATTTGTATCAGCCAAAACCTGCCCAAATCTACTCTCAACATCCCTCAATTAAACCTAGATGCCTTCACTTGAGTATTAATCCATCCTACAGAGCCCTTTTGTTAAAATACAAAAAGAAACTCCCAAATAAGATGTGGTTAAATGTACCCTCGACCAAAGGAAAGTGCAAGGTAAGGGTTAATTTATCAATCTCATTATTACCGATATTGTTTGTATTTAATTATGTATGAGAAAATATTTATCATCCATGTCCATATTTCATAAAATAATTTTCAAAAGGACTTTTTTAAGGGACACATTAACTGAAACATCATTTTAATTGTTTTAAATATTTTTTATTCTAAACTTTTCTCATTAATGTCAATGTTTTAAAAATATTTTTAAGGATTTATTTATATGGGCTTGATTGGATTACATTTTTAATTCCTTTTAAAAGATTCATAGTGGTATGGGACACTTTTATTCAAAAATATATTTTAAATGTCTTCCTTTATAAATGGGTGACTTCCTTTATAAATGGGTGAATTTTATATGATTTCTCAAAAAGGTATATTTCTCTAATGAGTTTTACTGATCATTTTCAACTATGACAACATCCCCTATTAGGTATTATTCTTGATTGATGTTTATTTATTATAATAAAATCTTCCACATTATATTCAATGAGTTATGATATGTATGGCTATGGATGTTCTATTTTTATGTCATTCATAGTTTACGGTTAATGTATTGATATTTCGTATGATAGTTTTAATATGAATGTTTATGTTGTGTTTCATAATTTTCATATAAATAATTAAATATACTTATTAAGTGATGGGTGGAACCAAATATAGCACCTAGATGCCTCGGTATGTCTCATGAGACAAACTATATCTTGGCACAAGCCCTTGAAAAATTCTTATTTGTAGTCTTCGAGCGAGGCCTTGACTATGTGGTTTTGATGTCCGACAATAGGCTTTACCACATTCTGAAATTAGTTATTACATGTGATTATTCGACTATTATAATATCCAATTGAATAATTAAATGGATTATTTGATTTATTTTTTCCATATTATGTTCAAGTTTATGCTTAAAAAGGCTTTTTTTTATTCTACATCTTGCCTTAAAATTTTAAGCCTTCTGCTAAATTATTTACCCTTACTGAGCATCTGAGATCTCCCCATTCTTATGTTTTATCTTAATAGGATGCAAAGAAGTGTGTTATGAATTATATGCAGGTTTAAGCTAGAATATTAATGGAATTCTCAAAGGATTTTTTTATGTTGTGTGTGAATGTGTAATGTAATGTTCATGTATGTAATATAATTCCCAAGACTTCTAAACTAATCGGTCCGTCGGGACTTGATTCCTTGTAATCAGGAAAATGTATTAAAATAATGCACAAGCTCTGGTTTTCTATGGTCGGGGTGTTACATATATAGATAAATAATTTTATATTATAATATTATTATAATTTTACATTATAAAATAAATATTCCTTTCTTTCCATAACAATCATTGAAAAATGGAAACGTTACTCTTTCATATCTACAACCTATTATCACAATGATTGATACATGGTTCATTTTTCGTTACCATATTTCATGGATGGTTTTAATATAATAATTTATGTATTAAATTATAATTATTTTCTGATTATTATTATGAATATTAGGAAATAATTACCTATTTGACCATATTCAACCTACCGATTTCATTTTGGACATATGAATTTAATATCATCAAAACATCTCACATGAACATAATTGATTAAATAATTGAATATTACCAGGAAATCAAAAAAATGAAGGAGAAAATAAACTTGAAAATGGTTCTTGTGAAATTAAATAATTAGAATTCGTTTATTATTTTCGAAGATAAAGAATATACATGAAAAGTTGATCTCCCGGTAAGTGAAAGTGTAATTTCAAAACCTCATTATAGACGTTTTAAAGATTTATTTTCTAAGTATTTATATTTCATGAAAATATTTTTTTAAAAATAGTTTTAACGTCTATTTTTATTCAAGTAAATGAATTTTAAAGGGCATTTTACTTCCATTTTTTACTTTATTTCACCATTTTTCAAAATGAATATTTTTATGTATTGTATATAGAACATTTTTTCATTCATTACAAAAGAAAAAAGGAACGTTCTATTTTACCATATTTGGAGACAATGAATTCCCCCACCATCGTAACAATTATTTTAAATCTATCTTCATTTATAAAATTATATTTTTCTCCAAGTAAAAACCCTCTTTACCTTTATTGTATGATTTTTAGTATTAAAAATTATTTTTTAGAAAAAATTGATATTTCAAAATACAAAAAAGTTTTCATATAAGTGAAAATAATATTTTTTGATTATAATGATAAAAATGTAAAGTTTCATGATTTATGATCATTTTATGGGTCTTGTGAATTGTTTGTTATGATGAGTGGTTCCATTATAAACCATGGATGTGTGGTAATGTTATAATCCCCGGACGGATGTGACCATTATAGTCCTCCAATGCATTAGATTTCCAAGTGAACTGTATTGGTTTTTCAATTTGTAAGAGTGATTATGAGAATGATATTGAATTTTTTTCCCAAGATAACTACATGATTAAACTATGATTTAAATTGGTTTTTATGAAAATATTATTATCTGAAAAGTAAATCTAATAAGTTTATGTTTTACAGAAAGTACACACTACTTATTAACGGTGAAATGTATAATTTTTTTAAAAATATTTATGAGTTATCAGCATTGTAAATTAACCTTTATGTTTTTTATTTTTAATTTAATATTTCATATGAAATGATTTATGAAAATATTTGGGTACATAATTTGACTTTTCGGTTTAAAATGTCTATTTGGAGCATAAAATTTATTTTGAAAATGGAAAACTTTTATAATTCATTATAGAGTAATGGCTTATTTATCATTTTATAATATTTCCCTTACTAAGAATTTTTTCTCATCCCTCAATTTAAATTTTTTATAGAGTTTAAATATGGGTAATAATAAATAAGATATCAATTTCAAACTGGGGCTGATTTTTCATGAAAAGAAAACATGATTATTTTTAAAGGTTTTGTTTTGTGGGAAAATTGGATAAAAAATAAAAGTATCCATTTTGTAATACATGGGTTTTTTTTAAAATTATTTTAACCTAACTATATAAAAATATAAATCATATATATCTTTGGGAATTTATGAAGGATAATTCTAGTTTAAAGACACATGAATACGTAATGTTTAAGGTCGATTCATCACATTATTTTCATAATAAACTTAATAAACAATTCATTTATACATTGTAAAACCATGCACATCACCAGTATATCTAATTTTGAGTTCTATTTAACATTTGATGAATTCTTGGAGTTCCTGTGTGCCAGGTCTAAACTGGGAAATTTTGTTAAAACAGACTAGGGCGCACAACTGACACATGGTTTGTATAACTATTTTGATAACCATGTGAGGGTGAATTTTTTTTAAATATTGGGGTTTGAATGGTTTTAGTATGGTTTTCAAAACTATGAGACAACATAGGGGAAACCATGTGACCTGTTTTCGGTTGATAGTGGCACCCACACAGTTGGTGCATGGTTTTCCTAACCATAGAGACAAGCCCAAAAACCTATCTAGGTCACACAATAACTGTTTTTTACCATTAACCCCTATTGTTTTAAATGTTTTTCACCCTCTCCCTCCTCCATTGTGTGCATCCAATCTCCCTTGTATTTTACATTCTTCTCCTCCTATGTGGATTTCTCTTGGATAACTTGGTCATTTGGTTTTAGGAAAGTTGTTTTCTTTATGAATTTTTCTTATTTTCCCATTCTCAAGCCTTTTTCCTCTATTTTTGTAGATTTTTTGAACCCTAGGGGTGCTATTGGATGAATCCGGGGAATATAATGGGGTATGGGATTTCTTAATTGTTTCATAGGTGAATAAGGCATTGTTGTTCCTCTTTTGGATGGTCATCATCAGGGGAGATGAGTTTTACACTTAATCTGAGGTAGGTGTCTCTATTTATAGATGTTTTCCATGAATTACCTTTAAATTATTAGACAACTTTTGTTTTTGTTTTTTGAATTTACATTGAAATGATTTATACATGATATCTATTCCATGTTTGATGTGTTTCAATGATTTTTTCTGGAAAATTAAAGGTTTAAAGTTAGTTTTCCATCAGGTTGTAGCTTTTTTCACACGAATTGTCTTGTAAAATGTCAAAAAGATATTTAATGGAATTAAAAAAAAATTATAAATTGGTTTTAGAAATGTTTTCAACATATAATGGGGTGTTTTTAGGAGACAATTTTGTTTATGAAAGGGATTATGTTATAGCTTTATTGATATGGGAAATAATTAGTAAAATTTTTGGTGTAGAGTAGCACATGGGATAACTGGGGTCTAAGCTAGGGGTTTGTTTGAGGGACCGCGTGATCATTCACATGGAATACCATAAGAGATTCCATTTTGATTTTTCTGAGCATCCATGTGATCAATCATAGTGCGGATTGTGCAGGCCTCTATCACGGTTTCCAAGGTACCATGAGAGCCTTTGAGTAGGAAGATTGTGTTAGATTCCATTTTTGGCTCAGTAGAGACTACAAGAGCTTACATTTTCTTAGATATCTAGTATACATGTTTAATGAGTCATGATAGTCCTAGTGGTTAGATCCCTAGATGAAAATTACTCATGTTAGATTGGTTTATATTATTTATGCACTTGATTACTTGATTTTTATGAAATTATATGTTACTGAAAAATTATTCCATTTATATTTATATAGTATCAAATAATTTTTTAATATAACCCTTGACATTTCATGTTTATTTATTATATCGATATTTATTTATTTTTTGGAAAATCAGTCTTGTTTGATTTGGAAAACCAATGGGATTTCAAAGATTCATATGAAAATGGTATTCTTCCAAAGTGGTTTTGTTTTGAAATTTTATTCAAACTAGTTTATTATTTTTAATATGGACGAGCTTAAAATAGATTCATGGTGGTATCCTACATGGAATTGTGACTCGTACCCTTCTTTGGCCTATGGGAATTTGAATATTTTTTTATAGGACACATGTAACGGAAAGGGAACCATGTACTGGGGTGGCTGTTCTGGAATACCATCATCCAATTTTTTGTGGAGGAGACCTAGTTACATAGGGATCAGGTCATTTGGAGCTATCATGGATATTCTGGTATCGTTTAGGATGTATGATTGTGACTGGTTTGGAACTATACCGATCATTTTGGGTGGTGGGGTTTACATTGAGATACAATGTGTATGTACAGTTATTTAATGTTTGTACTATGAATTATGTTTTGGTTTAACATGTTTTCTTACCTTTTGTGGTTGACTTTGATGGCTACTATGGACATAATATTTTATGGTTGGGTCATAATAGTTTACCATTATATAAAATTATCCCAAGTGATAAATTTTCATACTCGGTGGTTTTCTCCAGCTCATGGTGATCAAGAATGATTTTTTGGCCATGTGGTGGGCCATCATGGGGTACATGTTAGGTCGACCCAGGTTGGTGGGTTATAAAATGGTATCATAGTATTTTTTTTATATTGTATTCATTGGTACACTTGATCTAGGACCATTGATACTCGATAGGTTGGAATGGGGGTGTTCCTGGTCATCTCTTTTTGTGTGTTGAACCTCAAGTTTCAATGGGTGGTTCAGGATTATAGTAATGTTTTGAGATCAATTCTAGATTGTTTGAAGATATTAGGCACATTTTTTCTTTGGATTGGCTTGTGGTTTTTATTATTATTATTGATACCAATGTCTATGATTTCTTTTGACTCTTTTTTATGGATTGATATTAATGTTTTCTTGAGTAAGACCACGTTTTGTGTCCTATAGACATTTGCTAACAAAAGTACCTCATCCAGGAAAAGAGAGGGTGAAACAGAGAGTACACCTTAGAAAAAACATCATATTAAAAAAAATTTGGTGGATTATGTTATTCATATTATTCAAAATTTTGTTCAAGTGGGGGTCATGAGTAGACATGGATGGTGAACCATGTTCAAGAGTTTTCATGAAAAAATACATCATTATTTTGTGGGGAAAAGGGCCCCAATGAGCCTGAAGAGTTGTTAGATCTTATAAAGTATATATTTGAGTTATTGAATACCCATGATACCACTAAATCGGGAATTTTGATTCATGTGATGGAATGGACCATGTAGGAATTGGTGGATGTCAATTTTGTTTTTCGGGAAGCATGAGGATCTCACATGGATAAAATTCATGGTGTGTTTTAATCACTAGTTCTAGTGAGAGAAATTGGGAGTGGAAATGTTCAATTAGTTATTGAAACGGGAGTTTGGTGATTTTTTGATGATGGTGTATGTCACTGGATTTACCGAGTTCGTTCTTGTCTCTATGGATATCCTAATGAATGATTACCTCAAGGATTGGTGTTTTTTGATGGGTCTGAGGCCAAAAAATAAAACTATTGTTATTATTCTATTCATAAATATCTATTAGAAGGATATTGACAATGATTCTATGAAATATGAAGATTTTACTAGTAATAAGAGTCTTAGTGGTCTTCCTTATATGGTTGTTAGCTAGATTTCTTTTTTACGAAAGAATAAGATGTTGGATGAGTCTCATGGGGGTAGTGGAAAGAGTGTTCAATGGTCAAAATGTTATTCTTATTTAGATCCTATATGATATAGACCTATTTTTTGTTATCATTGTTGGAAGGAAGGATAAACAGAGTCAAAGTGGCTAGAGCTTCCAAGGAGGTGCCAATTATGTGGTATGTCAAGGAATATACAGTACTTTTGTCAGTTGGATTCACGGTGGAGTAGTGAGTGATCCACTTTCTCAAAGGTATATCTGGTGAATTTATAGGATTCCAAATGTAGATGATCTCACCCCCATGGTATGGGAGATTATAACCAAGGGAATAAAGTGTAATCAGGGTCCATTATTGGGCATTTCTATGCAGTGGAGGTCATACTCGGCAACTCTGATTCTATGACAACCTCTATTAGAGGTAAACTATTTATTACTTCGTCATTGGAATTGGGTTTATTTGAAACTGTTTTGTCCAATTATTTCATTTCACATAAGAGTATTAATTTTTTGGTATATAAGGTAAGTTGATTTCTTATGTTAATAATCAGATAACCCCATTGGGTTGGAAGAAGTATTATGGTTTTATGTGCCCTAAGTGTTGTGTTGAGATAGATGGTGTGGATATCATTTGAGAATTATTTGTTTTAGACCTAGATATATCCAACCTCATTATAGACATGTATTTTATGATCGTATTCGAGGTTCTTGTCAATTTTTCTCAACATAGTCCCTCGTTCCTTACTCCAGATGGGAGAACTCATCTCTTCTGTGGTGAGTGGTATATGCATTTAGGGAGGTAAGGATCAGTTTCCATGGAGTTGGGGTAGATCTCAATTCAACTATCTAGTTTTTTTCATGAGGTTGTTGATAAATTTTCAGTGGGTGAAATTATAGTGGTCATTGATAGGTACCAATTTGTTTTCTAGTGGATTTATCAGGATTTCAACCCTAGTGATATTTTGAGTTTAATTTTGATACACTACCCAAGGTAAGGATGATCTCATTGCTATCATACTGAATGAATATGGATGAGTTGAATGTTCAATTAGATGATCTTAATTTCAACAGATTTATCCACCTAATCATGCGATCGTGGGATTCACCAATGTTATTGGAAAAAAAGGAAGATGGTAGCCTTTTTATTTTCATAGATTATCATAATCATAATCAGGTTATAGAAAAGAATAAATACCCATTTCCTAGAATTAAAAATCCATTTGATCATCTCAGGGGAGCCTATTGGTTTACAAATATTAACATAATATTAGGGTACCACTAGTTGAGGTTCCAAGAATAAGATGTTCCGAAGACAACCTTTTGAATTCAGTATGGACTTCTTGAGTATATTGTATACATTTTGGACTTTCAAATGCTCCATAGGTCTTTATGGAATTGATGAACTGAATCATCCACCTCATTTTGGAATCCATGATAGTCGTGGTTGTGAATGAAATATTAGTAAGCACCAAGATAAAAGGGAATCATGATGGCTCTATGGAGGTTATTTTTGGTGTTTTGAGACAAAATCATAAATATTCCAAGTTTCCCAAGAGCTAGTTTTAGATATGGGAAGTAATGTTTTTTTTGACACATGGTTTTCAAGGTAGAAGTTTTAGTTGATCCAGAAAATGTTTGAGAAGTATTGTCTTGGGAGAATCCCAAGAATGTGTTTGGGATTCATAGTCTTCTATTCGTGGATGGGTATTATTGAAATGCCATCAGTTCTTTCCCTAATATAGTTTTTACCTTGATGGACTGAACCAGGAATGTGGTGATGTTTGAGTAGGATAAGAAGTTCCAGTGTGCTATTGAGATGTTGTAGTACCATATAACATCCACACTAGTCTTGATTCATCATGATCCTAGTAGATCATATGTTGTGAATCGTGATGCTTCCAATGTTTTTTGAGGTGTTATCTAATTAAGTATGATCTTGTGGTCATCTATGGCTCATGGAATCTATTCCCATGTGAGTGGAAATATCCCACCCATGACCTGGAATTGGTAGTTGTTAGGCATCCCTTAATGGAATGGTTATAATACCTCTTTAGAGAGTGTTTTATGGTGTATTCAAATAATAATATCCTAAATAATATTTTTACAAAGAGGGACATAACCCTTGGGTAGAGTAACTTATTGGAATACCTTTTACCATTTTATTTCGAAATTTCATATACACCTATAAAGTGCAATATGATCACCGATGCATTGAGAAGGAAGATTCTAGTACATGATGTTTATAAATATATATATTAGTGATGTCTGATGAGTTTTTTTAGTCAAATGAGGATGGATATAAATAAGGGTGAAGGGTAACTATTATTGGACAATGTGAAAGCTATTCCATCTTTTATTTCTTGGGTGACGAATGTGGGGGAATTTGACCCCGAATTATAGTAGAATAATAATGCGTTAAATTATGGGGATACCTCATGTTATTAGTCACAGTCACCCAATGGTTATATTCTATTCTGGAAGTAGTTAGTTGTTCATTTGATCCTGAGGTAGGAGTTAATTCATGAGGAACACAATTATACTTGGTATAATCACCTTAGTGTGACCAAGATATTTTATACCATGAGATTTTTGTATTGGTCTCTTTGGATACGATGAGAAGTAGAATACTTTGTTCCTGGTTCTTGACATTCTGAAGGCTCAAAGACGAGTATCAATAACTTAAAGAATTATTGCTGCCACTTCCCATGTCATTGTGTATTTGAAAGAAGATATATAAGGATTTCATGACTGGGATACCACATACTCTGATTGGGAAATATTACATATTGTGGATTGTAGATCGTATGATAAAATCATCCCTCTTTATTCCCATTAAGGATTCAATGATGGTGGATGAATATAGATTCTTGTATGTTTGAGTGGTCATTCTGATTTAGGGAGTTCCATCAGTGATTTTTTTTATAAGGATATCTATTTCATTGATTAATTTTTGAAGGGAATATATAAATCTTTGGGAACCTATCTAATGTTAAGAACTATGTACCACTAGAGAATTCATGGTGAGTTTGAATGGAATATCTTGACCCTCAAGGATATGTTATGGTAATGTTTTATTTTTGTGGTTCATGAAAAAGGTACCTATCATTGGATGAGTTTGTTTATAACAAAAAATAATAGGTCTTGATCATAATGGCTCCATTTTAAGTGTTATACGAGTAGTTATTCAAATCCCCATTATATAGGGACGAGGTAGAATAATGTTCCTTGGTTGGACCATGCATCATATAAGTGAAGACTAAGATGATATGGATAATTAAAAAATGGTTAGAGAGAACTCAGAGTTTACATATTTTATATTTGGACTATCATTATCATTCCCTTGAGTTTCAGGTTAGTGTTTAGGTGTTTCTATGGGTATCCTTTTAGCTTGGTCACTTTTGATTAGGAAAGCAAGGTATGTTGATATTTCAGAATGTTAGGTTGTTTCAGGTGGTGGAACATCTAGGAATGGTATCCCAAAAGTTTCATCTCCACCATGGATGAACACAATTCATGTTGTCTTTCATGTTTCCTAGATGAAGAGATAAAAGCCAGCCCTATATCATGCATTGGAGCAGGATGATTTGGGGTTACATCTTGATTCCACAAGTGTAGATCAACTTATTCATATCATGGATATTAATAACAAGGGGCTCTATAGGAATGTGATATCATTTGTCAATGTGCTCTGGGAATGTGGTGGACATTGACATGAGACATTGGAGTGGGATGTTTGGGTGAGGGAGTAGTAGCCCCACCTATGTTCTTCTAGAGAATATTTTGGAGATTATGGGGTAGAAATTGACATGGTGGGGAGTTTGTGACACCCTCTGGTTAAATCATATGTCTACTTTTTTTTCTATTTATCGTTTGATGTATTATGAGAGTATCTAAGATCTAGGGGTTCAAAATGGAATATTTTGGGAAAAAAGACTAGTTCTAACTACTAGATCATGATTTTTATAACCATGTAGCTAACTGTACAAGGGTATTGCAATTTTTGATAATGGAATTTTTTTCTTTGAGAATTATTTCAAATACCATGCAACACCCTTATGGGAAATTGTGTAACCCAATTTATCTGGATAGTTACACCTGCATGGTTTGAACATGATTTTATAAACCATATCACCACACAATGAAACATATCTAGGTCAATTATAAAGTGTTTTTTACCATTTTCTAGTGTCATTTTTAAGTGGTTTACCCAATTTATCCTCCATAATGAGTATAACCACTACCTTGTATTAGTGATTATTTTCCTCCTCTATGGCTGATTTATTTTGGTAATCTTGGTGTTTTGGATGAGGTATGTTGATATACCCTTGTTTTTTTATTATTTCCCCCCTATCATTCCAAATTCCTCCATTTTATTGGATGTATAAAAACCTAGGGGTGGTGTTGGATGAATCTTGGGAATATAATGGGAATTTTCCATTTCATTATTTTGGATTAGGTGTGTGAGGTCTTGTTCTTCCTTTATCAGGTGGTCATCATAAAGGGTGACAATTATTAGACAGAAAAAATGTTTGTGTCTCCATTTAAGGGTGTTTTCCACGGATTACCTCTTCAATTATAGATCGTCTTTGGTTGGTGTTGTTTAAATTTACCTCAAAATTATTTATTCTTGATGTATATTCCATATTTTATGTATTTAATGGATCCATTAGATATTTTAATGTTTAAAGGGGGTTTTATAAATGGGTTTGTATTACATGAAAACCAAGTGTTTGTTAAAATGGATCAAATGGGTTTTATAGATTTAAAAGGATTTCTATTATGGTTTTAGAAATAGTTTTCCCTATGAAGGAGGTGTTTTGAAAAAATAGGCTTGTTTGTTAATGAAATTACTTATGTTATTTATTGATGTATATGGGAACTCATTTGTGAATGCATTGGCATGTAGTTACACATGGTCTAACTTGGGTGTGATTAGGGTGTTTTTTCAACGGACTATGGGAGATTTCAATGGGAAGACCCTGTGAGATTCCATTATTGTTTCTCCAAGTTACCATGTGGGGAATCAAAGGGAGGACTGTGTGACCCTCAAATGTGGTTTCCAAGGGACCATGAGAGATTAATGTAATAAGATTTTGTGATATTCCATGATGGGCTTGGGGAATATTGTGAGGTATTTCTTCTAATTATCGAGATAACATCCTTTTTTACGCTCTTATAATAGTCCAAATGATTTGATCCTTTGATTCCCATTACTCATGCAAGATTGGTTTATATGAATTAATTATTTTATTACATCCTTTTTTATGTGATGTGTTGTTATGAAAACTTTATTTCATTTTCATTTTAATGGTCATTAATATTATTGAAGCGATCACCCCTGGCTTTTCTTGTTTATTTATTTGAGATATTTTTGAAGTTCTTATAGAAAACTAGTTTCATTTTAAATTGAAATCCATAGGGATTTCAAAGGTTCATTTGAAAATGGTCTATCCTAAAAGTGTTTTAGTTTTTATTATGTTTTAAAACAAGTTTATTTGTTTTCTAGGGTAATATATTTAAATATATATTGTGTTATCCTACTAGGATTAATGCCTCACACCCTACTTGGGACATTAGGGGTTTGTATATTTTTTTTACAGGACACATGTAAAGGCCAGTGCACTATTAATGAGGGTTGAAATTCCTTATTACCACCACCAAGAGTATTTTAGAGGAGATGTGGTCCTTAAGGGGTCAGATTGTGTGTATCTATCTTGGGTGTTTTGGTATCTGCTGGGATATATGTTGGTCCTTTTTTGGTATTGTCCCATTCCTTTTGGGTTTTTGGGTTTATTATTAGATACCACATATTTATCCTATTGCGGAATGATATTACTGTGATATATTTTTTGGTTTATGATATCTACTTTTCTTTTTCTATTGACTCAAGAGTTTGGTGTGGCCATCCCATTTTATGGATGGTTTATACTGGTTTACCAGTGGATATACCATTCCAAAGTGATAATTAGTCATGATCGGTTCTTGTCGCCATCCCTTTGTGATTATGAACATGCATTGAGCTGTGTGGAGGGACTGATCAGGTGTCATGTTAGGTTGAACCAAGTTGGTGTATTACACCCACACTCATACAGTCGAAAAAATTTGTTTATTTCCATACCAAATATCATATGGAATTACATTTTTATCTCTAGTTGTCACTGATGTTAGAATGTGTGATACTTTCTAGAATTCATATCCCAAAAATGGTAATGAAAGACAAAAATAACTCACCATCGATCTGACCATGTCTAAAAAGTTACATTTCATCCATTCACTTAAACCATTCCTTTATAGTTAATTAGGATGAGCGAATAATGTTAAAATCCAAAAACACCAATAAATAATCAATAAATAATTCATTATGATATTATGCAACAAGATCTATGTAGTGTTTATTAATCTTACCACCATGATTTTTCCAAAATTTATTCCTATATTCATTTAATATTATGAAGTAACTGGACTTATTCCTCAGTAAGTATACATATAAATATCTACTAAAATATTTAGTAAATTTTATGAAGTATGATTACCCACAAACTTCATAAACTAGTAATGGCTAACACACATCAGGATATACCAAATCAAGAAGATCAATTTCTATTTCACCTTTTCCAATAAATAGAGCATTGGTAAATTTTCATTGTAAATGTGCATGCCATACTCCAAGTGGTTATAGTTCAGAAGAATCTAAATATACATCATGGTTTAATCTGGTCAATCATTTTTCATTTACATTACCTAGATGATGATTCAATAGTTATGTGTGGTATGAATTAGGTGAATTAGTTTTTTATCCATTTCCATTACTTGTTTTGTGTAATATAACACACAAATATCATTATTTAAATATTACTTTCATTATAATATACATTCATTATAAAATAGGAAATGTATATTCCAAATTTTTAAAATTAAATTCATATTAATCATGTTTGTATATAGATATATTGTTTTTGGTGACTGTAGGCACATAATATAAATCTTGTACAACCAAGATCATTCTAATCAACAAGGTTAGGTGGTATTCCCTAATATACATGAAATAAAGTCTAGATCTATTGGATTCTCATAGAAATAGATCTCATCCTACAATATTTTAAATCTTCTTGGTTACTATATTTGAATATATATGAGTGTTTGAAATGCTGCATCAAATACTCAATTTATAGAAATAGATTTATTTCATTAAATAATAAAATCACCAAAATAATGTGTTTCCTTATTTATATGGGTGAAATTTTTCTTCTAGTGGCCATTATTTCACATGTAAAACTAACAAAAACTTGTCCCCTTTTTCAACACATTGATCTTTCTCTTCATGGAATGTAATTGTGATGGAGATTTGGACTTAGAGAACTTTTAATGGCCTATAATTTTATTCACCTTAAGAATGAAAGTATTTTTGTGATTCATATACATGTAAAACTGGAAAATAAAAGTAAGAAGGTCTTGGAGTGACTTATCTATGTGTTTTGTATTGAAATTAATAAAATATATATAGATTATTTGAGGAAATGATGAAATGATGGGAACATTGACTAGTTCATTTCGTAGTTTAAACCCTAATGGCTCTAGGTTATCAATGTAGCTAATGAGTTTATATATTTCAGTCCTAGGTAGGGAACCATATTCACATTTTCTAGGAAGGAGCACCTTGGATATCTCAATCTATTCCAGTCTAGCACTCTCCTAGTATTGTGCATGCTGATGAATGATCATTCTATATGCATCCATGTCTTCATTTGAATTGAATATTTCAAAAGAAATGGATGAAAACATTAATCACCGATAATTTATGGTGTTGGTTATGAATTTTATCATATATAGTGAACTCTTTATCACTCACCTCCTCAGTAGGATGATTAGACAAAGGGGATTGTAGCCTGTAATATTTTTATTCAAGGTGCAACACTACCCGTAGGCGTCTAAATCATTCCTTATTATTACTACAAGAAGGTGATGGTATTTCAAAAATATTGATCATACTGGTAATTTTTATATAGAAATTTCCATTATTATACAATTTTTAAATGGTATATTATTATTTCATCACTTGATTAAAATTTATGTGAGACTACAATAATTTTTAGTCGATTTGTTCTCCCACAACATTATCATGTCTCAATGGGCTCTCCATTGAAATCATAATGTCTTATCATAGTATAGATTATGGGGGAAAGGATCCATATTTACCTTATTATAATCTAGACATAGGATATTATATTTAAAATAAAATATTTTGGAAGGAGGTATTTCCAACTATAATATTTAAACTCCTGAAACCATTCGGTGGACTCCCATTTCAAGAAATCCTAATGTGTATTTTTTCAGTACATTCATCGAAATTTGTATTGGATATATGTGAGACATTAAAAATAATACATATTTAGTTAAGTTGACTCAATATAATTTATTATACTTCCATATAATTAAAAAATTCCACGATAGATTCCAAAATGACACATTAATTATTGATTCATCATAATTCAGATGATGGAAGGGTAAATGAACTAATATAAACATGGGGAATTTTGTTTTATTATTCATAATTTTTTTTATTTCATCTTATAAAAGTATTTTTAATATTAATTGGATTTTACTTATGTGATTTACCATTTCTTGATAAAATATATATACACAATCCATTTTTTTAAATTCCATCTTTTCATATTTTTCTAATTATTTATCTAATCGATGTCTTTCATCCAGAAAATAAATTACACATAACAATGAAATTAATAAATTAATGATACAATTGTGATCTTATCAAATGGTTGATTTATTGAGTGGAGAACAAGTCAACTTCAAAGGAAAAAATCCTTATGCTGGTCCTGTAATGAATTTCAGGATCCCACCTTTATACCTATGTTTCTTCCATATTGGTTTCGTCTCACCTCCATCTTAAACAATGTAAACCTAAACTATTCAATGAAATAACTCATTTTTCCTTTAGATACTTCTTTTATTAAAAAATATTTTAGAACTCAATAACATGTGATGGAAACCAAAGGATTGGTTAAGGGGAATTTCATAAAACTAACTTGAACACATAGGTCCTATATAATAAAAGAGGGGGGGGGGAGAACACATGAAATCAAATTTTAATTAATAATAAATAATTTTTAAACCATGAAATAAAATAAGAAAAAAGAATTAGGTCTGATAAATATCCTAATCAGTCGTACTCATGAAATTATTAAAAATAAAAAATAAATAGCTATCATTCATTTCAATTTGTTATTTGATAACATAAAATTATAATGAATTAATACTATTAATTATCTTATTAATTAAATAATTAATTAATTTTTTATTATTTCATCCAATCAAAATGAAATTCCAATCCAATTTTATTTTAAATAAAATAACTAATTTAATCTTTTTTTACTCAATAAATTGTTACACAGATTTGTACTTGGAAGAAACTAGATGATTATCATTCTGATTTACTCAGTATGGTTTTAATTGAAAAGAATACACTCATATGACATATTATGTACAAAAAATGTGTTATAATTTGATGTTATGTATAACCAACTTAATTCCACATAGTGCACATGAAAATTAAATATCATATTCAATTTAATGCATTGAGCATTTTATATGTTACAACCACACATTATTCAATGTAGAAGATTTTAGGTGGAATTAATTAAACATATAATATAACAAAAAACAAATTATTGGCATATACTATCAACATTATAACCTAGAAAAATTAATTCAATAAGGTTTAAAGAGTAATTAATCAATTTTAATATTTACATGTAAACTATTAGTGTACACGGTGTGTATAACCAACCACATAGCATGTACTTCTCTTCACTGGATATTGGATGTACATGCCTAAGGACTCATCTGTAAATTATTGTAAACATTTATGAAGTAAAAAATATGGATAGAGGATACAAATCATGAACTTCTAGTTACATATTTTCTAGTCTATATGTGTTTTTTATTAAAAACATACAATGTATTAATTACACGATGTGGTTTGACCCCTTTTTTTCATCTCAAAAAAATTGATGGGAAACATGAAGTATACTCAAAATACACAATGTTTACTATGATAAAGCCATTTCACACCCTATATGGCTTACATGTGGTTCATTTAATTCACATGGAAAGCTCCAGTAACTTGATGACTTAAAATCCACAGAAGCATCCCTATTTAATGAACCAGGATACACAACTTATAATGAAGGAATAAATTATTTTTAGTCTTATATTATTCAACTAGGATCCTTGGAACTTGTGAATGAGATATTCATATATATAATTTATTAATCTTAAAATTATCTTGGTAATATTATTATGAAATAAAGAATTAGAAGAAGATATTTTGATGATAGATAAATAATGAATTAAAACATGAAATGAATATTTAATTTCAAATTTGAAATAATAAAAAATAAAATAAATATTTTTAAATTTGATCTAGAATTCTATAATACCGAATGATGGTTCTGAGCATTACAAAAGGGATTCATGAGTATGGTACCAACTCAACAGATGTATGATTCAATTGATCATTCACATATTGTATAAGACATGAATGCCATGGTAAAAAAATTCTTATCGAATATATAGAAGAAGGTTTCCAAAACCAAGAGAATATCATTTCATGTTAAATTTATAATTATTTTAATTAATTTTGAATAATGATTAATTATGTTCTCATCTTTTTCTATGTATATTTATCTTTGATTATTTCACTGATCCTTAGTGGTAGAGTGGTGTTCGGAGTCTAAGATCCTTTGTTGAAGAAAATGACAAAATGTTCGGGGATGTATGCTTATTAAAATTAATGGAGTTCAGGTATAGATGGTACTAAGTGTTAAAAGGTTTTTGTGCTAAGTTGAGAAGTTTTGAAGGAGGTTTGGGTAGTTGAAGGGAAAATGGGTTTAAAACTAATTTGTAGGACTTTTAAACATCGTGTAGGGGAATTAAACATTGTGTAATGTTACGTTTTTTTAAATTAAATAAATCGGTGGCGATGGGTATTTTGGAAAATTCCATTAGAAATATTTACCCGATGTGAAACCACTTTACATGTTGTGTAAATAACCGACTTGCTATTTTAAACATGTTGTTCAGCTGAAATTTATTATATTGCAGCTGCATCTCTACGACCCTAGGGAAATCTTCAAGAGATTTTTGGGATGCAAAATTTCATTCTAGACATTCCATTTCTCTCTTCAATCCCTGGTTATATACTTGGTTATGATTTCTCCTTTTCACCCTTTGGTTCTCTAATTGTTGCAGTGAAATCCTTTGACTAATTACATTGTTAGATTTGATCCTAATTAGTATTGGTCTAGTAATCTCTTTGTAATATTCCTCACCTTCTTCCTCGTGGGTTTTGTTCGTTCATAGAATTATTGAATCTTTGGTTAAAGGTAGGGGTATAAATCTCAACCCTATGGTTTGATTATTTTCATGTTTATGAAATATCCTGATTTCACTAAGGTGGTGTGCACCCAAAATTAAATGAATAACAAATGTAATTATTCTTTGAATTCCCTTTCTCACAATTAGCATCTGACCTAGCTTATTAATACCTGTTAGTGGGAAAAACTCAAAATATAATTGTTTTATCTAATCGATTAAAGTATTTTTTAGTAATACATGCATCCTATAGTTATATATTTCTATAAAATACCTTAACTGTGGATTAGTTCCTATTTGATATAATTATTAATAAATTGCAAATTGAATTGAAAAGTTTCAAATGAATGAATTATGAAAATTCGTACAATTAATCATTGAGGATTTGATGTGATATTTTGATATTCATACTATATAATAGGAATTTTTCTATACTGAGATGATTATATAATGGGATAGGCCCAGAAAAATTCAAATATATATGTTGTAATTCTGATAGTGTGAGGGCTTAGCCTAGTGGATGCTGTAATGTTTATAGAGAGTGGGCCATGGCCATTCCCATGGTGTAATGATTATAGGGATTTTACCTGGATTGTTTTTGTGAGTATACCTTGGTTATGTAGTTTTGGTTTGCATGGTTGTAAGAAATTCTCATAGTTATTTTGTCATGGAATTGAAGAAAGTTATTTACCTTTTATATATTGTTTTGGTTAGAATGGTTATAAGAAATTATTAGAGATATTATGACAAGATTCCAAAGAATGTTATTTACCTTGGATATATGGTTATGGTTGTCATGGTTGTAAAACATACTCGAAGATATTATAGCGTAGAGACAGAAATGGTTGTTATATTTACTTAATTATTGAAATAATTAATATACCTATTTATCACATTATTGAATACACATCTTATCAGAATGGTTTTGTTTAAACATAATGGTGTATACCTACTTATTTTTACTCACACCCTATTCGGGACAATTTTTGGCACCTGAGAAGATTTTGTGGGTATATGATTGTAAAAAGGAAAAGGATGTTGATGTTTATTGCTTTTTTGCTTTGGGGTAGAGATAGGAAATGACACAGGTTTGGTTATTATGACCTGGGACATTGATTCTTTTATTTGAGTCTTCTATTATTCTTTTTTATTGTTATGGTCTGTCATTAAGTTATATTCCATCATGTCATTACATATTTCCTTATTTCTTGTTGGATTAACCAGTTGGCCTTTATTGTCATCCTATGCATTTTTTACTCTGATTTTTTATGTATTTTTTTCTCTTCTGAAACTTCATAACAAAGTGGTATAGTTTCCCAACTATAGTATCCACACCCCCACTGCTAGTCAAAAGACTATGGAATATGGGGGTGTGCGCTTGAGGTCCCGTAACCAACGCTTTCTAGTCACGTGGGAGAGTGGAATATTTGGGGACGTTACAAAGTGGCATCAGAGAGGAAAGATTCCCTTTTTATTTTTCCATGCAGATTGGGAAAGGTGTAAAGGAGACTAGGATTTGATGGGGATTGGTAATGAGCTTGTATATCAGAGTATCTAACCCATGTATGGGGGAAATTATAAGCACGGGGGATGGGATTTATGTTTGTGCTTTATGCTTGTCATAGATGATTTTATTTAACATCAGTTGATTCACATGTTATGAAAGGATAATAGTATTATGATGTTATTGTTTCTGGAGATTTTTTACTCCTAGCCCGGTATGGAACGAGATAAGAATACATGAATCATAATAGGCACATATGGATATATTAGCATTTATTGTTCATAATATGGGAATATCTATTTTTCATTTTCATATATACTTTCCTGTTAAATAGTAGTATAAGATATATTTTTCAACGGATAAATAAAATAAGTTTCCATGTCATGCTAAAGTACATGTAAGACATGTCTAGAGAGGCCAAGAGTTAGTGGTTATCTATTGTAGTCACCTTTTATTGTTGATCTGGTTGCAATCTAGTTCTCTATTGTGTGCATTTTGACTATAGAATAAAATCTCCCTCATCATCTTCAACATGAGCATCATGCGAGTGGAAATCAACATGATATTAATGGTTCTACATAAGAAATTCTTATAGTTACTGATGAAAATATGGCTGTTTAGATTCACAACAGCTTCTTGAGGGTTATTCCATCCTGGGAAAGGGACACTGTTCGTACAGTTCATTCAATGTATGAGATAAAAAAGATATTAAACATCTATATATACTTGTGATTACTAGGGAAGGGAGACCTTAGGAGGACAAGTTCTAGATAGAGTTAGTCTAGAAAATCTTCAAGTATCTTGAGACACCCATAGATACGAGGGTGAATCTTGCTGTGTATATGTTTCATGGAACTACCAAGCACTGGATGAATATTCAAGAAGAAGCTACAAATCATGATGAGATATCTTAGAAGTACATTGATACGAAGTTCTAAATCCATTTCTATCCTGACAAATTATGGAATGAAAAACCTCGTGAGCTCATGAATTTCAAATATGAGGGTTGGTCAATGATGGACTATGATGGAAATTTTACCTACTTATGGTTCTTTAGGATATCATTGGAAGCTGATGAGATCTCCCGAGTCAGAAATTTCCAAGATGGTCTTCATTATGAGATTAGGTTATATGTAAATGATTTCTATTTAATAATTGTTGAAGACATGATGAATCAAGATCACTTCATGGAAAGGAATCTGAATGAGGCTCTGAGCAGTAGTGATACTATTTATGTTGGGAAATCTTGGAGTTCTTCCTTGATTGGTAAGAAATTCCATTATGAAAATTTATAGTAAATAAGTAGTTTTCATAACAGTTAGTGATTTGGATATCCATTTAAATTTCGTGTTCTGTTTCAGGTTGATCAATGTGTCAAGATTGGTTACATGGGCTCCTAGTGTCCTTACCACACAGATGAGTGTAACATATATGGAAGATTGGGTCATCTTAAGAGGTTCTATTCAAACATTCCATAGTATACTAGTGTAATAGGATAACGACAAGAACTTAAATAAGGAAGGTACTCAGCTACCCCTCAGTAGGTTGGTAGATGGAGTTCCATAGGCCGTTCATGACAAGGTAGGCGATGTGGTAACCCAGTACATGATCCACCACACCAAGAAATGAAAATAGCTCATTGTGGTCAAACTGGTTTGTAGGAATGAGGATAAAGTCTATTTGATGTTATACAGTCTACTCTGGCTATCATGGATGGTAGACCATCTACCATCAGACGTACGATTCTAGTATCATCTACCTTAGACTGTTTTTTTGATACAATATAGTCACATTATTTTTTATCTTCACTTTTTTGAAATGGTTAGGTCTTGGATGTGTAAAAATCGGATGGTGTTTTAACCATTGACAAACTTTTGGGAGTGTGGTCTAGAAATATCAAACACTACAAGGTGTGTTCTCCAGATATTGGTGGTTACTGTTTCTTTTGGGAATCGTTCAGGACAAAAATAATAGGCTTTTACTTGATTCTTGGTATGGATTTGTTAGTTCTATACCAGGCACATATCGACTATTACATGAAGAGAGTTACCTTCATATCTTGATAAGGAAGAAGTTATTCTCACCAGGGTGAGTGGGATCTTCATTCTGGTTATGCAGGACCAATTCAGTGTAGAATGGATTTCCTCATGGGTAAAATTGTTGGTCTTTTGATAGATAACAGTGAAATGTAGCATGATTATTTTCCTCTACAATTAGCCTATTTTAAGTATGTTTTATGTGATGAGTTATATGGATTACCACCTGATATATAGGTCATGTTCATGATCAATTTGGTGCTGGCAGTAGATAAAATTAATATCCTCCCTTACTGAACAGAACAGATAGTGATTCTGGAGTTGAAGGTTCAGTTGGAAGATCTAGAATCAAAAGGCTCCATACAGATGAGTATATATCCATGGGATTTTCAAGTTCTCGTTTCTAAAAATTCTAAGGGAACTCTTTTCTTATTTTTTGATTATTGTATTTTGAACTACATGATTATCAAGAACCAGTATCCTCTTTTGTGCATTAATAATCTTTTCAATTAGTTGAGAGGTGACATGATATTCTTTAAAAATGAATTTATATCATGATATCATTTGTTAAGGGTGAGATTATTATACATACATTGGACATATTATTAGAGAAGTTATGGATTGTCTAAACTCATAGTGATTCTGTTTGGGATGACTAATGCACCTGTATTATTGACAGATTTAATGAATAGGATCTTTCATCCTTTTTGGGATTATTTTCTGGTAGTTTTCATCAATGATATATTAGTGTACTCCCAGTTAAGAGACCACTATGCCAAACATATTTACATCATCCTGAGTACATTGAGAAAGTCACATTCATGATTTCATAGGAAAAACCTAAGTGTGTATTCTAAATACAGAGCTTTAAAGGTTTATCATCTTATTACTAATTTTTTATCCATGATTTCTTTTGATAGGCAGAACCAATGTCCAATTTGACCATGAAATAGGAGAATTTTGTTTGGTCTGATGGTTGTTAAATAGATTTCATATAGATTAAAGGTAGGATGACATCAAAAACTATCCTCACATTACCTATTATTTGTAAATAATATGCCATATACAATGATGCATCTGGAGTTGGAATTAGAGAAGTTATAATGTTGAAGGATCGTGTGGTTGCTTATGGATCATGTCAACTGAGACAACATGAGAGGAATTACCATACTCATGATCTAAAGTTAATATTACTGGTATATTCTATGCGATTTTGGAGACACTATCTCACGGGTGGGGGGTTTTTGGTATACAATGGTCACAAAATCCTTAGTACATCTTTTCTCTATGAGGCATTAACCTTCTTCATAAGTGGTGGGTCAAGTAGTTGCAGTCTTTGAACACTGAAATAGATTATATAGTAAGAAAGGGAAATTTTGTTTCAAATTCATTGTTTCAAAAGGGATGGAAAGAGGCAGCACATGAGTTTTGTTTTGAGTGGTAGATAATCTAATTTTATGAAGACATGCATCTGGATGTGCAAGAATCTCAGGGGTGATTATATATGACTTCAACATCAATTGTACTCATTAATTTGGATAGGATTCAGACCAAGAAGTATTATGATTTCAAAGGAATATTTTTTAGAGAAAAATAATATGATGGATATAATCTATTAGGATAGTAGCTCGACAGTGTTAATTCTTTGGTTTTTTCTGGGTGAGCTTGGGTTCCTACGAGATTATGTGAGGAGATGATGAAGGAGTTTTATGCTTGAAAATGGGAAGTGCATCCGGTTTTATCAAAAATATATCTTCTTATTCATTGATAGTATGGGTGGTCAGGAATAAATAAAGTGTTGGCATGAATTAGGTCTAGATGCTTCAATTTTCACTAGGTGGTAACCGATCATCAGAGGCCATCTGTGATTTTGAATCATTTAACAATCCTATTGAGTTTATAAGGTTTTCCTTATGAATTTTCCATTCCTTCATACTTGGGGGAGACTGTTCAGTCAATAGGGTTTCCATATGACATGACCATTACTTCTTGTTTTGAAAATCCCAAACACCTTATCTTATGGAAAGCCTCAGTTTACCCTGTCTTTCACTTCAATAAGGAAAAAATCCATTTCCCAAGGAAAATTTTCCCAAACATGTTTTCCATTGTTCTTTATTTTGTCTAATTATAAAATTAGGTTTCATATATAAATCCTTGGAATCAAATAATAATTAGGTTTGAAGCATTATGTTTTAGGATCTGAATTCTGGTTACGAACTCCCATGAAGTTCAACACCGAATTCTGGTTACGAACTCTAATGATGATCAACACCGAATTTTGGTTACAAACTCTCATGAATTTCAACACCGAATTCCAGTTACGAACTCTAATGATGTTCACCACTGAATTCTGGTTATGAAATCTCATGAATTCCAACACCGAATTCTAGTTTTGAACTTTCATAAAGTTTGACTACGAATTCTCGTTACGAATCATCATGAAGATCAACTCAGAATTCTGGATATGAGCACTTCTGAGTTTTGACTCAAAATTTTGATTACGAATTCAGGATATGAACTCTTATGATTTCTGACTCTGAGTTCTCTGAATTCAGACACCGAAATCTTATGAGTTCTGACTCGAAATTCTCATGAACATTGACTTTGAACTTTACATGTTCTGGTTCTGAATTCCTAGAAAACAATATCTAAATACCCATGTATTATAGATTCCAAAATTCATTTTTCATTAGACTCAGAAATTTTTTCATAAACATCAAATATTTGAGTTTGGTTATGTAACCATATTTTTTCCTACAATTGATTTAGTTATAAAACCATGTCATGTATTGAGTTATTTACTAACTGATGGTTGAGTGACACAGGTACAAGCCCCTCTGATATTTAAGAAAAAATATGACCGTTGGAGGAGGGAGTCGACCATTGATGTTGGGCCTATAAATAGGATCTCATTTGAAAAAGCTCACAACTATTCTATGACTCTAGAGATTAAACACTATTGATGTGATTTCTAGAGAGAGACTCTCATGCTTAGTTCATACTGAACATCTTGTTCAGATTTACTTTGTGTGACTCAGAATGTTGGTGATTACATTCGAGGGAATTCGGGGATAGGAAGACAGAGGTGCTGACTCCCTTGAAGTTGAGTTCTTCCTTACTGAGGAAGATAGAGATGTCAACTACCATGAAGTTTAGGGCTTGAGGGGATAACAAGACAGACTCTAATCTTCATATTGAGGGCATACCCTGGTGTGCATAAGACATACTTTCTTGAAAGTATAAATCAAGGTACCTTTATCCAAGGTTGTTGGATACCCTTTTCTTTGGGTTAAAAGATTTATTATTTGTCACTTGTTTTCTTTAAAAGTTTTCCACTAAATTGGTATTGTTAAGGAAAGTATAACTATCTTATATATCCTTATACTTGTACTCTGATTTAGTTATGATTATATACGCTTTAAGTTACAATATTCATTCTTGTAAACATTCATTAATTTTCATTTTTCCAGATCAATATTTCCATATTCACATTCTCAGAATCATAATTCCAGATTTCAGCTAGTGTGAAGAACTAGAGGTTTTGTGAATTATTCTATTTAACCTTGTTAAACATAACCATCTTTAAAAGTTCGAAAGGAATTTTTAAAATTATACAATTAACCCCCCCTGTTGTATTTTGAGCATCATTAGATACAACATATAGTATCTACATTATTTCAATCCTATATTTGGTATTATAGAGTATATTATACTCAAATAACGTCTCACAATTGGTATCAGAGCATTGGTTCAATCTAATTTAATCTCACGATTAGATTCAGAAGAGAATTCATCTCATTATTTTCTCGGAATTGATTTTTTTGGACTCATAATGTTCAGATTCTATTTTTCTTACCCATGTATTATATCTCCTACCTTGCATAGGAATATTTCCCTTATTTACAAACTTTTATAACTAATATTTTTGTGTGGAATGATTTTTCTTTATGATGTCAGTAATCAATGTTAGTTCAATTGACAATATCAATCCAACTAGACCACCCATTTTTGATGGAAATTATTATGAGTACCGGAGAGATCGAATTAAGACATTTGTTATCAATACTGGTGTTGATAATTTTGTTTTTCTTACTGGAGGATATAAAATACCTGACAAGGAAGTCAGTACCTTTTCAAATTAAGAATATAATGAATATCAACTGAATTATAAGGTTTGAAATACTTTGATATGTTCCATGACTAGAAATATATGTAGCCAAATTTCATTTTGTGAAGCAGAAAATTGTATTTGGAAGAAATATGAAGTTACTCACTTTGGAACATCAGTTATTGAGACCAGAAGAGCCATGATCAGAGCTGGATATCATGGTTTCTGCTTTCCTTATAGATAACCAATATGTAAAGTCCAACAATGATTTATGACTATTGTGAATAGTTTACAATCTATTTGAGAAAAGTCCTTGACGATGAATCCTGTGTTGATAAAACCATAGACATCATGCCAAACGAATTTGAGTCAAAGAGAAGAGCTATTGATGAAAACAGAAAGGTTACTAAGATTTCCTTAGATGAACTTTTTGGAACTCTTCTTCAGCATGAGACTAGGATAAAGAGGGATGTAGATAACATCAAGAAGAAAAATGGGAATGGCAGCGTTGCTTTTACTACAACGTCAAATAATATGAAATCCAAGACTCCTGAGAGTGTTACTATATCAAAGTCTAAGAAGGTTGTTATACAATCTGAATATAGTGCAAGTGAATCCTCATTGAATGAGTTATAAAATATTGCTTGAAGTATGAACAAGATAGAAGGACAGAGGAAATTTTAATCCAAGTATAAGAAGAACGAAAGGAAAGATAAGAAAGATTCTGAAGTTACATGTTATGAATGCAAGAAAAATGTACATATAATACCAGATTGTTCTATTCATAAATAAAAAAAGAGGAAATAAAAGAATTCATAGAGAAACAAAAACAAGTATTACAAGGATAATTCAATGAAATTCATGAAAGATAATGACACGTGGAGTGCCAGTGGTGGTGACTCTTCGGATGAATAATCAGATTATGAATCTTCTGGAAAGATGAATCTTGGCCTAATAGCCAGACTACCTATTGACAATCATTGTTTGATGGCTAAGGTACACAATGCTGAATCAATGACCAATGTTTCTTTAAATGAAAATTATATTGATAATAAATATTATAACTCTTCAGATAAATAATCTTCTTCTAATGAAGATAATAATTTACCTACCAATGAAGAAGTTTCTAGGTTTTCCAAACTTCTTGAGATTTATAATTCAAAACTCATGACAAAACCTGATAAGGAAAATTCTAGGAATACTATTCTAACTATGGAAATTTCAGATCTTTCTAAAGATATTGGTATGAAAAATGCTGATTTTGAATGTATTTCAAAAAATCTTGAGGAAGTAAATTCTGATAAAAAAACATTATAAAGATCTAGAAAAAATAATTTCTAAGAAAAGTGTTTTCGAGCATAGATCTAGTTCCAAATATAAGGATTTTTTATAGAAAAACATGGTTCTCAAACTGAAGTCTGAAATATTTTACTCATGGAAGTGTTTGTCAAAAATTACCTTATGTAAAGAAAATTTTGATAATATGTATTCACAAATATGACTTTTAAGAAACAATTCAGGATTTGGTTATACCCATGATAATCCAATTTTTAGTAACAATTATTTTGTTCCTCAATGTGCTCCATTCTATACAAAGTGTCAGTGTGGTGGGAATTGGGCAAAAAATTCTTCCATGAACAAAACTCAGTCATTATGAATTCATAAAGCCTCTTTTTCTAAAATGATGTGGGTGCCTAAAATTTTTCTTTCTGATGTTTTGGGATCCAAGCAATTTTGGATTCCGAGTGTAACATCCCAGGTAAATGAATAATAAGATATTTTCATATTTATTAATATTTTTGAATTAAATATTAATTTTAGCTTAAAGGGGTTGCTATGTTCGATAGAATACCCGATACGCAACAACGAGTATCTTTGGAATCTTACGTTGCACACTAATAATATAATATAATTATTTTAAATGGAAGTTAACTCCTAGCTGTTGTATTGGTGGGAATGAACAAAACTAACTATAATATGATTATACATGTATTTATATATATCCAATAAAAGTTAGAGGCTTAAAATATGAATGAATATAATTTTAATCATAAATTACATTAAAAGGCCGATTTACCGCCTTTTAATGGCGAATCCTTTTTATATATAGTTTTGATCACATTAATACATTATATATGACCAAATAAAATCCTTCTTTAGAATGATTACATCATAATTTAATTTGGGTAATTTTTCAGTATTTTTCTGATAAAGTTCATTTTTTCAGGAATAGTTAAAATATAGTATTTTAATTCAAAACTATGTTTTAATATATTCTTTTGGTGGTTAGATTATTTTTTTAATTGGTTTTAAAGTGAAATTGAAACATATTTTTATCATTTAATCCAATTTTGGTCATTGGAATTAATTTCACTATGAAATTGGACATAAATAAGTATCAATATTTTGATAGTTTTGAATTCTTAAAAACACGCTCTTTGTTATGATAGTGGGAGTTAATTTTAAATTAATTTCTTATACTTCTATGTTTTGATTTTGGAGAAATGGATTCCATATTTGGAATCAGGAGGCCCAAATTGTGTAAATAGGTATCTTTTGTTTTAAACATTTTAAATATTTACTTCAGTAAATATTTTATTTACCGTGGTTAAAGGGTAAATCATGTAAATAAGGGTAACAAAATAATATTATAATAATATAAAATTATCTCTAAACATGTCCTAATCATATTTGATGAGTCATGTCCGACCATGGGCATCTTTGGGTCGATTTTGGGACCCCATTGAGCAACTTGGGAGTGATAATGACAATTTAGATTAATTAATTCAATGTGACGGAAAAAGTGACATTAACAAAAATCGTTTAGTAATTAATTATTATATGGTGTTATATAAGTCCTTATTTCGAATATAAATACTAATTGGAAAGCTAAAAATATTTACTACATCATGGTATTTTTTTATTTTTAAAAATCATATAAATTAAATTATTTATGACACTAATGATGCAGTTTTTACCTCATTAATAAATGATTTAAATAAATAAGATTATAATTATTAAAATATTATCCAAACATGTACAATTCTGATTGGATTATTTTATTTCGAATATTAGTCATCTTATCTTCAACCTAAATGATTTTTGGACTATTATAAACCTAATATAGGTTTAAAACAAAATAATATTTTCAAACTTTCCTAAAGATCCCCTCCTCTCCCTTATAAAAAGAGACCACTTCTAACCAATTCCTTACACCTCTCAAGACATTTGGCTCATAAAACCTCTATCCAATTAATCTCCCTACATCCCTCTCCTCCTTATAGAAGCCTTACCTTAGGCCAAAGGAACTTAATAAGCCATTTGGTTCAAACCAAAGTGAGTTACCCAAATTAAAGGTAACAGTTTCTCTTAAATTGTTTTTTTTATTTTTCTTCTCCAACCCCTAAACTCTTATTATTTCATTTCTTTTGTAACAAAAAATGTTTCCTAAATATAATAGCATTTTTTATGATAAGTATTTTAACTAAACATACAAACACTTCCATCTAATGGATGAAGAACATAATGTTTCTGTGGATGGAAAACTAACGCCTCACGAAAAGATGATGGTTCAATTACATATCACAGCCTCTCATGGTGGCCATTATGATGGAATTGTTTTTATATATGATATATATTATGTTAATTATTTCCTTATGCTTTTGTACGTCCCATTTATATCAAGACATTATGGTTTCCATAGTGGGAAAATACGATAATCTAATTTGATGAAGTGCGGACTACGGCCCCCTCAAAGTGATGTGACTCGTTAATGCCCTATGTGGGATGTATAAAGGATAGATTTAATGATATTATATATGATATTATACTGGAATTGTAATATACCAATGTATAATTATGTTTTAATTCTATTAAACAAAGAAATATAAATGAAAGGAGCGTTCATGCGTACGTACGACATACCGTCTCCAAGAACGGTGCATTTCATTTCATACAATTGTGATCTTATCAAATGGTTGATTTATTGAGTGGAGAACAAGTCAACTTCAAAGGAAAAAATCCTTATGCTGGTCCTGTAATGAATTTCAGGATCCCACCTTTATACCTATGTTTCTTCCATATTGGTTTCGTCTCACCTCCATCTTAAACAATGTAAACCTAAACTATTCAATGAAATAACTCATTTTTCCTTTAGATACTTCTTTTATTAAAAAATATTTTAGAACTCAATAACATCTGATGGAAACCAAAGGATTGGTTAAGGGGAATTTCATAAAACTAACTTGAACACATAGGTCCTATATAATAAAAGAGGGGGGGGAGAACACATGAAATCAAATTTTAATTAATAATAAATAATTTTTAAACCATGAAATAAAATAAGAAAAAAGAATTAGGTCTGATAAATATCCTAATCAGTCGTACTCATGAAATTATTAAAAATAAAAAATAAATAGCTATCATTCATTTCGATTTGTTATTTGATAACATAAAATTATAATGAATTAATACTATTAATTATCTTATTAATTAAATAATTAATTAATTTTTTATTATTTCATCCAATCAAAATGAAATTCCAATCCAATTTTATTTTAAATAAAATAACTAATTTAATCTTTTTTTACTCAATAAATTGTTACACAGATTTGTACTTGGAAGAAACTAGATGATTATCATTCTGATTTACTCAGTATGGTTTTAATTGAAAAGAATACACTCATATGACATATTATGTACAAAAAATGTGTTATAATTTGATGTTATGTATAACCAACTTAATTCCACATAGTGCACATGAAAATTAAATATCCTATTCAATTTAATGCATTGAGCATTTTATATGTTACAACCACACATTATTCAATGTAGAATATTTTAGGTGGAATTAATTAAACATATAATATAACAAAAAACAAATTATTGGCATATACTATCAACATTATAACCTAGAAAAATTAATTCAATAAGGTTTAAAGAGTAATTAATCAATTTTAATATTTACATGTAAACTATTAGTGTACACGGTGTGTATAACCAACCACATAGCATGTACTTCTCTTCACTGGATATTGGATGTACATGCCTAAGGACTCATCTGTAAATTATTGTAAACATTTATGAAGTAAAAAATATGGATAGAGGATACAAATCATGAACTTCTAGTTACATATTTTCTAGTCTATATGTGTTTTTTATTAAAAACATACAATGTATTAATTACACGATGTGGTTTGACCCCTTTTTTTCATCTCAAAAAAATTGATGGGAAACATGAAGTATACTCAAAATACACAATGTTTACTATGATAAAGCCATTTCACACCCTATATGGCTTACATGTGGTTCATTTAATTCACATGGAAAGCTCCAGTAACTTGATGACTTAAAATCCACAGAAGCATCCCTATTTAATGAACCAGGATACACAACTTATAATGAAGGAATAAATTATTTTTAGTCTTATATTATTCAACTAGGATCCTTGGAACTTGTGAATGAGATATTCATATATATAATTTATTAATCTTAAAATTATCTTGGTAATATTATTATGAAATAAAGAATTAGAAGAAGATATTTTGATGATAGATAAATAATGAATTAAAACATGAAATGAATATTTAATTTCAAATTTGAAATAATAAAAAATAAAATAAATATTTTTAAATTTGATCTAGACTTCTATAATACCGAATGATGGTTCTGAGCATTATAAAAGGGATTCATGAGTATGGTACCAACTCAACAGATGTATGATTCAATTGATCATTCACATATTGTATAAGACATGAATGCCATGGTAAAAAAATTCTTATCGAATATATAGAAGAAGGTTTCCAAAACCAAGAGAATATCATTTCATGTTAAATTTATAATTATTTTAATTAATTTTGAATAATGATTAATTATGTTCTCATCTTTTTCTATGTATATTTATCTTTGATTATTTCACTGATCCTTAGTGGTAGAGTGGTGTTCGGAGTCTAAGATCCTTTGTTGAAGAAAATGACAAAATGTTCGGGGATGTATGCTTATTAAAATTAATGGAGTTCAGGTATAGATGGTACTAAGTGTTAAAAGGTTTTTGTGCTAAGTTGAGAAGTTTTGAAGGAGGTTTGGGTAGTTGAAGGGAAAATGGGTTTAAAACTAATTTGTAGGACTTTTAAACATCGTGTAGGGGAATTAAACATTGTGTAATGTTACGTTTTTTTAAATTAAATAAATCGGTGGCGATGGGTATTTTGGAAAATTCCATTAGAAATATTTACCCGATGTGAAACCACTTTACATGTTGTGTAAATAACCGACTTGCTATTTTAAACATGTTGTTCAGCTGAAATTTATTATATTGCAGCTGCATCTCTACGACCCTAGGGAAATCTTCAAGAGATTTTTGGGATGCCAAATTTCATTCTAGACATTCCATTTCTCTCTTCAATCCCTGGTTATATACTTGGTTATGATTTCTCCTTTTCACCCTTTGGTTCTCCAATTGTTGCAGTGAAATCCTTTGACTAATTACATTGTTAGATTTGATCCTAATTAGTATTGGTCTAGTAATCTCTTTGTAATATTCCTCACCTTCTTCCTCGTGGGTTTTGTTCGTTCATAGAATTATTGAATCTTTGGTTAAAGGTAGGGGTATAAATCTCAACCCTATGGTTTGATTATTTTCATGTTTATGAAATATCCTGATTTCACTAAGGTGGTGTGCACCCAAAATTAAATGAATAACAAATGTAATTATTCTTTGAATTCCCTTTCTCACAATTAGCATCTGACCTAGCTTATTAATACCTGTTAGTGGGAAAAACTCAAAATATAATTGTTTTATCTAATCGATTAAAGTATTTTTTAGTAATACATGCATCCTATAGTTATATATTTCTATAAAATACCTTAACTGTGGATTAGTTCCTATTTGATATAATTATTAATAAATTGCAAATTGAATTGAAAAGTTTCAAATGAATGAATTATGAAAATTCGTACAATTAATCATTGAGGATTTGATGTGATATTTTGATATTCATACTATATAATAGGAATTTTTCTATACTGAGATGATTATATAATGGGATAGGCCCAGAAAAATTCAAATATATATGTTGTAATTCTGATAGTGTGAGGGCTTAGCCTAGTGGATGCTGTAATGTTTATAGAGAGTGGGCCATGGCCATTCCCATGGTGTAATGATTATAGGGATTTTACCTGGATTGTTTTTGTGAGTATACCTTGGTTATGTAGTTTTGGTTTGCATGGTTGTAAGAAATTCTCATAGTTATTTTGTCATGGAATTGAAGAAAGTTATTTACCTTTTATATATTGTTTTGGTTAGAATGGTTATAAGAAATGATTAGAGATATTATGACAAGATTCCAAAGAATGTTATTTACCTTGGATATATGGTTATGGTTTTCATGGTTGTAAAACATACTCGAAGATATTATAGCGTAGAGACAGAAATGGTTGTTATATTTACTTAATTATTGAAATAATTAATATACCTATTTATCACATTATTGAATACACATCTTATCAAAATGGTTTTGTTTAAACATAATGGTGTATACCTACTTATTTTTACTCACACCCTATTCGGGACAATTTTTGGCACCTGAGAAGATTTTGTGGGTATATGATTGTAAAAAGGAAAAGGATGTTGATGTTTATTGCTTTTTTGCTTTGGGGTAGAGATAGGAAATGACACAGGTTTGGTTATTATGACCTGGGACATTGATTCTTTTATTTGAGTCTTCTATTATTCTTTTTTTATTGTTATGGTCTGTCATTAAGTTATATTCCATCATGTCATTACATATTTCCTTATTTCTTGTTGGATTAACCAGTTGGCCTTTATTGTCATCCTATGCATTTTTTACTCTGATTTTTTATGTATTTTTTTCTCTTCTGAAACTTCATAACAAAGTGGTATAGTTTCCCAACTATAGTATCCACACCCCCACTGCTAGTCAAAAGACTATGGAATATGGGGGTGTGCGCTTGAGGTCCCGTAACCAACGCTTTCTAGTCACATGGGAGAGTGGAATATTTGGGGACGTTACAAAGTGGCATCAGAGAGGAAAGATTCCCTTTTTATTTTTCCATGCAGATTGGGAAAGGTGTAAAGGAGACTAGGATTTGATGGGGATTGGTAATGAGCTTGTATATCAGAGTATCTAACCCATGTATGGGGGAAATTATAAGCACGGGGGATGGGATTTATGTTTGTGCTTTATGCTTGTCATAGATGATTTTATTTAACATCAGTTGATTCACATGTTATGAAAGGATAATAGTATTATGATGTTATTGTTTCTGGAGATTTTTTACTCCTAGCCCGGTATGGAACGAGATAAGAATACATGAATCATAATAGGCACATATGGATATATTAGCATTTATTGTTCATAATATGGGAATATCTATTTTTCATTTTCATATATACTTTCCTGTTAAATAGTAGTATAAGATATATTTTTCAACGGATAAATAAAATAAGTTTCCATGTCATGCTAAAGTACATGTAAGACATGTCTAGAGAGGCCAAGAGTTAGTGGTTATCTATTGTAGTCACCTTTTATTGTTGATCTGGTTGCAATCTAGTTCTCTATTGTGTGCATTTTGACTATAGAATAAAATCTCCCTCATCATCTTCAACATGAGCATCATGCGAGTGGAAATCAACATGATATTAATGGTTCTACATAAGAAATTCTTATAGTTACTGATGAAAATATGGTTGTTTAGATTCACAACAGCTTCTTGAGGGTTATTCCATCCTGGGAAAGGGACACTGTTCGTACAGTTCATTCAATGTATGAGATAAAAAAGAGATTAAACATCTATATATACTTGTGATTACTAGGGAAGGGAGACCTTAGGAGGACAAGTTCTAGATAGAGTTAGTCTAGAAAATCTTCAAGTATCTTGAGACACCCATAGATACGAGGGTGAATCTTGCTGTGTATATGTTTCATGGAACTACCAAGCACTGGATGAATATTCAAGAAGAAGCTACAAATCATGATGAGATATCTTAGAAGTACATTGATACGAAGTTCTAAATCCATTTCTATCCTGACAAATTATGGAATGAAAAACCTCGTGAGTTCATGAATTTCAAATATGAGGGTTGGTCAATGATGGACTATGATGGAAATTTTACCTACTTATGGTTCTTTAGGATATCATTGGAAGCTGATGAGATCTCCCGAGTCAGAAATTTCCAAGATGGTCTTCATTATGAGATTAGGTTATATGTAAATGATTTCTATTTAATAATTGTTGAAGACATGATGAATCAAGATCACTTCATGGAAAGGAATCTGAATGAGGCTCTGAGCAGTAGTGATACTATTTATGTTGGGAAATCTTGGAGTTCTTCCTTGATTGGTAAGAAATTCCATTATGAAAATTTATAGTAAATAAGTAGTTTTCATAACAGTTAGTGATTTGGATATCCATTTAAATTTCATGTTCTGTTTCAGGTTGATCAATGTGTCAAGATTGGTCACATGGGCTCCTAGTGTCCTTACCACACAGATGAGTGTAACATATATGGAAGACTGGGTCATCTTAAGAGGTTCTATTCAAACATTCCATAGTATACTAGTGTAATAGGATAACGACAAGAACTTAAATAAGGAAGGTACTTAGCTACCCCTCAGTAGGTTGGTAGATGGAGTTCCATAGGCCGTTCATGACAAGGTAGGCGATGTGGTAACCCGGTACATGATCCACCACACCAAGAAATGAAAATAGCTCATTGTGGTCAAACTGGTTTGTAGGAATGAGGATAAAGTCTATTTGATGTTATACAGTCTACTCTGGCTATCATGGATGGTAGACCATCTACCATCAGACGTACGATTCTAGTATCATCTACCTTAGACTGTTTTTTTGATACAATATAGTCACATTATTTTTTATCTTCACTTTTTTGAAATGGTTAGGTCTTGGATGTGTAAAAATCGGATGGTGTTTTAACCATTGACAAACTTTTGGGAGTGTGGTCTAGAAATATCAAACACTACAAGGTGTGTTCTCCAGATATTGGTGGTTACTGTTTCTTTTGGGAATCGTTCAGGACAAAAATAATAGGCTTTTACTTGATTCTTGGTATGGATTTGTTAGTTCTATACCAGGCACATATCGACTATTACATGAAGAGAGTTACCTTCATATCTTGATAAGGAAGAAGTTATTCTCACCAGGGTGAGTGGGATCTTCATTCTGGTTATGCAGGACCAATTCAGTGTAGAATGGATTTCCTCATGGGTAAAATTGTTGGTCTTTTGATAGATAACAGTGAAATGTAGCATGATTATTTTCCTCTACAATTAGCCTATTTTAAGTATGTTTTATGTGATGAGTTATATGGATTACCACCTGATATATAGGTCATGTTCATGATCAATTTGGTGCTGGCAGTAGATAAAATTAATATCCTCCCTTACTGAACAGAACAGATAGTGATTCTGGAGTTGAAGGTTCAGTTGGAAGATCTAGAATCAAAAGGCTCCATACAGATGAGTATATATCCATGGGATTTTCAAGTTCTCGTTTCTAAAAATTCTAAGGGAACTTTTTTCTTATTTTTTGATTATTGTATTTTGAACTACATGATTATCAAGAACCAGTATCCTCTTTTGTGCATTAATAATCTTTTCAATTAGTTGAGAGGTGACATGATATTCTTTAAAAATGAATTTATATCATGATATCATTTGTTAAGGGTGAGATTATTATACATACATTGGACATATTATTAGAGAAGTTATGGATTGTCTAAACTCATAGTGATTCTGTTTGGGATGACTAATGCACCTGTATTATTGACAGATTTAATGAATAGGATCTTTCATCCTTTTTGGGATCATTTTCTGGTAGTTTTCATCAATGATATATTAGTGTACTCCCAGTTAAGAGACCACTATGCCAAACATATTTACATCATCCTGAGTACATTGAGAAAGTCACATTCATGATTTCATAGGAAAAACCTAAGTGTGTATTCTAAATACAGAGCTTTAAAGGTTTATCATCTTATTACTAATTTTTTATCCATGATTTCTTTTGATAGGCAGAACCAATGTCCAATTTGACCATGAAATAGGCGAATTTTGTTTGGTCTGATGGTTGTTAAATAGATTTCATATAGATTAAAGGTAGGATGACATCAAAAACTATCCTCACATTACCTATTATTTGTAAATAATATGACATATACAATGATGCATCTGGAGTTGGAATTAGAGAAGTTATAATGTTGAAGGATCGTGTGGTTGCTTATGGATCATGTCAACTGAGACAACATGAGAGGAATTACCATACTCATGATCTAAAGTTAATATTACTGGTATATTCTATGCGATTTTGGAGACACTATCTCACGGGTGGGGGGTTTTTGGTATACAATGGTCACAAAATCCTTAGTACATCTTTTCTCTATGAGGCATTAACCTTCTTCATAAGTGGTGGGTCAAGTAGTTGCAGTCTTTGAACACCGAAATAGATTATATAGTAAGAAAGGGAAATTTTGTTTCAAATTCATTGTTTCAAAAGGGATGGAAAGAGGCAGCACATGAGTTTTGTTTTGAGTGGTAGATAATCGAATTTTATGAAGACATGCATCTGGATGTGCAAGAATCTCAGGGGTGATTATATATGACTTCAACATCAATTGTACTCATTAATTTGGATAGGATTCAGACCAAGAAGTATTATGATTTCAAAGGAATATTTTTTAGAGAAAAATAATATGATGGATATAATCTATTAGGATAGTAGCTCGACAGTGTTAATTCTTTGGTTTTTTCTGGGTGAGCTTGGGTTCCTACGAGATTATGTGAGGAGATGATGAAGGAGTTTTATGCTTGAAAATGGGAAGTGCATCCGGTTTTATCAAAAATATATCTTCTTATTCATTGATAGTATGGGTGGTCAGGAATAAATAAAGTGTTGGCATGAATTAGGTCTAGATGCTTCAATTTTCACTAGGTGGTAACCGATCATCAGAGGCCATCTGTGATTTTGAATCATTTAACAATCCTATTGAGTCTATAAGGTTTTCCTTATGAATTTTCCATTCCTTCATACTTGGGGGAAACTGTTCAGTCAATAGGGTTTCCATATGACATGACCATTACTTCTTGTTTTGAAAATCCCAAACACCTTATCTTATGGAAAGCCTCAGTTTACCCTGTCTTTCACTTCAATAAGGAAAAAATCCATTTCCCAAGGAAAATTTTCCCAAACATGTTTTCCATTGTTCTTTATTTTGTCTAATTATAAAATTAGGTTTCATATATAAATCCTTGGAATCAAATAATAATTAGGTTTGAAGCATTATGTTTTAGGATCTGAATTCTGGTTACGAACTCCCATGAAGTTCAACACCGAATTCTGGTTACGAACTCTAATGATGATCAACACCGAATTTTGGTTACAAACTCTCATGAATTTCAACACCGAATTCCAGTTACGAACTCTAATGATGTTCACCACTGAATTCTGGTTATGAAATCTCATGAATTCCAACACCGAATTCTAGTTTTGAACTTTCATAAAGTTTGACTACAAATTCTCGTTACGAATCATCATGAAGATCAACTCAGAATTCTGGATATGAGCACTTCTGAGTTTTGACTCAAAATTTTGATTACGAATTCAGGATATGAACTCTTATGATTTCTGACTCTGAGTTCTCTGAATTCAGACACCGAAATCTTATGAGTTCTGACTCGAAATTCTCATGAACATTGACTTTGAACTTTACATGTTCTGGTTCTAAATTCCTAGAAAACAATATCTAAATACCCATGTATTATAGATTCCAAAATTCATTTTTCATTAGACTCAGAAATTTTTTCATAAACATCAAATATTTGAGTTTGGTTATGTAACCATATTTTTTCCTACAATTGATTTAGTTATAAAACCATGTCATGTATTGAGTTATTTACTAACTGATGGTTGAGTGACACATGTACAAGCCCCTCTGATATTTAAGAAAAAATATGACCGTTGGAGGAGGGAGTCGACCATTGATGTTGGGCCTATAAATAGGATCTCATTTGAAAAAGCTCACAACTATTCTATGACTCTAGAGATTAAACACTATTGATGTGATTTCTAGAGAGAGACTCTCATGCTTAGTGCATACTGAACATCTTGTTCAGATTTACTTTGTGTGACTCAGAATGTTGGTGATTACATTCGAGGGAATTCGGGGATAGGAAGACAGAGGTGCTGACTACCTTGAAGTTGAGTTCTTCCTTACTGAGGAAGATAGAGATGTCAACTACCATGAAGTTTAGGGCTTGAGGGGATAACAAGACAGACTCTAATCTTCATATTGAGGGCATACCCTGGTGTGCATAAGACATACTTTCTTGAAAGTATAAATCAAGGTACCTTTATCCAAGGTTGTTGGATACCCTTTTCTTTGGGTTAAAAGATTTATTATTTGTCACTTGTTTTCTTTAAAAGTTTTCCACTAAATTGGTATTGTTAAGGAAAGTATAACTATCTTATATATCCTTATACTTGTACTCTGATTTAGTTATGATTATATACGCTTTAAGTTACAATATTCATTCTTGTAAACATTCATTAATTTTCATTTTTCCAGATCAATATTTCCAGATTCACATTCTCAGAATCATAATTCCAGATTTCAGCTAGTGTGAAGAACTAGAGGTTTTGTGAATTATTCTATTTAACCTTGTTAAACATAACCATCTTTAAAAGTTCGAAAGGAATTTTTAAAATTATACAATTAACCCCCCCTGTTGTATTTTGAGCATCATTAGATACAACATATAGTATCTAAATTATTTCAATCCTATATTTGGTATTATAGAGTATATTATACTCAAATAACGTCTCACAATTGGTATCAGAGCATTGGTTCAATCTAATTTAATCTCACGATTAGATTCAGAAGAGAATTCATCTCATTATTTTCTCGGAATTGATTTTTTTGGACTCATAATGTTCAGATTCTATTTTTCTTACCCATGTATTATATCTCCTACCTTGCATAGGAATATTTCCCTTATTTACAAACTTTTATAACTAATATTTTTGTGTGGAATGATTTTTCTTTATGATGTCAGTAATCAATGTTAGTTCAATTGACAATATCAATCCAACTAGACCACCCATTTTTGATGGAAATTATTATGAGTACCGGAGAGATCGAATTAAGACATTTGTTATCAATACTGGTGTTGATAATTTTGTTTTTCTTACTGGAGGATATAAAATACCTGACAAGGAAGTCAGTACCTTTTCAAATTAAGAATATAATGAATATCAACTGAATTATAAGGTTTGAAATACTTTGATATGTTCCATGACTAGAAATATATGTAGCCAAATTTCATTTTGTGAAGCAGAAAATTGTATTTGGAAGAAATATGAAGTTACTCACTTTGGAACATCAGTTATTGAGACCAGAAGAGCCATGATCAGAGCTGGATATCATGGTTTCTGCTTTCCTTATAGAGAACCAATATGTAAAGTCCAACAATGATTTATGACTATTGTGAATAGTTTACAATCTATTTGAGAAAAGGCCTTGACGATGAATCCTGTGTTGATAAAACCATAGACATCATGCCAAACGAATTTGAGTCAAAGAGAAGAGCTATTGATGAAAACAGAAAGGTTACTAATATTTCCTTAGATGAACTTTTTGGAACTCTTCTTCAGCATGAGACTAGGATAAAGAGGGATGTAGATAACATCAAGAAGAAAAATGGGAATGGCAGCGTTGCTTTTACTACAACGTCAAATAATATGAAATCCAAGACTCCTGAGAGTGTTACTATATCAAAGTCTAAGAAGGTTGTTATATAATCTGAATATAGTGCAAGTGAATCCTCATTGAATGAGTTATAAAATATTGCTTGAAGTATGAACAAGATAGAAGGACAGAGGAAATTTTAATCCAAGTATAAGAAGAACGAAAGGAAAGATAAGAAAGATTCTGAAGTTACATGTTATGAATGCAAGAAAAATGTACATATAATACCAGATTGTTCTATTCATAAATAAAAAAAGAGGAAATAAAAGAATTCAGAGAGAAACAAAAACAAGTATTACAAGGATAATTCAAAGAAATTCATGAAAGATAATGACACGTGGAGTGCCAGTGGTGGTGACTCTTCGGATGAATAATCAGAATATGAATCTTCTGGAAAGATGAATCTTGGCCTAATAGCCAGACTACCTATTGACAATCATTGTTTGATGGCTAAGGTACACAATGCTGAATCAATGACCAATGTTTCTTTAAATGAAAAATATATTGATAATAAATAGTATAACTCTTCAGATAAATAATCTTCTTCTAATGAAGATAATAATTTACCTACCAATGAAGAAGTTTCTAGGTTTTCCAAACTTCTTGAGATTTATAATTCAAAACTCATGACAAAACCTGATAAGGAAAATTCTAGGAATACTATTCTAACTATGGAAATTTCAGATCTTTCTAAAGATATTGGTATGAAAAATGCTGATTTTGAATGTATTTCAAAAAATCTTGAGGAAGTAAATTCTGATAAAAAAACATTATAAAGATCTAGAAAAAATAATTTCTAAGAAAAGTGTTTTCGAGCATAGATCTAGTTCCAAATATAAGGATTTTTTATAGAAAAACATGGTTCTCAAACTGAAGTCTGAAATATTTTACTCATGGAAGTGTTTGTCAAAAATTACCTTATGTAAAGAAAATTTTGATAATATGTATTCACAAATATGACTTTTAAGAAACAATTCAGGATTTGGTTATACCCATGATAATCCAATTTTTAGTAACAATTATTTTGTTCCTCAATGTGCTCCATTCTATACAAAGTGTCAGTGTGGTGGGAATTGGGCAAAAAATTCTTCCATGAACAAAACTCAGTCATTATGAATTCATAAAGCCTCTTTTTCTAAAATGATGTGGGTGCCTAAAATTTTTCTTTCTGATGTTTTGGGATCCAAGCAATTTTGGATTCCGAGTGTAACATCCCAGGTAAATGAATAATAAGATATTTTCATATTTATTAATATTTTTGAATTAAATATTAATTTTAGCTTAAAGGGGTTGCTATGTTCGATAGAATACCCGATACGCAACAACGAGTATCTTTGGAATCTTACGTTGCACACTAATAATATAATATAATTATTTTAAATGGAAGTTAACTCCTAGCTGTTGTATTGGTGGGAATGAACAAAACTAACTATAATATGATTATACATGTATTTATATATATCCAATAAAAGTTAGAGGCTTAAAATATGAATGAATATAATTTTAATCATAAATTACATTAAAAGGCCGATTTACCGCCTTTTAATGGCGAATCCTTTTTATATATAGTTTTGATCACATTAATACATTATATATGACCAAATAAAATCCTTCTTTAGAATGATTACATCATAATTTAATTTGGGTAATTTTTCAGTATTTTTCTGATAAAGTTCATTTTTTCAGGAATAGTTAAAATATAGTATTTTAATTCAAAACTATGTTTTAATATATTCTTTTGGTGGTTAGATTATTTTTTTAATTGGTTTTAAAGTGAAATTGAAATATATTTTTATCATTTAATCCAATTTTGGTCATTGGAATTAATTTCACTATGAAATTGGACATAAATAAGTATCAATATTTTGATAGTTTTGAATTCTTAAAAACACGCTCTTTGTTATGATAGTGGGAGTTAATTTTAAATTAATTTCTTATACTTCTATGTTTTGATTTTGGAGAAATGGATTCCATATTTGGAATCAGGAGGCCCAAATTGTGTAAATAGGTATCTTTTGTTTTAAACATTTTAAATATTTACTTCAGTAAATATTTTATTTACCGTGGTTAAAGGGTAAATCATGTAAATAAGGGTAACAAAATAATATTATAATAATATAAAATTATCTCTAAACATGTCCTAATCATATTTGATGAGTCATGTCCGACCATGGGCATCTTTGGGTCGATTTTGGGACCCCATTGAGCAACTTGGGAGTGATAATGACAATTTAGATTAATTAATTTAATGTGACGGAAAAAGTGACATTAACAAAAATCGTTTAGTAATTAATTATTATATGGTGTTATATAAGTCCTTATTTCGAATATAAATACTAATTGGAAAGCTAAAAATATTTACTACATCATGGTATTTTTTTATTTTTAAAAATCATATAAATTAAATTATTTATGACACTAATGATGCAGTTTTTACCTCATTAATAAATGATTTAAATAAATAAGATTATAATTATTAAAATATTATCCAAACATGTACAATTCTGATTGGATTATTTTATTTCGAATATTAGTCATCTTATCTTCAACCTAAATGATTTTTGGACTATTATAAACCTAATATAGGTTTAAAACAAAATAATATTTTCAAACTTTCCTAAAGATCCCCTCCTCTCCCTTATAAAAAGAGACCACTTCTAACCAATTCCTTACACCTCTCAAAACATTTGGCTCATAAAACCTCTATCCAATTAATCTCCCTACATCCCAATCCTCCTTATAGAAGCCTTACCTTAGGCCAAAGGAACTTAATAAGCCATTTGGTTCAAACCAAAGTGAGTTACCCAAATTAAAGGTAACAGTTTCTCTTAAATTGTTTTTTTTATTTTTCTTCTCCAACCCCTAAACTCTTATTATTTCATTTCTTTTGTAACAAAAAATGTTTCCTAAATATAATAGGATTTTTTATGATAAGTATTTTAACTAAACATACACACACTTCCATCTAATGGATGAAGAACATAATGTTTCTGTGGATGGAAAACTAACGCCTCACGAAAAGATGATGGTTCAATTACATATCACAGCCTCTCATGGTGGCCATTATGATGGAATTGTTTTTATATATGATATATATTATGTTAATTATTTCCTTATGCTTTTGTACGTCCCATTTATATCAAGACATTATGGTTTCCATAGTGGGAAAATACGATAATCTAATTTGATGAAGTGCGGACTACGGCCCCCTCAAAGTGATGTGACTCGTTAATGCCCTATGTGGGATGTATAAAGGATAGATTTAATGATATTATATATGATATTATACTGGAATTGTAATATACCAATGTATAATTATGTTTTAATTCTATTAAACAAAGAAATATAAATGAAAGGAGCGTTCATGCGTACGTACGACATACCGTCTCCAAGAACGGTGCATTTCATTTCATACCTCCAAATGTTATGTACTATTATAAATACATGTATATACTGGATATATATGATATATATGATATATAAAATCATGAATACCATTCTGGATATAATGGACTATTGACCACATGGACAACTTGTAAATATAAGGTATTCATTTTTAACCCAAGTGCCAAATATCAATAAAATGAACATTATTAACTAAAATGATTACAACATGGCAATAAGTTATATAATAAGAATAATAAACTTGAAAAAGGTTATTAAGAAATTATAAATTAAATTTACTTTATTATTCAGGAGATTAAAGAACGAATGGGTCAAGTCGGACACGAGGTAAGGGACTTCGTCTCAATCTCCTTTCATTGAGGCATTTTTAGTTTTATACAAGTCTTTCTTTTATATGATGTATAAAACCTTTTGACTTTTACTTTTATTCAAAAGGAATATTTTCTCTATGAAGCGTTTTACTAAATGAAAAAAAGGAATGTTTCTTTTAACGTAAGTTGTGACAATGACTGTAACACCTCGAGATTTTATGAAAAATATTCTTTTAATTTCATTAATGTCTTGTGTTGTATGATACACCTAGATTACCTTGCGCTATACGCAACACCGTATTAGCTTGCAGTATATGCAACACTATTCTTGGATCGTGTTACACACAATTTTGATAATAGTTATTCCATAAAACATTGAATATATATATATATATATTCAATGTATAAATGAAATATGGTTGGATTATGTTATACGAAACAATGAAGGATTCTTTCACAACACGCAACCCTGACTTGGCTTGCATTACACGCAATCGCGACCTTCCTCGATAGCGTGTGTTGTACGCAATACCGGTTTTTAATAAACAACGATATATTAATATAATATTATTATGAACTAGATATTATGAATAGTATTAACTAAATTTTGAATCTTATAACATTATTATTCGTCTTACACATTTTCTAAAACATGGTATAAGAACAAAATAAATTTTTCGGGTAAAATAAGTATTTTAAAAAAAAAATGCAGTTTTGCCACCTTTTGATGGCGCACCCACATTAAATCTAGTTTTTGACAATTTTATAAGTTCAATTTGACAAAATAAAATTCTTCTTTTGAATCAGGATATAAAAATTTACATTAGATAAAGTTTTGATATTTTTCCGATAACTTTCATATTTTAATGAATAGTAAAAACACGCTATATTTTAATTAAAAACAACTTTTTTCATCATAATATATTATGTGGTTAAATTATAATATTTAATGGTTTTAAAGTATAAATAGAATATATTTTTACCGTTTAATATAATGTATGTCATTATCATTTATTTTACCTTGAATTCGTAGGTTAAATCAATTCAATCTTTTGCAATGTTTTAAAGAAAAACCCGTTTTCTTTCAACAATGGATTAATTTTAATTTAATTTATGCATCTTTTGTGTATTGAATTTGGAAAAATAGATTTCATATTTGGAATCATAGGGTCAAAATTATGTTAATAAGCTACTTTTTATTTTTGGGAATTATGAATAGTAACTACGATAAATTTTATTAACTATAGTTAAAGGTAAATCGGGTAATTAAGGGTAAATATAAGATTATAAAATTACCCTAACACTTGGAAAAATCTTATTGAATGTATAAAAGTAGACCCATATAACCTAAGGGTCGGATTAGATTCATTTTATGGACTTTTGTCCATGAAAATAATTTAATTATTATTAAAACCAAAGAATGTGACAACATGTCACTTTCTTAAATCTATAAGTATAATAATTTTAATTTAGTGATAAACTTCATGAAACTTCAAACATGAATAGTCTAAAGAAATATATTACAATTATCTAAGTCATAGGAATTTATTTAGAATTTTTAAGGATTAAATAATTATCATTTATTATGACACAAAGATGATGCAGTAATTGTCTTATTAATGAAATATTGACATAATTGATGTTATAAATGCCCAAATAAATTTAATTTGAGACTTTTTATGACGTACATTAATTTTCTAGGTTAATATGACATGTTATTGTTGATATAAGTAACATGGTTAGAACTTATCATTCTGTTATGAATTTCATAAAAATCATGTACCAAATAGTGTCAAAATTGACATAAATTAGTTTTTAAAACAAATATTATATTATTAATTGTTATTTAATTCCTAAAAATATAAGGTTCAGAAACATGACTTAGATAAGGATAGATATATTAATAACAAACAACTTGGGGTTCTTTTGGCTAGTTATGGTAAGTTTATTAACCATATAGTGTAAGAAAACAAAAAGACACAGTAAAAGTTAAATTATTTAACTTAGAGTTAAATCTAATTGATAAGGTTAAAATAATAACCTAAACTTGTCTAAATCCTATTTTATGTGTGGATTGTGACCCATACCCACTTTATCTTAGAAATAAGACCCTTTGGAACCATTATAAACCGAATTTGACCTTTATATAAAATAATATTTTGAGATTTTCCTAAGGTGCCCCTCTCCTCCCTTATAAAAGGGCACCTCCTCCCTCTCCTCCTCACACCAATTTGAGCATTCAAGCTCGAACAAACCCTGAAAAAATCTCTTCTCCACTTCCCTAGTATCATCCTAGAGGTACTGGTATTCTTCAAATACCATCATTAGTTCTTTAAGTGGAGGTTAAGTGAAGGCGCGTCAAAAAGAGGTAATATCCATTACCGATCTTTTTCAATTTCTTTCTTCTTCAACTTATTCTTATTTAGTTGTTTCATGATAAAGTAATAACATCAGTATTTATTATATACTGATATTTTATTATAAATATGAAACAACTCTAATTAATCTTCTATCCATCCTACGGAAAAAGGAAATCATCGCGCGTGCGTACGTACGAAATACCGTCTCCACACCGTGGTGTAATCTATTTTCCGCCACCACCTTAATTGGATGGGTATAATGGTGTAATGAGTAAATATATGTGATTATTATAAAGTGATATTGATACTGAAATAGTATACATACACTTAAACACAATTACACGACCATGGGAATGATATCATCGCTCGTGCGTACGTACGGACTACCGTCTCCATGACGCGATGAGATTCATTATCCATGTTAACCATTCCAGAATGATTATAAAGTATATATAATGAATAATAATGAAATATATGACATGGTAAATCTACTGGATTTATGTATATATATAGGTCATCTACTTACTTCCATTCAAGACAATAAGGAAAGGAAAACAGCGTTCGTGCATATGTACGGACTACCGTCTCCATGAACGGTGTGTTTCATTTCATTTATCTATTTATTATATATATATATATATATATACTGAATATATATGATATATAAATAATATTTTATATTCTGTAATTATGTAAATCATGATATAAGTAATAATAATTTCAAGAACAACAAGTCCAAACACCTGCGATAAATGAAACGATTTTACCCAAAACGCTTCTTTAACATCGAATTTACAAAAGAAAGGGTAATATAAAGTCATAAGTGAACCATATATGATATCATAAAAATGAATATGATTTTGTAATAAGTTGATGACATTATTTAAATCATTATACAGGAGGTTCGAATACGTACAAATCATATCGGACATAAGGTAAGGGAAATGTCACAATCTCATTTTTATCCGAGATTGTTTATACTTTGGAATTTACTGGGGTGTATTTTATCATACAAATCCATGTTTCCTCAATATTTAATATTATTTCCATCCACCTAAAATTGTTTAAATCCAATTTTACCATTCGGTGAGTTTTTAGTAAAATATAAGAAAGGAATCTTTTGTCTTTTTTCGTACGAAGTACTTTTTTGACTTTTCCAACAAAAGTACGAGAAGAATGTTTTTTTAACTTATACGACATGAATGGATTTTTAAAACATTATTTCCAAGAAGATTCCTTTACAATTTTTCATGATTATTTTTAATCAACTTCTTTTAGTTTAAAATTTTATGACATGTTAAGAAAGGAAAAATGTTTTTGAAGTGGAAAGGATATTTTCCTCAAGAATGGAGTTCAAGTGTTTTATCAAAATTATTTTCCATCTAAGATAATATAGGGTTCTGTTTCTATCCCTATTATTACATGGATTTGATTATGTTGTGATGGAAATATTTTTATGAATTCCATTATCTTATATGAATTGTTTTATGATGTCATTATGTTAAAGATTCCCATTTTTATTACATGGGTTATGCAATGATGTATGATTTATGATTCTGTGGAACACATAAGAGTGGTATAATTATGAGATGGGTGGGACCTATATCTCCCTCCAATTCATTGGGTAAAGATTTTATATCTCATGAGATAGGCATGGCTAGAACGGTAGGTTATACCGGTTCAGTGAAGCAGGACTGAAACGAGGGTAACTCGGTTCAGAAATGGACTTTGTCCACTAAGATAGTCTTGGAAATGAGTCTGGTCTAATAAGAAATGATTCTCTATGATTATGTGTGTATGCCACAAAGTTTCATGTTTTAAGTTATGATTATTGGGATTATATTTCACTACTATGATTTATCCCATGTTATGAAATTATGATCTCTTTTCCAGGTTAAGATTTCCAAAAGATATGTTCTTATGAATATGACGTGATTGATATTTCTTTTGTTTACGCTTACTGAGCATTTGATCTCACCCTTTTATGTTTTCTTTTCCCCAGGGCATAAAAAAGGATTTAGGTTTAAAAAAAGGAAGATCATTATGGGAGATGTTGAAGATCTTTCACCACGATTAGAAGATTATATTCCGAGTTTCCAAAGACACTAAACTATTACGGTCCTTGTGTTTGTGTTTTGGTTATGTACAAAGTATTCTTCAAAAGTAATGTAATGTCTATGTACGTTAAGCTTCGGGTCTCTATAGTTGGAATCAGAGGAAAGTTTTAGTCAACCTTTGGAAACTAGGATGCGAAAACGTGAGTGAGATCCCAAGAGATATTTCTAAGGTATGTCTAGGGATGTCCCTAAAGATAAGTATACGTATAGGATATAGTCCTAGAACTATGGTAACGATATTAGATTAAACAAAAGATGTTATATATTGAAGTTACTCCCCCTTTATTATGATTTTTAACTCTCACACTATTATTTTTGGGTTTAAGAAAATGGCTAAAAACAAGATGATTCACGATAATAGAGGATGTAATGGACAATGGAATGATATTCTTCATGAGCAACCAAATGAAATGGGATTTGGGGGTCCAAACATAATTTTTATGCCGAATCAACAATCTCATAATGTGATCAATAAATTAAAATTTGTTAAGTTTCCTAACTCGGCTAATAAGAGAAAGATGTAGTTTAATGATGATCATAGAAGAAAGAAAGTTCAATTTCCCCTATGTAAATCATGTGGGAAGAGGCATGAAGGAGAATGTTTCAAAGGAACTAGAAGATGCTTTGGGTGTGGAAAAGAAGGACACAAAGCCAGTAAGTACTAAGAAAAAGGTTCAGTTAACACCAGGGATGAGGATAATGGTATTTCTATGACATCAACAATGGTTAAATGTTTTAAATGTGGAATGTACGGGCATTATGCAAAACAATGCCCTAAGGGAAAGTCTCATGAAGAGAATCAGTATGGTCGTATGGGTAGTATTTATGTTGATGATGATGAAGAGACTACAAATGATATGTGAGATGAAAGAATTCTTGAAGCTCGGTCAATGGTTTAAGAATGTAGTGGAATGATTACTTGTTTATAATGTGTAATGTTGTATAAGTAATCTCATGGTACTATGGAATAAAGATACATCTAAGGATTGTTACACTATTGTCTTTCCTTGAGTTTTGAAAGTATATGATTAATGGTACCAGTATCCATGAAAGGTTATTCAGATATTTTTGGAATGTAGATGATATGCGCATAATGAAGGGATAAGGAGAAAATTAAATGTTTGATAGTATTCATGAGCTCATGACTGATATAAGGAGAAGGTTATATCATGGTTTGAGTATATATAATTTTGAGGATTTTGGTATATGGAAAGTGTTAACTTTTAACTGCATTCATGTTTTCACTATCGTTCAATTAATGGGTATTCATTCTTCAAGAAAATACATGATTAAGGTATTCAAATCATTGTAATTTGACCAACAAGATATATCTTATGATATATTGGGGATAAATGATGGCATTCACATGATTGTTATGTGACATTTCAAGTAATCATTTTCTTTATACTATGAGCTTGGACCAAAGTATTTTAGATAAGCCTAAATATTGGAATGGATTATGTTGGACATAATTTAGTATTAAGGATAGATGTTTTTTCAATATTATTGATGGGATGTTATAGTAATATAGTTTTAGAAAAAGGACAACCTGCAGGATGGGCGACAGCCCATCGCGTCGGACAAAGCTGTGGGAATTGAACCCACAACCGAAGTGCGACTGGCCTTTATCACCTACCACTGGCCTACAGGAAGTCCCTGTTTAGTAGAAACTAGTTTTATTATATTAAGAAGTATGATATATGAAGTATACGTCCATTTTAGGAACCATATATGATTAATCTCACTATTGATGAACTTATGTATTTTCTGATAACTTTTCTAACCTTTTGTTTGAGACAGATGGAATGACCCATCATTCTATCACATTATCTGTTAACACTTCACGAATAACAAATTCAACTTCATTTCTTTAAGAGATGAAGTGGAAATTGTTCAAAGCACGAAAAACAGTGAGATTGTACCAAAATCAAGTAAGTATTTCTTCTAATTCAAAATTTTCAACTTTAGGGAAATGATATTGAAAACCAAAAATGTTGTCCTAGTGATCTTATATCTAATGAATCATATGGTACCCTAGATCATCCCAAATTTATGGCTTCGCGATTGTTGGCTTTTTCATAGCCATGTTCTCTACCACTCTCCATCAGAACATGATGGTTAGATTTTTCTTCCATATCCATATTTTCTCCTATGTTCTCCTACGTGGAAACCCAGTGATGAGTTAATTTGGGTAACCGTTAAATTTCATAATTTAGTTTTTAAATCCATGTTTTGGTATTTCTTTTTACGATGTGGGTTTCTATTAAACAAACATTCGAGTAGTAAACCATTTATAACCCCGACGAATTTCAAGGGCGAAATTCATTTTAAGGGGGGTAGAATGTAACACCCCGAGATTTTATGAAAAATATTCTTTTAATTTCAATAATGTCTTGTGTTTTATGATACACCAAGATTACCTTGCGCTATACGCAACACCGTATTAGCTTGCAGTATACGCAACACTATTCTTGGATCGTCTTACACACAATTTTGATAATAGTTATTCTACGCAACATTGAGTATATATATATATATATATATATATTAATTGTATAAATGAAATATGTTTGGATTCTATTATACGAAGCAATGAAGGATTCTTTCACAACACGCAACCCTGACTTGGCTTGCATTACACGCAATCGCTACCTTCCTCGATAGCGTGTGTTGTACGCAATACCGGGTTTTACTAAACAACGATATATTATTATAATATTATTATGAACTAGATGTTATGAATAGTATTAACTAAATTTTGAATCTTATAACATTATTATTCGTCTTACACATTTTCTAAAACATGGTATAATAACAAAATAAATTTTTCGGGTAAAATAAGTATTTTTTAAAGAAATGCAGTTTTGCCGACTTTTGATGGCGCACCCACATTAAATCTAGTTTTTGACAAGTTTATAAGTTCAATTTGTCAAAATAAAATTCTTCTTTTGAATCAGGATATAAAAATTTACATTAGTTAAAGTTTTGATATTTTTCCGATAACTTTCATATTTTAATGAATAGTAAAAACACGCGATATTTTAATTAAAAACAACTTTTTTCATCGTAATATCTTATGTGGTTAAATTATAATATTGAATGGTTTTAAATTATAAATAGAATATATTTTTACCATTTAATATAATTTATGTCATTAGTATTGATTTTACCTTGAATTTGTAGGTTAAATCAATTCAATCTTTTGCAATATTTTAAAGAAAACCCGTTTTCTTTCGACAACGGGATTAATTTTAATTTAATTTCTGCATCTTTTGTGTATTGAATTTGTAAAAATGGATTCCATATTTGGAATCAGTGGGTCCAAATTATGTTAATAAGCTACTTTTGATTTTTGGGAATTATAACGATCCATACTTTACATACATTGTTAATACTTCAAAATTGAAGCATACTTATTACAACATATAACAAAACCACGAAAGGACCGTATAGGTATAGTGTCTTTAGAAACTGGGAAACATAAACAACTGGTTCATAAAGCGTCTATACTGTCTCCCATTTATTTCATCATATCTATAGTCCCTTTTGGCATATCTTACTTAATAATCTTCTTCCTGACCTGGGGGAAGAAAAAATATAAAAGGGTGAGCTCAAATGCTCAGTAAGGGTAAACAAAAGAAATATTCATCACATTGTATACATAAGCACATAACTTTTGGAAATCTTAACCTGCAAAAGAGATCATAATTTCATAACTTGGGATAAATCATGGCAGTGAAATGTAATCACAATAATCATAACTTAAAACATGAAACTTTGTGGCATAAACACATAATCATAGAGAATCATTTCTTGTTAGTCAAGACTCATTGCCAAGACTATCTTAGTGGACAAAGTCCCTTTCTGAACCGAGTCACCATTGTTTCAGTCCTGTTTCACTGAACCGGTATAACCTACCGTTCCATCCATGTCTATCTCAGGAGATATAAAATCTTTACCCAATGCATTGGAGGGTGATATAGGTCCCAACAATCTCATAATGATACCATTCTTATGTGTGCCACAAAATCAGAAACCATACATCATTGCATAACCCATGTAATAAAAATGGGAATCTTAAACATCGTGACATCATAAAACAATTCATGTAAGATAAAGGAATTCATAAAAATATTTCAATCACAACATAATCAAATCAATGTAATAATAGGGATAGAAACAGAACCCTATATTATCTTAGATGGAAAATTATTTTGATAAAACTCTTAAACTCCATTCTTGGGGAAAATATCCTTTCTACTTCAAAAACATTTTTCCTTTCTTAACATGTCATACAATTTTAGACTAATATAAGTTGATTAAAAATAAACTTGAAAACTTGTAAAGGAAGATTCTTGGAAATAATGTTTTAAAAATCCATTCATGTCGTATAAGTTAAAAAAACATTCTTCGTACTTTTGTCAGAAAACTCAAAAAGTACCTCGTACGAAAAACAACAAAAGATTCCTTTCATATCCTTTACTAAAAACTCACCGAAGGGTAAAATTGGATTTAAAAAATTGTAGGTTGATGGAAATAATATTATATATTAAGGAAACATGGATGAGGATGATAAAATACACCTCAATAAATACCAAAGTATAAACAATCTCGGATAAAAATGAGATTGTGATATTTCCCTTACCTTAGGTCCGTTTTGCTTCGTAAGTGTCTGAACCTCCTCTTCTTTGAAGTGCTGCTTTGAGACCTTCTTTTAGGGAACTAACATTGGTATTTGAAGAATACCAGGACCTCTAGGATGTCTTTAGGGAAGTGGAGAGGAGCAATTGGCAGGGGTTGGCGGAGATTGAAGGCTCAAAGTGGTGTGAGGAAGAGAGGGAGGAGGTGCCCTTTTATAAGGGAGGAGAGGGGCACCTTTGGAATAACTAAAAATATTATTTTATTATAAAGTCAATTTCGGTTTTAAATAGCTCCAAATCAATTTATTTTGATGCTAAGTTGGGGATGGGTCGAAATACTCTCATCCAATAGAATTTAGACAAGTTTAGGTTCCTATATTAACCTTATCATTTAGATTTAACATTAAGTTAAATAATTTTACTTTTACCGTGTCTTCTTGTGTTCTTATACTATAAGGTTAATAAACTTAATATAAGCAGCCAAACGAACCCCAAGTTGTTTATTATTAATATATATAACCTTATCTAAGTCATTTGGTAGAACCTTATATTTTTAGGAATAAAATAACAATTACTAATATAATATTTGTTTTAAAAACTATTTTATGTCAATTTTGACACTATTTGGTACATGATTTTTATGAAATTCATAATAGAATGATAAGTTCGAAACAAGTCACTTAAATCAACAATAACATGTCATATTAACCTATAAAATTAGTTTAAATCATAAAAAGCCTCAAATTATATTTATTTGGGTATTTATAACATCAATTATGTCAATATTTCCTTAATAAGGTAATTACTGCATCATCGTTGTGTCATAAATAAATTAAATTATTTAATTTCTAAAAATTACAAATAAAATACCATTATGTAGGAAATCATTTTATCTTTCTAATTAATATTTATAGTCGAATTTATCTTATTTATAACCCCATATTAAAAATGATGTACTTATTAAACTTTGATTTTAACTATTTTAACCCTTCTTTAAATAAATTAATAATAAATGTCCTAATCTAATCCAAGTGGGCCTAAATGGTAATATTTTATTCCTATGTTTTTCTCTGGTCGAATTACACTTGTCCAATAGAATTAGGACATGTGTTAGGGTAATAATAATATCATATTTACCCTTAATTGCCCTATTTACTTTTAACCGTGGTAAAAAAAAGTAAAAAGTTACTATTCACCAAAAAATTATTTTCATCTCATTGAACCACATTTTACATACTGACATCAACCGTGTCTCTTAGATTTTTGAAATTCCACTCACAGAAGTGGTAAAATTAAGTTTTATGAAAAATTCAGTTTTTTAACTACCACTTAGTGGTTTCACTATTCATCAAAAATTGAAAGTTTTCAGAAAAATACCAAAATTTCACCCTAGGATAATTTAAATATTCCAAATCCAAAAATGAAGTCCATTTTGAAAAATAAAATTTATAAAATTTCAAAAAGTGTTTATTACTATTCAAAACGGCTAGTTTTAATAATATTTTAATAGCATATCGTTGTTTAGTGAAACTCGGTATTGCGTACGACGCAAGCTATCGAGGAAGGTTGCGATTTCGTGTAAATCAAGCCAAGAATGTGTTGTGTAGAAAAAGATTCCTTTGATGATTTATATAACATAAAAGTCTCAGGTGTTACATTCTACCCCCCTTAAAATGAATTTCGCCCTCGAAATTCGTCACTTTGTAACAAACAGATGAGGATACCTCTCCCTCATCATATCCTCAAGCTCCCATGTAGCTTCTTCTAATTGGTGGTTCCTCCATAAAACATTCATCAATCGAGTGGTCTTGTTCCATAGGACTTTTTCGCTACGATCCAGAATCTCTATCGGTTGTTCTTCATAAGAAAGATCTTGCTCCAGCGGTACAACTTCTGAGCTGAGTACATGTGAAGGATAATGTATGTACTTTCTCAGGAGAGATACATGGAACGCATCGTGAACTTAAGAGAGATTCGGTGGAAGCACCAATCGTTAAGCTACCTTTCCAACACGATCCAGTATTTCGAAAGGACCGATATATCTTGGGCTCAACTTCCCCTTCTTTCCAAATCTCATAACCCTCTTCTAGGAAGATATTCATAAGAACACTTTATTACCCACTTCAAACTCTAGGCCTTTTCTTCGGTTGTCGGCATAACTTTTCTGTCGACTCTGAGCTGCTCTTATGTGTTGTTGAATAGATCTGACCTTTTTTTGCCATTTCATCAACGAGATCAGGTCCTAATATCTTTCTTTCCCCAACTTCATCCCAGCAAGTTGGAGTCCTGCATTTCTTTCCATAGAGAGCTTCATAAGGAGCCATCTGAATACTGGAGTGAAAGCTATTATTATAAGAAAATTCCACCAAAGGTAGGTGTTGATCCCAACCACCTTTGAAATCCATAGAGAAAGCTCTCAACATATCTTCTAGGGTTTGAATTGTTCTCTCAGACAGACCGTCTGTATGAGGATGATAAGCAGTGCTGAAACTCAACTCTGTATCCAGAGTATGCTGAAGACTTCGCCAGAACATCGAGGTAAATCTCGGATCCCGATCAGATATAATAGAAAGTGGTAATCCATGCAATCTTACCACTTCCTTTACATATATCCTGTAAAGCTGATCCAGAGAGAAATCCTCTCTAATAGCAATGAAGTGTGCAGACTTTGTAAGACGATCAACTATGACCCAGATAGCATTATTGCCTCTGTATGTTTTAGGAAGTCCTGTGACAAAGTCCAAAGTGATGTTTTCCCATTTCCATTCGGGTATGGGTAATGGTTGTAACATCCCTTTAGACTTCTGTCTCTCAGGTTTAACTTGTTGAGAAACCAAGCATCGAGAGACATATTCAGCAACATCTCTTTTCATTCCATCCCACCAGAAGTACTCTTTCCGGTCCCAATACATCTTCGTGCTTCCAGGATGAATAGAGAATGAAGAACTACGAGCCTCATCCAGCAGCTCATTCTTTAATTCGGGGATGGGAGGAACACAAACCCGATTCCTGAACTTTATTATCCCATCACAATCAAGGTTGAATTCAGGAACATTTCTCACCTTCTTTTGTAACTCGACATCTTCTTTATGTGCCTCTTTAATCGTCACATGTATAGATGGTTGAACATTCATTTGAGAAAGATATGATTTTTCCCCTTCCATTATAATTCCAAGATCCATCCTTTGTAAATCCATAAATATTGGATCTTTTGTGATCCTCATCATGGATAACCTAGCATGGTCTTGTCGACTTAATGCGTCTGCCACCTTGTTTGCTTTCCCAGGGTGGTAATGGATTGAGCAGTCATAATCCTTAATCATCTCCAACCATCTTCTTTGGCGCATATTCAGCTCCTTTTGTTTGAAAATATACTTTAAACTTTTATGATCAGTATAAATATCACACCTTTCACCATAAAGGTAATGCCTCCAAATCGTTAATGCAAAGATTACTGCAGCTAACTCCAAATCATGAGTTGGGTAATTTTTCTCATGTATTTTCAACTATCATGAGGCATAAGCTATCACCATATAATTTTTCATAAGAACACACCCCAATCCCTTCTTGGATGCATCACTGTAGATCACAAAGCTTTCTCCACTACAAGGCAATGTGAGCACAGCTGCACTGGATAACCTTCTTTTCAACTCCTTGAAATTCTCTTCACATTCCTCTGTCCATACAAATTAAACTCCTTTCCGAGTCAACTTGGTGAGTGGATTAGATAATCGTGAAGAATCTTTCACAAAATGTCGATAATATCCAGCCAAACCAAGAAAACTTCGGATCTCAGTCACTATTGTTGGTCTCGACCATCTTTCGATAACCTCTGTTTTTGCTGGATCCACAGATATCCCCTCTTTTGAGATTATGTGACCCAAAAATGCAACTTTTTGAAGCCAAAATTCACACTTGGTAAACTTTTCATAATGCTTCTCCTTTCTCAAGGTCTTCAATTTATTTCTCAAGTGATCTTCATGTTCTTCCTTTCTCTTTGAATAGACAGGAATATCATCTATAAAGACTACTACAAATTGATCAAGATAGTCTCTAAAGACTCTATTCATCAGATCCATTAAGATAGCAGGGGCATTAGTAAGACCAAATGGCATCACTATAAATTCATAGTGTCCATACCTTATACGGAAAGCCGTCTTTGGTATATCCTACCTTTTGACCCTTAATTGATGATACCCTGAACGAAGATCAATCTTGGAAAAGTATTGAGCTCCGCGTAGTTGGTCAAATAGGTCATCAATGTGCAGGAGAGGATATTCGTTCTTGATAGTGATCTTGTTAAGTTCTCGCTAATCAATGCAGAGTCGCATTGATCCATCTTTCTTCTTAACAAATAGAATAGGTGCTCCCCAAGGTGACGCACTAGGGAGTATGAATCCCTTATCAAGATTCTCTTGGAGTTTCTTCTTCAATTCCTGCAACTCAATTGGGGCTATTCTATAAGGTGTCTTTGAAATAGGCAAAGCACCCGGTACGAGTTCTATTGAAAACTCAACTTCACGATTCGGTGGAAGACCCGGTAATTCATCTAGAAACACATCATCAAACTCCCGTACATTGGGCATATTCTTAATCATGAGTTTCTCACCAACCATTTGAGATAAATAACCTTCATTTAGTGGAATCAATACCAATAAAATAGAAGAAATTTCCACGGGAAGGTTATGTTCATCCTTGCATTGATAGACGATCATAGATTGATCTGGAATATGAAATGCGACTTACCTTCTTTGGAAATTGATATGAGCTCCATATAAAGAAAGCCAATCCATGCCAAGAATCACATAAAATTCCACTATAGGAAGGATCACAAGATTTGCAGGAAGCACTTTCCCACAAACTTCGATCGGAGAAGAATTATAAACTTCTGATGCGACTGTTGTGCCATTAGTTGTTGTCACAGCTAACTCAACATCTAATTGTTGAGGTAATACGGTGATACCCTTAGAAAATTATTTAGAAATAAAAGAGTGGGTGGATCCAGAATCAAATGAAACATTTGATACTTTAGAGTGGATTGTAATTGTACCTTTCACCACATCGTTATCGTATTCCACATCGCTGATAGAAATTGCATGCGACTTTCCTTTGTCTTTAGCCTTAAGAGTTTTTTGATGTCGACCATCATCATCAACACTTGGATTAGGGCATTTATTGGCATAATGTCCCATCTCCTTGCACTTGAAACATTGAAGTGTAATAGGTTCATTCTGTGTATCCCTTTCTTTGTTTGCATCATTAGAAATCTTCTTCCCATCATCGCGGCATTCAAATTCCCGATGACCTTCCTTTCCACATTTGAAACATTTACTTGTCCCTTTAAGACAACTCCCTCCATGTTTCTTTCCACACTTTGAGAATAAGGGAAAGCTCATCTTCTTTTCAGTGTGCTCCTTAGATTTTCCTTTGTATTCCATTTTCATCTTCTTATCAAACCCATATGACTGATGGGTTACTCCAATCTCCATATCGACTTTGAGAGCACATCGAATGATTTCCTCGTAGCTATTGAAGTCCCTTATGGCTAACGCCCTTTTAAGACATGGTTTTAAGCCACTAAAGAATCGATCTATCTTACTCTCAGGTTGGATAATAATACCATAAGCATACCATGCAAGTCTTGTAAAATTTGCTTCATAGGTACCAACAGATTCATCATCCTTTTGCTTCAGTTCAAGAAACTCTTTCTCCATCTTTGTTCGGAGAATACGAGGGAAGTACTTATTGAAAAGTAAGTTCTTGAACTCATCCCATTCCATGGACTCAATTTCATCCCTTTGCCTCGTATTCTTAATAAGATTCCACCATTGATCACCATCTCCTTCCAAACGATACACTGATAGAATGACTTTATCATGTTCAGAACATTGATGAACTGAAAATATCTTTTCAGTAGTACTAATCCATTGTTCAGCAACTAATGGATCAGTAGACCCGCTGAAAGAAGGTGGACGCTGCCTCATGAAGGATTCAACAGAATGTTGCTCCTTTCTTTGCTTGTTTGGAAGTCCTACATGATTCATAGCTTGAGAAAGTTATGTGAGCATGGCTACAAGATTTTGCATTCCAGTTCCCATAACGTTTGGTTGCTTAGGGGGGCAATCATTGCATTTCCCGTTGCATTCCGTATTAACATGGTTCCTTCGAGTTCCAGCCATTGACTAAAACCAAGAAGAATAGTGTGAGAAACAATAATTATAATAGGAAAATCACATAATCAAGAATAAAATTTCACACTTAAGGTCTTATCCTAGGTTATTCATGGCCATTTCTTAAAACGCTAAGATTGTGTTCTTTGCTTAGACTTATCCTTAGGGTTCTTACTAAGGCTTTCACATCCTAGTTTCCAAAGGATGACTATACCTTTCCTCTGATACCAACTATAACGACCCATACTTTACATACATTGTTAATACTTCAAAATTGAATCATACTTATTACAACATATAACAAAACCACGAAAGGACTGTATATGTATAGTGTCTTTAGAAACTGGGAAACATAAACAACTGGTTCATAAAGCGTCTACACTGTCTCCCATTTATTTCATCATATCTATAGTCCCTTTTGGCATATCTTACTTAATAAACTTCTTCCTGGCCTGGGGAAAGAAAACATACAAAAGGGTGAGCTCAAATGCTAAGTAAGGGTAAACAAAAGGAATATTAATCACATCGTATACATAAGCACATAACTTTTGGAAATCTTAACCTGCAAAAGAGATCATAATTTTATAACATGGGATAAATCATGGCAGTGAAATGTAATCACAATAATAATAACATAAAACATGAACCTTTTTGGAATACACACATAGTCATAGAGAATCATTTCTTGTTAGTCAAGACTCATTTCCAAGACTATATTAGTGGACAATGTCCCTTTCAGAACCGAGTCACCCTCGTTTCAGTCATGTTTCACTGAACCGGTATAACCTACCATTCCAGCCATGTATATCTCATGAGATATAAAATCTTTACCAAATGCATTGGAGGGAGATATAGGTCCCACCCATCTCATAATGATACCATTATTATGTGTGCCACAAAATCAGAAACCATACATCATTGCATAACCCATGTAATAAAAATGGGAATCTTAAACATCGTGACATCATAAAACAATTCATGTAAGATAAAGGAATTCATAAAAATATTCCCATCACAACATAATCAAATCAATGTAATAATAGGGATAGAAATGGAACCCTATATTATCTTAGATGGAAAATTATTTTGATAAAACTCATGAACTCCATTCTTGAGGAAAATATCCTTTCTACTTCAAAAACATTTTTTCTTTCTTAACATGTCATACAATCTTAGACTAAAATAAGTTGATTAAAAATAAACTTGAAAACATGTAAAGGATTATTCTTGGAAATAATGTTTTAAAAATCCATTCATGCCGTATAAGTTAAAAAAACATTCTTTGTACTTTTGTCGGAAAAGTAAAAAAGTACCTCGTACGAAAAACGACAAAAGATTCCTTTCATATCCTTTACTAAAAACTCACCGAAGGGTAAAATTGGATTTAAACAATTGTAGGTTGATGGAAATAATATTATATATTGAGGAGACATGGATAAGGATGATAAAATACACTCCATTAAATACCAAAGTATAAACAATCTCGGATAAAAATGAGATTGTGATATTTCCCTTACCTTAGGTCCGTTTTTCTTCGTAAGTGTCTGAACCTCCTCTTCTTTGAAATGCTTCTTTGAGACCTTCTTTTAGGGCACTAACATTGGTATTTGAAGAAGACCATGACCTCTAGGATGTCTCTAGGGAAGTGGAGAGGAGGAATTGTCAGGGGTTGGCCGAGCTTGAAGGCTCAAAGTGGTGTGAGGAAGAGAGGGAGGAGGTGCCCTTTTATAAGGGAGGAGAGAGGCACCTTTGGTATAACTAAAAATATTATTTTATTATAAAGTCATGTTCGGTTTTAAATAGCTCCAAATTGATTTATTTCAAAGCTAAGGTGTGTATGGGTCGAAAGCCTCCCATCCAATAGAATTTAGACAAGTTTAGGTTCCTATTTTAACCTTATCATTTAGATTTAACATTAAGTTAAATAATTTTACTTTTACCGTGTCTTCTTGTGTTCGTATACTATAAGGTTAATAAACTTTCTATAAGAAGCCAAACGAACCCCAAGTTGTTAATTAATAATATATATAACCATATCTAATTCATTTGGCCGAACCTTATATTTTTAAGAATAAAATAACAATTACTAATATAATATTTGTTTTAAAAACTATTTTATGTCGATTTTGACACTATTTGGTACATGATTTTTATGAAATTCATAATAGAATGATAAGTTCGCACCAAGTTACTTAAATCAATAATAACATGTCATATTAATCTAGAAAATTAGTGTAAGTCATAAAAAGTCTCAAATTATATTTATTTGGGTATTTATAACATCAATTATGTCAATATTTCATTAATAAGGTAATTACTGCATCATCGTTGTGTCATAAATAAATTTAATTATTTAATGTCTGAAAATTAAAAATAAAATACCATTATGTAGGAAATATATTTAACTTTCTAATGAATATTTATAGTCGAATTTATCTTATGTAAAACCCCATATTAAAAATGATTTACTTATTAAACTTTGATTTTAACTATTTTAACCCTTCTTTAAATAAATTAATAATAAATGTCCTAATCTAATCCAAGTGGGCCTAAATGGTCATATTTTATTCCTAAGTTTGTTTTTGGTCGAATTACACTTGTCCAATAGAATTAGGACATGTGTTAGGGTAATAATAATATCATCATTACCCTTAATTACCCTATTTACTTTTAACCGTGGTAAAACAAAGTAAAAAGTTACTATTCACCAAAAAAATTATTTTCATCTCATTGAACCACATTTTACATACTGACATCAACCGTGTCTCTCGGATTTTTGAAATTCCACTCACAGAAGCGGTAAAATTAATTTTTATGAAAAATTCAGTTTTTTAACTACCACTTAGTGGTTTCACTATTCATCAAAAATTGAATGTTTTCAGAAAAATACCAAAATTTCACCCTAGGATAATTTCGATATTCAGAATCCAAAAATGGAGTCCATTTTGAAAAATAAAATTTATAAAATTTCAAAAAGTGGTTATTACTATTCATAACGGCTAGTTTTAATAATATTTTAATAGCATATCGTTGTTTAGTGAAACTCGGTATTGCATACGACGCAAGCTATCGAGGAAGGTCGCGATTTCGTATAAAGCAAGCCAAGAAAGTGTTGTGTAGAAAAAGATTCCTTTGATGATTTATATAACATAAAAGTCTCAGGTGTTACGGGAATTATGAATAGTAACTACGGTAAATTTTATTAACTATAGTTAAAGGTAAATCGGGTAATTAAGGTAAATATAAGATTATACAATTACTCTAACACTTGGAAAAATCCTATTGGATGGATAAAAGTAGACCCATATAACCTAAGGGTTGTATTAGATTCATTTTATGGACTTTTTTCCATGAAAATAATTTAATTATTATTAAAACCAAAGAATGTGACAACATGTCACTTTCTTAAATCTTATAAGTATAATAATTTTAATTTAGTGATAAACTTCATGAAACTTCGAACATGAATAGTCTCCATAAATCTAATACAATTATCTAAATCATAGGAATTTATTTTGAATTTTTTAGGGATTAAATAATTATCATTTATTTTGACACAAAGATGATGCAGTAATTGTCTTATTAATGAAATATTGACATAATTGATGTTATAAATGCCCAAATAAATGTAATTCGATACTTTTTATGCCTTACATTAATTTTCTAGGTTAATATGACATGTTATTTTTTATATAAGTAACTTGGTTCGAACTTATCATTCTATTATGATTTTCATAAAAATCATGTACCAAATAGTGTCAAAATTGACATAAATTAGTTTTTAAAACAAATATTATATTATTAATTGTTATTTAATTCCTAAAAATCTAAGGTTCGGCCAAATGACTTAGATACGGATTGATATATTAATAAGAAACAACTTGGGGTTCGTTTGGCTTGTTATGGTAAGTTTATTAACCACATAGTGTAAGAAAACAAAAAGACACGGTAAAAGTTAAATTATTTAACTTAGAGTTAAATCTAATTGATAAGGTTAAAATAATATCTTAAACTTGTCTAAATTATATTTAATGATAGGATTTCGACCCATCCCCACTTTATCTTCGAAATAAGACCCTTTGGAACCATTATAAACCGAATTTGACCATAATATAAAATAATATTTTGATATTTTCCTAAGGTGCCCCTCTCCTCCCTTATAAAAGGGCACCTCCTCCCTCTCCTCCTCACACAAATTTTAGAATTCAAGCTCAGCCAACCCCTGCCAAAATCTCTTCTCCACTTCCCTAGTATCATCCTAGAGGTCCTGGTCTTCTTCAAATACCATCCTTAGTTCTTTAAGTGGAGGTTAAGTGAAGGCGCGTCAAAAAGAGGTAATATCCATTACCGATCTTTTTTAATTTATTTCTTCTTCAACTTCTTCTTCTTTAGTTGTTTCATGATAAATTAATAACATAAGTATTTATTATATACTCATATGTTATTATAAATATGAAACAACTCTAATTAACCTTCTATCCATCCTACAGAAAAAGGAAATTACCGCGCGTGCGTACGTACGGAATACCGTCTCCACGCCGTGGTGTAATCTATTTTCCGCCACCACCTTAATTGGATGGGTATAATGGTGTAATTAGTAACTATATATGATTATTATAAATTGATATTGATACTGAAATAGTATACATACACTTCAACACAATTCCACGACCATGGGAATGATATCATCGCTCGTGCGTACGTACGGACTACCGTCTCCACGACGCGATGAGATTCATTATCCATGTTAACCATTCCAGACTGATTATAAAGTATATATAATGAATAATAATGAAATATATGACATGGTAAATCTACTGGATTTATGTATATATATATGTCTTCTACTTACTTCCATTCAAGACAATAAGGAAAGGAAAACAGTGTTCATGCGTACGTACGGACTACCGTCTCCATGAACGGTGTGTTTCATTTCATTTATCTATCTATTATATATATATATATACTGAATATATATGATATATAAATCATATTTTATATTCTGGAAGTAATTAAATCATGATATAAGTAATAATAATGTCAAGAACAACAAGTCTAAACACCTACGATAAATGAAACGATTTTACCCAAAACACTTCTTTAACATCGAATTTACAATAGAACGGGTAATATAAAGTCATAAGTAAACCATATATGATATCATAAAATTTAATATGATTCTGTAATAAGTTAATGACATTATTTAAATCATTATACAGGAGGTTCAGATACGTACAAAGCATATCGGACATAAGGTAAGGGAAATATCACAATCTCATTTTTATCCGAGATTGTTTATACTTTGGAATTTACTGGGGTGTATTTTATCATCCAAATCCATGTTTCCTCAATATGTAATATTATTTCTATCCATCTAAAATTGTTTAAATCCAATTTTAACCTTCGGTGAGATTTTATTAAAAGATAAGAAAGGAATCTTTTGTCGTTTTTCGTACGAACTACTTTTTTGACTTTTCCGAGAAAAGTACGAGAAGAATGTTGTTTTTTAATTATACGGCATGAATGGATTTTTAAAACATTTTTTCCAAGAATATTCCTTTACAAGTTTTCACGTTTATTTTTAATCAACTTCTTTTAGTTTAAAATTGTATGAAATGTTAAGAAAGGAAAAATGTTTTTGAAGTAGAAAGGATATTTTCCTCAAAAATGGAGTTCAAGTGTTTTATCAAAATTATTTTCCATCTAAGATAACATAGGGTTCTGTTTCTATCCCTATTATTATATGGATTTGATTATGTTGTGATGGAAATATTTTTATGAATTCCTTTATCTTATATGAATTTTTTTATGATGTCATTATGTTTAATATTCCCATTTTTATTACATGGGTTATGCAATGATGTATGATTTATGATTCTGTGGCACAAATAAGAATGGTATCATTATGAGATGGGTGGGATGTATATCTCCCTCCAATGCATTGGGTAAAGATTTTATATCTCATGAGATAGACATGGCTGGAACGATAGGTTATACCGGTTCAGTGAAGCAGGACTGAAACGAGGGTAACTCGGTTCAGAAATGGACTTTGTCCACTAAGATAGTCTTGGCAATGTGTCTTGACTAATAAGAAATGATTCTCTATGATTATGTGTGTATGCCACAAAGTTGTATGTTTTAAGTTATGATTATTGGGATTACATTTCACTACTATGATTTATCCCATGTTATGAAATTATGATCTCTTTTGTAGGTTAAGATTTCCAAAAGATATGTTCCTATGAATATGACGTGATTGATATTTCTTTTGTTTACCCTTACTGAGCATTTGAGCTCACCCTTTTATGTTTTCTTTTCTCCAGGACATAAAGAATGGATTTAGGTTTAAAAAAGGAAGATCTTTATGGGAGATGTTGAAGATCTTTCATCACGATTAGAAGATTATATTCCGAGTTTCCAAAGACAATAAACTATTACGGTCCTTGTGTGTGTGTTTTTGTTATGTACTATATATTCCGAAAAAGTAATGTAATGTCTATGTACTTTAAGATTCGGGTCTCTACAATGACCTTTCTACCACCGCGAGTATTATTTGATCTTTGGCTTCCTTAACAAGCTGTAATGTTTTTAAAAGGAAAAATAAATACCATATACCCTTTTTATGTATTTTTCTATTGATAATGAATTTGACAATGGATTTATTATTTCAGTATCTTGAAATGATATTTTATTATTGCAATGTGGAAATTTTATCTTTCCTTTATGCTTATGTTATGTGTTATGATCATGTTATGGTTTTTGGGCATTATTTACATATACGGGTGGTTCCGTGAGAAACCTAGGGCGGGTGAGCCCGAGATAGCTCTCCAATGCATTGGGTAATGTGGCTGAGGTAAACGTGAATGTTTCTCCTAAGAGATTTAGTTAATATACTTTGATGGGTATTCCAAAGTAACTCCCTATGTAGTTATGATAGCTACAATGTAAGTATGATATGGATGCCACAAGTTACCTTTATGATTTTTGATTTCTATCTTTCTTTAATAAATATTATGATTTCACGAGGTAAGTAAAATATTCCATGTTTTGAATGCATTTATGAAAAAACGTTTTCATTCTTTGAGTAATAACCCTTACTAAGCTTTTTATGCCCATCCCATGTTTGAAATGTTTTCAGAGGACTTAAAGATGAATAGGGTCAAGGATGGGATCAAGGAAAAGTCATTCTGTCTAAAACATGGATGTAGACATGACTCTTTTTTATGAGTTCATGTTTTCTAAAAAATGGAAATTGTGTATAAATGTCTAATTTGTAATTTTTGAGATGTAATGTAATTGTTATACCAAATTCTCTAAACCCCTAAACCAGAAAAGATCCTCAATGTGAATTAACCATTTAATTCAATATTATGTAATGTTTAAGGCCGGGTGATTAGTCACTGAAAGTGGATAATATTAATTTTTAATATCTTTATATTAATTGTTCCAAAGTCCATAAACATTGTTTTTAGTGCATTACATAAATATAACTTCATTTCTCATTTAAAATGCAATTCATGTTTAAAATGAAAATTTGGGCCCAAACATTCATTTGTTTGTTGACAATATTATATTCATTTTCTGAATTTGAAATTCTGGGATATCATGAACGCTTTGTTTGTAACATTTTATCTTTTAGGTCCGATGGATGAATCCCAAATGATGATGGAGAATTTTGCGCCTGAAGGCAGAAACCTGCTGGAAAAAGCATAATGGGCCTAAGGCCCATCAAACAAATGTGGGGCCTAGAAACCAATCCCAATGAAGCTCAAATTTATACAGTAGAAAGATAAAAATATGAGGATCATTTTATTCAACTGTGTCCAGAGCTAATTCAGATGTTTTCATGACGATAAAGGGATCTGAAGTTGAGATTTAAATGGTGGACCTGACATTAAGGCACAGAAATCCGTCCCACCATTTCGCCCATAACATACAAACGGATGAGCCAAATTTCATGAAATGTTTACATCTCATAGATGACTAATTGAAGAATATATTTCCCTTATACAACCACTTCAGATTCGGCATTCTTCATTTTTGAATTCACACGTCAATATGGTGGACGAATCTGGACAGTTTTCTGGGTCAAATTCGAAACATCAATTTCATTTTGATTATTCACCCTCCATTTGACTCTATTAATTGTTGGGGGGTGAATTAATTGTTAGGAGATGTACCTAAGGCTCCTAATATGCCTATATAAGGAGATAGTGGTGAAGGGGATAGAGGTGAAAATTTTTCTTATCATCTTTTGTTGCTTGTTTCATTGTAAGGTTATGCTTCAAAATTTCCTTTGTAATGTTTTCCATTTCCTTGTAAGTTTATTTTTTGTATCTTTATGTTCTTAATCAACTTCTTTCTCTTCTATATGTTTTATTTCATTAATTAAAATGTTATTATCACAAAGCACAGTGATATCTCTGTGTTGTTGTGAATTAGTTCACACATAGGTGTGAATTTCATTCACACACACGGAGGAGTGCTCGTTATTTCCACAGTTTTAATTTTTCAATCCAATTATTATTAGTCATCTTCCGCCCACCATTGAGAGTATACCATCAATTGAGGGCTAAACCTTTAATGGTTTGATCATAGGAGGATGCAAAGGATGGATTGAATGTTATTTTATGAATGAATTATTGTTAATTGGATAATTAATTTAAGACATCCATTATTCAGTTATTTCTACTCTTCATCTTTACTATGTTTGAGCAAACTAAATTCAATTAATAAATGACCATATACCTCGAAGAGATCATGAATTTGGTTCTCTATGTGTATAGGGGTTTATTAATTGTTTTTATTAAGCACCAATCCAGAAAATGATGAAGGTAGTGTTATTTTTAAAGAATGGATTCATCAATAATTAATAAAACCAAAATTGTATAAAGAAGTAAAATTCATTCAATCCACCCCGAGCATAATCCTAAGATCAACCCATTTTCTTTGAATTGAATTCACTTAGGTTTCTTAGTGTTCTTTAAAACCATCCAAAATCAAAACCAATGTTGGCTACTTCATAGCCCATCCTTCACCAAATCATAGCGTCTCAAGGTTACTTTTTCGGTCCCTGTGGATTCGACCCCTACATGTACTACATCGATCGCTTTTACCAGTAGGGTAAACTTGGGCGCAACCAAATTTTGGCGTTGGCGCCGTTGCTGGGGAGCACCGTATTCATCCATGTCACGCGGTGTGATCCCTGAGTAATACCTTACCCAGAAAATATAAAGAAGACAATGTATCATCAGTTTATTTTATTTTATTTATGTTTTTGTAGGTTAAAAAAAATTAGACTCTGTACCTATTTTTATTTTATAAGTATGGATGGGTATGAAAGGGGAGCACCGTATTTATTCGTGTCACGCGATGTGATCCCTGAGTAATACCTTACCCAGAAATTTAAAAGAAGACAATGTATCATTAGTTTGATTTAAAAAAAACATGGAAAACCCTAAAAATGATGGTACTTGGAATTAAATAAATCATTGTGTTGTTTATTTTGTCTTCTTTGTCCTTCTTTTTATGGTTCAGGAACTATTTTGGGTGATACATGTTCAATCAAGGAGGTGCCTACATCCCCCAAGAGATCAAAGGAGTAATCCAGAGCATCAAGAACTTCAACTTTAAAAATAGGTGAATTTTTTCCATCTTTATCATTCTCAATTTCATCTTTCAACTCCTATCTTACCCCCTTCTAACTTTCCTTTTCTTTAAACACTGTGGACAGTGTCATTCTATGTTGGGGGGAGATAAAAAATTATTATTTTTTGAATAAAAACATGCATGAAAAGAAAAATTCCATTAACCTTGAACATGAAAACACACATTGCAAAATCTAAAATTGGATATCAAATAAATTTTGCATGCCTTGATTCTGATTTTAATGCAAGTTTATGTTTATGAGCATAGTTTTTGGAATGTGCGATTTTCCGATGTGATTTTTCAATGTTTACATTTTCATCCTCTTAATAAAAATGCCACAATGCAAGTCTACTGGATTGTGGGTGTAAATTTGAGTTCTCGGGTCCCTTTCATTATAGCATAGGGTTCTGGGGTCACTTTTAGTTTAATTTGAGTATCCAAATAAAAAAACAAAAAAAAGACCACATAGAGCAATGTTTTGTCCAAATGTGTGGCGTCCGACACTTGGGGATCGTGACTCCATAGTTGTCGTGCCCAGAGTTAGGTTTTATATCTCTATTGTAGAGCATGAAATTGATAATATGTGTGGCGTCCGGCACTTGGGGATCGTGACTCCATAGTTGCCTTGCCCGAATTTAGTCTTTCCATATCTATTGTGGTTAAAAAAAATCAAAAAAAATAAAAAAAAAGATACTCATCTTAATGTTTAATTTGATTCCCACCTAGCGCTTCCATTTTTTCCCCTTGAACAATAAAATGGGCCTCATATCTTTTATGATGCACAACACTTTATCATGCTTAATTAGAATTGGATGAAATGTGGTAATGAATTTGAACAAAGGAATGGGCTTGGGCTTAGGATATTCTTATGGACCTAGCTTGTTTTTAATGATTTTGATTGGTTTTTATAATTTTCTTTGGTATTAGATATTTGGGTGAGCAATGTGTATTAAAATGTTTTTGGAAAAGGAGATTTGAATTTCATATTTGTAATTTATTTTGCTCGGGACTAGCAAAACTCATGTTGGGGGGTCTGATTAGTCACTGAAAGTGGCTAATATTAATTTTTAATATCTTTATATTCAATATTCCAAAGTTCATAAACATTGTTTTTAGTGCATTACATAAATAGAACATTATTTCTCATCTAAAATGCAATTCATGTTTAAAATGAAAATTTGCGCCCAATCATTTATTTGTTTGTTGACAATATTATATTCATTTTCTGAATTTGAAATTTTGGGATATCATTGAACACTTTTTTTGGAACATTTTATCTTTTAGGTCCGATGGATTAATCCCAAAGGAAGATGGATAATTTTGCGCCTGAAGGCAAAAACTTACTGGAAAAGCATAATGGGCCTAAGGCCCATCAAACAAATGTGGGGCCCAGAAAACCAGCCCAATGAAGCTCAAATTTATACAGTAGAATGATAAAAATATGAGGATCATTTTATTCAACTGTGGTCGGAGCTAATTTTGATGTTTTTATGACGATAAAGGGATCTGATGTTGAGATTTAAATGGTGGACCCGACATTAATGCACATAAATACGTCCCACCATTTCTCCCATAACATCCAAACGGATTAGCCAAATTTCCTGACATTTTTACAACTCATAGAGGAAAAATTTAAGAATATGTTTTCCTTCTACAACCACTCCGGATTCGGCCTTCTTCATTTTCGAATTCACACATCAATATGGTGGACGAATCTGGACAGTTTTCCGGGTCAAATTCGAAACATCAATTTCATTTTGATTATTCACCCTCCATTTGACTCTATTAACTTTTGGGGAGTGAATTAATTGTTGGTAGATGTACCTAAGGCTCCTAATATGCCTATATAAGGAGCTATTAGTGAAGGTAATAGGGGTGAAAATTTTTCTTATCATCTTTTGTTGCTTGTTTCATTGTAGGTTATGCTTCAAAATTTCCTTTGTAATGTTTTCCATTTCCATGTAAGTTTATTTTTTGTATCTTTATGTTCTTAATCATCTTATTTCTCTTCTATATTTTTCATTTCATTAATTAAAATGTTATTATCACAAAGCACAGTGATATCTCTGTGTTGTTGTGAATTAGTTCACACATAGGTGTGAATTTCATTCACACACACGGAGGAGTGCTCGTTATTTCCGCGGTTTTAATTTTTCAATCCAATTCTTGTTAGTCATCTTCCGCCCACCATTGAGAGTGTACCATCAATGGAGGGCTAACCCTTTAATGGGTTGATCATTGGAGGATGCAAAGGATGGATTCAATGTTATTTTATGAACGAATTATTGTTAATTGGATAATTAATTTAAGACATCCATTATTCAGTTATTTCTACTCTTCATCTTTAAAGTGTTTGAGCAAACTAAATTCAATTACTAAATGACCATATACCTCAGAGAGATCATGAATTTGGTTCTTTAAGTGTATAAGGGATTATTAATTGTGTTTATTAAGCACCAAACCAGAAAATGATGAAGGTAGTGTTATTTTTGAAGAATGGATTCATCAAGAATTAATAAAACCAAAATTCTCTAAAGAAGTAAAATTCATTCAATCCACCCCGAGCATAATCCTAAGATCAACCCATTTTCTTTGAATTGAATTCACTTAGGTTTCTTAGTGTTCTTTAAAACCATCCAAAATCAAAACCAATGTTGGCTACTTCATAGCCCATCCTTCACCAAATCATAGCGTCTCAAGGTTACTTCTTCGGTCCCTGTGGATTCGACCCCTACATGTACTACATCGACCACTTTTACCAGTAGGGTAAATTTGGGCGCAACCAAATTTTTGCGTTGGCGCCATTGCCGGGGAGTACCGTATTCATCCGTGTCACGCGGTGTGATCCTTGAGTAAAACCTTACCCAGAAAATATAAAGAAGACAATGTATCATCAGTTTGTTTTATTTTATTTATGTTTTTGTAGGATAAAAAAAATTATACTCTTGACATGTTCTTCTTTTATAAGTATGGATGGGTATGAAAGGGGAGCATCGTATTCATCCGTGTCAGACGGTGTGATCCCTGAGTAATACCTTACCCATAAATTTAAAAGAAGACAATGTATCATTAGTTTGATTTAAAAAAAACATGGAAAACCATAAAAATGATGGTACTTGGAATTAAATAAATCATTGGGTTCCTTGTTTTATCTTCTTTTCCCTTATTTTTATGGTTCAGGAATTATTTTGGGTGATACATGTTCAATCAAGGAGGTTCCTACATCCTCCAAGAGATCAAAGGAGTAATCTGGAGCATCAAGAACTTCAACATTAAAAACCTGGTGAATTTGTTCCATGTTTATCATTCTCAATTTCATCTTTGAACTCCTATCTTACCCCCTTCTAACTTTCCTTTTCTTTAAACACTTGGGCCAGTGTCATTCTAAGTTGGGGGGAGATAAAAAATGATTTTTTTTGAATAAAAACATGCATGAAAAGAAAAATTCCATTAACTTTGAACATGATAACACACATTGCAAAATCTAAAATTGGATATCAAATAAATTTTTCATGCCTTGATTCTAATTTTAATGCATGTTTAAGTTTATGAGCATAGTTTTTGGAAAGTGCGGTTGTCCGATGTGATTTTTCAATGTTTACATTTTCATCCTCTTAATAAAAATGCCACAATGCACGTCTACTGGCTTGTGGGTGTAAATTTGAGTTCTCGGGTCCCTTTCATTATAGCATAGGGTTCTGGGGTCACTTTTAGTTTAATTTGATTATCCAAAAAAAATACAAAAACAAACAAAAAAATGACCCCATAGAGCAATGTTTTGTCCAAATGTGTGGCGTCCGGCACTTGGGGATTATGACTCCATAGTTGTCTTGCCTAGAGTTAGGTTTTATATCTCTATTGTAGAGCATGAAATTGATAATATGTGTGGCGTCCGGCACTTGGGGATCATGACTCCATAGTTGTCTTGCCCAGATTTAGTCTTTCCATATCTATTGTGGTTAAAAAAATAAATAAAAAAAAAAGATACTCATCTTAAGGTTTAATGTGATTCCCACCTAGTGCTTCCATTTTTTCCCCTTGAACAATAAAATGGGCTTCATATATTTTATGATTCACAACACTTTTTCATGCTTAATTGGAATTGGATGAAATGTGGCAATGAATTTGAATAAAGGAATGGGATTGGGCTTGGGATATGTTTATGGACCTAGCTTGTTTTTAATGATTTTGATTGTTTTTTATAATTTTTTTTGGTATTAGATATTTGGGTGAGCAATGTGTATTAAAATGTTTTTGGAAAAGGAGATTTGAATTTCATATTTGTAATTTATTTTTCTCGGGACTAGAAAAACTCAAGTTGGGGGGTGTGATTAGTCACTGAAAGTGGCTAATATTAATTTTTAATATCTTTAAATTCATTTTTCCAAAGTCCATAAACATTGTTTTTAGTGCATTATATAAATAGAACTTCATTTCTCATCTAAAATGCAATTCATGTTTAAAATGGAAATTTGGGCCCAATCATTCATTTTTTGTTGACAATATTATATTCATTTTCTGAATTTGAAATTTTGGAATGTCATTTAACACTTTGTTTGTAACATTTTGTCTTTTAGGTCCGATGGATGAATCCCAAAGGAAGATGGAGAATTTTGCGCCTGACGGTAGAAACTTTCTGGAAAAAGCATAATGGGCCTAAGGCCCTTCAAACAAATGTGGGGCTCAGAAACTAAGCCCAATGAAGCTCAAATTTATACAGTATAAAGATAAATATATGAGGATCATTTTATTCAACTGTGGCCGGAGCTAATTCTGAAGTTTTCATGATGATAAAGGGATCTGACGTTGAGATTTAAATGGTGGACAGGACATTAATGCACAGAAATCCGTCCCACCATTTCGCCCATAACTTCCCAAAGGATGAGCCAAATTTCCTAAAATATTTACAGATCATAGAGTTCAAATTGAAGAAGATTTTTTACTTCTATAACCACTCCAGATTCAGCCTTATTCATTTTCGAATTCACACGTCAATATGGTGGACGAATCTGGACAGTTTTCCGGGTCAAATTCGAAACATCAATTTCATTTTGATTATTCACCCTCCATTTGACTCTATTAATTGTTGGGGGGTGAATTAATTTTTGGGAGATGTACCTAAGGCTCCTAATATGCCTATATAAGGAGCTAGTGGTGAAGGGAATAGGGGTGAAAATTTTTCTTATCATCTTTTGTTGCTTATTTCATTGTAAGGTTATGCTTCAAAATTTCCTTTGTAATGTTTTCCATTTCCATGTAAGATTCTCTTTTGTATCTTTATGTTCTTAATCAAATTCTTTCTCTTCTATCTTTTTCATTTCATTAATTAAAACTTTATTATCACAAATCACAGTGATATCTCTAAGTTGTTGTGAATTAGTTCACACATAGGTGTGAATTTCATTCACACACATCGAGGAGTGCTCGTTATTTCCGCGGTTTTAATTTTTCAATCCAATTCTTGATAGTCATCTTCCACCCACCATTGAGAGTATACCTTAAATGTAGGGCTAACCCTTTAATGGGTTTATCATAGGAGGATCCAAAGGATGGATTGAATGTTATTTTATGAACGAATTATTGTTAATTGGATAATTAATTTAAGACATCCATTATTCAGTTATTTCTACTCTTCATCTTTACTGTGTTTGAGCAAACTAAATTTAATTACTAAATGACCATATACCTCGAAGAGATCATGAATTTGGTTCTCTATGTGTATAGGGGATTATTAATTGTGTTTATTAAGCACTAAACCATAAAATGATGAAGGTAGTGTTATTTTTGAAGAATGCATTCATCAAGAATTAATAAAACCAAAATTGTCTAAAGAAGTAAAATTTATTCAATCCACCCCGAGCATAATCCTAAGATCAACCCATTTTATTTGAATTGAATTCACTTAGGTTTCTTAGTGTTTTTAAAACCATCCAAAATCAAAACCAATGTTGGCTACTTCATAGCCCATCCTTCACCAAATCATAGCCTCTCAAGGTTACTTCTTCGGTCCTTGTGGATTCGACCCCTACATGTACTACATCGATCGCTTTTACCAGTAGGGTAAATTTGGGCGCAACCAAATTTTGGCGTTGGAACCGTTGCCGGGGAGCACCGTATTCATCCGTGTCACACGGTGTGATCCCTGAGTAATACCTTACCCAAAAAATATAAAGAAGACAATGTATCATCAGTTTATTTTATTATATTTATGTTTTTGTAGGTTAAAAAAAATTAGACTCTTGACCTGTTCTTCGTTTATAAGTATGTATGGGTATGAAAGGGGAGCACCGTTTTCATCCGTGTCACGCGGTGTGATCCCTGAGTAATACCTTACCCAAAAATTTAAAAGAAGACAATGTATCATTAGTTTGATTTAAAAAAACATGGAAAACCATAAAAATGATGGTATTTGGAATTAAATAAATCATTGTGTTGTTTGTTTTGTCTTCTTTGTCCTTATTTTTATGGTTCAGGAACTATTTTGGGTGATACATGTTCAATCAAGGAGGTGCCTACATCCCCCAAGAGATCAAAGGAGTAATCTAGAGCATCAAGAACTTCAACTTTAAAAACCAGGTGAATTTGTTCCATGTTTATCATTCTCAATTTCATCTATGAACTCCTATCTTACCCCCTTCTAACTTTCCTTTTCTTTAAACACTGGGGACAGTGTCATTCTATGTTGGGGGGAGATAAAAAATGATTTTTTTGAATAAAAACATGCATGAAAAGAAAAATTCCATTAACCTTGAACATGATAACACACATTGCAAAATCTAAAATTGGATATCAAATTAATTTTGCATGCCATGATTCTGATTTTAATGCAAGTTTAAGTTCATCAGCATAGTTTTTGGAAAGTGCGGTTGTCCGATGTGATTTTTCAATGTTTAAATTTTCATACTCTTAATAAAAATTCCACAATGCACGTCTACTGGATTGTGGGTGTAAATTTGAGTTCTCGGGTCCCTTTCATTATAGCATAGGGTTCTGGGGTCACTTTTAGTTTAATTTGAGTATCAAAATAAATACAAAAAAAACAATAAAAATGACCACATAGAGCAATGTTTTGTCCAAATGCGTGGTGTCCGACACTTGGGGATCGTGACTCCATAGTTGGCTTGCCCAGAGTTAGGTTTTATATCTCTATTTTAGAGCATGAAATTGATAATATGTGTGGCGTCCGGCACTTGGGGATCGTGACTCCATAGTTGTCTTGCCCATATTTAGTCTTTCCATATCTATTGTGGTTAAAAAAATTCAAAAAAAAATCAAAAAAAAAAGATACTCATCTTAAGTATTAATGTGATTCACACCTAGCGCTTCCATTTTTTCCCCTTGAACAATAAAATGGGCCTCATATCTTTTATGATGCACAACACTTTATCATGCTTAATTAGAATTGGATGAAATGTGGCAATGAATTTGAACAAAGGAATGGGCTTGGGCTTGGGATATGCTTATGTACCTAGCTTGTTTTTAATGATTTTGATTGGTTTTTATAATTTTTTTTGGTATTAGATATTTGGGTGAGCAATGTTTATTAAAATGTTTTTGGAAAAGGGGATTTAAATTTCATATTTGTAATTTATTTTGCTCGGGACTAGAAAAACTCAAGTTGGGGGGTGTGATTAGTCACTGAAAGTGGCTAATATTAATTTTTAATATCTTTATATTCATTATTCCAAAGTCCATAAACATTGTTTTTAGTGCATTACATATATAGAACTTCATTTCTCATCTAAAATGCAATTAATGTTTAAAATGCAAATTTGGGCCCAATCATTCATTTGTTTGTTGACAATATTATATTCATTTTCTGAATTTGAAATTTTGTGATATCATTTAACACTTTGTTTGGAACATTTTATCTTTTAGGTCTGATGGATGAATCCCAAAGGAAGACGGAGAATTTTGCGCCTGAAGCCAGAAACTTGCTGGAAAAAGCATAATGGGCCTAAGGCCCATCAAACAAATGTCGGGCCCATAAACCAAGCCCAATGAAGCTCAAATTTATACAGTAGAAAGATAAAAATATGCGGATCATTTTATTCAACTGTGGACAGAGCTAATTCTGATGTTTTCATGACGATAAATGGATTTGAAGTTGAGATTTAAATGGTGGACCAGACATTAATGCACAGAAATCCGTCCCACCATTTCGCCCATAACATCCAAACGGATGAGCCAAATTTCCTGAAATATTTACAGCTCATAGAAGAAAAATTGACGAAGATATTTCCCTTTTACAACCACTCCGGATTCATCATTCTTCATTTTCTAATTCACACGTCAATATGGTGGACGAATCTAGACAGTTTTCCGGGTCAAATTCGAAACATCAATTTCATTTTGATTATTCACCCTCCATTTTAATCTATTAATTATTGGGGGGTGAATTAATTGTTGTGAGATGTACCTAAGGCTACTAATATGACTATATAAGGAGCTAGTGGTGAAGGGAATAGGGGTGAAATTTTTTCTTATCATCTTTTGTTGCTTGTTTCATTGTAATGTTATGCTTCAAAATTTCCTCTGTAATGTTTTCCATTTCCATGTAAGTTTATTTTTTGTATCTTTATGTTCTTAATAAACTTCTTTCTCTTATATATTTTTCATTTCATTAATTAAAACGTTATTATCACAAAGCACAGTGATATCTCTGTGTTGTTGTGAATTAGTTCACACATTGGTGTGAATTTCATTCACACACACGGAGGAGTGCTCGTTATTTCCGCGGTTTTAATTTTTCAATCCTATTCTTGTTAGTCATATTCTGCCCACCATTGAGAGTATACCATCAATGGAGGGATAAACCTTTAATGGGTTGATCATAGGAGGATGCAAAGGATGGATTGAATGTTCTTTTATGAACAAATTATTGTTAATTGGATAATTAATTTAAGACATCCATTATTCAGTTATTTTTACTCTTCATCTTTACTGTGTTTGAGCAAACTAAATTCAGTTACTAAATGACCATATACCTCGGATAGATCATGAATTTGGTTCTCTAAGTGTATAGTAGATTATTAATTGTGTTTATTAAGCACCAAACCAGAAAATGATGAAGGTAGTGTTATTTTTGAAGAATGGATTCATCAAGAATTAATAAAACCAAAATTGTCTAAAGAAGTAAAATTTATTCAATCCACCCTGAGCATAATCCTAAGATCAACCCATTTTCTTTGAATTGAATTCACTTAGGTTTCTTAGTGTTCTTTAAAACCATCCAAAATCAAAACCAATGTTGGCTACTTCATAGCCCATCCTTCCCCAAATCATAGCGTCTCAAGGTTACTTCTTCGGTCCCTATGGATTCGACCCCTAGATGTACTACATCGATCGCTTTTACTAGTAGGGTAAATTTGGGCGCAACCACCGGGTCCTTATAGTTGGTATCAGAGGTCGGTTTATATAACTTTTGGAGTTAGGATTTTGATAAATTAATATCCATAAAGTAATTTATGTTAATATTGAAATCACATAGCACTTACAGAATACCATGTTGCTTCGCCTAAGATATTTCTTTGTTTATAATGGTTTTCCGCAGAGGAAACATGGAAGCTATGTTGGGATGACATCAGGAGGAAGAAAACCTTCCAAATCAGCAACCTGATATGGTCGGAATCAGAACTAAACAGTTTGTTGCAGTGACGGCACAGTTGAATCAGGCTATAAATGGTGGTGTTATCCATGTACGAGATCAGCCAGATCAACCACAGAGGAACATGTCAGCAGTGGAGCATTTCATGAGGAATCATCCCCCATCATTCATAGGATCATCTGATCTGGTTCTAGCTTAAGGGTGTATTAAAGAAGTGGAAAAGATTTTCGATGTCATGGGTTGTTCAGAACATCAAAAGGTTAGTCACGTTGTTTACTGTTTTGAAGGTGAAGCTGATCAGTGGTGGTCGATGGTGAAAAATATCATGGATAGTGAGGAGATTTATGCTCTTGATTAGGATGAATTCAAAGGTATGTTTTTGGAGAAATATTTCTCTAAAGTGGTTCGTCTTAGGATGGAAAACAAATTCCTGGAATTGAGGAAGGAGGATTACTCAGTGGCTGCTTATGAAGAAAAATTCACTCAACTGGCAAGGTATGCTCCAAATTTCATATGAGATCTTTGATAGTAAAATCAACCATTTTACTCAGGATTAAATCCAAAGTATCGAAGGGATTTAGCTTCTCGTGACATCAAAATTTATGAAAATCTTGTTCGTCGTGCGGAGAATGTGGAAGTGGAGTTTGTCGATGATCAGGTATTCATTGACAAACAATAAAATAAGAGATCGACGTGGATGGCGAAAGGGAATAACTCTTCAAAAAATTATGATGGTATGAATCTTAAGTTTACAGTTTGTAAAAATTGTGGTTAAAAGAATGTTGGGGAATGTCTTTTGAATTCTGGTAAGAGATACCGATGTGGTAAAATGGGACATAAGGCTCGTAATTACACCGAAAAAGATCAGGGTAATGGTAAGACAAAATCTGATTTACAATCAGTAAAATGTTTTATGTGCAATGAAATGGGTCATTATGAAAATGAGTGTCTGACAAAGAGCTCGAGTGATGGGAAGCAGTGAGACTACAAGCAGAAAGGGGTGGAGAAATCCTTTGTAACTACTTCAGTAGATGTTGGTCCATCAAACGAAGTAGAATCAGCTCCGGGGAGCTCGGTATTTTTTGAAGATTGACTTGAGGTCGGGGTACCATCAGTTGAAAGTAATGGAAGAAGACGTTACGAAGACCGCGTTTCGTACTAGATATGGCCATTATGAATTTGTAGTTATGCTTTTTGGGTTAACCAATGCACCTACTGTATTCATGGATCTTATGAATAGATTTTTCTAGGCGTTCTTGGATAAGATTGTGGTTGTGTTCATTGATGATATTTTGGTTTATTCAAAAAGTAAATAGGAGCATGAAATTCATTTAAGGGTTTTCTTGAAAACCTTAAAAGAAAATAAATTATTAGGGAAATTCAGTAAGTGTGAGTTTTGGTTACAAAAAATTTCTTTCCTTGGTCACATTATTTCAAAAAAAAATGGCATAACTGGTGATCCTGCAAAAACAAAAGTTGTTGAAGAATGGCCAAGACCCACAAATATAATAGAGATCTATAGTTTTCTTGGTTTGGCAGGTTATTACCAAAGGTTTTTTGAAAAATTTTCATGGTTATCTACTCCAATGACTAAGTTAAATAATAAATTTGTTAAGTTCATATGGAAAAAGGAATGTGATGATTGTTTTCAAGAATTAAAAATATGATTGGAGAATGCTCTAGCTTTGGCACTACCTTCCAGAAATGGTGAGTTTTTTATCTAAATTGATGCTTCGTTGAAAGGACTGGGTTGTGTTCTAATGAAAAATGATCAGGTAATTGCTTATGCTTCATGTCAGCTGAAACCACATGAGTTAAATTACCCTACACATGATTTGGAATTAGCTGTTGTTGTTTTTGCTTTAAAAATTTGGAGGCATCATTTGCATGGAGTGAAGTGTGAAATATATACTGATCACAAAAGATTAAAGTATATATTCACTCAGAAATAATTGAACATGAGACAGAGGAGATGGCTAGAATTAATCAAGGATTATGATTGCACGATCCAGTACCATCTTGGAAAAGCAAATAAAGAGGCCGGTTATTTGAGTCGGAAAAGTAATGTCTCATTAGCCATGCGATGTTTCGAACAAGATCCTTTGGTTTTTGATTTGATGAAATTTGGCATAGAAGTTGTTGGTGTAGGAAATTCTTCTGTTTTGTTTCAGGTGTCACTGAGATCATCTCTATCAGACAGAATAATGAAAGCGCAGAAGGAAGACAGTGAGTTGCAGAAAAAGATAGAGTTGGTTGAGAAGGGTAAGTTGCCTGAATTTAACATAGATAATGATTGTGTTTTGAGGTTTGGAAAGATATTATGTGTGCCTTGTGATTCATAGTTGAAGAATGAATTGTTATGTGAAGATCATAGTTCTCCATTTTTAGTTTATCCTAGCAGTACTAAGATGTGCAGAGATCTTCGGGACTATTACTGGTGGGATGGAATGAAAAGAGATATTACTGATTTTATTGTGAAGTGTTTGACTTGTCAGTAGGTTAAAGCAAAGTGACAGTTAACTAAATGAATGCTTTAGCCTCTACCAGTGCCAAAGTGGAAATGGGAAAATATATTCATGGAATTTTTTGTGGGATTACCAAAGACATCTTGAGGTAATAATGCTATCTGGGTTATAATTGACCGATTGACTAAATCTACTCTTTTCCTTCTTATTAGAGATAATTTGTCCCTAGATCAACTTGCCCGGTTGTATGTTAAAGAGATAGTCAGGTTGTGTGGAGTTCCCCTCTCCATTGTATCTGATCGTGATCCTAGGTTCACTTCTAACTTTTGGAAAGGCCTTTAGAAAACATTGGGTACTAAATTAAATTTTAGTCCAGCTTTTCATCCTCAATAATATGGGCAGTCAAAACAAACAATTCAGACCTTGGAAGATATGTTACGTGCTTTCTCGATGGACTACCAGGGAAGTTGGGATCAACATATTTCTTTGGTTTAATTTTCTTAGAATAACAGTTTTCATTCTAGTATACAGATGGCTCTATTTGAGGCATTGTATGGAAAGCGTTGTTGAACTCCAGCTTTTTGGGATGAAGTTGGTGAAAGAGAGGTGATGGGGCCAGAATTGGTTGAAGAGATGACAAAGAATGTTCAGTTAATTCAGAAGAACATGAGAACAGCTAAGTGTAGAGAGAAACTTTATGCGGATAAACGGAGGAAGGATCTTTCTTTTGAGGCAGGTGATCATGTCTTTCTCAAAGTTTCTCCATGGAAAAGTGTGATGCTTTTTGGTAAGAAGGGAAAGTTGAGTCTGAGGTTCATTGTATCATATTAATTTTTAGAGAAAGTTGGATCAGTTGCATAAAACGTAGATTTACCTCCAAGTTTATCCCAGGTACCCAATGTTTTTCATGTTTTAATGTTGAGAAAGTATATGCCAGATCCCTCTCATTTTTTGAGACCAGAGGTAGTTCAGTTGGAAGAGAATCTCTCTTATGAAGAACAACCAGCCCATATTCTTGACCGTAGAGAGCAAGTGTTACAGAATAAGTTAATTCACCAGGTAAAGTCTTTGTGAAAAAACCATTTGGTTGAAGATGCAACAAGGGAATCTGAAAATGCTATGAGGGATAAATACCCCCATTTATTTTTATAAGTGGATAAAAATTATGAGGACGCAATTTCCAAAAGGGGGGAAGGACGTAACATCCCAGGTAAATGAAGAATAAGATATTTTCATTTTTATTAATATTTTTTAATTAAATATGAATTTTAGCATAAAAGGGTTTCTATGTTCGATAGCATACCCGATACACAACAACAGGTTTCTTTGGAATCTTACGTTGCACACTAAAAATATAATAATATTATTTTAAATGGTAGTTAACTCCTAGCCATTGTATTGGTGGAAATGAAGAAAACTAACTATAATAGGATTATACATGTATTTATATTTATCCAATAAAAGTTAGAGGCCTAAAATATGAATGAATCTAATTTTAAGCATAATTTACATTAAAAGGGCGATTTACTGCCTTTTAGTGGAGAACCCTTTTTAAATCTATTTTGGGTCACTTTAATACATTATATATGACCAAATAAATTCTTATTTATAATGTGGATATCGTAATTTACTTTGGGTAATTTTTTGGTATTTTTTCGATAAAGTTCATTTTTTAAGGAATAGTTAAAATATTGTATTTTAATTCAAAACTATGTTTTAATCTAATTTATTTATATGGTTAGATTATCTTTTAATTGGTTTTAAAGTGAAATTGGAATATATTTTTACCATTTAATCCAATTTTGGTCATTGTAATTAATTTCACTTTGAAATTGGACATAAATAAGTATCAATCTTTTGATAGTTTTTAAGTCTTAAAAACACACTCTTTGTTTTGACAGTGGAAATTTATTTTAAATTAATTTCTTCCTCTTTGGTGTTTTGATTTTGGAAAAATTGATTCCATATTTGGAATTAGGAGGCCCAAATTGTGCAAATAGGTAACTTTTATTTTTAGAAATTTAAAATATTTACGTCAGTAAATATTTTATTTACCGTGGCTAAAGAGTAAATCTGGTAAATAAGGGTAAACAAATAATATTATAATAATATAAAATTACCCTTAAACGTGTCCTAATCTTATTGAATGAGTCATGTCTAACCATGGACATCTTTGGGTCGATTTGGGGACCCCATTGAGCCAATGGGGAGTGATAATGACAATTTAGATTAATTAATTTAATCTGAAGACAAAAGTGACATTAACAAGAATCTTTTAGTAATTAATTTTTATATGGTGATATATAAGTCCTATTTTTGACTATAAATATTAATTGGATATAATAACATATTTCCTACATCATGGTATTTTTTTATAATTTTTAGACATCAAATAAATTAAATTATTTTTGAAACAATAATGATGTAGTTTTTACCTCATTAATAAATGATTTAAATAAATAATCTTATAAAGAATAAAATATTGACCAAAACATGTTCAATTATAATTGGATGAATTTATTTCTAATATTAGTTATCTTATCTTTGACCTCAATGATTTTTTGACCATTATAAACTGAATATAAGTTTATAATAAAATAATATTTTCAATCTTTCCTAAAGTTCCCCTCCTCTCCCTTATAAAAGGAGACCACTTCTAACCAATTCCTCGCACCTATAAAGCCATTTGGCTGGTCCAAAATCTGCCCAATTAAGCTCCATACATACCTCTCCACTTCCTTGAAGCCTTATTTTAGGCAGAAGGCACTTAAGAAGTCCTTTGGTTCAAACCAAATTGAGCTACCCAAATTAAAGGTAACAGTTTCTCTTAAATTGTTTTCTTTTATTTTGCATCTCCAACCCCTAAAATCTTTTTATTTATTTTATTTTATAACAACACTAGTATCCTAAATATACTTGGATGTTGTTATGATGATTATTCTAACTACACTTACACACACCTCCATCTAATGGATAAACAACGTAATGTTTCTCTTGATGGAAAACTAACACCTCACGAAACGATGATTGTTCAATTACATCCTACTGCCTCTCATGGTGGAAATTATGATGGAACTGTATTTATATATGATATATATTATGTATATTATTTCCTTATGCTATTGTAATTCCCATTTATATCAAGCCTTTATGGTTTCCATAGTTGGTAAATACGATAATCTCATTTGAGGAAGTGCAGACTACCGCCCCCTCAATATGATGTGACTCGTTAATTCCCTATGTGGGATGTATAAAGGATATCTTTAATGATATTATATATGATATTATACTGGAATTATTATATACCTATGTATCATTATGTTTTAATTCCATTAAAATAATAAATAGAAATGAAAGTAGCGTTCATGCGTACGTATGACTTACCGTCTCCATGAACGGTGCATTTCATTTTATACCTCCAAATGTTATGTAGTATTATAAATACATGTATATAATGGATATATATGATATATATGATTTATAAAATCATGAATACCATTTTGGATATAATGGAATATTGACCACATGGACAACATGTAAATATAAGGTGTTCATTTTTGACCCAAGTACCAAATATCGACAAAATGATCATTATTAATCAAAATGATTACAACATGGTAATAAGTGATATAAAATGAATAATAAACATAAAAAAGGTTCTTAATCAAGTATAAATTCACTTTACTTTATTATTCAGTAGATTAAATAACGAACGGTTCATGTCGGACACAAGGTAAGGGACTTCGTCTCAATCTCCTTTCATTGAGGCATTTTTAGTTTTATACAAGACTTTTTTTATACGATGTATAAAACCCTTTGACTTTTACTTTTATTCAAAAGGAATCATTTCTCAATGAAGCATTTTACTAAAGGAAAAAAAGGAATGTTTCTTTTAACATAAGCGGTGACAACGACCTTTCCACCACCACGAGTATTTTTTGATCTTTGGATTCCTTTATAATCCGGAATGTTTTTAAAATGAAAAATAAATAGCATATACTCTTTTTATGTATTTTGGTATTGAAAATGATTTTGACAATGGATTTATAATTTCAATATCTTGAAATGTTATTTTATTATTGCAATGTGTAACTTTTATCTTTCCTTTATGCTTATGTTATGTGTTATGATCATGTTATGGTTTTTGGGCATTATTTACGTATACGGGTGGTTCCATGATAAACCTAGGGCGGGTGAGCCCGAGATAGCTCTCCAATGCATTAGGTAACATGATGGAGCTAAACATGAATGTTTCTCCTAAGAGATTTAGGGAATATACTGTGATTGGTATTCCAAAGTAACTCCCTATGTAGCTGTGATTTCTACAATGTAAGTATGATATGGATGCCACAAGTTACATTTATGATTTGTGATTTCAATGTTTCTTTCATAAATCTTATGATTTCATGAGGTAAGTAAAATATTTCATGTTTTAAATGAATTTATGAACAAATATTTTCATTCTTTGATTTATAACCCTTACTGAGCTTTTTATGCTCATCCCAAGTTTGAATTTTTTTTCACAGGACTTAAAGATGAATAGGGTCAAGGATGGGATCAAGGAAAAGTCATGTTGTCTAAAACATGGATCTAGACATGACCATTTTTTTAAGAGTTCATGTTTTGTAAAAAAATTGGAAACTGTGTAGAAATGTCTACTTTATAATTTTTGAGATGTAATGTAATTGTTATGCCTAATTCTCTAAAACTCTAAACCTGAAAATATCCTCAATGTGAATTATCCATTTAATTCAATATTATGTAATGTTTAAGGCTGGGTCCTTATACCGAGAACCAAACTATTTCTTATTTTTTGAAAAATAGAGAAAGTTCCAACAGTAATACATGGTACATGGATAGTGGATGTTCCTAGAATATGACTGGTAACAAAAAATATTTTTTAAAGATTATCAAGACGAAAGGAGGAAAAGTAACATTCAGAGATAATGCACAGGGAGAAATTTTTGGTATAGTTAATATAGTTCTTCTTGGAAAAACATTGATTTCAAACATTTTATTTGTTAAAGGTCTTAAGAGCAACCCCATTATCATATTACAATATTGTGATGAAGGTTACCTTGTGAATCTTAGGAATGATAAGTGCTTAGTACACAACTCCAAGGAAGAATTTATTCTTTCTGCCCATAGGCAAAAGAATGTTTACACACTAAACTTAGAAGACCTTAGAAGACAAGATCTACCTTTTCTTAGTGCAATGTAGAATCATTCTTGGTTATGGCATAGATGGTTAGGTCATTGTAACCTTAGGAACATATTCAAACATTCTATGATATGATTAGTTAAGGATCTACCAGAGCTTATATTTCATTCTTCAAAAGTTTTTTATCCTTTTCAATATGGAAAGAAACAATAATCTAGTTTTAAATAAATCGGTAAAGTCTAAACAACTAATCCATTATAGTTTGTGCACATGGATATTTTTGGTCCAACACAAACTGGAAGCATTGGGGGGAAGTATTATGTATTTGTCTTAGTTGATGATTACACTAGATTTATGTGGGTTTATTTTCTATCAAAGAAATATTAATATTTTTCTTATTTCAAAAATTTTAGAGCCCAATTTAAAAATGAGAAAATCCTACCACTGAAAAATATTCATAGTGATCATGGTGGAGTATTTCAAAATTCTGATTTTGAAACTTTTTGTAGTAGAAAAGGCATTACTCACAACTTTTCAACACCGAGAACACCTCAACAAAATGGTTTTGTTGAAAGATGAAATAGAATTCTTCAACAGATAAAAAGAACCATGTTGAGTGAATATTCTGTAGCCATACATTTTTGGGTTGAAGCTGTAGGTTTTGCTTGTTATTCTATAAATCGAGTTTTAATTACACCGTTTCTTAATAAAACACCTTATGAGTTATGGAATGGTAGAAAACCTAGACTTTCCTACATCAAGGTTTTCGGTTGCAAGATGTTCATTCTGAATACTAAAGATTATTTACATAAATTTGCACCAAAATCTGATGAAGGAATTTTCCTAGGCTACTCCACAACTTCTATGGCATATAGAGTTTTCAATAAAAACACTTGTACTGTTGAAAAGACTGTACATGTGAAATTTGAGGAAACTGATCCATTTTTTTAAACAACCCCAACCTACATCTTCGAATGTGCTTTAAAAAACTGATTATCAACCTATGATAGAAGATTTTTCGGATATGGAAAATGTCCAAGAAAATGTTTCTAAAATATTTACTCCAGAATATTTCCAACCCTATGTTGATGAACAGGTCTTACAAAACCTAAATCAGGTGTTTCTTAAGAATCATCCCAGTGATAGCATCAATGGTGATGTGAATAAACCTGTAAGGACTAGAATTTAATTAATAAATTAAAACGAAATCCTAGCATTCCATTCCCAATTAGAAAAAAAATAACTGATGAATCTTTAGGTGATGATGATTGGATAAAACTCATGCAAGAGGAGCTAAATGAGTTCGAAAGGAATAAAGTCTTGACCTTATTTGAAAGACCTAAGGAAACTTCTGTTATTGGAGTAAAATGGGTCTTCAGAAATAAATGTGATGAAAGTGGAGACATAGTAAGAAATAAATCCAGATTAGATATTAAAGGCTATAATCAGCAAGAGGGAATAGACTATAAATAAACCTATGCTTCAGTAGCTATACTTGAATCTATTTGTATCTTAAATTCCTTTGCAGCATTCTTCAATTTCAAACTTTATCAAATTGATGTGAATTGTTCTTTCCTTAATGGTTATGTTTAAGAGGATGTTTTTGTAGAACAACCACTTGGTTTTGAAAACACAAAACATCCTGATCATGATCTTAGACTTACCAAAGCTTTATATGGCCTTAAAAAAGCACCTAGAGCTTAGTATGATAGACTTACAGGATTTTTTCATCAAAATGATTATGTTATGGGAAATACATATCTATCCATTTTTATAAATAAATATAATAAAAATGTTTTGATTGTTCAAATTTATGTTGATGAAATTATATTTGGTTCAACTCATTAATCTTTAACTGATTCCTCTGCGGATCTAATGAAATATGAGTATAAAATGAGTATGATGGGTGAGTTAAAATTTTTACTTTGTTTTCAAATTTCTCAAAAACCATAAGGAACTTATATATCCCAACATAATTATATTAAATATCTTCTTAAAAAGTATGGATATGAAAACACGAAAATTATTAGTACTCCCATAGGTACCTCAAACACACTTGATCTTGATGAATCTGGGAAACCAGTGGATCAGAAAACTTTTAGAGTTATGATAGGAAGTTTACATTACTTGACATCTAGTCATCTAGACTTAATGTTTTCAATATTCTTATGTGCAAGATATCAATCCAATCCTATGGAATCTCATTTAACTGCAGTGAAAATAATTTTTCTCTACTTAAAGGGAACCATGGATTTAGGACTTTTAAACATCTAGAAATGATTTTATATTTAAAAGTATTTCAGATGCTGACTTTGGTGGGTCTTGAATGGATAGAAAGAGTACATCCGAAACTTGACATTTCCCGGGAGATTCATTAGTTTCTTGGTCATGCATGAAGAAACACTCAGTAGCACTTTCCACTGCTGAAGCTAAATATGTACCAGCTGGAAGTTGTTGTGCTCAAGTGTTGTGGATGCAACACAAACTCACAGACTATGGTATGAGTTTTACCAAAGAACAAATTATGTGTGATAATACAAGTTACATTTTCTTTAGTAAAAACACTGCACATCACTATCGTGCAAAGCTCATATATATTAGGCATCACTTTCTAAGGGATCACACGCTGAAAGTAGATATTATTCTTCGGTTTATCAGGATGCAAGATCAACTTGCTGATATTTTCAAAAAATCATTAACTTCTGATAGATTGTAATAAAGTAAACAGAAGATAGGAATGATAACTGTTAGGTTATTTTCCTTGATTAACATCACGTTAAAACAATCTTCGTACAGTAATAAACTCCTTTTCATAGGGGGAGTAAATTTCTTTGTAAGCATAATGAAAATTTTTCCTAATGAAATGTTTTATAGTCAATTTTTCAAATTTTTCATAATAAAATGTTTCGTAATCAGTTTTTCAAACTTTTCATAATGAAATTTTTGATTCTTAGGTTTTCAAAAAAATTTGTAATGAAAATTTTTGTATTCAGTTTTTTAAATTTTTCATATGGAAAATTTTCATAGTCAGTTTTTATAACTTTTCATAATGAAATTTTTGATTGTTAGGTTTTCAAACTTTTTTGTAATGAAGTTTTTCATATTTTTTCATAATTAATACTTTTGTATTGATATTTTCGTAATGAAGATTTTCATATTGAAATTTTCATCATAAATATTTTCATATTGAAGTTTTCGTAATGGAGATTTTTGTACTTGAAGTTTATTTTTTGTAATAAGTATTTCGTAGTCAAACATGTTTTTAAATTAATGTTCTTCAATAAGAAAATTACCGATTACGAATAATCTTCTTAGTAAATCTGAATGGTATGGTTTTTTCTTGAGTTTTTGTAATCACCTTTTTCTTTTTGGTATTTTCTTTTGAAATTTAGATTCTGGGATTCGTTGTTCCTTAAATCTGAATGTTTTTCTTAAAACCTCAAAAGATCAGATTCAGGATTTCCATGAGGCTAGATTTTCAACCGTCAGATCAGATTAAGAGGATTCTCAACCATTAGATTGGATTTGGAAGTTGAAAGGTAGCTTCAATCGCCTATATAAAGAACCCTTGAAGGGTTGTCCCACATTGATTTTCCAGCTCTCGCGTACTGAATCTCTACTCTTCAACAAAAGTCTGTTCCAAATTTTTCAGAAGTGTTCAAGTCCGAATGTCTGGAGAAGTTCCTTCTCAAGAAATGTCTACAATCAAGTCTATTGAGGAGTGGCAGATATACAGGGAGACGATGGTCCATACGAAATTTTAAAAATATGATTCTATTAATTCAAAGAATATTAAGCTTAATGGATTGGAAGATGTATTCGTATCAAAGCCAAGAGCTCAGGATGTTGTGTGTCCGGAATTTCTGATAGAGTTTTTTAGTAATCTTTTTTGTTTAGGGAAGATGATAGAGAAAAATTATCCTTCAAGAGTTATGAAAAAACATATAAGCATTCATACACCAAGGCTGCAAGCATGGTAGAATTATCTTATGATGGAGAGGCATAATTTTGTTCCCACATTTTTTCAGAAGTTCTAGGAAGTTTTTTAGAGGTAAAGGCCATAGAGTGTCTTCGACATACACATGTAATGACTTCAAATATTGCTCATCTCTCAATAAATCATCATATACTTTAGTTATGGGTTAAGGGTTTTATCATACCGAGATAGGGTGACAAGGACACTCTTAAGAAAAGTAATATGTATATCTTAGTTTTTTTGGTAAATCTAAGGAAAATCAATCTGATTAGGCACATTCTCATTACGATAGAGAATATCAAGAATGGAAATAAGAGATCACAGAAAATCATGTACCCAGATATTCTTTCCATGTTTATTGTTAGATTTGATGAATCCTTAAAGATCCCTTGTATTTTCAAGCTGAGAAATTATGAAGTTTTTCTAATCAGTGATGATACTTCCAAGAGGATGAAAGCATGTTTTTCTAAGGAGTTAGGTGAGTTTTATGATCTACTAGTGGAAGATTCAGAAGCCATTTTGAAATATGAAGAAGTGAATAAACCAATCATGAAAGCTGGAAAGAAAAGAAAATTTAAGGAAGTGGAAGTAGAAGGAAAAAATCCTAAGTCTAAGGAAGTCCAATACGCACCTCCTAATCCCAGGAAACAAAAATATTATCTTAATGAGGTGGTTTCCAAATGGAGGGAGGATAATGAGAAAAGGAAAGAAGGGGATCCATAGTTTGTCTTGGAACCTGCTGAAGCTAAGTCTTTAAGGGATAAGACTGTTGAATATCTTGAGAAGAATGAAAAAGAGAAGAAGATGAAGAAGAAAATGACCACGTTAGAGGTTATTCAATCTCTTTTGAAAGCCAAAAAAGTAGCCTCCGAGAATATTCCATTGCTGAAAACTTTGTTAGTTGAACATTTACCAGAGACTCAAAGGAAACGTTTCTGCACTCTGGAAAAGGCTAAAGAAATTTTTTTTGTAGAGGTAGAAGGAGTGGAAGAAGCAGAAGAAGAAGTAGAAGAAGAATAATAAGAACAAGTAGAAGAAGAAAGTGGTGACATAGATGACCTCATTAAGCAAGTTGAAGAATATCAAGAAAAGGGAACCCCATCCTAAAATTCATAACTCCAAACATCAGAAGTCGAGTCCTCGAGGCTTGTCACTCCTAGAATCGAAGAAGAGAAAGTATAAAAGAAGGATTAAGAGAAGGCAGAAGAAGAAGTAAAATAATTGTCCGAGGAAGAAATTTATGATCATGATTTCATTGAGGAAGGTGTAGAAAGAGAAAAATTGATGAAGATAGAGTAGTTGAGTTGTCTGACAGTGAGCATGGATCCCCTGATGAGAAAGCCATAGTGAAGATTGATAAGGGTAAGCAAGTGGTTGTTGATACCCCTAGAAAATCTATAGTGAAGAATAAGGAAGTTGAAGGATCTTCAAAGAGGAATATTGTTGATCTTGAAAATTAACCCCCACCAAGTAAACTCTTGAATTCGAAGTCATATTCACTTGGTCATGATTTTGTTGAAAAATATTTAAAGAATCTTGTCGGGTCCATTATGAATTTTACAAGTATAGATACTAGATGCCAGATGCTCCAGCACACACTTCACCAGAAAACAGATTCAGTTTCCATGGTGATGGACAAGTGTGTCAAGATGGAATCAGATATCAAAGCATTCCTTACAGGATACGAATCCCATAGAAATTCATGTAAGAAGATAGCTAACTGTTCAAAGAGATCATTTAAAGAAATGAGTGAGCTTGATGAATTTCAAGATGGAGTAATGGAATCCTTTGATATAGAAAATGGGAATATCAAAGATTGTACAAGTAGTTTTGAAGAGAAGGTGACCCTAGAAAAAAATTCTTAGATTCAAGAAGTCAAAGACTTGAATGAGAAGTTGTAGTATGTTTCCCAAAGCCATATGAGGGAAAGAGATCTCCAGATTGAGATCAAAGAGAAGCTTGTGAAGCAGTATGACGTTTTGAAGGCTCGGGAAGAGGCCCTAAAGGCTCAAGATGATAGGATGGAAGCCTTAGAGAAGCAAGCTGAGGAGGATTACAAAGAGTTCAAGTAGCTGAAAACTATCATGAAGAAGCTATTACCCATGGAAAAATAAGCAAAATAGATCCCAATCAGATCTTGTGTTGTATTTTTTTCCTTGTACAATTTCATCCAATCGTAATAAAAATTTTGATTGCTCATTTTTTCATGGATGTTTGAACTAGTATTTCAGGTACTATATTTTCCATTCCCTCAAACACTTTTTTAAAATCACAAAGGGGGAGAAGGAAAAATAATTCTAAAGGGGAGAACGAAATATATTTCTAAGTATAGAAGAAATATCCCTAAGTAATGGGGAGTCTATCTAAGGTGTACTTTTCATTACAAAGATTTCCATACTCAAGATAATGAAATTTTTCATTCCCTAAATCTAGAATATGATCCTTAGTGTTCCAATGCCTAAGGTGGAGTTAGTCATATTCATCTTTTGTGAACAGGGAGATAAGTTTTATTTTAAAAATCTATAAACAATTTCTAAGTCCATTTATTCTTTTTTGTAAGGATGTTTGTGCTTTCCAAAAAAGGGGATATTGTTGAGTCAATAAGGTTTTCCTTATGAATTTTCCATTCCTTAATAATTGGGGGAGATTTTTAAGTCAATATGGTTTCCTTATGACTTGACCATTCCTTCTTGTTTTGAAAATCACAAGCACCTTATCTTAAGGAAAACCTCATTTTACCCTGTGTTTTACTTCTATGAGGAAAAATTCCCTTTCCCAAGGAAAAATTTCCTTACCATGTTTTCCATTATTAATTTATTTGTCTATGTATAAAATTCAGTGTCATATCTAAATCCTCGTATTCAAATAATACTTAGGTTTAAATAATTCTGTTTTAGGATCTGAATTCTAGTTATGAACTCCCATGAAGTTCAACATCGAATTCTAGTTACAAACTCCCATGAAGTTTAACACTGAATTCTGGTTAGGAACTCTCATGAAGTTCAACACTGAATTCTAGTTATGAACTATCATGAAGTTCAACACCGAATTCTGGTTACAAACTCTAATGAAGTATAACACCGAATTATGGTTACGAACTTTCATGAAGTTTGACTACGAATTCTTGTTACTAATCTTTATGAAGTTCAACTCAGAATTCTGGATATGAACTCTTCTGAGTTTTGACTCTGAATTCTGATTACGAATTCTAGATACGAACTCTTCTGAGTTTTGACTCCGAGTTCTCTGAATTCAGACAACTAACTCTTATAATTTCTGACTCTGAATTCTCATGAACATTGAATCTGAACATTACATGTTCAGGTTCCAAATTCCTAGAAAACAGAATCATGATACCCTTATGTTATAGATTCCAAAATTCATTTTTCATTAGACTCTGAAATTTTATCTTACAATATGAATATTTTAGTTTGGTTATGTAAACATATTTTTACCTACACTTGATTTAGTTATAAAACGATGTCGTGTATTCAGTTATTTAATAACCATTGGTTGAGTTACACATGTACAGGTCCCTATGATATTTAAGGAAAAATATGAACATTGGAGGATGGAGCTTACTGTTGAAGTCGTGCTTATAAATAGGAGCTCATTTGAAAGGTCTCACAACTGTTCTATGATTCTAGATATTACATGCTGTTGATGGGATCTATGGAGAGATACTCTCATGCTTAGTGTGTAATGAACTTCTTGTTCATATTTTCATTGGGAGACTCTGAATGTTGGTGATTACATTCGAGGGAGTCCGGGGATAAGAAGATAGAGGTTCTGACTACCTTGAAGTTGAGGGATTCTTTGCCGAGGAAGACAGAGGTGCCAACTACCTTGAAGTTGATAGATTATGGGGATATCAAGACAGAATCTAATCTTCGTATTGAGGGCATAACCAGGTGTGGGTAAGACAGACTTTCTTGAAAGTATATATCAAGGGATCTTAATCCAAGGTTGTGGGATACCTTTCTCTTTGGTTTAAAAGATTCACCATTTGTCACTTGTTTTCTTTAAAAAAAATTCCGCTGCATTTGTATTGTTAAGTAAAGTATAACTATCCATTACTTCCTTATACATGTACTATGATTTAGTTATGATTCTATGAGCTTTATGGTAGAATATTCATTAATGTAAGCTTTTGTTAAGTTTCATTTTTCTGGAACCATCTTTCCAGATTCACATTCTCAGAATCGGAATTCCAGATTTCAGAATGTTTGAAGAACTAGTGGTTTTTTGAATTATCCTATTTATCCTTATTAAACATAACCATCATTAAACGTTCCAAAGTAATTTTTAAATGTATACAATTCACCCCCCTCATTTATTTTGAGCATAATTAGATACTACATATTGTATCTACATTATTTTGATCCGACATTTGGTATTATACAGTATATTATACTCCCAGACCATCTCACACATCCTAGAGTGGAAGTGGGACGATGTCATGATGGATATTGTGTCAGGATTACCCAGGAAAACCCGTAAGAATGATGATGTATGGGTTTTTTTGGATAAACTAACTACGTTATCCTACTTATTACCTATAATAGAAATATTTACAGTTGAATATGTAGAAAATATTTAGATGCGTGAGGTGGTTGAATTTCATTTTATTCCAAGGAGTATCATTTCCGATTAATATCCTCAATTCACATCATGATTCTATAAGTTTATTCAGAAATCCCTGAGATCACATGTTCTTTTAAGAACATCCTATCATCCATAGAATGATGGTAAATCAGAGTAAACTATTCTTGTTCTAGAGGATGTGCTTAGAGCATGTCTTTTGGATTTTGGTGGTTCAGGGGAGCAACATCTGCCACTCGGTGAGTTTTTATATACCAATATATTCCATTCAACAATACAAATGCAAACGTTATAGGATTTTTATGGCATGAGAGGTTTTTTTATTCTATGTTGGTTCGAGGGAGGTGAATCATCATATATTTTTCCTAGTCTCATGTAGAAGACATATGAATTGTTTCAGTTGATCTCTCAACGGTTGGTGACCATTAATATTCGGATGAAATCATATATTGACCATCGAAGATGACCTTAGGAATTTGAGGTTGGTCATCATGTATTCCATTGGGTGCTACCTAGGTATGGGTGTTGTCGTATCAGGAAACAAGGAAAGCTAGTGCCCAGGTTTGTTGGGTTGTTTAAAATAGTGGTAGGGGTATGTCCAATGGTGTATCATCTAGCCCTTCCACAATGTTATAGCTCCATGACTAACATTTTCCACATGTAAAAACTACAATGATATCATTTTAAAACTCCCATCTGATAGATTTATAAGGATTACAGCTTTCTATTGATGAATCCTTTGAGTATAATCAGATATGGTTTGTGTACTGTAGTGGGAAATACTAATCAGGGTTAGATTATACCATTGGTTTGAGTCTCGTGGCTCCATGGGAGAAATTAAGAGGGGTCCTATGAGAGGTAGTATGATATGAGAATATAGTGTCCAGACTTGTTTTCTTAGACCTCATGATGATTCTTGGAGCATCTTGGGGATGTTCTGTTATATGGTGGGGAGGTTGTAATATCTTCTCTTTTTCTAGGTATGTTACTCTCTAAGTTTTTCATGGAGCCTTAGTAGTGAGTCTTGTTCAAAGATAAAGAGAATTTTTTGTAGAAAAGGACCTCAATTTCTGGGATGCATGATTCTTCGAATTAATGGAGTCGGGGTATAAATAGGATTAACTGTTGAAATTGGTTCTCGATAAGTTGAGAAGTTTCAAAGGAAGTTTGTATAGTTGAAGGGAAAATTGTTTAAAAAATCAATTGCAGGACATTTACACATCATTTAAATGGATTAAAAATCATGTAATGTTTCATGGGATTTAATTAAATAAATTTGAGGGGATGTGTTTTTCAACAAGTTTCATTAAAAACATTTACATGGTGTTAAACCACATTACATGACGTGTAAATGCCCGAACTACTATTTAAACAAACTATGCAACTGAAATTCATTATTTTTTAGCTATATCTCCTCTCCTCTCGACCCTAGAGAATTCTCCAAAAAATTTATGGGTGCCAACCTCCCTTCCAGATTTTATTTTTGTTTCTTCAAACCTTGGTAAGATCCTTTGGTTATATTTCTTCTTTCATCCCTTTAGTTATCCAAAATTTGTGGTGAAATCCTTTGGGAAATTTCATTTTCTATTTTTTTCCTAATGAGTCTTGATCTATAAATATATTTTAAATCATCCACACCTTCTTCCTCCTGGGGTTTAGCCGTTGGAAGCATTTTTGAATCTTCAGCTAAATGTAGGGGTTCAAAATATCAATCATATGGTTTTATTATTTTCAAGTTTATGAAATATCGTGATTGTTCCAATGAAATGTGCACCCAGCATTAAATGAATAACAGATGGAATTATTATTTTCATTCCCTTATTCTTAGTTAGCATCTGGCTTGGATTATTTCTACCCATTGTTGGTAAAACCAATAAATATATTTGATTTTAGAAATGTATTAAAGTATGGTTTATCATCACATGTGACCTAGGGTGGTTTTTTATTATAGAATCCCCAAATTATGGCATAATTCCTATTTGATATAATTTTTAATAAATTGTAAATTGAAATGAAATGTTGTATATAAATGAATAATAGTAATTATCATAATTGACCATTAAGATATATGATGTGATACGGTGATATCTATATTGTATTAAAAGAATTGTGTTCTATACATAGATGCTTATATAATGGGCTTAACCTAGGAACTTGCACACATATATGTTGTAATGATGATTGTGAGCAGGCTTAGCCTGGTCCATGCATTAATCATTATAGATATCGGGTTATTCCCAATACCATGATAAAATTCTTATAATACTTTGACCCTAATTTTTTTTGTGGTGATACCATGGTTATATGGTTGTGGTTGGCATGGCTTTATGAAATGCTGAGAGATATTATGGAATGGTGTTAAAGAAGGTTATTTACCTTGGTTATATGGTTGTGGTTACAAAGGTTATAATACATGCTCAAAGATATTGTGTCATGGAACCAAAGTAGTTTATTTACCTTTGATATATGGTTGGTTTTGGTATTGTTGTAATAAATGTTTAGAGATATTATAGAATGTAGCCAAATTTGGTTTTTGTATTTATTTAATTGTTAAAATAATTAATGTACTTGTTTATCCCTTTATAACATCTAGTTATTATAAAAATGGTTTGGTTTAGACATGATATTTTTGAACTATTGAGTTTTACTCACACCCTATTCAGCAATCTATTTGGCAAGTAGATATCTAGGATGCATGAATTGACAAGGGAAAAGGACCTTGTTGTTGATTGCTTTATTCTATTTGGCTAGAGTTTGGAAATGGGACCATCATGGGGCTTGGGACCCAGGTCATTGAGTTTTTTATTTGATTATTCAAGTCATTTTTTTGTATTGTTCTATCCTAAAATATAGTTACATTCCAACATATTAGTTCATTTTTTCCTTATCATTTATTGAATTAATTAGTTCACCTTTATTTTTTTATTTCCCATTGTTTTACTCTGAATATTTAAATTTTATTATGAATTTTTCTTCATCCATGACACTTCATAGTAAGGGGGTACAGTCTGCCAACTATACTATCCACACCTTGTAACTAGTTGTCAGCATCTATCATATGGGGAGGCATGCTTGAAGGCACGTAACCAACCCTTTTTGGCCATGGGAGAGAGTTCCATATTGGGGTATGTTATAGAATAACTCATTCTTGGGATCTTTATTCATAGTATATGTTTATCATCTAAAATCCTTTTCAATAATATTTCATTACACTTATAGGATACATTTTTAGAATCTCTCTAGCAATGATCCACATGTGCTTCATTGATCTCTAAGTGTCACCGATGAGTCACCGAGTGCTAGTGGAGCCTATTGTTCAACATGCATTTTTCATCTTTATTACATCACCTTTATTCATTCACATAGAATTTTTATTGATATTAATATTCTTTAGAGGATTTGAGAGGGATGAGGATAATTATTGAGACTAATCCATTGTGGATAATTATTCATGACTATAGGATATCTATTTATATAAATATAGGGTTATAATTTGTATTTTAATTAATTTTAGAATTTCCCTTAAGAAAATATAAAACCAATGCATGTCCCCATTCTATGTAATAAAAATAATAATAATGATAATTTTTTATTTCATCATATTCATTGACTGACATAATGATAAATATTATTTTACCATTTTGATAATTAATACATTCACTGGACAAGATCTTTGTCTACATGTCCTCATTAACATTTATCGAATACCTAACCATATATTTAATTAAATTCTTATGCATAAAATTAAAATTCCCTTCATAGTATATTAATTAAATATTTACTATATATTCAAATAATTATATGTGATCATTAAATGCTAAATAAAATTATTCCTCAGACCTGAGAATAATATTTTTTAAAAAAATATTCCAATATATTTTTAATTGAGATAAATGGAAACACTTATTGTGTGACCCTCTTGGAATCATTATCATTTCCATTTTGTGTGATTTCATAAATTCTAATATTACTATCTAAAAATGGTTCAGAAAAACAAATATAAAGAAGTTAATGTCACAACATCCAAAACCACACAAGAGTGATTAGTATATAATAAATCAATTTTTTCATAATATTTCATCGAGTATGTTTCACAATCGTGTCAACAAACTATATTATTCGTACACCTTCTTTAAATTTCCGAAATAATTTTGTCATTACATCATAGACATGGAATTTAATACAAAAATTATATTTCAACCAAAGGGCCAAGTTATAAAATTCTACTAATATGGAAGGGAAAAATCCTTCGTTGACTTATTTTTTAATGACATGTAATTTTAGATGAACCAAACATTCTATACTTATCCATTAACTATTATCATCATGGTTTACATAAATACATATTATTGTGTGATTTATGACATGAATTAATAATAATATTAAATTCTAAGCACCATTATACCTTCTCGAAGATAGGAATAACATATGACCAATAATCATGTGGAATTACTACTATCTAATTTGTACTAATAATCTCCCATATTGGAGATTAACAAGTGAAAACATCATGATAATAAGTCTCATGTTCTTTTGAGTACTCATACATCATAGTCAAAATGATATGTGTCCTATCACATAAAATTATTTGACTATAGAACTGGGTTTACAATAATTTTCAAGGAATTTTAAGGTTCTTATTACAACTGATAACTATTATCCCATTTTAATGCAACATATAATTTATGAAATTATTGTATTAAAGTCACATAGAACTATTAACTATATGTATTAATATAATTGACATTATATTCACTTATTAGAATATACAAGTAATAATATGTAAGAAAAGTTTGTATTATAACACCAACTCTAATACATCAAAAGTGATTTAATATTCATGTATGTGTTTATCAAGTAAAAATATATAGGGAACACAAAAAAATTAACAAAAACACCCAAAAAAGTATTTATAAGGCTCAAACACAATGATATATCAATATATGTTGGTATTTAAGTTATTATATAGAGACTCATGCTTCCCTGTAATACACTCCCTATGATTGGTTCCACTATCACTTGATAAGAACAATTCATCAAAAAACACTAGATGAGATTGGTCTTTTTTTTATGTTGGTTGCTTCAGAATCATGTGTAATATTTTCAACATCTATCTAGAATGATAATATCTAAAAAGGAAAACACATCCTTTTAATGGAAAGCTAATTTAAAATATACAGGGTGAATAAACTCTAATGAACTCAATCATCTAAACTTCCTACATTAAAATCCTTCTAGGGTATTAAATTTTTTCATCACTCATAATCAGAACTCTAATATTTGGAAAAATATATATTTTTAGACAACAAATTTCTCATATTTATGGACGCATTCTTCTTATTCTCCTCCACTCATTCTTGAAAAAAATAAATTTGCACTACAACATTTAATTTTGTAAATTTTTTCTTGATAATCATTTAAAATCATTGAAATTTAGAAGTTGTAATATTATATCTCTTTAAGAAATAGATTTTATTATATAGGGGACACATTCATTTAATATTTCATTTTTTATATACTCAAATTAGTATATTAAAATATGTCTTGAACATGCTTCCAAAGATAACAATTATAAATCTCCCATTTGTATAACTTACAACTATTAATTAAATTTATAATTAGACCTTTATGTGGTCCAGTTTGTATTTATATATTTTGAAAGATAATTTCCATAATTTCCTTCTTCTTACTTTATTTATAACATCACCCACTGAGACTTCCCCAGTCTGATTTATAGTAATAAATATTCACTAAAATGTGTTTCTTTAGTTCACAAACATGAAAAAGTAGTTACATTTTTATTTCACCAAACTAATATTAATTCCTAGAGTCTTCCTCCTATGAAAGGAATGAATAATTGGTTTGAAACACAACATATCATAGAACCCATCCTTAGAAAATTCCTTAAACAATCAGAAAAATTATCTTGAATCACACTGATATTTTATAGTGATTATGGAAATGGGTACCAACATAGAATCATCGCAATTACATTTCAATTATTTTTAAAAAATTATAAATTAATTTCAACATTATAATGATATCCCTCATTAGGTTGTAAATTTTTGAAATATTATTTTTTATAATATTGGGATTATAGATTCTTTATGTGTCTTGAATCGCCTTTTAAATTCAAATTTTTGATCCATGAAGATATTTTTTAGCATGATTAGGTTTGATTATACTCTAGATAATAATTTTGATAATTGATAACATCAACTAGTAGAATTTAAATAATATCTTCCAATTATTAATCCTTTTACATCTATGTAATGAACTTTAAATAGCATTGAAATCTTGCTTAAAAATCTAAATGATGCATACACTATACCTAAACCATTTTATAAAGCTCAGGAATCATCCATATGAAAATTATGATTATATAGATGATGTTTACTCTAAGAACATGTTGATTACATAGATTAAATTTATTTTTTTGTAATAACAAATGATCCTTATAAAAATTATAAAACCATGCACAAACACATAAGACTTTTTCATTTCTCCAATTTATCTAGGATCAAATGTATTTTATATAGAAAAAATTCCTTATAGTTTTCATGAAATCATCCTTAAATAAAACTAGGCTTAACCATTTATATGATTAGAATAAAAATATATATAATTATTTATTTATGTTTAGAACCACTTCAAAACACTTCAACAATATTTTAATCACTGTAAATCACCTCAAAATAACATCAATGACTTGCTTAAAAATAAATAAAATAATTAATTGGTCATTAAAAATTACTCCAACCCATAGGTTTCCATAGTTTTTTGTCATATTAATCCTAAATGAGATACCATTAATAATCTCTTATGATAGTTGAAATATAATCATTCATATTTTAGATTTTGTTTTACATATGGAAAGCAACATTTCCAATACAACTATTTTATTCCTAAAAATGAGCCTTATTTGTAATAAATTACAGAGAGTATTTAATTAGATAATACATTGTTCCTTGAGAAAGGATAAATACTTCAGAACATATTGGGATTCCATTTTGAAATATAAATTAGTTGTTTAAGATTGTATGGTTTACCCGATATGAATTTTGAATTCCTACTCTTATAACATTAACATATCCTATAATTTTTTGGTGCTAAAATGTCAAGACCCATCCTCGGGGCCTGTTCCGTGACTACCCCAAGCCCGCCTTCCATAGGCCAGGGGCTGGAGACTAGCACCAAGGCATAAATCCCTTTACAAAGGCCCCTGGAATTAAAAAGCCAATAACTCTCAGACCGGGCGTCCGATCGACGCGCCGTCTGTGACGTTGAGTTCCTGTTGACGATACAGAACTTTTTTATCCATCAACTCTGGACTATGTGTAAGTTGATGTATCAGCCTCTCAGCTCGTGGAGCGGACCCTCCTGAACGAGCTTGCTGTGTGCGGGAACCCTAGTGCTAGATGCGACTTCTACTGTGACGACGACAACTGTATAGAGATACTCAGTGGATTCGACGGCGACGACTACAACATTCATAGATCCTATGTGGATCAGTGCTACTGATCCTGTGTGGGTCTGATCCTGTGTGGTTCGACCCTCAGTGGTTCTGTGTGGGCCAGCGCCTACAGATCCTGTGTGGGTCCGATCCTCTGTCTGTCTTTGCGGGGGTTAGTACCTATCGATCCTTTGTGGGTCCGACGACTTAGATGGATCAGTGATCATCTCTATCATCTTTTGAAGAAGTATACCTGTGTGAGCTGAATCCTGTTGGCTTTCCTGTGTGGATTGTGTTGTGTTATCCTGTATGGAGTACATTTTGTTTTCCTGTGTGGAATACGTATACTTTCCTGTGTGGACTGGGTTGTACTTGAGCTCGGAAGTTGGAGCATATTGGAATTGATGACTTAGGTATATGTATGGGCATATACCTAAGCAATGTCGGTTGTTACTTCTTGATTGTATCTTTCCTTTGTGGATTTTGGGAGACCTTCGGGGGTCTCGGGGTCCCAACTGAGTAGCTTATACTCACCCCTGCACGGGCTATGCCCGCACCACGTTGTGTTGGTTGCAGACGACGGACATCATTGATCGTGGTTGAGGCTTGAAGAGCAGGACGGTACCTGGAGGTGGACCACTGGGTGGGACATACTCGGAGCGGACGGCGGGACCCGGGGAGCAGTGGAGCTATCTATACCCACCCTTCAGGTGGGATTTCCAGTGGACAGCTCGGCGTAGCGGCTTTTACTTTTGAGTTGTTGTTTTCCCTTTCGAGTTATACTTTACTTTCAGTTTGGGTTTGTATACTGGCCCACTTACTTTCCGCAATTACAGTTGTACTCAGTTTTTTCTTAGTGTTTACTTTTTCCACTTGCTTACTCTGTGGTGCTTCTTTACTTTACAAAGGAAATGCCTTCCCCTTTTAATGGTATTTACGCCTTGGTGCTAGTAGCTAGCCCCTGGCCTATGGAAGGCAGGCTTGGGGTAGTCACGGCACGGGCCCCGAGGACGGGTCGTGACAAATTGGTATCAAAGGAGTTCGGTTCTACCATAGACTCTGATATTTTCTATGTGAAGCAATAGTGTTTACTGTATTAAGTGTGGTTATCAGTCCAGGGAGTTTAGTGTTAGTGCGGCGGCCGACGTATCCGTACACCAGGACCCTGACTTCTGATTTCCGACTTAATGCACGAAAACATTGATTGCATGTGTGTTTCAAGTTTTCATTGTGATTACTTTGTATCAGCTCACCAGGTATATTGTTCTGAACGTGGTACACCTGTTTTCTTTTCAGGATGGCCCCACGACGGCAGCCAGCTAGGGTTCCGAGATTCGAGCGTGACGACAGCCCACCGAGCGATGAGGACTCGGTGCAGGGCTCTTTGTCACCAGTGGCACCGGCGGTAGATCTACCCGCCGAGCCACCGATGCTTCCAGCACTAGCTGTTGATGATGCATGTTGCCTCAGTGCACTGCATGAGTTCTAGTGCCAGCGACCGCCAAGGTTCCACAGGGAGACGGACCCCCAGGCAGCTGAGGACTGGCTGGAGGCAGTCGTATGAGTTTTCAGTCTAGTGAGGACACCATCAGACATCATGGTGATTCTCGCTGCGAGCCTACTGCACGCAGCAGCGGGCCGATGGTGGAGCTTGATGCTCCAGGTGCACGATGAGGCATCTCTACTTTGGACGGACTTTGAGAGCCTCTTCCGCTCGGAGTTCGTCCCAGCCACCCTCCGTGCGGTGTGCATTCAGGAGCTTCTTCAGCTGCGGCAGGGCAGCATGACAGTCGCTCAGTACTCGGCAAGATTTACTGATCTCTCACGCTACTCGACCGACATGGTACAAGACCCATTCTTCCGGGCCCGGACCTTTGAGCAGGGATTGAGACACGAGATCAGGGTATCGCTGATCTCCCTCAGCATTTCGACTCAGACAGGAGTACTGGAGCGGGCCCTTTTGATCGAGAGCTTTCTTGCTGAGTCTACACCAGCACCGAGACCCACCGCAGGGCGGCACGTAGCAGAGTCTTCTGCCATAGGCAGTTGACGGATGACTCTTGGGTCCGGGAAGACCACACCCTCAGGCAGATGACCTCAGGACACTGGCTCAGCAGTGCGGGGAACACAGCACGGAGCCAGTCTTTCGAGAGGCAGACAGTGCTACTCGTGCGGCGGGCAGGGCCACATGGCTCGTGATTGCCCGACCCTCCGTGCCGAGGAGCAGCAGACGGTTGAGGGACCACCGAGGCAGAGGCAGAGGGTCGACCGTGGCGGTACACAGGGAGGAGGCGGATGAGGTAGAGGAGCTAGCCGAGCAGCAGGTAGTGGGCGACGCTTTGAGGCTCTACCACCACCACCACGAGGAGGTCCACCCCGACCATAGGGAGCTGGCGGGCAGAGACAGGCACAACTCCAGGCAGTGGAGGCCTACGACCATGGCACACCCGAGATGATTCGAGGAACTATCTATGTGTATTCCAACCTTTCTGCAGTACTTATAGACATAGGAGCGAGTCACTCTTTCATAGCCGCTGCCCTTGTTTGGAGCTTGGAGATTCCGACAGAGCCGTTGGCTCGATCCTTACGGCTAGAGACTCCTATGATAGCAGACTCGACGATTACGCACTGGTTCTGGCAGTGTGAGCTTACTCTAGGAGGCGAGAGCTTCGGCTGGGATCTTCTTGTAGCGGCGTCGAGGCCTTACGACGTCATCTTGGGCATGGATTGGTTATCTAAGGTCCATGCATAGATTGACTGTTTTAGGCGCAACGTGCGATGTGTATGCACCCATGGGAGCAGGTTCACCTTCACCGGCGAGAAGGGAGCCTTTGCAACACAGGATGGACTTCCGCGGAGGAGAGGATATCCCATCACTCATTAGTTGGCTAGCCTCATCCTAGGATCAGTTGACGTGCAGAGTCCTGGTTTTCCTGAAGTGGTGGATCAGTTTGTGGACGTCTTCCCCGACGACGTTCCAGGGATACCTCCTCGTAGAGAGGTAAACTTTTATATTGACTTGTACCCCGAGATAGACCTGATATCGACTCCAGCATATAGGATGGCCCCCGCTGAGGTTCGAGAGCTATGGGTACAGTTGGAGGACTTGCAGGGCAAGGGGTTCATCCGACCCAGTGTTTCACCCTGGGCTTCCCCGATATTGTTCGCCAAGAAGGCGGACGGGAGCTTGCGACTGTGTGTCGACTATCGTCACCTGAACCAGGTGACAGTGAGAAACAAGTATCCGCTACCGATAATTGATGACCTCTTTGATCAGCTCAAGGGAGCACAGTGGTTCTCAAAGATAGACCTCAGGTCAGGTTATCACCACCTCAGAGTTCGAGACGAGGACGTGCAGAAGACGGCCTTCAGATGTCGGTATGGCCACTATTAGTTCTTGGTTATGCCATTCGGCGTAACCAATGCTCCAGTAGTGTTCATGGACCTCATGAACAGGATCTTTCAGCCATACCTCGATTTATTTTTCGTGGTCTTCATCGACGACATTTTGATTTACTCGATGACTGAGGAGGAGCACGCCTACCATTTACGGGTTGTACTAGACACACTCCGAGAGAACCAACTTTATGGTAAAATCTCGAAGTGCCAGTTCTGGATATGTGAGGTCCACTTCTTGGGACACGTCATCTCTGAGGTGGGAGTTGCAGTGGATCCTGCGAAGATCGAGGCAGTGTTAGCTTGGGAGCCACCCAGGAGCGTGACAGAGGTGCGGAGTTTCTTGGGACTAGCTGGATACTACCGGAGATTTGTGCCAGACTTCGCCAGAGTTGAAGCACCACTATCCGTATTGACGAAGAAGTGGAAACCCTTCGTGTGGTTAGAAAGATGTCAGCAGAGCTTCCAAGAGCTGAGACAGAGATTGACCAGTGCACCTATCTTGAGGTTTCCTGAGGAGGGAGTAGGGTACGTAGTCTACTGTGATGCATCAGGGACCGGACTCGGTTGTGTCCAGATGCAGGAGTGGGCAGTGATCGCCTATGGATCACGTCATTTGAGGCCGCATGAGCAGAACTACGCTACCCATGAACTAGAATTAGCAACAGTGGTCTTCGCTCTGAAGGCGTGGCGACACTATCTGATGGGCGAGTGCTTTACAGTCTTTTCTGACCATCAGAGTCTCAGGTACATATTCTCGCAGAAGGACCTGAACCTAAGACAGGAGTGATGGCTTGAGTTCTTCTAGGACTATGACTTTGAGATAGTCTATACTCTTGGGAAGGGGAACGTGGTAGTCGATGCCCTTAGCAGGAGGATGGGCATTCAGCTACTTGAGGAGGTGACAGAGCAGCTAGCCGCTTTGCAGATATCCTTCGTGGATAGAGATGGAGCAACCTTCCTTCAGTCTCTCACAGTCACTCCTCCACTACTACAGCAGGTCAGAGAGGCTCAGCATGGGGACGCTGACTGTGAGACGTGGCGTGCACAGATATCCTCATGACAGGCACCTGATGGTTTCTCCTTTGGAGCAGAGCACGACATCCTTTTCAGAAGATGTACCATGGTACCAGTTGCTTTACGGGAGGAGGTTCTGAGAGAGTTTCACACTTCTCCCTTGGTGGTATATCCCGGAGTGGCGAAGATGTACCAGGATCTCAGACGACAGCACTGGTGACCAGGCATGAAGAAGGTTGTGGCAGAGTTCATTTCTCGATGCCTCACCTGCCAGCAGGTGAAGGTAGATAATCAGGTACCAGCAGGCTTGGTACAGTCCTTGGAGGTCCCGGAGTGGAAGTGGGATGGGATATCTATAGACTTCTTGACTGGACTTCCATGCACTTCCATAGGTCATGACTCCATCTGGGTGATTGTCTACTGACTCACCAAGTCGGCTCACTTCTTACCCATCAGAGAGTAGGGATCAGGGGAGAGCTTGGGATGCCTTTATGTTCAGGAGATTGTTCGGCTTCACGGTGTGCCATCATCTATCGTCTCTAATCGAGATGCTCGTTTTACTTCCTGGCTATGGAAGGGATTGCAGGAGGTGTTCGGGACGCAGCTATGTCTGAGCATAGCCTTTCACCCTCAGACGGATGGTCAGACGGAGAGGACCATTCAGACTCTTGAGGACATGCTCCGCGCATGTGTCCACAACTTTTTTCGCAGCTAGGAGGACCACCTACCCTTGGTGGAGTTCACGTACAACAACAGCCACCACTCCACCATCAGGATGGCACCATACGAGGCGTTGTACGGCCGACCTTGCAGATCTCCATTTTGTTGGACAGACACTGGGGAGTCAGCACTTGTGGGACCGGAGATGGTCCAGGCCACGATAGAGAAGGTCCAGGTCATCCAGGAGCGGATGAGGACAGCTCAGAGCCGGCAGAAGTCATACGCTGACTGGAGGCGGAGGCCACTAGAGTTCGTGGATGGCGAACACGTCATCTTGCGTGTCTCACCTCGATGTGGTTTACGGAGATTTGGCCGAGGCGGAAAGTTATCTCCGCGCTTCATCGGACCCTTCCAGGTCCTCAGCAGGATTGGCGAGGTGGCTTATCGCATGGATCTACCACCTCAGTTGCACCGGATGCATGACGTCTTCCATGTGTCTTAGATGAGGAGATACGTGCATCACCCGATGCATATCATTGACCATGGGGAGCTTGACGTTGATGATGGGGCGACTTTTGCGGAGGTCCCAGTGGATATCGATGATCGACAGGACCGAGTCCTATGTGGATGGTTGATTCCTCTAGTGCGCATCAGATAGCAGCACGGGACCCTCCGGGAGAGCACTTTGGAGCGGGAGGCTCAGATGCATGCTCAATACCCACATTTGTTTCCTTAGTTATTATGTATCTTTACGGGGACGTAAAGCCCTGAGGTGGGTGTAATGTAATGACCCGTAAAATTCAACAGAAATTTCTTCTTAATTTTATTTGGAATTTTACAAGAACGCGGTTTCTGACGGCACCTGATTCCGAGGCTCGGTGTTCCCGGGATAAATTTTTGAAGTTTAGCTCGGGTACGTTCAGTGAACAAATGAGCGAGAATTTCTAACTTTTGAAGTGGTGTCCGGAATCGAATTCCGAGGGCACCGATGGAACCACAGCGCCGATAATTGCTTAGGAACTCATGTTCCGGAGTTGAGTTATCATGGGTGTAGATGATAAAAATTGTGGAAGTTAATTTATTTTTATTCTACAATTTTTATTATTTTTACTCTAAGTGTTTAGTTCTTGATGGAAGTTGGGTAACCACCCAACCTCCCTTGGGAGGTTATGAGGGTGGTGGGGCCCACATGAACCCCACCCCTTCATATCCTCTAAAACCCCCTCAAATACCACTTTAATTTTGTTAACTTAAGTTATAACTTATGACTTTATTGTAATAAGTTTAATGAGGTGAGTTGTGTGTGGTTATGAATTTCAAACTCTTGAAATTCAAAAGAGTTGTTGTGTTAATAAAATAAGAAAGGAACTTATTTTATTTGGGTTGTTAGAGTTTTTCATTGAGAGGTTTGGGAAGAACATCTTCTTCTTCAATGAATAACATCCCCGCCGAAGAACGCAGAAAACTTCTTCTGCGACGTTACCTCTTCGGACGCACCTCGACGACAACGGAATCGACGTTCTTTCTCTGCGACTTCGACCCGCGATGCGACTTCTCTTTCTGCAATGGTTCTTCCACGACGTCGTATCCGTGACGCGACATTCTTCTTCCGCGTCGTCTCTTCCGCGACGATTTTCCGAGACGAAATCTCCGTCAATAACTTCGAATCCTCGCTTCGCGACGTCGACGTTCTTTTTCCGCGACACCCGACCTCCGCGACGCTCGCCTTCCGCGGCTCGTTGACGTACACAATTCTTGAAACCGAGGTAGGGGTTTTATTTATTTAATTGTTCGTGAATACCAACTTGATGATCTTCGTGGATTAAATCCAAATGTTATCGAATAACGCGAGGGGGTCGGACCGCACAAAGACGACCGAACCTCCTCCTTATTTTCGTGTTGGTTTCTTTGTGGTTGGTACGAGAAAGCATGATGTCGTCGCACCACGCGGTTTCATGCGGAAGATATGCGCGGCGCCGTCACGCCGCGCCGTGGAAAGAAATTCAAGGACGCGACGCTGTCGCGCCGCGTCGAAGAAAACCGAAGACGCCGAGGCCGGAGCGGGGCCGCGGCGGAGGGGCATGGTGTCGTCGCACCGCGCCGGACGACAAGGGCCGCGGCGGAGCAAGGTGACCGGCGGCTGAGCCGAGCCGCCGGTGTCGGAGCCGGAAGGGGACCGGCCATTGCCGGTCCCGTTGAGCAGGAACCGGCCGGCCAGGTCTGGCCGGCCGGAAGGGGAAGAGCCGGGGGAATTAAATTCCCCCGGCTGGTTTTCCAAATGGCCCCCAATAATGGGGGGTTGGCACGGTTACACAGGGGGGCATGCACCCCCCACATTGCCGAAACGGCTCGGCCACGGGCCGAGCTGGCATCGCGCTGGGCGCACTGTGCCCAGCCGGTCCGCCAGGCCGGGCTGGTCTGCGCCGTGCTGAGCTGGGTCGGGCCGCTCCGGTCCGGGCCGACCCGGACCCGGGGGGGGGGGGTCGACCCAGTGCGGGCCAGCCGGGGGGTCTCGGGACGGGTCGGTATGGGCCCGAAACCCCCGTTATCGGACTGTTTGGGTTCAAATGCCCATAACTCGGGCTACGGACCTCCAAACGACGCGCCGTCAGTGGCGATGCGATCCTTGGATCGAGATGGTCATTTCATTATATTGCACTCAAGGTTTAGGAATACTTTGAGTTCGGCTGGGTTGGTTCGTACACGAAACCAACTAGCCCTCGGAGTGGAAACACTCATATCATGAGCTACGGACGTCCGATTGACATGTCGTCGACATTGTTGTTTTTATCTAAGTGAGAAGGATCTTTTGGCATACTCCGCCCGAGGTTTGGACGCAGGTGGAGTACGGTTGGGTTGGTTTTTCCTTAAAAACCAACTGGGCCCCTGGAACGAAAAAACCAATAACTCTCAGACCGGGCTACGGACCTCCAAACGACGCGCCGTCAGCGGCGATGTGATACTTGGATCGAGAAGGTCATTTCAGTATATTGCACTCAAGGTTTCGGAATACTTTGAGTTCGGCCGGGTTGGTTCGTACAAGAAAATAAGGAGGAGGGTCGGCCGTGTTTGTGCGGTCCGACCCCCTCGCGTTATTCAATAACATTTGGATTTAATCCACGAAGATCATCAAGTTGGTATTCACGAACAATTAAATAAATAAAACCCCTACCTCGGTTTCAAGAACGGTGTACGTCAACAAGCCGCGGAAGGCGAGCGTCGCGGAGGTCAGGCGTCGCGGAAAAAGAATGTCTACGTCGTGAAGCGAGGATTCGAAGTCCTTGACGAAGATTTCGTCACGGAAAACCGTCGCAGAAGAGACGACACGGAACAATAACGTCGCGTCACGGATACAGCGTCATGGAAGAACAATTGCGGAAAGAGACGTCGCGTCGCGGGTCGAAGTCGCGGAGAACGAACATCGATTCCGTTGTCGTCGAGGTGCATCCGAAGAGGTAACGTCGCGGAAGAAGTTCTCCGCGTTCTACGGTGGAGATGTTCTTCGTTGAAGAAGAAGATGTTCTTCCCAAACCTCTCAACAACAAACTCTAACAACCCAAATAAAATAAGTTCCTTTCTTATTTTATTAACACAACAACTCTTTTGAATTTCAAGAGTATGAAATTCATAACCACACACAACTCACCTCATTAAAATTATTACATTAAAGTCATAAGTTATAACTTAAGTTAACAAAATTATAGTGGGAGTTGAGGGGGTTTTAGAGGATATGAAGGGGTCGGGTTCGTGTGGGCCCCACCAACCTCATAACCTCCCAAGGGAGGTTGGGTGGTTACCCAACTTCCATCAAGAACTAAACACTTAGAGTAAAAATAATAAAAATTGAAGAATAAAAATAAATTATCTTCCACAATTTTTATCATCCACACCCGGGATAACGCAACTCCGGAACAGGAGTTCCTAAGTAATTACCGGCGCTGCGGTTCCATCGGTGGCCTCAGAATTCGATTCCGGGCACTATTTCAAAAAGTTAGAAATTCCTGCCCGTTCGTTCACTGAACGTACATGAGATAAACTTCGGAAATTTATCCCGGGCACACCGGGCCTTGGAATCAGGTGCCGTCAGAAAACACGTTCTTGTAAAATTCCAAAGAAAATTAAGAAAAAATTTCCCTTGAATTTTACGGGTCTTTACATAAAATTTGAATCTCATTATTTCTAGGAGAAAAGTATGAGTACATGAACTGGAAACACTTGGTATATGGAGAATAATTTTTCACGACACATGAAGGTAAAAAATGTTAGCTTCTAAAAATTACATAATGTAGAGGGTTAACATTACATTTTGGATACAATTTGAAGGGATAAAATAATCAAAATTGGCGATGCATTATTTCTAAAAAAATCATTAATTTTAAATAAATGTTTTGTTTTATGAATTATGTACATACTTGTCAGATTAATTAAACTATGTGATATAGGTCACTCTAAGATATTAGGGAATGATAATTCAACCATCATGAGTTTGGAAGGAGTTCATATTTTTTCTACATATAGACACGATATTGTTTATTATATCAAACTAAAATACTTTAGTTGGAATAACAATGACAACCAATATCTTTAATTCACATTATTTTATGTTTTTTACATAAATATACACATAATACAAAGCCAAAATATGAATATACCTAGTATATTTGGATAAATAGATACATAAAACAATAACATGAATCCAGGATATAATGAAAATATTTAAAAACAACCCAACTTTCCCTTAAAATCCATTGATATTCTAATAAAGCATGGGATAATGATGGGAAATACATAACAAAGGTTTTAGATAGAACTTAAAATAAGGTAATAATAAAATAATTACATAATTTAAATAAGTAAAGGAGAGAGATGGGGTGTTACACGATGACAAAGAAAGGATAGAATCCTAATCTTATGCCCTGAAGCATGGTATTAGATGATAACATTAATGAAACATAAAGAGCATGGTTATAAAATAAAACATGACATCATAGGGATACATCAAGGATAACTATCGAAACATAATAACATTGTGTGATCAGTAATACCTCACATGATCCATACATAGCATGTCATGAGATAAAAACATTACCCAATGTGTTTGATGGATATATAGTTTATGGCCCGCCCAACAAATTCGTTTCATGTACATGCATTTGAGTGAAATATAAATTACACAACATAAGAACACATTTAATCACTTTTAATCCCATAATTAAGGACTGTAGGTCACATAAATTTAATTACTAAATAAATGAAGTATATTTCCATCAAGGTGAATAACCTTGAGTGGAAATGGGTACATGTTTTCAAAATATAAAATTTCAGCAAGGAAAATATTGGGAAACATTCAACATCATAACATTTGTACATACAGGTTTATGAATTGGATTAATAAGGGTTAAATGTGTTCTATAATTACATATAAATAATAAATATAGTATAATTTATGTGTTGAAACACATTAAATCATTAAAATATTGAAATCAAAAGGCTTAAGACAAATAAAGTACTTGAAATATAACTAAAGGGGATATGATCCCTTACCTTGAGAGGGAGACTCTAATATTTTGAGAGGAGATTATTAAAATATTAGGTACACCATGGTGAGGATTTAAAGAGGTATAGAGATATGAAATTCTTACCCAAAGGGTTTTTAGTGTATAAGAGTGGTTGGTTGGTGGATATCTATAGCATAAGAGAGGAGAATTGTTTATTATATTATAAGATTTGTTGGACCCCAGATGATAAAATTATAAAAAAAAATCTAATGTTTTTTAATGTGTTATATAAAATATTAGTGGATTTAAATAGTTTATGAGGTGAAGATCTAGACTAAATCAAATAACAACATTACTTATGTTGAAGTGTGTCATGTTTATAAAGATATTATTTTGAAATATTAAAATATAATATATCATTTGGGGGATACATTAAAGGAATATAAAATTTATATAGTAACTTATAAAATAAATTATTCTAATGGGAAATTATTTTTTTCCACCGATACTCTTTATACCATTTTTTGCATCACTTTTGGTCCATTATGATATCATAATACAGTCTATATATTTATATCATATTTAATTTTTTCCTCAAAAATGATACAATGTCAGAAAATTATAAAAAAAGAACCATTGTATAATATCAACGTGATGATTTCAAAAATAATATCTAATTTTTTTCAAAAATAATATCCTATATATGATAATTTCACTTTTAAATAGAAATCCTTATTTAATAAAAATTGTTATGGTTTTCGATACTATAAACATTCTAAATCATATCAAAATTTCATTAGACTACATTAAATTATATAATTATTTATATTTAAATAAATATTATTTAATAATAATATGTTATTAAAATAACCATTATTTAAAGAATTTTAAAAATTATTAGCAGAGCGCCTTAATTGAGAGTATATATTTCCTTAAAATACAAATTTTATTTCCTTGTATCAAAATAATATTTTTTCATGCTCATTATATAATATTTTTTAAATAAATAATAAAAATGGATAAATTTTATCATTATCTTATTAAAAATATATACATATTCATATTTTTAGGGTATATATTCATAACTTCATATTACACCAAGCTGCACCCTAAGTGCAATGTGTGTTATTGTTGAGATTTCTTGGGGTGGCTCAGTGGACATGGTTTGGGAAATGATATTGATAATCTTGAACTTATATACAAAAATTACATGATATTTTTCTATCATGGATTGCACTTAGTCAAGGGTAAATCCAAGTGATTCCATATCCATCAGAAGATCTTATAAACAAGCTTCATAGGTTATGATCCTACATTTTGAGGCCATCACTTCTTTTGACTATGTTCATATGATTTTATCACGACCATTAATATATACTAATCCAAATGGTTAATATACAAATTATATATGATAAATGATTAAGGTTTTTAATGTTATTTTAAATTTTACTAGATATATTTTATAATAGTAAAAAATTACCAAGGTATTTCATGTATTTTCTATAACTACATTACTTTATAAGTAATTTATTTATTCAAAAGTGAATTTCATTTATAATAGTTAGGGATGTCACATTCATCCCCACTTTAACAAATGTTTCTCTTGAAATTTGATTTCATACACTAAAACTGATGCTGGTACTTCGGTTTTATCACCTCTTTCAGGACCCATGCTACTTCATCAAACATGTGGTTCCACCAAAAAACTTTAAAAAGGTGATTATTCTTGTTTCATAGAACATATTCTAGATGAACTAAGATCTTATATGGAAACTCCTTGTATAAAAGATCATATTCCAATGGTACCAACTATAGATTATGTACATGTGAGGGGTTCAGAATTTACATTCACAAGAGGGATTGGTGGAACACAATTTATACTTGGGATAGGTTAGGTGGGAGTTCTATTTGAAAGGAAACTTCTCCAATATGATCAAGGATATAAAAGGGGTGATGTATCTTGGACTAAGCTTTTCCTTCATCCCAAACCCCATGAAGTTTTTTCATGGCGATGCAAGAATAACTCCATATCATTAACCTCAAACTCTTGTTCTTCTTGATGATTGTCTGCATATATTTTCAGTCAAAATTGTACAGATTTCATATGAAATTGAATGGTTTAGACCTTATCTATCATCTATTATATATGATCAAGTACCATAAGATTACCCTCATAAACATCATCCTAGCATGTTGGAGTCTGAAACATCTACCCATATAGAGCCTCATAAGGTGCCATTTTAATTTCATAACAGAAACTATTGTTATATGAGAAATCCCCTAGAGGAAGGTATTGGTCTTAAAATACTTTGAAATCCATTGAACACGATCTAAAAATATCTTTCAGAGTTTGAATGGTTCTTTTAGACTAACCATCATTTTAATGGTGATAAGAAGTACCGAATCCCTAATCTATATCTAATTCTATCTTTATAAGGCCCCAGCCTTAAACCTTACTTAATCTTGAGTTATTACAAGATTACACATTGGGGATCTTTTCGGGTTTAGAGTTTTAGAGAATTAGAACATATAACTTGCATTACATTCCACATATAAACAAAGTGGTTACATAATGATAGTATTCATTTTTCCCATCAATGGAAACATATTTAAAATAAAACATGGATTAATTATTGACACTTCCTTGACACTATCATCATATCATGTACCTTTCCCTTGACCTATGAAAACATTTCAAAAAAACTTGGGATGAGCATAAAAAGCTCAGTATGGGTTATAAAAATATGGAAAGGAAACATAAGATCAAATATACATAAGAATGAAATCATACATTACCCATAAAACATAAGTACTTTAACATACCTCATCAAATCATGAATAAATCATAGAAATCATAAGACTTAAAGGTAACTTGAGGCATTCATAACATTCTTACATAGGGAGTAACCCTCTTGGTTACGTTTGGAATACCCATCACAGTATATTCCCTAAATCACTTTGGAGAAACCTTAACGTTTCACTCCTTCGCATTACCCAATGCATTGGAGAGCTATATCAGGCTCACCTGCCCTTATTCTATCACGGAACCACCCGTCTTAATAATAATGCCCAAGAACCTCAACATAATCGTATCACATAAAACATGCATAAAGGAAACATAAAATTTCCACCTTTCAATCACAAGATATCAATACCACACATTGATATAAAAATATTATGAAAACCATTTTCAATACCAAAATAATATAAAAGTAAAACATGGTCTTTATTTTTCTTTAAAAAAAGGAATGGCTTGTAGAGGAAGCTGAAACTCAAATAATGGTCACGGCGGCAGAGAAGTCGTTGGCGCCGCATACGTATGACAAAAACATTCCCTTTTGTCGTTTAGTAAACACTTTGTATAAAAAATATTCCTTTTGAATAAATGTAAAAGTCAAAGGGGATCATACACCGTATAAAAGAAGGTTGTGTATAAAACAAAATATGCCTCAATGAAAGGAGATTGAGACGAAGTCCCATACCTCAGGTCCGACTTGACTCGGTCGTTCTTTAATCTCATGAATAATAAACTTGAGTTAATTTATACTTATTTAAGAACCCTTTTTCAAGTTAATTATTCCTTTTATATCACTTATTTCCATGTCATGAACACTATGTAATTATTTAAGTTAATAACGATCGTTTTAACGATCATTGGTACTTGAGTCAAAAATAAACCCTTTATAATTACAAGTTGTTCATGTATTCATTATATCCAGAATTTTATTAATGATGTAGATATCATATATGTCATATATATCAAGTAAATGTATGCATTTATAATATTACATAATCATTTAGAGGTAAGAAATGAAATGCACTGTTCATGGAGACGGTAAGCCGTACGTACGCATGAACGCTACTTTCATTTCTATTTCGTATTTTATAGAATGGAATCATAATGATATAAAGGTATATTATAATTATAGTGTAATATCATATATAATATCATAACTCTATCCCTTATACGTCCCACATATGGTTTTAACGAATCAAATCACTATGAGGGGGCGGTAGTCTGCACTTCCTTAAATGAAGATATCGTGTTTACCCATAATGGAAACCATAAAGGTATGCCCAAAATGAAAAATACAGAAGATTAAGGAAAACATAAACATATTATATATCATATATAAATATAGTGTCAACTTAATGGCCACCTTTGAAGGTGTTAAAAGAATGTTGAACAATCATCGTTTCGGGAGGCATAAATTCACCATCCACGGAAACAGTATGTTCTTTAACAATTAGATGTAGGTTTGTGTATGTGTAGCTCGAATCCTTCTTATAACAACATCCTAGTATATTTAAGATACTGTAGTTGTTACAAAAGAAATGAATAAAAAGTGTTTAGGGGGTTGGAGAAGCAAAATAAAACAAAAGTACTCAAGTGAAGACATTACCTTAAAATCGGGTAACTCCCTTTAGTTTGAGCTCAAAGGCTTCCTTGGGAAGACTTATGCCCAAAGTGAGGCTTCAAGGAGTAAGAGATGGAAGTGGAGAGACAAAAGTATCAGGTTTGGCCGAGCCAAAGGCTTTGGAAGTGTGGGTAAATAGGTAGAGGTGGGGGCCTTTTATAAGAGGAGAGGAGGGGCACTCTTGGGAAGTAAAGAAATGTTACTTTATTTTAAAATGATTTTAGGATTCAAAAGGTCCCAAATTGATATAATTATAGGGTAAGGTGATAAGTGTTCTAAATCAACCCATCCAATAGGTTTGGGACTTGTGTAGGTCTTATATATTACATTATATTTCCATTTTATTTAAATCCTTTATTAATGAGGTAATCGCTGCATCATCATAATGTCATAAATAATTTAATAAATTTAATTTCTTAAAATTATAAAAAAACCTTCATGATGTAGGAAATCGTATTAGATTTCTAATAAATATTTATAGTCCAAAAGATCATTTATGTGGACAAAATTAAAATTATTTTACTTAGGTGATACATTCTTTGACACATTTAACATTCTTTAAAAATAAAAAGATAAAATGTCACTTTCTCACAAAAGTGATTCCATGGGGTCCCCAATTTTGTCACAGGGTATCCCATGGTCGTCCATGAGACAACCAGTAGCATTAGGACACATGTTGGTGTCATTTTATTATTATTATGATATTATTTTATTATCCTTAACTACCCGATTACCCATTAATCAAGATAATTAAAGATAATTACCGTCGTTACTATTCATAATGTCCAAAAATAAAATATTCTAAATTAAATAATTTAGACCTTCTGAGTCAAAATATTTAATCCATTTTACCAAATTCCAAACACATAAATTGCAATAATTTATTTAAAAATAATTCCCGTTGTCAAAACAAATAGCGGATTTTTTTGAAACAATATCTATGAAAAGTTTGGCATTATTTTATGACCAATTCCAAAGTGAAATTAATCTTAATGACCAACATTGGATTAAATGGTAAAAATATATTCAGATTACACTTTAAGACCAATTAAAAAGATATTCTAACCATATAATTAAATTAAATGAAAAAGCAGTTTTAATGTAAAATGCAGTATTTTTCACTATTCATTAAAAAAATGAACATTGACAGAAAAATACCAAAAAATTATCCAATGTAAATTTCAATGTCCCAATCATAATTAATATGTTTATTTTGACAAATATAGATTATAAAATTGTCAAAAGTTTGATTTAAAAAAGGTTTGCCATCAAAAGGCAGTAAAACAATCTTTTAAGAATATTAGTGTATTCCATGCATAAGATTGTATTTATTTTTATTTTAAGACTCTAAAACACTCTCTCAATCATTAATAGACATAGATATAAATATATATTATTCATTACTTACATTGGAGTTACATCCTTCCCCCCTTTAGAAAATTGTGTCCCCGCAATTTATTTACTTATCGAATAAATGGGGGTACTCATCCCTCATTGCATTTTCGGATTCCCATGTTGCCTCTTCCATCATGTGGTTTTTCCACAAAACCTTTACCTGATTAATCACCTTATTCCATAACACATGCTCCTTGTGGTCAAGAATCTGGACCGATTTTTCCTCATATGAAAGGTTCTCTTCTAGCTGAACTACCTCTGGACTCAAAACATGAGATGGATCTGGCATAATCTTTCTCAACATTAAAAACATTGTGTACCTGAGATAAACTCGGAGGTAAAGCCACTCGATAAGAAACTGATCCAAATCTCTCTAGAATTTCATATGGTCCAATGAACCTTGGACTCAGCTTTCCTTTCTTACCAAATCGCATCACACTTTTCCATGGTGATACTTTGAGAAAAACATGATCACCTACCTCAAAAGATAGATCCTTCCTCCTATTGTCTGCATAACTCTTCTGCCTACTCTGAGCTGTTCTCATGTGTTTCTGAATTAGCTGAACTTTTTATGCCATCTCTTCTACCAATTCTGGTCCCATCAACTACCTTTCACCCACTTCATCCCAGAATGTTGGAGTTCGACACCGCTTCTCATATAATGACTAAAATGGTGCCATCTGTATACTGGAATGAAAACTGTTATTATATGAAAATTCAACCAAAGAAAGATGTTGGTACCAACTTCCCTGATAATCCATCGAACAAGCTCGTATCATATCCTCCAATGTCTGAATTTTTCGTTCTGACATCCCATCTGATTGAGGATGAAAAGCTATACTAAAATTTAATTCAGTACCCAACGACATCTGAAGGCCTTTCCAAAAGTTATAAGTGAACTCGGGATCACGGTTAGATACAATGGAGAGGGGAACTCCATGTAACCTGAATATCTATTTAATATACAAACGGGAAAGTTTATCTAGGGAAAAAGTACCTCGTATAGCAAGGAAATGAGCAGACTTGGTCAAGCGATCAACAATAACCTAGATTGCATTATTACCTCGAGGGGTCTTCGGCAATCCCACAACGAAGTCCATGGATATATTCTCCCATTTCCACTCTGGCACTGGTAAAGGCTGAAGCATCCCTTTCCGTAACTGCCACTCTGCTTTAACCTGTTAACAAGTCAAATACTTCACAGTAAAATCAGCAATATCTCTTTTCATTCAATCCCACCAGTAATACTCCCGCAGATCTTTGTACATCTTAGTACTTCCAGGATTAACTGAAAATGGAGAACTATGAGCTTCACATAACAACTCTCTCTTCAACTGTGAATCACAAGGCAGACACAATATCTTCCCAAATCACAAAACACAATCACTATCAATGATGAATTCATGCAACTTACCTTTCTGAACCAGCTCTACCTTTTTCTAAAACTCACTGTCTTGCTTCTGTGCTTGCTTTATTCTGTCTGATAGAGAAGGTTTCACTGATACCTGAAACAAAACATTAGAACTTCCTACACTAACAACTTCTATGCCAAAGTTCATCAAATCCTTAACCAAAGGATCATGTTCCAAACACAACATTGTTAATGAAGAATTACTTTTTTGAATCAACGCATCAAACAATTTATTTTCTTTTCTCGGATGGTAATGAATTGTACAATCATAATCCTTGATTCATTCTAGCCATCTCCTCTGTCTCATGTTTAACTCTTTCTGAGTGAATATATACTTTAAACTTTTGTGATTGGTATATATTTCACACTTTACTCCATACAAATGATGCCTCCAAATTTTTAAAGTGAAAACAACAGCAGCTAATTCCAAATCATGTGTAGGGTAGTTTACCTCATGAGTTTTCAACTGAAGTGAAGCATAAGCAATTACCTGATCATTCTACATTAGGACACAACCATGTCCTTTCAATGAAGCATCACTGTATATAACAAACTCACCATTCCTAGAAGGTAGTGCCAAAACTATAACATTCACCAATCTTCTTTTCAGTTCCTGAAAAAAATCATCACATTCTTTTGTCCAGATAAACTTAACACCCTTCCGAGTTAGCTTAGTCATTGGACTAGATAACCATGAAAAATTTCTAACAAACCTTCGGTAATTGGCTGCCAAACCAAGGAAACTACAAATCTCTGTTACATTTGTGGGTCTTGGCCATTCTTCAAGAACCTTTGTTTTTGCGGGATCAACAGTTATCAAATCTTTAGAAACAATATGACCAAGGAAAGAAATTTGTTGCAACCAAAACTCACACTTGCTGAATTTCCCATACAATTTATTTTCATTCAAGGTTTGAAAAATGACCCTTAAATGTCTTTCATGTTCTTATTTACTTTTAAAAAACACCAAAATATCATCAATGAAAACCACCACAAACTTATCCAAGAACTCATGGAAAATTCTATTCATTAAGTCCATGAATACAACAGGTGCATTGGTTATCCCAAAAGGCATTACTACAAATTCATAATGGCCATATCTTGTACAAAACGCAGTCTTCAGAACATCTGCTTCCCTTACCTTAAGCTGATGGTACCCCAATATCAGGTCAATCTTTGAAAAATACTGAGCTCCCTGGAGCTGATCAAACAAATCATTGATATGAGGCAAAGGATATTTTTTCTTTACAGTGATGTTATTCTAGGCTCTATAATCAATGAAAAGTCTCATAGAACCATCTTTCTTTTTAACAAATAAAACAGGAGCACCCCATGGTAATGTGCTAGGTCGAATGAAACCTTTCTCTAATAAATCTTGCAATTTCTCCTTCAACTCTAAAAGTTCAATTTGAGCCATTCGATAAGGGGGTTTGGAAATTGGCTTAGCATCAGGAACTAAGTCAACAGTAAACTCAACTTCCCGATCTGGTATTATTCCAGGCAACTCATCAGGAAAAACATCAAGATACTCATTTACCCCTGGCACATCATTAATCTGAACAGTTCCTTTATTTTCAACGATGTGTGCAAGGTAACATTCATTTACATCTTTTACAAGTTTCTCATCCTCTTGATATGTTATCAACTGTAAGGGTTCATTCTTGTACACAAACTGAAAGTCTTTCTGAAAAAAAACTTCTTTATCTCTACAGTCAATCTTAGCATGGTAAATAGAGAGCCAATCCATACCCAGGATAACATCAAAATCTACTAGAGGTAGAACAATAAGGTTTGCAAGTAGGTTCTTTCCATAGATAAGGATAGGAAGATTCTTATAAATTCTGTTTGCCTCAACATTTCCCCCAGGTGTTTTTAACAAAAGTTCAGGAGTCATTTCTTGAGATGGTATTCCCATTTTACTAGAAAAGGTTTCAGAGATGAGAGAATGTGTAGACCCCTAATCAAACAACACACTGGCATAATCTGAAAGAACAAACAAAGTACCTGATACAACTTCATTTGACGGCCCGACATCCGCTGAAGTAGTTGCAAAGGATTTCACCACTCCTTTCTGCTTGTAGTCAAACTGCTTCACATCAATCGAGCTCTTTGTCGGACAACCATTTGCATAGTGTCCCATCTCATTGCACTTAAAACATTTCACTAACTGTAAATCAAATTTGGACTTACCATCACCTTGATCTTTTTGAGTGCAATCAAGAGCCTTATGTCCCATCTTAACACATCGGTATCACTTTACAGAATTCAGAAGACATTCCCCAGCATGCCTTTTGCCACATTTATCACAAACTAGAAACTTAGTTTTCTTACCGTCAAACCTTTTGGAAGAATTCATTCCTTTCTCCTGCCACCTCGGTCTCTTATTATGTTGGTTTTTATAGAACACTTGATCATCGACAAACTCCATTTCCACCTTCTTAGCACATAGAACAAGCTTTTCATAACATTTACACTCATGGGAAGCTAATGCCCTTCGATATTTTGGCTTTAATCTGAGTAAAAATGATTGATTTTACTATCAAGGTCTCAGATAAAATTTGGAGCATACCTTGCCAATCGAGTGAACCTTTCTTTATAGGTCACCACTAAGTCTTCCTCTTGCCTCAATTCCAAGAATTGATTTTTCATCCTAAGTCAAAAACCTTAGGAAAATACTTCTCAATAAACATACCTTTGAATTAATCCCAGTCGAGAGCATCACTCTCATCAGCGTCCCTGATATTTTTAACCATCGACCACCACTAATTTGTTTCACCCTCCAAACGGTAAATAGCAAGACTAACCTTTTGATTGTCTAAACACCCCATGACATCGAAAATCATCTCCAGTGCTTTAATCCACCCTTCAGCTAGCACAGGGTCAGATGATCCTCTGAATGATGGGGGATGTTTCCTCATGAAATGTTCAACCACTGACATGTTCCTCTGCGGTTGATCTGGCTGGTCTCGTGTATGGATACCACAACCATTTATCGCTTGAGTCAACTGCGCCATTACTGCAACAAACTATTCAGTTCCAATTCTGACCATCTCAGGATGCTGATTCGGAAGGTTATTTCCTTCTGTATTCCTTCCTAGCACTGCTTCCCTGTTTCCTCTGCGGAAAACCATTCTGAACAAACATGTCTTAGATTAAGCAACATGGTAATCTTCAAATGCCATATCATTTCAATTTGACCGTAAAAAAATATTTTTGGATAATCATTTAATAGAATTATAACACTTAAAGTTATCTAAACCGACCTCTAATACCAACTATAAGGCCCCAGCCTTAAACCTTACTTAATCATGAGTTATTAGAAGATTACACATTAGGGATCTTTTTGGGTTTAGAGTTTTAGAAAATTAGAACATAAAACTTGCATTATATTCCACATATAAACAAAGTGGTTACATAAAGATAGTATTCATTTTTCCCGTCAATGGAAACATATTTAAAATAAAACACGGATTCATTCTTGACACTTCCTTGACACTATCATCATATCATGTACCTTTCCCTTGACCTATGAAAACATTTCAAAAAAACTTGGGATGAGCATAAAAATCTCAGTATGGGTTATAAAAATATGAAAAGGAAACATAAGTTCATATATACATAATAATGAAATCATACTTTACCCATAAAACATAATTACTTTAACATACCTCCTGAAATCATGAATAAATCATAGAAATCATAAGACATAAAGGTAACTTGAGGCATTCATAACATTCTTACATAGGGAGTAACCCTCTTGGTTACATTTGGAATACCCATCACAGTATATTCCCTAAATCTCTTCGGAGAAACCTTAACGTTTCACTCCTTTATGTTACCCAATGCATAGGAGAGCTATATCGGGCTCACCCACCTTTAGTCTATCGCAGAACCACCCGTCTTCATAATAATGCCCAAGAACCTCAACATAATTGTATCACATAAAACATGTATAAAGGAAACATAACATTTCCTCCTTTCAATCACAAGATATCAATACCACACATTGATATAAAAATATTATGAAAACCATTTTCAATACCAAAAGAAAAGAAAAGTAAAACATGGTAGTTATTTTTGTTTTGAAAAAAATGTGTGACTTGTAGAGGAAGCCGAAACTCAAATAATGGTCACGGTGGCGGAGAAGTCGTTGTCGCCATATACGTACGATAAAAACATTCCCTGTTGTCATTTAGTAAACACTTTTTATAAAAAAGATTCCTTTTGAATAAATGTAAAAGTCAAAGGGGTTTATACACCGTATAAAAGAAGGTTGTGTATAAAACAAAATATGCCTCAATGAAAGGAGATTGAGACAAAGTCCCATACCTCAGGTCCGACTTGACTCGGTCGTTCTTTAATCTACTGAATAATAAACTAGAGTTAATTTATACTTGTTTAAGAAACCTTTTTCAAGTTAATTATTCCTTTTATATCACTTATTTCCATGTCATGAACACTATGTAATTATTTAAGTTAATAATGGTCGTTTTAACGATCATTGGTACTTGAGTCAAAAATAAACCCTTTATAATTACAAGTTGTTAATGTATCCATTATATCCTGGATGGTATTCATGATGAAGATATCATATATGTCATATATATCCAGTACATGCATGCATTTATAATATTACATAATCATTTAGAGGTAAGAAATGAAATGCACCGTTCATGGAGATGGTAAGTCGTACGTATGCATGAACGCTACTTTCATATCTATTTCGTATTTTATAGAATGGAATGATAATTATATAAAGGTATATTATAATTATAGTGTAATATCACATATAATATCATAACTTTATCCTTTATACATCCCACATATGGCATTAACGAATCAAATAACTATGAGGGGGCGGTAGTCCGCACTTCCTTAAATGAAGATATCACGTTTACCCATAATGGAAACCAAAAAGGTATACCCAAAATTAAAAATACAGAAGATTAAGGAAAACATAAAAATATTATATATCATATAAAAATATAGTTTCATCTTAATGGCCACCTTTGAAGGTGTTAAAATAATGTTGAACAATCATCGTTTCGGGAGGCATAAATTCACCATCCATGGAAACAATATGTTCTTTAACCATTAGATGTAGGTGTGTGTAAGTGTAGCTAGAATCCTTCTTATAAAAACATCCTAGTTTATTGAAGATACTTGAGTTGTTACAAATGAAATAAATAAAAAGTGTTTAGGGGGTTGGATAAGCAAAATAAAACAAAAGGACTCAAGTAAAGACATTACCTTAAAATCGGGTAACTCCCTTTGTTTGAGCTCAAAGGCTTCCTTGGGAAGACTTATGCCCAAAGTGAGGCTTCAAGGTGTAAGAGAGGGAAGTGGAGAGACAAAATGAGCAGCGTTTTGCAGAGACAAAGGCTTTGGAAGTGTGGGTAAGGTGGTATAGGTGGGGGCCTTTTATAAGAGGAGAGGAGGGGCACTCTTGGAAAGTAAAGAAATGTTACTTTATTTTAAACTTATTTTCGGATTAAAAAGGTCCCACATTGATATAATTCGAGGTTAAGGTGATAAGGGTTCTAAATCCACCCATCCAATAGGTTTTGGACATGTGTAGGTCTTAGATATTACATTATCTTTCCATTTTATTTAAATCCTTTATTAATGAGGTAATAGCTGCATCATCATGATGTCATATATAATTTAATAAATTTAATGTCTAAAAATTACAAAACAAATATCATGATGTAGGAGATCTTTTTATCTTTATAATGAATATTTATAGTCCAAATTATCATTTATGTGGACAAAATTAAAAATATTTTACTTAGGTGATACATTCTTTGTCACATTTAACATTCTTTAAAAATAAAAAGATAAAAAGTCACTTTCTCACAAAAGTGATTCCATGGGGTCCCCAAGTTTGTCACAGGGTATCCCATGGTCGTCCATGAGACAACCAGTAGCATTAGGACACATGTTGGAGTCATTTTATTATTATTATGATATTATTTTATTATCCTTAACTACCCGATTACCCATTAATCAAGATAATTAAAGATAATTACCGTCGTTACTATTCATAATGTCCAAAAATAAAAGAGTATTTATTACATAATTTAGACCTTCTGATTCAAAATATTTAATCCATTTTACCAAATTCCAAACACATAAATTGCAATAATTGTTTTAAAAATAATTCCCGTTGTCAAAACAAATAGCGGGTTTTTTTGAAACAATATATATGAAAAGTATGGCCTTATTTTATGACAAATTCCAAAGTGAAATTAATCATAATGACCAGAATTGTGTTAAATGGTAAAACTATATTCAGATTACACTTTAAGAACAATTAAAAATATAATCTAACCATATAATTAAATTAAATGAAAAAGCAGTTTTAATGTAAAATGCAGTATTTTTCACTATTCATTAAAAAAATGAACATTGACAGAAAAATACCAAAAATTTATCCAATGTAAATTTCAATGTCCCAGTAATAATTAATATGTTTATTTTGACAAATATAGATTATAAAATTGTCAAATGTTTGATTTAAAAATGGTTTGCCGTCAAAAGGAAGTAAAACAATCTTTTTAGAATATTAGTGTATTCCATGCATAAGATAGTATTTATTTTCAATTTAAGCCTCTAAAACACTATCTAAATCATTAATAGACATAGATAAAAATATCTATTATTCATTACTTACTAGGGATGTTACAATCTTAATTATTCTCTATAACCTTTTGGTAAAATCATATTTCAATATGATAAAATAGATAATACCACTTCGTTTAGTCTTATGAATTAACATATTTATATCTTGGATAGTTAGTAAAGAGTGAAATATTAATTGATAGTAATTAAATGCACATACACTGTTAGTCTACTGACTACCACATAGATGGAGTTATTTCCTTTAGATGTCATTTGGAGTCTTATGATAAAATAAACAGTTATCTTTTCCTATCTCCATACTGGTATGGGAAATGGTTACATCATACCAATAGACTTATACAATTTTTCTCCACTTGTTTTCATGCCTCGAAATGAGATTCAAATTCTAAAATATCCTTCTTCTTGTTATCCCACCACAATTTTTTCTTCAGATCTCTATACATATTTTTGATTCTTATATATATATTGAAGGATGAGCTATGCACATCTTTATGAAGTTTCCTCTTCAGTAATTATTTCTATGTGACATATATACATGATCAAAACCTTATAACATCATCATTAGAAAATTTAAAATCTAGAAACATTGCTCTATTTTTCTATAGCACCTCAACATTTTTTGACCTCTTAAACCCATCATGATTGGATGGATGAGAATTTATTTGTGCAAGGTAGGATAGATATCCTTCTTTTATTCACATGTACATCCATCTCCATTCAATGAATATTGGATCATTTTCAATCTTAATCATAGATATGGTTAAATGATCCTTTCTACTCTGATCATATTCCATTTTTTTATTTTCTAGGTAGTTATGAAGTTGAACAATAATAATCCATGGCCAGATCTAACAATAATTTTTGGTGCATATTGATATCCTTTTGTGTGAATAAATACTTACAGATTTTATGATCAGTATATATGTCACACTTCTGCCTATATAGAAAATTCCACCAAATCTAGAAGGAAAATATCACTACAAAAAATTATTGATCATACATTGTCTATTTCTTTTCATGGAGTGTTAATTGGTAGGAGCCATAGGCTTTGAAGTTTTCATCTTTCCTGAGTACAAAACCGATGTTTTTTTATGGAATGCTATAGATAAAAAATTCTTCCCATTTGGTGGGTAATGTTAGAATTTGTGAATTTATTAGCATATTATTTATCTATTTAAAAATCACCTCACATGTATCAATCAATAAATACGTCACTCCATTCTTATTTTACTTGGTTAGAGGGCCTGAAAATCCAGAGAAGTTTCCCCAAAGTCAATGATAGTACCCAACTAATCCATGGAAACTATGGATCTCTATCACATATGATGGTTTGGTCCATCATTCAATTGATTCTATTTTTGATGTATCTATATATACCCATTGTAAAAATATAATATCATCTTGTAATGTTTCTTGATACATCCAAAACTCACATTAATAGTACTTCACATACAAATTTTCTTTTCACAAGGTCTCAAGTACAACATTAAAATGATCCACATGTACCTCCTTTATTTTAGAGTAGATGAGAATATTTTATGTAAACATGGACAAAAAAATTTCATGGTAATCAGTAAATACTGAATTCATTATATCGGTGAAGATATCCAGAGAAATAGTGAGCCCTAGTGAAATCACTATGAACTTGTAGTTTTTTTCTTCTATGAAAATAATTCTTAGGGATATCCTATTTTTTCAACTTGGATGGATAATATTATAAATAAATATACACCTTAGAGAAGTATTGGTCTCCATGTTTCTAATTGAACAATTCATTAATCATTGGTTAATGATAATTGATCTTTATTTTTATCTTGTTGAGAACACAATGAACAATGCATCGGTGAATTAACCCATCCATCTTCTTATGTAAGATAATATAAACGCATCCCGATGAAACAGTTGGGAATCTAAACCATTATATCCTGATTCTCCTGAAGTTTCTTCTTAAACCCCTTATGTTAATAGTTTTAATTTTATATAGATTCTTGGATATTGGTAATTCTTTGGGTACAATTCCATTTGATAACTCAACCCTGGAAGATCATGAAATTATTTGGGAAACACAACAACATATTCCCTTATAATAGGAATATCATGAAGGATTATATTTTTCTTTATCTCAATAATTTATATGAGATATGTTTTCTCAAAAGGTAATAATATCCATTATTGAGATGATGATACCAATGGAGATTCATCCTCCTCATTATACATATATAGAATCAAAAGTTTATTTTTGATATGAATGGTGATTTCCATTTCTCAAAAATTTATGTTTGATAAATATAAGGAAAGGAATTCAATACCAAATATTGTATTGAATTCTTCTGAATGGAGTATCACAAGGTTCAATAGGAACATCATATTACAAATATAAACAGCGGAGGAGTTATATACTTGGGATACCAAAATTTCCCCACATACCATTTTCATAAATAATATGACTTCAATGTTTTGAGGTGGTGTTTTAATAGTTGTACTAAAATTGCATGATAGGAAAGATTTCATAGAACTATAATCAAATAGCATATTTTATATCCTTGAATTAATAACTAATATACCTTTAACTACTTTATTATCATGATCCACCTTAGTAGTTACGATGGAATACTGCCTCCATTTATATCTAGGCTTTAGATGTTATTTTCATATATTATTGTGAACTACCATTATCTTAGTGCATTGATTCATATAGTGTCTTTATTCCATGGAGTCAAAAAACTGGACAACATGGTGAGGGTTAATGAGAGAATTCCTTTATTCCATCACATTGGAAGTGTTTACCTCATCAAAATTTTCTAGATAAGTATTATTCCTTACCACGCTTACTTTATTTCCATGCCCCCTTTAGGAAATTTTTGGTACACTTCTTCCCACTCTTTTAACAAGTGCAGTGTTGAAATTTCATACCATAATTAAATTTCTCCATCACTCCACCATATTTTAAATATATTATTTTTCTTCTTATCCCCTAACCCCTTAGTCCTCTAAGATTCATTGATATCCATTTTGACTTTGAAGTAACATTAGAAAATTTCATTATACCTATTAATGTCTTTAATCTCTAAATCCATCCATAGGTTCATCTTTATCCCATTACAGTTGTAGTCAACTTTTGTTTCGGGGTCAATGACAAAGTTAAAGGTATATTATGCAAGTTTTGTGAATGATAACTTCTATTCCCTAATCGATTCTTCATAATTTTTCTCTAGTAAAAGGAATTACCTATATATATTTTTCAAAGAGTGTGAGGAAAATAATAATGAATAGAATTTCAAAAAATATTTCCACACAATCACCGTGATGTCCCCCTTAGTCTTACTATTTTTAGATGTTCCATGATAAGAGTATTTGATTTTCCACAAAAAGTTAGTATCCTTTTTCATATAAAGGTATCCATTGAAACTTTATATTTATTAGTGGGATATGGTTGTTTGTCCTGATTCATGTCTCTATTGAAAACTTGATTTAACTAGAAATGTATTTTCATGGAGTTCCTGATTCATGATCCCATCGAGATGGGAATCTCATTTGGGAAATCATCATAATTTCTGTCACATTGGTTGTTGACTCAGTTCCTCCTACAAACATCTATTGAATATAATAAATGGAAAACTACGGATACTAATTTTCAAACTATTAATCATATAAAATGGAAACTATGACAATTTATGGGATAACATATAAATGATATACATTCCTTAACCAATGTATTTGTATGTTTCAATCTAAGTTATCCATGGTATATATCATAACATAAAATTTTAGGAACATTTTTTCCTTTTATAATGGTTCATAAAGAGCTTGTGAATTTAGAAAGAATATCCCCTGGGTGTTTCAAACCAGGTGTGCAATAAGGTATTATTGTCATGCACTAGTTAAGGATCGTGTTGATTCCCAATGTAGCCTTTTTGGGATAGTTAAGCCTATGTACAACTATTCCAGACCCACATACACTTGTAGTATACATGAATGGTTTTTTATTGAAAACTAATTAATATATAATTTACCATTTTTAGGTATATTTTTTCATGATTACTCTTATACATTAGGATTTCAATAAATTTCTCTAATCCTAATTCTCAAAAATAACTACTCTTTCCTCTCATACAAGCATGGAAACCTGTATCATTAATACACCTTAAATCATGATTTATTATATAAATATACACATAATATAACCTAGAAATATCAATATGAATAGTATATTTGGATAATTATGTACATACAATCACTTGAAAGAGGGATACACTGAAACTATTAACAGACACCACAATATGCCCTTAAAATCTATTAATCTTCTACTATAACATGGGATAACCTTGTGATGTACATAAGAACGTGGTGATTTATAAAGACCAGTAAGATAATAATCGATGAATAGTATAACAAAAAGTAGTATAAGTGTTTCAATAGGCTAGACATGATGACATTGAAATTTGATAATAATAATATTGAACTTCATTATGCGATATATGATGATATCATCAAGCCAACCTAAGTAATGTGAAAATGAAATAAAACATGGAATCTTAAGCATAAGTTAAGTATAACCACCATGAAATCATATCAAAGTATTATTAGGGTATCCTCTCACAGACTATACATGTTATCTCATTAGATGAAAATATTACCCAACACATTAAATGACTATATAATTCTAGGACCACCTGTCACATTCATATCACATTCATGATTTTGTGTGCCCCATAGATCATACAACACAAGAACCTATTTCATAAGTTTTAATCAAAAAAATAATGAGTATAGGTTAAATGCATGAAATACCCCAATAAATGAAGGATATGTCCATGTAATTGAATACCCTTGATTGAAAATGGGGATGGTTCAAACAATGCAAATGTATAGCATGGAAAATAACGGGATACTTTCAACTGCATAATGGGTGTACATAAAGGTTCATAGATGAGATTAATGAGAGAGAATGTTGTTATAATTTTAAATGTGTGTCATAATTATAGTAAAAGTGATTTTTAAAAACAAATTACAACATGAATAATTGGAAGTGAAAAGGCTTCGTACTAAAAAGTACTCAAAATAAAAAGGATGGGGAGAGGGTCTCTTACCTCAAGAAGACCATTATAAAAGTAGAACATGACCTTATTAAGATATTAAAAACACATTGGGAGTGATTTAGATAGTTATAAGGTGAATAAATTCATTCTCAATAGGTTTTCAGTGAATAGGAGTTGGAGGACTGGAGGGTATTTATTGAAATAGAGTGGTAAATTATTTATTAATTTCTATATATTTTTTTGGGAATCTATATGAAAAAAAATCAAAAACACAACCCCTACCATGTTTATTTCAAATGTTTTCTACAATTTCCATTTGTTTTAAATATTTTATATGTATATGAACTAAAAATATTAAAATAATACTGTTGGTGATGTGTAAGTGAGTCATGTTTAAAAAGTATTTATTTTAAAACCTTAATATTAAAAATAGATTTTAACGGATTCATTAATGGGTTATAAACCTAATCAAAAATAATTGATTTTAAAGGGAAAACATGATTTTAGTCTTGGATACTCCTTATAGAATTTATTAAATCACTTTTATTCTCTTTCGATGTCATAATACATACTGTAATTTTTATTCCCATATTTAATTTTCACCAAAAAATTAGACTATATGAAATAATTATAAGAAAAGATCCATTTTATAATTTCAACATGCCAATTTCAAAAATAATATATATTTTTTCAATATAATTTCCTATATATGATAAATATTCATTTTAAATAAAAAAAATTATTTACTAAAAAACACTAGTTTTTACGATACTAACAACTTTCTGAACCATAAAAAGATTATATTGGTGTTTATTAAATTTTATAATAATTTATAATTAAATAAATATTATTAAATTATAATATTTTATTAAAATAACATTTATTTAAAAATCATTGAATTTATAATATATTTTCTTAATTGTGTGTATATATTTCCCAAATTAAATAAAATTTTTATTACCTCAGATTCAAATACAATTTTATCAAACTCAGGACATAATAAATTATAAAGTAATAAAAAAGGATAAAATTTACCATTATTTTATTAAAAAAATTATATAAAATTAATATTAATATGATTTAGATACATAAGACCATATCATAGTTGTGTACATCCTAAGGGTATGGGGTGGGACTGTGGTGCTTTCTTTGGGTGGCTCGGTGAACATGTTGTGGGTTGTTATCTTGATAAGCTTGAACTTATATCAGTAATGGTTTGAATTAATCTTTAGTTGTTTTATCTCATCTTGGGATTGGTCATGGGAAAATCATTATGAATTTATCTCCCTCAGAATCTCTTATAAATGTTCTTTATATTTTAAGATACTACTGGTCAATGCCATCACTTTTTGGGCTGTCTTAGTTAGAATTTACCATAAACCTTAATATATACTATACGTAATGGTTACTATAAAAAAGAGTTATTATCAATGTTTAATGTGTTTAACTATATTTTTAATACTATAGGCTATATATTATAATTTTCTAAAAGAACAATGGAAGGTCTTGTGTGTTCTTTAATTACAATAATTAATAAGGAATTTATTTATTCAAAAAGGCATTTTTTTATAAATATTTTTGTCATTATAATAAACTACAGTTCCATAGTAATGTTAGGGATAATTATTATATTTTAAAAGAATATTAAAATAATATAACGTATGGAACTTATCCAAATATTAAAATAAAGTAATACAGAAAGACATATTAGAAGTTAAATTAAATTCTTCCAGGTAGAGTGACTATTTTTAATATAGTTAGAAATGAAAGTTGAACATCAAAAATACTTGATTAATTTGAAATTTTAAACATTTAGAGTTTATAAACTGGAAATTATTGTTCCTATACTAAAAATATATATCAAAGGAAAAAACAATAAATACATCAAAATTTATGATTATACCAGGTTTATATTGATATATTTTCTTTATTTAATTTGTAATCACTTTTTTTAAAGGATTTATGATAATGTTTGAAAATATAAAAACTAACCTATACTCACTATCTAGAGTGATCACGTTAGATAATTTTTAAATTACACTTTTGAAACTTTTTTATTGGGGGAAAGGCATTAGTTATATTTTTCATCACTAGGAACTCCACAATTGAATAGTGTGGTTGAAAGAAGGAATAAAAATCTTTTGGAAATTTGGCATTATTTTTTGTGTGAATTTTTTATTTCAAATAATTTTTTTGATGATTCCATCAGTATTTCCTATTATACTATAAATTGAGACATAATTTTCATTATTTAAAATAAAAACCTAACAAATTATGGAATGGGATTAAACCAAAACATGGTTACATTAACTTCTACAAAGGTAATGTATTCATCATTAATATAAAAGGTAATGTACCTAAATTTGAACTAAAAGATGATGTAGGTGTTTTTCTTGGATAATACACTTCTAATAAAGTATATCATGTTTTTAATAGAATAGAAATACCACAGAGTAAATATTACATGTTATGTTTGATTAGGTCTATCCTTAAGAAAAGTTAAAATTTACAAATTATAAAAATAATATAGATTATGTTTTTGAAACCCATCCTATTTTACTTATAAAAGTTGTAACACGTCCATCATAAGTTATTTTATCAGAAATAGTTTAATGTAAGTTAATCAAACCATAGATAAGAAACAAAATCCATTTTTTACTAATAAAAAATTTGATATAATGAAACTATCCCTCTCATAATATCATTAAAGATATAGATCAACAATTTAGTTATAGAAGTTACTTAAGAAATGAATTCTATAATATTTCATTCATATATAAATTTAATCCTAAAATGGAAGTTGATGAATTGGGTGTTGTTGGATGGATAATTGTGATAAAATATGATCATGATCTGTTTGAACAAAACAAGGTTTGAACTTTGGTTGAATGATAAAATAATATTTCAGTTATAAGAGTGAAATTAATATTTTCTAATAATTGTGATTTTAATGGTAGAGTTGTTAGAAATTTAGTGAGACTAGTTTCTAAGGGATATAATTCTGAAGTGGGTACAGACTATGCATAAAATTTTTCACTTGTAGCTAATCTCGATTCCATCTAAATTATAATATAACGATTAATCTATTTCAAATTTATGTAAATAGTTTATTCTGTAATAGTTTGTTCAGGAGGAAGATTATGTTTGAAAACCTCTATGTTTTGGAGATATTATTATTTTTAAAAAAAATTTAACCTTACCAAATCACTCTATTTATTTAAGCATTCCCCGATATCCCAATATTATATATTGTTTTGTTTATTAATTCAAAACATAATTTTGATGTAATGTAAGATCCTAATATTTTAATCAAGATATTAATTAATGAAAAAATATTTGTACACATTTATCTCAGTGAAATAAGTTTTTGATTAACCCAAAAAAATCATGGATATAGTTTACATTATCTTTTGAAATTTAGATTCTAGTTGAGTATGATGGGTGAACATTATTGATTTTTTAGCTTATAAATAACTCATAGATCATATGGAACTATCTTATTTCAAAATAATTACATTATAGATATTTTAATAAATTTTTTTGGATATTGCTCCATGTATTAGTAATCTTATATGTATGTCATGTAAAAGTGATCTTGATGAATCTAGGAAAATAGTTTATCAAGCATTGTTTAGAGGAATTATGAAGAGATTACTTTAATTGATAACTAGATGATGAGAAATTATGTTTCCAATGTGATTATTTTTAATATTTTAAGACAATTAAAAGGAATCCTTTTTTAAGATAGTTAAATGGACCTTCAATTTTATTAAAGGTACATTGGAACCTGGATTAATTTATTCTTATGAATTTGAGTTTATTCTTATGTGTCATTCAGATATCGATTTTAGAGGTTTAAGAATCAATCATAAGTGTACTTATAGAATTTTGAATTTCTTGATGATGTTTTACTCTCTTTATTTAGTGAGATTAAACACCCAATTTCATGTCAAAAATCATATAAGTACTAGTTGGATGTTATTGCACTCAATTATTGTAGATATATAACACACTTAGTTATTTTGGGTTGATTTTACTCAAAATCAGATTCTTTATTATAAAACAAGTAATATTTCATTATCGGAGAACATATTTCATCATTCATGAGTGAAACACATGAATATAAGATAACACAACCTTCAGGATACACAATTAGAGGATATATTATTCTGAATTTTATGAAAATTGAAACAAATATTGATGTCATTTTTATTAAACCATTAAATTTAAATATATATTGAATTTTTTAAATAGAAGATGGGCATAATGAATTTTTTGTGATCATATGTTCCACCTATTATTTTACTATATCCTAACATTGAATCATTCCTTGGTAAAGGGGGAAGAAATTACTTTTTTACAACTATTCTAACTTATTATTTAGGTACATCACATATTTAAAAATCATCATTGTACATAAATAATAATATATACATTGAACATATTCTAACACCAAAAATTATACATGTTACCATATATGTTGAGTTAAATGATAGTTATATTTCTGAAGTATATTTTTATTAATGTAGTAATTTACCCTTTTTATTACACCATATTTGAAATATTAATTTACCTTTATATTTATCTCTTTTTTACTTTTAATTATTATTTTTATTCACTCTTACATATGAGATTATTACATTTTGATTCTTGTGTGGATAAGGTTTTTTTATTTTTTTTCCCATGTTATTATGATGTTCTAATTAATAAAGATAGATCATTATTTTTTCTAACCCTTGTTTGGGATATTTATATTTTCTATGAGTTCTCATAAAATCTAAGTTAGTTTTTTCAATAAAATTAAGGGAAAATTTTCTTTTCAACAATATCATATGTATATATAAAAAGATAAATTATTGAAGGGTACATTTACCTTTTTTACATAAATATTTATATTTATCTCTCTAAATAAGTTTTATTAAATTTATTATTATTAATCCCAAAAGGTATATAAATGTTGTTTTATTTCAATAATTTTTACAAGGAAGAATATTATACTTTATTGAGAAAACATCAAGGGAGGGAACTCAAAAGATAAGGATGTTAAAGAGGATAATTGAATCACTGGGGAATTTTTTATGTATTCTTCAATAATCTTTTTAAATATGTTGAATTTATAGGAAAACAAGTTTTCGAACATTCATTTCATATATCAAGGGAGAAATGTTACTATATTTAAAGGAATCCAATGAAAAGTGATTATAATGACCATGATAATTATTGGTACTTATATTATGGAACCACCAAAAATATATTTTATGTATGCTTTTCAATTTTTCAATTTTTATTTTTTTTGTAATCCAAAAGGTGGAGAAATAATATTATTTCTTTTTAGGGTGAGAATGTTTTTTAGAGGGAATAGATGCTCGTTTATCTCACTAGAATGTTTTGGGGGAGATTTGATCCAAAGGACGAGAACATTGAATAAACCTTAAAGAGAAGAGAAAAGGGGGAAGTGCATCCTAGTGGAAGGATATTGTGTTTTACATAATTTATATGGACACATGTACATTTATTTGATTAATTTTACTTTTCCCTATTTATAATATTAATTTTTTATATGTGTTGTGATTATTAAAAAGACGGAGATTATTGAGTCATTTTACATAAAATGAAATCACTTAGATCATTTTTATTGATGAATAAAAATAAACGTTTTTTTAATTTCTATTTAGTTTAGTGTTTTGTTAGTTCAATTTTTAAACATATTTAACTTCTGATTGTATATGTTATTCTGAAATTAATGAACCATCTAATTTTATAATAATGTGGTTTTGTAATAAATATTTCATTATAATAAGTTGAACTGATTTTCAATCCTTTATAACTAAACTTGATGATTTCTGAAATTAGGTTTTTCATATTGTTACAATGATTCCTCTAAATAAGGTCTGGAGATTTGTAGAATGGAAGAAAAAAGTGGATACTGAATTTCCACTTTATGAAGATGTCAATCATATTTCTGAATTGAGTTATAATTATTTTCATATTTTTCTATGTTATTATTACGTTCATATGAATGATGGGAACAACTATAAAATTAGTTAATTTTTATTTTATAATTGTTTATTCTAGTAATTGTGATTGATGAGATTCTAGGTGTGTGACGTACGCTTGTCGTAGGGAATGAAAAAAGAAAATTTATATTCCTAATTCAGCACAGTGTCTAACCAAGGTCATCTCACTTGAGGAGAATCATAGTTTTTTTAATCACTAATTCTAATTCACCTAATCTAATATTTTTGGTTTTATTAATATTTATTTAAAATTATTTTTTTAAAGGTTTTGTAAAACATGAAATTCAAGTAATCAAATGAAGAATTCAAATCTAGATTCATATAGAATGAAATCAAGGAAGACATGTCTTGGTCCTAGGGTTGGATAACATGGGTTCATTCATTATGTATTTGTTATTTAAATTAAATTTGATAATTCATTTAGTCAAACCTCATTAATGAATTACTCTCCATTGATTTATTGAGTGTGCAATTTTAGCATGTGTTCGGAACACCAAACCACACCTCGTCTAGTAATCAAGTAGGGTAACACATCAATCGAGAATGTTATTCCTGCAATACTTGGATACATTTTTTGTCCTTTAATCCCTTGTAGAAACCCCAACTCCACCGTATGAAGGGTTTTCCTAAGATAAGATAGGGAAAATGATTAATCAATGAAAAGAAATGGATTTGGAAATATTGTCAGGGCGGACGACCACCGCACCCGTGCAATAATCCCACCTCCACCACAAATAGAAAAAAAACATTTTTAGTTAAATTGAAATAATAAAGAACATCTTTAAACCTCCCACAAGTCCAAGCCTCTATTTAGTCACTTTGTAGGGTGAAGTGCATAGAGATCATGATGGAAAGATGGAAGAGACATAATGATATTGAAATTGGGAGATAAAAGGGGTATTAGAGGGAAATGGTAACACATTAATCTAAAAAATCTGAATGTTTTACATGAGAAAAGTATACTAAAATAAATAAGAAAATAAAGGAATATAAATCCTAAATGGCCATTTTCCTCCTCTCCTTGGTTCCCTAGATGGTGTTGGGAAAGAATAGAATGATTTGAGATGTAGGAGATCCTCTCCTTTTATAGGAATATTTTAGTTCTCTAAATGTTGACATTGTTTGACCCATTAATTTTACAATTAAAGAATCGACCCCTTAAATAAAGTTATACATATATCTGTTTTTTTCTCACCCTCCACATTTACAGTAATTTGGCCACTATATGTATAACTTATTAATTTTCAACAGAAATTTCATTTTTGGACGCAGGTTCTAGGATGCTTCCTCCAAAAGTATAACATCCAATGGAAATGTTAATGGATTAAAAACTCTATGAAATTTATTTTAGAGGCACAAATATGTGATATAGTTCTTTCATATGTGGAATCACTTCAATTGGAGATCTTCAGATAGAGATGGACGTCAGTTACGGTGGTGGGGTCCACGCTATCCACCCTGAAAAATATCCAACATCATTTATTTTTTACAACCTATAGATTATCGATTCATCCCCTGGTCCAGAAGAAAAAAAATGAAGGAAATAAAATAAGGATTAAAAAATAATAATCACCCCATTTGGAATTATATTTTTCAACAAATTTCTAAAATAGCCTTGACGTAAAAATCTGTCTAAAATATAGAATAAAAATGTTTCACAATTTAATTCATTTTCGATTCTATAATCCAAAATGCCCATTATTTTAATAAAAAATTTAAGTGCATGGGTTTTATCATTTAAAAAAATGAAAAAATTCATTATTATTGTATTACAAGTACGCACATAAATTTTCTATGTCAAATACTCCCACACTTAAACAATTCTTTCCCTGAAGCATAAAATATCAACATGAAAATCAAAAGACACTAATATTACCAATATTCACATTCAAAAGTAATAAAATCAAATAATTTTCAATGTCAAATAAAATTTTCCATAAAACACATAAAATATCATTTTAATTACCCATTTTTTAATGAAATAATTATTTTATTTATTTTACTTTTCCCCAATGAAAAATGATTAAACTTCTTCTTTCATTCATTCAAGCTTCTCAATTCATTATTATTAAACATTCGACATCCTGATTTACCTCACCTTCTCATCTCTCATGATAAAATACATGTAGAGTTATGCTCATATCATGAGAACATACACCTTATCCATAATCTTGTAAAAGAACTACATTCTCCACTTTTTAAAGACAAAAGGCACATAAAATCATCAGGACTTTTCAATAAAGGTTCAAATAACTCGTAGGCTTAAGGTTTAGAATTTTAAATTTTAAAAATTAAGACCCAAGGAGGAGGTTTATCTCTTATGTATGATGCGTGATATCAGAAATTCTAATGAAATTCTCCCCTTCAAAGTAGAAACACCCACTTACCCAAAATCATAAATTAAGGTCATGATCAAAGTTAAACATAATGAATTATTAATACCCCCTATTGATTTTCTTTAATAATGTATTTGTTTATTTTTTTATGTTTTGATTGGACCGAAACTCACATCCATCACCTAACCACATATGATTATAATATCATCAGTCTGGAAAATGTTGATTTATGGTTCCCCTAAATCACAAAAAAAATTCCTTTTTTTGGGTCTTTTTTTCATTTTTTTCATTTTTTTAATTCAAGAGGGTTAAAAAAATATAGTATAATTAATGATTCCAAAACCTTTTATAATTACCAAAATAAAACCCCCACGCATTTTACATACAATGTATAACATCCCTTCCACCATGATTCCCTTCACACCCACACTTTATCTTTAAAATATCATACAAATACCAAGAGTAGGGTAGGAATGGATAAAAATGGATTGAAACATGGCTCAGCTTATAATGTTCATTCATGGTATATATGGGATAAAAAAGGGATTGAGGTAAATGTGTTCATTAAGAATAAAATATTTTCAAAATATACCTCAATAATTTTAAATATGTTTCTGCACAGATATATCTTTGAAAAGTTCAAATGAAAGTTCTAGCATGTGACATGTCCCAAGATCACTCAAGAAATATGCTCAAGAACAAAAAAGAATTACATAGTCTCGAAATCCTCATGGTAAGGATACGTATAATATTGTACAATCACTCAAGGCATGATTTATAATAAAAAAATAAATTCACATAGATTTCAGAAATTCAATGTATGAAAAATGGCAGGGAAATTTTCTATACATAAATCAACTAATTACCTTAAATAATGTTTCATCATTTCAATATTCAAGATTCACTTTAAAAATTCAATTTTTGATTTTACTCATTGAATATAATTATCAATAAAATATAAAACATGGCATCAGAAGATTCCTAAGAAACTCATGTCTCCTAGATACGTTAAGTAAAGCAATAATTCAAGTGTGGACATGAAATTTTCTCTTTAAATATCAAAACTTATTTTCGGACAAAAAATTTTAAGGAGTTTATAATATTAAACATTACAAGTAAACTCCCTTTTTGAAATATGGATTCAGTCCTCTTCCTATATATAAGGCTTCCTTTTCACATATATGAACCTACAAAAGATAATTACTCACTTAAGAACAAGGATCATGTTGTTAAAGCTCAAAAAGATAAATAGGAGTGGTATGTATCCTGGAATAATCTAAAAAATAATTTAAAATATAAAAATAACGTAAAGATAAATCTTGCTATGATCCCCAAAGATTTCCTAGAATTTTTACTACCTCCAGAGGGTATTTCCAGCTGTTATCCAAAATTAGAGGGTGGATTAGGCTTCTTTAATTTTAACCACCAGATGTTGATTTTCCCAGAATCCACATATGTTTTATTCTTGAGGAGGACTCCATTTATATAGGAAAACTAATCCTCCCCATTTGTAATGTGGTAAAACATGCATGGAGGGGGTAGGATGATGTACGAAGCTGCCTCCTCTTTCATTGCAACATCTACAACATTCTCTTTCTCTTCATGTACATTCTCTAGTAAATGTTCAACATCTCCTGGGAGCTCCATGTTCCCTCAATATGTGTATCTTCTTTTTCATCCTCTAGGGCATAATAATAGTCATATGATTATAAAAAATCAAAACCGTTGGGAGTTATACTCAAATTAGTTTCAATAAATTTAAAATAGTGTGAGTTCAATATTGTATCATCTCCCTGATTCAGTTCAGCTTGAATCATTTATTTGGTAGAGAGTGCCTCTTAGAGTTGATATTTAATGGATAGAGGTAAGTAGTCAGGATCCTCCATCTTGACCTAAAATTCCACCACTTGGGTGGTGTCTTCATTTAGTGGTGATGGATCTTCTTCTTTGTAATGCTTGGGGAGATCAAGAAGTTCCTCACATTCATTCGAAAATTCATCCAATTACTATTTCTCTCCCACATGTATCTCAGTAGGGAATTCATATTATTTTTCATCTATCTTATATAGAATTGGTTGATTAAGAATGAATGATTCTTCAGGTACCTATACATTTACCTCCTTTGTTTCTTCAATGATGAGTGGTGAAATTTGTTCCACTAGTACCTTTGGTTCATGCTATGGCTCAAGGTTGGGATGATCTATAGATTTAATAACATAGTCAAATTCTCTTTTAATTTTTAACTCCATTTCATCAAGAGTAATTCTCATCCTATCCACCAGGTCATTTAGATCATTGTAATCGGCTTCCAGTTCTTTATATTGCTCCTCAGAGTAATCATCCCATTCAAAAAAATTGAATTTTAATACATCATGGAAAATGATTTATTGTTTTATATTTTTTTTAAAGAAAATAATAAAAATTATTTACAAAAATGTGAATTTAGAATAAGTGATCTAAATAACTACTCCCTGAAAACAATTCCAATTTTGCTGCACGCCTATCATAGGGGTTGGAAAAAAGAAAATTTATATTACTAATGCAGCACATTGGATGACTAGGGTCGTCTCAATTGAGATGCATCACAGTTGCTTTAATCACTAATTTTAATTCCCCTAATCTATTTTTTTTGTTTTTTTAATATTTAATTAAAATGAAGTTTTCAATTTTTTTAGAAAACATTCAATTAAAATAATGAAATGTAGAATTCAAATCTATATGCAAACAGAATGAAATCAAGGAAGAAAGGTCTTGGTCCTAGGGTTGGATAACACATGTTCATTAATTATGTATTTTTTATTGAAATTAAAGTTAATAATTAATATAGTTAATCATTATTAATTAATTACTATCCATTGATTTATTGAGTGTGTGATTTTAGCATGCGTCTAGCACACCAAACCACACCTCCTCCAGTAATCAAGTAGGGTAACACCAAAACTGAGAATGTTATTCCTACAAGATCTAGCTCCAAAATATTCTGTTTCATCCTTTATAACAAACCCAACTCCATCGTATGAATTTTATTCCTAAGAGAAGAGATGAAAAATGATTAATCAATGAAATGAAATGGATTTGGAAATAGTGTTGTGGTGGACGACCGGCACACCCGTGCAATATTCTCAACTTTACCATAGGTAGAATAAAAACATTTTGAATTGAAATAACATTGTGAAACCTCCCCGGGTCCAAGCCACAAGTATTTCACTTTCCATTTCAAAAGTATTACATGATAAAAGAAAACTGAAATAAAATGAAAATAAAGGAATAAAATTCCTAAATTTCCTTTGGACTAATCTCTTTGTACCCCTAATAGTGTTCGGAAGGAATGGAATGATTCGAGATGTTGGAGCTCCTCTCCTTTTATTAGAATATTTCTATCCTCCGAATATTGACACGTTTTGACCCATTTATTGGCTGATTCACACATGGACCCCTTAATGAATGTTTTTCTTAAATGATTTATCCATTCATCTTCCACATTTTAGATCAATTTTTTGACACTATGTATTAGTTATGAATTTATCATTGGATATTTCTTTTTCTGGATTCAGGTTCCACGAAGATTCTTCCAAAAGAATAAAATCCAATGGAGACATTAATGACTTCAAGACTCCCGCGAATTAATTTTATAGGCTTAACTATACATGATTGTTATATGCTATGTAGAATAACTTAAATTGGATATCTATAGGCAGAGATGGACATCTATTATGGTGGTTGGTTCCATGCTGTCTCCCCGGAAAAATCTTCTACTTCATGGATTATTTAAGGACTATAGATGATCGATTCATCCCCTCGTCTAGAAGAAAGAAACACAGAATGAAAATATGGATTCTAAAAAAATCAATCAATTTAGAAATATAGTTTTCATGAAATGAATAAATAACCCTTGATATAAAAATCTGTCAAAATTCCTGAATCAAACACTTTTCAAAATTTAGCTCATTTTCATTCTATAATCCAAATTTCTCATTATTAGTAAAACATTTAAATAAATGGGTATTATAATTTAAAAACATAACCAATTATTTATTATTGTATTAATAATATCCACAAATATTTTCTCTATCAGCGTGGAACCTACTACATCTAAAATTCAAAGTCCAATGATTTTGAGTATTTGATTTATTTATATCAATTTGATTGAAGAGGATCTTGAAGATAGAGCTTCCTACTGGTGATAGTGTATTACCAAAGATCCTAGTGGTTATATTGTACCTTGTGAAATGTTGAGTCAAATAATATAATTGGGTAAATCTTTTATACATTTTTTTGGTTACCTAAAATCCAACAGAATTGGTATAAAACAAAATAATTCGTGTGAATTTGAACTAGTTGGTAAATCGTATCATTTAATGGATAATTTGGATTGTTATCTAATAATGTATGTTTTATTTTTAGTCAAGTATATTAATTTTTAATTTTATTTATATTATTAATTAAGTCTTTAACTTCCAATTGATTTTTTTCAAATGCATGTATGCGTTTTCACTTTATTGAACATGGATTCTTCAGATTTTATAACTTCCAAATGAAATACACATTATATTGTGTGAAATTTATAAGAAAACTTCTGACATCAATTCTATGAATTCTTGAAATTTCAAAAATTATATTATCATAGAAAATATGGAAAACTATAAAATGGCATTATTTCTATAAATAAATTTTATATATGTTTCATGGTGTTGATTTAAAGGTGATTACATTCACACATCGAGACCAAATTCTTAAAGATTCAATAGTTTTCATTTCTTTGTGGAAAATGTTATTTTAATTTCCTTAATCTTAATATTTTTATTATTTAATGAACTCATTATAGGAATTTCACTGGAAAATGAGTAATTTTTGATTGGTTGTGTTTTGAATCATGGTGAATGAGTATGTTCAGACTAGTTTATAGGTATTATGCATCTAGAATTTCCAATCACATGGAATGTGGTCTTCAAAACAGAAGACATGAAATTTATCATTATAGATGAGGTTTTATACAGTATTAACAGATGATCTGTATCCCACCACCTCATTCCATGAGTGATCAAAGGGTATAAAACTCAGGATATGGTTGGGTAAATACCCAACAACCTCATTTATTGTACATGTTGTATTTTGTAGAACATATCGTGTTTTTTAAATGGAATGATATGGGTTGTAGTAAATTCAAAAAGAATATCTTTGAATCAACATGCTCTATTTATAGGGTAATATTGCTTGTTTTTTGGGGAACACATGATTTGAGGTCTCAAAAATTCATGTTGACTAACCCCTATGCATCAAAGTCCATGCACATAAGGTAAAAACTATATATAATAGAAAATTATATGGCTTAGAGCGTAATAGAAGTAAGTTACTAGATGGATTAGAAAGTAAAAATGCCAAGAAAAACTAGAGGCAAATCCATGTAGGTTGATCTCAGTTCTAAAAATAGTTGCAATACAAACATAGGTTATGCCCTGAGACTCACACTCTTTGTTTGTTGTTGTACATAATTTACACCAAATGATATTTAGTTTCATCTATAACCCCATTCTCGGGTTTTAGAATTAGACATGTGAGTGGTTAATTATATGAGTTTTCCATATATTACATAACGTTCCATATCCCTTTTATCATAAATAAATGTTTCTTAGGTGTTTTAGATATCTCTAGAGGTTATATTCAAAGAGTTGGTGATGATTGTTTTCATAGATGAATGGAGTGAACAGGGGGTTCTTAAACCCTAGAAGTAGTCTGCAACTATGTTTTGGGTCCCCCATAAACTCAGTGGAGTAGGTAAAACCCCTTTTTTATGTCATGTGAATCCTTTAATTATGGATTTGGTTACCTCCTTATCCAATGCTTATTTCACATGATGAGGTGTGAGTCCTACATAGGACTTGGTACCCCCTTGTTTGGTGTTTACACTGTAAAGAGGCATGGGTCTCCCATTATAATCGAATGTGGTGATATAGAAGCTACAAAAGATGGGTAAAACTATCACTCTAGTTCATGGGAGGATTTAAGTATCCTATATTTTTTGATTTTGTATATTATCAATGGATCTTTTTTATGGATAACGGAATGTAATTTTAAACCATGTCAACTAATTTACCCTTGGAATATTTGGTATTTATGATTGAGATGAATTAAAAATTTTTATGTTTTTATTTTTAGGGTTTCCTATTAGGTTTATTTATCCTCAACCATAAATTGTAATTTTCCCCACTGACATTATTTTGTTCCCTCAGACACATAGTTCAAGTGGGGATTGGGTGAGCATGGTGATGGTGGAGAGAGTGATTTGTGGTACTCAATGGTGAAGGTTTCCACTGACATTCATATTGGGATTTGGTGTTTCATGGAGTTCACCCTATCATGTTGTGGTGGTTAATTTTTTTTTGACTTTATGTGATATTGTATTTTCTTCTATATTCATGAGATTCATGTTTTACATATTTTGGATGTCTAATGTGAGTTACATGCATTTTATTTTTTATCCAGTGGATATGTTTAGTTTTGCATTACTATTTTATGTACTAGAGATATGTGACAACATGAAATTTCATTTATATAAGGACTATCATGTGTATGAAATGACTTATTATTGTTTTTCATTGAAACTCTACATATTTGAGGCCGACATGGTATTGCAAAATGCGCCTACTACTAGCCTAGGAAGAGACCTAGTGGGTTGAGTCATGTTGTAGTGGTATTAATGCGGGTTGAGTTATAGGGATGAAGTTTTGAGTTAGTGGTCCTATTAATTTTTATTTTAGAAATGGAAAAGGTATTGATGAGATTTTAGTTTTGTTAACATATGAGAGAATCTTGTTTAGGTGTTTTTTGATGACTTAAACTTTCACTTCAACTTTTATAATTTTTTAGTCGACTCATTACTCTAGTTTATCATTTATATAAAGAAATGGAATGATACATGAATTATATAGAATGTCAGGTAAAATTTTTATAATATCATTCTTGATTTATCTCACAATATATTCTCTTATGATCATTATTTCTTGTTTTTAAAATGAAAAATTCCACCCAAATACCTCCAAATCAGATTCTATGGTAGGTTTGTTATGAGATTATTCTTGTATTTCAAACTCCCACCACTGATTAGTCTTGTGAGGATGTGTTAGTGTAGATACCTGATTGGAAGGTATGTTCACCCCTTGAGAATAAGTAAGACCCAAAATAGTCACACAAAGGGATGAACCACTAATATATTAGGTGGTATTCTTCACCAAGTAAAATGAAACTACTTGCAAATTATCCACAATTTACATTTTTAGCGCCATAGGTGTAATAACCCAGTTATTTCTAATAAAACATTAATTTTTTTTGTTTATTAATATTCATGATTATAGATTCATATATACTATTTAAACTCTTATATTTTTTATATTAGGTATCCAAATATATTATATAATCAATTAGATTATCATTATACTTTTAAAAATATTCAGTTTTCTTTTTGATAGAAAATATGTATTGTTTAAAGGTTAAATATATTCTCATAAAAGGATTTATTATACAAAATTTTAATAATGAATATTATAATCAAATATATAAATAAATATTTATAATTAGTATTATGATAATTTCATAAATAAATTAATTATTTTATTAGGCAAAAATATTATTTTCTATGTGATAAAGAAATAGTTTAAATTTTAATAAAATTATTTTCTGTGCACGCCATGTTTTTATTTAAAAGGTAAATTTAAAATTTTATACATTCAATTTGATAAAATAGACATCATTTTTATATTACAAATTTTATTATTATATTATGATGATTTTTATTGTATTTTTCTATGATAAATTATATATTGTTTAATTGTGAAAAATACATTTTTTATAAATATGTTTTATTTTAATTAAATATTCACAATGATAAATTTGGTTTCTGATTGATTATAAATTCATATAAATCTTTATTATTTATTCATAAACCCTTATATTTCATTTTAATCAATCACATACACCATTTTCTAATAAATTCATTTTTATGTTTAAAAAATCATTTTTCTGACAATATGTTTTTCCGTTAGGTGTACTTTTATAAAAATTAATTTTTTACTTCCACTATAAATTTAATTTTTTAATTTTTTCTTATATTAAATAATAATATTAAATTTATTTAATAATTTTAGTTTCATTTTTTTTTCAAAAAACAATTACATGATAAAAATAAATAGTTACCGCATTAAAATTTAATTATGGTAAAAAGTTTAATCAAGGGGAAAATATTTAAAATATCTTCATCCTTATCAATTAATATTGTGGATAATATGTATATATTCTAATAATCATCCAATATATTTTATTTTACACTTTTGGATCCATTTTCCTTTGAAAGTAACATGCCATTAATTTAAAGTAATGAGTATTTAAAACAATATTACCCCTTTCACTTATAAAAGGCACCCTTCACCACCCCTTCCATGCCTCATATATAATTATAAAACCCAAACATAATTTTACATAATTAGATTCAAAATAATCCTCTCACGTTTTTTCCATTTATTCATTATTACTCCTTAACACCTCCTAAAACAAGAAGTATTTCAAGAGAATATTTAAGCCATCTACATAAGTATTATCTGTAACAGCGCGAGATTTTATGAAAAATATTCTTTGTAATTTTTTTAATGTCTTGTGTTGTACGCTACACCAAAAGGATCTTGCACAACACACATCCTTGACTTGCCTTGCATTACACGCAATCACAACCTTCCTCGATAGCGTGTGTAATACGCAATACCGAGTTTCACTAAACAATGATATGCTATTAAAATTTTATTAAAACTAGTCGTTATGAATAGTAATAACCACCTTTTGAAATTCTGTAAATCTTATTTTTCAAAATGGACTTCATTTTTGGATTCGGAGTATCGAATTTAGCCTAAGGTGAAATTTTGATACTTTTCGGATAACTTTTATTTTCTGATGAATAGTGAAAATTACTAAATTTTAATTAAAAACAAATTTTTTAATCGAAATAATTAATAGTGATAAATTATTCATTTGAGTGTTTTTAAATTATATTTAGAATATATTTTTACAATTTAATACAATGTTGGTCATTGGATGTAATTTCACATTTAAACCAGACATAAACAAGTGTCAATCTTTTAATATATATTGTTTCTTAAAAACATGCTATTTGTTGTGACAGTGGAAATTAATTATAAAATTAATTAATTCAACTTATATGTTGGGAATTTTGTAAAATAGAAATCATTTTTGAATTCGGAATATCAATTATAGCTTAGGGTGAAATTTTGGCATTTTTCTGAAAAACTTCACTTTTTGATGAATAGTGAAACTACTAAGTTGTAGTTAAAAAAGTTAATTTTTTCATAAATCTTAATTTTACCGCTTCTGTGAATGGAATTTCAAAAATCCTAGAGACACGGTTGATGTCAGTAAGTAAAATGTGGTTCAATGAGAAGAAAATAATTTTTGGTGAATAGTAACTTTTTACTTTTATTTACCACGGTTAAAAGTAAATAGGGTAAGTAAGGGTAAAAATGATATTAATATTACCCTAACACATATCCTAATCCTATTGGACAAGTGTATATCTACCAAAAACAACCTTAAGTGTAAAATATTATCATTTAGGCCCACTTGGATTAGATTAGGACATTTATTATTAATTTATTTAAAGAAGGGTTAAAATAGTTAAAATCAAAGTTTAATAAGTAAATCATTTTTAATATGGGGTTATACATAAGATAAATTCGACTATAAATATTCATTATAAATATACAAAGATATCCTAAATAATGGTATTTTATTTATAATTTTTAGACATTAAGTAATTTAATTTATTTATGACACAATGATGATGCAGTAATTATCTTATTAATGAAATATTGACAGAATTGATGTTATAAACAATAACTTAAATGTAATTTGTGACTTTTTATGAATCCCACTAATTTTCTAGTTTACTATGATATATTAGTGTTGATTTAATCAACTTGTTTCGAACATATAATTCTGTTATGACTTTCACAAAAATCATATATCAAATAGTGTCAAAATTGACACAAAATTGTTTTTAAATAAAATATTATATTATTAATTGTTATTTTATTCCTAAAAATCTAAGGTTTGGCCAAATGACTTAGATAATGATATATATATTAATTTAAACAACTTGGGGTTCGTTTGGCTTGATATAGTAAGTTTATTAACTATATAGTGTAAGAAAACAAAAAGACACGGTGAAAGTTAAATTATTTAACTTAGAGTTAAATCTAATTGATAAGGTTAGAATAATACCCTAAACTTGTCTAAATCCTACTGGTTGATAGGATTTCTACCCATACCCACTTTAGCTTCGAAATAAGACCCTTTGGAACCATTATAAACCGATTTTGACTTTAATATAAAATAATATTTTGAGATATTCCTAAGTTGCCCCTCTCCTCCCTTATAAAAGGGCACCTCCTCCCTCTCTTCCTCACACAACTTTGAGCCTTCAAGCTCGGCAAACCCCTACCAAAATCCCTTCTCCACTTCCCTATAATAATCCTATTGGTCCTGGTCTTCTTCAAAGACCAATCTTAGTTTCCTAAGTGGAGGATTCAAAGAGGCGTTTTAAAGAAGAGGTAATATCCATTACCGATCTTTTCAATTTCTTTCTTCTTCAAATTCTTCTTCTTTAGTTGTTTCATTATAAAGTAATAACATCAGTATTACATAAATACTGATATGTTATTATAAATATGAAACAACTCTAATTAACCTTCTTTCCATCCTACGGAAAAAGGAAATCACCGCGCGTGCGTACGTACGGAATACCGTCTCCACGCCGTGGTGTAATCTATTTTCTGCCACCACCTTAATTGGATGGGTATAATGGTTTAATGAGTAACTATATATGATTATTATAAATTTTTATTGATACTGAAATATTATACATACACTTCAACACAATTCCACGACCATGGGAACGATATCATCGCTCGTGCGTACGTACGGACTACTGTCTCCACGACGCGATGAGATTCATTATCCATGTTAACCATTCCAAAATGATTATAAAGTATATATAATGAATAATAATGGAATATATGACATGGTAAATATACTGTATTTATGTATATATATATATATATGTCATCTACTTACTTCCATTCAAGACAATAAGGAAAGGAAAGCAGCGTTCATGCGTACGTACGGACTACCGTCTCCATGAACGGTGTATTTCTTTCCATTTAATGATTTATTATATATGTATATTCTGAATATATATATATAAATCATGTTTTATATTATGGTATTATTTAATCATGATCTAAGTAATCATATGAATTATTACAAGTTAAAAACAAGAACGAAAAATGAGACGATTTTACCCAAAACGCTACTTTAACATGAATTTACAAAAGAACGGGTAATATAAAGTCATAAGTGGACCATATATGATATAATAACAATGAATATGATTCTGGAATAAGTCAATAACATGATTTACATCATTATACAGGAGTATGGGACACTTACAAAGCAATTCAGACCTAAGGTAAGGGGAAATATCACAATCTCATTTTTATCCAAGATTGTTAATTCGTAAGTATTTACTAGGGTGTATTTTATCATCCACATCCATGTTCCCTCAATATGTAATATTGTTTCCATCCACTTACAATAGTTTAAATCCAATTTTACCCTTCGGTGAGTTTTTAGTAAAGAATATGAAAGGAATCTTTTGTCGTTTTTTCGTACGAGGTACTTTTTGACTTTTCCGAAAAAAGTACGAAGAATGTTTTTTTAACTTATACGACTTGAATGGATTTTTAAAATGCTATTTCCAAGAATCTTCCTTTGCAAGTTTTCAAGTTTATTTTTAATCAACTTCTTTTAGTTTAGAATTGTATGACATGTTAGGAAAGGAAAAGTGTTTTTTGAAGTAGAAAGCATATTTTCCTCAAAAATGGAGTTCAAGTATTTTATCAAAATTATTTTCCATCTAAGATAATAAAAGGGTTCTGTTTTTATCCCTATTATTACATTGGTTTCATTATGTTGTGATGGAAATATTTTTATGAATTTCTTTATCTTATATGAATTGATTTATGATGTCATGATGGTTAAGATTCCCATTTTTATTACATGGGTTATGCAATGATGTATGGTTTATGATTTTGTGGCACACATAAGAATGGTATCATTATGAGATGGTTGGGACCTATATCTCCCTCCAATGCATTGGGTAAAGATTTTATATCTCATGAGATAGACATGGCTGGAATGGTAGGTTATACCGGTTCAGTGAAACAGGACTGAAACAAGGTTGACTCGATTCAGAAAGGGACTTTGTCCACTAAGATAGTCTTGCCAATGAGTCATGACTAACAAGAAATGATTCTCTATGATTATGTGTGTATGCCACAATGTTTCATGTTTTAAGTTATGATTATTTGGATTACATTTCACTTCTATGATTTACCCCATGTTATGATATTATGAGCTCTTTTGCAGGTTAAGATTTCCAAAAGTTATGTGCTTGTGTATACGATGTGATTGATATTTCTTTTGTTTACCCTTACTGAGCATTTGAGCTCACCCTATTGTGTTTTCTTTTCCCCAGGATATAAAGAAAGGTTTTCGGTATAAAAAAAGAAGAAGATCTTTATGGGAGATGTTGAAGATCTTTCACCACGATTAGAAGATTACGTTCCGAGTTTCCGAAGACACTAAACTATTACGGTCCTTGTGTGTGTGCTTTTGTTATGTACTAAGTATTCTGCAAAAGTAATGTAATGTCAATGTACGTCAGGCTTCGGGTCTCTATAGTTGGTATCAGAGGAAAGGTTTAGTCATCCTTTGGAAACTAGGATTCGAAAATTTTAGTGAGATCCCTAGAGATATTTCTAAGGTATGTCTAGGGATGCCCCTAAGGATAAGTATACGTATAGGATATAGTCCTAGAACTACGGTAACGATCTTAGAATTTAACCTAATATGTTAGATATTGAGGGTTCTCCCCCTTTACTATGTTGTTTTACCTAGCATGATTTTTTCCTCTTACACTATTATTTTTGGGTTTTAGACGATGGATGGAACCCGAAGGAACCGTGTTGATCACTGTAATGGACAATGCAATGATTGTCATCCTAAAAAAACAAATGTTATGGGAGATGGAGTGCAAAATCTTATTGCTATACTTACACAAGCAATGAATCATTCTGGACTTCCAAATGATCAGAGAAGGGAACAATATTCTATTGAGTCCTTCATGAGGCAACGTCCACCTTCTTTCAGTGGGTCTTCCGATCCACTTATTGATGAACAATGGATCAGTACCACTGAAAAGATATTTTCAGTTCTTCAATGTTCTGAACATGATAATGTCATTTTAGCAGTATATCGTTTGGAAGGTGAAGCTGATCAATGGTGGAATCTTATCAAGAATAAGAGGCAAAGAGATGAAAGTGATTCCATGGAATGGGACGAGTTCAAGAACTTGTTTTTCAGTAAGTACTTCCCTCGTATTCTTCGAACGAAGATGGAAAAGGAGTTTCTTGAGCTGAAACAGAAGGATGATGAATCTGTTGGTATATACGAAGCGAATTTTACAAGACTTGCAAGGTATGCATCTGGCATTATCATCTAACCTGAAAGTAAAGTTGATCGATTTTTCAGTGGCTTAAAACCAAGTCTTCGAAGGGCATTAGCTATACGAGACTTCAGTAGCTATGAAGAAATTCTGCATTGTGCTATGAAGGTAGAAATGGAAGTTGGTGTTACATATCCATCTCATGGTTTTGAAAAGAAACGAAAGATGGAGTTTGAGGAGAAATCTCAGAATAATGGTGAAAAGAAAATGAATGTTTCCTTATGCTCAAATTGTGGAAAGAAGCATGGAGGAGATTGTCTTAAAGGGACTAGAAAATGTTTTAAGTGTGGAAAAGAAGGTCATCGAGTAGCTGAGTGTCGAAGTAATGGAAAAAGGGTTTCTAATGATGTGAACAAAGAAAACACTGCAGAGAATGCACCACCAACACTTCAATGTTTCAAGTGCAAGGAGATGGGACATTATGCCAGTAAATGCCCTAATCCAAGGGTTAGTGATGATCAACATGAGCAACCACTTAAGGCAAAGGACAAAGGGAAGTCACATGCGATCAGTATTGGCGATGTTGAATATGACAATGATGTGGTGGAATGATTAAGTGTTTACGTAATGGGATTCCAAAATAGTGTTGTATATAGTATCGTGGAATATTGGAATATTTATGTATTGGTCTATTGTGGTTTTCAATAATTTTATGGTACCAGTAACCATGGAAAGTGATTGAGATATTTTTGGAAAAAGAATGACATGCGCATAATGAAGGGAAAATGAGAAAATTAAATATTTGACAGTATTCATGAGCTCATGATTGATATAAGGACTAAGTGATATCATGGTTTGAGTATATAGAATTCTGAGGATTTTGGTATGTGGAAAGTGTTAACTTTTAACTGCATTCATGTTTTCACTAAGGTATTCAAGAGAATACATGATTAAAGACTTTGAATTTTTGGAATGTGACCAACAAAACATATCTTATGATATATGGGGATCAACAATGGTATTAAATCTCTAGTAATCGTTTTCACTTTGTTATAAGAGTGGACTGTAGTATTATGGATAAGCCTAAAGATTAGAATGAATTATGTTGGACATAAGTTAGTATTGTTTGAGGATAGAAATTTTTTTCGATATTATTGATGGGATGTTATAGTAATGTAGTTTTAGAAAAAGGAAAACCTGCAGGACGGGCGACAGCCCATCGCTTCGGACAAGGCTGTGGGAATAGAACCCACAACCGAAGTGCGACTGGCCTTTATCACCTACCACTGGCCTACAGGAAGTCCCTGTTTAGTAGAAACTAGTTTTATTATATTAAGCATTATGATATATGAAGTATAAGTCCATTTTAGGAACCATATATGATTAATCTCACTATAGTTCGACTTATGTATATAATTTTTTCTAACCTTTTTTTTGAGACAGATGGAATGACCCGTCATTCTATCACATGATCTGCAAACACTTCACGAATAACAAATTCAACTTCATTTATTTAAGAGATGAAGTGGAAATTGTTCAAGGCATGAACAACAGTGAGATTGTACCAAAATAAAGTAAGTATTTATTCTAATTCAAATTTTCAACTTTAGGGAAATGATCTTGAAAACCAAAAATGTTGTCCTAGTGATCTTATACCTAATGGATCAGATGGTACCTTATATCATCACACTTCTATGGATTTGTGATTACTGGCTTTTCCATAGCCATGTTCTCTACCACTCTCCATCAGAACATGATGGTTAGATTTCTCTTCCATATCCATATTTTCACCTATGTGGAAACCCAGTGATTAGTTTATTTGGGTAATCATTACATTTCATACTTTAGTTTTTAAAACCAAGTTTTGGTATTTTTTTTAAGATGTGGGTTTCTATTAAATAAACATTCGAATAGTAAACCATTTATAACCCCGACGAATTTCGAGGGCGAAATTCATTTTAAGGGGGGTAGAATGTAACAGCCTGAGATTTTATGAAAAATATTATTTGTAGTTTTTTTTAATATCTTGTGTTGTACGCTACACAAAAAGGAGCTTGCACAACACACATCCTTGACTTGCCTTGCATTACACGCAATCGCGACCTTCCTCGATAGCGTGTGTAATACGCAATACCGAGTTTCACTAAACAATGATATGCTATTAAAATATTATTAAAACTAGCCGTTATGAATAGTAATAACCACTTTTTGAAATTCTGTAAATCTTATTTTTCAAAATGGACTTCATTTTCGGATTCGGAGTATCGAATTTAGCCTAAGGTGAAATTTTGATATTTTTCGGATAACTTTTATTTTCTGATGAAAAATGAAAATTACTAAATTTTAATTAAAAACAACTTTTTTAATCGAAATAATTAATAGTGATAAATTATTAATTTGAGTGGTTTTATAGTATATTTAGAATATATTTTTACAACTTAATACAATGTTGGTCATTGGATGTAATTTCACATTTAAACCAGACATAAACAAATGTCAATCTTTTGATAGATATTGTTTCTTAAAAACACGCTATTTGTTGTGATAGCGGAAATTAATTATAAAATTAATTAATGCAACTTATATGTTGGGAATTTTGTAAAATAGAAATCATTTTTGAATTCAGAATATCAATTATAGCTTAGGGTGAAATTTTGGCATTTTTCTGAAAAACTTCAATTTTTGATGAATAGTGAAACTACTAAGTGGTAGTTAAAAAAATTAATTTTTTCATAAATCTTAATTTTACCGCTTCTGTGAATGGAATTTCAAAAATCCGAGAGACACAGTTGATGTCAGTAAGTAAAATGTGGTTCAATGAGATGAAAATAATTTTTGGTGAATAGTAACTTTTTACTTTTATTTACCACGGTTAAAAGTAAATAGGGTAATTAAGGGTAAAAATGATATTAATATTACCATAACACATGTCCTAATCCTATTGTACAAGTGTATCTCGACCAAAAACAACCTTAAGTGTAAAATATTATCATTTAGGCGCACTTGGATTAGATTAGGACATTTATTATTAATTTATTTAAACAAGGGTTAAAATAGTTAAAATCAATGTTTAATAAGTAAATCATTTTTAATATAAGGTTATACATAAGATAAATTCGACTATAAATATTCATTAGAAAGATAAAACGATTTCCTACATAATGGTATTTTATTTATAATTTTTAGACATTAAATAATGTAATTTATTTGTGACACAATGATGATGTAGTAATTATCTTATTAATGAAATATTGACAGAATTGATGTTATAAACACAAAATAAAATGTAATTTGAGACTTTTTATGAATCCCACTAATTTTATAGGTTATTATGATATATTAGTGTTGATTTAATCAACTTGGTTTGAACATATAATTCTGTTATGACTTTCACAAAAATCATATATCAAATAGTGTCAAAATTGACACAAAATAGTTTTTAAATCAAATATTTTATTATTAATTGTTATTTTATTCCTCAAAATCTAAGGTTCGTCCAAATGACTTAGATAAGGATATATATATTAATAATAAACAACTTGGGGTTCGTTTGGCTTGATATATTAAGTTTATTAACCATATAGTGTAAGAAAACAAAAAGACACGGTAAAAGTTAAATTATTTAACTTAGAGTTAAATCTAATTGATAAGGTTAAAATAATACCCTAAACTTGTCTAAATCCTATTGGTTGATAGGATTTCGACCCATCCCCACTTTAGCTTAGAAATAAGACCCTTTGGAACCATTATAAACCGATTTTGACTTTAATATAAAATAATATTTTGAGATATTCCTAAGGTGCCCCTCTCCTCCCTTATAAAAGGGCACCTCATCCCTCTCTTCCTCACACAACTTTGAGCCTTCAAGCTCGGCCAAACCCTGCCAAAATCCCTTCTACACTTCCCTAGAATAATCCTAGAGGTCCTGGTCTTCTTCAAAGACCAATCTTAGTTCCCTAAGTGGAGGATTCAAAGAGGCGTTTCAAAGAAGAGGTAATATCCATTACCGATCTTTTCAATTTCTTTCTTCTTCAACTTCTTCGTCTTTAGTTGTTTCATGATAAAATAATAACATCCGTATTACTTACATACTGATATGTTATTATAAATATGAAACAACTCTAATTAACCTTCTATCCATCCTACGTAAAAAGGAAATCACCGCGCGTGCGTACGTACGGAATACCGTCTCCACGCCGTGGTGTAATCTATTTTCCGCCACCACCTTAATTGGATGGGTATAATGGTTTAATGAGCAACTATATATGATTATTATAAATTGATATTGATACTGAAATAGTATACATACACTTCAACACAATTCCACGACCATGAGAATGATATCATCGCTCGTGCGTAGGTACGGACTACTGTCTCCACGACGCGATGAGATTCATTATCCATGTTAACCGTTCCAGAATGATTATAAAGTATATATAATGAATAATAATGGAATATATGACATGGTAAATCAACTGGATTTATTTATATATATATATATGTCATCTACTTACTTCCATTCAAGACAATAAGGAAAGGAAAGCAGCGTTCATGCGTATGTACGGACTACCGTCTCCATGAACGGTGTATTTCTTTCCATTTAATGATTTATTATATATTTATATTCTGAATATATATATATAAATCATGTTTTATATTCTAGAATTAAGTAATCATGATCTAAGTAATCATATGAATAATTACAAGTTAAAAACACGAATGACAAATGAGACGATTTTACCCAAAACACTACTTTAACATGAATTTACAAAAGAACGGGTAATATAAAGTCATAAGAGGACCATATATGATATAACAAAAATGAATATGATTCTGGAATAAGTCAATAACATGATTTAAATCATTATACAGGAGGTTGGGACAGTTACAAAGCAAGTCAGACCTAAGGTAAGGGGAAATATCACAATCTCATTTTTATCCGAGATTGTTAATTCGTAAGTATTTACTGGGGTGTATTTTATCATCCACATCCATGTTCCCTCAATATGTAATATTGTTTCCATCCACTTAAAATAGTTTAAATCCAATTTTACCCTTCGGTGAGTTTTTATTAAAGAATATGAAATGAATCTTTTGTCGTTTTTTCGTACGAGGTACTTTTTGACTTTTCCGACAAAAGTACGAAGAATTTTTTTTTAACTTATACGACATGAATGGATTTTTAAAACGTTATTTCCAAGAATCTTCCTTTGAAAGTTTTCAAGTTTATTTTTAATCAACTTCTTTTAGTTTAGAATTGTATGACATGTTATGAAAGGAAAAGTGTTTTTGAAGTAGAAAGGATATTTTCCTCAAGAATGGAGTTCAAGTATTTTATCAAAATAATTTTCCATCTAAGATAATAAAAGGTTCTGTTTTTATCCCTATTATTACATTGGTTTGATTATTTTGTGATGGAAATATCTTTATGAATTCCTTTATCTTATCTGAATTTTTTTATGATGTCATGATGTTTAAGATTCCCATTTTTATTACATGGGTTATGCAATGATGTATGGTTTATGATTTTGTGGCACACATAAGAATGGTATCATTATGAGATGGGTGGGACCTATATCTCCCTCCAATGCATTGGGTAAAGATTTTATATCTCATGAGATAGACATGGCTGGAATGGTAGGTTATACCGGTTCAGTGAAACAGGACTGAAACGAGGGTGACTCGATTCAGAAAGGGACTTTGTCCACTAAGATAGTCTTGGCAATGAGTCATGACTAACAAGAAATGATTCTCTATTATTATGTGTGTATGCCACAAAGTTTCATGTTTTATATTATGATTATTGGGATTACATTTCACTTCTATGATTTACCCCATGTTATGATATTATGAGCTCTTTTGCACGTTAAGATTTCCAAAAGTTATGTGCTTGTGTATACGATGTGATTGATATTTCTTTTGTTTACCCTTACTGAGCATTTGAGCTCACCCTATTATGTTTTCTTTTCCCCAGGATATAAAGAAAGGTTTTAGGTATAAAAAAAGAAGAAGATCTTTATGGGAGATGTTGAAGATCTTTCACCACGATTAGAAGATTACGTTCCGAGTTTCCAAAGACACTAAACTATTACGGTCCTTGTGTGTGTGTTTTTGTTATGTACTAAGTATTCCGCAAAAGTAATGTAATGTCAATGTACGCCAGGCTTCGGGTCTCTACATTATCCACTCCCTAACCTTTTATTCATCATATTTCCCTTCCGAACCTATTATTAAATATACATAAATAATTAAACCATTATAATTTTTTTACTGAAATGTTCTTATTTCTATGGAAAAATCATTCTCTACCTTACTCTCAACCATTCGTGAAATGATAATATCGCTCGTGTTACATGTGTTCTACCACCTCCATGGAAGAAGTGTTTGATTTTCGATCATCAACATACATGGATGGTTATATGAATTTATTTAATGATTAAATATGGTATTTATGACATGATTAAGGTTTTTAAAACATAAATGGGTCATTTTAATAATAATACCATATATTGGAATATCAAAACACTGCCCGCGTTACGTGTGGACTACCACCTCCATGAATGACATGTTTCATTTTTTTAATCTTTGAATTCAAGGATGGTTGTGGCACAAAATGTATTGTCTTGGATTATCCATGTATTATTTTTTTAAAATTATATGGAATTAGTTCTAGATGTGGATTTGTTAAGGAATGTGATTTTGAGGCCAAGGGTGCCCAGAATAAATGATTGAAATAAATTAAAATTTTAATTAGAACACATGAGTAGTTTTCCTGAAAAAGTGGAATAAATTTTAAAGGGTTTCTTAAATATGAAATCTGAGGGAACTTTTGAATTCAGAGCAGCAAATTTACTTTAGGTGAGGTCCAACTTCGACTGATGTCTGTCGGCTGCAAAATTTAATTTTTGGAAGTTTCAAAGAAAATAAAATAAATTATTAATTTATTTTATTTTGAACATTTTAAAGACCTAGTGACACGTTTTATGATATCAAATAACCCGGAGCCCATAATTAGTCTCATAACCCTGGAAACCTCCTTTGGATGCTCTAGGGATTTGGAGAGGAACCACCCGTGAAGGACTTTGGATGAATGATGGTGAACAACAAATCATGGATCGTTGTGCAGCAAGATCAGATCTCACTAACGATGGAATCAAATACACCCTTCATCAAAGATCGTGGTAGGGGTTGTTATTTCGATTTTTTTTCCATGTTCTTGGATTTAAATACATAATGTGGATCAAACCAGGGATATGTTAACTAGTGGATCATTAGTTCTTACAGAAGGGTCTGATTTTATGTTTTATTTTTGGGAATCGATTTTAAATTTATTTCATTGTTCTTGATACTTATAATAGTATCATATTAAAAATGTAACAAATAGTGATTAGGTTCATTCATCGACTTGTTATATGAATTCCTTCTCTACTTTAACCTCTCACATACATTATTCTACACTGGGTTATGAACAATGGATCGTTGCACATTAATTTTTCATCGCAAAAATATGAAAACATAGATCTGAGATCAAGATGTCCTAGAGAAGGTGCAATGATGATGGTAGCAGAAAAATTGACATGGCTTAGGGGAAATAGTTCTCCAATCCTTCTTAGTGGGGATGATCTAAACGAGTTTTCGGGACGAATCAAACACCCAAAAACTACCGATTCGATATTACCACAAAGTGGAGAATTAAGATCTTCATTTTTGTGAAAAAATGGATGGATCCGGAATATAAAGATCAACCAATGTTTTGGATGAGGAACCAGTGATTCTGGAAAATCACAAAGAACATGGAGTGTATCTCAAAGAACATGGTGTGTGGGTCCAGATCAGTGGTGGCTAGGGTTCTGGGTGATAGAAAGGTTGAACACGGTGTGTGATAGCTATTACAGAACACTTGGGGCATTACCCAATACTCGGTGTGTATCTCAGATGATACATAGGCATAGGGTGGTGTTCATGACATGTACTCCACCATACGGCCAGACCAAGCTAGTTACGCGGGTTTCCCTATGTACTGGTACATGGGTCAGTAGACACAGGATGAAGTCTTGTACGAGCACATGACCAGTGTATATGGAGTAGACCCCGGTTAGTAGGACACGGCATGTCATTCTCTTTCACATTGTGTATATTCCTTTTTATATGACATGCTCTTTTCGAAACGAGCCATTGTACACGGGAAGTACCCAGGGTCAGAGGACATAGTGTGATACCCTTCTACATGCTATGTACTTTCTCATACAAGGAATGGTATACTTGTCCACCATATTAAGGATAAGTTTAATTTGGGTTACTTCCCCCTTTTATCATTCCCCTGAAGGTTAGGTATCATTACCATCCATAAGAGTATGATCCCTTCTGGAAGACTTTTTTTATAGATTCAGAGTCCCTCTGAGAGGCCCAAAGCGACATCCTCTATTAGTTGTTGACCCTAGGTAGAGTTAGGTATCAACAACAAAAATTCTACAGGACGTAGATCCTATACATAAGTGGTGAATCTGGATGAGTCTTAGAATAAATCAAATCCCTGGAAGTGATCCTCATATGTGTATCATGATCATTCCCCACTCAAGAGTGAGTTCCCCTAGAATGAGTGTTTCAGTAATCTCTTTAGATATGTCATTGCATAAAACTCTCTCATGACACATAAAGATGAATTTTAATTATTGGATGAATGCCATAAAATCTATCACACTCATTGAGCGATTTCTCTCAGATGAGTTTTTCATGGAATCTTCTAACTGGATCCCTATCATGGGTACACAATCGTTGTGACATACCTCTAGACTATGGGTCTAGGTTTGAGTATATCTTGATATTTCCCTTGTTATAAGTTTCATAGAAATATACTATGTTGCTATGATAGTTCATTTACATTATTTGTTACTTTGTGGTTTTCAGGGTGTCATACTGAGTATTGTTATACTCCCCCTTGCACGAGATTTTCCTGCACCTGTCGTGTCTTGTGTAGATGAGAATCCATTTAACAAAGTCAATGAAAGACCATGACCAAACTATGATTTGTGATATTCCCTATAGCCAGAGTTGTTCCTTCAGCATCAAGAAGTTGTACCAATACCTCATTTGAACACAGGTTGGACTTTAAATTTTGTAGACTCTTTCTTTTTGTGGGCTTGTATTCTTGACCAGTTTACTTTTTTTCACTTTAATTTTCATTGTACTCTTTTGGGTGGTCCCAATTGTATGAATTCATTTTCTTCCATAGTGGTTTTTACATTTTAGCAATGTGGGATAAGAGATATGTGTGTGTGTGTGTGTGTGTACAAGTACATAGGAAATGCCTCTCATGTTAGTGATATGTCTACTCGTTGCTAGTCACAAGCCCCTGGCCTGTTGGAGGCGAGCATAGGGAGTCATGGTATGAGCCCAACAGAGACGGGTCATGACAGAGTGGTATCCGAGGTGGTTGGTTCTACCTTATGAGTGAGAGTCTGTGAGATTGGTTTGGGGAAATAGTGTTCAGTGTCTCATGTTCAGCTTTCAGGACATGGACTCCAGTGTTGGTGCGGGCAGCCATAGTATCCATACAACATGACTCTGATAAATTTATTTTCATCTTAGTACATTAGAACACTAGTTGTAGGAAGAAAAAGAAAGGTACGTGTATAATATAAGAATGGGTTGCTCGTTACATGTCCTTTTGTGTTAGCTACCCTGATATACTCTTTGACCATGGTACATATTGTTTCTTTACAAGATCCCTCCACGATGCTTACTAGCTAGGATTCATCTATTTAATCATGATGATATCCCCCTCATGGAAAAGGCTTCGATTTAGTGGATAGTTCCCTAGTTATTACCTACACATGGTGCATTAACTATACCACCACCAGTGGAGAGACACATGGTACCTATAGTAATAGAAGATGGGGATCACAAGTTGAGCATGCTCCATGAGTTTTAGAGATAGAAACCCCTCAGGATACGAGGCTAGGCCAACCCTCAGGTAGGTGAGGACAAGCTTGATATGGTGACCAGAGACTTCCGTCTAGTGAAGACACTCATTGACTAGATAGTGATCCAAGTGGAAAGCATTCTTCAGGGTTCAGTAGGGAAGTGGAGGAGTTTTACCACACACACTCATGACAATGTGTCTTTTTTGTGGACAGAGTTTGAGAAAAACATTAGGGAGGACTTTTCTCCTTTTACACTGAGAGAAGTTCATATTGACGAGTTTCTTTAGCTATAGTAGGGTATATTTATGGTTCCTAACTATTTATCATGGTTTATCAACCTCTCCAGGTACTTTATGGATATGTTCAGGGATCATTACTTTATATCTGAGACATTTGATTGAGGTTTCCAATGGGATATTGGATCTATTGTCGTGCCTATATGCATTCTGACTAATACTAGAGTGATCGAGTAAGCTTTGATGGTTGATAGATTCTTGAATGAGATGACACAGCCAGTGGCATTAAGCACCAAGAAGATAGGTGATGAGATATCTATAGTAGGGAGCCAACCTCAGGCACAGGGATCGGGACATGGGAGATGTCACAGGAGGACCTAGGATAGGGGCCCTACAGTATAGTGCTCTCAAGATAGATCTTGTCAACTTACGGAGAGGTGATTCTACTCATGCGATGACAGATGACATCTTTCTAGGGACTGTCCAACCCATCAGGATGCTAATAGGGAGGAGGTGGATGAAGCACCATGGAAGAGGCGTCGAGTGGAGTAGGTATACCATATAGGAGGAGGATGTGGAAGAGGATCTGGGAGATCAACATGAGGTGGAAGATACTTTTAAATAATTTCACCACCACCCCTAGGAGGTCCACATGAGGCTCAGGGAGCTGGGGGACACAGGCGGGGGAAACTACATGTTGTTGAGGCATATGACCCATGGTCCCCTGGGATGATCCAAGGTACGATGTATGTATTCAATGCCTAATATTCCATAAAAATAGGTAGAGGTTCTAGTTGTTCATTCCTTACCACATGTCTTGTGTGAAACATTTAGATACAATAGATTTTTTTGACTTTAACCTTAATCTTGGAGACAACCATTGGAGGAGACTCGATGATCATGCATCTTTTCCAATAGTTTGATCTTTCCTTCGGAAGCGAGAGTTTTGGATGGAACATCTTGGTTGTAGCGTGATAGCCTTATGACGTCATTCTCAGTATGGATTGGTTATCTTTGGTCCATGCCCATATTGAATGATTTAAGGAAAGGGTGAGGTGTGTCCGCAGTGATGGAATGAGGTTTTACTTTTTCATAGAATAGGAGACCTGGGTAGCATAGGAGGGGCTCAGACACAAGAGGGTGAAACCGATCAGTCATGAGTTTTTTAGACTTACCCTCATCATAGCATATGTTATGAGATTTTTGTTCCCAATAGTAGTGGTGGAGTATGAGGACGTCTTTCAAGAATATGTTCCAAGACTACACCCCCATCTAGAGATCAAATTATGCATCGACATTATGCCAAAGAAAACACTGATATCCTCACAAGTGTATTGGATGGCTCTTGTAGGGATTTTCGAACTGAGGGTGTAGTTGGAGGAGTTGAAAAGAAGGGATTTGTAAGACATAGTGCCTCACCCTGGATGGCCCGAGTTTTTCTTGCTAAGATGGAAAATGGTAATTTGAGGTTGTGCATGGATTACCATCTCCTGAACTAGGTAATGGTAAAGAACGAATATCCACTTCCAAGGATGAATGACAACTTCGATCAGAAAATACGGCACAATGGTTCTCAAAGGTTGACCTTCGATCAGGTTACCACCAGTCACAAGTGTGAGATGATGATATTCAAAATATGGATTTTAGATGCCTATACATTCATTATGAGTACTTGGTGATGCCCTTCGGCATGAAGAATTCCCCAATGATTTCATGGGACTCATGAATCAGATATTCCATCCATACTTATAGTGGTTCATAATAATCTTCATCAACGATATCCTTATGTACTTGGCATCAGAGGAGGAGAACGTGAGACACCTAAGGATGGTCCAAGACATACTCTGAGATCCCCATCATTATGGGAAGATGTCAATGTTCTAGTTATAGATTTAGGTGGTACACTTTTGGGACATGTTATATCATCATATGGAGTAGCGGTGGACCCAACCAAGGTTGATGTGATGTTAACATGGGATCCACCTCAAAGCATGATAGACGTGTAGAGATTCCTTGGGAAAGAAGGATATTACCAAATATTCATTCTTTATTTCTACCATATATTAGTACTAATGATAGCATTGAATTGAAATGGGAATCATTTCGAATAAACGGAGAAGTTCCAGCAGGCTTTCCAGTATTTGATGCAGAGTTTTACAAGAACACCGATCTTGATATTTCCAAAATTTGGTTTTGAGTACATAGTTTTTTGCGACACATTAGGGAATGGGATTAGATATATTATTATGCATAGAAAAGCGGTGATTTTTTATGGTTCACACCAGATGAGGCTGTATTATTGTAACCATGTAACCCATGATCTTGAGTTGGTATTGGTAGTATTCTCATCGAATATGTGGTGACACTACCTGATGGGAAAGCAGTTTATCATCTATTCTAACCACAAGAGCCTCAAGTACATCATATCGTAGAAGGATCTGAATTTAAGGGAGAGGCAATTGCTTTATTTCCTCTAGGATTATGAATTACAGATATTCTATGCCCCAAGGAAGGGGAACTTTGCGGCTGATTCTCTCAGTAGGAGATCATGTTCACAGCTACTGAGTAAGGCATTAGAGTATTTGGCCTCACTACCAATATCCTTCATGGATGGAGATAATGTAGTTGGAATTCATTCGATGGTTTTCACCACTAAAAACTTGTAGTCTGTTAGGGAGGAAAATCTATAGTATGTCAACAACAAAGATTTACATGCTCAGTTTTTTATAAGACATGCTCCTGGTGGATATTCTCAAGGTGGGGAGCGTGTCATCATTTTCAAAAGATGCACAGTTGTACAAGTGTAATTGATGGAGGAGTTTTTAAGGGAGTTTCATACACTCCCTCGCATAGCGGTGCATCCTAGAGTGGAAAAAATGTATAATGACCTTAGACGTTAGTTCTAGTGTATAGGAATGATGAAGGAAGTGGTAGAGTTCAATTCTTGATGCCTTGCATTCCATCAAGTGAAGGCCGAGGACCAAGTTCTGGCAGGATTAGCTCACCCTTTGGAGGTTTTGGAGTGGAAGTGGGATGAAATATCGATGGAATATGTGATGGGTTTTCAATGAATCTCCAGGTAACATGATTCCATCCGGGCGACCGTTGAACGACTCACCAAGTCATCCCACTTCATATCTATTAGGCAGAAGATTTAAGTAGAGAGCTTTGGATGCCTCTACATGAAAGATATAGTTCATCTTGATGGGGTCCCATTGATAATTTTTGACACTCCTTTCCATCACAGAGTCCAAAAAATGGAAAATAAGAATACCTTAACCACAAAGAGGGTCGCCCATTGAAGAACATCAGAAAAATTGATAAAATCATGGACCAAATGCCCATTTGGAGTGAGACGCCCATGTTACTTGCGCACCACGCAAGTTTCTAGCGCACCACCTATGGATCACGTAGCTCAATTGCATGCCCTATTTTGTTTTTTTCCCAAGGTGCATGGTGGACTATAAATAGCCCATGTGGGCCCCCATTTCAATGAAGGATTTTTCAAAAATCAAATTCATGCTATGGTCTCCCTAGTCTTCAACTCAATTCTTCTGAAATCTTCTAAGGTACCTTTTTACCTAGAATGGAATACATAAAGGAGTATAATAATACCTAAGTGTTTATAATTCATCAACACTTGCGCGCCTAAGTGTCCATACGTCCTTAAAAAAGGAAACGCTTTCACATCACCCTACCCTTTCGATGAAACTTCCACGCCACTCTTTTGGAAACATCATAGGATAATACTAAAGGCTTGAGTTATGTCTGTCCCAAGTATTACCCTACAGATTATTCATACCCAAGGTGACCCCATTCTGCGCAAGTACACTTGTGCAGCCAAGACTTGCGCGCCAAATGACTTACATGACCTACACTTGTGCTCCAACTTCATTTGTGTGACTCTCTCCCGTTCACCTCTCCTATTCAAGATATTAACCCTTAAACCCCTTTTGAAATCCATTTATGGAATGTTTCCTTTGTTGGAATCCTTATTTGAATGGAATTCTTTTAGAACCTCCCCCAAAAAATTGTGACTTACAAGATTTATGTCACTACGGTTAGAGTTTTTCCTCCATATAACCTCATCCTTTAAGATGATAAGATCTTTTAATTTAGGGAAAACTCCTCCAGAGTAAGCCCCAAGTCCCCTTAACCTCGGACTCCTTATCTGGAGTAATCCCTAGTCATAGTTTTCTTTAATATTGGGAATCCTCCTCAAGAGTAATCCAAAATCATAATTTCTTTTGATTTGGGCCTCCTTCTTAGGAATAAGCCCCAATCAAAAGTCCCTTTTAATTTGGGCCTCCTTCTCATGAGTAAGCCCCGGGTTAAAACTCCAAATCTCCATAATGTGTAAATACCTTTATAGACCATGCTCCTGGGCTTCGTTCCTAAAGTAATTCATGGTCTTAATCTACATGGGTAGTCATACATACGTAATTCCCACATCATTTCTTGTGACTGCATCTTTCGTGGTACAATCATCAGGTTTACTGATACCTCTTGTTTCTCCCACCGAGCAAGACTCACGTGATCTTAGAGTGTAAAATTAATCAAAACATCTCTTTTTGGGCCATTAACTATTCATAAGCCCCATATTTGATCACACAAACTATGTGGACTCTGATCTATTCCTTAAAAGTAGAGTATGAAGGAAGCCTTTCTAAGGTTCAATCCCATCATTAATTAATTATTTTCTGTCCCATATGACGTTAAACAATATCCTTCTTATCAAACTATGTGGGTTCTTATTCCTTTTTTAACGTGGATATGTTGGTAGCCCAACTCTGAAATAATCCTTGTCTTTCTGAATGACAATAAACATCGAGTGCCCCCCTGAGTGGCTTTAATACTAGTCATCATATTGGCCAAGATATTTCTATATAATTTATTGAAGTATACCATTGACTAAAAATCTCTAATACATACAGATGATTCTCCATTGATGAAGAAACTGAAATACATATAAAAGATTCCTCAAATCTCATACATATCAATCATTGATTAACAAATATAAAGGAAAACTCATTTTCTTGCTTAGTGAATTAATAAGGATTTGTGAACATGACTTAAATATATAACAGAGTCCTATTCTAGGCAATAATTCCCTTAAAAAATGTGTGATGATCCTGACCTCCCATCCCCACAACCAATGAATATTCTTAAGCCTCATAAGTCCCCATCTAATGAGCACCTAACTTTCCAAAGTATTTCCAAATGGATATAGAATCATTGGGTGTTTCCAGTTCTATGAATAAACCTGTTAGAAATCGATTGGAAATTTTGTACCTTAAACAAACATGGTCATTTCCCAATTCCAGAAAAAAATGGTGAACCCGACGTGAATCCTTAACCAAGATAAATGATGTTTTACTTATTTTTTAGGCCCCTATTAAACTCAACATGATGTCCAAAAAATCAATCAATAACATATGTGCTTATCCAGAAGATGTACACTGTCTAGACATATCTTGATTAAGTCTGCTATATTAAATAGGCACTCTATTCCAAGATCCCTATGTATCACAAAATAGATTCTTTAAGGTTCACACATTTGAATGCCTCAGCCGATGCTCCTGCTATATCCTCGTACACTATGAGGATAACATCGCTTACTCAGCTTCTTCAACACTAGGTATCAAATGCATTGGTGAGGGATTACCATCAACATAATACCATCCTGACTATGGAGTCCTCTCGACAAGCCCTCTAAGATAACAACTCACCCTGGTTGTCTCGACAGTGAAGACCAGTGGTCAAGAAGCAGGTGGTGCCAACCACCATCTCCAACCGTTTCGTGTCTTTATCCCCAGAACGCAACAACAAGTCCCTCCCATATTATAAGGAGGTGGATCAAGAGGTTACTAAAGTCCTCAATTCAAGAATATATGAGTCCTTCCTATGGACTCCCTCCTACAATCGCTGCCAGACTCGTGCGGTAGTGCACCCTTAACATGATTGGGGTATCACCTCTAGGCGTTCGGCTCAAGTTCCTCAGACCCGAGCATGCAAGAAGAACCATCAAAGGTAAAATTTGTCCAACAGGGAGCAGGTTCTTACCTATACCCCTTCCAGAGAAGTCCATCTACCTATCTTGATGGCAAACAACGGGCAGGCATATACACCCATTCGTCCTAATTTCACTACCCAGTAGACTCATTCGGCAGTAACACACCAATCCTTCTAAGAAATTATAGTGGAGTACTATAGACAGGCACATACACCTGTTTATAAATCATCATCTTTCCAACAGGCTCATCTAACAGCATCCAAAGAATCTCGCCAACCAAATGTGGCGACCACCTGTAAACAGGCACATACACCTGCTTACACTCATCAATTCTACGAGCATTCTCATCTTACAATATTGAAGGGAGTTAATCAATCATATTCAATGGATAATAATCAACATTCACATACACCTGAAATTCATCAATCTAACCCATAGTCTCATTTGGTAGCACCATGAGATGTCAATTGGAAAGCTCCAATGACAAATAGGAGTCAGACACAACTTTCTGCCCCCACACATGAGTACTGTCAGAATTCACTGACAGGAAAAGGAGGAAAGAAGCATGAACACACACATTCTACAAACATGTAATGGTCTTATATTCCCATTCCAGAAGCTAAGGTCCCCAATAACATTCTAACAATTGTGAAAGAGAAAAAGAAAATCCCTACCCATATTCTGGATACCTGTCAGAATATTATAAAAACATCAGTGACATAAGAGGGAAATAAATATAAATCTATCGCTATCAGTGGAGTGACTCGTTAACATGTCACCCCGGAGCAGATACACACCTCTATTCCAGTCCAAGAGGGTCATGGGGAATACTCCCCCATGTCATACTGACAATCAAGTCGGGAACATACACCCGATTTAAATGAAGATAGTCAGCCTAACCTGACCATTTCTTCTGAGCAGGCACATACACCAGCCCATAATAACCACTCTCATCAACAAGTGGTTTCCAAAGTGAGTAATAAGGCATCCAAGAAAAATACCCATCTAGAACAGTTAAATAATCAATAGTTAATCTGCAATAAGGCAATTCTCAATGCTGGAGTTCTTGAATACCTCAGACAATTATCTGTTGTAACTCAGGATTTTACTCTCTTACATCCAAATTATGGAAATAACAACAAAAATTCTGAAGGTCTTCATCAGAAACTTCTTCATGAAGGCTTGATTCATGAAAATTCGGTCAATATCGAAGCATCATCTTCATATGAGAGCCAAGATAACCATCCGTGTGGCCAGAAGACCACGGAGAAAGAGGTTTCATCTTTTTTTGTAACACACAACCGTGGTCCTCCACATAATGATGAATTTAGCTGCGAAAGTCCTCTCTGCAGTAGTAATTCGCATTACCTGGAATATTATTCAATAAAAAATGCAGTAATGAGAAAACCATCTTATCTTGAAGAACATTAAAATGCGAATCCATTCATGTCTGATGCATTACCGCTAGCAGGTGAAATTATTTCTCAATCAAAAGATAGCCTGGGGTGTATGTCATTCTCCGAACCACCCAAGGGTCATTCATCTTCTAATTTGACAAATGAATTCTCTACCAATATTTTTGAATCTGATGAAACAACATTTGGTGCAATCCGATAGAAGAATCATAATCAAATGAAAATGAGGAAGTACTGAATATGTGAAAAAAATTGGCGAAAGGTGAAATAACAGTCATGTTTTGGCCTTTGGTTGAATCTCAATATGATATTTGAGAAAAGATCATAAAAGATGGTATTTAGGATATTCCTCTCAACAAATGGCAAAATCTTTGTCAATTAAAAGAGAAAATATTACCATATGGTGAATATAAGAATCATGTTAAGGTAATATAAGGGTTGAAACACCAAATTGACATGGTATCTTTCTCAGTTTCCCAACATACAAAGGTTGAAAAGTAGCAGAGAGCCCTTTAGCGTACATGACTTAGTGCACTAAAAAGCTTGTTCCACTGAATTACCAATTCCCCATATGGTATTTATATCAGTGGATGGGGTGTTCATGTAAAATTGCATTTCACTGTGCTCTCCAGTCAATAAAGACCTCCAAAAGTGGTCTCATGCAATGTTATTTCCCATGGCCGGCCAAAACTAATTGGTTTTATGTGTAATCAAAGGCATGCTCAAGAACATTCCTCAACGAGTTCTTCCCAAAGTCAGACATAGAAAGAACATGTTGTGGAATTACACTTCCATCAATAAAATGAGAATATCGAATAGGTTTCTCATTTAGAGAATGATAATCATCAGGTGACAGAGGTGACATAAATAATACAACAGTCATCTGAGCCATGTGATTTGAGTGGATATCTGATGATGCATCTGGCCAATTTTCATACTAAAATCCATAAAATCAGGGTATCTTATAAGAATTTTTCATATGTAGTAGATCAAGAGCCACCTTAGCTTTCCAGGTTGGGGACTCTTTTATTCCAACCATCGGGATCAACAGATATGATTCAAGGAGTTGAGTAATAAAAATAAGAACTGCCCCATTCAACTGGACTGGGGACTTCTTCAAATTCTAAATCTCTTCCTTATAGAAAGTCATTCTTCTCTCAATTAGGGATGAATCCACAAGAGGAACGCAGAGCCAAATTATCCATAAATTACCTCCAAATTACAATTCATCAAGAAGTTCATGAGGGATCAACAAAACAAAAGGCGATGTCTCACAAAGGACATGGAAGAATACAGTATCACATAAATGATGACAGAAGGACTGTAATGCATTATGCATCTGTAAATGTCATCGATTCCATTGTCACTGATCCCCCAGAACATCAGGCTCGCTCAGAGTAATTAGATGAAGATGTTCATGTTCAAGAGGTTGTATACACAGAAACAAATGAAGGAGGTGTGCGTACTAGAATCCATAGGGTTTCCCGGAGGTAATACATTCCTTCAAGTAATACCCTTCCATACTCCAGAAAGGCACATTCCAAGGAAAAGGGTAAAAGTCATGTTACATCCCACCCAACCTCTGGAGAAGGCCAATCACTCTAATTAGAGGAATGGTTTTCACAACAAGAAAAAGAAATGAAGGAGTTAAGGAGGTTAAACGTAGAACTACATCAAGGTATTCTTCCTCCTAAGCATGATGGAGTTAATTAATCAAGGGGATTTTTTGAAGCTATTGGGATGGATCATGAATATCCCCTTTACAAGTACACCCTCACATGTCCAATCCTATGGGCCATACGCAACAACAATAGGCAATACTACCATCAGTGGCAGTACCGGTCGCCACACCCGTCTAAACTCCAGTTATTACACCTCCTCAGGTCCAAGATCAACCAGATGTTTCTAAAGCATTAATGACTACCATTGAGTCATTAAAATCTCATTTGGAAGCTATGTAAGGATGACGTGCACCAGTGCAACCAGATAGGAAGTTTTACCCTGAATGGGAAGATCCAATTCCTCCTCCTCCAAAATTTTTAAACGTCACATTCCCCTTTATAAATGGTTCAGGAGATCCAAAGTAGCATTTGACACATTTTTTCCCTCACTTCGATCCTATGATGGGAACTCCTCAGAAACAAGAAGTATTACAAATCAGGTGTTTTGGGCAATAATTTCAAGTACAAGCCTTTGTCTGGTATACAAGTTTTCAATCCCAATTAATTATTGGATGGGAAGATCTTCATCCGAATTACCTTTTTTAGTTCAGCTCAAAGCTATAGAAAAGAACAATTTTTTATCTCACAAATTGAAAAAAATGGAGAATTAAAGATTTTTAGAAATCATTGCTCATTGAAAAGGATTAACATATTCCTTGAATCTACTCCTTCCTCAAGATGAGTTTCTACCCTTTGGTGTGGAAAATCTCCATGATGAATTGCGTACACCATTGATCCCTATGAAATACATAGGAGGGTTTGAGGAACATTATTTAATTTCACAAAATGTGGGAAATTCCATTGTAGAAACAAGATCTATGTCTAGTGTAATTCCATCAGCTCCGGGAAGAAGAATAAGAAAAGAAGAGGCTGTTATAGTTACACATAAACAAGAACCTCTACCTAATTCCACTTTAAAACCTTCATCATATTGAAGGGATCCACATCCTGAGCATCAACAACAATGGGCGCCTCATCAATATAATCAAAGAGATCAAAGGTGGAAAAAGATTGAGGATTTAAAGAACAATGTTTATTCTTTCCAGAATGAACAAGTTTCTAGTTACTTCATCTCGGCTCTAGAAAACAATCTGGTTCAGTTTCCAAGGCCCAAAAAGCCTTACAAGGAAGTAGATGAAGACCACCGAAACTATTTCCCATTTCATCAGATATTGGGGCTTCCCATTCTAGAGTGTTTTGTCTTCAAAGACAGCCTGCAAAAGATGGTGGACTCTACACAAGTGAAACTGAAAATTTCTTCAGCCCAGGTAGCATGTGTTTTTACTACTGATCCAGAGGAAGAAGGCGTGTGGCATGAAGTCAAAATTAAAAATGAGAAAAAAATATGATGATTGGATGGTCATAAAAATGATCAACTGAACCATGCCATTTTAAGAACCTAATTGAATCAACCAACCATGTCTTCTACTATTTCTGTCAGAACAAAACCCCCTTCATGAAAAGGAAAATCCTTAATGAAGCGGTGTAATTTGAAGAAATAAGATCACTCAGAAGAAGATAATCTCGTGTCAAAGCCTAAGTTCTCTTTGACTTTGGAAGGTTTTATGTCATCTACTTCAAAAGCATGGGCACCGCCCAACCAAACAGCACAGCCTGAACTGGTTCATCAGGAAGAATCTTCATCCGATAAGAATTGATCTTTGGTTCTTTTAACATGATTCATTTAACGAATCCATATGCCAATGATAGTTTCAATCAAGATGATCCTAAGTTACCTATATTTAAAAGGGGAATTAGAGGAAGAGATAGAGTTTTAGGATACAAAGGAAGATAGGGATATCCAGAATCCACTATTTTAGTCCTCCCCCTACTAGAATTGTATATGCGGTAGAAACTCATGGAAAATCCCTTCAGTGGACTCAACAAGAATAAGAAAGTTCTTCCACACATGGCAGATTTGGTCTAGAAGTAGTTTTTTTGGAGGACCGATTAGAGGTTACACCTTCATCCTCTCATCAAATAGAGAGACCAAGTCGGTCTAATCTTCCAAAGCCAAGAGTTTTTTCAATTCCTACCCCTATACGATATGCAAATACTGCCACAGAATCAACATCCAAGGCACCTGCAAAACCACATTTTCATACTAGGAAACGCAGACCTTTGGACCAAAATTATGATGTCTTGAAACATTTGGCCCACGTACTTGCCAAGTTATCAATTCTGGATGCCTTGAATATATCAAAAGATCTTTGGGAGGTGCACATTGAGGCTTTGTCAAGTCCTTAAGAATTCAAAATTGAAATTTCTACGGTTGAGGTCTACCGTATAAAGAATGATCCTGCAGAATTCCATGCAATGATATATTTTACAAATGAAGATGAAGATGATGTTGTACATAGACATATCAGACCTTTGTATCTATCTAGAAAAATCAATAACATAGACATCTGACGAGCTTTCATTGATAATGGCTCAGGAGTCAACCTCATTCCTATTCGTACACTTCATCGATTGGGCCTCACCGAATATGATTTATATCCTTCTACATTGATTCTGAAAGGATATGATAATAATGAAAAAGAAACTCATGGAGAGATTACACTTAGAATTTAGTTTGGAGACCTTGTGTCTAATTCATATTTTATGGTTGTTCGTCAGGAAACTGCCTTGAACATTTTTCTTGGAAGACCTTTGCTTCATCAACATGCATCCCTACCTTAATCATACAATCAATGCCTCAAATATTGTTTCAATGGTCAAATTGGAAGATTGTATGTTGATAATTTCCCATTCAAAACTTGTGAATCTCAATACATTGAGGAAGAATTTTATCACATGGAGGGAAAGGAAAAATCCACGGCAAAGGAGATCACCAAAATTAATGAACCAAATGGTTTTTAAAAGATTCCAGTAAACCCATTCATACATGTGAGTACATATTATGTGTTGTCTATCATAAAATTGATAGGATAGACCTAAATCCAAAGACTCTTATGGAAACTTCCATAATGTCATTTACAGAAATCAATCCAGACAACATGGAAGAAATTTTTGATTTTCCAAGCACTAATGAAAGATTAAATGGTGATGTCTTCATTTCATCCACTGAAATCCAACAAGTCTATACTTCATCAACCAGTCCAGAAGAAGTTATACCAATACTAAAGGAAAAAAATGATATCGATCCTCAATCCCTCATCTCCTCTCTATCACCCTAGGAAGACCCTTCATCATCATTAGGGTCAGAAATGGAAGCCTTTACTTCAAGATGTTAAAATTTTAACTTCTACCCTGACCATGGAAATTCAACACTGTTATCTACTATGCAAGTAGAAACAGAAGAAGTAACACATATTGAGGAAGAAGAGGAAGATCTCAGGGATGCTCCTCCAGCATTTGAACAGGGTATCTCTGCCATTATGGATGAACTCATAGAAAAAAATTTGGGTACAAAAGAAGATCCATGCCCAACTTTAATTAGTACAACCTTGACTCTTGAAGTGAAAGAAATTTATACTTCATTTCTAAAGAAAAATCGAGATGTCTTTTCTTGGAATCATATATAAATTCTAGGTATTGATCCCGACATTTCCACTCATCATTTGGGTTTGCCAAAAGAACATCAAGGATTCAAGAAAGCAACAAGAAGAACAAACCCAACTTATGCCTCTAAAATTGAAGCAGAAGTTCCTAAGGTTATCAAAGATAACTTTGTCTGAGAAGTTAAATATCCCAAATGGATGGCTAATATTATCCCTGTGAAAAATAAGAATGGACCAATTAGATTTTTCATTGACTTCAAAGACCTTAATCGGCATTGTCCAAAGGATGATTTTCATGTTCCAATCACAGAACTCTTAATTGATGCAACAGCTAGCTACGAAGCTCTTTCCTTCATGGATGGTTACTCTAGGTACAATCAAATACAAATGGCCCTAGAAATGAGGAGTATACATCCTTCAGATCTCCTTAAGGTCTTTTTTTCAATTGGGTAATTCCCTTTGGCCTGAAGAATGCAGGTACAACGTATCAACGTGCCATGCACCATATCTTCAAACCATTTTTAGGGAAATTTGTTGAATGTTATGTGGATGATTTTGTGGGTAAATCCAGACAATGTTTTCATCACTTGGACGATCTGGAAATCATATTCAATAAACTTCGACAAAACAATTTGAAGATGAACCCCTTGAAATGTTATTTCTAGGTAACCCTAGGAAAATTTCTTGGCTTTTTTGTACGCCATCATGGTATCAAAGTAGATCATGAGAAGACAAAATCAATCCTTAACATGTCACCTCCTAGAAATTTCACATAATTAAGAGGACTTCAGGTAAACTTGGCCTATATTCGAAGTTTCATTGCCAATTTGGAAGGCATGTGTTTACCCTTCATCGGATTAATGATGAAGGGAGTCACCTACCAGCAGACTGAAGAATGTCAACAAGCATTCGATATCCTCAAGAAATATCTCTTAATTCCACTTGTATTAATGCCACCTGTGAAGGAATGCCACTTATTCTCTATGTGACTGCTTTATGGTGATCATTGGGTGCCTTCCTTGACCAAAAGAATGATGCTGTGAATGAAAAAAACCTTTACTATCTTAGTCAGACTATTCTTGAGACAGAAACTCAATATTCATCTATTGAAAAGAGCTTCCTAGCATTAATCTTTGTCGTTCTGAAATTGAGACACTACCTGCAACATCATGAGGTCCAATTGGTATCTCACAATAACCCGCTCAAAATTATCATTTGTCATCCAATGCTTACAGGATGTCTGTAAAGGTGGGTAGTTATTTAGTAGTAGTTTGATATCCACTATGTGTCTCAAAAGGCAATAAAGGGCCAAGCTCTGGCCTATTTCCTTGAGGAACACCCATCTATAGAAGATACATCTATAAATATTGATCTTCCTGATGATGAAGTCTTCTATATTCATGATAATCCTCAAATATGGGAAATGTACTTTGATGGTGCCTCCAGAAGTCAAACAGGGAAGAAAATTGAAGATCCCAAATTCAACAAAGATGGGTTTGGAATCATGCTTATTTTCCCAGAAAAGGAATTTCTACCCTATTCTTTCTTATTTTCAGAAGCTGGTACAAACAATGAAGCATAATATCAAGCACTCATCACAGGCTTGGAATTGGCACTTCAGGCACATGTGAATCAGTTAAAGGTAACAGGTGATCCATATTTGGTAATCAAACAAATCAATGGGGATTATGCCATTGGAAAGGAAGATTTAATCCCTTTGTGTGATTACGTCATAGAGTTAATGGAAGAATTTCCCTCAGAACCGACATTTTCTTATGTTTGGTGATCAAAAAATCCCATGCTGATGCAGTGGCTAATATAGCCATAGCCCTAGAAGATCCAAATCGTGACGAAACAATCATCAGTACTGTCTACCATTATTTAGTTTCACCTTTTGTTCAAATCAGAATAGTGGAAATCAATGAAATCAGTCTCATTTCTGAACCATATGGTTATACTACTGGATGGATGACACCTATCAGGGAATAACTTCAAAATGGAACACTCCTACCTGATAGAGCCGGGAAAGAACAAGTATGGTGACATGTGGTAAATTTTACTCTTTTTGATAGCCTAGATCACCAAAAAAATTCACTTAATGTGAGGTTTTGATGGAATTCTCTTCAGATGTATTGATGGTCAAGACACAATGGCTGTCATGAATGAAGTACATGCAGGAGCTTGTGGTGGCCACCAGTCTAGACATAGAATTTCTAGACAAATTCAAAGACCTAGATACTTCGGTCCTTTAATGATGCTAGATTGTGTTTATTTCACTAAGAATTTTCATTCATTCTAAGTATGTGCCAACTTAATTCATCAACCCCTGGAGTTTCATTATACGGCTAAATACTCATAGCCGTTTTCTACATGGGGAATGAATGTAGTAGGACATTTTCCTCCAGCTACAACTAAGTAGTTTAAGTATATTATTACTGATACTGACTTCTTTTCCAAATGGGAAGAGGCAATACCTCTCAAAGAAGTCAATGCTAAAAGTATTTTTAGATTTTTCAAGTCCAACATCATTACCAGATTTGGTGTTCCTCATACCATATTGACAGAAAATGGCACCATATTTTGTTCATATGAGGAAAAAATTGTATCAAGAATATAATATCATATCCAACCATTCATCTCGGTATCAGGTAGCATCCAATGTTCAAGTAGAGGCTTTCAATAAAACTCTTTCAAACATACTTCAAATGATGGTGGATAAAGATAAGAATTCATGGCCTAAGAAACGTTTTCATGCTCTATGGGCTTATTGGACTACCACCTGCACTGCTACACGATCAAATCCATATTCATTGGTATATGGAACAGAAGCAGTATTTCCTATTGAAGTCCAATTACATTCACTTAGAGTTTCCATTTGTGATGATTTTTCTACAGATGAAGAATCACAAAAGCGAATGGATGAATTGGAATGACTAGATGAAAAAAAGATTGTGCACACTACACCATTTAGAATTCTATCAGAATCGAATAGCATGAGATTTGAGTAGAAATGTTCTCCTATGTCCATTTTTTCAAGGAGACTTGGTGTTAGTCCTCAGAATCCCAATTATATCAGGAAATAAACCTCCAAAACATGAGCCAAAGTGGGAAGGACCTTACTCAATACATAGGGTCTACTCCAATGGATCTTATTCTTTAATCTCAATGGATGAAGAACTCATTAAAACATCAACCAATGCAATATTCTTGAAGAAGTATTTGGTGTATCACAAATACACCCATTTTCCTTGCTGTAGGACATTAAACTACATAGCCCCCTCAATCTTCCAACATGACGTTAAATTGTGTATCGTCCGAGATATAGGACATTAAACTGCCAAGCACCTCATGTTTTTGAAACATGACATTAAATTGTGATTGCCTCATGTAGAATTGTCTTTTAAACTCTGTTGTCATGCATTATCGGGGCAGTTAACCATGCATAAGCCCTACACCATCCTTCGTGGTTGCATCTTTCATGACATGATCGTTAAGTCTGTTGATGCCTCTTGTTTCTCACACCAAGCATGGATCACGTGAGATTAGAGTAAGATTCGACCATGACATCTTCTTTGGACTGCTAACCACGCTTAAGTCCCAACATCATCTTCGGGTCGTTGTCCTCAAGTATACCCTGATCACCGAATCCATCTCAATTGAACTATGTGGACTTTGATTATTGCCTCCTTGGCTAGGCATGTAAGAAAGCTTCTGAAGTTCTAGCCTGAAACCACTTTCTTCACATCGATTCACCTCTATCCCATATGACGTTGATCTGTGAAACCCACATCAACTATATTATTCATATTGGTTAAATTTCTTCGTACATGAAATTAAACTGTGTACGTCCCATCATCCTAGCTATATGACGTTAAACTATACAATCCTCCATTTTCCTTGCTGCAAGATATTAAACTTCATAGCATTGGTCCATGCATATAACCTTAAACTATTTGTACTTTTTTCCTGTATGGCAATAAACTGCAACAATCCCTGATACCCTCACTCGAGAGGAATCATAATTGACATGGTCTCTAACCTTCTCATATTTCAAGAACTATGTATGGCTTGATTCTCATCCCTATGAGATACGTAGTGACACCCAAGTCTTTAATCAGGGGTCCATCCATAATTGCAATAAAGTCCACATTACCCCTCATATGTATGAACCAAATATGTACAAAGGTTATCTCAAGAACTATGTGTAGCTTGATTCCCATCTTCCTGGGATACGTTGGAATGCTCGAGCATTCCTCGAGTCTAGCCCCGAGCCTTTGGGCCTAACACCAAACTCCACTTTTGGTCCCTTCGCTGAAAAGAACCACTGGGAGCACATGGTGTGATATGGACCACCCTGATCATTATTCACATCAGGTTTATAAAAAATGCATGATGTGTCTCCCTCACTATGGTCCGGGATCTATGACCCAAAACTAAGATCATCCATGCTATCGTTTTGCATAATGTTAAACTGTATTTCAAGAAATACGTGTGGCTTGATTCTCATCCTAATGAGATATCTAGTGACATCCAGAATCTCTATTCAAGACCCAGCCACAACATTATAAAAAATATATTCATGGTCTCCATAACCCTTTTCTTGACTTCTGGTCACAAAATATTTGATACTTGAGAGTTCTTTTGTCTGACTATACAGCACGAGTATTTAGGTGGCCTTGCATAAGTTTTCTACATAACTGACCTATCAGCCAAAAGATGATACTATTTAAGTATGCAGTTTATGTCCCAGTTGGCCCTGCATAATTCAACCTCTGTAATGGGGTTTTCAAGTTATGGTAACATCATTCTTAAGAGAAGCCAATTTTATCCCTATTGGTACTAATGGCGATATGTAGGGATCTGCAAAAAAAATTATCATCCTTAACATATTTTTTCCATATTATTTTCCATGATCTAAAAGTATTGAAGTATATAGTTTACATTTTGTTTCATCTCCATATGTTCATAGAAATATGAAATAACCTTGGACCACTTGACCATATGTCATATAATGCTTCTATCTCCGGTTTTAGTCATATGATATAAAACCATAGATACCTTTTTTCTTACATTTGGTCCATACCTTCATAAAAATCACATTCCTCTAATTATTTTGACAATTTTGACTACAAATATCTCTCTATATTCAAGTACCTTTCTCCATAAAGAAAACTCTATGCTTTTGAAAATATGAATGTCCATAAAACGTTCTTCCGATTTTAGAAATATAAAGTAAAATTTTTTAGAGATCTTTTTCTGGATTATGCAACACGTGCCCTTAGGTGGCCTTTCATAAGTTGTCTACATAATAGACCTGTCAGCAAAAAGATCCTACTATTTGACTATACAACATATTCCCTAGTTGGCCCTCAATAATTTATCCCCCATAATGGGTTTCTGAGGTAGTGGTAACTTCATTGTTAGAAAAGACTTCCTCTAATGCCTTTTAGCTCATTTCCTATGTCATTCCTTAGATTCAAAATTTCTCATGCCATAGTTTACAATTTTACCCCTCCATAATTTAATATGGTAATATGTTTCCAAACAAATTATCAAGAATTGAGTCAATATCATCTATTCGGGAAAAGTTATTCAACCTTAAATATTAGTATTTTTATAGTCCAACATGAATGTATTTAAACATCCTATAACAAAAGACATGGTACTCATTAAATTGGGAACCTGTAAAGGGCACCCTGAACAAAAGTCGAGTCCCAGCATCTGCGCGCCGAACTTGTACGCCACAGAACCTTGATTTCTCCGAAATTACCTCAGAACCAGATCCTCTTTCCTTTTCAGATCCAAATCTGAGGGGGGACTTTTGTTGACACTCTTTTCCGTCACAGAGTCCAATGAATGGAAAAGGGGAATACCTTAAGCACAAAAAGGGTCACCCTTTGAATAACATCAAAAAAATAGAAAAAATCATGGACTATGATCCCATTTGGAGTGAGGCGCGCAAGTTACTTGCACCCCACGCAAGTCACTTGTGCGCCACCTATGGGTCATGCAGCTCACTTCTGCATCCTATTTTTTTTTCTCCCAAGGTTCATGGTGACCTATAAATAGCCCATGTGGGCCCCCATTTCGATGATGGATTTTCCAAAAAGTCGAGTTCAAGCTCTGGTCACCCTAGTCTTCAACTCAATTCTTTTGAAAGCTTCTAAGGTAACCTTTTACCTAGAATGGAAAACTTGAAGGAGTAGAATAAGGCCTAAGTGTTTAGAATTCATCAACACTTGCACGACTAAGTGTCCAAACCACCTTAAAATGGAAACAATTTCACGCCACCCTACCCTTTCGATGAAACTTGTGCACCACCCTTTTGGAAAACTCTTAGGATAATAATAATGGATTGAGTTAAGTATTGCCCATGTATTACCCTATAGATTATTCGTCACCCAGGTGAACCCATGCCGCACAAGTACACTTGCGCGGCCAAGACTTGTGTGCCAAATGACTTATGCGACCTATACTTGCACGCCAAATTAATTTGTGTGCCTCTCTCTTGTTCACCTCTCCACTTCACGATATTATCCCTCGAACCCCTTTTCAAAGACATTTATAGGAAGGATCCTTTGTTGGATTCCTTATCTGAAAGTAATTATATGGGAAACTCTCCCAAAACCTGGTGACTTACATGCTTTATGACACTATGGTTAGGGGTTTTCCTCCATATAACCCCATCCTTTAAGATGAGAAGATCTTTTTTGGGGCATCCTCCTCAGGAGTAAGCCCCAATCCCCTTAACCTAGCCATCCTTATCAGAAGTAATCCCTAGTCATATTTTCCTATCACATTGGGAATCATCCACAGGAGTAATCCCCAATCTTAATTTCTTTTGATTTGGGCCTCCTTCTCAGGAATATGCCCCAATCATAAGTCCCTTTTAATTTGGGCCTCTTTCTCAAGAGTAAGCCCCGGTTTAAAACTCGAAATATCCATAAAGTAAAAATACCTTTATGGACCCTGCTCACAGGCTTCTTTCCTGATGTATGTTCTAGTATTAATCTACTTGGGCAGTCATACATATTATACCCCACATCATTTCTTGTGATTGCATCTTTCGTGGCATAATCGTCTGGTTTACTGATACCTCTTGTTTCTCACACCGAGCATGACTCACATGAGCTTAGAGTGTAAAATTAATCACAACACCGCTTTTTTGGGTCGTTAACCATGTATAAGCCCCATATTTCATCACCCGAACTATGTGGACTTTGATCTCTACCATAAAAGTAGAGTACATAGGAAACCTTTATAAGGTTCAAGCCCATCATTCATTAATTTTTTTCGTCCCATATGACGTTAAACTATATCCTTCATATCGAACTATGTGGGTTCTGATTCCTTTTTAACAAGGATACATAGGTAGCCCATCTATGGGTACGATCCCAACCTTGAAATAATCCTTGTCTTCCTGAATGAAAATAAACGTCATGTGCCCCCACTGAGTGGCTTTAAAACTGGTCATCATAATGACCAAGAGATTTATATATAATGTATTGAAGGATACTGTTGACTAAGAATATCTAATACATACGGATGATTCTCCATCGATGAAGAAACTCAAATACATATATGTAACACCCCGAGCTTCCATGGTACGCTTCTCTTTGAATAATACAGTAGCGTGTGTTGTACGCAACTTCAAGTTCTAACACACACCACGACCAATCAAAGTAGCCGTTATAAATAGTAATACCTAATTTTTAAAATTTTAGAAATATTATCTCTCAAAATGGACTTCATTTTTCAATTTGGAGTATCTAATTTAGCCTAAGGTTAAATTTTGGTACTTTTCGGATAACTTTAATATTTTGATGAATAGTGAAATTTACCAAATTTTAATTAAAAACAATTTTTTTAATCCAAATAATTAATAGTGATAATTTTTGAATTTGAGTGGTTTTAAAGTATATTTAGAATATATTTTTATAATTTAATACAATGTTGGCCATTGGGAATAATTTCACTATTAAACCAAACATAAACAAGTATCAATCTTTTGATAGTTATTATATCTTAAAAACACGCTTTTTCTTTTGACAGCGGGAGTTAATTTTAATGTAATTTCTGCCACTTGTGTGTTTTGAATTTGGAAAATGGATTCCATATTTGGAATCAGGATTTCCAAATTGTGTAAATAGGTAACTTTTATTTTTAGACATTTTGAATAATTATTTCGGAATATATTTTATTTACCATGGTTAAAGGGTAAATCCGGTAAATAAGGGTTAAGAAATAATATTAAAATAATACTAATTTACCCTAAAACGTGTCCTAACCTTATTGTTTGATACATGTCCGACAATGGCCATCATTGGGTCGATTTTGGTACCCCATGGAGCCACTTGTAGGTGATAGGGACACTTTATTTTAGTTATGTAAAAATAAATACAAAAATGACATAAGCATATATCTTTTATAAAAACAATTTTTACATAGGGTAATATATGTTTTATTTTAGACTATAAATATTAATTAGAAAGCTAAAACGATTTCCTACATAATGATATTTTATTTATAATTTTTAGACATTATATAATTTAATTTATATTTGACACAATGGTGATTCAGTAATAACCTAATTAATGAGAAATTAGAAAAATCGATATTATAAATACCAAAATAAATTTAATTTGAGCCTTTTTATAAATAACAATAATTTTCTATGATAATATGACATGTTAGGATTGATTTAATTAACTGTTTTCTAAGTAATCATTCTGTTATGAGTTTTAAAAAAATCAGTTATTGAATAGTGTCAAAATTGACATAAAAGAGTTTTTAAAACAAATATTATATTATAAATTGATATTCAATTCCTAAAAATATATGGTTCGGCCAAGAGACTTATATCATGATATTTGTATCATTACTGGACCACTTGTGGGTCTCTTGGATGTATATTGTAAGTTTATTAACCATATAATATAAAAATTCAAAGAGGCATTGTAAAAGTGAAACTAATTAACTATGAGTTAATACATAAAGATAAGGTTAATATAATAACCCAAACTTATATAAATTCTATTGGTTGAGTGTTTTTAGACCCATTCCCACCTTAAAATTTAAATAATCTACTTTGGAGCCATTAGAAACCGAATATTAATTTATTATAATTTAATACTATATGTTTTTCCTAAAGAGCCCCTCCTCCCCCTTATAAAAGGACCGAACTTAAAACCAATTATTCACACCTACAAAGCCTTTTTGTTCGTCCAAAACCTGCACAAATACTCTCTAAACATCCCTAACTTTAACATAGAGGCATTAGTTTGATCATAAAGACAACCTATGGAGCCCTTTTGATCAAATCAAAAGGAAGAACCTGAAGAAGAGGTAATGTTTTCACCACCCTCTTACAAGTTCCTTTCTTCTTCAAATTCTTCTTTCTTTGTTATTTCAATTCTAAAATAATAACTCCAGTATCTCCTATATAATGTGATGTTATTATAAATATGGTACAACCATATTCAGTATTCTATCCATCCTTTGAATGACATGTCACAATACATGCATACGTACAGCTTACCGTCTTCACGTCGTGGTGTAATTGTTATTCAATACATTATTATTTGGATGGGTATAATAATGATGTGTATTTGATGTAAATAATAAATAAAACATTATAAGGATTCTTTATATTTGATATACCATCCAATTATATATTATTTTAATATCAAAAGAATGATATTTTCGCTCGTGTGTATGTACGGATTACCGTCTCCACGACGCGATGAGATTCATTTCGAAGTTCACCATTCATCGACGATTATAAAAATATATATTACTAATAAGTATGTAATATATGACATAATAATGATACTAGAGATATATATATTTATAAATATAAGGATTTATTTACTTACATATATCTTATTCACTTACTTCCGTTCAATACTATATGAAAACAGAAACAACATTTATGCGTACGTACGGATTACCGGCTCCACGACACGATGAGATTCATTTCCAAGTTCACCATTCATAGAAGATTATAAAAATATATATTACAAATAATTATGTAATATATGACATAATAATACTACTGGAGAGATATATATTTATATATATAAGGATTTATGTACTTACATATATCTTATTCACTTACTTCCGTTCAATACTATATGAAAACAGAAACAGCGTTTATGCGTACGTACAGACTACCGTCTCCATAAATGGTGTTTTCCATTTCATATATATCTCTATTATACATATTTATATTCTTAATATATATGATATATTTATCATGTTTTATATTCTGGAAGTATTTAAATCATGATCTAAGTGATACAACCAAGAGTAACAAGTTAAAGCACATACGATAAAGAAAGTGATTATTACCCAAAATGTTAACTTAACATGGAAATTATTATTAAATGGGTAATATAAAATCACAAATGAATCATGTATGATATCATAAATATTAATATGGTTCTTGTATAATTTAATAACATACTATGATCTTCGTACAGGAGGTTAAATGTACCCTCGATTAAAGGAAAGTGCAAGGTAAGGGGTCTTCATCCCACTCCTTATTCCCGTGAGATTCATGCCATATTTCCACTATTACCTTTTGTGTGGGGTATGTACTGCCCATAATTAAATTCTTTGGGTAATACAGTTTAAATTGTGTGTATTTACATATTCATTGTATGATACCACTTTCATGGGTTTTATTTTTCGTATGTTACCAAATTGGTAAGGGTTAATTTCACAATCTCTTTATTATCTGAGGTTGTTTTTACATAAATTTCTATTGGGACATATTTATTATCCATATCCATGTTTTATGAAAGAGTTTTCAAAGGGATTATTTTAAGGGACTCTTTTACTAAAACATCATTTCAAATGTTTTAAATATCAATTCTTCTAAATCTTTCTCATTAATGTCCATGTCTTCAAAATGGTTTTTAAGGATTTATTTATATGGACATGAATGTTTTCAAAATGTTAATTCCTTTCAAATGTTTCAAAGTGGTATGGGACACTTTGATTCAAATATCTCTTTAAAATATAGTTTTTCTAAATTGTGTGACTTTTAAATGTTTTCCTTAAAAATGGGTATTTCACTCAAAGAGTTTTACAAATCAATCTCATCTATGTCAAAATTATTTAATGGATTTTAAACATGTTTTGAAGTTGATTTATCATGATAAAAATATTCCATATTGTGTTGATGGTTTTGTGATATATTTGACTGTGTATGTGTTATTTTTATGCCATTCATGGTTTATGGGTAAAGTATTGACATTTCCCATGCTAGTTTTAATACAAATTTTTATGTTATATTTCATACTATTCTTAAGATGAATGTGTTGGACTAGTATCTTCTGGGTTGGGGACCGGTAAAAGTAAGCCCTCTGGGTTGGTGTTCGGTTATTAGAGGCACTCCGGGTTGGTGTCCGGTTATTAGAGGAACTCCGGGTTGGTGTCCGGTTATTAGAGGCACTCCAGGTTGGTGTCCAGTTATTAGAGGCACTTTAGGTTGGAGTCCAGTTACAAAGGCTCTCCGGGTTGGGTTTCGGTTGTAGTTATACCTTAGGTCTTGGCACGAGGCCTTGACACAGAAATTAATGTTCGTTATTATGCATTCCATCATTATGAAATTGGTTAGTGATATTGCATGTGATTATTCTATTAGTAGAATATCCATGTGAATAAGTAAATGGCATTATTTCATTTTATTTCTGCCATATTATGTTGAAGTTCACGTTTAAAAGGCTTTCGTTTTAGTTTAATACATTGCCTTAAATGTTTATGCTTATTTTTTAAAGTTTCCACTGTATTGATTACCCTTACTGAGCATTTGAGCTCACCCCTTTCTATGTTTTATTTTTCCCAGGATTCCAAGAAGTGTAATGTGATTGATATGCAGGGTTAAGCCAAGGGAATAACGGCGTTCATAAAGATAATTTATGTTGTTTTTTAAGACTTAAAGTTCAAATGTAACATTCATGTATGTGATCTATTTTTCCAAGACTGCTAAACTGATCGGTCTTTCGGGACATGATTCCTTGTAATTATGCCAATGTATTAACATAATGCACCGACTCTAGGTAACTAGGGTCGGGGCGTTACAGTTGGTATCAGAGGAAGTTTAGCAATAACTTTGGAAACTCAATTTTGATAAACTCTAATTAAAGCATATATCCCTAAGATAGACTTTGAGGATTAGTATAGAAGAACTTACTAGAATTTTGGTATTGTAGAGTTTTTGTGATTTTTCTGAGCAATACATCCCTGTCTGGATATGAGCAGGTAGAGGCCGCTCTGGCATAGATGTACCTAGGGGTAAAACCTGAAAACACAGATTTGAGCTAGACTCGAACAGGAACTAGTGCACGACAACGGGGCTTACTGCACTCTTGGTTACGACACTCCCATGGGATATGCTTAGGATAATTCTCATTTTCTTTACAAACCATTATGAAGGGCTCATGAGTATATACTTACTCAAAGAAAACATTTTTATGATTATGTATTATATCCATAAACTATTCAATTTGCGTTAGGTATTTTACAAGTTTGGAATTATTCATTACAATTCTTAAACTAACCTAGTTTATGCTATTGTATAGAAATGGAGCCCGGTATAAGGAATGTGAACTCCAGTAATACGTATGATCCAAAGAGTAAGAAGGATCATATATTTCATGGTATTAAGCCATCATTTAGAAGGTAAATAGTCTCCCATGTATTATCATCGTGTGAATAAATAGTATCATGTGTGGATAAGATAACTAAACAGTTTACTGAGTCCTATGGCTTTAAAGGGAAGAAAAAGAATAAAAAGATGGAAGAGAGAAAGATGGATAAAGGGAAGAGGGAAAAGAATAATTTCCCATATGTGATAACTATGGGAAGAAACACCCTGGAACTTTCCTGAAAGAAATGGGAGTTTGTTATAAGTGTGTAGGAAAAAGGGCACCAAATACGTGACTGCAAGGGTAAGAAAATGGTTTCAAATGTACATTGCTTCATTTGCAAGGAGTTTGGACACTATGCGAACCTATCATCAGAATATTCCGCAAATGATGCTATTGGATAACAATCAAGTTATGATACTACCACAGATGAAGAGGAATGATTCATGTTCATATGTTGATTATGTCATTTGAGTGTTGTATCAGCAATGTACGTGTTATAATAATTATGGAGTATATAAGGATTGTACTGCAGTACTATTTCATTAAAGACTTGAGATTGTGTGGAACAAAGAAAAGTGACTCAATAGTAGGTAATATTTTTGGAAAATATATGGTTGAGAGAAAGATAAACCATAATATGGTTCTAATACCGAGGTAGTGATTTTAGAATAATACATGATTGATTTTGATAAATTATATTGGATATTCTTGACTACCTTGAAACTGAGTAATGATTTGTATATTCCATCATTGTTGGGGTTTACAACAGTTTTTTTGGATTGAAGGAGTATATCTATTATTCTTTAGGGAATAAGTGATCATTAATGTAATCAATAAGGTTTTATGGTAATTCAGGATGTTGAAGTGTTTTAAAAGAATACATGATGAAGGTGTCCACATGTTATTACACAGCAAAAAGGATCTTCATTATGTTTAACTTCCTTGTAAATTTTGGACTGTGAGTTTGGATAATAGTATTTTGGATAAGTTTAATGGTTGGAATGGATTAAGTTTGAAAGGTTATTTTTTGGTTTTTTAATAAAGGACAACACGCAGACCGTGTGACGACCCGTCATGTTGGACAAAGCAGTGGGAATCAAACCCACAACCATAGTGCAATTGGGATTTATCACCTACTATTGTGCTACATGAAGTTCCCATATGGTATAATGTAGTTTCTTTACATAAAGGGTCTGATATTTGAATTATAAATTCATTATATTTGGAACCCTATACGATTAGGATAAATAGAGTATTTTAGAGTTGTATTATGTTTTGGGGTGAAAGATAAATTTGTGGTAGAAATTTATTAATGGATAAAACTCTAATTATAAAGTAAGTATATCTCCTTTTGATCTTAGCCAATCTCATAAATAAATTCCTCAACATTAAGAAAAGGAACATAGAACAAAAATGTTGTCCTAGATAGTACCTTAGATCATCAATAATTTATGGCTTTGTGATTGTTTCCCTTTTCATATACATGTTCTCTACCACTCTCCATCAGGTAATTGATGGTTATATTTCTCTTCCATATCCATATTTTCCTACATGGCACCCTAGTATGTGTTATTTTTGGTAATATTCATACTTTCTACTCTTTATTTTAAATATAGGCCTCATTAATTAATTTTTTGATTTGGGATTTCAACTAAGATATTTTGAAACGTCAAAAATGTGTTATCCTAATACCTTATGATTTTTTGAACCGATTGTATTTTAAATCATCATAGATTGATAAATTTAAGGACCTCAATTTTAAACTTGTTTGTGATTGATGACCTCAATAAATACCTATAAATATTTACGTTTTTCTCCAATTATATGTCTACAATTTCCACCAATTTCCTCCTAATCGAGATCATAATTTTGTGGTGACCCTTTCATTTCTCTTTTCATCTTATTAAGACTAAATTTTATTAACCAAATTTCCGATGTGGGTTTTTCCACAAAGATATTTTCTATTTTCAACCTTTATATTCAAAAACAATATCATTTTTCGAGGACGAAATTTATTGAATGAGGGGATAATGTAACACCTCAACCTTCCACAATACGCTTCTCTTTGAATAATACAGTAGCGTGTGTTGTACGCAACTTCAAGTTCTAACACATACCACGACCAATCAAAGTAGCCGTTATGAATAGTAATACCTACTTTGTAAAATTATAGAAATTTTATCTCTCAAAAATGACTTCATTTTTAGATTCGGAGTATCAATTTTAGCCTAAGGTGAAATTTTGGTACTTTTCGAATAACTTTAATATTTTGATGAATAGTGAAATTTACTAAATTTTAATTAAAAAAAACTTTTTTAATACAAATAATTAATAGTTATAATTTATGAATTTGAGTGGTTTTAAAGTATATTTAGAATATATTTTTACCATTTAATACAATTTTGGTCATTGGGCATAAACTAACTATTAAACCCAACATAAAAAAAGTATCAATCTTTTGATAGTTATTATATCATAAAAACACGTTTTTTGTTTTGACAACGGGAATTAATTTTATTGTAATTTTTTCCACTTCTGTGTTTTGAATTTGTAAAAATGGATTCCATATTTGGAAGCAGGATGTCCAAATGGTGTAAATAGGTAACTTTTATTTTTAGACATTTTGAATAATTACTTCGGTAAATATTTAATTTACCATGGTTAAAGGGTAAATCCTGTAAATAAGGGTTAAGAAATAATATTATAATAATACTAAATTACCCTAAAACGTGTCCTAACCTTATTGGTTAATACATGTCCGACTATGGGCATCATTGGGTAGATTTTGGGACCCCATGGGGCCACTTGTAGATGATAGGGACACTTTATTTTAATTAAGTTAAAATAAATACAAAAATGACATAAGCATATATCTTTTAGAAAACCAATTTTTACATAGGGTTATATATTTTGGATTTTAGACTATAAATATTAATTAGAAAGAAAAAAACGATTTCCTACATAATGATATTTTATTTATAATTTTTTTAGATTATATAATTTAATTTATTTATGACGCAATGGTGATTCATTAATTACCTATTTAATGAAAAATTAGAATAATCGATATTATAAATACACAAATAAATTTAATTTGAGACTTTTTATAAATACCAATAATTTCTAGGATAATAAGACATGTTTTTATTGATTTAATTAACATTTTTCGAATTAATCATTCTGTTATGAGTTTTAAAAAAATCAATTATTGAATAGTGTCAAAATTGACATAAAAGAGTTTTTAAAACAAATATTATATTATAAATTGATATTCAATTCATAAAAATATATGGATCGGGAAAGAGACTAATATCATGATAGGTGTAGCATTAATGAACCACCTGGGGGTCTCTTGGATGTATATTGTAAGTTTACTAACCATATAATATAAAAATACTAAGAGGCATTGTAAAAGTAAAACTAATTAACTAAGAGTTAATACTTAAAGATAAGCTTAATATAATAACCCAAACCTCTCTAAATTCTATTGTTTGAGTGGTTTTTGACCCATCCCCACCTTAAAATTTAAATAATACACTTTGTAGCCATTATAAAATGAATATTAATTTATTATAAATTAATACTTTAAGTTTTTCCTAAAGAGCCCCTCCTCCCCCTTATAAAAGGACCCAACTTCTAACCAATTCTTTACACCTTCAAAGCCTTTTGGTTTGGAAAAACCCTGCCCAAATAATCTCTAAACTTCCCTAACTTCAACATAGAGGCCTTAGTTTGATCATAAAGCCATCCTAAGGATCCCTTTTTATCAAATCAAAATGAAGAACCCGAAGAAGAGGTAATGTTTTCACCACACTCTTTCAAGTTCCTTTCTTCTTCAAATTCTTCATTCTTTGTTATTTCTATTATAAAATAATAACACCAGTATCTTCTATATAATGTGATGTTATTATAAATATGGTACAACCATATTCAGTATTCTATTCATATTTTGAACGACATGTCACCATACGTGCGTACGTACGGCTTACCGTCTCCACGTCGTGGTGTAATTGTTATTCAATACATTATTATTTGGATGGGTATAATAATGATGTGTATTTGATGTAAATAATAAATATAACATTATAAGGATTCTTTATATATGATATAACATCCAATTATATATTATTTTAATATCAAAAGAATGATATTTTCGCTCGTGCGTACATACGGATTACCGTCTCCACGACGCGATGAGATTCATTTCCAAGTTCACCATTCATCGACGATTATAAAAATATATATTACTAATATGTATGTAATATATGAAATAATAATGCTACTGGAGATAGATATATATATATATATATATATAAGGAGTTATGTACTTACATATATCTTATTCACTTACTTCCGTTCAATACTATATGAAAATAGAAACAGCGTTTATGCGTACGTACGGATTACCGTCTCCACGACGCGATGAGATTAATTTCCAAGTGCACCATTCATCAATGATTATAAAAATATATATTACTAATAAGTATGTAATATATGACATAATAATGCTACTATATATATATATATAAGGATTTATGTACTTACATATATCTTATTCACTTACTTCCGTTCAATACTATATGAAAACAGAATAAGCGTTTATGCGTATGTACGGACTACCATCTCAATAAATGCTGTTTTCCATTTCATATATAAGTCTATTATACATATTTATATTCCAAATATATATGATATATTTTTCATGTTTTATATTCTGGAAGTATTTAAATCATGAACTAAGTGATACAACCAAGAGTAACAAGTTAAAACACATACGATAAAGAAAGTGATTATTACCCGAAATGTAAACTTAACATGGAAGTTATTATTAAATGGGTAATATAAATTCATAAATGAATCATGTATGATATCATAAATATTAATATGGTTATTTTATAATTTAATAACATACTACGATCTTCGTACAGGAGGTTAAACGTACACTCGACTAAAGGAAAGTGCAAGGTAAGGGGTCTTCATCTCAGTCCTTATTCTCGTGAGATTCATGCCATATTGCCACTATTACCTTTTTTGTGGTGTATGTACTACCAATAATTATATTCATTGGGCAATACACTTTAATTTATGTTTATTTACATATTCATTGTATGATACCTCTTTCATGGGTTGTATTTTTCGTAAGTTACCAAATTGGTAAGGGTTAATTTCACAATATCTTTGTTATCCGAGGTTGTTTTTATATAAGTATCTACTGGGACATATTTATTATCCATATCCATGTTTTATGAAAGATTTTTCAAAGTTATTCTTTTAAGGGACTATTTTACAAAAACATCATTTCAAATGTTTTAAATATCAATTCTTCTAAATCTTTCTCATTAATTTCCATGTATTCAAAATGGTTTTTATGGATTTATTTATACGCAAATGAATGTTTTTAAAATGTTAATTCCTTTCAAAAGTTTCAAAGTGGTATGGGACACTTTGATTCAAAAATGTCTTTAAATGACTTCTTTTCTGAATTGTGTGAATTTTAAATCTTTTCATGAAAAAGGGGTATTTCTCTCAAAGAGTTTTACAAATCAATCTCATCTATGTCAAAATTTGTTAATGGATTTTAAACTTGTTTTGAAGTTGATTTATCATGATACAAATCTTCCATATTGTGTTGAAGGATTTGTGATATATTTGACTGTTATGTGTTATTTTTATACCATTCATGGTTTATGGGTAAAGTATTTACATTTCGCATGGTAGTTTTAATATAAATTTTTATGTTATATTTCATCATCTTCTTACGATGAATGTGTTGGACTAGTATCTTCTGGGTTGGGGACCGGTAAAAGTAAGCCCTCTGGGTTGGTGTCCGGTTATTAGAGGCACTTCGGGTTGGTGTCCGGTTATTAGAGGCACTCCGGGTTGGTGTCCAGTTAGTAGAGGAACTCCAGGTTGGTGTCCGGTTATTAGAGGCACTTCGGGTTGGAGTCCGGTTACAGAGGCTCTCCAAGATGGGTTTCGGTTACAGTTATACCTTAGGTCTTGGAATGAGGCCTTGACACATAAATTATTGTTCGGTATTATTCATTCCATAATTATGAAAGTTTATAGTCATATTTCATGTGATTATTCGATTAGTAGAATATCCATGTGAATAAGTAAATGGAATTATTTCATTTTATTTCTTCCATATTATGCTGAAGTTCAAATTTAAACGGCTTTTGTTTTAGTTTAATACATTACCTTAAATGTTTATGCTTATTTTTTAAATTTTCCACTTTATTGCATACCCTTACTGAGCATTTGATCTCAAGCCTTTCTATGTTTTATTTTTTCCAGGATTCCAAGAAGTGTAATTTTATTGATATGTAGGGTTAAGCCAAGGGAATAATTGTATTCATAAAGATTATTTATGTTGTTTTGTACGTCTTAATGTGAAAATGTAACATTCATGTATGTGATCTATTTTTCCAAGACTTCTAAACTGATCAGCCCTTCGGGACTTGATTCCTTGTAATCATGCCAATGTATTAACATAATGCCCAGACTCTGGGTAACTGGGGTCGAGGCGTTACAATATAAATGATTCATTAAATCCCATACATATCAATCATAGATTTCAAAATCTAAAGGAAAATTTATTTTCATGATTGGTGAATTAATAAAGATTTGTGAACCTAACATAAATCTATAAGAGATTTCTAGAGTAGGCAATAATTACACCAAAAAGGTGTGATGAGCCTGACCTCCCATCTTCTCGAATAATGAAAATTCATAAGCCTCATTGGTTCAAAACTAATGAGCACATACCTTTGGAAAGTAGGTACAAATGGATATATAATAATTGGGTGTTTCTGGTTCTATGAATAAACCTGTTAGAACCCGATTGGAAAGTTTTAACCTTAAATAAACAAGGTCATTTTCCAATTTCTAGATTAAACAAGGATAATTTCAAATCATGACTCTTTCCTCACATCCAAATTGTGGAGGGGATTGTAGTGGTGTTTGGAACTCAGTTATGTTTGAGCACACAATTTCATCCCCAGATAGATGGCCAGACAGAGAGGATCATTTAGGTCTAAGAGGATATGTTGTTGGTCTGCATCGTAGACTTTATTCATAGCTGAGAGTACTAACTACCACTGGTAGAGTTTGTGCACAACAATAAGAACCACTCCTCCATCGGTATGGAACCATTCGAGGGTTTATACAGGTGATACTAGTAGTTACCACTTTTCTAGTCTGACCAAGGAGAGTCATAACTAATGGGTCTAGATTTGGTGCGAGCTACTACCGAGAAGGTGCAGATCATCTTGGAATAGTAGGAGACTGCACAGAGCTGGTAGAAATTTATGTTGAACAATGATAGAGACCTCTATAGTTTGAGGAGGGAGATCGTGTCTTTTTTTTTCAGGTCTCTCCTCGATGAGGGTTACCGATATTTGGCCAAGGTGGAAAGTTGTCTCCAAGGTTCATCGGTCCATTAAAGATACTACAACGATTTGGAGAGGTGGATTACTTCCTAGCTCTACCACTATAGTTTCACCAGGTACATGATGTCGTCCATGTGTCGCAGCTGAGGAGGTACGTGCATGATCTGTCACACATTATCAACTAGGGTGAGTTGGAAATCAAGGATGGAGAAAACTTTTATGATTACACAATGCAGATTGAGGATCGACGAGAGAGTTTAATTCAAAGGTTATAGATTCCCTTATTTCATATACATTGGAAAAACAGTATTCTTTAGGAGAAAATGTTGGAGTGGGAGGCTCAGATTCATGCCCAGTACCCACATCTTTTTCTGTAGCCTTTTGTTATGGCTTTTCAAGGATGAAAATCCCTAAGGTGGGGATAATGTAGTGTCATTTATTTTCTATGTAATATTTTTCTATGTTAAATAGGATTAATTCAAGACCATAATTTACCATGGAGTTCAATTTTGAGGCCTATGGCACCCGAAAAATATGTTTTAAATAAAGTGAACTTTTAAATAGTACACAAGAGCTAATTTCCTAAAAAAGTTGAATAAATTTTAAATGGGTTCCATTATAAAAAATCATAGGGAACCATTTCGTTTAGAGTAGTGACATTACCTTAGGTGAGGTATAACATTGAGCGACGTAGGTAGAATGGAAAAGCTAATTTTTAGATGTTTGAAAGGAAATAATGTAAATGAATAATTTATTTTAATTTTGACAATTTAATGACACAACAATGTGTTTTATGGTTTCAAATAACTGTTTGAATAGGGTTATGATCATAACCCTAGAAACCTCCCATAGATGCTATAGATCATTAGAGTGGAGCCACCCGTGGAGAACTCTCGATGAATGATGACAAATTACAATATGTAGATCATTGCACAACAATATAAGTTCTCACCAACGATGAAAAAATTTCCACCCTTCATCGACGATCGAGGTAGGGCATGTTATTTTTATTGTGTTTTCCCTATTATTAGATTTAATTTATGAACACAGATCAACCAAAGAAAAGGTTTACCCATGGATCATTTGTTCTTTTGGGAGGGTATGATTATTGGGTTTTATTTAGGGGAATTGTATTGGTTTTTGTTTTGTTCTTCTTGATCTTTCTAATGGGAGCAGATAATTTCCATAATGAACCATGGAAGAGGTTCATTCCTCTGTTATTTATATGAAGTCATTCTCCCCTTTAACCCCACACATTATTCATTCTTAGTGGGGTTATGAATGATGGATCTATGTGCATCCATTTCGCAGCATAATAATATCAAAATATAGATCTAAAATCATGAAGACCAAGAAGAGGTGTGATGGTGATGGATAAAGATGAATCAACATAACTTGGGAGATATAATTATTCAACCATTATTCATGTGGGTGATCAAAATGAGTTTCCAGGGCCGATTGGACACTTAAAACCAACTGATTCGGTGTTACCATGGTCAGATGACTTCAGATCTTCATTTTTCAGGGAAAAAAAATTTCTGGATAGAGAATTAAAGGATTTACCAAATTTTTCGGAAAAATAACCAATGATTATAGAAAATTTTGAAGAACACGACCTGCATTTCGAAGATCATGGTGTGTGGGACCAGCTCAACGGGGGATAGCGTTTCGGGAAATATAAATCTTGAACATGGTGGGGCTTTACTTGGAACACAGTGTGTATCTCAGAAGATACATGGAAACTGGATAGAGTGAATGAAATATACTCCACAACATGGCCAGACCAGGTTGGTTATGCGTGTTACCCAGCGTACCGGTACACGGGTCAGCAGACACGGGTTGAAGCCATGAATGGGCACATGCCCAATGTAAATGGATCGGCCCCTGGTTAGTAGGATAAAACATTTCATTATATTAAATTCCATGTATATTCGTTTATATATGACATGATATTTTTGACACGATCTGTTGTACACGGGTAGTACCCAGGGTCAGAGGACGTGACATGTGACCCTTCAACATGCCGTGTAATTTCTTATACACGGCCATGTCTCCCAATCCCTTATATCATGGAAATGTTTAATTTGGGTTAGTTCCCCGTTTTTTCATTCCCTTGAATGTCAGGTATCGTTTCAATATATATGAGTATGATCCCTTCAGTAGGAATTTCTAGATAGAGTCGGAGTGCCTCCAAGAGTCCCAGGGCATGATCCTTTATCCAATCTTAATGCTAGTTAGAGTCAAGTATCAGCATGTCCAATACTACAGGACATCAATCCTATATATAACAGGTGAATCCAGATGAGTCGTGGAATATGCTATGGCCCTAGATGTTATCTGCATCCGTGTATCGTGATCTTTCCCCACCCATGAGTGATTTCTCCTGAAATGAGTGTATATGTTCTCTCTTCATATTTGTCAATGCATGTTTCTCTCTCATTACCCATCCTAATAAATAGTACTTCTCAGAAAAATTTCATCAGAGCTATCAGACTCATGAATTGAGTTATACCGAATAAGTTCTTCGTGGAATCTTCGAACTGAACCCCCAGTGTGGGTATGCAGTCATTGTGACTTACCTCTAGACTATGGTCATGGGATTGAGTATATTTGGATATTTCTCTCGTTATATGTTTTGTATACATATACTATTTAGATATGAAAATTCCTTTACTTTTTTTATTTATTTGTGGTTTTATGGGTCTTCAACTGCATATTTCTATACTCACCCCTTCACAGTCTTTGCCCGCACATGTCGTATTGTGTGCAGATGAACTGGTTTTTGACAGAGTCCAGTGAAGACCAGGACCACACCAAGCTTTTTGAGTTTCCCTATAGGCTGAGGTGTTCCTTTTTCACTGAGTAGCATTCACAATACCTTACATGTTTATAGGATGGACTTCGTAGTTCATAGAATATTTCTTTTGGTGGTCTTGTTTCTGGCCACGTTTACTTTTCCGTACATTACATTCCACTGTATTCTTTTTGTGGGGTTTAGTTGTATGCATGCATTTTGTTCCTTAGTGGTTTTTATATTACATCATTGGGATCATGGAGATGTGTTTGTGTTTGTACAGGTACATTGGAAATGCCTCCCATGTTAGTGATATTACTACTCAGTGCAAGTCACCATCCCCTAGCCTATTGGAGGGAAGCTTGAGGAGCTGTGACACTAGACCCACTAGGATGAGGAGTGACACTAATTTAATTGTTAAATATGATACTAAAAATTATATTATAACTAATTTCATATTTGAAAAAATTACATAAAAATTAATGATCCTTGTTATATAATCCATTAATATTTGTAAATTACCCAAAACAGGAAGGTCTTGGATTTCATTCTCTTAAACCATAACAATAATTTACAAAAACAATAACACGGGGATTGGTAAATAATTGAAAAAATTATTTAAAAACAGTTCCTAATATTTTCATTTTCAAATTTTTCTCCATTAATAGGTTCTAACAACACTGTTATGAAACATTTAAAAAAATATAGAATTTTTTAACTTCCAACGATTAAAATAAACAAAAATGAACTATTATATACCTGGATAGTTATAATAAGTGACATAAATATATGTTAGTATTTTATATTAAGTTTTTTATGTAAGTTATAATGATGGTTACTTTCATGGAAGTTGAGTATGTGTTCTCTATCTCAAGTATAAATTCCATAGGACATGTTTCATAATGTGCATGTTTTTTATTTTATATCCTCCACCCAATTACATTTTGTATATATATATAATAAAGATATTTTATTTCATGAGATTGAATATTCCATTTCTTGTTTTATCCTTCCTGTGATTCTAATTGGAATGTTATCAAAGTCTCAAGGGTTTTTTCATTACAATTTTGTTTCATTGAAATATGTGCAAAATTCACTACCATCTTTCTTTATGTGGAGTATATAATTCCCCATGAATATGTTATAAAAATTTTTACTTTTAATTGATAGTATTTACAAATTCAATTCAAGATACTTTTTTCAATGGCATTTTATTCAAAATTTACTGAATCCATAAAGGTACCCCATGTCAGAATTTAATTATTTGAGACATGTTTTTTTATTATGAACCTATTTTATTTTTTATGGTGTATATAATTCGGATTTGAATTTATAAATCATTCATATATCCTTATTCATGGTATTTAATATTTATTTTCAAGTTCAGTTCCACAAGGGGGTTTTATTAAAAGGTTTGAAATACTCTAGGGGTTTTTAACAATAAAAGTACTGAGGTCTTTTACCACACTATTTTTATTACATGTCTATATTATTTGTATTATTCCAATAATTATATTCTTTATGCATAAATTATTGTTTAATTTATTTTTAAATATATTTTAAATTCTGTATAATGGTTTTAAAATAATATTTTAAATGTTTTCATGTGGTTGGGTTTTAGATTTATTTATAAAAGTGTGAATATATTTTTATAAATATTTACATATAAATGAATTTTCCCAAAAATATATTCTTTCTTTATTATTAATATTGGTTTATAATTTTTAGAAGTTTTATCAAATAAATTCATTTCCCCATAGTTATGTGATATTTTATTTTTCTAAAATAAAGGAGTATTTCTTCTTATTTTTCAAATCTTATTTCTAATTATTTTATAAAATAATATTTAATATGTGTAAACATATTTTAATGATTTTCATCCTTCACTGAGGATATTATCTATTGGTACAACACACCTTCTTTTTTGGATAACTAATGATGTTACTTTAAGAATCTTTATATGAATCCCATTTCTTTCCAATGGGTTAATTAAGATATGAAGAAATTATCATTTTTTGAATGATTTTTTTAACGAAATTGAATATCCTAATATAATATATTCATTTTTTTTGTATATAAAAATTATATATAATTATGAGTGGTTCATAAATATCCATTCTATGTATTTGGTAACGATTTATTCTCTAGAAAATGTTTATTTAATTTAGCTGATTATATGTTATTCTATTTTGGGTGATATATGAGTGAACATAGGTGATGAATATGATGTACCAAGTATCATTCAAGATTATTTTTTTGTTAATATTCTATATTATGTTATTTTTATTTGAAATTGTCATGACCCGTCCTCGGGACCCGTGTCTTGACTACCCTAAGCCCACCTTCCATAGGCCAGGGGATGGTGACTTGCACCAAGGCATAAATACTGACAAAAAATGGGAAGGCATTTCCATTATAAAGTAAACAAACACCATAGAGTAAGCCAGCAGAAGTATACACTAAGTAAACTAAGTACAATAGTAAGTGCGGAAAGTTAATGGGCCAGAATACAAACCCAAACATAAAGTAAAGTACAACTGGAAAGAAAGTACAACAACTAAAAATTAAAGAATCAACGTCGAGCCGTACACTAGAAGTCCCACCTGAAGGGTGGGTATAGATATTCTCCACAGATCCTCAGGTCCAACCGTCCGCTCCGTGTACATCCCGCCCAGTGGTCCACCTCCAGGTACCGACTTGCTCCACAATCCTCAACCACGATCAGCATTGTCTGTCGTCTGTATCCAACAAAATATAGTGCTGGCATAGCCCATGTAGGGGTGAGTATATGCTACTCAGTAGGGACCCCGAGACCCCCGAAGGTCTCCCAGAATCCACAAATGATAATCCAAAAAGGAAAGACACAATCACGAAGTAACATCCAAAACTACTTAGGTATATGCCCATACATATACCTAAGTCATCAATTCTATTTTGGCTCCAACATCCAAGCCCAAGTTCGATCACGTCCACACAGGATAGTACAACCCAATACACATAGGAAAGCACAACCTAATCCACATAGGAAAGCAATTCAATCATATCGAAGATAATGATTAAAAGTCTAGACTCAGTTCACACAGGTATACTTCTTCGTAAGGTGATAGAGATGATCAGATGTAGCCACTAATTCATCTAAGCTGGGACCCACGTAGGATACTAGACCAACTAAGCTGTCGGACCCATGTAGGATACAAGACCATCTACTCTGCCGGACCCACGTAGGATACAAGTACAGAGTCAAATACTGTCAGACCCACATAGGATAAAATAACAGTAGTACTGCCAGACCCACGTAGGATACAAGAACAATAGTCATCACCATCGATCACAGGATGATTTCAGAACGGTCATCATCACTGCGGAACCCACGGAGTATTTTAGTGCAGTCAGCGTCGCTGCCGAACCCACGGTGGATTTCAGTGCAATCTTCATCATCGCCGCAGTCGCAGCCAACTCTAGGGTTCCCGCACACAGCATGCTCATTCCAGGTAGGGTCTGCTCCACAACCCAATGGTTTGATACTTCAACTGAAACGTAGTCCGGATTTGATGTATCCCAAAATTATGTCTCGGTAAAAGGAACTCAACGCGACAGACGGTGCGTCAATCAGACGCCCGGTCTGAGAGTTATTAGATTTTTCGTTCTAGGGGCATGGTTGGTTTTTAAGTCAAAACCAACCCAACCGTACTCCAACTATGTCCAAACCTCAAGAGGATTAATCCAAAAGAACTGTCTCACTAAGAGAAGTCCAACAATGTTGACGACTCATCAATCGGACGTCCGGAGCTCAAGTTATAAGTGTTTCCGCCCCGAGGGCCCGGTTGGTTTCGTGTTTGAACCAACCCGGTCGTACCCAATGTTCTCCAAAACCTTGAGTGTAATTTGTCGATATGATCATATCGATCCAAGGATCACATTGCAATTGACGATGCATTGATCAGAGGTATGATGCCCTTGTTACTGGCATTTAAACGAACATGTCCGGTTTTTAGGGGGTTTTGGGCCCGGACTGACCCGGCCCAAGACCCCCTTGGCGGCCCGAACCGGGTCGACCCGACCCGGGTCCGGTTCCAGCCCATCAGAGTGCGGCCTGGCCCAGCCAAGCGGGCGCGGCCCGGATCGGCGCAAGCGGGCCGGCCTGACGCGGGCGCAGACCACGTCGCCAGCGTCTTGGTCGTTTGGCCGAGCGGGATGCGGAGGGTGGCACAGTCCCCCCTTGATTGAAGAAACAGCCCCCATGAGGGGGTCCCGCCTCTTGGCCAGCCGGGGGTTATGACCCCCAGTTCTTCCGAAACGGTCGGCCCGGCTAGCCGGCGGGTGGTGCCGCCTCGAGACCCCGCGGTCTCGTCCCTCTGAAGCACCGGTGGCCGGCGGTTCCGGCTGCCCCTCCTTGCACCGCCGCGGCTTTGAGCCGCGGCCTTATCCTACCGGCGCCACGCGACGGCGCCGCACCCCTACACTGTGGCCCTACTGTAACACCCTGAGCTTCCACGATACGCTTCTCATTCAATAATGTAATAGCTTGCATTGTACGCAACTTCGAGTTCTAAACACACACCACACCCAATCAAAGTAGCTGTTATGAATAGTAATACCTAATTTATGAAATTTTATAAATTTTATCTTTCTAAATGGACGTCATTTTAGGATTCGGAATATCGAAATTAGCCTATATTGAATTTTTGGTATTTTTCTGAGAACTTCCAATTTTGTTATGAATAGTGAAAAATACTTAAAAACAACTTTTTTAATCAAAATAATTTATAGTGATAAATTATACTATTGAGTGTTTTTAAAGTATAATTAGAATATATTTTTAACATTTTATCCAATGGTGGTCATTATAATTAATTTCACTTTAAAATTGGACATAAACAATTGTCAATCTTTTGATATATATTGTTTCTCAAAAACACACTATATTTTGTGACAGCAGGAATTAATTATGAAATTAATTAATGCAACTTATATGTTTGGAATTTTATAAAATAGAAATCTTTTTTGAATTCGGAATATCAATTATATCTTAGGGTGAAATTTTGGCAGTGTTCTGAAAAACTTCAGTTTTTGATGAATAGGGAAACCACTAAGTGGTAGTTAAAAAACTGATTTTTCATTCAAATGAAACATTACCACTTCTGTGATTTGATTTTCAAAAATCCAACATACATGGTTGTCATTAGGAAGTAAAATTTGGTCCAATGGGATTAAAATAATTTTTTGGTGAATAGTAACTTTTAAGTTTAATTAATCACGATTAAAGGTAATTAGTAAAATTTAAGGTAAAAATGATATTATAAAGATATGAAAATACCTTTACACTTGTCCTACCCATATTGGAAGAGTCGTGGCCAACCAAAAAAATCCATGGGTCATCTTGGGGACCCCATGGATCCACTTTGGTAGGAAAATGACATTTAACAACTTTTTATTTAATGTTAAAATAAAAATGTCACAAACATGAGTTGTTTTACTAAAACAATTTTTAAATGGGGTTATACAAGTCATATTTTTTACGATAAATATTCATTAGAAAGATAAAAACATTTCCTACATCATGATAATGTTCTTATAATTTTTGGACATTAAATATATTAAATTATATATGACACCATGATAATGCAGCGATTACCTCAGTAATTAACGATTTAAATAAAATGAAACGATAATGTAAAATCTAAGGCTTACACTTGTCAAAAACCTATTGTATAAGTATATTTAGAACCCTTATCAGATACTCCTAGAATTATATCATTGTGGGACCTTTAGAATCCAAAAATCATTTCATAATAATGTAACATTTCAATCTTTTCAAGAGTGCCCCTCCTCCCATCTTATAAAAGGCCCCCACCTCTACCACCTTATTCACACCTTCAAGCCTTTTGGATCGGCCAAAATCTTCCCAAATACTCTCTCAACTTCCCTATCTTACTCCTAGAGGCCTCAATTTTTTCATAAGTCTTCCCAAGGAAGCCTTTCGATCAAATCAAAAAGAGTTACCATTTTAAGGTAATGTCTTCTCTAATGTTGATTTGATTTTTTTGATTTTCCAACCCCTTAAACTCTTTTTATTCCTTTCATTTGTAACAACACAAGTATCTAAAATATACTAGGATGTTGTTATGATATGTATTTTGTTAACACTTATACACACCTTCGTCTAATGGTTAAATAACATACTGTTTCTGTGGGTGGTGAAATACTGCCTCACGAAATGATGATTGTTCAATATTCTTTTAACACCTATAATGGTGACCATTTTGATGACACTATTTTAATATATGATATATATATTGTGTTTATGTTTTACTTATGCTTATTTATTTCTCATTTGTGGAATAATTTATGATTTCCATTATGGGTAAACACGATAATTTCATTTTAGGAAGTGCGGACTACCGCCCCCTCAAAGTGATTTGAATCATTAATGCCATATGTGGGATTTATAAAGGATGGAGTAAATGATATTATAAATTATATTATACTGGAATTATATTATACCTTTATATAATTATAACTTCATTCCATTAAATATGAAATAGAAATGAAAGTAGCATTCATGCGTACATACGTCTTACCATCTCCATGAACGGTGCATTTCATTTCTTACCTCTAAATGTTATGTAATATTATAAATGAATGTATATACTAGATATATATGATTTATATGATATCTAGATAATGAATATAATTATGGATATAATGGATATTTTACCACATGAACAACTTGTAATTTTAAGAAGTTTATTTTTGACTCAAGTACCAAAGATCGACAAAACGACCGTTATTAACATAAATAATTACATAATGTTCATAACATGGAAATAAGTGATATAAAAGGAATAATAAACTTGAAAAAGGTTCTTAAGTGATTATAAATTAACTCTAGTTTATTATTCATGAGGTTAAAGAACGGTCGAGTCAAGTCGGACACGAGGTAAGGGAACTTCTTAACCCGACTTCCATTATTTGGGTTAATCTCCTACTTTCAAATTATGTCATGATATTATTATGTCCTATTTTGTATTTGTAATTTATTTATGTGTAGTTATATTGAATAAACATAATATATCTATTTTATTTAAAAATGATCTTTGTAAGGGAACTTCTTAACCCAATTTCCATTCTTTGTGTTAATCTCCTACTTTCAAATTATGTCAAGATATTATTATGTCCTATCTTGTTTTTTTACTTTCTTTATGTGTACTTATAGTGAATACTCATAATATATTTATTTTATTTTAAAAATTATCTTTTTAAGGACTTTGTCTCAATCTCCTTTAATTGAGTCATATTTGGTTTTATACACAACTTTCATTTATACAGTGTATAAACCCCTTTGACTTTTACATTTATTCAAAAGGAATCTTTTTATACGAAGAGTTTTTACTAAAAGACAGAAGGAATTTTTTTTCTTACGTATGTGGCGACAACGGCTTCTCCGCCACCATGACTATTATTTGAGTTTCGTATTCCTCTACAAGCCATAACTTTTTTTTAAAAATGAAAAATAAATACAATGTTTTAATTTTCTTTTATTTTGGTATTGAAAATGGTTTTGAAAGTGTTTTTATTATATAAATGTGTTGTATTGATATCTTGTGATTGAAATGTGCACATTTTATGTTTCCTTTATGCATGTTTTATGTGATACGATTATGTTATGGTATATGATATGTTTAAACCTGTTCATATGAGGAATGAATTGGACTTAATAAGTGATGGGTGGAGCCCGCTATAGCTCCTCGATGCATCGATAGGTCTCATGAGACAAAATAGTGTCTTGGCACGGGGCCTTGACAAAATCTTATTTGTGGTCTTGGCACGAGGCCTTGGCTACGTGGTTATGATAGTCTGGCATTATGCATTCCATCTTTATGAAAGTGGTTATTGATATTTCATGTGATTATTCGACTATTAGAATATCCATGTGAGTAATTAAATGGAATTATTTAATTTTATTTTTTCCATATTATGCTAATGTTCAAGTATAAAAATTATTTTGTTTTAGTTATACATTGCCTTAAATGTTAATGTTTATTTATGAAAGCTTCCGCAATATTGTTATCCTTACTGAGCATTTGAGCTCACCCCTTTCAATGTTTCAATATTTTCCAGGATGTGAAGAAGTATTTTATGAATGACTTACTGGGATAGTCTGAAGGGGATAGAAGTGTGGACTATGGAGACTATGATATTGTGATTTTTCACATTATGATGTAATGTAACATTTATGAATGCATCTAGTGTTTCCAAGGCTACTAAACTAATCGGTATTTCGATACTTGATATTTTGTGATCATTCCAATGTTACACAACAATGCACCGACTCTGGGTAACTGGGTTCGGGGTGTTATAGTTGGTATCAGAGGCAGTTTAGTACTAACCTTGGAAGCTAGATTTAGATAAACTCTGATTATAGCACATAGCCGAAAGATATACTTTGAGGATTAGTTTAGAAGAAATTCCTAGAATTTTGGTATTATAGAGATGTTGTGAGTTTTCCGAGCAATACATCCCTGTCTGGATACGGGTAGGTAGAGGACACTCTGGAACAGATGTACCTAGGGGTAAAACCCAAAAACACCGCTTTGAGCTAGACTATAACGGGAACTGGTGCACGACAACGGAACTTGTTGCACTCTTGGTTACAACACTCCTGGGGGATATGCTTAGGATAATTCTCATTTTCTTTACAAACCACTATGAAGGGTTATGAGTATATACATTGTTAAAGAAATCATTTTTATGGATTATATCCATAAATAGTCCAATTTATGTGAAGTATTTTACATGTATGGAATTATTTATTTTGATTCATAAACTAATCTAGATTATGCCATTGTTTAAAAATGGCGCCTAGTAGAAGGAATGGAAACCGTATCAATGAACCCACTCCGTGTAGGGATTCCCCTCCTGATCAAGATAATTATTGTGGATCTGTAGATACAACTGGTGTTGATCAACTTATTACCATACTGGGACAACTCACTCAGGTCATGAATAATAACCTTACTCGTATGGAGCACCCTGATCCGCAACGTGGAGGATCAATGTTAGACCGCTTCATGAGGCAACAACCGCCAACATTTAATGGGTGTACAAATACATTAGTAGTTGAGCAATGGATAAACTCCTTAGATAAAATATTAAACGCCTTGGGGAGTAGCGAAAGGTAGAAGGTTATCGTGGCAGTTTACCGCCTCACTGGAGATGCCGGTCAACGGTGGTCATTGATTCAAAATACAAAGGAAGATAAAGAAGTATCAAGTATGGAATGGAGAGAGTTCAAAGATCTTTTCTTAGAAAAATACTTTCCACATGACCATCGAGCAGATATGGAAAGGCAATTTCTGAGTCTGTGACAAAAGGAGGATGAGAATGTTGCAAAGTTTGAGGCTAACATTACAAGGTTAGCGAGGCATGCTGCAGATTATATATGTAACCCAAGAAGTAAGATCGATCGTTTCTTTGATAGGTTAAAACCGTTTCTCCATCGAGCACTAGTATCACAATCTTTCTAAACTTACAAAGATATAGTCTCATGTTCTATCAAGAAAGAAAAGGAATTATCTAAATCTTATGACAATAAAGTAAAGAAAGAGAAGAAGATAATGGTGGAATAAGAGACAGATAAAGGGAAAAAGGGAAAGAAGGATTTTCCATTATGCAATAATTTTGGGGAGAATCACACTGGTACCTACCTAAAAGGAATGAGAGTTTGTTATAAATGTGGAGAAAAAGGTCACCAGGCTCGTGATTGCAAGGGAAAGAAAGAGGATATAAATGTTGAATGCTACAATTATAGGTAAATGGGGCATTATGCAAATGATTGTCCTAAGCGCCAAGGAAAATTACCACAGAAAAGGACAAGGGGTCAAGGCCAAGCTTATGTTGTTTCTATAGATAAAGTTGAATAATTAATATATTTGTGTTTTTGGAATCAAGGATTATATTCTGGTTATAAGAATAATGTGATATATAAGGATTGTACTGCAGTACTTGTTGTTTTCATTAAGGTTATAATATGATGAAGGTCATCATATTTTAGTATGTGACAATAAGAGGAACTTTACTTTGTTTGAGGAATCTGATGATATAATTGATTTTAGAATTTAGAGACCTTTTAGAGAAATTCTGGACAGAGATATTTTGGATAACTAGAATGGTTGGAATGAATTATGTTGAACTTTGGATAGTATTTTTTAAGGTTAAAACATTTTTGAAGATTATTTTTGGAATATTATAATACTATAGTTTTAGGAAAAGCACAACCTGTAGGGTGGGGCATAACCCGTCGCGTCAGACAAAGCTGCAGGAATCGAACCCACAACCATAGTGCGATAGGCCTTTATTACCTACCACTAGCCTACAGGAAGTCCCTGGTTATTACAAAATAGTTTTCCTAATCTAAATGGTAAGTGTTATTATTTAGAACCTTATACATTTAGGATAAATAGAATATTTTTGAGTTATCTTACCATTTGGAGTGAAAGATGGGTTTATGGTAAATATTTATGAAAGTCTACACAACAAGTAAGTATATTTCCTTACATTCTTAGTAGATCTCTTAAATTAATTCCTCAACTTTATGAAAGGTAACTTAAAACAAAAACTTTTCCGGTTAACTTTTCCAACTGGGGATTCAATGATCGTTTAACCAATCACAAGTTTGGGATTTTATTATTGTTAACTTTCTCCTAATCCTGTTTTCTACAACTCTCAATCAGACCTTGCTGGTTTGTTTTTCTTCCATATCCATATTTTCATAGAATCCTAGTATGGGCCATCTCGGGTGACCTTTGTACCTCTCTTTCTTTCTTTTAATGTTATATTTTTATTAACCTTATTTCCGATTTGGGTTTTCCACAATGGCATTTTCTATTTTCAACCTTTTATTTTCAAAGACAAATTTCAAATTGTGATGATGCTATTTATTGAAGGAGGGGAGAATGTAACACCCCTAGCTTCCACGATACGCTTCTCATTCAATAATGCAATACCTTGCATTGTACGCAACTTTGAGTTCTAAACACACACCACAACCAATCAAAGTAGCCGTTATGAATAGTAATACCTAATTTCTGAAATTTTATAAATTTTATCTTGCCAAATGGACTTCTTCTTTGGATTTGGAATATCGAAATTAGCCTATGTTGAATTTTTTGTATTTTTCTGAGAACTTCCAATTTTTTTATGAATAGTGAAAAATACTTAAAAACAACTTTTTTAATCAAAATAATTTATAGTGATAAATTATACTATTGAGTGGTTTTAAATTATAATTAGAATATATTTTTACCATTTTATCCAATGGTGGTCATTAGAATTAATTTCACTTTGAAATTGGACATAAAGAATTGTCAATCTTTTGATATATATTGTTTTTCAAAAACACGCTATTTGTTGTGACAGCGGGAATTAATTATGAAATTAATTAATGCAACTTATATGTTTGGAATTTTATAAAATAGACATCATTTTTGAATTTGGAATATCAATTATATCTTAGGGTGAAATTTTGGCATTGTTCTGAAAAACTTCAAGTTTTGATGAATAGTGAAACCACTAAGTGGTAGATAAAAAACTGATTTTTCATTTAAATAAACATTACCACTTCTGTGATTTGATTTTAAAAAATCCGACATACATTGTTGAAATTAGGAAGTAAAATGTGGTTAAATGGGATTAGAATAATTTTTTGGTGAATAGTAACTTTTAAGTTTAATTAATCGCGATTAAAGGTAATTAGTGAAATTTAAGGTAAAATGATATTATAAAGATATGAAAATACCTTTACACTTTTCCTAACCCTATTGGATGAGTCATGGCCGTCCAAGACAATCCATGGGTCAACTCGGGGACCCCATGGAGCCACTTTGGTAGGAAAATTACATTAACAACTTTTTATTTAATGTTAAAATAAAAATGTCACAAACATGAGTTGTTTTACTAAAACAATTTTGAAATGGGGTTATATAAGTCGTATTTTTGACTATAAATATTCATTAGAAAGATAAAACGATTTCCTACATCATGAGGTTTTTTTATAATTTTTAGACATTAAATAAATTAAATTATTCATGACACCATGATGATGCAGCGATTACCTCATTAATTAACGATTTAAATAAAATGAAAAGATAATGTAACATCTAAGGCATAAACTTGTCAAAAACCTATTGGATGAGTATATTTCGAACCCGTATCACCTTAGACTCTAATTATATCATTGTGGGACCTTTATAATCCTAAAATCATTTCATAATAATGTAACATTTCAATCTTTCCAAGAGTGCCCCACCTCTCCTCTTATAAAAGGCCCCCACCTCTACCACCTTATTCACAACTTCAAGCCTTTTGGATCGTCCAAAATCTACCCAAATACTCTCTCAAATTTCCTCCCTTACTCCTATAAGCATCACTTTTGGCATAAGTCTTCCCACGGAAGCCTTTGGCTCAAATCAAAAAGAGTTACCTGATTTTAAGGTAATGTCTTCTCTAATGTTGTTTTGTTTTATTTTGCTTCTCCAACCCCTTAAACTATTTTTATTCCTTTCTTTTGTAACAACACCAGTATATAAAACATACTAGTATGTTTTTATGATAAGTATTTGGTTTACACTTACACACACCTTCGTCTAATGGTTAAAGAACATACTGTTTCTGTGGGTGGTGAAATATTGCCTCACGAAACGATGATTGTTTAATATTCATTTAACACCTGTAATGGTGGCCATTTTTATGACACTATTTTCATATATGATATATATATTATGTTTCTGTTTTCCTTATGCTTTTTTATTTCTCATTTTTGGGGTACTTTATGATTTCCATTATGGGTAAACGTGATAATTTCATTTTAGGAAATGTGGACTACCGCCCCCTCAAAGTGATTTGAATCATTAATGCCATATGCGGGATGTATAAAGGATGGTGTAAATGGTATTATAAATTATATTATACTGGAATTATATTATACATTTACATAATTATAACTTAATTCCATTAAATATGAAATAGAAATGAATGTAGCGTTAATGGGTACGTACGACTTACCATCTCCATGAATGGTGCATTTCATTTCTTACCTATAAATGTTATGTAATATTATAAATGAATGTATATACTGGATATATATATTGTATATGATATCTACATCATGAATATAATTATGGATATAATGGATATTTTACCACATGAACAACTTGTAATTTTAAGAAGTTTATTTTTGACTCAAGTACTAAAGATCGACAAAACGACCGTTATTAACATAAATAATTACATAATGTTCATAACATGGTAATAAGTGATATAAAAGGAATAATAAACTTGAACAAGGTTCTTAAGAAATTATAAATTAACTCTAGTTTATTATTCAGGAGGTTAATGAACGGCCGAGTCAAGTCGTACACGAGGTAAGAGAACTTCTTAACCTGACTTCCATTCTATGGGTTAATCTCCTACATTCAAATTATGTCATGATATTATTATGTCCTATTTTGTATTTGTAATTTATTTATGTGTACTTATAGTGAATACACATAATAGATATATTTTATTTACAAATTATCTTTTTAAGGGAACTTCTTAACCCAATTTCCATTCTTTGGGTTAATTTCCTACTTTCAAATTATTTCAAGATATTATTATGTACTATCATGTATTTTTAATTTCTTTATGTGTACTTATAGTGAATACACATAATAGATCTATTTTATTTTAAAAATGATATTTGTAAGGACTTCATCTCAGTCTCCTTTCATTGAGGCATATTTGGTTTTATACACAACATTCATTTATACGGTGTATAAACCCCTTTGACTTTTACTTTTATTCAAAAGGAATATTTTTATAAGAAGCATTTTTACTAAATGACAAAAGGAATGTTTTTTCTTACGTATGCAGTGACAAAGACTTCTCCGCCGCCATGACTATTATTTGAGTTTCGGCTTCCTCTACAAGCCATAACTTTTTTAAAAAAATGAAAAATAAATACAAAGTTTGAATTTTCTTTTATTTTGGTATTGAAAATGGTTTTGAAAGTGTTTTTATTATATCAATGTGTTGTATTGATATATTGTGATTGAAATGTGGACATTTTATGTTTCCATTATGCATGTTTTATGTGATACGATTATGTTATGGTTTATGATATGTTTAAACCTGTTCATATGAGGAATGCATTGGACTAAATAAGTGACGGGTGGAGCCCGCTATAGCTCCTTGATGCATCGGTAGGTCACATGAGACAAACTAGTGTCTTGGCATGAGGCCTTGACAAAATCTTATTTGTGGTCTTGGCACGATGCCTTGGCTACGTGGTTATGATAGTCTAGCATTATGAATTTCATCATTATGAAAGTGGTTATTGATATTTCATGTGATTATTCGACTATTAGAATATCCATGTGAGTAATAAAATGGCATTATTTAATTTTATTTTTGCCATATTATGCTGAAGTTCAAGTTTAAAAAGGATTTTGTTTTAGTTATACATTTCCTTAAATGTTAATGTTTATTTATGAAAGCTTCTTCAATATTGTTATCCTTACTGAGCATCTGAGCTCACCACTTTCAATGTTTTAATATTTTCCAGGATGTGAAGAAGTATTTTATGAATGACCTACAGGGATAGTATGAAGGGGATAGAAGTGTGGACTATGGAGACTATGATATTGTGATTTTTCACATTATGATGTAATGTAACATTTATGAATGTATCTAGTGTTTCCAAGGCTACTAAACTAATCGGTCTTTCGAGACATGATCTTTTGTGATCATGCCAATGTTACGCAATAATGCACCGACTCTGGGTAACTAGGGTCAGGGCGTTACACCTACTCTAGTCGCGGCTTCTTTCGGCCTCAACGGCGCAACGCGATAGTGCCACTCTTCTTCTTCATGTTATTCCTTGTTTTCGCACGTGACGTTGCACCGTGCCACCTTTGTTCGAACCGCAACGAATACAATAACAAATGGGGAGGAGGATCGGCTGTTTTCGGGCGGTCCAGCCCCCTCCTATTAATTCGATAGTAAGAGGCTAAGATTTTAACATTGGATGGAAAAAGATTAATCACAAACACAAATCCAAACCCCTACCTCAAGGAGTTTTCTAAGGATGGTCGTCGCGGAAAAATGGCGTTGCGGAAGATGGCGTCGCGGAATACGGTGTCACGGAAGAAGGCATCATGGAAGACGACATTGTGGAACAAGGCACTGTATACGTCGTCGGTGCACGCCCGATGAAGGATGCGGCGTCCCCCTCTCATTGACTTGGAAAGGTGATCGAGAAGCATGTCGGTGTTCTTCGTGTTCTTTCCTGAGGAATAATAAGATCTCCAAGACTTGAGCTCTCCTCTCCCAATATCTCCACACGATGATTCAACTATAATAAAATAATGCTTTGCCTTATTTTATTACTCATGCCAACCCTTTTCGAAATTCAAAAGATCACATTCAATTAATTGACTTAATTGAACAGCGTTTAATAATCCAATTAATTTCTAGAGTTGACATATCATTAAAAAATGGGGTGCGGGTGTGTTAAACAAATAAATGCACGAGGGAGGTTTTAAGGGATTTGAAGGGGTGGGGCTTGTGTGGGAACCACCTCACTATTATCCAACCAAATGGAGTTAGGATATAGTGGGTCCCACCTCATGTTCTGTGCATATTTTATAACTGCATTGAATAGAAATAAAAATTGTAGCACAAATTTTTATTTCACTCCTCAGTTAACCATTTTATTTATCAACCTCACCCGAGAAAACAAAACTCCCGAAAAGGTGTTCCTAAGAAATTACCGATGCTGCTATTTCATCAGTGCCCTCAGATTTAGATTCCAAGTACCCATTCAAAAGTTAGGAAAACCCACTGGTTCGTTTATTGAATGTACCTGAGCCAAACATTGGAAATTGATTCCGGGAACACCGGGCCTCAGAATATGGTGCTGTCAGAAATTGCGGACTCGTAAAAACCAAAAGAAAATTAAGAAAAAAATTCCCTTGAAATTTACAGGTATTTAAATTACTCCCACCTCAGGGCTTTATGTCCCCGTAAAGATATATCACAATCTAGGAGAACAAATGAGGTTACTGAGCACGCATCTGAGCCTCCCTCCCCCAAGTGCTCTCCTGGAGGTTCCCGTGCTTCCATCTGATGCGCATTGGAGGAATCGATGACCCACGTAGGACCCGCTCCTATCGATCCTCGATCTCCATCGGGACCTCTGCCAAACTCGTCCCTTCATCAATGTCCATCTCCCCATGGTCGATGATATGTGTCGGGGTCGTGCACGTGCCACCTCGGCTGAGATACGTGGAAGACGTCATGCACCTAGTGCAACTGAGGTGGTAGAGCCAGGCGATAAGCCACCTTGCCTATCCTACTGAGAACTTCGAATGGTCCGATGAAGCGTTTAGATAACTTGCCGCCCCAGCCAAATCTCCGTAATCCATGTTGAGGTGAGACCCGTAAGAAAACGTGGTCCCCATCCTGGAACTCCAGTGGTCTCCGCCTCCTGTCAGCATAAGACTTCTGTCAGCTCTGAGCTGTCCTCAACCGCTCCTGGATGACCTAGACCTTCTCTTTCGTGGCCTGGACCATCTCTGGTCCCACAAGTGCTGACTCCCTAGGATCTTTCCAGTACATAGGTGATCTGCAAGGTCGGTTGTACAATGCCTCGTATGGTGCCATCTCGATGGTGGAGTGGTAGTTGTTGTTGTATGCAAACTCCACCATGGGTAGGTGATACTCCCAGCTGCGACCAAATTCGAGGACACATGCACGGAGCATGTCCTCGAGTGTCTGAATGGTCCTCTGCGTTTGACCATCCATCTGAGGGTGAAAGGCGGTTCTCAGACGTAGTTGCATCCCGAATGCCTCCTACAACCCCTTCCAAAGCCGGGAAGTAAAGCAATCATCTCGATTGGAAAAGATAGATGATGGCATACCATGAAGTCGTACATTCTCCTGAATGTAGAGGCATCCCAAGATCTCCACTGAGCCCTACTCCCTGATGGGTAAGAAGTGGGCAGACTTGGTGAGTCGGTCGACAATCACCCAAAAGGAGTCACGACCTCTGGAAGTGCATGGTAGTCCAGTCACGAAATCCATAGATATCCCATCCCACATCCACTCCGGGACCTCCAAGGGCTGTACCAAGCTTGCTAGTTCCTGGTGCTTCGCCTTTACCTACTGGAAGGTGAGGCATCAAGAAACGAACTCTGCCACAGCCTTCTTCATACCCAGCCACTAGTGCTTTCGTCTAAGATCCGGGTATATCTTCGCCACTCCTGGATGTACCACTAAAGGGGAAGTGTGAAACACCCTCAACACCTCCTCCTGTAAAGTAGCTGGTACCATGGTACATCCTCTAAAAAGTACGTCGTGCTCTCCTCCTATAGATAATCCATCAGGTGCATGTTTTGAGGATAGCTGTGCACGCCGGGTCTCACAGTCAACGTCCCCAAGCTGTACCTCTCTGACCCGCTGCAGTAGTGGAGGAGTGACTGTGAGTGACTGAAGAAAGTATGCTCCACCTCTATCCATGAAGGATATCTGTAAAGCGGATAGCTGCTCCGTCGACTCCCCAAGTAGGTGAATGCCCATCCTCCTTCTGAGAGCATCAGCTACTACGTTCCCCTTTCCATGAGTATAGACTAGCTCAAAGTAAAACTCCTGGAGGAACATGATCCATCGCTGCTGTATCAGGTTCATGTCCTTCGGCGAGAAGATGTACCTGAGACTCTTGTGGTCAATGTAGATTGTAAAGTGCTCGCCAATCAGATAGTGTCCCCACATCTTCAGAGCGAAGACCACTGCTGCTAAATCCACGTCATGGGTAGCATAGTTCTCCTCATGCTGCCTCAACTGTCGTGATCCATAGGCGATCATTGTCCGCTCCTACATAAGGACACACCCATGGTCAGTCCCTGATGCATCACAGTAGACTACGTACCCTACTCCCTCCTCCGGCAGCCTCAAGATAGGTGTGTTGGTCAATCTCTGCCTCAGCTCCTGGAAGCTCTGCTGACATCTATCTGACCACACGAAGGGTTTCCCGTTCATCATCAAATCTAAAATTTTTGCCGCAACTCTAGAGAAGTCTGGAACAAATCTATGGTAGTGCCCAGCTAGCCCCATGAAACTCCGCACCTCCATCAAACTCCTAGGTGGCTCCCAAGCTTGCACTGCCTCGATCTTCAAAGGATCCACTGCAACTCCCACCTCAGAGATGATGTGTCCCAAGAAGTGGACCTCACGTAACTAGAACTGACACTTCTAGAGCATACCATAAAGCTGGTTCTCTCGGAGTGTGTCAGGTACAACCCGCAAGTGGTAGGCGTGCTCCTCCTTAGTGGTCGAGTATATCAATATGTCGTTGATGTAGACCATGACAAATCGATCAAGGTAAGGCTGAAAGGTCCTGTTCATGAGACTCATGAACACTACTAGAGCATTGGTTATGCCGATATGCATATCCAAGAACTCATAGTGTCCATACCAACATCTGAAGGTCGTCTTCTGCACGTCCTCATCCCGAAATCTGAGCTGATGATAGCCTGACCTGAGCTCTATCATTGAGAACCACCGTGCTCCCATGAGCTAAAAAAATAGGTCTTAAATCCTCAGTAGTGGATAATTGTTCCTCACAGTCACCTGGTTCAGGTGACGATTGTCGACACACAGTCGCAATCTCCCGTCTGCCTTCTTGGCGAACAAAATCGGGGAAGCCCAGGGTGAAACACTGGGTTGGATGAATCCCTTGGCCTACAAGTCCCCAAATTGTACCTGTAGCTCTCGAAGATCAGCGGGGGCCATCCGTTATGCTTGAGCGGATATCATGGTTGTCCTGGGGTACAAGTCAATATAGAAGTCTACCTCTCTACGAGGAGGTAGTCCTAGAACGTCGTCAGGGAAAACGTCTGCATACTGATCCACCACTACAAGAAAACAAGGACTCTGCACGTCAACTGCTCCTAGGATGATGCTAGCCAACTGATGAGTGATCGGCTATCCACTCCGCTATGTGAGTCCGTCCTGCACTGGAAAGGCTTCCTTCTCACTGGCGAAGGTGAACTTACTCCCATCGGTGCGAACACCCCGCACCTTGCGCCTAATAAATTCGATCTGAGCATGGACTATAGATAACCAATCCATGCCCAAGATGACGTCGTAAGGCCTCGATGTCGATAAAAGAAGATCCCAACCGAAGATCTCGCCTCCTAGAGTAAGCTCACACTGCTGGCACCAGTGTGTAATCGTCAAGTCTGCTCCCGTAGGAGTCTCTAGCTGTAAGGATCGAGCCACCGGCTCTGTCGGAATCTCTGAGCTCCGAACAAGGGCTGCAGAAATGAATGAATGACTCGTTCATGTGTCTATAAGAATTGCAGCAAGGGTGGAGTAGAAATAGATAGTACCTCGAATCATCTCTGGTGCACCGTGGTCAAAGGCCTCCACTACCTGAAGCTGAGCCTGCCTCTGCCCGCCAGCTCCCTGTGGTTGTCATGGACCTCCTAGTGGTGGTTGTGGTAAAGCCTCAAAGCGTTTCCCAACACCTGCTTCTCGACCAGCTCCTCTGCCTCATCAGCCTGCTCCCAGCGGACCGCCACGGTTGACACTCTGCCACTGCCTGGGTGGCCCCTCAACCATCATCTGCTCCTCTGCATGGCGGTTCTGGCAGTCACGAGCCATGTGGCCCTGCCCGCCGCATGCGTAGCACTGTCTGCTCCTCATAAGACTGGATCTACACTGTGTGCCCTGTACCTCTGAGCCAGTGTCCTGAGGTCTTCTGCCTGATGGTCTGGTCTGCCTGGACCCCTGTGACATCTGTCAACTGCCAGCTGCAGAAGGCTCAGTTACATGCTACCCTGTGGTAGGTCTCACGGTTGGTGTAGGCTCGGCAAGAAAGCTCTATATGAGAAGAGCTCGCTCCAATACTCCTTCTTGTGACGGAATGCTGAGGGAGATCATCGATGACCTGATCTCATGCCTCAGTCCCTAATCGAAGGTCCAGGCCTGAATGAATGGGTCACGTACCATGTCTATCGAATAGCGTGAGAGATCGGTAAATCTCGCCGAGTACTGGGCTACCATCATGATTCCATGCCGCAGCTGTAGTAGCTCCTGGATACGCACCGCACGTAGGGTGGCTAGGTAAAACTCTGAGCTGAAGAGGCTCTACAAGTTCGTCCAGAGGAGAGATGCCTCGTCGTGCACCTGAAGCATCAGGCTCCACCATATGCCTGTTGGTACATGTAGGAGGCTCGCTGTAAGGATCACCATGAGGTCAGCTGCTATCCCCACTAACCTAAAAACTCGAACTACAGCCTCCCTCCAATCCCCAACTGCCTGAGGGTCTGTCTCCCCATGGAACCTGGGCGGTCTCTGACACTGAAACTCATGCAGTGCACTAAGGCGACGTGCACTCTCAGTGGCTGGTGCTAGTGGCATCGAAGGCTCGGTGGGGAGAGGTATCGTCGGTGCCTCTGCTGTAAAAGGGTCATGCACCGAGGCCTCATCGCTTTGTGGGCTTTCATCTCACACAAATCTCGGAACCCTAGCTGGCTACTATCGTGGGGCCATCCGAAAAGAAACATGTGCGCCACGGTCAAAACAGTATACCTGGGGAGCAGACACAAAGTAATCACAAAGATAACTTTTAAAACACACATTCAATCAATTTTTTCATGCACTGAGTCAGAAATCAGAATTCAGGGTCCTGGTGTACGGATACGTCGGCCGCCGCACCAACACTGGACTCCCTGGACTGATAACCAAACTCAATACCCTTAACACTATTGCTTCACATAGAAGGAAGATTAGAGTCCTGAGTTCTGCGGTAGAACCGAACTCCTCTGATACCAATTTGTCACGACCCGTCCTCAGGACCTGTGTCGTGACTACCCCAAGCCCATCTTCCATAGGCCAGGGGCTAGCGACTAGCACCAAGGCGTAAATCCCGACAAAAAAGGGGAAGGAATTGCCTTTATAAAGTAAACAAGCACCACATAGTAAGACAACAGAAGTAAACACTAATTAAACTGAGTACAATAGTAAGTGCAGAAAGTAAATGGACCAGAATACAAACCGAAAATGAAAGTAAAGTACAACTATAAAGAAAGTACAGCAACTGAAAAGTAAAGCAGCAAAGTCGAGCTGTCCACTGGAAGTCCCACCTAAAGGGTGGGTACAGATAGTCTCCTCAGCTCCTCGTGTCCAGCCATCCGCTCCATGTACGTCCCGCCCAGTGGTCCGCCTCTAGGTACCAACTTGCTCCACAAGCCTCAACCACGATCATTGTCGTCCGTCGTCTACATCCAACTTAATGTATTGCGGGCATAGCCCGTGCAGGGGTAAGTATATGCTACTTAGTAGGGACCCCGAGACCCCTGAAGGTCTCCCGGAATCCACAAAGGATAATCCACAATGGAAAGATACAATCACGAAGTAATATCCAACACTACTTAGGTATATTCCCATACATATACCTAAGTCATAAATTCCAGTTCGACTCCATCATTCGAACCCAAGTTCGATCACATCCACACAGGATAGTACAACCCAATCCACACAGGAAAGCATAACCCAATCCACATATGAAAGAAAGTAAATCATATTGAAGATAATGATTAAAAGTAAAGACTCAGCTCACTCAGGTATACTTCTTCGTAAGGTGATAGAGATGATCAGATGTAGCCATTGATTAATCTAAGTTGGGACCCACGTAGGATACTAGACCATCTAAGCTGTCGGACCCACTTAGGATACAAGACCAACTACTCTGCCGGACCCACGTAGGATACATGTACATAGTAAAATACTGCCAGACCCACGTAGGATACAAGAACAATAGTACTATCACACCCACGTAGGATACAAAACAGTAGTCATCGTCGTCAAACCCATGGAGGATTTCAGTACGTTCTTCATCTCTGCTGAACCCCCAGTGGATTTTAGTGCAGTCATCGTCGCTGCCGAACCCATGGAGGATTTCAGTGCAGTCGTCATCGTCGTCATAGTCACAGCCAGCTCTAGGGTTCCCACACACAGAATGATCGTTCTCAGGAGGGTCCACTCCATGAGCAAAGAGGTTGATACTTCAACTGACACGTAGTCCGTAGATGATTTATCCCAAAGTTCTGTCTCAGCAAAAGGAACTCAACGCGACAAACGGTGCGTCAATCAGACGCCCGGTTTGAGAGTTATTGGCTTTTTCCTTCCAGGGTCCAGATTGGTTTTTACGTCAAAACCAACCCAACCATACTCCAGCTATGTCCAAACCTTGATAGGAGTAAACCAAAAGAACCGCCTCACTAGGAGGAATCCAACAAAGTTGACGAAACGTCAATCGGACGTCCGGAGCTCAAGTTATAAGCGTTTCTGCTCTGAGCGCCCGGTTGGTTTCGTGTTCGAACCAACCCGACCATACCCAAAATTCTCTGAAACCATCAGTTTAATATACCTAAACGACCTTCTCGATCCATGTATTGCATCTCAACTGACAGTACATCGATCAGAGGTCTGTAGCCCATGTTACGACCATTTAAATGAACCTGTCCGGTTTTTAGGGGGTTTTGGGCCCACGCCGACCCGGCCCAAGACCCCCTGGGTCAGCCCGAACCGAGCGACCTGACCCAGGACCGGGTCTGGCCCATAAGGGCATGGACCGACCCATCTGGCATGGCCCGACACCGCCGGAGCGGCTCGGTGCGGCCGGTGCGGCCTGACGCGGGCGCGGCCCGCGTGGCCAGCGACTCGGCCGTTTGGCCAAGCGGGATGCGGAGGGGGGCGCTGCCCCTGCCTGTTTGAAGAAACGGCCCCCATGAGGGTGGCCCGACTATTGGACAGCTGAGGGTTATGACCCCCGGTTTTTTCGAAATGGCCGGCCTGGCTGGCCGGCCGGTGCTGCCATCGCGGGACCCCACGGTCCCGCCCCTTCGAAGCGTCGACAGCCGGCAGTTCCGGCCACCCCTCCTTGCACCACCACGTCTTTAAGCCGCGGCCTTGTCTGACCAGCATGGCGCGATGTCGCCGCGACCCCACTCCCGTCACGGCCTCTTCGTGGTCCTCCGGTGCGGTGCGACGGCGCCACGTCCCTCTACCGCAGCCCTACTCTGGCCGCGGCTTCTTTCGGCCTCAACGGCGCAGCGCGACGGCGCCACACTTCTTCATTGTGTTATTCCTTGTTTCTGCGTGGTGTCGTTGCACCATGTTGCCTTCGTTTTAACCACAACGTATACAAAAACAAAGGGGGAGAAGGATTGGCCGTTTTCGGTCGTTCCAGCCCCCTCCTGTTAATTCGATAGCAAGCGGATATGATTTTAACGTTGGATGGAAAAAAGATTAATCACAAACACAAATCCAATCCCCTACCTCAAGGAGTTGTCGAACTATGGTAGTTGTAGAAAAACAACATCACAGAAGACGGCATCGCGGAATGAGGTTTCGTATACGTCGTCGATTCACACCCAATGAAGGATGCAGCATCCCCCTCTCTTTGACGAGGAATGAAGATCGAGAATCATGTCGGTGTTCTTCGCGTTCTTTCCCGAGGAAGAAGAAGATCTCCAAGACCTGAGCTCTCCTCTCCCAATATCTCCACACAACTATTCAACAATAATAAAGTAAGGCACTGCCTTATTTTGTTACTCATGCCAACCCTTTTCGAAATTCAAAAGATCACATTAAATTAATTGAAGAGCGTTTAATAATCCAATTAATTTCTAGAGTTGACATATCATTAAAAAAGGGGGTGCGGGTTTGTTACAAAAATAAATGCACGAGGGAGGTTTTAATGGATTTGAAGGGGTGGGGCTCATGGGGGCCCCACCTCACAATTATCCTACCAAATGGAGTTAGGAAGTAGTGGGTCCCACCTCAACATCCATGCATAGGTTATAACTGCATAGAACAGAAATAAAAATTGTAGCACACATTTTTATTTCACTCCTCTGTTAACACATTTATTTAATAACCTCACCCAAGCAAACACAACTCCAAAAAAGGTGTTCCAAAACAATTACTGGCACTGTGATTCCATCGGTGCCCTCAGATTTTGATTCCGAGCACCAGTTCAAAAGATAGGAAAACCCGCTCGTTCGTTAACTGAACGTACCAGAGCCAAACATCGGAAATTGATTCTGGGCACACCGGGCCTCGGAATCTGGTGCAGTCAGAAACTACGTACTCGTAAAAACCCAAATAAAATTAAGAAAAAATTTCCCTTGAAATTTACGAGTTGTTACAGAAATTATTATTTTTAGATGTTGATAAATATATATATTATGTTTTTATGGATCAATATATTCTAATTCTGCTTTTGAAGTACTTTTACTCAAGTCTTATGCCTAGTTTCATGTTGTGGCTCATGATTTATGATCCATGTTTTATTAAGTATTATTTCCTAATAAAATTGTCATATAAATTGATTATATTTAACAATATGAACATTGATTATTGATACCAATATGTAAATTTGCTAAGTGTTTTAGCCCAACCTTCTTATTATTTCATTTTCTTAGGTTATGAAGGTGTGTATTAATTTTGGAATATAAGGGTATAGAGTATAAATACATTTTTAAGAGATGGTGAATAATGATTATGAAATAAGAATTTATTATTATAATGTGGAAAATTAAATTTTATGATAACTATATGGGTTTTTCAAAGTAATGGTTTTTACTCATTCTCTAAAACTCTAAATCAAAAATTTCATTGGTGTGTAAGTGAACCAATATTTATTATTGAAATTTAAATTATGGAAATTTAAATTTCTGTCACATTAGTTGTTATCTTCCCTAGTATGCAAAGAGTATGTTTATTAGCACCAGATCTAGGTGTATAACTCTGGGGATATCTTGGTTGGAATCAAAATAATGTTTAGATAACTTTTTAGGTTATAATTTTATCATATATTGATAATTTACGAGTTTTGGATACCAGAATGGGTTAATAATATTATTGATTATCATATGTTTAGAGGAAAATATTCACTTTTTAGGTCTTATGTGGTTTTATTTTAATGTGATTAATGATATTTTAGGATGTGATTATTAGGTTTTAATATTCGACAGATGTACATATTACCATTTTATTTAATATGTGATTTAGTTTGAAGGTTATTTAGGAGGAATTATACTATATTTTTGGGATATAAACTGCAAGGTATAGATAAAATTTATGGTTAATATAATCTTTGAGGTTGAGGTAATTATGGTTAATTAGGATAATAGGTAACCATATTTTTTGGGAATATTTTATGATTAAAGTGAATGGAAAATTATTGGATAGCATGATATTTTATGTCAAATCGGTTGATATTATTTGAGTATTAAAATTTAGTTATCATTTGAAAGTATATATTAATTTTTATAGTAATATATCACGGTGATTTAGGTTTTTCTGGATAATATTAGAAAATTTTGGACAATATATGAATAAGGAGTATTATTTTTTATAATTTGACTTTATGAGTGAATATTATAATTTAAAAATAAATGTTAAGTTGATCAAAGAAGAATATGTGATCAAATCGTTCAATTTTGTGTTTTCTAATGTTTTTCAATCATATTTTAAAGATTCTAAGGGTTTTTTAATTGTTGAAATATTTAAGTTAAAATTTTGTGTTATTTCTGATGTTTAGGAGATTAATGTATTTTTCCTTCATATGAGGTTTTATTCATATTAGGTATTATCATTACCCATTCTAACCATTCTTATTTTTTAATTAGTTAGAAATAGGAGGAATAACTTGTTATAAGAATCCATAATCCAATGAGGAGATTTGTATTTTTGTGGATCTAATGATCTATTTGGAGTTTATTTTAATGCTGCAAGGATAGAAATTTCATAATGGATATTCCTAGTTTGTAATGTGAGATGAGAGATATGTGGAAACTAACCAAAACTCACAACCTACAGATGACAAATATATCAATTATTATATCAAAAAATTTTCTCAACTATAAATGTATGCCTTAATAACTAATTCATAGGTATGTGTATTATAAAAGTAAAAACATGGTTTCAAATATATATATATATATATATATATATATTTCTTTTCATGACCTAAAAATTAAATTTATTAAAATTTAGGGTCACTTTTCCAAATCATGGTTATTTGCCTCTTATAAAATATATTGAAAGTAATTTGTTACTTTAATTTTCTATGAATTAAGGATCAGTTTACACTGATGTGTATTTGTAGTTCATACAAAATTTTGTTTAAATGAATTTTAATTTATCATTATTGAGTCTGAAACTCTATTATTCAAATAAGTTCTTATAAGTTTGGTTTACTGTACCCTATGATTGTATTACATTTAAAATTGTTATTTCATTTATCAGGATTAACATTTATTCCCCATAATTCACAAGGGGTTTTCTTTACTCAATTTATTTTCCATATGTAATATGATTTATTCTCTGTCAATGTTCTTCTATTTTTGATATATTTTACCATTGTATTTATTAATTGATATTTTATCTCTCTAGGAAAATTTCATTTTTATGGAGTGTTATTTTTCATTAATAAAATTTTAAGATGTTGTTAATAATAATTCCCTATTCTATATTGAGTATGTATCCCCTCTATAACCAAGTTATTTATTTATTACAATGTATGGTTTCTTACTTTTGAATTTAAATACATATTCTCTTATGAACACATAATATTTCACATCATCTATATTTGTAATTTATTTTTATATTTCTATTTCTATATAGATTTTATTAAAAACAATCCAAAAATTATAAATTTTATTTTTTATAATTTTTTCTATTAATTTTATTTTCCCCTCCATATTTATTTTATTTAGCTTTATTTATTTTTTAAAAATATTATTTGGACTTCTTTTGAAATTTTGGTTCTCAAAGTCCTCTTTTACACAGTATAATAGATTTTTTTGGGAATTTATTACCTTTATTTGTTTCGTCTTGGTGGGGTGCACGGTGGTCATGATCGATGAAGTATAATTTGTCAAGTGGGTTCGACAAGAGCTAATGATGTGTTGGAGTTAGGCTTTCTCAATTCATGGTGTTGGAAAAAACTATGAAGCAAGGAAAACAAGTCGATATCAGAAGCGGAGGTGATGGCCATCTAGAAGGATAGTTTTAAAAACCCAAGACATTAAAATAGTTTCCTTTTAAAATAAATTTTATTTTTTTGTTAACATGTTTTATACCCAAATTTGAGCTTACGATACACACAAGAATGAGTTATAATGCATTACACATAAAATTGAGTTTTACTGCCTTTTAATGGATAACATATTTAAATCAATTTTTTTGATCTTTTATAAAGTTTATATTTCAAAATAAACATCTATTTTGTATTTTTAACATAAAAAATAGGTTGGGGTTAATTTTTCAAATTTTTCTATGATTTTTCATTTTTTGATGAATAGGGAAAATATACTGAATCATAACTAATATTTTTGTCATATAATTTATTTATATAGTTAAATTATTATTCATATTGGCTATAGAGTATAATTAAATCAATTCTATATCATTTAAACCAATTTTGTTCATTGGAAACAATTTCACATTAAATTTATATATAAAAACATAGAAAAACATTGAACATTGTTACTTTAAACCTCGCTCAGTCATCCCATCTACAAGAATAATTTTAAATTAATTTCTACCAATTAAATGGTTAGAATTTAGAAAAATGGATTCAATAATTGGAATTAAATGAATTTTCTAATTTTAAATGTGGTAAAATTAGTTTTCTGACAAATAATTTAGTGAAATTAATTAAAATTATTTACAGTGATTAATGTAAAAATGTGGTTACTTTGTGGTTAAACATTATTCTAAAGAGTTTAAATGACCTAAAATTGTTCAAATGCTATTTAATTACAATATTAAAAATATATCCCATTTTTTTTATTAGTTATTGGGACACATGGTCCTGAAAATGATCCATATAATATGTTATGTAATGAAAAATACAAAAAATGAGCCTTCTTTAACTTTAATATTTATTATTATTTAGAGTATGTTTGAAGTCACATAGTTTCAATTATAAAAATTATTTTTAATGGTAAATAATTTTATTTTATCTTCATAATTTAACTATTACTTTTAGAGATGAAATATTTACATTAAATTCATAAAAAATAGAAATAAATGATTTATTTAGTTAATAATTAAATAAAATAAATGTTTCTAAAAAATAAAAGGGAAGTAAATTTAATGAATTATTATGTTTCGTAATTTTTATATAATAATATATCATGTGAAAAATCATCTAACTTAATATATTTGAATTAAAATATTTTTTATATATTTTAAAATTAATGCAAAATAAATAATGTCCAAATTGACATTAATGCAATTTTACCATAAATGATATTTTATAAAATGTTTTAAAATTAATAAAAATCCTATATTTCTCAAATTTATTTTTTAGTGCTAATAAATACAAAATATGGTTCATTAATTGACCAGTTTATATTTTACAATTAATATACATACCCATAGATAGTAAACACATTGTTAGCACGGTCTAGGATAAAGTAGTGTTTTTGCGCATTATATGCATTTGTTTTAAAATTAATTTTCAACACACTTAAGGTTTTTATTTTATAAATTTTGTAAACTATATAAAATTCATTGGTTCTAATTTTTATGATAATTCTCACTTAAATTTAGTCTTAATGGTTAAATTACATAGGTTAGAAAACTAGTTACTTTAATAAAAAAATGATAAAATTGGGGAATCATAGAAGTTATGGAAAAAAATTTAAACATGAAATTATTTTTATGTGGTGTAGATTTTGATCAACCATAATTTCACTATAATCCATTATTTTTCCATTTTGGAAGCTCATGAGGAAATAAAGACCTCCCAAAAGTGATTACCTTTTGTTATTTACAAAAATGCCACCCCCTACATTATAAAAAGGAATTCACTCTTACCCTTCCTCAAACCTCAAATTCCACATTAGATCAGCCAAAATTCAACCCAATTTTCTCCAAAAATCCCTAACCTAATCCTAGGTGACTAAATTTGGTATGAAATCAAACCAAAGAATCCCTTTAGTGCAAAATTGAAGGAGTTACCCGAAAACAAGGTAACATTCTTCAATGTGAATTTATTTTTTACTTGTTTCTCCACCCATTAATTTCATATTATTACATGATTATATAATAAAATAATCATTATAAATATACTAATATGTTTATATATTATGGTTCTGACCAAAAAATACACACAGATCCCTTAAATACGTAATGAACTTACCGTTCAGATATGGAGAACTGCCACCTCCCGAAATGATGTCGTTAATTTTTCCATTACCCCCTTTCATGGATGGAAATTATGATAGAAAAATACTTACATATGATATATAAGATAATTAGTATTTATTTATTCTTCTTATATTTTTATATAACACATACCTTTATGTGTTCCATTTGGTGTAAATATGATAACTTCATTTGTGGAAGTGTGGACTACTGCCTCCTCAATGCGATTTGATACGTTCACACATTAAATGGAATGTATTAAGGATGAATTTAATTAAAAATATGTCACATAAATGAAATATATATTATATTAATGAAATAATAACCTTACTATAAATGTAATATACCATTTCCTTTGTTACCCTTTGTAGATACAAAAAAATGATAATGTCATTCATCGACGTGTGGACTACCGCCTCCTCGGCGTGATGTGATTCATTTTCCATCACAAGATTTATATATATAAGAATTAATTATTAAATTAAGTCATATGTATGATATAATAATAATTATTAATATATATAATGTTACTTACCTTCTTTTTATAAAGATTAAAAAAATGAGAATGCTACTCATTCATACGTACGACTTACCATCTCCTTGATTGTAATGTTGGTTTGTTTTTTATAACCATAATTAATGATTGGTTTTAAAAGTATAATTGATGTATAATTATGATAATTATTTAATTTTTATTATTCTATATATGTTAATATAATTTACCCTTTGACCATAGTTGACCTACCAGAGTCATTTTTGACACATGAACCGAATTTGGTCAAAACACCAGTCATAATCATAATTGTTTTAGTAGTTGTTTAAAAAATTATAACAAGTGAAATAAAAGTAATGATAAATATGAAAATATTTATAATGTAAGTAAATTTTTAAAATATGTTTATTATTCATGAACATAAATACACATGTGATAAGTGAGACTCAAGGAAAAGGATTTTATCTCATTTAACATTCAATTGAGACCTATTTATTGTTATACACCAATTAACTTTTATATGGTGTATATACTACCCTTCTACGTGTTATATCATGGATATAATTATTATCATGATGTTATTAGTTTAATTTAATTTTATTAATTTGTGGGTATTACTATTTAAATGTTTCAAAGTGGTATGGAACACTTTGGAAAGTTGAATGATTATCTTCCTCAAAAATGTTTTAATAATAATTCAATGGTATTTCCATTCATCAGTGTCAACAACCATTGCTTTTATATATCAACCATTGAGTAATTATTTATAAATCCATATTATATATTAAATATTTAAATTTTATTATAAGGAACATTATTTATTAACTAATTCAATTATTCAATATATAAGGAGTTCTTTTGACAGGTAAGGAACAGGTGGAGGACAGGTTAATGTAAGCCCCTAGATGCATCAATAGTATCATGAGATGAAATTAGTTGGTGAAAAACCATTAGATTATGTTTTGATGTAGAATAGATTGTTTTTTAGCTATATAATTAAAACCATCTTGTGAAAGGTATTGATGGTAGTGGTTAATGTCCCAGATAAATGATGTCTAATAATTAAGAATTTCTATCATTTTAGTTATTATTATCAAGGGGATTTTTACTATGAAAAAAATATGGATTCATTTTAGTATTAATTTATTGATTAAATGACATGTTTTTTCACTAATTTAGCTTTCCATATTGAATATTCCTTATCCATCTATTTAAATGTATTTTTTTAGTTATTTACCTTTACACATTTTTTATTCCTATAGATTCATGATTACTTTGGCTATACATTTACCCTTAATGAGCATTTGAGGTCACCCATAAGTATTTTCCCTTTTTCAATGATATGAAGATGAATTATTGGAATTATTTTCAAGGATTCATTTTATTTGTATTTGATAATGTATTATATTCTTCTCCCAATATAATATTGGTGTCATGTATGTAATATGGTTTTCCAAAATGGAAAAACTGTTTGATCCTTTAGGATTTGATTCCTTGTAATCATGAAAATGTAATAAAGTAATAAACCATATCAAGGTTTCTACGATCAGGCCACAAAAGTTGGTATCAAAGGATTTTTATAAAAAAATATGGACACTATATTTATAAATCCTAGATTTTGGAATAAATCCCAAAGATAAATTTTGAGGATAAGTATAGAAGAACATCTTAAAGAAACCATGTTTACTATTATGCGTTTTGATACACATAAAACATTAAATTTATGTTATTTATTTTTCTAATTTTGGGATTGCACATTTTTTTATAATTAAATTACATAACCTATTGTATGTCATCATTTAAAAATGGCTCCTATAAAAATAAATGAGAACATAACCAATTTATATGATCCAAACGGTAAAAATAATAATTTATTTTATAGTCTTAAGACAATATTTCAATGGGAAATAGTCTCATAAACATTAAAATTATATGAGGATATTGTATCATGTGATAATGAGATAGAGAAAGTATTATCTAAGTCTGATGTATTCAAAGAGAATAAATTGAAGAAAAATATTATAGAGAAAAATATTTATTAAGGGAAGATGGGAAATAATTATTATCCCATATATGAAAATTGTGGAAGGAAAAAACGAGTTATATGGTTAAGAGGAACATGCGTTTTATTTAAGTGTGGTGAAAAAGGATACCATGATCATTATTTAAAGGTCAAGAAATATTTCTCAAATTTTTAATTCTTAAAATGTATGGATATGGTGAACTATGAAAATCAATATCTAAAGTATCAACATAATATTCCCCAAAAGAGGATAATTGTTCATGGTAAAGATTATTCTACTACTACATACGAAGACGGATGATTAATGCTATTATTTTATTATTAAAGAAGTATTTAATTTTAGTATTTTATCAATGATGAACTAGTTAGAATAATTATGGAGTATATATGGATTGTAATGTAGTACGTTTTCATAATAGATTAAAAGGATTATGTTAATCGGTATTGATAACAAATAAAAGAAATAATTCGAAAGTTGAACATTTTTTAGAACCACATGTTTGAGGGAAATATAACCATTAATTTGTTCTTAATACTGATGTAATGATGTTAGAATAAATAAATGATTTATATGGATAAATTAGATTAGTTATTACAAACTATCTTTGAAGTGATTAATTATTTATTGAAAATGTGGCTTATGAAATCATAATTGTGTTCATGACTGCAAAAATTTTATAATCACACCATTCGAAATTGGGATAACAATTTCAGTTGATATTTTTTTGATAATCCGTTGACTAATCCCTAAAGGTTTACTCTTTTTTGGTGTATTTCACACAACATAGTGCCCACCAATGTTTGTCTTAAATCTTATGGGATTTAAATTTTTTAAAAATTAAACTTTTGTATCCAAAATAGAGAAGATAATAACCATATTTTTTTCTCTTGTTCTATGACTTCTACTCTTTGGAACTATATTTTTTACATTTTTTATTGAAGATGGATTATACTGGACTCTCTCATCTAGCGACCAAAATGCTGTCTGGAAATTGAAACCTCTCAAAAAATCACAAATTTTTTCTTATCTTCTATTGTTGAGCTTCTCCATGTGATCTGGTATGATAGAAATTATATCATTTATAATAATTCCTCATTCAATATAAATTTAGGTTAGATGTGGATCCTCATTTCCATTCGAAAAGATTCCATGATTTAAAAGGCTTCCTATGACAACTCTTTCCATGATGTTCAGATTATTCGACGTCTTCATATTGAAGGAATCTATTGTCAGTCTAGGAATACATTTAATGTGTTTTGGAAATCCCCATTCCTAGGTTTGATTAAAGTTAGTTTGGATACACTTATAAGGTCAATCGTGGTCCCTTGGGTTGTGGGGATATCTTTAGAGACCACCTTGGTAAATGCCTAACTTTTTTCTATGGAAGTTATGGGATCACATCATCCCTAGAAGTAGAAATTATGAGTGTGATCCATGTTCATCCTTTGCTAAGAAAATGGGTTGGAAGAATATTTGGATTTAATTTGATTCGACCACTATAGTCCTAACCATTTGGAATGGAGTGGTTCATATTTCTTGGATGCTTACAACCCGATGGATGAACAGTCTAATTTCTCTAGGAGATCAGTTACATTATCACTTATACCTTCTGCAAAGCCGACGTGATGGAGGATGGTTTTGATAATAAGGGAGTTAACTGGGACATAACCTCGCATGTTGACCTTCCTAATGATCTTCTTATGATTTTGGATAATGATTGAAAATGGATTTCGTCATTTCGACTTTTTTAATGACCTATTTTTTAATAAAATAATTATTGTGTTGGTTATTGACTAAGTCATCACCTCTCAAAAAAATGTTATAATAGAAAATATAGAAATAATTCAAGGCTCAATCAATGGAAAATATTGTGTTTATATAAAAATATATTTACATATATTCTTATAGAGGGAAATAATTTCTCAACTCTAGTAAAATATTCATAAAAAAATTGTCCTATTACCATCATTATTTATGATATTTGTGAACTTTTTCACAACTCAAGTTTATGATTTTGTGGTCATAAACTTTCATATGAACATGTTCTCTATCACACTCCATCAGAACATTAGATTTGGATTTTTCTTCCATGTCCATGTTTTCACTAATGGTCACCTATTTTCAAGACTTGTTTTTTTGGTGACCTTCACATTTTTCATTCCCTTTTATTAACAAAATGTTCTATTAACCCAATTTATGATGTGGGTTTTCAAATAATAGTATTTTCAAATATCAGACACTAGATTACTGATATCATGTTTAAATTAGGACGAAACAGTTTGTTTAAGGTTGGGAGAATATAAGACTCCTATAATTACAGTATTTAATTTTTATAATAATTTTTACTTTATTTTTAGCATGCTTTATACCCAAATTTATGTTTACAGTACACACAACACTGAGTTAGTTTGTGTTACAAGAAAAAAATGAGTTTTACCACCTTTTAATGGAGAACCTATTTTAGATCTCCTTTTTTCACCTTTTTAATGTTTATATGTCAAAATAAACATCATTTTTAAAATAGGATCATCAAAATTATGTTAGGATGATTTTTTTATATTTTTTCATATGTTTCATTTCTTGATAAATAACGAAAAAATACTAAATTTTAACTCAAAAATACTTTATCATATAAATTATTTATGTACTTAAATTATGAATTTAATTGGTTTGAAAGTATAATTAAATAAATTTTATATCATTTAAACCATGTTATTTCTTTTGAAATAATTTCACAATAAATTTAGATATAAAAACTAATCATAATTTTGGACATTTTATTTTAAAAACCCACTTTATTGTCCCGTCTGCAGGATTAGTTTTAAATAAATTCATACAACTTATGCTATCTAAATTTGTTAAAATTGATTCCATATTTTGAATAACAATAATATATATTTTATAATAATTTCAAATTAGATTTTCCAAAAATAGTAGTGAAATTAAATAAAATTAATTACATCAATCAAGGAAAAGATGTGGCTACATAGTGGTTAAACATTAATCATAAGTGTCTAAATGAGAAAGAAACTTGTCAAAAATACATTAGATGAAAAATGTTTTTCCATATCATCTATTGGTTTAAATTTTATTAGTAATTGGGAAAAATGTTCATGAATGTAACCCATATTATAATTTAGGAAAGGAAAAAAGACAAAAAAGGGTCCTTCATAACCTTTAACATTTATAATGCATTAGAGTATGGAAGAATATACATAGATTCAATTATAAATAGTATTTTTAAATTCAAATAAGTTTTTTTTATCATGGTAATTTAACTATAACATGTAGAGATGAATTAGTTGCATTAAAATCATAATATTTCTAACACATGGATTATTTAGTTAATAATTAAATAAAATAAATGATCCTAAAAACATAAAAGGGCTGTAAATTTAATTAATTATTTTGTTCAATTAGTCTTATCTAAGAATATTCCATGTTACCCATATGTGAACCTAATATATTTTTAATTCCGTTTTTTATATTTTTAAATTAAAATTAAATAAATATAGACAAAATTGACTTTAATGTTTATTTATAATAAATGACACATTAATAAATAATTTGAAATTAATAAAAATATCATATTCTTACAAGTGATTTATAATTGTTATTAAATAATAAATATTGTCCATTAATGGACCAATTGATCTTATATAATTAACATGTTGACCCATAGATAGAAAAAACATTGTTATCAAAGTCTTGGTTAAGGAAATTTTTTGTGCATTATATACACTTGTTTTAAATTTAATTAACCAAAAAAAGGGTATTGTTATTATTTATATTAGATATAATATATCGAATTAATTATTTCTATTTTTTAAATTTACCAAATTAATTTAGTGTTAATTCATAAATTAATTAGGATAGAAAACTAGTTACATTAATAAAAACAAAAATGATAGATTTGGGAAACATAGAAGTTTGGGAAAAAATTATAAGAATGCACTTATTCTTGTGTGGTGGATATTTTTATAGACCATAAAGTTACTTTACTTCAGTATTTTTTAATTTTCGAAGAACATGAGGTAAGGAAGACCTTCCAATAGTGATTACCTTTTGGTATTTACAGAAATGCCACTCTACCTACATTATAAAAAAGAATTCAATGCTCCTCTTACTCAAACCAATCAAGACACTTTGTCTCCTCCAAACGCTGACCAAATAGTCCAGAAACTTCCATAAACTCATCATAGAAGCCTCAACATGGGAATAAATAAAACTAGGTAATACATTTTGTGAAAACCAAAAAACATTACCTGAGAATGAGTTCACATTCTTCATTGTGCATTTATGATTTTTTGTTTCTATACCTCTTATTTTCTTATTATTCCATGATTATATAATAAAATAAGTATCCTAAATATATTTCTATTTGTTTATATTATTTTTTTGACCTACACATATACACAATTCCATTAAATGGATAACAAACATACCATTAGGGTAAGACAAACTACTTCAATGTGAAACTATGTTGTTAGTTTTTTCATTAGAACCTTTCATGGTCAGGAATTACGATGGAAAAATTATTTATATATGATATATATGATATTTATTATTTCATTATGATTATTTAATTTTTATATAAAACATACTTCTCTGAGTTCTATTTTGTGTAAATACCATAACTTTGTTTGTGGACTTGTGAACTACTGCCTCGTCAAAGCGATGTAATACATTCACATGTTGCATGAAATGTATTATGGAATGTTTTAAATATAATTATATTAAATAAATGAAATATATTTGATATTCATGAAATAATTACCTTTCTGGAAATATAATATAAGTTTTTTTTCACCCTTTTCACACACTAAAAAAGTGTTAACGTCGGTCGTGGATGTATGGACTACCGCATCCTTGACATGATTTCATTCCTTTTACATAATAAGAATTATATATATAAGTATATATGATTAAATAAAATTATATTTATAATATAATGATCATTATCTAAATATATAATGTTAATTACCTTCTTTCCATAATGATCATTGAAAAATGATAATGTTACTTGTGTATACATACGACCTACCGTATCCATGATTGTAATGATGATTCATTTTTCATAACCATGATTCATCATTGGTTTTAAAAGTATAATTTATGTATAAATATGAATATTAATCCATTATTATTATTCTTTATATTTTTATTTAATTCCCCCTTTGATCACAGTGGACTTACCAAAATAATATTTCACTTGTGAACCGAATTTTCTCAAAACAGCCGACGTAAACTTAATTGTATAAGTAGTTGTTCAAAACATAATAGTAAGTGAAACAAAAGTGATGATATAAAATAAAATGGTTTTAAAGTAGGTAAATAAGTAACATAAGTTTATTATTCAAGAATATATAGACAAAAATGACCATTCAGACTTAAGGTAAGATATTTTTTCTCAAAATACATTATATTGAGACATATTTGTTGTTATACACCAATTTAATTTTATATGTTGTATATACATCCCTTTGACATAATATATCATGAATATCCATATTATCATGATATTTTAAGTTTCAATTAATTTGATTCCTTCATGGGGATTATGATTCAATTGTTTCAAAGTGGTATGTGACACTTTGGAATGTTTAAGAATTATTTTCCTCAAGATTTTTTTAACAATATTTCAATTGTAATTTTATTTATCAATAAAAGAAAACCCTATTATTTATTATACTCCTCTAAGGAATTGTTAATAAATTTTTATTACTTATTAAATATGGATATTTTATGATAAGTTCTATTGTTTATTAATTAAATCGGTTATTCAATATGATAGGTTAGCCACGTGTTGGGGACCGACTAATGTATGCCCCTTGTAGATTTAGTAGTCTCATGAGACAAAATAAATTGATGAAAAACACATTGATTTTTTTCCAAGAAGAATATATGGGATTCCTCCCATTAAATTATACCACCTAGTGAAAGGACTTGATGGTAGTGGTTCATGTTCCAGATACATGACATCCAATAATTAATAATTTCATCATTTTAGTTGTTTTTATCCAGGGAAATTTCATAAGGCCAAATATGTGGATTCATTTAATTCAAAGTTTATTGATTAAATAGAATACGTTTTTAGTACTTTACCTATCAATATTTATTATTCATTATCTAGTTCTTTAAATAAAATGTTTGTTCAGTTATTTACCTTTCTAAACTATTTATTATTATTGATTCATTATTACTTCTATTGTATACTTAGCCTTTCTGATAATTTGAGATCACCATTATTTGTTTCCTTCTCTTAGTATGTGAAGATGAATTATTGACATAAATTTCAAGGATTTAGTTTATTATTTACTTGTTATTTATTATGTTCTTATCCCAAATGTAAAACGGGTATCATATATGTAATCTAGTTTTCCAAAACTCCTTAACTATTTGGTCTTTCAGGATTTGATTTTTTTTAATGATGCTAGTGAAATAAAGTAATGCACCAACTCTAGGATTATAGGGTTGGATTTCCACAACAAGAAAGTATAGATTCAACAGAGGGATAAAATTAAAACATATACACTAGTTTTTTCTAAAATGATGATCAGAGTAGTGGACCCTACATTGCAGAGCTACCAGATTGGGACAGAGAGGGTTTATTGTGGTGGTGTTATGTCTTTCGGCCATCCATTTTATATATTTTGAGCATGTGACTTATGTTCCAATAGATCATGTATTTTTCCCCCTCAAAACTATTAAAATAGTGGACAATACTAAAAATCAACAAAAATATATGTCCTCGGGATTTTAGGCAGCCAATAAGATATCATTTTCATGGTTTTCTAATATTCATGATTTGGAATTTATATATATTATTTAAACAATTTTATTTTTTTATACCTTATCTAAAAATATATTTTATAATATATTAGACTATCCTTATATATATTAAAATTATTTTGTTTTATTTTTTATAGGAAAAGGCATTTTATTTAAAGGAAAAATATATTTTTTCAAAATGATTTATTATCAAAAAATTGATAAATTGTTAATTAGGTTAAATATATAAATAAATATTTATATTTTATTGTTATAATAATATGAATAATTTTATCATGAAATGACGCAATAAGTTTATTTTTTATTTGAAAAATAAGTAGTTTTAAATTTAAGTAAATTAATTTTCCTTTTACAATATTGTATTATTTAAATGTTAAAATTAAAAATTTTAGAATTTAATGTTTATAAAATAAAATTTATTTTTATATTAATATTTTTAATATTATCTTAGGAATTTTATTTGTTTGTTTTTCAAAAAAGTTTTTTTTTGGGTGAATAGTAAAGAAATATTATTTTTACAAATACTGTTTATTTTAATTGGGTTTCCTGATTGATCCATTTGCTTCTGGATTTTTTTTTCAAGTCACATAACTCATATTTTTTATCAATAAACCAATAAATGAAAATGATATCAACACCATACATGTTTTTAGAGTTAATTCATTTTTATACTTCAAAGAATTGTTTTCTAAAATTTGTTTTTTCCATTAAACTTACTTAAATACAAATTATTTTTTAACAATTAATGAAATTTATTATTTTAAAAATATTTTAATAATTGGGATTTCAATATTAAACTTATTAAATAATATCTATTTCTGTTATGGTCAAAAAAATATCACCCAAAGTAAAAACATGTGTTACCACGATAAATATAAATTATGTAATGATGTTAAATTAAGTGAACAAGTATTATAACATCAACAAAAATATCCATTATTTGTGTTCAAGAGAGGTTAATAGACCAATAATAATATATTCTCTCTTATTTTCCTTCTTTGAACCACTTTCCATTGAAAGTGACCTCCCTTTAATGTAAAGTAATGAGTATTTTCAAAAACAACACCCTAACTAATAAAAGGATAACATAACCACCCCTTCCATTATTCAAAAAAAATACTAATAAAATTCCATAATTTAAAACATTTTATTCCCAAATATTCATATATCATGTTTTTGGACCCTTGTCTCAGGATTATGCCCTAAGCCTTATGAAATAATAAATGTTTCCAAGTGAAGATTATTGCCTTCAAAGTGAGTATTATACACTCCCTATCCTTTTATTCTCTCTGTTATTATCCAAACCAATTCTAACCTTACTAAAAATATTATATGAATATAATTACTATAATTAAATTTTATTATTTCTATTGAACAATCATTCTCTACCATACTTCTAATCATTCAAAAAATGAATACATCGCTCATGATACATGCGTACCACCGTCTCTATAGATGACATGTTCCACATTCATAAATGACATAAATATATTGTTATTAGGATATATTTAATGAATTAATATAATATTTTTGACAAGATTAAGGTTCTATAATGATAAATGGTTCATTATATTAGTAATCCCATACACTATAAAATGAAACAATTGTCGGTGTTACGTGTGAACTATTTCTTCCATGGATGACATGTTTTGTTTTACATGAACACCTTCATGGATGGTTATAGAATTAATATACTGGTTAATTATGGTTCTAAAAATTATATAAAAACTTATTTCATATTCTAAAAGGATTTACCAAAAATTAATGATCATTATATTGTAATCAATTATTATCGATGAATTACCTAAAACAATCCCATCAAGGATTTCATTCCTGGAATCCATACCCATAATATCCATGAAAAGAAAATGGGGATTCATAAATCATTATATAAATATTATTGCAAAACTTTTAATAATATGTTAATAATGAACATTTTATTGATGAATGGGGATTAACATCTCCATTTTTTAACATTAACAAGATGATCAAAATTATTATCATTCGAAGATAAAATAAACTATAAATAATTAATATATGTATATAGAATTATTATAAATATATTATATAAAGTGAAATATTCAATCAACACAAACATACAATCCTAGATACGGTTCTAAAATCATATAACATACATTTCTAGTTTTGATACAGATGAAGGTGACCCAATTGTTTCTATCCAAAACATTCAACATCAAAAGGAAAAAAATGTATTCAATTATATTCTCAAGGACCAATTAAGTTAGTACTTTTAAATAACTAGGATAAACTATTACATAAAAAATTACCATGTATTTAAATGATAATTTCTATTACTTAAAACACAGTTTTCTTTTTTCACATCATGTAATAATCACCATACATATGGAATCCCATATACACATAATTTGCCAAACCTAAATCATTATAATCTAGAGAAAATTAATCATAATAATGGTGAGCTCGAATTATCATTAAGTGTAAACATAATAATTAATAATTGAATGTCGTCAAGTTTTATAAGAGGAGAAAACAAGTATTGTGAAATAATGAAACTGCCTGACCATAACATAAGAAATTCATACCCATGAATACCTTGATCATTAAACAAGAAAACATAGAATAAGGATTTTAAAAAGAAAATAAATAATCATTATCTATGAGATATCAATATTCATCATAAGAAAAATTAAATTAACATAAAAATAATATATAAATCGTATTGTTATCTTGGAACATTATCTTTACATCACTTATTACAACTGGAATCACCAATATGGTCAACTTCTATCTCAAAGGTACCTAATGAACTAGAGGGATATAAAGGACCCACTCCTACTAGATTTATCTTGGAACCACCAATATGTGGTTAATAATATAACTACCCATCCTAATATTATAACAAAACCACCCGTCCTTGGTTTTTTAGGAAACCAACCATCATTATACAAGTCTCCAAGAACTGTATCATGAATAAAGTATATAGAGAATTCATTTCATCATAAATTCATTGAAATTACCTTTATTCATTTCATAATGTTGTTAAAACATGGAAAATAGATGGTTTCCATAAAAACTTCTTTGAAACAAGATTAAACTATAGAAAAGGGAAGATTACTAGAAAACTTTCTTTGAAACAAGATTAATCCATCAAAAATAAATTAAATAAATATATATATATTTGAAACATGATTAACCAATGGGAAATAAATGAGTTCCATAAAAATCTCATGAAACATGATTAACCCATTGAAATGAAATATTTTCTATAAAAATATCATTAAGTATGATTAAAAAATGGAAAAGAAATAGGTTCCATAACGATCTATTTGAAATATTATTTTCCACTGTAAAAAATATTTTCAATGTCAATCACATTGAAATAATATTAATACATCCTGAGAATTAATGAAGTTATTATCAATATTAAATATCCCCATTCTATAATAATAAACAATAAGGGTTGTTGAAATTTATGAATGGAATTACCATTAAAATACCATTAACCGCATTTTTTAAGTAAAATAACATTTCTATTTTGTAAATAAATGTCACAAGATGAAAATTACAAAAATATTGTAATAGAACTTTTCATTGAAAAAAATAATTGAAAAATATTAAGTAACCTTTAATTAAAATAATGGTCATGGAGGTGGGAAAATCCATTCATGTTTTGAATGATAAAAATAAAAATTCTTTTCAAAACATTTTTCAAAAGGGATTCAAAAGTGACTCATTTGAAAATCATTGGGAAATTTAATTACAAAAAAATTAAAATAAATTTAATTTCCATCTAATATATCTTTAGTAAATGATTTATTTTTATAAAAAATTGATTTTTTTTGAAAAAATGGATATGAAAGAGAAATATAACTGATGAAAAATAAATGTCAACATTAGTTTCACCTAAAAATGGATTTCTGGACATTTATTCAATCAATCAGATTATAAATTGAAATAAAACACCTGAAACACATTCAAAACCAAAGGAGAATAAAATATATGTGTTTTTTTTAAATAATAGAATTGATATCCCCAAAAAACCTTTAATATAAACAATCCCAAAAATAAAATGACATTTTAACATAAAGAATTTTCCACATGGGTAAATTTTTAATTGTATGACCTGTGAAATAATCACTTCAAATGGAACATTAAATATCACAAAAATAAGCACATCCATGATATAACATGTGAAATTTTAGTATATAAAACTTATAAAGATGATAATTTTATGTTGTATAAATACAAAGTAACATAAGAGGGGGGGTGGTGAATTGTGTCTTTTCGATAAAATTCACTAAATTTTGATTTTAGAACCATATATGATTTATTAAGATATTAAATGTTTTATTCTATATGAAATATAAAAAATGGATAAATAGAAACAAAAAACACTATAAATATATAGTGGTTCAGGGCACAAAGATCCCCTAGTCAACTCCACCGATCACACTCTCTACGAGCTTGGTGAATTTCACTAGAATGAAACTCTTATCATAAGACCACAAAACCACAACTGATTGTAGATAGTTAAAAACTTTTCAATAAGGGTAAAAATAACCCTACTGGTTATTTAATCGAGAACCAAATTTCTAAAATTGAATACATGAAGCATGCACTTTACCACAACTGGGTACGAGCAGTTGACACTCTCAATAAATCAAAATGAGGTTGGTTTGATGACTCAGGTTGCTCTTCATAGTTGCAGTAGCAGAAATTGATAGTAGATAGATATTATTTTTAAAAAAATAAACTCTATAATAAATAATAATTATGAACTATTCCTATTTTCAAATGGACTTCAATAACAACAATAAAAAAACAAAAATATTATAACAATACGAGGTACAACCCACAGGTCTCTAAAGTGTGACCTATTTTAGAGTCGATCATTCATTATCATAGAATTGGAAAAAATTTTAATAGAATAAAATTGTATATGAAAATGTGTGACTTTTATATCTTGTAGATTTAATAAATACACAGGTATAATATATAGAGCTTAATTATTGATACGGTATTCTAGATCTAAGAAATTCACCTGAAAGATCACAGAAATTCATATTTGAATTGACCAGGAGAGTCATTACATCCCTTAATAATAATAGTGATTTAATACAACGAAAATGGTTCTTTGAATCGATCATAATAAAAATTGATTCATTCATAAAGTAGCTTTCAATCATCATAATATTATGAGAAGACTGTTGCATGAAACTCTGATAAAATTGTGAATTTAAAACGTTGTTATTGTTACGTAGGGTAGGGTTCCTTTTCATAGCATATGGTTCCTACCAATATATGATACCTTAACCATAATTTAAACTATTTTTAACATATGGGATCAATGTAACATAGGTATGATGATCCATATGATTATCCATTTCAGCAAAAGAATCCAAATGTAACAATGATTAACCATACATTCAATTTCCCGAATGTAGGGTATGAGCAGTAATTCCATACTCTAACATAGGGTTAATATTCCATACATTCATTGATTCCCCAGATGTTGGGTGGCCAATACTTATGCTTAATATCCATTGTAAGGTTTCCGGTCCATATGAACACTATTCAGCGTAGTGTAGGGATGATGAGCCATACATTCATTTACTGAATATAGGGTTTGGACAGTGTTTCCATAACATATCTCATATCTCTCATTCCATCGAAAATAAAAATAAAAAAACCATATAAATTACTAAAAAAAACATAACACAACATCATTAGAAAAACAACAAGGGTATTTATGAGCATCAAACTCATCATATAATATAGATTATTGTTGTTACAATACATGACCAATAGTCACCCCATTTTGATGATCAAAAAACCCATTAAATAATTAATAGGAAATAATATTTGTATATAAAATATTTCCATTTTATAATACTATTTAAGTTAAATTGTGTTTTCCAAAAATAGAAATTAAAATGAAAATATTCTCCCCATAATATGAAATGTTGTGGTTGTCAAATATTCTCCCCCTTTATGTGATATCAAAAAGAACGTTTTGAAATAATAAATGACATAAACCACAGTTAATATCGCACTGAACTTGAAATGAATGTTATAGTGTACTGTTATAAGAATAAGATATGTGATTTTTCTTTAGATATTAAAACATAAACATAATAAAAAATAAATGAATATAAAACACACAAACTATAATAGTAGAGTTATGTAAATTTAAATACATATCATATCTTTGATATTTTTTTAGTATAGCCCAATATCAACACAATAGGTCATAAAAATTAGGGGATCTAATCATATTGGTTTCCATTACAGAATATCTACATATAGTAGATTCTGTTGATGGATGGGTATAGATATTAACAACACTCTGGATTTCAATCAGCTTCACCAACTAACTCTTAATATGGTTGTTGAATACATATTTCCACTCCTGTAGAAGATTCCTTAAATCATGTCCAACCCTAAGGCTTTCCACCAACTTTACCTTACTGAACTCATTCAATCATTCTTATTATTGAACCAAGGCTATTAATCTCTCTCTAAATTGATGAATAACTAGTCCCAACCAGGATTTCTTAGAGGTTACTCGACTGATCATATCTCTCTATGTAACAACCAGGACCTGGCCAGCCACCCAAATAGTGTCGAACGGGTCAGGTGTCACTACCTTAGGCGTACCTCCCCTAAACACCAAAGGCTTCTGACTATTAGTGATGGTCTGATTAGGTATAGTGGGGAGGATATACCCTCTCAGAGGAATAAAATGGTACTGGTTCGAGTATAAAACTAAAATATGCAGTGGGAAATAAATGACTCAGCAGACTGGAACCAGACCTGCAGAGAGGAAGCATAACAATATCAATAAACCAGAGGAAGCAATGTAGAAACAACAGCAGTAGAATGTAAGCAGAACATCATGCTGAAGAATACAATCAACTACTACTGTAAACAAATAGGTCATGCATCCATATATAAGTCAATGGCGCTAATGGATAACCAACAGTATCTACAAAATAAAGTAAGCATGCTGATACAAAAGGAAAACTAAACAAAGTAACTCTAGTAAGTCACGAACTCAAGGTCCCTGCCAGTCTCCATGCCAATAGCACTAAAGTCTATCTCCTGAGGCTGACCCTCTACCTGCACGCAATTTCATAAAGTCTACACTCATCCCAAAGGGCCCGTGTAGGGTGTGAGACAAGTCTCAATAGGGTACCACCCAGAGGTGCGTACCTAATATAAGTGTTTAGGTAGACCTACTTATATAAGAAAAAAAGTAAACAGTTTAATGATCAAAAGTAAACAAAGACATCACTGGTGCTTAGCAGCCACCAGGAAGTGTCACCTGCTTCGGCCAACGCCGGAATCTCTGGTCTGTAGCCTGGCACCTCGTGCCACCTGACACCATGTGTCTCAAGTATCGATATCCCAAAGGCACACCCAACCATCTTAACCCAGATCGAAAGCTTAAACTTCCCATGGCACAACATCCAGAGGAACAATGATACATGTCATCAAATAATAACCGGAGGGACAGCGATGTCTGTCCTCAAATCATAGTGAGCTTCTTCCCCCAACCTGACCACCTCAAAGCTGTCTCCCGATGGCTCCACACCTTCCACGTGGCTTTTTATGGTAGGCACCCCCAAACCGAAAATACCTAACTGCAACTATCGGGGGCCTCTACCCAGCAAGTGGTCGTACCACCCCATCTCGAGGTCTATCTGTGTGCACACTACTCAAAAATACCCGGTGAGCGGTAATCACCTCATTATGTCCCAATACATAACACCTCTGACACCTCATGTCCCTGCAAACATGTCGCTCAAGTTTGATGGCCTCACCATCTAAGTAACTCAGGCCAAGCCCAACCTGACAGTCCAACTGCCTCAACCGACGTCCATGATGCCCAATCCCGTGGTAGCAACCACCCAACGTAACCGAAGCCCAAAGCCCCAACATGTGATCCTCATCACTCAACAACATATTTCAGGTCCATGCCCAACAATCATGCAGTTCAACACAAGAAAACCATACATTCCAAAAACATACTTGAAAGAATAAGTTCTAACAGAAAATTACTAAACAGTCAAATTGCACTAACTTGTGCAAACCCAAACCAGCACCTAAGGTCTTAACACCTTACAAAAATTAACATCATGCTTTAAAAAATCAAACTCAGAAGTTTAATTCAACAACATGAGCTAGAGTCTAAACTCAGTAGTTAATATTGGTCCAAAACATGCGCATTTTGGCCCCCCCTGCCGAATTTCTCCAGACGAACTATGACCTCTAACCTAGCCTTGCTCAAACACAACAAGGGTCAGGGAATACCCAGAGGCATCCCACAATGCAGGTAAACTATTAAAAATAAATAAAAAATCATTCTGCTCAATACCCACATCGCGCCCGAAGGTTGAAACCCCAAATTGTCTACTAAAACATGAAATACGGTATGCACCACCTACCTCGTACATATACGATGACACTCCCTTGATATCAGCCTCTGAATCGGTCTTTATCATGGTGGATTTGCATTTCCGTCAAATTCATAAATTCCATTTGGATGGAATCTATGGAAGAATAGGTGAGGAATCAAAGATGAAGAAGGGTGAGTGGGGTTAGCCCTTCTGATGCGGTCTCGCTGCCACCGACGGATCGACGAACGGAGGTCGTATGACAATTCTGGAAGGATTTGTGTTTTTCTCTATTTTTCGGACAAAGGGTTCAGCCAATGGGGGAGAAGAAGTGTTTTCTAGAAATAAGACGCGACGGTGTCCTGATCGATCAAATAAAAATAAAGGTACACGGCGTGTATTTCCAAAGTACACGCCGTGTAGATGGGTTTCTGTACTGCGACATAAGCGGAGTCCAGCAAATGGCTTGGACTGAGTACACGGTCAACACACGGCCAAGGACCCAGCCGCTACATGGGACAAAGGTACACGGTGTGTCAAGGAAGGGTACATGCCATGTAGATTGAAATTTATACATGGGCACCACACGGCAAGTACTTGGCCTTGCACGGGTAAAGGTTACACGACGTGTCTATAAATACATGCCGTGTAGTAAGAAACTTCTACACGGTCCTCACACAGAATGTACTCAGTGAGCACATGGCCAGTCACTCGGTTAACACATACACAGAATGTGTTTTAGAAATTTCCAAAAACTGCCCAGATTTTCTAGACATCTCAAAAATCAATAAAAAATTTTAAATAGGGTCGGGATTTGACCCATTTCTAATAACACGGGTACTTGCACTCTATTGTCTATAAACATATTTAGAGGAATAATATCACACTAGAGGGTGTGAATCGTGGTGTATAACTTAGCCATCACAGTAGCTATTTCTTGAAATCTCCATACTAGGTTAGGTGAAGTGGGATGAGGTATAGACGTCTATGCTTGATGACTATCCTTGGTAGACTGAAATTTTCTTCCCCACATAAGATTCACCTCACCAAAATCATACTTTTTCACAGACTTTTCATTCATTGAACAGAATTATCTACCTATATAAGTGATTAATTCTTCATTATATCCCTTAGAGACCAAGGATTATTTAACATGTTTGAGTTATGTTTGAAGGGCTTCAAACTCATCATTAGGAACTTTTGAAGTTTAGTGCTCCTCAAATTTCTTCTTATCATCTTCTAAATATTATTTCAAAGACATATTCTGGATCTCTATACACGTGAAATTTCTAATCAAAGAATAGTCATAAGATTTATAATACTATATAGTAATGTTCCTTGATGTGTTATCATCTTTTAAAATAGCCAAAATTGGTTCATTATGAATTTATGATATGATTATAAAAATAGATCCTTCTCCTGTAATAGAATCAGGTGTAAATAGAGAATGGTTAGTAAGGTTAGGAACATATTAACTTTTAACTTATAGAATATGGTCCTCCTTCTCAACATTTTCATTCACATGAGACTCATGATCATGCACATTTTCAGCTTCATCTATAGCTTCAGAAATATTAATTGAAATTCTTCTTCTTTGAACAAGAATACCCTCTTCAGGTCTAGATTCATCCCCTTCATTAGGCCTATGTTTGATAGAACTAACATAATGTATCATCCTCTACTCCCCCTATGCATCTGACATTAGATATTGTTGTTGTTTTTCTCCAATAAGAAAAATACTATTTCAAAAATTAATCCAAGCATATCTTAGTTTCTTAACAATCCCAAAATTTATAATGTTTGCATGTTGAAATTTATTTCTAAGAGTCATATTTTCAATTCTTTCTTTTCAAATAAACAAAAAGGAAATGATCCTTCCATAAGGATAGTATCCCATATTGGATTATTTGTGAAATAAATGAATGATATATCTTAATAAAAAATGATTGGAATTGAACGTAATTTGTTTCAGGAGAAAAATTGAAATACATGTCAGGGTACAAGACATTCTCTAGCTCAGCTATATGTGAAAATATCAGAGTCTAAGTAAAATTCATAATGGATCTTCTATCACGAGTAAGGTCCTTGTTCATCACCTTATTGATAATTATTTTCATGAACAATGATAACATAATATCCTCTGATATAATATTTTCATTACCAATATTTCTCAAGATGAAATGAGAATCCCCCTCATGGATATAGAATAAAAAATTAGATATATCATCAAAAAAATAGAAAATTATTTTTCATCAATCATAGATATTATAGAATCTTCATCAATTCCAAAAATGTACTCTAAATGTCTACATAATTATTTTACTTCGACATTAAACATTAGAGGAGTGTTATCATATCCAAAAGCTAAATCTTGTCCTTGAAATATAATCAATGTCTTTAATAAATGATTTTTTATATAAATACTCAATATCTATCAACATAAATTGAAGGACATTGTGATACTTTGCTGGAGGGTACATAGAAACACCCAAATCATCATCTTCATGTCTTCATGTATGTTCCATTTCTAAAGGTTTTGTGATTGATGGTTCAACATTTTAGGGTTTCGTTAAAATAGAAAGAGCGATAGAGATGATCTATAAACCGAAAGGATGAGAATTAAAAGAGTGGCTGAAGGAAATTAGTTTTATTTCACCGATTGAGAATATACTCATTATGTTTTAATTTTGAGAAGACAAATAAAATAAATTGAAATGAAATTACTTTTTAATAAACAAATTAATTCATAACCGCCCAAAATAAAGTGTGATAAATAATTATATACATCATATATAGGGATTAAAAAAATAGAGATTAAGAATAAAAAAAATTCCAAAAAATTATTTAAAATTAAATAATCCTAACTCCCCTTTAATAAAATAAAAACATGCACTGGGAAATGGTATTGTGAAAATATCAACAAATTGATATTTGGTATTAATAAATTCTAAATAAATATCCTTTTTAAGAACATGATCTCTTGGAAAATGATTCCTTATATCAATATTATTAGCACTATAATGACTTATAGTAATTTTTATAAAATATTTATAATCGTAGTATTATCACATAAAGTAGGTATACTATTAAAATTTAGTTCAAAGTCCAAGGGATTTTTTTGATCCACAATACATCTACACAAAAACTACCAGTAGAAATAAATTCTTCCTCAGCTATTCATATGGTAACCTAGTGTCATTTTTTACTTGAACAAGATACTAAAGACTCTCCTAAAAAGTGAAAGGTTCTTCAGTTACTTTTTCTATCTAATATAAAACGTCCAAAATCAATATCTGAATATGAAAACAAATTAAAATTAGAAGTTTGGGGGTAAATATTATATTAAAAAATAGTTCTATTTATATAGCTAAAAATTCTTTTCAGGTCAATAAGATAGGATTATTTTTTATTTGATTAAAATATTTCAAAAAACATACAAAAAAAATAATGTATGGTCTTCTAGTTGTATGATATAACAAACTATCAATAATACCTATGTAAAACTCATTGTCAACTGGTTTTCCAGTTTCATCCAAATCATGTTTTATATTACCACAAATGGGAGTTGTATATGTTTTTCTTTTCTCAAGTCCATTTTTTCAAAAAAATCAATAATATATTTACTTTTATTTAAAATCATTACAAAATATTATTAATAAATCTGAAATCCTAAAAAAATCATTTCTCCCATTATACTCATTTATAATTTGTTTCGAAATAGTTTTGAAAAATCATTACAAAAATTTTAAGTTTTTGAATCAAAAATAACATCATCAACATAATTTTTACTATAAAAATATTAGAAGAATCTATTTTTTTTAAATGTGTTGGATCTTCCAAAACAACAGTAAATACATTTTTTAAAGAATAGAATGTTATCCTTCATACCAAGCTCTAGGTGTTTGTTTAAGGACATAGAGATATTTTAAAAGTTTAAAAATAGAGTTTTTTTTAGGATTATGAAAACTAAGAGGTTATTCAATATACATTTCCTCCATTAAATAACCATTTAAAAAGGAGGATTTCATATCCATATGATATAATTTATAACCTATATGAGGTTCATAAAATAAAATAATTCTAATAGCTTATAATCATTCTACAGGGGAAAAGGTTTAATCACAATCTATACCTTCTTCGAGATTATATCCTTTAGATACTAATCTATCTTCTTTTCTATTTATGATCCCTTGGTCATCATATTTATTTGTAAATACAATCTTAGTTACTAGAGAATGATAATTGGTTAGTCTTTCTACTAATTCCCAAATTTAATTTCCTCTAAATTGGTTTAGTTATTCATACATTTCTAGAATCCAAATATCATATTCTAAGGATTCTTATATAGACATCGGTTAAAACTAGGACAAAAGGGAATAGGATTAGGATAGGTTTCATATATTTCTTCTAGATCTAATTTTAGTATCTTGGTCTCCTATAACAGTTTCTAAATGATAGTTCTGTGAGGTTCTAGACAGTCTAAAGAATACAATTCCACATTCTCCAATTCCATGTTCTTTTGAACTGGACTGAATTTTATTAATATCATTTTCAAAATTATTTTAAGGGGTTTCAAGTATCATGTTATCAAGAGAGTTAGTAACTTCTTAAGTTTGATCATTCTATTTAATAAAAGGGTTAGATTCATCAAACATCACATGAACTAATTGTTTAATAATCCTTGAATTTTTATTAAAAACTCTATCGGCTTAAGATATAGAAAAGTATCCAAAAAATATTCATTAATAAGATTTTTTGTCGAATATACCATGGGTTTCCTTAGTATTCCAGATATAAACCTTGCATCCAAAATCATTAAAGTACATTACTTTAGGTTTTATTGTTATTCCAATGTTCATATGGTGTCCCTTTGATAATAGGACTTATTAAAAGTCTATTCATGATATATAAGAATGTTATTTTAGGTTCTTCCAAAAAATAAGTAGGAATATTGTATTCATTTAGCATAGTCGACAAAATTTCTTGAATAGTTCTATTTTTTCATATAGTAATTTGATTTTCTGAGGTTTTATTGGTTCACAGAAGGTGTGTTTAATACCCATATTTGAGGAAAACTAATTAAATTATTGAAAATAAAATTCTCCACTATGATCACATCACAATGAAATTATTTTTAAACCATTTTCATTTTGAACAGTTTTAGAAAAACATTAAAAAGTAATAAATAATTCACTTTTACATTTTAGAAAATAAACCCAAGTAAATTGAGAATAATTATTAACTAAAACATAGAAAGATATTTTACCAGCCACACTCTCTAATATAGATGGTGTAAAAAAATTCATATGGATAACTTCTAAAGGATTAGAAGTAGAAATATTTTTAATATATTTGAAATAATTTTTGTTTTGGTTTCCAATATAGCATGAAACACAAAATCTGTCATTGCAAAATTTAAGACTAGGAAAAAACAACAATTTATTATATTATTTATTTAAAGAATATATTTTATAGTGTCAAAGTCTTCTATTATAAATTCATGACTCATTTTTATAAGAATTTAAACAATTTACTTTCTATTTACACAAGTAATTTAAATCCAAGTTGTAGACATTATCACTTCTCGGTGCTGTAAACATAATAAGTTTATCTTTAAAAATATAGCATGAATTGATTCAAATAAAAATAGAAAAACCATTATCATAATGTTTAGAAATAATTATCACGTTATTCTGTTGCACTTTAATATGTTGTACTTTATCGATTGAGATAGTTTTTGGATCTCTAATAGTTCTAACTCCGATAATTTTTCATCTAGCATTGTTACCAAAAGTGATTAGACTAATATCTATTTGAGTCTATTTATGTAAATTTGTTCTGTCTATACTCATGTTCCTAGAATATCCATTGTCCACATACCATATATAATTTTTATTCCTGTGACATGTTTCCTTCAAAACCAATTAAACGTGTTTTTGTCTAGATACCAATATTTTCCTGCGTCTTACAGTGTTAGCTAGCAATGATATGGGAATCCATATCTACTTTTTCCATAATTTATATCACATGATTCAGGAATACATTTAGAAATTAAATATCTTTTAGTACCACTAATTTGACGATTTTAAAATAAAAAATGTTAGGGACATGACATTTTAATCCACAATAGGAACATGTATCATTTAAAGAATTGGGGAGAAAATATTTTTTATACAATTTTGATTTCACACCCCAGCTTATTATTTCAAATATTTTACTATTAATGTCAATATTTACTATAATTTAATTTAAAACCTTTTCTTATTTGGAAAAATTAATTGCACTACTCTTATAATATTCTACTTCATCTTGTTGTTCTTTAATACTTTTTTCATGATCAGTAGAGTTTTTTGTATATGAGTTGAATTTTTCAACTAGGTCTTGATGATATTTTAGTAGGGTATCTCTCCCACCTAAAATAACATTGTGATTATTTTTCAATTATTTTTTCTTCAATAAGAAAGAATAATATTTCTCAATTAACATAGAATATTAAGAAGATAATTTATCATTTGAGCATCTATGAGTACCAGAATCAGAAGAGTAATAATTTTGTACCATTTCTTCTCCTTCCATAGTCAAAAAACACATATTGGATTTGAGAATTAATGGTACTTCATGGAATTATATTTTGAATAACAGCTGGAGTATTCAGGTACACTCCATGTAGCTCTTGTGTATATTTTTTCTTTTGTTTTCATAATCATCATTCTTTTAATATTTATTTTGTGGAATTTTCCTTTTATCTTTCAATTATGGAAAATCTGGTCCGATATAACCCAATTTTTTCAATCATATCATCAAACATCACTAGGTTCTTTTTTTCCTTCTTGAATGATTTTCTAAATCCATTTTTCTTTTTGTAAAATTTAATGAAGATTTTGGTTTGTTGAGCCAGTTCCATTTCAGAATATGATGGATCTGAATTTTTCTCTCTTTTTTCTTCTAGTTTTGTTTTTCTACATTGCTTCTTGATGTAACATTCAAAGCAGTATTTTCCTTCTTCACTGTACTATCATTATCTTCAACATCAGCTTGAATTTAAACTTCTTGCACCATTAGTGTTTAAATAAATTATTTCAATATAAAATTTTTTAGAGGCGATGATTGATGAATAGTGGTAAATATACTATTCTATTTGGATTGTGGTACATTGAGTACTTTTAGAGTTTGATCGGCCTAAATGATGGGACCTCATAATGAATTAATAATTTTAATTATTTATGTAATCCTTCCATTCATTTGTGTGATTCTTTCACCATCAAACATTCTAAAGGTGTAAAAAATTATCTTAGTAGTATCATATCTCATCTGTCAAATATTTTGTGTTCCTTTATAATCAACAAAAATTGTTTACCACATCTCCTAGGATGTAGGACATTGTGATACATGATGAAAATAAACTAGTCTATTTCCATAGATAATAGAATTCATTTCTTTTGAATTAACATCGTATTCAGCTCCGGTTTTAGTAGTACATGTTTCTGCATTCTCAGGAATCATATAAGGAGTAATGATCTATGAATTAACTTTGAATTCAAGATTCATTAGATAGATAATATTACTGATTTCCGGAATCCATAATTTTCACCATTAATGTATGGAGCACGTACCATAGATATTCCTTCTCTATAATTATCTCAAAAAGACAACCTCTGATTCCATTTTTTATGTTATAATAATACAAAGTAACAAAATAATGGGGGTGAATTGCGTCTTTTTGATAAACTTCCCTAATTATTGCTTTTGGAACCCTCTTTGATTTATGATGATATATAGTGTTTTCTTCTATATGAAGTATAAGAAGCATATAAATAAAAATATAATAACAAAAAAAATTTATAGAGGTTAAAGTCGAAAAGTTTCCCTTGTCCACTCCACCAATCACTCTCTCTGTGAGATTGGTGAATTTAACTAAAATGGACCTATTATCAGAAGACCACAAAACCATAAATTAGTGTAGTAGTTGACACCTTTACATTAAGGGAAAAAACATAGCCTTATGGTTCTTCATTAGAGAAACTAATTTTCACATATTAGTGCAATAAGTAGATATCTCACCATAAATGGTTACGATCAGTTGATACACTCAATAAATCAAAAGTGTTTTATTTGATGATTCAGGTTGTTCTTCATAGTGGCCACAGTATTAACTAATAGTAGATGGATCTTATTCTTTAGTTTTTAAAGCCTTCAAGACAGAATAAATCTAAATCAATCTTGGTTCAAAATTATCTTTGACAATAACATCAACATATAACAACATCAATCATACAAAAAAGGATAGGTACAACAGGTATGTCTCCAAAGTGTAGCCTCATTAAGAGACGATCATTCATTTTAGCAACAATGTAAATGATATTTACTAGATTGAAATAATATATGAAACTATGTTAATTAAATATCCCATATATTGAAATGATGCACTGGTTGAATATATAGAGCATAGATCTTTCTTTAGTATTCTATAACCATGAAATTTATATGAAAGATTGTAGAAATTCAAATTTGAATTGACCAGGGGAGTCATAAATTCTCGTAATAATATGTGTGATTTCCTATAATGAAAATGGTTCTTAGAATCAATCATAAACATCATAACAATCAGTTATAATTGACCTTTCAACTAGATATTCTACCAAGACCTTTGTTTGAAACTCGGATTAAATCCAAAATTTAAAACTCAATTATTGCTACGTACCGTAGGGTTCCTTTGAGGGTTCCTACCAATGTATGGTTCCTTAACTATTATTTCATATGCACATGACATAGGGATCAAAGTAACGAAGGGATGAGGATATATACATTCATCCTTTTTATCATAAGAATGCAAGCATAACATTGATAAACCATATGTTCAAATTCCTGAACATAGGGTATGAACAGTAATTCCAGACTCCAATGCAGGGTTGATATTCCATATGTTCGTTGATTTCCTAAACATAGAGTTTCTAATACATATCATTAATATAAAATGTAGGGTTTTCATTCTATACTGAAACTATTTAGTGTATCATATAAATGGTGATCCATACGTTCATTTAATAAATGTAGGTATTTTACCATGTTTCTATAACACATCCCTTAGATGGAAGTCCATTAAAAATAAATATAAAAACATGATTTATATTCCTGAAATATACATAATGAAACATTGTTTGAAAATAAACAAGGGTATTTTTGGGCATTAAAACCATCATTTAATGTAGATTATTGTTGAGACAACACATGCCTGACAGATAGGTTCATATCATAAAAATGTTCTTTAATGAATAGAATTTGGTATGATTAACCCCTAAAAAGATCATATCATTGAATTGAGAGTTAATAAATGGAGATATTTTTTGAAAAATATGTGAATCCATAAAAAACTAGTGTAAATATAGAATTAAAAAATTTATAGATAAATTCACACATAATAATATCACAATGGAGTTAATGAAGAAGTTCTGTTACCCCATGAAAGGAAATTTTATTAAGAAACTCTTTACTAAGTTGTTACTTTTAAGTCATTAACCTTGGTTAAATTAATCATAAGTTAAATTAAAAATAATATTATGTATGAATAATTCATTATATTAATTATAAAATGTAATTTTTATACACCACAAAATAATAACAAGTGGTTAATGTGTAATATGTATAACATAAGTAAAATCGAAATGAGAAACCCTTATCTCATGTTTAGACATGGTTTTATATCCTATAAGTCATTTAAAATGAGTTTACATAAATTTTTTTATTTATTATGAAAATTATCTTGTTTTAAAACCTTATAATTAAATAATTTTTTAAATTTTTTTAGTGAAAATTTTAAAAATTTAAATAGTTAATTCCACATCGGGTGTTTTGAGGATGTCCAGTTCATTATTTCCTAATGGATTCAGGCTGTTGAAAAAGGAAAAAGAGGTCATTATTTAAACATATCCTGAATAATAACAATGAAATAATTATCATAATTATTCAAAAATTATACTTTTAAAACAAATCATGAAAAATTGTTATGAAAAATGAACTATGTTATGATCATGGAGACAGTAGGCCGCACGTATGCATGAGTAACATTTCCGTTTTTCAATGATCATTTTAAAAATAGGTATTTATTAGTTTTTTAAGAAATAATGATAATAATTTCTTAAATACAATATTATTTATTTAAATACACTTATATATATCATTCTTGTGATGTGGTGATTAAAAAAGAATCACATCCCTCCGTGGATGTAGTACTCCACACATACATGAACGACATTATCATTTTTCAATGTAAGAAAAAAAGACATATTACCTTTTCAGAATGATAAAAATGATATTAATATCATTATTATGTAATATATATTACATATATTCATTAAAATTATCCTAATTACCTTTCATGTAAATTTTTACTGAAAAAATAATCTCTTCATTTTGGGAGACACTAGTCCACCGTACACTCATGTGACGTTATCATATCCCCCAATAGAATATAACATCAAATTTATATGTGATATGATAACTTAATAAGTTTAAATATCTTAAAAATATCATATATATACTTTAAATCTATCATTTCAACATGTTTTGATGGGTGACGTGAAAAATTAATGGCATCAATTCGTGAGGCGGTGGCCTTCCATACAAAAGATTGATGATTTCATAGCCAATTTTATATAAGAGGTGATAGATATAGGTTATTAAATTAATAAAATATAATTTTAAAAAAATTATAATATACTGGTGAGTTGGTAGCCTTTTATTGGTAGGGTTGAGGATAGACTTTGTATTTTGAAAATAATTGGGTGCTCCCACATTTTTCATATGTAAAAAAAGTAAAAAATGGATCATTATAGAAACTTATAGGTTTAATTGTAGAAATATATCTGGAAAAATGTTTTCAGACATGTTTATAGGTTATTTCTACCTTTATATTTTTATTTTAACCCAAGGAAAACCCATTTTTACCTTAACCGTTGTATTTAATTTTTTCTAAATTCACTATTTATTTTGTTCAAAAACTAAGTTAAAATTATTATAAATAATAAATTACTATTATTACAAATATGAAATCAATTTTCTCAAATTCACTTCAGAGAAGTGGAAAATTTTTATCGATAATTAACACGACAGACATGATGAGAACACCGGGTTTTAATGTGAAATTTTCAAAAGTTTATATAGTTTTTATATCTAAATTGAATACACAATTTGCAAAAATAACATAAATTAGATTAATTTATATGAAATTTAACTAATTTTTCATTAAAAATAACTAAAAACATAATTTAAAATTATAAATTATTTAATTTAAAAGGCAGTTTTCAATTAAAAAATAGTATTTTAAACTATTCATGAAAAAATGAAACTTTTTTGAAAAATATCAAAAATTCATCCTAACATAATTTTTATATTCAAATTTAAAAAAAAAATTTATTTTTTCATATAATGTTTATAAAATTTGTAGAAATTGTTTTAAATTGTGTGTACAACATGTGACTAATCCATCTATTAGAAAGAAACACCGTTTTCCAAAAAAACATTTCTTTTTCTTATAAATGACTATTATTTTATTTATAATCTATAGTTAACCATATTTTGCACAATATATTTTTTACTATTCATAATAACCAATTTAGTGGCTTGGTTATAACTATTATGTTAAAAGATAATATTTTAATAATAATTCACATTTATTTTAAACTCGATGTTAAGTTTATCATAAGCTAAACTGAGTTTCATGTGTAATGCAAGCTAAACTTAATGTTGCATGTAACAAAAGATAAACAAAGTGTTTAATGTAATTAAATCTATTCATGATGATTATTTTAAAAAAAATATCTTAATTTCTTAGGGTGTTATATTTTCATTAAAGCATGGTTTTGGGTGTGACATATGCTATCAAATACAATATTGTTATTTCAATATCTTAGGGAATTACAACTTTTTAATCCCATGGTTATCTAGATGAAAAAAATTATGTTCTAATAATTTCCTCAATATCAAATACCATATATATATCATCAAACCCCTCACCATTGTCTTGGAATAGTAGTGGGACATTAGTAGGCCTTAGGTGACATCCCCAACACACCAAATGTGGGAAATAAATGCCAAGGGCTTGATAAAGAGTAGGGGGGTTATTTTCCCTTTCATAATAAACCATCAAAAATATGATAACCATAAAAAACCACTATATGATGTATTTGAATAATTTAATACAACTCAAAGAAATAACAACCGATAAGTGTACGAAAATAAAACCTGGAACCATATCAGAGTACAATACAGAAACAAAGACCAACATCAGAGTATAAAGTGGAACAAAAAACCAAAACAACAAAAATACTACAAATAAATAAACTCCATAACTCCCAATATTATCCATGATCCAACACCTGAAACCATTCATAAATAATAATGATGTATCACTAAATAAATGAGACACCTTTCTTTTACTGGTGTAGAAGAGTACGAGAATGTAAACTAAATCTAATGGGAAAAAATAAATACCCAACCAAAAATATGTCCAAACCTAAAAAACTATAAATTTAAATGATAAGAGAGCCTAGATCCAAATTTCCTTGAATCAACCGCCATACATGGTCAATACACAACTTATCCCTATTCTCCTCTATAAAATATGTTGACTGATCTGTCGGCTGTATAAGACATAAAATGTGTGGGAAAATCCCACACAGGGTTGTGTATTATCATACCCAGTAGGATGCACTGAAAGTTAATGGGGTAAAATTAAGATACATGATATGAAATAGTCAGCTCAACCCATTGAAAGAGAGTAAAAAATACATTTATGTGGATATATATATACATATATATGATGAAACCAAATTAACTGAAATGAGAGAGAAGGAGGATCTTTATATCACATCCCAGCCCCGGAAAGAATCTCATTAGTTCCAGAAATCCATCAATGATTCCCCAATATCACACATGTTTTTTCAAATAAGTAACCATGTGAAGGGTCCCTAGCTCACCATTGTGCTGTAGTTTTGAGGGGTCTCAATATCTAAGCAGAGGACCTGCAACCTAGGGGTACCACACTATATAAGGAGGACCCATGCCCAATCTGATGGGGGGGGGGTACAACATGATAAATATAGGACCTACACCCTTTTATGTCCGGAGGTACCACTCGGTAGATATAATACTCACACCTTAATTCCTTAGGGGGTATCAATTAGTAGATAGAGGACATGTGCCCTGGAAAATTTGGGGGGTACCACTCATTGTGTGGTGGACCTACACCCTATCAAATAAGGGGAACAAATTGGTATATAGAGGAACCTTGCCCTATTACATTTGGTGGGTACAACCCAATATATAGAGGAACCACACCCTGGAACATTAGGGGTTACTAATCCATTGATAGAGGAATCACACACTAATGTTATTGTGGGTACCCCTCTACAAATAGAGGACCTTCTCCCTAATTCCATGTGGGGTTACCACTTTATAGATAAAGGACCAATCCCCGGTACATCAAGGGGTACCACTTAGTGTAAGGAGGACCTCTCCCTAATATCATAGGTGGTACCAGTAAGTTGATAGATATAGGATCCATGTCCATCCCAGCAGAAGGTTCCCACTATATTAGTAAATTGATGACCCATGGCCTTCCTATAAGGGGGGTTCCACTTTGATCTCTCTGGTGATCCCGTCCAATCACTGCCATCATTAAGCATCACCTAATGAAGAATCACTCTTGGAAAAACTCACATCATATATCAAAATCCACAATGAAGGACACCATCACATTTTAAATGGAAAAATAATTAGGATAGGCTACTCATAGGAAAAAATTAGAGTCCAAATGAAGGAGATACAATAGGGTTAAGGATCCTTTAAAATGAGGAAGTGGTACACAGCATGTAAGAGACTTACATAGCATGTGTCACACTCTACTACCTAGCTATGTCTGTAACACCCCAAGTTTTTACAAATAAATTTTATATAGAATTTAATACATGAAAAACTGAGTCTCTATGAATCAACAACTTGTTATTATAACCTAGCCATTAAACATAATTTCACTACCTTTATGTTCTGAATTTATAAAAACAGGCATACACAGTTGTGGTCAGAAAGATATTGAGAGTGTGATATGATCAACTTACATTATTGGTGAATAGTGACCTGATCCTTTTGAATAGTAATGTACCCTTAGAATAGTAAAATGACTCTTATGAATAGTTACCTCACCCATGTATGTATATATAAAATATAGTCGACTTAGAGAGTGGATATTTTAAAAATTAATAATTAAGTACTGCTATTATTGTGAGTAATAAAAATTTAATTACAATTTTTAATTAATAAATTTATTTAAAATAAATTTTATTTTCATAAAATGAACTCCTAAATAAATATTTTGTTTTATAATGATTTTAGGATAATTATATGAGACGTTAGTTAATTTATTAAAGTGTTATAATATCAGTTATAATATTAAAATATATATTTTAAAAGTAATTAATAATTTTATTTAAAAAATAAATTTCACACATTTAGATACTTATTTTGATAAAATGGAGTAAATATTTTATTCTACATGTTTAAAAAAATTTATGTTGAGTTTTTGGGATATTTCCAAAATACGTGAATTTTGGTGAATAGTAAAATATGAAATTTACGATATATATACATAAATTGATAAAAATACTATTCCTTGAGTCATATTTGATGTAATAACACTTGGATAAAATTCACATGCACATATTACTCTTTTTGGGCACAATAATAAACATTATTTCGTATATTGATAATAAAAATAAAAAATTAATATGACTTTCAAAAATCACTCATCTTCTCCATTATAAGAACCACACCTCACCACCTCTTATCCTCACTCTTATAAGCCTTGAAGCTTCTAAATATTCTGACCAAATACTCTTCCCTATTCTCTCCCCACGTCTAGGATCCCTTGGTCTTTCCAAATGATCATAACCATTTCCCTATGGAGGTTCTCATGGAGGAGTAATCAAGTGGTAAAATTGTATTCCTTTTTCCGTTTAATTTCTTTTAAGTCTCTTATTTAATTATTATATAGTCACCTCCTCTATCCAAATGATCATTATAACTCAAGTATCATCTATATAATTGAGTTATATCATATTAATTTATGATCCACCATCAATTTTCTTACTCACTAATTTATTTTAAAAATGAAATCATTGTCTATGAGGTACCGACTTACAACATTCATGGACGATGAACTTTCGTTCGTTATCTACACTTCAAGGATGGTAATGCAACCTTATATTAAAGTTTAAAAAAATTATAAAATATTTATTATATCATATTTAATATTCTAGAACCTTTATATATACATAATATGAATTCAAACGACAAAACTAGTTTGGTATGATCGAAATATCACTTAAATTATCTAAATGAAAATCATTAATGTGTTATCTAATTATTCATACTCATAATCTATAAACGAATGATATTTATAAACATTTAAACTATTGTATGTTCATGAATATCATATAAATTCAATTTTTGAGAATTATACTCAATCCACAAGAACTTCCATATATAATTATACCGATCATGAAAACCAATGAAAAAAATGCTCCCGAGCAATAAATTTGTATCTTATAACTCATCAAATGGAAATAAATGAACATAATGAAATTATGGATAACAAAAAAATGAAAATAATTTTATGTGTTAATTAATTAGTGGATTTAATTCTACTATCCCGAATACTAAGCAAAAGTGCATAACACATTCGACCACAAGGTAGGGTTTTCTACCCGAACCTCCCTTTTCTTAAGGGTTACTCTTTGTCTATATTAATACCAATTAAATTATTAATTATTTTTATGTACTCATCATTAATTATATTATAATGTTCTATATATTTTTACCAATCACAATACACCTTTATATTATGGGGATTTAAATGTATTATAAATATCTCTCCCAATTCTTCCCAATAAAGAATCTCAATTCAATGAAACTTCTAAAATTCTTATCTATTTTCAACTGCACTATATAACATGTTTTAAGCCACAATTTTTTGTATAAAACAACTCATTTTATCATGGAAAAAATATCACAGTTTTTTTCTGGTTTGATGCAAATATTTTTCAGAAAGAACTCTTCTTTTCAAAATAAAAGTGTATTTCTCCCAATCATTACTCAATGCTTTTATTAGAGTTTTTTGTATATTTCAATAGAGTTGTTTAATATTATGTATTATTGTGGTTAATATACTATGTTTTCATATAACATATTGTATTTAATTGTTTATGATCAGTTTGACTATAGATGTTCTACCTTAATACCATTCACTATACTTCTCAGAATGCTTAGTGTTAATGTGTACAGATTGGGGAATGTTATTTAATATGTTCATGTTCTTTATGTTTAGCCCCATTAATATGAGGAATGAATTGGACTTTGAAATTTATGGTTGGGTCCCTCTATATCCCCTATATGTTTTAGTAGGTCTCTTTATACAAACCAGAATTGTGTTTTGGTCGAGGCCTTACCCTAGTAGTTTTAGTCGTCTTGGTTGAGGCCATGACAATATTTTTCAGATGTCCGCCATTATTAATTCCCTCATTATCGTATTAGTATTTGATAAACCATGTGATTATTCAACCAATATAATATCAATGGTTATGTTTCATTTTGTTATGATCATTTATATGGACTTATTTAATCATATTTCATTCCTACCGTATTATGATCAGGTATATTAATAAAGGGATGTGTTTTTAGTTGTTCACCATGCCTAGTGTTTATTTTAATGATAAATTACACTATATTACATACCCTTAATGAACATCTGACCACACCCCTTTATTATTTTTTATTTTCCCTAGGTTTTTATGATGAACATTATGAATTAATTTCTAAGATAATGAAGGAGTCATATATATATATAATGGCATTGCAATTATATTTTTCATTTCAAACTGTATTGTTGAACTTATGTTTGTATCTTGTTTTCAAAAACTATTAAAATATTAATTAATTATGGATATTACATTATTGTAATCATTCCAATGTAATAAAATAATGAACTAGATCTAAACAACTAGGTTTGGGGTGTTATAGTTGGTATTATAAGAAGTTTAGTAGAAAACATTGAATCATTATTTAGAAAACATAGATTAGGGAACAAAAAACTCTGATAGAATTTGAGGATAAATATACAAAAAAATATTACAATTTTGGTAAGGTATATATTATTTGTATATTTATATAAAATATATATTTGTTTGGAGACTAAAAGTATATGTGGTTCTCGCAAAGATATACCTAGGAGTAACAAATACGACAAGGTGTTCCAAGCTTGACTTAGGGTAACCTGGTACACGACAATGGGCCTTGTTATGCACATTTTTTTGACACTCTTGAGGGATATGATCAGATAATTCATATTTTACGTATAAGATATTATGAACGATTTAAATGTATATATGTCCTCAAAGAATTCATGACCATGATTTTATGATCATAAATTCATAAAAAATTCAATTTATGTTTAGTGTTTTTCTATTCAAAAGTAGACATTATGATTCATAACCTAATTTACTATTTCCACTATTTATAAATGGTTCCTAGTGTAAGGAATGGAAACCAAATGTATTCACATATCCCATGTAGGTATTTCCCTCCAATTAAAAATAATGATGTTGGTTCTAAAGATGTGACTGGTGTTGTGCAACATATAACTATACTAGGACGACTGACTTAGGTTATGAACAATAACCATAACTATATGGATCATCCTGATCCACAACAGGGAGGAGAAATTCTATAACACATTATGTGACAATATCCTCCACCATTCAATGGGAGTATAAACCGATTAATAGTGGAGCATTGCATAAGTTCCTTAGAGAAGATATATTTCACATTGGGATAAACAAAAGAGAAAAGGTTATCATGGAAATTTTTTTCTATTGGGAGATGAATATCAATGGTGGTCATTAATTAAAAACATAAAGTAGGAGGAAGAAATAGAAGAGATGGAATGGAGGGTCATTAAGGAAATATTCTTGGAAAAATATTTTCCTCGAGAATAAAGTGGAGATATGGAGAGGAAATTATTGAATTTAATAAAAAATATGTTGAAAATGCTGCGAAGCATGGATCCAACTTTACAAAGCATTCAATGAAATTAGTGGACAACATACTTAATCCAAGGAGCAATATTGATTGATTCCTTGGCAGTTTAAAACTATTCCTCTGAAGGGCATTGGTTTCCCAAACTTTCTCATCATACAAAGATATAGTCTCATGTGCAATTAAGATAGAGAAAATTCTATGTTTTATGATTTTAAATGAAAGAAAGAGAAGAAGAAGATGGATGATGAATTAATGTATAAAAGGTAGAACAGAAAGGTATTTTTCAAAAAATCTGATACTTGTGGAATGAAACGCCCTGAATCCATCTTAAAAGGCAAAGAAGTCGGTTACAAATATGGAGAATGATGCCACAAATCTCATGATTGTAATGTAAAGAAAGAATCTAACAAAGTTAAATGATACAAGATTAAATATTTGGGACATTATTCAAATCATTTTTCTAGGAATCAAGTAAACATTACCTAGATAAGGCCCAGGGATCAAGGTCAAGCTTATGTGATGTCACGACCTGTCCTCAGGGCCCATGTCGCGACTACCCCAAGCCCGCCTTCAATAGGCCAGGGGCTGGTGACTAGCACCAAATGTGTAATTCTCGATATCTGGGAAGGAATTGCCTTTATAAAACATAACACATCCAACTAGAATACAAGAGGAAGTAAAACACTAAGTACATAAGATTGTGTGGAAACGTAAATGGGCCAGAATAAAAATCCCAACTAAAAATATTCATCTACAACTGAATGAAATTACAATAGAAAAGACATCAGTTGTAAGATAGAATCAGCTTAGGGGTCGTCCACCTCGGATCCTACCTGAAGGGTAGGTACAGACAGCCTCCTCAACGCTCTCACCCGCCAACGTCCTCTGAGTACCATCTCGTCGTGAAGTCCACCTCCTGGTACTGACTTGTCATTAGGTCCACCTCTGGGTACTGACTCATCGTGAGGTCCACCTCTGGGTACCGTCAAATCCTCATACACATGATCTCTGTCAGCGTTGTCCATCATCTACATCCAACACAACAAGGTACAGGCATAGCTCGTGCAGGGGTGAGTATAATGATACTCAGTAGGGACCCTAAGACCCTGAAGGTCTCACTGAATCCAACAAGTATATCCACAAAGAAGGATCTCAACAGATAAACCTTACTTAGGTATAATCCCATACTAATACCTAAGTTATCAAGTAACCCATCTCAATCATGAATTATCGCACAGACATGAAATCAATGGATAACCACTACTTAGGTATATGCCCATACATATACCTAAGTTAACAAGTAACTCATCTCAATCACAAGGAAAACACAATGGTCATTGACTCAGCTCAAACCAGAATTTTCATTAATGATATCGAAACCAAAACTGCTGAAGAGCTCCTCCTCTATCGAGTAAAGTGATCCTGTCATGAATCTGAAGCATTGGTCACTAACCTCACAATGCTGAGGTACCCCTCATGTCGTGTATTGTGGGTCTTCCACCTCACAAAGTAGTGCTCCCTGTCATGGGTGTACCACCTCACACAGTAGTGATCCCCCTCAAAGCCTAAAAAAGGTAATCCTCCTATCGAGTGTCATTGGTCTACCACCCAAACACAGTAGTGCTCCACACCGTGGATCCGCCACCTGAACACAATAGTGCTCCCCACTGAGCTAGTCAAGTCACTCCGACTCGAATCAGACAAGCATTCATCAGGTCCTAGCCTGCTACAAGGTCTTCGTACTTCATATGCACATCTCCTAAATGATCCTATCCCTGAGCTACTGTTCTACAATCCAAGTGTCATGAAGTCCCACAAATAAATATCAATTTACCGCCTCGTCATAGGGATCTCAACGCAACAGACGGCGTGTCTATCAGACGCCCGGTCTGTGAGTTTTTTGCTTTTCTGTCACGGGGGCACGATTGGTTTTGTGTATGAACCAACCCAATTGTATCTCATCTATACCCAAAACTCTCATAGGGTATACTCAAATGGAATGTTTCTCAAAAATAATACCAACGTCGTTGACGGTTCGTCAAATGGTCATCCGGTCTGAGAGTTATTAGTATTTTTGTTCGAGGGGCCTGGTTGGTTAATAAGATAAATGAACCCGACCATACACAAAAGGCATACCAACCTCAGTTGAAGTATGAAAAATGATCTATCTCATCAATAGGAATCCAACAATGTTGATAGAATGTCAATCAGACGTCTGGAACTCAAGTTATGAGCGTTTCCGCTCTGAGGGCCCAGTTGGTTTCGGGTTCGAACCAACCTGTCCTTACTCAAAATTTTCCAAAAGCATGAGTGTAATATACCAAAACGACCGAGTCGATCCAAGGATTCCTATGAAACTGAATGTGCATCGATCTGAGGTCTGTAACCCAATATATGGGCGTTTGAATGAACCTGGTCTGAAAATAGGGGTCTTGGGCCCGGTCTGACCCAACCTAATACCCCCTGGGTCGTCCTGAACCGGGTCAACCCAACCCAAGTCCAGGTCCGACCTGGTTAGGCACGGCCCGGCCCGGCCCGATTGGGCACAGCTCGACCCGGCGGCCTGCGGCCCAGCTTGGATGCCGGTCGCAGCTCGGTGCTGGCCGAGCGGAGCACAAAGGGGGGCGTCGCCCCCTTGTTTCTGAAACGGCGGACCCGTGGGGTCTGTCCAATGAATCTAGTCGGGGGGTTACGACCCCCCGATTTACTTTGAACGGCCGGCCATAATGGTCGGCCTTGTGTAATCGGGGGACCCTCTCAGGTCCCGCCTCCAGGTGGCGCTAGCAGCCGGCTCAGCCGCCCGCCCCTTTGAATTATCCCATAGCTCTTGATCGACCGGCGCCGCATTATGGCGTTGTGCCCCTCCGTCGCGGCCCGCTCCTAGCTGCGGCCTCCTTTGGCCTCACCGGCGCGGTGCGCCGACACCGTGCCCTATGGTCGTGGCTTGCTCCGCCCGTTTTCCTCTTTGTTCCTGCGCGGTGCAACAGCACAATGCCACCTTCACCACAATGATAAACAAAGACTAAAGAAAGGGGAGGAGAAATCGGCCGTTTTGTGCGGTCTGATCTCCTCCCGTTACGTCGATAACATTCAGACAAAGTAAACGATATACTCATCGACAAAACAAAGCACAATTTTAATTCATTAAAATTTTACTTAACCCCTATCTTGATTCGTTCGCCGTTCATTGAAAATGTCACGAATGGGAGTGGATATTGGTTCGTTGTAGTCATCGCAAGGTAAGAGGTGAAGGTGATGATGGTCATTGGCATTCTTCGTTTCCTCAAAGGCCTTCGATCCGGCTCAAGTGTCGTTCGTTGGGGATCCGACAGATGGAGAACTATTCTCCTTCAAGGAAGGGAGTCGTTCTTATGGTATGAAGGAAACTCTCCTCTAATTCTCCCAAAATATTAGCCAACCAATATTTCATTAAGATTCATTCTTTTAAAAGATCTCCAAGAAATTCAAAAGGAGACAAATAGGTGAGACAAATATAATTAATAAGGTAATTAATTATCATTGTAGGCTTCATTATGCTTGGGAGGTGGAGAGGCACCACCTTAATAAAAGAGTGGAGTTGTCATGCATTAGACAAGGGGTGAGTTCTGGGGAGGTCAAGGCGGTTTTGGGGGAGGTGAGGTGTTAGGGCTTCATGTGGGCCCCACCACAGTAAAATCTCCCATGGGAGGTTAGGTGGGTGTGGGTCCCACCTCTAACTCCCCCTTTGTTGAAAATAACCACCTTCCATGAATAAAATTTGTACACAACAAATTTTATTTAATTCAATCTAATCCCTAAAAATTAAACCTCAACCCGCTCAAAATGAAACTATAGAAAAGGTCCCTTTAAGAAATTACCAGCACTGCGAGTTCATCAGTGCCCTCAGATTTCAATTATGTTCAGCAGTTCAAGAGATAGAAAAACCCACTCATTCTTTTACTAAACGTACCCAAGATAAACTTCGGAAATTGATTCCAGACACACTGGGCCTCGGAACCGGGTTCCATTTGAAATTGCACACTCGTAAAATTCCATAGAAATTAAGAAAAAAAATTCCTTGAAATTTTACGGGTCTTTACATTACTCCCACCTCTGGGCTTTACATCCCCGTAAATCTACAAAAAAACATGGGAAACTAAAGGAGGGACCGAGCATGCATCTGAGACTCCCACTCCCATGTGCTCTCCTAGAGGTTCTCGTGCTACCAAAGAAAGTGAATATGAGAATTCAACCATCCCCGTAGGACCCACTCATGTTGATCCTCAACATTTACTGGAAACCCATGGAAGTCACCCCATCATCAACGTCGAGCTCTCTGTGGTCAATGATGACGGAAAGGCCATGCACACATCTCCTCATCTGAGATACGTGGATGACGTCGTACACCCGGTGCATCTAAGGTGGAAAGGATTGGAGGTAAGCCACCTTTCCTACTCTTCTGGGGACCTAGAAGGTTCGTTGAACCTCGAAGATTACTTACCACCTCGACCACATCTCTGTAGTCCCCGTTGAGGTGAGACCCGTCTGAAGATGTGGTCATCACCCTCGAACTCCTGTGGTCTTGTCTTCTATCATAAAAATAATACTGTCTACTTTGTGTAGTATTCATCCACTCATTGATGATCTGCACCTTCACCGTCATAGCTTAATCCATCTCTAGTTCTACACGAGATGACTCTATCACTTTCCACAAAGGATATATGAAACGTGTTCGGATGCTGTCTTGCCATTCCTAACAGTTGAACGCTCGATCTCCTGCTAAGAGAATCTGCTACAATGTTCCCCTATCAAGAAGTATAAACTATCTCAAATTCATTGTCTTGGAGGAACTCAAGCCATCACCGTTATGTCAGGTTCAGGTTATTCAATGAGAAAACACCCCTGAGACTACTGAGTTTGAGAGAACTGTAAACCATTCGCTCAACAAACAATGGGTGAGACTAGCCAATTATAAGAAATCATCTCCACCCATCATTGCCAACATTCCACCAAAGAGCTGCTGGGATTTCTCCTCTTCCAAAAAGAGAAATCTGGTCCCATCCCCTAGATGAACCACGTTCTTTGTCTAATACAGTCAATACTGACATGAACGGTACTATTTCATGCCATGGAAGATGTCGTAAGGACTCAACGCTACTACCAAGAGATCCCACCATCACTCTCGCCTCCAAGGGTCGAGTCACACTGTCAACAGAAGTGTGTGGTCATTGGGTCTCCTCCAGTAGGTATCTCGAAATTGAGGATCAAGTCAAAAGTTTTAAACCGGAACCTCTTAGTATCAACCATACAAAGTGGACAGGAAAGTAATCGTCAAAAAGATAAGTTTATTTTATTACTTCATCTCGTAGTACAAGACACAAATCAAACACAACAGTGAAAACATGGAAACTAGAACCACAAAGATCAAAGGCCTCCTGGCCTGGATCTATTCCTGCTCCTTTTTGCCTGCTTCCGAAGCTCCATAGTCATAAGCTTCAGCTTCCTGAAGTTGTGGTCTCCCCTATCCAGCTATTCCTTGCGGTCGGGGGGGGGGGACCTCCTAGTGGTGGGGGTGGAAACACCTCGAAGAATCGCCCACCTCTATCTACACGGACAACTCCTTGCGGTCAGTCACGATCAAACCTCTACCTCTACCTGGGAGGTCCTTCATCTATCTACTGGTTGCTCGAGCGGTGGGTCAGACAATCACGAGCCATGTGACCCTGTCCACCGCATGCATTGCACTTCCGGCTCCTCATATGACTGGCTCTATTTCGTTTTCCATGCACAACCAAACCTAAGTCGTACGGTCGACCACCTATAGGTCTGGCCCTCCTGGACCACTGCTTCATCCGTCTACTACCTATAGATGACTCGGCTACTGACAAAAAACCTTGCGGCAAAGGCAGAATCTCCTGAGCATTCTCAGAGTGTAGAGTTGCTGGTATAAACTCCACCGTGAAGAAGGTCTCGAAGTCTCCCCATGTAAAGGTCATCTAGTCACAAAACTAGAGCATCAAGCTCCACCATCTGCCTGTTACTACTTGAAAGAGGCTAGTAGTAGGGATCACCATGATGTCTATTGGTGTACCTAATAGCCTGAAGATTCTCACCACAGTCTCCATCCAATCCTCAGCCTCATGTGTGTCCGTCTCTCCCCGGAAGCTGGGTGGCCTCTGGGGCTGGAACTCGTGCAGCGCGCTCAAGCAGCGGGCATCGCTGGCTGCTGGTGCTGGTGGCATCGGTGGCCCAATGGGTGGTAGTACCGCTGGTGCCACCACTGGGGCCTCCACTGGATAAGGGCCCTGTACTGAGGCCTCATTGCTCGGTGTCATGTCTGTAGGTACAGCTCTCGGGGATCTAGCTGGTCATCTGCGGGGAGGCATCCTAAAAGAATAGATGTGACATGGTCAAAAGACTAAACCTGGTGAGCTGACCTAGTTTGAGATGATTTAAAATAAACTTTTGAAAATACACATGAAATCATTGTTTTCATGCACTGAGTCAGAAATCAGAAGTTAGGGTCCTGGTGTATGGATACGTCGGCCGCCTGCACCAACACTGGACTCCCTGAACTAAAAATCACACTTAGTACCCATAACACTATTTCTTCACATAAAGTAAATATTAGAGTCCTATGTTCTGTGGTAGAACCGACTCCTACGATACCAGTTTGTCATGACCCATCTTCAGGGCTCGTGCCATGACTACCCCAAGCCCCCCTTCCATAGGCCAGGGGCTGGGGACTAACACCAAAATCATAAATGTCAATATCTGGGAAGTCATTGACTTTATAAAACATAACAGATCCATCCAAAGTACAAGAAGATGTAAAACACTAAGTACAAAAGATAGTGTTGAAAAGTAAATGGGCCAGAATACAAACCCAACTGAAAAGATACAGCTACAACTGAACGAAAGTACAACAGAAAAGACAATAGCTGGAAGATAGAAGTAGATCATGGGTCATCCACCTCGGATCCTACCTAAAGGGTAGTTATAGATAGACTCCTCAATGATCTTGCCCTCCAACCTCATCCGAGTACCGTCTCGTCGTGAAGTCCACCTCCTGGTACTAACTTGTCATGAGGTGAACCTCCGGGTACTGACTCGTCGTGAGGTCCACCTCCGGGTACCATCCAGTCCTCATACACTTGATCTCTATCAGCGTTTTCCATCGTTTGCATCCAACACAATGAGGTGCGGGCATAGCCCATGCAGCGGTGAGTATAACGATACTCAGTAGAGACCCCGAGACCATCAAGGTCACACTAAATCCAACAAGATTATCCACAAGGAAGGATCTCAACAGATAATCCTTACATAGGTATAAGCCCATACTTATACCTAACTTATCATGTAACCCATCTCAATCATGAGGTATCACATAGATATGAAATCAACGGATAACCACTACTTTGGTATATGCCCATACATATAACTAAGTTATCAAGTAACCCATCTCAATCATGTGGAAAACACAATGTTCATTGAATCAACACAAACTAGGATTTTCATTTATTAAATCGAAACCACAACTGCTGAAGAGCACCTCCTCTATCAAGTACAGTGATCTTGTCATGACTCCTAGGCGTTGCTCACTAACCTTATACTATTGAGATACTTCTCCTATCGAGTACCGTGGGTTTGCCACCTCACAAAGTAGTGTTTCTCACCATGGATCTTCCACCTCACATAGTAGTTCCCCCCCTCAAAGCCTACAGAGGTACTCATCCCATCGAGTACAGTGGGTCTGCCAACCAAACACAGTAGTTCTCCCCACTGTGGGACCGCCACCCAAACATAGTATTACTCCCCACTAGGCTAGTCAAGTTACTCCGACTCGAATCAAACAAGTAGTCATCAGGTCTTAGCCAGCTTCAAGGTCTCCGTTCTCCGTATGCTCGTATCTGGAAGGATCTTCTCCATGAGCTACTGGTTGACACTCCAAGTGTCATGAAGTCCCATGAAGAAATATCAACGAACCTCCTCATCATAGGGATCTCAACGCAATAGATGGCGTGTCTATCGGACGCCTGGTCTGTGAGTTATTATCCTTTTTGTCACGGGGGGCCAGTTGATTTCATGTACGAACCAACCCAACCGTATCTCATATTTACCCCAAATTCTCATAGGGTATACTCAAAGGGACATTTTCTTAATGAGATTACCAACGCCATTGATGGTTCGTCAAACGGACGTCTGGTCTGAGAGTTATTAGTATTTTCGTTCCTGGGGCCATGTTGGTTTATATGCTAAACCAACCCAACTGTACTCCAAAGGTGTCCAAACCTCAGGTTAAGTAATCCAAAAGATTATTCTCAACAAGAGGAATCCAACAAAGTCAATGTAACATCAATCAGACGTCCAGAGCTCAAGTTATGAACATTTCCGCTACGAGGGGCAGGTTGGTTTCAGGTTCGAACCAACCCAGCCATACACAAACTTTCCCGAAACCTTGAGTGTAATATACTGAAATGACCATCTCGATCCAAGGATCCCTACGCAATTGACGGTGCGTCTATCGGAGGTCTGTAGATCATGATATGGGTGTTTCAACAAACCTGGTCTGAAAATAGGGGGTCTCGACCCGGTCTTGACCCGGCCCAATACCCCCTAGGTCGGCCCGAACAGTGTCGACTTGACCCGGGTCTAGGTCCTACCTGGTTGGGCACGAACCGGATTGAAAGTCATCCATGGATCGTTTCCGGCCAAGCGGAGTGCAAAGTGGGGCGCCGCCCCCTTGTTTCTGAAACGATGGACCCGTGGGGTTCGCCCTAGGAATTTGGTCAGGGGGTTACGACCTCCCGGTTTCCTTCGAACGGTCGGTCGTAATGGTCGACCCTATGTAACTACGGGACACTCTCGATTCCCGCATCTAGGTGGCGCTGGAGGACAGCTCAGTCGGCCGCTCCTTTGAAGACTGTCGCGGCACTTGATTGACCGGCGTGGCTCGATGACGCCGCGCCCCTCCTCCGGGGCCCGCCCCGGCCGCGGCCCCTTGAAGCTCCAGCATGCCATGGCATGATGGTGCCGCACCCCTCCGCCATGGCCCACTCCTGGCCTCAGCCTCCTTCAGCCTCACAGGCGCAGCACGGCGTGACGGCACCGCACACTACCACCGCAGCCTGCTCCGGCCATGGCCCTCCTCATTCCCGCACGGTGCAATGGCATCGCACCACCTTCACCACAATGATCAAAGAAGATTAACAAAAAGGGGAGGAGAAATTGGCCGTGTCTGTGCGGTCCAATATCCTCCCGTTGCGTCGATAACATTCAGCCAAAGTAAATGAGATACTCAACGAGAAAACAAAGAACAATTTTAGTTCATTAAAATTGAAATTAACCCGTACCTAGAGTCGTTCATGGTTCATTGACGATATCGCGAATGGGGGTGGACGTCGGATCATTGACGTCATCGCAAGGTAAGAGGTGAAGGTGATGATGGTCGTTGGCGTTCGTCATTTCCTCAAAGGCCTTCGATCCGGCTCGAGCATCGTTCATTGGAGATCCGACGGATGGAGAACCATTCTTCATCGAGGGAGGGAGTCATTCTTCGTGGATGAAGGAAACTCTCCACTAATTCCCCCAAAATATTAGCCAACCAATATTAAATTAAGTTTCCATCTTTAAAAAGATCTCCAACCAATTCAAAAGGAGACAAAGAGATGAGACAAATATAATTAATATGGTTATTAATTATCTTTGTATGCTTCATTAAGCATGGGATGTGGATAGGCTCCACCTCAATAAAAGAATGGAGTTGTCATGCATTAGACAATGGGTGAGTTATGGGGAGGTCAAGGGGGGTTATGGGGGAGGTGAGGAGTTAGGGTCTTGTGTGGGCCCCACTACACTAAACTCTCCCATGGGAGGTTAGGTGGGTGTGGGCCCCACCTCTAAATCCCCCTTTGTTGAAAATAACCACCTTCTTTGAATAAAATTTGTACACAACAAATTTTATTTAATTCAATCTAATCCCTAAAAATTAATCCTCAACTTGCTCGAAACGCAACTATTGCAAAGGTCCCTTTAAGAAATTACCGGCGCAGCGAGTTAATCGGTGCCCTCGAATTTCAGTTCTGTGCACCAGTTCAAGAGATAGAAAAACCCGCTCGTTAGTTTATTCAACGTACCTGAGGTAAACTTAGGAAATTGATTTCGGGCACAATGGGCCTCAGAATCAGGTGCTGTCTGAAACTGCACACTCGTAAAATTCCAATGAAATTAAGAAAAAAATTTCCTTGAAATTTTCCAGGTCTTTAAATGTGATCACAACTACTAAGGTTGATATTCCTAATGATGTGGTGGAATCAACATTAATCATTTCCTCAAACTTAGCAAATGATTTATTTGATTTAGGATCATCACATTCTTTTATATCTTCCTTGTTTTACAAGAACATTAGAACATTCTGATTTGATTTAATAAAATATTTTTCAGTCAAAATTTCTAATGGAAGTATCATTGCAACAAAGATGTGTCGATTAGTCCCCCTTATAACACATAAATGTGATTTATTTACTTGTCTTATCATCATACCCATGATTTACATAGATATAATTCTTGGTATAAATTGGATTTCAAGTTATCATGTGAAAAAATATTTCAATAATAAGGAAGTTACAATTTTTTAGAATGATGTCGAATCCATTATCGTTAGAGAAAAAATCATCATTTGATTCTTATCAAGATCCACTCCCAGTAATTCTACTAGAAACAATTCATTGGGAGGAAGATAACAAGATATGTGGGTGAGGAAAGAAATCTTCAAATTGAGTATGTACCTATTTTGCAAGAATACATTGATTTATTCCCAAACGATTTACTTGGACATCCTCCAGAGTATGAATCAATTTTTCTAATGATCTAATTCCTGGTGAAATTACTATATCAAATACCTCTTATAGAATGACCAAAGTGGATTAGTAGAGTACAAGAAACAACTAGAGGAATTGAGTGATACAGGATTTAACTATCCTAGTGTTTCTCTATTGGAATCTCATGTTATTTTTGTTATGAAGAAATATCGATCTATGAGGTTGTGCATTGAATACGTGTAGATCAATTCTATTAAAATAAACAACGCGTATACTATTCCTCACATTGATGATTTATTTGATCAAATTTAGGGATCCTAATATATTTTGAAGATTAAACTTTGATATGGATATAATCATTTGGGTGTGAGGAAGGAAGATATTCCAAAGACATCATTTTGAAACAGGTATGCGCATTATGAGTTTATAATAATGAATTTTGGATTGACTAATGAACCTTCTGTCTTCATTGAACTAATGAATAGTGTTTCCAAGAAATATCTTGATGAATTATTTGTGGTATTTATTGGTGATACCTTGGTATACACCAAAATCTACAAAGAACATGAGAATAACATGTGCATTCTTTTAATGACTCTTAGAAGAAAAAAGTTATATGGGAAGTTTAGAAAGTGTGAATTATGGATTCAAACAGTTTCTTTCCTTTCTCATATTGTCTCTATAGATAGAATCATAGTTCATTTTGTAACGAAAATGGAAATTCTGGAATGTCCCTCTCCAATGAATATAACTGAGGTACATAGTTTTATTGGGTAATCAAGTTATTATCGTTGTTTAATTCAGAACTTCACTAGATTTTATAACCCCTTAACCATGCTTACACATAAAGGTGTTAAGTTCATATGAAAAAAATAATGTTAATAATTTTCGGAATAATGGAAGAATAAGTTAGTGAATTATGAAATCTTGACGCTACCATTGGGAAATGGTGGAATTTTGATTTATAGTGATGCATCAAAGGAAGGACATGGGTGTGTCATTAGACAGATTGATAGAGTAATTGTCTATGCATCAAGGTAGTTTAAAATTATGGAAAATAACTATCAAACTCATGATCTTTAGTTATAAGATGTAATCTTTAATATGACGATATTGATACATTATATTTAGTGTGAAATTTTTGAAATATATATTGATCAAAAGACCTCAAAATATACCTTCCCATAGATTTTAATCAACATGAGGCAAAGGTAATGGCTCGGGCTACTCAAGGATTATTATTATTTCATACACTACAATCTAGGGAAGGAAAATACGGTGGAAGGTTCATTAAGAAGGAAGGATCATGGAATTTTGATCAAAACGAGGATTCACAAGGACCCTATGTACATTGATCTAGAGAGAATGGATATATGAATTATCAAATAAGGTGAATCATCATTACAATTTCAGTTGGTTTCTTAACCATATTAATTATAAATAATTAAAAGTTCTCAATCTAGTGATGAGAATATTCAAAAGAAAATTAATATTGTGAATGATGGTATGTTTCTAGATTTTTTATGTGAGGATGAAATTATGAAATTTAGGAGAAGGATATGTGTTCCCTCTATACCAGATCTAAAAAGTGAGTTATTGTATGATTCCCATATTATGAATTTCCCTATATAACCTAGTAGCACTAAGATGTATATAGATTTGTAAGAATATTTTTTATGGGAAAAAATGATGCTTAAAATTGATGATTATGTGTCAATATGTTTATCCTGTCAATATGTGAAGGCGGAATTAAAACATCCTACAATATTCATGAAAAATATACCTATTCCAACATGTAAATGGGATAAAATCACCACTGATTTTGTCACTGGATTACCCAAAACTCCATGAAATAATGATGCAATTTGTGTAATTGTGTATCGACTTTCCAAATATTCATATTTCCTCGCTATAAGGGACGATTTTACACTAGAGCATCTTTAAAAGACATGTTGACTTCATGTTCACTTGAGTTTCATGTAATTTGGGATCATTATTTACTTTGGTGAAGTAAACCTGGAATAATAGTTTCTATTCAAGTATTCAAATGGAACCATATGAGGCATTGTATGGAATGTGAGTTCATACACCAGCATTTTGGGATTATGTTAGTGAAATAAAGCATGCGAGGCCAAATATTGTGGAGGAAACAACAATAAAGGTAAATACTGATCAAACTCATATCAAAGCATCATAATGAAGGAAAACAAACTACTTTAATAATCGAAGGAATGATTTAGAATATAAAATGGTATATCATGTTTTCTTAAAAGTATCTTTATGGATGGGTGTTATAATATTTATGAAGAAAGGGAAACTAATCCCCATATACATTGGTCCTTTTGAAATTCTGGAGAGAATTGGAGTTGTCGATTATTTTTTGGGAATTCCTCATAGCATTTATAAGGTACACAATGTGTTCCATTTCTCTGTATTAAGAAATTAAATTCCAGACTAAACACATGTACTCATTTCTAAATGTATATAATTGGATCCAAACTTATCTTACTATGAAGAGCCTATCCAGATTATGGGCACGAAAGAACAGGTGTTGAGGAATTGTACGACTCATCTGGTAATGTTACTTTGGATAAATCATAAAATTTAAAAGGAAATGTGGGATCCTGAGGAACTTATGACAATGAAGCACCCAATTATTTTTATGAGGTAACATTCAGGTAATATCAAGGACAAATGTTTTGAAAGGGGAGAAGAATGTAACACCATAAGGTTTTACAATTAAAATTAATATAGAATGTAATGCATGCAACACTAAAAATCTATGAAGTAACACTTTGTTATTATAAGTTATTTGTTAAACATATTTTTACCACCTATGTGTTTTGAATTTTGATAGACATACATACATGGTTTCCAATCAGTAAGATATTTAGAGTTTGATTGGATCATCTTACATTTTTTGTGAGTAGTAACACAACCCTTATGAATAGTAATATACCCTTATGAATAGTAATATGAAACATATGAATAGTATCCTAACCCATGTAAGTATAAATAAAATTTAGGCACCTTTTAAATGAGAGTGACTATTTTAAAATTGAATAATTAAGTGTTGGTATTTTGTGAGTAATAAATATTTAATTACAATTTTATATTAATTAATTTTTTTATAATAAATTATTATTTCCTAAAATGAATTACAAAATAAATATTTTGATTTTATATTATTTTAGGATAATTTAATGAGACCTTAGTTAATTTATGAAAGTGTTATAATATCATTTTTAATATTAAAATCTATATTTTTGAAGTAATAATTATTTTATTTAAAAATTAAATTTCACTTATATAGAAAATTATTTGGAAAAAATGGAGTCCATTTTTAAATTGTACATGTTGAAAAATGGTTATGGTGAATTTTTGTTATTTTTCTAAAATACATGAATTTTTAGTGAATAGTAAAATACAGTAATCTATAGTACAAATACATTAGAAGCTAAATACACTATTCCTTGAGTCATATCTAATATAAGAACACTTAGTTCGAATTAAAATGAACTTATTACTATATTTGGACTTAAGAATCAAAACTATTTATTGTCTTGAGGGAAATAATAATATAATGAATAAGATATTCAAAAATCACTCCTCTCATCAACTAAAAAAACAACCCCCCACCACATGTTATCTTCACTCCTATAAGCCTTGAATATTCTCAAAGATCTATCCAGATAATCTTACCCAGTCTGTCCCCACATATAGGTGCTCTTTTTCTTTCCAAAATACCAAAACCATGTACCTGATAAGGTTCTCAATAATGAGTACTCAATAGGTAATATCCTAATCTTTTATTCCATTTAATTTCTTTTAAGTTCTTTCATTTATTATTATCTCTTCAACCCCTTAGTCCAAATGTTCATGGTAACTCCAATATCATATATATAATGTAATTATATAATGTTAATGGATGATATATCATCAATTTCCTTACACACTCTCTTTTATTTGAAAAACGAAATCATCATCCGGGAGGTTTCAATTTACAACTTTCTTTGATGTTGAACTTTAATTATTTAATTTATCGTTCATGGATCATCATGAAACCATTTTTGTGGTTGAAAAAGATTATAAAATATTCAGTATATATTATTTAATGTTTTGGAAAGTTTATAAATACATAATATGAATCCATATGACAAAACTTGTTCATGATAATCAAAAAATCACCAAATAATCATAATGAAAATCACTAATATTTTATCTAATGATTCTTTATAATATTATATACAAAATGATATGAATAAATATTTAAACAAATGTATTTTCATCAATATCATATAAATTTAATTCTATAGAATTATACCCATTCCACATGAACTTCCATATATAATTATACTGATCATTAAAACTAAAGAAACAAACTCTCATAAGCGGTAAATTTCTATCTTATAACTCATCAAAAGGACGTAAATAAATATAATAATATTATGAAAAATAAAAACCTATAAAAAGGTTCTAAATTAAATAATTAATGGATTTAATTTTATTATTAAGTACATTAATCTCAATTACCGAACACATTCAAACAGAAGGTAAGGGTTTTTTACAAAAACCTCCATTTTCTATCGGGTTACTCATTGTCTCTCTTAAGCACAAATAAATTATTAATTATTATTATTTACTCCTAATAGATTCTGTGTGGATGTTCTATATATTTTTACTAATCAGAATCCTTTTTTATGTTATGTAGAGTTAAATGTTTTACAAAATCTTCCTCAAATATTCTCTATAAACATGCCTGATTCAAGGGAACTTCTCAAATTTTCACCTATTTTGTAGTTCACTCTATATTATATTTTATGCCAACATTATTTTTATAAAAAATTAATTTTATCATGGAAATAAACTTTAGTTAATTTATGGTTTTATGAAATGGTTTTTTCAAAATCACTCATCATTTTAAGGTAAAAGTGTATCTCCCTAAAATTCCTAAATTATTTTGTCAGAGTATTTTTGACTATTTCAACACCTCTATTGAATTTTATGTCTTATTGAGGTGAATATATTATTTTTATAATGTTCCTTATATTGTTAAATGGTTTATGATCAATTTTAATTTGGATGTGCTATCTTAATACCACGCACCACACTACTCAGAATGGTTAGTGTTTATATGTACAGATTGGTGAAAGTTATTTCAAATGTTCATGTTGTTTATGTTTAGATCCTTACATATGAGGAATGAATTTGACTTAGAAAACAATGGTTGGGGCCCACTAAAGCCCCTCGATTCATCGGTAGGTCTCATGAGATAGAACAAAATTGGGTTTTGATCCAGGCCTTACCCCAGTATTTTCTGACATCTTACCCTAGGCCTTGACAATATGTTTCATATGTCCATTATTATGAATTCCATCATTATGTTGTTGGTAATTGATAAATAGTGTTATTATTAGACTAGTATAATATCAATGGTTATTTTTCAATCTATTGTGATCATTTATATGAACTTATTTAATCATGTTTGATTTCTTCCATATTATGCTCAAGTATAATTTTAAAGGTATGTGTTTTTAGTTTCTCACTATGCCTAGAGTTTATTTTCCTGATATCTTATATTGTATTACTTACCCTTCCTAATAATCTGAGCTCACACCTTTGATATGTTTTATTTTCACTAGGTTGTGATGTTGAACATTATTATTGACTCCACCAATAATCTAGGAGTCATAGATGATTGTAATGGAATTGGTGTTATGTATTTGATTTCAAGTTATAATGTTGAAATTATGTTTCTATATTGTTTTCCAAAACAACTAAATTATTCATTACATCGGGATATTAATTTATTATAACCATACCAATGTAATAAAATAATGCATTGACTCTAGGAGACTAGGGTCGCGGAGTTACAATGTCCCTATTGGTAAAGGACTCACCGATCATGTAGCACTACACATCATTTAGGTGGACTACACGGCATTCCTCAGCCACACAGTGTCCATCCCGTGATCTTGGACATGCCCATTTTTGTCTCCCCATGTCCATGTACTTTGGAACATGGTGTTTCCATCTGTACAGAGTTGTGCCTGTGTACTTGGCCATGTTTGGGTACATCAATATTCGATGTTTTCTTGGTCTTGTACACCTATAAGGGGTCACACATGTGTGCTCTACTGGATGGCTTGTCTACTCAAGGAGGGATACATGGTGTGTGGTCCAACCACATGGAATGTCAACCTTAACTTTCTCAAAGTCATAATTCCATAGCTAAAGGGGAACTACACAGTGTGTGTTCTTTAAACTACACCATGTATAGTTGGGTTTTTTGTTTAATCCCAAATCTGCTTCCAGTGTTTCAAAAACAACATCCAATGATTCGTATCTCACCTTCATTCCTCATAAAATTAGTGTATAAGGCCTCAATTTATTGATTTTTACATTAAGTGGCAATAAATTTAGTTTCATCTTATTCTTTGGGGTTAGTCGTATGCCTTGTCCTCCTATAATGCTTCCTGTGACGTGCCACTTACCACATTGGATCAATGATTCAAGAAGCATACAAATACAACCCAAAAATTCTTATAATACATCCATGTTTTGCCAATCCATTCTCCACACATGATTCCACAATGAATCATGGGGTCTAATCGGTCTTGACCCCCTTAAAAAAATTTAACCGAGACCCCATTGGTCAATCAAAGAAGAATGTGAACAATTATTGGTATAAATTCACAATAAAATAGTAAAAGATATTTTTCCAAGAATTATTTTCGAACAAAAACAAATGGGGGAGCCCACGGTGAGGAAACAAAATAATCAATGTAAATCTATTGCCCAGGCACATGAAAATGATCAATTAACATAGATAAAAGAAAATAATTATATAATGCTCAATCTATTTAATATTAGTGTAATAATACTTAAATTTATTACTATTATATGAGAATTAGAGATTTTTTTGGTGAAGAAAATGGTCTTTAATGAAGAAGAGGAGTTGTTTATTTTTTTGTGACTTGATCTTCCTGGACCTGAAGTCTCATCATTGTCTGATTCCGATTCACCAACAAGAGGTGTGAGTAAATCCTCTCAATTATCCCAAGGATTATGCTCCTAAACTTGGAGAATTTTAATTATGTAGAATTTATAGACGAATTTATTTTGGTCAAATAAAAAATTTAATTTAATTAATTAATTTCTTTTAATTTTAATGCACCCAAAACTGTTGCGATATTAGTAAGCCCCATGCCGAAAATTTTAGTTCATGCCTTTGGAATACCTTTCATTTAAGGATCAATTGTGTTCTCATATTTTCAATATAAAACTTCATATTATTGTTATCGCAATTTCTATTATAAACCATTCATGCATAATATAAAATATATTTAACATTTTAATAAAATTAATTCGTGGAACATTGGGACTTGTAAATTCACACCATATTAACGCATGGCTTTGAGAATATATCTGAAAATATTCCAAATTCTAATATAAAAAAATAGTGTTTCTGTATTATTTTCTTCTTCATGATTTTCATCCCTAAAAGGAGAAACTAAATAAAAAGATCAAGATACTGATCCCACATTTGGATCCCACACTCTCATGAACTCTCTTGCACACTTTCATGCTACCAAAACACACAAACTAAAGGAATGGTCTATCAACATAGTGCCTCCTCATACTAATCCTCAATATCGACTGGTTTCTCTACAAAATTGGCTCCATCTTTGATTTACAACTCACCTCAGTCAAAAATGTGCACGGGGTCATGCATGCATCTCCTCATCTGTGACACATGGAAGATGTCTTACAATCGCTTCAACTATGGGGGTAGGTGGGGGTGTTAAAAAACCTTCGTAACCCTCCACATGTTCTCAAACATTCTGATGAACCTTAGGGATAGAGTTCCTCCCTACCCGAATCTCGGTAATGCTCATCGTGGGGAGACTCTTAGGAAAATAAGGCCTCCCTAATCGAACTCCATGGTCATGAAACAATGATATGTATAATATTTCTTCATGCTCTGGTCTATCCTCATCCACTTGCGGATGACCTAGACCTCCTTTTTCATCACATACTCTATCTCTAGAATCACATGATATGCCTCTACGATCTATGTTCAGTACAAGGGTGACATACTGGGTCTCCCATATAGGGCTTCAAAAGTCATCATGATTATATTAGAGTGGTAGAAATTATTGTATGAAAACTATATGAGTGGAAAGTGATCCACCTATCTCAATCCAAATTCCAATACGTATTCCCTCAACATATCTTCCAGCACATTGATAGTGCACTTAGTCTGCCATCTGAATGGGGGTGGAAGGCTGTAATAAACCTAATCTGGGTCCTAAATGTCTCCTTAATGCCTCTCCATAACCGCTACATGAGTTATGCATCATAGTTAGAGAAAATAGATGATGGAACCCCATGAAAGAGAATAATATCTAGTCCAAACAACTTCCCAAAATAATACAACGAAATATGACCCCTAATATAATGGAAGTGAACCAACTTCATGAGTCTATCAACTATCACCCAGATGGCATTATGGAATCACATTTTCCATGGAAGTTCTATCACAACGTCCATGTATATTCCATCCCATTTTCACTCTGGGATCCCAAGGGGTTATAAAAAAACTATCAAAACATGATGCTCATCCTTCACCTACTGATAGGTGAGGCACTATGTGACGAAATCATACATTTCTTACTCATGGTATCCCACCAAAACTAAAACTAAAGGTCTATTTAAATATTCCCCACATCAAGATGTAAAATCAAAGGAGAAGTGTGGAGCTATCACATCCCCTCCTTTAACATTACGATTGGGAACACTATTTGTCCCTAGAAAAGGATGACATGATTCCCTCTAGAAAATTCATTGTGTGAATCTCCTAACGATATCTAGTCAAACAAGACCTCATAGTCAATTTATCCTAACTATGCCTCTCTCACATACTAGAGAAGTAGAGGTGTTGTCACAATCGACTGAAGAAAAAATGAACCCTCCTGCTCAACTGGGTATAACTATAAGGAAGCCAACTGATCAAATGCCTCATCCACCAAATGATCATGGGACATCATTATAAGGGAATATTCCACCTTGTGGGCCTTTCAAAGATTATAAAATATTTTAATTCATTGTCCTATAGATAATATGACCAGAGACTCTATCTCGGGGTCATGTATCAAAGTGTAAATCCATACATGATACTTTTATTGTCTGAGTAAACCATGAAGTGATCTCCCAAAAAATAGTTCATCAACATCCTTAGAGAATAGACTACCACTGTGAGCTCAATGTTGTGAGTCACATAGTTTTTCTCATGGGGTTTAAATTTCCCCCACCCATATGTAATAAATTACTTAATCTTCATTAACATGTAGTTGATCTAAGCTCATGAGGAATGGAAATACACTACGTACTCCCCGCCCTCCTCAGGTGGTCTCAAAATAGGAGCACTTGTCAACCTCAATCTCAAGTCCTTGAAGGATATGTAGAACATCTCAATCCAGATAGATGATTTCAATTCTACATTAGGGTGCTCAAAGGGGCTACAGTCATGGATATGTCTGCCACAAGCATCTGGAATCTAGAACTGACTCGATGAGGTAGTCTATGTGAACACACAATGTCTTATAAATCCCATCCTCTATAGACCCTCCAACCACACCACCATCTCTCATAGCCTCATAGGATCATCAGACATGGTAGCGAAAACATCATTCCATCACCGTTGAATGTCAATATGGAGGTGAATATATCAGTGGGGAGGTAAAAATAACATGTCATCAAATCCCACCATCATTGGAGGTACCCCAGAGCTCATAGAATCCAAAAATCCAAGTGTAATACTATACCACTTATAAATTTGTTGTAACCTCCTATAAATGGGATCATCTTTCTCTGTCTGGAGATCACTCCTCATTTTGGAGGAAAACTCTGTCCCAAAACTCGGTGGCACACCATTCTCACTGGTAGAAATCATCTGTGTATGGAATGTCAATTATTAGTCTATAAGGAGGAAAACATCATAAGGACTCACTACCACTATAGAAATATTTGGATTGAGTCTCTCTCTCCTCAAAGAGTAAGGTCCCCCAATCAGAAGAAATGTGCAACCATTAATCCTCTCTACTGGAGCCCCCAACATAAAGGTCATGAAAAAGGGAGTCCAATTGTATTAATAGGCCTCTAACATGGTCTATATACAGGAAAGTATGACTTTTGACTTTATTATATCTATTTAAATTGGAGAAGTGTAGACATAGGTCGTACCTCATACTATACATGGGCTTCCCGTCCAGAATTTACTTCTATGGACAGCTCATCCTCTCTTTCCTTCCTACTCCCCTGTACAAGGTCCCACTCAGACACCTCATCACACAAACCATCCAGAAACACACAAGTCAAAGGAATTCGTACACCAACCTTGAAAATATCCTCTTTGGGAGACACTGAATTTCCATCAAGAGATTAAATCACATCATAAGATCACTACTCTGTGGGGAAAATTCCCCTCTTCCTTTAATGTCTAGATCTGAACTAATCATCTCGATCACATGAATCAACTTCCGACTATCTTCCTATAGAGGTATCACTTCTAGGACCTCCATCGAAAGGGGTCCTATCTGTAGGATATAAATATGTATGTAGATACTCAGTTATAAGAGGGGGTGAATTATATATTTTAAAACATTCATTTCTAACCTTAATATAATCTTAATTTAACAATGTTAAACAAATATGGATTCACAAAAACATATTATGTATAGTTGATGAAAAACACATTAGGTTTGGTAAAGATGTGTAAGGAAATAAGAACATAGGTATACATAAAAAAAATTCTACCTTAAATCAAATTGAATTTTATATCAGAGTTTTTATAAATGTGAAAGTGTAAGAAACACTTTTTATTTCTAATGAGGTGAAACATTAATTAGATGTTTATATAAAAGAGTAAAACAAATTTAACCCAAATATTATGGTATCCAAAAATCATGGATAAACGAATCTTGATTTATAATTTCAATAAATTCTTTCTTACCCACACCATGGTAAGCCCTCGATCCATGAAATATTGGATTTAGCTTCTCTCTTGCTATCCTAGCTAGCCCTCGAGTAAGCAAGTAATCGACACCTCTTTCTGACTTTTGCTAGAAACCCTCAATTAAATACGTAATCAGTAGTTATGTCTTCATTCAGATTGGAAGCCCTCAATCATAATAACCAATGATCAGTGTCACAAAAAACTAATATTATTGAATACTTTTTGTATGTTGAACAAGCTATTCACAACTTAATCACTTCACGGATTTCATACAAATCAGTTCTATAAGAGCTCTTGTGTGTCTCGAAATCCAAAAGTTTATATGTGCATTGACCTCATCCAAGTGATTGGATATTTATAATTGATATATCCAATGGTCACATTTTCCTCCAATGGTCATATTTTTTCCGAAATTTAAGTGGGACCTATACAGTTGTTAGTTACAATTGTCATAAAATAACTAATTAGATAACAATGTCTAGCATTAGGGAAAAATATTATGAGAAGTATTATTGTGTAATATATGTATGAATTCGATGATATGTATAAAGAAATATAGAGAAGTAAATTAGATTCTAGTAAAATCAATGATTATATTGTAATAAATTATGTTAATCTGATTTTAGGAACTACGTAAATCAGATTAAAAAATATTGGTGAATCAAATATAAGAAATGTAAATGTGATTAAAAAATTTGAATGAATCAGATTTATCGAATGAAAATATGATTCAAATTTTTTAGTGAATAGAAATTAAGAAATGTGTGTATCATATTCTCAATTCTGAGTGAATTTTAATTGAGGAATTAAAAGTGTATTCGTTATTTTTAGTGAATCATATTTGATGAATCTATAAGAATAAAATTAAAAAAATATGGAGAATCAGAATTAATGAATTGTTGAAATAAAATTCGCAAAACTTATGAGAATCATATTTTATAAAGTGTAGGATTATGATTATAAGTATGACTCTAATTTTCAATGTTATCATATTCATATTTAATCTTTATGGAAAAGAATTTTGTTAGAATTATCTAGAAAACAACATGAAATATATCAAACATGAAGATTCAAAATATTATCAAAGTAATTATAAATAATAATTTGAATGAAACTTATCAGTAGAATATATTATTAATTAATGTTTTTGTGATTTCCAAAAGATAAAAAATGACAAAATTCATAAGGAAACTTTTGAATTAACACTATCGATGTGGGATATCCAAACTATAGGATTAGGCCTGACCTCAACCATGCCATATGGGAGTCTAGATCAACACAAATCATGGGTTATCATTATCTTCTATACCTAAAATGTACACTCAGTATAGGTGAATCAAATATTGGTACCACTATCGCCAACTACTTATATATGAAAAGAACTAGTTGTGAGTGCAACCTTCCGATCATTCAGGGTCTGGACAAGTATGGAAAATCATATCTCTAAATCATGTTAATCCTCTACTTCATAGGGATTTGGATATTCATGGATCCTCAATGGCCAATGGATCGCGATATTTTGGAGTGCAGTAATCCTGATTGAACCTCAAGACTGATATGCTATAACTATCTGTTGCTCGATAGGTGGGGGTGTAGTTACTTAACTTCTTGGAGGAAAAGATCTCACAAGATAGACCTTGAACAGATGAATCTTCACTCATAATATCATCATCCCGATCCAAAATAAATAACTTGTTCATATTTATTCATGGAGTAATATCTAAAGTGATCACGACATACCAAACATGCCATTATAAAATGAGAATATATTTATAACAAGGATAGAAGACGTAATAAAAAAAATAAAAGGTGTTAATCCTAGATTATGCATATACAATTGATCCCTGCAAACAATGCCTCAATATAATGAGTTGAAAAGTAGGTACCTAGAGTCCCCATGAATCGATATATTGGCTAATAATACCATCATTGGGTTCAATGACATGAAATCCCCACTTGACACACTTTGAAAATATTTCCCTTAATACAATCCAAATCCTCATAAGGGTTATACTCTAACCACTATCTTAAGGAATGAACTACTTTTATTTCAATATATCATGAACTGACCTAACAGGGCTCATGCATTGACTACCCCAAACTTGTCTCTATTTTTTAGGGGTGGAAACAAGTGATGAATGACATAACTAGTGTGGGAGGACTTTTCATAATGTAATTGTATGCATACATACCCAACCGTGTCATAACTAATGTGCATATTAATAAGAGAAAAACAATGAAATATATAGATAATAGTAATGAATATAAAAACCTCTAGGGTGTACAAGAGTCTGAAAGTGTAAACTGAAAGGGAAAGGGAAAAAATACACGCCCCACCGAAAATATTTTAGAACCTAAAAAATGGAAATCAAATTGTTGAGAGAGCCTAAATCAAAATCTCTAAGATCTGACCACTATAAATGGTCAATTCACTAGGTATCACTATGCTCCTCTATGGGATCTACTAACCAGTTATTCATCTATATAAGAAAATACACATGCTATAAAATCCCACACATTAGTGAGTATATACATACCCATTAGGACGCCCTAAAATATGGAGGTGTGTAGTAAGAGATATGGTAGGAAATAAACAAATCAACCAAAATAAATATATTAATAAATTCCAATGGAATGGAAAAAAAATATATATTCTCAAACAATAGAATCCCAAATGTTAGAAATGTGGTATCTCCATCGCATAGCCCAACACAATAAAAAGTGTAATTCGTTGAAGAATGACATCAAAGGTACCCCAAATCTAACATGTTTTTCAAATGAAGTAACCACGTGTAGGGATCAGGCCTCACCACTATGGATCACAGTTGAGGGGGAGTGGTATTCATGTAGATGAACCACATACTAGTGCATCATAGGGATACCTCTCCATGAATGGAGGACTTGTGCCCTATCCAATAGGGGCTGCAACTCAATAAATAAAGGTCCCACAACCTGATACGTCAGCGGGGTATGAATCGGTAGATAGAATAACCACACCATATTACATAGGGGTATAAATCCATTAATAGAGGACACATTCTGTGGTACATCAGTGTGGGTACCACTCAGTGTAATGAGAACTTATGCCCTATTCGACAGGGGTATAACACGATATTTGGAGGACTCATGCCTTAATACACAAGGGGGTACAACATTATTTATAGAGGAACCATTGCATGGTATTTAATATTGGAACTACTCCATAGATAGTGGATCCAATCACTAATTCCATAGCAGGGTACCATAATGCAGATAAGAGACTCCCACCCTAATTCCTTAGGGGGTACCACTCTGTAGATAGAGGAACCACACCATGGTACATCAGGAGGGTACCACTCAGTTTATGGAGGACCTGTTACCTAATGAAATAGGGGGTACGACTCATTATGAAGATAGTAGAAACATTCCTAGCCTATCTAGACCATTCCACTCTATTAGTTTATTGAGGACCCATTCCCTCCCAAACAGAAGGTTTCTCCTCTAATCTCCCTGGTAAACCTTCCCAATTACTATCATCATTGAGTGTAGCCTAAATAATCATCACACTCTAAAAATATTCCATCAAATATAAAAATCCACTATGAAGTTTATTATTGTTTTCTATTCAAAAAAACACTCAGTATATATTACATGTTGGCCAGTATCCATGTCCAAACAAATGAGACATGAGATGTTGAACGTTCCTCCAAAAAGACGAATGGGTAAATGACTTGTGAAGGACCCACACAACATGTGGTCCCGGTCCACCACCGTGACATGACCATGAAATTAATCCTTTTTATGTGATATTCGGTAAATGGAATTTCCATCCACACAGGGTTACACTCATGTGATTAGCCATATCTATGTATATTAGTACATGACGTGTTCCTGGCCATGTCCTCCCGTATGGGGCCCTTATAGTGAGCTCTTACCCATAGATTAACAAGTTGTGTCACCATTCCACATGACTTGTTATTCATAAATTTATCAAAACCCAAGTTCCATAACCATAGGGGAACAAAACGGTGTCTGTTTTTGAACTATAAGGTGTGTAGTCAGGCATTTCACAGAATCCTTGATCTACTTCGAGCATTCCAGATCCAGCCTCCAATTCTTCGGATCACCGCTCTAGGACTCCAATAATTGGTCATGAGGGACTAAATTCATCATTTATATCCATCAGATGGACAATTATTTTTTTCTATTTGATTCTTGGGGGATATACGCACAACCTATTCTCCTCACACTATTCCCATGTTGCACCACTTTCTACTTCTGATCCTAGATCCATAAAGAAAACATTTAAAACATAAAAAGTATCTAAATACATATTAGATTCACAAATTCATTCTTCTGACATGATTTCTCCATGAATATGGGTGTCCAATTGGTCTCAATCTCGCCCAAAATTGTTGAACTGAGACCCCGTGTTTCAGTCAGTGAAGGACGTAAAGACATATTTAGTGGCATGCACAAGAAAAAGGTTGAAATTATCCTTATATAATATTTCTTGGCCAATGAGCATAGATGGAGATTCCTAGAGTGAAAAAACTAAATAATAAATTTAAACTTGTTGTGTATGCATATGAAAAGGCTCAATTAGCATCGATGAAAAGAAATGATGTGAACATGATCAATCTATTTAATCAATTGGGTTAGAATAAAAAACATTATGAGGCCTATATGGGTATGGGATCATCTGTAGATGAAGAATGAACCTTCCAATGAAGAAGGGAAGTCATTTCATTCACCATGGCTTGATCTACCTCAATCTAGAGTCTCATTGTCATCTATTTCTAATTCACCAATGAGAGGTCATAGGATAAACTCTATATTCTACCAAGGTTTATCTGAAAAACCAAGGGATTTCCAATAAATGGGAATTTAAAAATGACTCTTTTAAAGAAAAATAAATTGAATAATTAATTTTAATTTATTTGTTTTATTTAAATTCACTGAACAATGTTTGTGATATTATAACATCCATCGATGATCAATTTTGTATTGTTCCTAGGGTAAAACTGATGTTCTAATATCAACCATGATATAGTATTTCAATTTTAGAATCCATTAAAGAGTTATCACAATTTATTAATAAAATGGTTATGAATAATATAAAATATATTTAATATTTTTATAAAATTAATTCTAAGAAAACAAGGCCTTAGAATCACACACCACCTAATAAACTAGATAAGAAAATATATCTTGAAATATTCTAATGTCATATAAGAGAAAAAGAGGGCATCAACATCATTCCCTCCTGGAATATTTTCATCACCGAAAAGAAAAACTATTTTTTTGGATACTGAGCCTTTATTTGGATAACCTTCTACCATAAACACTCCTATACTCTTATGTGCTACCATATCACAATAACATAGGGGATGTTCTATCCATGTAGGTTCCTCTCCTACATATCCTTAATAACCGTTAGATGCTGCGTAAAATTAGCTTTATCATCAATGTGTATCTCTCCTCAGTCAATTACATGAATGAGTTCATGGATGTATAACATCAGTTGTGTCACATGAAAGATGTCGTAAACCCACTATAAAATATTTTTAAAATAATTCAAATAAGTTTATATTATATCCAAAATATTTTTCCAAACAAACAATTTCTACACAATGAAATTTCCAAGGAATGAAACCAAACAAGTACTTCAATACATTTTTCTAATCCATTTGGAATAAATTACTCCATTACACATATCAACACATTTATTACTAGGTGAAAATTCCATACTCATGAGTGGTATCTCATTGATATACCAAGTCATCACTACGTAACCATATACTAAGTGACCCAATGGCACATTTCCATTCCACTAGTTTATGAAAATAAAAATGATCCAAAACCAACCATTTAAGCCAAAAATTGTGACATACACTTTGATACAAAACATTTCAATAATTCCATCCCATTTACTAAAAACATTTTATATGAATAAAAGAAACTAAAATTTTAAAATCATTATTTTAAAAATATGAAACCAATTAAACATTCAAAAAAACAACCAAATTCCACAATTTCACAAATAAATCACTAAAGAGGGTTTCCATAAAGCTTTGTAAATAAATTTTAAAATTTATCACTAGTAATTAAATCAATTTAAAATCAAGAAATTAATTATAAATAAAAGAAAATAAGAGTAAAACCACCTACCTGACTACATAGGTGAAAAAAAGAACAGAATAAAAATCAATAAATGTGACTTAGATCTTCTAAAAACAACCTTAAATATGATTACCTATAATCCAAACATCCAAACATCTATTTATCAACATTATTGGAATAAAAAATCCATGATATATTAGCAATGTATTAGATCCCTGAATCCAAGAGTGGCAGGAAGTTTAAATCCAAGGAAAACAACCAGGAAATAGAAATTACCAAGTAATCTAGCCTTCAACACACAAATATTTTCCAACAGACTTCTCTCGGATCAATGATAAAGTTCTACACAATGTTGAGAGGGAGTGTAATTCGTGTTAGGGTCAAATTAAATAAAAATGAGTGTTTTAAGATGTGATTCATATTTGTTCAACTAAATCTGGATATAATTTTTATTGATAAATTATTTAGGTGCATGGTTTGTAAAACCATGAGAAAACAATTCACCCGACACTTCCTCCAAACACCCATTTCATGGTTGTCTTCATGCTCCATCTAATAAAATTTTTTTATTTCAAAATATCAGGGAATTACAACATTTCAATCTAATGTTTATCTATACGATAAATCTCATGTTCCAATAATTACCTCAATACCAAATATCATATACACCATAAAGCATATAAATGGATTAAAACTTATATCCAAAAATGGTAAATGCATTCATCATATTAAAAAAATAATTATATATTTTTTAACCAAATAAAAAGTCTCTTAAAATGTCATTAATTTCATTAATATTTAATACCTTAAAACCTCATTGGGGAATCAAAGTATTTGAACTTATGATCATCCACAGTATTATTGTTATAAGATAAAATCCATAACTCTAAAGATAAACTCACACGAAAATATACTAATATCTAATTTTATCTAAACATTTCCTCAGATAAAAAATAAAACATCCAAATACCCACACTCCTAAATCTGTTACTAAATTCATAAAAAATACATTTTTGGATTTGATATTGATGAAGGTGGCCTAATTTTTTCCATCCAAAACATCCAACATAAGAAAGAAAATTTTATTTTCACATAAATTCTTGAGGAAATTTTAGGTTTTGAGTTTTAACTGATTAAGGAAAGTTGTTCCATAAACGACACCCATTTCATTAAATGAATAGTTCTCTCACTTCACACAGATTTTCTTATTTCACAGTAATTAATCATCATCATCTATATTAAATACTTTATAGTATTAATTAGTTCAACCTTAATCATTATAACCATAGGAAAATGAAACATAATAATGGTGAGTTCAAATTCTTAGTGTTATTAAATGTAAGAATTAATAATAGAATGTCATCAAAGAGTGAAATAATATAATAAAGTTTTGGTGACATAATAAAAGTGCATAAATATAAGATAAGAATATTTATACCCACCAATACCTAGGTCATCAAATAGAAAAACATGTCATATGTAATTTTAAAAGGGAAGATTCATTAGAATTAATAATCTTGAGCCACATGAAATCAATATTGATCATAAGAAACATTATTAACCAATAGAATGAATAAATAAAACATATTGGTATCTTGGAACATTATCTTCACATTACTTATTGGAAATTGAATAACCAATATAGATACCTTCCATCTCTGGTGTACCCAATGAATTGGAGGTCTATAACAGACCCACACATTATTGTTTTATCAATGAACCACATATACATGGTTAATAACATAACCACCCACCCTTGGTTTATAATGGAACCACACATCCTTGTATTATATTGTAACCACCCACAATTATAAACAATTTCCTTGAACTTTGTCATGAATAAAGTACATAGATAATTAATTTCATTAAAAACAATTGAAATAACTTTTATTTTTTTCAAAACATGATTATCCCATGGAAAAATAAATTAGTTCTATAATAATCTATTTGAAACATGATTAACCCATAGGAAATAAATGAGTTTCATAAAAATATAATTGAAACGCGATTAACCCATGTAAAAGAAACAAGATCCATAAAAATCCCTTTGAAACATGATTAACTCATGGGATATAAATAGGTTCGAAAACAATATCTTGAACCATGATTAATCCATGGAAAATAAACATGTTCCATAAAAATAACTTTTAAGCCTGATTAACCCATGGAAAATAAATTGGTACCACAAAAATACCTTTGAAACATTATTATCCCACAGAAGGGTAACAAGTTCAATTTCAATATCTTTGAAACAATGTAAACCCATCCAAAGAAACAATGAGGGCTATATCATAACAAAATATATCTATTGGATCATATGTATCAACAAGGATTATGGACAACGATGAATATAAGTACAATTAAAAGATAAATAAAAATATTTTTTAGGAAAATTACTATTTAATTTTGAAAATCGCTTTTAAATTATAAAACATATAAAAATATTGTGGAATTAATTTTAATTTAAGCCAAACTTGGAAGGATAAAATGGAATTATCATTTAAAATAATGGTCATTGTGGAGGGGAAATACATTTTTATTTTAAATGCAAAAAATAAACATTCTTTTCAAAATATATTGTAAAAAGGAGAAAAAAATGATTCATTTGTAAACCATTTGGAAATTTACATTCAAATTATTTTAAAATAATTTCCAATTCGATGTAAAATATCTTTAGGAAATCAATTTTTCAGAAATTAATTTTTTAAGTTTTGTTGAAGACATAGATATGGAAGAGAACATAACCGATCTAAAAGAAAATACAAGATCAATTTCACTTACAAACAAATTTCATGATATTTATTCAACCAATAGTGGAGGAAATGAAAATAAAACATGTTAACCACTTTCAAAAATATATTTGGTCAAAGTATATAGGTTTCAATAAAATAAAAGCATATTATTTCCTTTAAAAGAACCATCAATATAAATAATCATGAAAATAATGGATCACGTACCACAAAGCCTTTCCAAATTTTGAAAATATTTAATTGTAATCCCCAATAAAGAATAAAATCAAATGAAACTTTAAATATCATTATCATAAGGATATCCATTATTTTAAATTCACAAATATTAATATATACACCTTGTAAAGAATATAGTTTCATGTCATAAACTTATGTCCTACTGAATTGAGTTTGGGTTGATTAACCATTACAAAGATCATATCACGGAATTAAGAGTTAATTAGTGGAGAGATTATGTGTCAAAAATTTAAATCAAGAGAAAAAATTGTAAATACATAATAAAAAATAAGAGATTAATTCACACATAAAAATATCATAATGAAGTAAATGAAGAAGTTTTATAACCCAATAGAAGGAATTTGAATTATGAATCTGATACCACATGGTAACATTCATGTTAATCATCTTGTACAAATTAATTCTAATTGAAACATAAAGTACCATTTTGTATAAATTATTCAATATATTACATGTAAAATGAAATTTATATTCAATATATAATTAAAAAGTGGTAAATATGACATATGTCTAATTGAAGCAAAGTCGAGATGAGAAACCCTTACCTTCAATACATACATTACTTGTATTTTTTTAAAAAGGAAATGTCTTGGTCAAAGACCGAGAGATAAATTATTATTAAAAAGGAAAGAAAGATTACAAGAGTCTAAAGGAGGAAATTTTATTACAATATTTCTCATAATAAAGAAATAGATCAACTGGTAATTAATCACTCCACGTAATGTCCTGTTTGATACCTTTGTTGGCAAAACCATCCACCACCAGGTTTTCTTCCCATTAGGTATGTGTGGAAATGTATCTGCTCTCCAAGAGCGAGATAAAACAGTTCTTCCAACATGATGTAAGAGACCCAGCAAGGTGAACCCCTCAATTCGAAATATCTTGAATAATGGTGGTGGAATCAATTTCAATCCAAATATTATTCCATCATTTTAGCTTAATGATGTTGACCGCATGAATAACTGCCATCATCTCAGCCTCTAGGGTAAAGGCAGATCCACAGCCACAAAAAAAGATGCTCTGAAAATTCCCAAGAGAATCCCTAAAGATGGCCCCATAGCCCGTGGGACCTATATTTCCATTAGAGGATCCATCAATGTTGATTTTTATCCACCCAAGAATCTGAGATTTTCATAACACTTCAAGGAAGCGCCTTAGTTGATTTTATATCTTGTTGATTCTAAGCCAATGAAGGATGAAAAAGTCCCCAACCGAGTTAGCGCATGAGGCATTCAAAAGAGTGGATGCATCCCTAATAGCAATAATAATTATCTCCCAACCTGTATTAATATTGAGAGAGGAATTATTGTGGATAATTTCATTTCTATCATTCCAGATAATGTGGAGGAGCTCTACAATGGTGGATAGAAAGATATTTCTGATTTGAGGAAAAAAATATAGCTCCACACAACATTTGAGCAAAGAGAATATATAGTCATCAAGTAACCATTTTCAGTCAAAATGTCAGTAACAAAATTCCAAAGAGCAGTGGTTCTCGCACAAGACAAAAATATGTGATTGATGTCCTCCCTATGTTGATGAAATAGGTGACATCTTGAGCTAAGTTGGACACTATAGGGTTATAGTCAAACCTTCATTGGTAAACACTTGTGAGAAATATGCCAGACAAGTTTAAGTCTGGTATGTTTTATCCATGGTTTATCAAAGGCTTAAACCAAGCGAAATTAGATTCGGAGGAAGAGAAAAAAATGCATGTAATAAGTTTTTGAATCAAGGATCCCATTGTGGGCTTGTTCCCAAAAAAATAAAGACTTCGTCATTCGAAAAGGTGTTTTCATCAACTATATACTTGATATGATCAGGGAGGTCTATGTAAGGGGAATGCATTACTTCCTTTATGGTACAGTTTATAGAATCCGGAATGTCATTTGAAGGAATCATTAAATTGAGGGGAACACCAACCCATTTGCCAAGCCAGAATTTCAGGGTCGAATTAGAGTTAACCATCCATCTAGAGTTTATCATGATATTGAAAATGGAGTTTCTAATGGATGGCTAGAGGGAAGAACTAACATATCTCAAATTACTGGTTTTGATCTTTTCCAGGAAACTATTTTTATGAAAAGAAGTAGAGGCATTTTTGTTTTTTATTAAATTCCAAGTGAGTCTAGCTTAGAGGGATTTATTAAAAAGCTTGTGGTTTTTTATTCCAAGACCTCCTTTATCGTGGGGTTTGCAGCAAGTAGACCTGGGGACAATGAAAAGAATCTTATCAAGGATACTCCCAGTCCACACAAAGTTCTTATTGTAGGTATTTATTTTCTAAAAGAGACTGATAGTCCATCTGTAAATAATCAGCAAATAAACCATTTTGGAGACAATAAAAGCTTTCACCAGGCAGATCCTACTAGCCATATAAAGAGATTTTCCTTTCCAGGAAGAAATATGATTAATAATTTGATCAGAGATATCATTAAAATACAAAGATCTAGGCCTACCCCAAAATATAGGAACACCCGGGTAAGTAAAAGGAAAGGACCCTTCTTTGATACCAAACCTCTCAATGATGTAACTTTTTCTAGAAATGGGGAAACTATTTCCAAATAATATGAATGATTTGTTCCAACTAATGGATTGACTAGAGATCTCTTCATAGTGATATAAATAATCATTTATATTAGTGATGTTTTGTTTTCCACCATTAAGGAAAATAATAATGTCATCCGCATAAAGGAGGGGGGTCGGGACATTATGGTTTTGGGTAGCTTGGAGGGATTTATTTTATTTTGATGAACAAGAGAGGTGAGGAGATGAATAAGGTAATCCTCTAAAATGGAAAAAATAATGGAAAAGAGGGTATCTCTTTGTCAGACTCCCTTCTAACATTTAAAATGTCTCTTAGGAGAGCCATTGATAAGGATGGAAATAGAAGTCTAGTTGAAAAGAGAGTTGATCCTACTAATAAACACATACTTGAATCCCAAACCCCGAAGGACCTTGAAAATGTAACCCCAGTAGATAGTATCAAAATATATCCTAATGTCAAGCTTAATAGAAATGTTGCCTCTTCTGGAGGTTTTATTGAGAGAATTTGTGGATTTTGAAGCAAGGAAGATGCAGTCCTGAATAGACCACCCCTTGATGAATCCAAATTGGTTACAAGATATATTTTTGTTACAGAGAGGGGAGATCCTATTTTCCAAGAGCTTGGTAATAATTTTATATAGGGATTTGATGAGAGAAATATTCCGAAATAGGTGAATTTCACAGGCATTGGACACCTTAGGTATTAAGGCAAGGAACTGGGAAATGATACCAAGAGGTAGGAAACCATTAGGAAAAAAAATCTTGACAAGTTTACAAACCTCATTATGAATAACATACTAGTGATTCTAGAAGAAACCATTGGTGAAACTACTAGGTACTGGAGCACTATCATGGTTGAGGCTAAAGACAGTGTCCTTAATCTCATGGTCAAAGAGAGTGCTCAGGAGAAAATTGTTGTCTTCCTCCTAGACCAGGGACGAGATGATACCAGGGAGGAGGTCCTTGTTAATGCCAGCCCCATTGAATATATTCTCAAAAAAAGAGACAACATGATTTGCAGTGGATCCCTTAGAGTCATAGAGGATGTCATTGTCTTTCAAAAAGGCAAGCGAACGACAGACCTTCCAAACCCTATGCATAGCATTTTATAATTTAGTGTTACGATCACCATAATATTGCCATTTAGTTTTGAAAACTTGTTTTCAGATGTTATCTTTAAGAACTAACAAGGAAATGAGCTTCATATAAATGTTTACCTTATGTTGTGGGTTAGAGCAGAAATCAGAATGGGTGGAATTATTTTGAATTTGGTTGAGATCGGTCTCAAGAGAGGATATGTCCTTATCAATTTGATTTGATTTAGCACTACACCAACCCTTGAGGCAATGTTTGAGATGTTTGAGAATTATAATACAAGTTAAGACATCTGAGTGACGATGCATCAAATTCCAGAAATTTGGAATAATCATTTAATAATCTAATTGACCTAACCAAGAATTGTTAAATTTGAAGGGAATATTGGGCTTGTCACATTTAGAGTTAAAGATAACCAAGATAGGATGATGGTCCGAGCAATGTCTATGTCAGGTGATGCTAGAAATGGAGTCCCGGGAATTGAGAGATGGGACATTCACAAGGGGCCTATCGAGTTTACTAGCAACCTACCTAATATAGTTCCTTCTATACAAAGAAAACTTGGCACCTGTGAGATTGACATAAACCAGATTACAATATTCAATTGAGGATCTAAACTCCTTGGATGAAATTTGTGTATGATAAGGACCATGTTTTTCACAAGGGGAAAGGATAGAATTAAATTCTCCAATCACTAACTAGAGGTCGGAGATAAAATTAGCTAAGAGTAACAGGTCATTCCAAAGGGTCCTATGATTCTGGTTGTGATTCTTAGCATAAACAAGAGTGCAATACATATGAATATTATCCAGAATAAAATCACAAGTGTGAATTTGATCAGTGAAGTTTTGAATGTTAACATATTTCATAGAAGAGTGGTAAAAGATCCAGAGAGATTCAACCATACTAGTATTATTGCAAGCACCTAAAAAATTATAACCATAGGAAGAAAATGCATAAATTTCAATGATAAGTTAACTTTGGGTTCAGAAAGAGCAAAAACTTTTGGTTTACGAGTCAAGATTTCTCTTTTAAGAACATAAATAGTGTCAGAGTTAGCTATACCCTAACAATTCCAAAAGATAACATTCATTAAAACCTGTTTTTGGAGCCTTGGATCATTTATTTTCTTCTTAGAGCATCTTGAGCCTTTTTTCATCTTCGATCTCTAATGTTTTGAAGAAGAGGACAAAGTGGTTTTCAAAACCTGTTTTCTCATTGTGGAATCAGACAAAAGGCTAGTAGCATCTGAGAAAAATATTTCATTTATTTTGGTAGCATATTTAGAATCTTTAACTGTGGACTAGGAACGGCCATCAATTAAATAACTTATTTTATTTATTTTCAAATTCATATTTAGATATTTAATTAGTTATGACCATGTTAGTTGTTTTGAGTATGATCAAATCATTGTTTCAAAACAACATGGTTTGTTGACAATAGTCAAAAATTTAATTATTTGAAAATATATAGAATAATAATCATGAAATAATTCTCATATTTATTCATCAATTATACATTTAAAACTAATCATGAAAAATGGATATTAAAAATGAACTACTTTATGATCATGGAGATGGTAGGTCTTATATAAGCATGAGTAATGTTTCCTTTTTTCAATGACCATTTTTGGGGAAAATGTGTGTATGGATTTATCTTAAGAAAATGACAATAATGTCATATATTTAATATTATTTCTTTAAATATAATTATATATATCATTATTGTGATGTGGTGATTAAAAAATAATCAGATCGCTTCACGGATACAACAGTCCACATGTACACAAACGATGTTATCATTTTCTAGTATAAGAATGAAGAAGATATATTTTCATTTAATAATGATGAATATTTCATTAACATCATTATAATTTAATTTATAACACATATATTTATTAACATTATCATTATTAAATTTAATATAAGGAGTCATTAAAAAAAATATCATATCGTTTTGTGGGGTAGTAGTCCTTCGTACACACAAGCGATGTAATCATATCCCCAGCGAAATAAAAAATAAAAGGTAAATGTGATCCCATAACTAAATAATTTTAAATATGATAAATATATCATATATATATATATTAAATTCATTTTTATAACAATTCATGAGAGGTTATGATGGAAAACAAATGACATTGGTTTGCGAGGGGGTAGTCCGCCATACTCATGAATGATGATTTTGTATCCTATTTGATGGAAGAGTATATTGATTTAGGTTATTACATTAATATAATAATATATAAATATATATTATATAATTGTGTTATAATATTATCATATTTTATATATTTTAAGTATGCGGAAGAAGAAATAATACAAAAACTCATAGTTAGGAATTTTACCTCTTCTCGGATAACCTCTTTAGGATTATATTTAATGTCTTACTATAATGGATTTTTGACCAAACCAACGCTTATAGGATGAGGTTAGGTAATTATTGATGTATTTTATTTGGTGAATTTTTAAACCAAAATGGTTTGAATGTGTGAATAAGAGAGTTTTGGGGTTGTCCTTTTATAAGTGGTGAAATGAGACCACTTAGAAACATCTTGGAAATTTCTTAAAAGACACCAAAATGATAAATTCATTCCCATGGGAAAAGTTTAAAAATGAACATATATTATAAATTTTGAATTAAAATAATGAAATATTTCCATATTATTTGGTTTAGACATATGATGGATCATTTTTAGCACACATCTTTTTAGTTTAACCCATCGGTAAATCGTTTTTTTTACATTAATCGTGGCAATTAATTTGTATTGTTTTCACTATTCATTACGGTAAAAAAAAATTAAGTTACCGGTATTAGATGGAATAAATTATGATGATTAAAAAAATTTAATCCATTTCACCAAAGTCTAAAAATCAATTTAAAATTAAACATGTAGACATGGTGAAAAAAGTAGTTTCAAGACATGTATTTCTCAAGGGAAATATAATATTATATTAATTATATGATGAATAATAAATATTGTATGAGTTTAAAATAATATTTATTGATATATAATATATAAATTTTATTTAATTAATTCCTCATTATAGTTTTTTTTAAATAATTTAAATTGAGAATCATTATGAACTTAAAAAAAGTTTTTAGAAAAATCTAATTTTTAAATGCAAAGACAATATTATGATAAAATACAATATGAATTTAATTAAAAAAATTATATGGATTAAATATAATCAAATAATACTTATTTTACATGAAATAATATTAATAACATATTAAATTTCATAATTTATTCAAAATAAAGGGCATTTTTACAAAATAAATAACATTTCTCATTATTCACTAAAAAATCAATATTTATGAGAAATCTAACAAATTACCCCAAATTAAATTTAGATATTATGATTTAAGAAATTATTTTAAAATTATAAAATATTTATAGAATTTTTAGAAATAATTTATAATATCGCTTCATAAAAAGAAATAAAAATCATTTATGATGAAAACAAATTTCTAAAGAATAAAATTACTTTACTAAAAAAATGACTGATTATTTACTAAATATTTACTAGTAATTTTAATTGAGTAGGAACTATATATATTTTTAATTATATTATACTATTCATACATGACAATTTAATAGCACGGTTATTAAATTTATAAATATCCTGAGTTGTTTAAGCTCAGTGTTTCCTATTGAATATGATAACGAATATAGTATTCTTTTATAAAATCTAATTGTTTTAAATAATATATATGAATAACGTATTAATATAACGTATGAAAATGGTTATGTTTATTTTCAAGGAATTTAAAGCACTTTTTTGAAATCCGAGATTAAATTTAAGGGTTCTTTGTTTGACATTTCAATTTATTGAGAAATGTTTCATATTGCATGTCGTGTTTTATATTATATTATGTACACACAACTATATTTTATATATGTATGATTAATATATTTTAAATCATGAATTGAATGGTCCATTCCATGTTCTAGGCTTCAATTTCTTTTGATTCAAAAGTTACCAAACTGGTAAGGGGTTTCTCATCTCAATTCCCACTCATTGAGATATATTCAATATTCCAACCCTTCCTTCATAATGGGGTGCATATATTACCCTATGAATTTATTAAACCATTTTATTATCTTAATGAACTATATTTAAAATTTGAATTTACATCCTTTCTTTTAGTGGACATTTTTAATGTAACCAAATTCGTAAGGGTTTCTCATCTCAAAATATCGTTCTTTGAGACTTGTTTTGTATTGTACACCTATTTTATTCTATATAGTGTATACACTAAATTTGTAATGACCCAAAGTTTCATTAATGAAAATCCCTCTTGATATAATTAATTGTATATTTATTTTTATATAAAATGACAACTTCTTTGGATTTATGTTATGAATTTTCACTGTTGCTAATAAAGTCGTTGAATATTGATCACATGATTAGTATAAAAATAGGGCTTTAACAAATCCAAATTTACTCAGAGAAAGGATCTGATGGCCTCATCTAGTAGAATTTCTCCATTCGAAGCCCATTGGTCAGAGCTCGGAAAACAGGTGGCATCCTTGGGCTTCGCTCTTGACGAAGCCCAAGCTAAGCTTCATCATGTCAAGCTCGAACGGGGCCGTCTACGGGAGAAGTGGAAGTTGATAGAAATTACCACTTGAGCGATGTTATCCGAGCCACCCCAAGCGTCTGTCACTATCACACACCTTACCCTTAGGTCTTATGTGGATATTTTAAGGGGTTATGTAACAAATAAATAGTATTATGTTCATGTATATTATTTTTGTATATAATAATGAATATACCTCCTTGTCATTTTTTTGATATATTGTAAATAGTTTTTAATGTATAAATAGTGTTTTTAGTTATTATTTAATTAAGAAATCTATTTTAGTAAATTATTTTACTTTTGAATTAAATAATATTTTAATTAAATATTATTATTATTACATTAATCTTTTATTAAATACCAATGATCTTATAATTTTATGAATGCAATTATAATTTTTATTAAGGTTTGAAAGCCATTTCTGTCAAAACCCGTGAATTTTCGATAAATATTGGTTTTTATTTTAAAAGTGAAAATTAACATATTTAGAAAATTATTTACATAAAATAAATTTTTTTTCTGGAATCACAACGTCGAAATTATCCAGCGGTGAATTTTTCATAATTTTCTGAGACAGTCAAATTTTTGGGTAAAAATTAAATGTCGTTTAAATATAATATGTGTTTTATGACATCAGAATGACCCAATTGTTATATAATAAAATACTAAAATTTTTATGTTCAGTCAATATATGTTTTACCATTAAAATAATGTGATTTTGGGTTTTTTTTCCTTACTTGTCAAAGCACTAATAGACACCTCAAGACTTACTAAACACCTTGACTTTTTAAATTGTTTTCCATCGGAGTGTGACTCACCTCCACATAAGCAACCCTATTATAATAAGAAGTTCGGACTTTGGCCTTATAAAATCTTGTTTTCATCTTCCCTTTTCTAAAACCCATGGGGAAGAACCATGATATGGTTTTTGTTTTGGATTAATTTAATATAAGGGGTCCCAAACCTAAATAATAAAGAATTCCCTCACCTTTCCTATATAACCCCACCAAATCTCCCACTTCCTCCTCACTCAAAGCCTTTGGAGTTCGTCCAACCTCTGCCATTTTCTCTCTATAATCATCCCAAGGTGACCCAGGCTCCAAAGAAGCCTCTCACAAGCCTCTCTCAAGCCTTTGGAAGCACACTTCCATGTAAGGGTTTTTTATTCCTTTCTCATTTTTGTCCAATTTTCTTTAAGATGTTTTTACCATTTAATTTCAATTATGAATGTTAGGGTATGGTTTCACACCTCCCCCATACTTCCCTCTTATTGATTGAATGATGGGATACCCCTTTCTCTATCATTAAATGCCTCTCATGTACACCCGTTACTATGACGAAATTCCGAAAGGAACTTCTCTCTCCTCTTTTACATTCAAGCAATAATTTTGTATCATGAATAGAAATTCCATTAAAATTGCTTGGACATGTATCTATATGACCCCCTTACTGTCCATTTCATTTAAATATTATGAGACACCCCTTTCTCTCTAATCAACCATTTTTATGAATTCTTATGTCACGCCGTTACGCTGCCGAAATTGCACCGATTTTCTAAGCCAATGCCATTGTGTCGTGAATACCATGCCCATTTCTCCATCAAAGGTATTAAACATTATGCACATTTACATGTTGATTATAATGTTTCATGTATGAATTCCACATTCCTTTATCTTGGAAAAACTGATTATGTTTTATGAATCAATGTTTTATGATCCATGTGGCACACTTATGCATTAACTGAAATGTTTAAGAAAGGTGCTCCCTTATAGAACTCCAATGCATTGGGTAAAGTATAGTATCATGATACATCATGTTAAATGAGTGTTTAATCATGCTAATTAAAGTTCAACTAGGGTTTACTCGTGCTTCATGTGCAATGATGTTTTACTCATGCTTTATGTGCAATGACCCTTGGCTCATGCAAATTCAATGTTAAGTGTTGTTAACACATTTCCATGTTATTATTATCATGCTTTATCATGCCTTTATATTCATGTTTTTCTTGTTCTATATTGATATTCCTAATGTCAATCATGTATTGTACTCCTCGTGTTATTCCATGTGTATTCCCTTATTGGGCTTTATAGCTCACCCTTTTCTTATGCATGTCCTCATGTTATCCCATGCAATGCTAAGTAGGATGGAATGTAGTGGTCATGTAAAGGAAGATTTCAATAAAGATATTCTATTTCATGTATTAAGTTTTTATGTACTGATCCAAAGCCCGAAAGACACTAAACCTCTCGATATTCTTTGTTGTATCAAGTGAAGTTTTATGTAATAAATCATGTTTATTTTTGTAATAAAAGTAGGGTTGTAATAGTTGGTATCAGAGGATATGTTTAGTTATTTTTGGGATTAGGATTAGAAAACCATATTGAAAAATTAGATACAAGACTAAGTACAATAAATACGTCCCTGAGTTTTGGTGAGTATTGAGTAAGTGGGTTATCAAGCAAATAAATCCCTGTCTAGATACGAGCAGGTAGAGGCCGCTCTGGCACAGATGTATCCTAGGGGTAAAACCTGAAAACCCCGATTTGATCTAGACTCGAACGGGAACTGGTGCACGACAACAGTCCTTGCTTCACTCTTGGTTACGACACTCCCGAGGGATATTCTTTGGTAAATTCACAAGCTTAGTATGAACCCTGATTAAGGGAATAAAAAAATTCCCCTAAGAATATATGTTAGAAAGTAGATCATGAAAAGACTAGATTGAAGCCTGTAGACTCATGAGTTAAAGAAATAAAAGTTTATTTTTAAGTCATCAACTTTTTTCTTGGGATTATCCTTTATGTGTTACCCCCTAACATTCTTTTTATTCCAGCCAATGTCCGGTAATAGGAGTACTCGGGATAAAAACCGTTGTGAAGATCATTGTGATGAATGTACTAATGAGTTGCCCAATCTAATGGGAGTGGGAATCGTGGACTTTGTCATGCTTCTCTCTCAGCTAACTCAAGTTTTGAATAGAAACACGGGTCAATAGGAATGTTCAACCACCCTTAAGAAAGAACAAGTTTCTATCGAGAGCTTCATGAAACAAATGCCTACTACTTTTAGTGGATCATCCGATCCCACGATCGCTGAACAATGGATCAACTTAATTGAAAATATCTTCTCCATCATTCAATGTTATGATCAAGAGAAGGTTCTCCTAGCAGATTATTTTATGGAGGGTGAAGCTGATCAATGGTGGACGTTGATCTAAAATATGAACCCTGAGGAGGAGATCAAGGCGTTGGAATGGAAGGATTTCTGGAAGTTGTTTTTCGATAAATATTTTTTGTGCACCCTCCTACTTAACAAAAAGATGAAGAATCTATTAGAGTGTATGAGTCAAACTTCACAAGGCTTTCATGATACGCTTCTGGATTTGTCATTACCCCTGAATGCAATGTTGACCGCTTCTTTGGTGGGCTGAAGCCTAGCCTTCGGAAAGCAATGGCGATCCGTGACTTCAATAGCTATGAGGAAATTGTCTAATGTTACCTCAAGGTCAAAATGGATATAAGAGAATGACATGGGTATCATGGGGATAAGAAGTATATGGTGGACTTCAATGCTGGTGGCCCGATGGATAAATCCAACGGTGCTAAGAATATCCAGCACCCCACTTTCCAAAAGTGCAGAAATAAGCACCCTAAAATTGCCTTAAGGGGACGAGGAAATGCTTCAGGTGTGAAAGAGAAGGGAACCTAGTTGTTAACTGTTGGAAAGAAAGACTCGTGGCCGCGACAGAGGAGAGGAATTCTCTGTTCGAACCTCAACGTGTTGTTCAATGCTACAAATGCAAAGAACCGGGGTATCTTTCAAATCAGTTCCCTAATCCAAGGGTTTTCGGAGGCAACCAAAAATCTCCAAGGAAGCAAGGAAGAGATTTTTCCATCACTTCTGCCGAAGTGAACCCTGGCAACGTAGTGGTGACAGGTACGCTAGTTATTCATTCAAGAATAGAAAACATAATTTTTGATTCAGGTTCTACGCATTCTTTTATATATAGAATGTTTAGTAGAACAATATCATCACCACCAAAAATCATGGAAGTGATGATGTCGGTGAGTATGAAAAATGGGGAAATCATTACATCCCATGAATATAAGTCCTCCCCTGTTATAATCTGTGTGTTTAATTTCCCGGTGAACATCATCATACTCCCTCTGGTGGAATTTTATTCAATTCATGGCATGGATTGTCTTTCATTATATAGAGACAACATAAATTTTCTGGATAGGGAAATCACACTCCATATGAAGAATTGATCCCCAATTCCTTACAAGTGTAAGGAGGAAGATGAATATCCATTAGCTCCATCATCTCAAGCATGGATATTACTGCCTTATGAGCACGCGTATCTGGCTCAGATGATTGATTCTAAGGAAGAAACCATCCTTGAAGAAATTCCTATTGTGGGGGAATTCGCTGAAGTGTTTCCCGAGAAACTTCCTGGTCTTCCTCCTAGAAGAGATGTTGAATTCTTAATTGAGTTTATACATGGGGCATTACCAATATCAAACACTCCATATAGAATGGATTTTGTAGAGAATGAAGAGCTGAAGAAAAAACTACAGTAGAATCTGGATAAGGGTTTTATAAGCCCAAGTGCTTCACTATGGGGTGCACCAGTCCTCTTCGTCAAGAAGAAGGATGGGTCAATGCACCTTTTCATCGATTATTGTGAGCTCAAAAAAATCACAATAAAGAACAAGTATCCTCTCCCACGAATTTATGACTTGTTCGATTAGTTGTGTGGAGAACAATACTTCTACAAGGTGGACTTGTGGTCTGGATATTATCACATAAGGTTGAAGATAGAAGATATCCCCAAGATTGATTTTCGCACATGATACGGGCACTATGAATTCATAGTAATGCCTTTCAGACTCACTAATGCTCCTGAAATCTTCCTGGACTTAATGAATAGAGTCTTTAGAGATTACCTAGACAAATTTGTGGTAGTCTTTATAGATGATATTCTAATATACTCCAAAACCAAGGAGGATCATGAGGAGCATTTAAGAACTGTCCTAGAGACTCTGCGCAAGGAGAATATCTATGAAAATTACAGCAAGTGTGAGTTCTAGTGGAATAAAGTCTCATTCTTGGGCCATATCATCACAATAAATGGGATATCTGTGGATCCCTCGAAAACAGATGCAATTGAGGGATGGCTGAGGCCAACATTGGTAACGGATATCCGTAGCTTCTTGGGGTAAGCTGGATACTATCGACGATTTGTGTGAAATTTCTCACGATTTTCCAACCCTCTTACCTAGCTAACTCGAAAGGTAGTAATGTTTTCTTGGAGTTAAGAATGTGAAGAAAGCTTCAAGGAGTTGAAAAGGAGGATTATCACTACGCCCGTGCTCACTTTACCCACAAGTGGGGGACTTTTTATTGTTTTCTGTGATTCTTCAAAGAAGGGATTAAGCTGTGTGCTGATACAGAATGATAACGTTATATCATATGCCTCAAGGTATTTGAAAATCCATGAGAAAAACTATCCAACGCATGATATGGAGTTGGCGGTGGTGATCTTTTCCTTGAAAATCTGGCGGTATTTTCTCTATGGAAAGAAATGTGAGATATATTCTGACCACAAGAGTCTTAAATATATATTCACATAGAAAGAGCTTAATATGCGCCAGATAAGATGGATAGATCTTATCAATTATTATGACTGTTCAATACATTACCACCCTGGGAAAGCGACCAAGGTGGCAGATGACAAAAGTAGAAAGGATCCAGCGATTCTATCAATGATTAGAATTGAGAAGGATCTAATCATCGTATACTTGATGAAGATGGACATGGGAATCATATAGAAGGGAACATCATCAATCCTTTCACAAATGATTGCTCAACCATCTATTTTGGAAAGGTTAAAGGTTGCTCAAAATTTTGATGTGGGAATTCAAGATAAAGTGGAAGCTATAGAAAAAGGGAGTTCCTCGGAGTTTAATGTTAATGAAGATGGAATTGTGTGGTTTGGGAAAATACTATGTGTTCCATCATGTCCGGAGATGATGGAATAACTTTTGGATGATCTACATAGTACAAATTTTGATATTCACCCAGGGAGCACAAAGATGTATCGAGATCTCCGAGAATAATTTGGGCGGGATTATATGAAGAAGGAGATCGCTGAATATACATCATAGTTCCTGGTGTTCCAGCAAGTGAAGGTAGAGAGGAAGAAGTCTATGGGGATGATGCAACCATTGCCCATACCAGAATGGAAATGGGAGAACATCACCATGGACTTTGTCCCCAGACTTTCGAGGACATCCAAAGGCCACAATGCAATCTAGGTTGTTGATGTAACATCCCAGGTAAATAAAGAATAAATCATTTTCATATTAATTAATATTTACGAATTAAATATTAATTTTACTTTAAATGTGTTTCTATGTTCGATAACGTATCCGATATGCAACAAAGAGTTTCTTTGAAATCTTACGTTGCACACTAGTAATAAAACAATGTTATTTTAAATGGTAGTTAACACATAGCCGTTGTATTGGCGGGAATGAATATAAATTACTAAAATATGATTATATATGTTTTTTAAATGTTTTTACATTTATCCAATAAAAGATAAAGTCTTAAAATACGTAAAGAATTCAATTTTAGGCATATATACTCTAACATTCACTAAAGGTCGACTTATATCCTTTTGATGGAGAACCGTCTATAAATATATTTTTTTTCACTCTTATAAATTCTATTTTACCAAATAAAATTCTTCATTAGAATAGGGACATCAAAATTTACTTTGTCTAAATTTTTTGTATTTTTCCGATAAAGTTCATTTTTTAATGAATAGTGAAAATGTTGTATTTTAATTTAAAACCTCTTTTTAATCTAATTTATTTATATGATTAGATTATATTTTGAATTGGTTTTAAAGTTCAATTAGAATATATTTTCACAATTTAATCCAGTAGTGGTTGTTGGAATTAATTTCACTTTGAAATTGGACTTAAACTAGTGTGAATCCTTTGATACTTATTGTTTCATAAAAACATGCTATTTGCTCTGACAGCGGGAATTAATTATTAAATTAATTAATGTAACTTATATGTTCTGAATTTTGTGAAATAGACATCATTTTTGAATCCAGAATATCAAATATAGCTTAGGGTGATGTTTTGGTATTTTTCTGAAAAACTTCAATTTTTGATGAATAGTGAAACCACTAAGTGGTACTTAAAAAAACTGATTTTTTGTTTAAATGAAATTTTACCACCTCTGTGTTTTGAATTTAAAAAATATTACATACATGGTTGTCATTAGAAAGTAAAATGTTGTTCAATGGGATTAATATTATCTATTGGTGAATAGTAACTTTTATGTTTTTAATCGCGATTAGAGGTAATTAGTGTAATTTAAGATAAAAATAATGTTTTAATAATATGAAATGACCTAGACACATGTCCTACCATTATTGGATGTGTCATGGCCTACCGAGACAATCCATGGGTCAACTTGGGGACCCCATGGAGCCACTTTGGTAGGAAAAAGACATTAAAACCTTTTTATTTAAAGTTAAAATTAAAATGTCACAAACATGAGTTGTTTTACTAAAACAATTTTTAAATGGGGTTATACAAGTCATATTTTTGACTATAAATATTAATTAGAAAGCTAAACATATTTCATAAATCGTGATATTTTTTTAATTTTTATACATTATATAAATTAAATTATTTATGACACCATGATGATGCAGCGATTACCTCATTATTTAACGATTTAAATAAAATGAAAATATAATGTAAAATCTAAGACCTAAACATGTCAAAAACCTATTTTATAAGTTTATTTCGAACTCTTATCACCTTTTCCTCGAAATATATAATTTTGGGATCTTTTAAATTTGAAAATCATTTTATAATAAAGTAACCTTTTATAACTTCCCAAGAGTGACCCTCCTCTCCTCTTATAAAAGTACCCAACCTCTACCTCCTTAACCACGCCTCTCCAACCTTTGGATCAGCCACTATCTGATTATTTTGTCTCTCCACATCCCTTTATTACTCCTAGAAGCCTCACTTTGGGCAGAAGTCTTCCCAAGGAATCCTTTGAGCTCAAATCAAAAAGAGTTACCCGTTTTTAAGGTAATGTCTTCAATTGTGTTCTTTTGTTTCATTTTGCTTCTCCAACCCCATAAAATCTTTTTATTCATTTCATTTTTAACAACTCCAGTTTCATAAATATATTAGGATGTTGTTATAAGAATTATTCGAGCTACAATTACACTCACATACATCTAATGGTTAAAGAACATACTATTTCTGTGGATGGCGAATTTCTGCCTCACGAAACGGTGATTGTTCAACACTCATATAATACCTTCAAAGTTGGACATTAAGATATCACTATGTTTATATATGATATATAATATGTTTATGTTTTACTTAAGCTTCTGTATTTTTCATTTCTGGCATACCTTTATGGTTTCCATTATGGGTAAACGCGATATCTTCATTTTAGGAAGTGCTGACTACCGCCCCCTCAAAGTGATTTAATTCGTTAATACCATATGTGGTACCTATAAAGGATATATTTAATGATATAATATATGATACCATACTGGAATTATAATACTATTATGTATCATTATGTTTTAGTTCCATTTAATATGAAATAGAAATGGAAGTAGCGTTCATGCGTACGTACGGCTTACCGTCTCCACGAACGGTGCATTTCATTTCATTCCTCTAAATGATTATGTAATAAATGCATGTATATACTGGATATATATGATATATATGGAATCTAAATCATGAATATAATTCTTGAGATAATGGATATTTGACTACGTGAACAACTTGTAAATATAAGAAGTTCACATTTGACTCAAGTACCAAATCTCGACAAAACGACCGTTATTAACTTAAATGATCACATAATGTTCATAACATTGTAATAAGTGATATAGAAGTAATAATGAACTTGAAAAAGGTTCTTAAGAAAGTACAAATTAACTCATGTTTATTATTCAGTACATTAAAGAACGATCGAGTCATGTCGGACCCGAGGTATGGGACTTCGTCTCAATCTCCTTTCATTGAGGCATATTTTGTTTTATACACAATCGTCTTTTATACGGTGTATAAACCCCTTTGACTTTTACGTTTATCCAAAAGGAATCTTTTTTATATGAAGCGTTCTACTAGACAACAAAAGGGAATGTTTTTGTAGTACGTATGCGGTGACAACGACTTCTCCGCCGCCGTGACCATTATTTGAGTTTCGGCTTCTTCTACAAGCCATACCTTTTTTTTAAATGAAAAATAAATACCATGTTTTACTTTTATTTTATTTTGGTATTCAAAATGTTTTTCATAATGTTTTTATTATATCAATGTGTTTTATTGATATTTTTTTATTGAAATATAGAAATGTTATTATTATTTTATGCATGTTTTATGTGATACAATTATGTTATGGTTCTTGGGAATTGTTATGAAGACGGGTGGTTCCACGATAATCTAAGGGAAGGTGAGCCCGATATAGCTCTCCAATTCATTGGGTAACGCGAAGGGGTTAAACATTAAGATTTCTCTGAAGAGATTTAGGGAATATATTGTGATGGGTATTCCAAATGTAACCAAGAGGGTTACTCCCTACGTAAGAATGTTATGAATGCCTCAAGTTACCTTTATGTCTTATTATTTCAAGGATTTATTCATGATTTGATGAGGTATGTTAAATTGATTATTTTTTATGGGTAAATTATGATCTCATTGATTATTATGTATAAATGTACTCATGTTTCCTTTCCATATTTTTATATCCCTTACTGAGATTTTTATGCTCATCCTAGGTTTTTGAAATGTTTTTCACAGGTCAAGGGAAAGATACATGATATGATGATAGTGTCAAGGAAGTGTCAAGAAAGAATCCATGTTTATTTTAAATATTTTTCCATTGATGGGAAAAATTAATACTATCTTTTATGTAACCACTTTGTTTAAATGTGGAATGTAATGCATGTTTTATGATCTAATTCTCTAAAACTCTAAACCTGAAAAGATCCTTAAAGTGTATTCTTGAAGTAACTCAAGATTAAGTAATGTTTAAGGCTGGGGCCATATAGTTGGTATTATAGGTTGGTTTAGATAACATTACGAGTTATAATTCTATTAAATTATTATCCAATAATATTTTTATGGTCAAATTGAAATGATATAGCATTTAAAGATTACCATGTTGCTTCACCTAAGGTATTTCAGTGTTAAGAATGGTTTTTCATATAGGAATCAGAGAATCTTTTTTGGGAAGGCATACTGAGGGAAATGACCTTCCAAATCAGCATATTGGGATGGTCAGAATTAGAATTGAGCAGTTTACTGTAGTGATGTCTCAGATGAATCAGCTTCCTTTGTTTGGTAGGCAATTACCGAAGGAACTGAAAAGAAGATTGGTGAATGCTCCAGTTTTGTAACTTCCTTCCATGAATGGACAGTTTGTTATCTACAGTGATTCTTCATTGAAAGGACTTGGTTGCATCCTAATGCAGAATGATTAGGTAATTGATTATGCTTCACGATAGTTGAAAACTCGTGAGGTAAATTACCCTACACGTGATTTGGAATTAGCTGCTGTTGTTTTATCTTTAAAAATTTGGAGGCATCATTTGTATGGAGTAAAGTGTGAAATATATACCTATCACAAAAGTTTAAAGTATATATTCACTCAGAATGAATTGAAAATGATACAGAGGAGATGGATAGAATTAATCAAGTATTATTATTGTACAATTCATTATCATCCGGGAAAATCAAATAAAGTGGCTGATGATTTGAGTCGAAAACGTAATGCTTCATTAACAATGATGCATTTGGAATGTGATCTTTTGGTTACGGGTTTGATGAACTTTGGCATAAAATTTGTTGGTTCAGGATTTCCTTCTGTTTTGTTTTAGGTATCAGTGAAATCTTATCTATTAGACAGAATCAAGTAAGCACAGAAGAAATATAGTGATTTGCAAAAAAGGGTAGAGCTGGTTCAGAAGGGTAAGTTGCTTGAATTCAACATTGATAGTGATTGTGTTTTCAGATTTGGGAAGAGATTGTGTGTGCCTTGTGATTCACAGTTGAAGAGAGAGTTGTTATGTGAAGCTCATAGTTCTCTGTTTTCAGTTCATCCTGGCAGTACTAAGATGTACATAGATCTGCGGGAGTATTATTGGTGGGATGGAATGAAAAGAGATATTGTTGATTTTATTGTGAAGTGTTTGGATTTTCAGCGGGTTAAAGAAGAGCAGCAACTACCGAAAGGGATGCATCAGCCTTTACCAATGCCAGAGTGGAAATGGGAAAATTTATCCATGGACATTGTTGTGGGATTGCCGAGGACACCTCAAGGTAATAATGCAATCTGGGTTATTGTTGATCGATTAAGTAAATCTGCTCATTTCCTTCCTATTCGAGATACTTTCTCTCTAGATCAACTTTCTCGATTGTACCTTAAATTGATAGTCAGGTTGCATGGAGTTCCCCTCTCCATTGTATCTGATCGTGATCCCAGGTTTAATTATAACTTTTGGAAAGGCCTTCAAATGTCATTGGGTACTGAATTAAATTTTAGTACAGCTTTTCATCCGCAATCAGATGGGCAGTCAGAACAAAAAATTCAGACATTAGAGGATATGCTACATTCTTTTTCGATGGATTATCAGGGATGTTGGGGCCAACATCTTTCTTTGGTTGAATTTTCATATAATAACAGTTTTCATTCCAGTATACATATGGCACTGTTTGAGGCATTATATGGGAAGCGGTGTCGAACTCCAGCTTTTTGGGATGAAGTGGGTGAAAGGAAGGTGATGGGACCAGAATTGGTAGAAGATATGGAAGAAAAAGTTCAGTTGATTCAGAAACACATGAAAACCGCTCAGAGCAGGCAGAAGAGTTATGCAGACAAAAGGAGGAAGGATCTATCTTTCGAGGTAAGTGATCATGTTTTTCTCAAAGTTTCACCGTGGAAAAGTGTGATGCGATTTGGTAAGAAAGGAAAGCAGGGTCCATGGTTCATTGGACCATATTAAATTCTAGAGAGAGTTGTATAATTTGCTTACCGACTGGCTTTACCTCTGAGTTTATCTCAGGTACACAATGTTTTTCATGTTTCAATGTTAAGGAAGTACATGCCAGATCCATCTCATGTTTTGAGTCCAGTGGTAGTTCAGTTGGAAGAAAATATCTCTTATGAAAAACAACCAGTCCAGATTCTTGAAAAAAGAGATAAAGTGTTGCGAAATAAGGTAATTCACCAGGTAAAGGTTTTTTGGAAAAACCATATGGTTCAAGAATCAACGTGGGAATCTGAAAATACTATGAGGGATAAATACCCCCACTTATTTTGATAAGTGAATAAAATTGCAAGGACGCAATTCCCAAAAGGGGGAAGGATGTAACATCCGAGGTAAATAAAGAATAAATCATTTTCATATTTATTAATATTCTCGAATTAAATATTAATTTAACTTTAAAGGGGTTTCTATGTTAGATAGCGTACCCGATACGCAACAAAGAGTTTCTTTGAAATCTTAAATTGCACACTAGTAATAAAACAATATTATTTTAAATGATAGTTAACACGTAGCTGTTGTATTGGAGGGAATGAATAGAAATAACTAAAATATGATTATATATGTTTTTTAAATGTTTTTACATTTATCCAATAAAAGATAAAGGCTTAAAATATGAAAAGAATTCAATTTTAGGCATATATACTCTAACATTCACTAAAGGTCGACTTATCGCCTTTTGATGGTGAACCGTCTATAAATATAGTTTTGGTCACTATTATACATTCTATTAGACCAAATAAAATTCTTCTTTAGAATCGGGACATAAAAATTTACATTTTCTAATTTTTTGGTATTTTTCCGATAAAGTTCATTTTTTAATGAATAGTGAAAAATGTTGTATTTTAATTCAAAACCTCATTTTAATCTAATTTATTTATATGATTAGATTATATTTTTAAATGGATTTAAAGTGCAATTAGAATATATTTTTACCATTTAATCCAATAGTGTTCATTGGAATTAATTTCACTTTGAAATTGGACTTAAACTAGTGTCAATCTTTTGATACTTATTGTTACATAAAAACACGCTATATTCTCTGACAGTGGGAATTAATTATTAAATTAAATAATGTAACTTATATGTTTTGAATTTATTAAAATAGAAATCATTTTTAAATCCGGAATATCAAATATAGCTTAGGGTGATGTTTTGGTATTTTTCTGAAAAACCTCTATTTTTGATGAATAGTGAAACCACTAAGTGGTACTTAAAAAACTGATTTTTTGTTTAAATGAAAGTTTACAACCTCTGTGTTTTGAATTTAAAAAATCTGACATACATGGTTTTCATTAGGAAGTAAAATGTGGTTTAATGGGATTAAAATAATTTTTTGGTGAATAGTAACATTTAAGTTTTTAATCGCGATTAGAGGTAATTAGTGTAATTTAAGGTAAAAATAATGTTTTAATAATATCAAAGAACCTAGACACATGTCCTACCCTTATTGGATGTGTCATGGCCGACCATGAAAATCCATGGGTCAACTTGGGGACCCCATGGAGCCACTTTGGTAGGAAAATGACATTAAAAACTTTTTATTTAATGTTAAAATTAAAATGTCACAAACATGAGTTGTTTTACTAAAAAAACTTTAAATGGGGTTATACAAGTCATATTTTTTACTATAAATATTCAGTTGAAAGATAAAAATATTTCCTACATCATGATATTTTTTTATAATTTTTAGACTTTAAATAAATTAAATTATTTATGACACCATGATGATGCAGTGATTGCCTCATTATTTAATGATTTAAATAAAATGAAACGATAATGTAAAATATATTACCTACACATGTAAAAAACCTGTTGGATGGGTGTATTTAGAACTCTTATCACTTTATCCTTGAAATATATAGTTTTGGGACCTTTTAAATCAGAAAAACATTTTATAATAAAGTATCCTTTTATAACTTCCCCAGAGTGCCCCTCCTCTCCTCTTATAAAAGGCCCCCACCTCTACCTCTTTACCCACAACCCTAAAGCCTTTTTCTCAGCCAAGATCTGAACATTTTGTCTCTCCACATCCCTCTCTTACTCCTAGAAGCCTCACTTTGGGCAGAATTCTTCCCAAGGAAGTCTTTGAGCTCAAATCAAAAAGAGTTACCAGTTTTTAAGTTAATGTCTTCACTTGTGTTCTTTTGTTTTATCTTGCTTCTCCAACACCCTAAACTCTTTTTATTCATTTCTTTTGTAACATATCCAGTATCTTCAATATAATAGGATGTCGTTATAACAATTATTCGAGCTACACTTACACACACCTACATCTAATGGTTAAAAAATATAATGTTTCTGTGGATGGGGAATTTCTGCCTCACAAAACGATGATTGTTCAACACTCATATAAAACCTTCAATGGTGTCCATTAAGATGTAACTATGTTTATATATGATATATAATATGTTTATGTTTTACTTTATCTTCTGTATTTTTCATTTATGGCATACCTTTATAGTTTCCATTATGGGTAAACACGATATCTTTATTTTAGGAAGTGCGGACTAACGCCCCCTCAAAGTGATTTGATTCGTTAATACCATATGTGGTACATATAAAGGATAGATTTAATGATATAATATATGTTACCATATTGTAATTATAATACTATTATGTATCATTATGTTTTAGTTCCATTAAATATGTAATAGAAATGGAAGTAGCGTTCATGCGTACGTACGACATACCGTCTCTTTGAACGGTGCATTTCATTTCTTACCTCTAAATGATTATGTAATAAATTCATGTACATACTGGATATATATTATATATATGGCATCTAAATCATGAATATCAATCTTGAGATAATGTATATATGACTACGTGAACAAATTGTAAATATAAGAAGATCCCTTTTGACTCAAGAACCAAATATCGACAAAACGACTGTTATTAACTTAAATGATTACATAATGTTCATAACATGGTAATAAGTGATATAAAAAAAATAATGAACTTTAAAAAGGTTCTTAATAGAGTAGAAATTTACTCAAGTTTATTATTCAGTACATTACAGAACGATCGAGTCAAGTCGGACCTGAGGTATGGGACTTCATCTCAATCTCCTTTCATTGAGGCATATTTTGTTTTATACACAACCTTCTTTTATACGGTGTATAAACCCCTTTGAATTTTATGTTTATCCCAAAAGAATCTTTTTCGTACGAATCGTTTCACTAAACGACAAAAGGACATGTTTTTTTCATACGTATGCGGTGACAACGACTTCTCCACTGTTGTGACCATTATTTGAGTTTCAGATTCCTCTACAAGCCATAACTTTTTTTAAATGAAAAATAAATACCATGTTTTAATTTTCTTTTATTTTGGTATTGAAAATGGTTTTCATAATGTTTTTATTATATCAATGTGTTTTATTGATATCGTGTGATTGAAATGTGGAAATGTTATGTTTCCTTTATGCATGTTTTATGTGATACGATTTTGTTATCATTCTTGGGCATTGTTATGAAGAAGGGTGGTTCTGTGATAAACTAAGGGCAGGTGATCCCAATATAGTTCTCCAATGCATTGGGTAATGTGAAGGGGTTAAACGTTAATGTTTCTCCAAAGAGATTTAGGGAATATACTTTGATGAGTATTCCAAACGTAACCAAGAGGGTTACTCCCTACGTAATAATGTAATGAATGCCTCAATTTACCTTTATGTATTATGATTTCTATGATTTATTCATGATTTGATGAGGTATGTTAAGGTGCTTATGTTTTATGGGTAAAGTATGATCTCATTGATTCTTATGTATACATGTACTCATGTTTCCTTTCCATATTTTTATATCCCTTACTGAGCTTTTTATGCTCATCCCATGTTTTTGAAATGTTTTTCACAAGTCAAGGGAAAGTTACATGATATAATGATAGTGTCAAGGAAGTGTCAAGAAAGAATCCATGTTTTATTTTAAATATGTTTCCGTTGATGGGAAAAATGAATACTATCTTTTATGTAACCACTTTGTTTAAATATGGAATGTAATGCATGTTTTATGATCTAATTCTCAAAAACTCTAAACCTAAAAAGATACTCAACGTGTATTCTTGATGTAACTCAAGATTAAGTAATGTTTAAGGCTGGGGCCTTATAGTTGTGGATCGTCTTACCAAGACTGTACACTTCATTGATATTCGGGAATATTTATCATTGGATCAACTGGCATGAATATATATCAGGGAAGTGGTAAGGTTGCATGGAGTACCACTATCTATTGTGTCTGACCGAGATCCAAATTCACCTATATGTTTTGGAAGAGTCTTCAACATGCTCTGAATACTGAACTGAACTTCAGTACGACCTATCATCCAAAAAACGATGGCCAATCTGAGCGAACAATCCAAAAACTTGAGGATATGTTGAGAGCGTTCTCAATTGACTTTAAAGGAGGATGAGATCAACATCTTCCTCTAGTGGAGTTCTCTTATAATAACAGTTTCCAGTCGAGCATCAAAATGGCACCATATGAAACTCTGTATGGGAAAAGGTGAAGAACACAGGCATGTTGGGATGAGGTTAGTGAACATAAGCTGCTTGGACCAGAAATGGTCGAGGAAATGGTGGAGAAGGTGAAAACCATTCAGCAGCATATCAAGGAATCCCAGACTCGACAGAAGAGTTATGCAGATAATCGTTGATGAGACATTGAGTTTAAAGTTGGAGACATGGATTTTCTACTCATATCTCGGTGGAATAAGGTCATTAGGATTGGAAAGAAAGGGAAGTAAAGTCCAGGGTACATCGGCCTATTCGAGATTCTTGATCATGTTGGGGTTGTGGCCTATAAATTAGCACTTCCACCTACCATGGCCAAATTAAATGATGTATTTCATGTATCCCTCTTATGGATGTACATACCGGACCCATCACATGTACTCTCTTCTGAGGTGGTACAATTGGAAGATGATATTTCTTATGAGGAGCAACCAGTGAAGATCTTAGATCTTAGAGAAAACGGTCTACAAAATAAGACAATGCCCCTCATCAAGGTGTTGTGGTGAAACCGTAAGTTTGAAGAAGCGACTTGGGAATCTGAGGAAATGATGAAGCTGAGTTACCCACATCTGTTTTAGTGTGGGAAAAGGAAAATTTCGAGGGAGAAATTTCTTATGGGGGGAATATTGTAACAACCCAAAGTTTCATTAATTGAAATCCCTCTTGATCTAATTAAATGTCCCTATATGTTTATATAAAATTTCAACATCTTTGGTTTTAGGTTTTGAATTTTGACCATTTAAAATATAGCCATTGAACAGTGATCACATGATTAGTATAAATATAGGGATTTAACAAATCCTAATTTACTCTGACAAAGGAAGCGATGGCCTCATCTAGTAGAATTTCCTCATACGAATCCCATTTTTCAGAGCTCAGAAAATAGGTGGCATCCTTGGGATTCACTCTTGACCAAGCCCAAACTGAGCTTCATCATGTCATGTTCGAACGGGACCGTCTATGGGAGAAGTGGAAGTTGAAAGAAATTACCACTCTAGCGATGTTATCCGAGCCACCCCAAGAGCATGTCACCATCGCACACCTTACCCTTATGTCTTATGCGGCTGTTTTAAGGGGTTATGTAACAAATAAAAATTACTATGTTCATGTATATTATTTTTTTATATAATAATGAATATACCTTTTTGTCTTTTTTTGATACACTGTAAATAGTTTTTAATATACAAATAGTGTTTTTAGTTATTATTGAATTAAGAAATCTATTTTATTAAATTAATGTATTTTTGAATTAAATACTATATTAATAAAATATATTTATTATTAAATTAATTTTTTATTAAATATAAATGATCTTATAATTTTATGAATGCAATTATATTTTTTATTATGGTTTGAAAGCCATTTCTGTCAAAACCCAGGAATTTTTGAGAAATGTCAATTTTTAATTTAAAAGTTAATATTAAAATATTTAGAAAATTATTCAGATAAAATAAATTTTATTTCTGGAATCGGGACATCGAAAATATCCAATGGTGAATTTTTCATAATTTTCTGATACAGTCAAATTTTTGGGTAAAATTAAATGTTGTTTAAATATATAATGTGTTTTATGACATCATAATGACCCAATAGTGATGTAATAAAATACTATAATCTTTATGTTTGGCCAATATATGTTTTACCATTAAAATAATTTGATTTTGGGTTTGTTTGACTTACTTTTCAAAGCATTAATGGAACCCTCAAGACTTATTAAACACCATGTCTTTTTAAATTGTTTTCCATGGGAGTGTGACTCACCTCCACATAAGCAACCATGTTATTTTAAGAAGTTCGGACTTTTCCCTTATAAATTATTGTTTTAATATTACCTTTTCTTAATAACATGTGCAAAAACCATTGGATGTTGTGTGGTTTGGATTAATTTAATATAAGGGATCCCAAACCTAAATAATAAATAATTCCCTCACCTTTCCTATATAAACCCACAAAATATCCCACTTCATCCTCACTAAAGGCCTTTGTAGTTGGTCCAACCTCTGCACGACTCTCTATAGAATACTTCCAAGGTTCCCCAAGCTCCCAAGAAGCCTCTCACAAGCCTCTCTCTAGCCTTTGGAAGCACACTTCCAAGTAAGGTTTTTTCTTCCTTTCTCATTTTTGTCAAATTTTCTTTCAGTTGTTTTGCCCATTTAATTTAAATTATGAATGTTGGGGTATGGTTTCTCACCTCCCCAATACATCCCTCTTATTGTTTTAATGATGGGAGAGCCCTTTCTCTCTCATTAAATGCCTCCCATGAAGACCCGTTACTATGCCTAAATTCCGAAAGGACCTTCTCTCTCCTCTTTTACATTCAAGCAATACTTTGTATCATGAATCTAAATTCCATTACAATTGATTGTAACTGTATCTATATAAACCCCTTAATGTCCATTTCATGAAAATGTGATGAGACACCCCTTTCTCTCTCATCAACCATTTTTATGAATTCTTATGTCATGCTGTTATGCTGCTGAAATTGCACCGATTTTCTAAGCCAATGCCATTGTGTAGTGAATACCATGCCCATTTCTCCATCAAGGGTATCCAACTTTATGCTTATTTATTATAATTTTTAATGTATGAAATCCACATTCCATTATCATGCAATAAATGTTTATGTTTTATGAATCCATGTTTTATGATCCATGTGGCACACTTATGCATGAAATTAAATATTTAAGAAGGGTGCGCCCTTATAGAGCTCCAATGCATTGGGTAAAGTATAGTATCATGATACATCATGTGAAATGAGTGTTGACACATGCTAAATCAAGTTCAATGAGGTTTTACTCGTGATTCATGTGCAATGAGGGTTTACTCATGTTCCATGTGCAATGAGCCTTGGCTCATGATAATTCCATGTTAAGTGTTGTTGCCACATTTCCATGTTATGATTATCATGATTTATCATGCCTTTATGTTCATGTTTCTCTTGTGCTCTATTGATATGTCAATTTTCTAACATGTTTTGTACTCATCATGTTATTCCATGTGTATTCCCTTACTGGGCTTTATAGCTCACCCTTTTCTTATGCATGTCCTCAAGATATCACATCCAATGCTAAGTATGAAGGAATGTAGTGGTCATGTAATGGAAGTTTGCAATAAAGATGTTTTATTTCATGTTTTAATTTTTTATGTAATGATCCTAAGACCCAAATACACTAAAACTCTTGATCTTCTTTGTTCAATAAAGTGATGTTTTATGTAATAAATCATGTTAAAATATGTAATAATAGCAGTGTTGTCATAAAATTTATGAAATATTTTATCATAAATATTTTCTTATTGTTGTTGTTTAATATTCCGTTTCAATTTCTCTTCTTCATGTGGTTTTGATTCAAAGGTTACCTAATCTATATGGGGTTTTCATCTCAATTTTCCTTCTTTAAGTTTTATTTAATATTATTCTCCTATATTCATTTTTATGGCGTGTGTGTGTGTGTTTGTGTGTGTATGTATCCTATTTTAAATATTGAATCATTTTTCACTTTTTGTTCATATAATTTAAAATGCCTTTTGAATTGATTTCTCTCAAGGGATTTTTATTTGATAATCTATCATTTTATTTTCTTTAAAATCATTTCTTCATATGTTTTAAAGACTTTTACCACAATCATTTTCTTCATTATAGATACTCATTTTATTATTTAAATAATATTATATATACATAAAATATTTTTTAATTAAATTTTCAAATATATTTTAATTTTGTTACAACAGTTTTAAAATTATTATTTTAAATTATTTTGTATACGTTAGTTTTGACATTCTATACAAAATTATTAAAAGAATGTCTTATTTATCATTTTCTATATTAACTCATTTTCCATTAACTATGTCATTTATCCATTATAAATCTATAATTTTATTTTAATTTATCTTTTTTCAAATAATATCATATCCCCATTATTCATTGATTTTTTTTGTTTTCCAAATGAAATGGATATTTATTCTTGGTTTTCAAATATTATTTCTAATTATTTTATAAAGGTATTTTTTTCATCTATGTAAACATATATTAATTTTTTATGCTTAAATAGGGATATTAATTAAAGATACTATCAAGATTAATTCTCTAGATATATTATGATTATATTTTTAGTAAATTTTAGTGAAGTGTATTTTTTTCCCACATGTTAATTACTCTATTAATGGATGATGATTTTTTTAGGTTTTTTATGATGAAACTACAATTATATATGTGTTTTATTCATTTTATTATTCATATTAATTAAATATTATGATAATTGGTTCTAATATTTCCCTCAAATATTTTGGGTATTGACTTATTCTATAGAGAAATGATGTTTAAAATTAACTAATTATAAATTATTCCATTATGGGTGAAATATGAGTTAACAGAGGTGATGGATATAATTTCCCAACTAACCTTCATGAGTATTATTTTTCTTATATAAATTATTCTGAGAATTTTCTATGAAATTCGATATCTAATAAGTTGAAATGTACCTATGTTATGTTATAATTGTTCTTGATCATTGGCTCATGAGTTTACAATACTTATACTCATGTATTATGCCCAAATTCGTGGTACTAATCATGATTTATGATCCATATTTTGTTGGTCATCATTTCTTTATTCTAAGTTCAAATTATATTATATAAATATTGTACCCAAATGATCATTTTATGCTCACTATGATATTTAATTATAAATTTTGATGTTTACCCATACTAAGCATTTTCGGTCACCATTATTATGTTCTGATTTTAAAAAGTTATGAAGAATAGTATTAACTATGATATAGAAGGGTTTAATATATATATATATATTTGTGGGAAATATTGATGAATTATAATTAAAAAATATGTTATTTTAATAATGTGATAAATTTCGATTTAATGAGAGAGATAAGTTTTTTGTAAAATGAATGGTTCTCCTAAATTACTTGAAACACTAAAACTAAAAGGCCTTGGGTATATAATTTACTACTTATTTGTTATTGATATTGATATTATAGAAATTTATGTTTAGTTCCTTTAATTATTATCAAATATGTCATGAAAAGAGTGATTATTGTCACCATATTTGGGTGTACAAGTTAATGTCTATAATAATATGCCTCCAAGGTTTTGAGAAAATATTTTTCTGAAGATGATGAATGATTTTCTGGAGGTAGTGACTCATATATTCCATATGGTTTAAAGAAATCTGAACCATAATGAGGTTATTTATTTTATAGTAATCAATATCACAACTATCCATTATTGGAATCTAATTACCAAGACTCCTAAAAAGGTCACTCTACCTTATTAAGTGATTGGGTATTTGTTTTGAATGGAGTAATATTCCGTATTATTGAGAATGATACATGTTATGGAGATTATCGACATTCAGTATGGTGACATGTCTCTAGTGGAGTATGATTTTAGGTTCACCAAACTCATCAGGTTCTCCATGTATAATATTCAAGATGGATTTATTCAATCATACAAATTCGATCAAAGAACTTAAAAAGAGATTTAGTTTTTGATTGTGCCCAGTTCACTCCCACTTATTCTAGAGTTCAAGAGAGTTCTTTGGTGATCGAGAGTTTTCTATCAATGTCATATCCTAACACTTTGGAAGGATCTAGTCACCATTAGCTAGATATATGTAATGGATCGTTGATTCTATACATCACTATCTTATTGATACAGACATATACATTCATACACCATGTTTCGAGGGCTAACAATGAAGGTGTCCCATGAATTGTTCAACTAGTATAGAGAATAGACATTATTTTCTAATGTGGGTATAGGTAATATGACTCATATTTTCAACACTAAATGAATAATAGAGGTATCACATTGTAATACTGGGGATGTCACTTCCTATTTGAGACACTATAGAGATTTGTTTCGGTCCTAAGTTGGGAAGGGTGACCCTATGGGGGTGGATTTCAAAATGGAGAATGTGGAATTTGTTCAACTAATTATGGATTAAAATATTTCCTATTTTGACAACAACAATCTAGTGGAGGTTTATAATAGCATAAGTTATAGGTAGTTTAGGGAATATTTAAATATAATTGATAGATGTATTCTATTAGGTGGTGACCGACATGGGTTGAGATATGGTCTATGTGTTATTTACTATAGAATAAATTCGTTTCAACACATACAAAAGATATTATTTTCTTAATATTTTTCCTTCTTATGATTTAGAGATCCTAATAGATCCCATAACCTAACCCTTTTGACTTGATACTCTTTCCATATATGATCCCTATCTCACCCATATCTTTTGACAGTGTGAGATTATTCTTGGTTGAGACTGGATTTTTTAGGATAACTTCTTGGTTGAGATGAGTCCCAATGATTTTATACTTGGAGTGACTAGTTGTCTATAATCGAGTATGGGGTGAATTTATATCATTTTAGGTTGTTGTTTATCAGGTAGTTGAATTGAGATCCAGCTTCACTGGTGATTGGGACCATTAAACTGGATGACTAGTAAAAGGACCCAGCCTTACACTTTATATAGCAGAGGACCTTTTATCAGTCTAGGTTCTACAGAAAATATTAAAACATTCAAAATATTAGAGTTGCAACAAAATTAAACAATGTAAAAGCCAAACCTCGGTTTCGCGCACACTAAAAAATGATGACATTAAACATTCGAATTAAAAGTGACCTGTGATAAATAATTAAAAAAGGGGTGAGAATTAAATATGACCATTAAGGGGTTTCAAAACCTTTAATAAATCCTTTTTGAAATATTCTTTGAAATTAATTTAATAAATACATTTCTAAATACCCATTTTTTACATACTTCTTGTAATTACTTATGGATTTAAAATTCTAGGTTTTTTTAGAAAATACTTATTCTTAAAATTTCTTAAACATAAACCAGTGTTATTTTGAAAACAATTATGCAAGATTATGAAAAAAAAAATTATTATGAGGTTACATGTAGTGATGAAGGCTGTCTGGGCCTACCCACATGGGTAAGGATAGGTTCACTCCCCAATGACCATCTATATTTACACGATCAAGCACCGGATTTTCTGAAAACAATATAATGCTTCTATAATTATATATATATATATATATATTCACTGGAGTTTGAAATATCTGGTAAAACGTGTCTCTTAATTAAATATCAATCCCACTGATGTTTACATGTAAGTATGTATATATATATACACACACAGACACAAAAGAATATCTGTATTTATCTCTTAATACTTGCATGTTTAGTTACAAACAATCCCTCACCATAATTCATGGCATAAACTATTAATATATTCAATCCATTTCCCAAAATACATTTGTGATAATTGGTTGTAAAAATTAATCAGGTTCCTCACAAAAAATGTAAAAGGAAACATTTAAAATAAAATAATTTCATTGAATTCCATGTACTTATTAATTATGGAATTTAAAACATATAATTACAATTAGAACTATGAAATTATTGTAATGCGGCGAATGTCGATGTTATGCACACACACATGTCCATGTTTATATGCTCTTGAGACATCCATAATTTTAATATACAATGATAAGATGAAATGTGCATTTTTTTTAATCATATCGATAGTAATAACCATTTCATCCAAATATATATATATATATACTACATATTTATGTATATATATATCATGGAATTTATTATAGATTAAATATTTATTAAACACTTTGACTAAAAAAGTATATGTTTCTTACAAAATCAAAACATAGTTTTGATTAACCCCAAATACCATAATTAAACACTATGTGTTAAAACATGTTTTGACAAAAATAATTCATTTTATATTGAATTGGAAGAAATATTTAAATAAAAAAAATCTTACAATATATCAAAAAAAATAATGCTACAATTGAAGCACAATAGTAGGGAAAATATATATTGCATAATAATTTTTTTACAAAATAATTTATATACTCAAATAAATAAGAAGGTGACAAAATTCAGGAACAACAACATAGTTATATATATCTATGTAAAATAACATAATTTGAAATATAAAATTAAGGCCTTACTTCATAATTGAACCAGCAACACAACTACCAGCTTGAATGCAGAAGGACAGAAATCATCACAGTGTTAAACATGGGTGCAGAGGTGTGCATAAGGTTTTGTGAAACTCATACCAGAGATTAAAATCAAATCTATAGAAGACTCCATACATATCAATAATCTTAATCATAAATTGATAAGTAGAAAACAATCCCTTATAAAATAATTATGAAAATACTGAATCTATTAATTGAATGAAAATTTTCAAAGTATCTACTACAGTGTGGCTCCAAGAAAAAGAAAAAATATAGAGTTTTGAGAGAAATGATTTTGGGTCCATAGGTGATTAGGGGTGAGGGTTATATAAATTGAAATTTTATATCTTATTCTGAAGTAGTTATATTAGTCAACTGGAGGCTAAAAAATGTTTTTATAAAACCCAAGTGTCTTTGTTAGAGGTTTGAGAAAATATAATAAAAAAAGATTTTGAGGTTGAATAAACCAAATGAGGCAACATCTTTGATTTACATTGATTATAAAGAAATCATTCTATTATTGATTGGAAATATATATATATATTTATTAATTGATTCCCTTCGAATCTAAAGAATGGTAAAGAAACATAAAAAATGTATATTATTAAGATTATTATTTTTCATAGGAGTGAGAAAATATTCAATCAAGGTTCATGTGATTCTCCCTCCATTATTTTTTTTATTATTTTTGAGTCACAAATCAACTATTAATGTTTTAAATTATTTTTATTGTCCAATTTTACCTTTTTTGACACACATCTTATATTATTATTACTTATTAATATATTTTGTCTCTCTTTTCATCACTCTATTTCTATTATATATATATATATATATATATATTAATGTTTTGTTTTATCATTTTTTAAGCATTTGATTGAACGTTTTTTCATTATGGTATATCAACGTTTTTCAACATTTTATTTTTATTTTTATTTTGTTTTATTACATGATTTAACATTTTTTAATCCAAACCATATATGACGTTTTTCCTTATTTTGAATCATCTCTCACTTTTTTCCCCTAATAATTATTAATTTTTTATTATTAAATATCAATATCATTTATTTCTATTTTTTAAGACATTAATCCCCCTTTTTAGGCAAACACATTATCCTTTGATATCTTAATTTTGAATTTTTTCATACCATGATTATATTTATCTTATATTATTATATACTCACAATTTATATTTTTTTAATCTAACATGCTAACACATCATTTTTTTATTTAATAAAAACATTATATAAATTATTTTTGAATATATATATGTATGTATGTTTGTAAGTTTGTATGTATAATATCATTTATATATATGTATATATTATTTTCTCATTTTAAAATAAATATTCATTTTTTAATAAAATAATAAAAATCATTTTTTAAAACATTTATTAATGTTTTTTTGTAGTAAAATAATTACAAATTTATAATTTATAAATTTTATAAAACTACTATTATAATATTTTAAAATCAATGTAGTTTTATAAAATTAATAAATTATAAATGTGTAATTATTTTACTACAAAAAAATTATATATGTTTTAAAAAAATGATTTTTGATATTTTTATTAAAAAAATGAATATTTATTGTAATGACGCATATGTCGATGTTATGCATACATGAAAGTACATGTATATATGTGCTTGAGACATCCATAATTTTAATATACAATGAAAAGATGATATGCACATTTTTTTGAATAATGTCGATAACATTAACCATTTCATCCATATATATATATATATATACATACATACATATATACATATACTACATATGTATGTATCTATATATCAGGGGATTTATTATAGATTTAATATTTATTAAATACTTTGAAAAAAAAAGTATGAGTTTCTAAAAAAATCAATACATAGTTATCATTAATGCTAAATACCATAATTAAACACTATGTATCAAAACATATTTTGGCCAAAATAATTCATTTAATATTGATTTTGACAATATATTTAAATAATAAAATTCATATAATATAGAAAACAAAAATTAATGCTACAAGTGAAGCACAATAGTAGAGAAAATATATATTGCACAATAATTTTTATACAATATAATTTATATACTTAAATGAATAACCAAACGAAAAAACTCAGGAACAAGAACATAGTTATATATATCTATGTAAAATAACAAAATTTTAAATATAAAATTAAGACCATACATCATAATCGAACCAACAACACAACTACCAGCTTGAACACACAAGGATAGAAATCATCACAGTGTAAAAACATGGGTGCATATGTGTGCATAGGGTTGTGAAAAACTCATAGCAGAGATTAAAATAATTTCAATAGAAGACTCCATAAAAATCAATAATCTTAAACATAAATTAATATGTATAAAATAACCCCTTAGAAAATAATTATTAAAGTACTGAATCCCTTACTTGAATGAAAATTTTCAAAGTATCTACTAGCATCTGGCTCCGATAAAAAGGAAAAATAGAGAGTTTTGAGAGAAATGGTTTTGGGTCCATAGGAAATTAGGGGTTAGGGTTATATAAATTGAAATTTTATATCAAATTTTCAATTGGATAGATTAGTCAGCTTAGTGCCAAATAAATGTATTTATAAATCCCAAGTGTCGTTTGTTGTAGGTTTGAGAAAAATTTAAAAAAATATTTGGTGATTGATAAAAACAAATGATACAAGATATTTGATTTACGTAGATTATATGGAAAACATTCTATGATTTATTGGAAATATATATATTTATTTATTTATTCATGGCTTCCCCTAGAATCCAATTAATGGTAAAGAAACATAAAAAGAGTATATTATTAAGATTCTTTTTTTTTCTAGGCGTGAGAAAAAATTCAATCAAGGTTCTTGTGATTCTCTCTCCATTATTTTTTTATTACTAATTTTGTGTGTCACAAATCAACTAATAATGTTTTAAGTTATTATTATTTTCCAATTTTTCGTTTTTCTGACTCACATATTTTATTATTTTTACTTATTAATATATATTATCTCTCTTTTTTTAACGCTATTACATATATATATATATATATTTGTGTGTGTTGTTTTATCATTTTTTAAACATTTGGTTGAACATTTTTTTATTATTGTATATCAACGTTTTTCACCTTTTTTATTTTTATTTTTCTTTTATTTTATTACATGATTTAATTTCTTTTAATCCAAAACATATGTGATGTTTTTCCTTATTTTGAATCTTCTCTCACTTGTCCCCTAATCATTATTATTATTATATTATTAAATATCAATATCATTTATTTCTATTTTTATGACATTAATCCCCCTTTTTAGTCAACCAAATTATCATTTTATATCTTACTTTTGACTATTTTTTTATCATTACATAATTATATTTATATTATATTATTATATACTCAAAATTTATATGTTTTATTAATCTAACGTGTTAACACATCATTTTTTATTTAACATAAACATTATACAAATGTTTATATAGTAAAAATAATATAATTATATATTTTTAAAATAAAATGTCTATTATATATATTTTTATATATACTAAATCGTATATATATATATATATATATATTATTTTACAACATTAAAATATATATTCATTTTTTTAATAAAAATATCAAAAAAAATATATAAAAGTTTATTTTTGTAGTAAAAAAATTACACATTTATAATTTATAAATTTTATAAAACAACAGTTATTTTAAAAAATTATTTTAAACAAATAAAAACAATATTTTTTTTATGAAAAACATAAAAACTATAAATAATAATTATAATTAATTATAAGTATTATAATTCTCTCTAAATCAAAAACATGTATATTAATTTATTAATTTTAATGAAAATCATCTTTAAAATATTATAATTTTGTTTTAATTATAAATTAATCAACTTAATGTAATATTTATATAATAAAATTTACTATAGAATTTCAGGGTTGTTATAACTAGTACCAATCATCAAGATATTCCAAATAATTTATCATCACATGGTTTGCCAATATTTTTCTATTATAAACACAATGGAAGAGAAAATTATTATAGTGGTAATGGAGTGAATAAATGTTTTCCTTATGGACATTCCAATGTTTTCTTCTTGATAATAGTTCAATTTCAATATTTATTTCCTCGAGTACCACCATTATTTATTTTAAAAATTTTCAAATTGCTTATTCTGAGCCTAAAGAGAGATAGGTTGATTTTTAGGACCTTCTACATAATGGATAAATTTTTCCCAATTTTTCCCCATAAGCATATTATTTTCCATTCTATAAGATGGAAGATGTGAGATTAAGTATATTAATTAGTTATAATATCTAAAATTAGGTTATAATTATGAAAAATACCTTTTTTAGGATTGATGAAAAGTTTGACCAGTTAAATGTATAAAAATGTTTCTCAATGATCGATCTTTAGTATAGATATCACATACTCTAAGTGCAAGAGGATTATATTTTAATGATAGTGTTAAAGTGTTTCTATGGTAACTGTAAATTCATCGTTATACCATTCAGAGTGACAAACTCTCCTACATGTTAATGAGAATCATGAAATAAATCTTTCCACCTTTTTTAGGTATGTTAATGGTAGTTTTATCCATTAAATTATAATAAATTTTGAGATCGAGGATGGTGATATTTTTCACTTGAGGACTATCCTAGTCTTACTCCATAAGAAATAACTATTTTCAAATATAATTAAGTTAAGGTTCTAGATTAAAAAATTTATTTTCCCATAAAATTCCATTTTAGAGGGTTGGGTAACAGTTAAATCCAGTAAAAAGGGTATGTGATGTCATGGGATCCACCCAAAATAATGTTTTTGAGTCATTTTTTCTATGGATTAGTAGGCTATTAATAGAGATATATGGAACAATTCTCTGTGATTATTTTTATTAGGATTTACCTTTCCCAAAATGTGAAACTATAAATCTTGTATAACCGTGCAAGAGGTAATTCAAGGAGATAATGTTATGGTTAACCAGTGCTCTATTTTTGTGTTTTTCTAAAAAATTAATCATTTTTAAGTTGTTATGTTGCAATTTAATGTATTTTTATGGTGTGTGATGATGTAAAAGAAAACTGTGATCACTTATGGGATTAAATTGTTTCAACTACACAAAATATATTTGAAAAAATCCATTGAAATGATGTTATGGGGTTTTTAGGTTTTCTTTTTTTATAAGGAATGTTTGAAAATTTCCATGACCATGTAAAACTTTCAAAATTCCTAATGGTGTGGTTAAAAAATCACATGATGTTTTCCAAGAAGTTTGAATTTTTTTTGAGGAACGGACGGATTATCATGAAATTTAGGAAACTATCATAGATGTGAAGAATGTGTAACATTTTAATGTAATGGATGGATTCTCATGAATGTTAGGCAGACACTGATAAAATTGAATTTTCATAAACAAACTACACATGTGAATTTTTACACAATTAGTCAGAATAGAAGTGAAATGATTTATGGGTGTGGATAAAATTATTGTTCCTACCTATAAATAGGCCACTAATAAATAATTAAATAGAGGTGAATAGTAAAGTATGGTCTTAGTTCTCTGTCTACATTTAAGACTCACATAATAATATTTTTTTCATGAATAAATTTTATGTGATCATCAGTTGTGTACAAAAGGGGGTTTCACTACGTGATTAAATTTTTGGGAGAACATGACTTGGAAAAACATCATTCTTGCATGAAGAGGGAGTAAAATGAACCCCAAAATAATTTCACATATTTTTTTGTGGAAAATTAGAATTCATCAATTAGATGAAATAATATAACCCTGATACAAAAACTATAATGGAATCAAAGATAATCAAGAAAATAAAATGAATATTATGAAAGGATAGAGAGTGCACCTCAGTTTAGAGAGCAGCAAGTTCTAAAATTTAAAACAAGTAGTGAGATTGATTGGGAGAGTGGTGATTTAACCAAATGTGATTAGTAGTGAACCAGAATGGATATTCAGTCCACTCTTTACATTAATAATAAGAAGTAACTTGTAATATTCTAGTACATTGACACACCACTTAAATGTACCAGGGTGTGTAGTGGTAGGGGATGGGCTGGGGAATTAAAATTATCACTGGTGGTCAATGTGACTATATCATCACCAAAAAAGTGCATCCTGGAAAAAACAGCCAAGGATCATGTATGATGTTTTTAAGAATGAAAATTGAAATAAATAATACCTCATTAAATTTGAAGCTATGTTTGTGAACCAATTGTTATAGAGGGTTGTTTCAATAAGGAAACAATGTTGGATCCCTTTATATGGTCAAAATGTGCATTGAATGTTAATATGACTTTCATTCATTAAATTTGGGTTTCTAGCATGGTGATTTGATGATGCCTTCTACATCCCAACAATCATATTATAGATAATCCATGAATTAAAACTTTATTTGAAGGCTTGGATTAGCTAATCCACTCAATAGGAATTATGATGGTGGAGAGAGAGGCTCTCATATCATACAATGAATAGCCAGTTGCATGATATCCTCCTTATCCCTTTTATAGTGGGGTTATAGACACTTGAAAATGGCACCTCATCAAATTGATATTTATTACCCATTAAATAAGATATAAAAATCATTTAAATCTATCCTGGTGAAGTCATAAATATCATTTAAATTTTTATCACTTACTTATAATATAATAAATATATCACATGATAAAACTGATCCACTTACTCAACTTGATATTCCAAAAAATATTAAATGAACAATGAATATTAAAATACTATGAGTTCATATAATATTTTTCCTTTTTCTTAATTTAAGAAATGTAAATAAATTCAATAAATAAATTCGATACTAATTATTCTAAACTCAAATAATATGAATTTACTTGTTATTCATAGAATTTATATTCTTGGATATCTCTTGGACCCCATGGTGGGTTCCTCCATTTCATATATTCCTATTCATAAGAATATGCCATATTTTTGAAGACTCTAAGTTTGTGACAATTTAGACCATTATCTTGAGAGAATTGAATATTAGTCATAGACTAGGACTAGTGTTTAAAAAACCATAAAGGTCCCTATAAAAATAAGAAAACTCATTTTAATAACAAACATTCCTATTAACACATGTCGTGTAATATAACATCTTTATCTCATGATATCTCACAAATTATGATTTTCACTACACGTCATAATCCTTTATTTCATCATTATTTATTGACATTATGGGACATATTTATCTTCATTTACCATGTACATGGATTTAGTGAAGGAACTACCATCCAGATCTATGTGGCCCAAGATATAACTTCCTTTCATAAGAAAAAAAATTATCTTTATTATTCAATCAGTACGATACGACAAATAAGCACCCAACAAAATCTACCTCACTATGAAATCAATTAAATAGTTTTTTTCTTACATAAATGTATGTGATATAATATAGTACATAAAATAAAAATCTCAAGTTAGGTAACCATTAAATATGTTTCTATATAGTAAAAAAAATTAATCATGAAACATGTGGTGTTCCTTTTGGTGGTACCATCATAATAATCTCATTTACTTTTGATCACCATGTATGAACATTATGAGAAGAATCCTTAATGCCTATAAGGCCCCCATAACCTCATCTCCATACATCATCTATGTTCAGTCGACATGATGTTTCTGTACCATAGGACATATGTTTAAGATTAGATTCATGGTATATCTAGGTTCTTATTATTCCCTTGCAACTACTATAGTCTTTTGACATGACATGTAATGTAAGGAAATTACTATGTAGATAAGGGACATAGAAATATCTAAATTATTATAGTATATATACATCATTCATAAATATCTATATACATGATATGGAAATAAAAATTATTCTTCATGTTAGTTCTAGGGAACCCACTATTACAACATCACTAATGTCTGTTCCTTGGAGTAGCCGAGGGTGAGTAACAAAATTAAAATTTCTTGTGTATTTCAAACACTTTATATATAAATTTATCTGTATTGTGTGGTAGAGAAGTGTTACAACTAACAACATAGAAAGATAAATGGTGAGGGATAACTTAAATAAATAGAAATACCTTAATTCACCCCCTCCCTGGGTAGTTACCTTTCATGGTTTCATGAAACAACATCAATCAATCCTTACTAGGAACACAAGCCAACCTGTGACAAGGCCCTAGAGGTTTTATTGTTATTCCTGGGATGTAAACTAGTGCTTGGAATCAAGAATAACATAATTAGGAATAATTTATCCCATGAAAATCAATTATTAAATAACATATAATAAAATAAATAATGAAAATTATGGATGTAGAGGGAGGAAAAGAAACTAAACATACCTCCACATGACAACAAGAGTCACCACCAACATTAGAACACATTTAATCAAAGAGAATCATACAATTGAACTACTCCTGAAGCAAAAAATTTTAAATTAGGTGTGACCATTGATATTATCAGTTTGGATTGAAAAATAAATCCATGCCTTATGCCTTACATTTAAAGACAATACAATTTCATTCCATCTTAATAGGAAATATATTCAAAATAAGGTTTTTATATCTTGTTAATAAATACAATATGATACTTTATAAAAACCATTCCACCTTTTAATTTCAAAATAGATCATAAGAATTAGGAACTTTCCGATAAACAATTTATATGGAGAAAAATGTGATAAAGTAATAGTTTCAGTAGGAAATCATAACAGTGGAATTCAGTTTATAAAGGAATTTAAAATTAGAGGAATATATAATACATGTAAATCAGTTATCATGGGAACCTAAGATATAGTCAAGATAGTGTATTAAACAGATATTAATATCAATATAAGAAATAAACACTTGGGTTGGATACTAAGAATAATCTCACACTAGCAATCAGTGTCACCCTCACTAGTTCAACTGAGTTGCATATATCATAAGCATATCAGGGATCTATATCAGGTTCACTATTCAGTGAATAATAATAAACTAGTGCATCATATATACCTTGATCTCTTTACTAACAACTGATGGATTCCCATGTTATATAAATGGGGTTTAGTTTGTCACACTATCATATACATATATATCGAAAGTGTCACACTAAAATTATCAATTTTCCATCATACCTTTGGACTCCATTTTAAGTGTTTCCCCTTTTACATTTAAATTAAAAAAAAACAATAAAAGAACCCATTATGTGTTACACATCAAAAATCACACATTAAACACCCATATAATTTCCAAAAATAAGAGGCGTGACTTAATAGGGATTTTTATTTCTATTTGAACACATCAAATTGCTATATGTGCCTCATAAAATAGAAAATACAATTTTTATTTGAATTAAAACAATTTTTAGTGAAAAATATGCACTTTCCAAAACCAATCATTACACTTACAAATATATTCACCATTATATATATATATAAATATATATGTCTTTTCCCAATACACATATTATCACAACAATGCATGAACATGTACAAATTGGATACCCAGATATATATATATATATGTATATGTGTATATGTTTATTAGTCAGATTTAGTAAATTATAAGATTATAAAACTATTTTAGGGTTTTTATAGAAACAAACATGTTATTGGGACTTTATAGTAAATTTTTAGGAAGAAACAATATTCATGAAATTCCGAATTTACATGGAATAGATCATTTGTTAGACCAATCAATCACCTAAGATTCTTGACATTTCATGAAAATATTTATGACAAGATTTAATAAGTGGAACCCAAGATTAAAATATAGGGATAATATGTAAAATAAGAAATAATTGAATTCAAACCATCAAAAAAATATGTATCATATTTACATCATAATATAATGGAAATTCCCCTTTAAAAAATCAAAAAATTATATTTTTCAATTCAAAGGCTCAGACATAGGGTAATCTATCAAAAATCTTGTCTCCTCTAACAACAGTGACTTAAATCCAACCCACAAATCCTTAATTAAGTAATAAAGAAAAAAATGATCCCTAATAAAGGCAAAAACCCATTTTCTAAAAGGTAACATGAAGCATTGGTCATCGAAACCATGGTAGAGGAATAACCAAAGTTGAAAGCAAGAACAAAATACAAGAATAGATAAGAAGAATATTTTATTAATGATGTGTCCCTGGATCTTGATGAAACCGTAAAGATTTCATATGGAAGAATTGAAACATGACTGTGAAATTAAATGGGACGAATACCTTAGATTTAGATTCGAATGTGGTAGTAGAGCGTGTGTTTTTAGATTAAAATAAAGGAAGAGAAAAAGAGTAAAATCAAATTTGAATGAAATATATACACTATACATAGTTTTTCCACATGGTTTGGAAATTTCTTTCCTACCCATGATCTAAATATAGGCTTCTAGAGCACAAAATATTGGAATGAAAAATGGTTTTCCTATCCATACATCAACCATGTAGTTGGGCTCTAATAAAATTTAGCAGTGGTCACATGGTTTGGAAAACCATGTGCCTTAATCACACGATATGAACTGCATTCCTCAAAACCTCTAGTCTTGGAGAAAAACTAAAAAACTAAAAATAAATAAATATAACCCTAGAAAATAAATGAATTATTGGATTATTGTCGGGTCCAGGTTTTGGAAATTATTCTTACTCTGAAACTTTCTCCCCACAAAACATCCAATTAGATATGTTGACCAAGGAAAACCCCAAACAATCCTAGAAAATCATACAGGGATAAAACATTGAAGATACTTGATAAATATGAATAAAATTGGAATCCTAATCATTCTGATATTATCGTAACAAAACATTTTTTCACAGATATAGGAGGAAAGAAAAAAATATTTTAGAACAAGATCCCAAATTAAAAGAATAACCCAACCCAATGATTCTTATCCAGTAAAACACTTAAAATATTGGTCAAAAATTCACCTCATGTGTAGGATTGGATTCGGTAGGAACCACTAATTGGTACTACTATTTCAATAAATAGGGAAATTTCCCTAAAAAAATCCCTAACTATAAAACACTGAGATTTTAAAAGAATAAAATTTTGTTTGATGGTGTAAATGACTTGAAATACCAAGATTAGACCAGAATGTAAAAACCTAAGACATTATGTGGTATTTATTTTTAAATAAATTTAATCTCTTTCTTAACATTTGGTACTCTTAACCCTAATGTTTTTATGTTTGATAGTGTATTTAACACGCAACACCGAGTTTAAAAGACGCACGATATATATTACCATTATAACCTAGATGTTGAATTGGAGGGTTTCAATAGTATTAACTATATTATGATATATATATATATATATATATTTCTTTTTGTATACCTCCTAGAGAATATAATTTTAATTTAAATGTTTATTAAATAATCAATCCATTTTTTGGAATGTAATATATTTCTTCAACAATATTTTTTCCTCAAAAATGGTTTTTATTACCTTTCATGAAAGAAATATTATAATCAGTTTTCAAATTCTACAAAATTTATTTAATAAAAAGAAAATAATTTCTAAAAATAGCATATGAAAACATTATTTGGGATAATTTTTTGGGATTTTTCAGAAAATATTGAATTTTTAGAGAATAGTGGAAAATAACAAATTTTGTAAAAATCACATTTTATTGCAATAAATTAAGAAATTTTAAAGTCCAATTATATTTTGAATATGATTTATGGTGGAATAAGTATTATTTATTTATATATAATCTAATTAATTACACATTAATCATCATTATATTTCATTTTAGTATTTGTTTTTTGGTCAAATAGGGTTTCATCTGAAAAATGTTTTGAATAGGTTAATGGTTCTCTGTTTTTGTTAATTATAATAATACCTAATTATGATTTTTTAAAATTAAATTTATAGATTATATGTTAGTAAATTGTAATTGATATATTTATTATAATTATATAGAGAGTTATTGTAAAATACTCTTGTTGATGAAAAAACACTTATCAAAAACCCACTTCTTCGTTGCATCTATGGGTTTGTTTTAACCGAAAGGTGCAGAGAAAACTCTGAAATTTATTAAGAAAAATGTAAAATGCAGGTGATTAAATGTTTTTTATTTTAAATTTATTTATTTTTTACAATTTATGAAATTTTATTTTAAAAAATATTCTTCATTTTTTAAATCATGAATTTTTGGGAATTTACTGAAAATATTTTTTTTTGTTGAATAGTGAAAATACTTAATTTTAATTAAAAACATCACTTTCATGTCAATTATTTATGAAGTTAAATAATATATTAAATTTGGTTTAAATTAAAATTATATATTTATTAGTACAATTTTTGTCATTGGAGTTAATTTCCTATTGAAATTTGATATAAAAACGTTGTAAACATTTGAACATTTTCCCTTTGAACCCACGCATTATCATTGCATCTATGGGAATAATTTTTAATTAACATTTTCCACTAATATAAATTATTTTGTGAAAAATGGAATCAAAATTTTTAATCATTATAATTTATATTATCTAATAATTTTAACTTGATTTTTTATAAAAATGAATACTCAAAATAGTAAAAGTGTATTTCCATGGTTAAGGTAAAAATGGGTTTACTGAAGGATTAAAATAAAATGATAATGGTTTAAATCACCTAGAAACATTTTTAAACTATATTTTATGGATATTTTTCTTCATTATACATTTTATTATAAATATTGGTCCATTATTGGATCCTTGAGACAGTAAAAAAATATGTTTGAAATTCTTTCTTTTAAAAAATTACAATTGTGCGGCTCACCTCACTTTTAGAAGGCCACCCCTCTCCTCCACTCTTCACACCTTCAAAACATAGATGTTTAGAAACAATATGAAAAAATACCTTATTTAATTCACTACACTTATCCTAGAATCCTTCTTTTGGGATGAAATCCAACTAAGGAATCCCTTTGGTGAAAACTAAAAGATGTTACCTAATGAAGAGTTAACTTTCTTGAACGAGCCTTTTTATTTTATTACTTCTGCCAATTCCTTAAATTATTATTAAACCATGATTATATTATAAAATATTTTATTAAATATACTGACATTTTATTTTATTTTTGGAACAATCTAAATCCTTCTCCCCTTCCATCAAATGGGTTATAAAATCATCAGTCATGTCTACGACTGACTACCGTGTCACGAACCAATGTTATTATTGTTTCCATTACCGCATCTCAAGGTTTGATATGATGATGGATATAAAGTATATATATTATATATATTATATTATTATACATATTGAGTTATTATATCATATGTAACTTTTTTACCTTCCATTCCGTATGGGATACAATAATTTTCTCTTGTGTAAAACGGACTACAGCCCCGCGAGGTGATGTAATTCATTTATCACTAACACTTTAAATGGAAGTAAATATGGAAAAATATAATGACTATATGAGAGATGAATGAAATAACTATGATACTTATTACATATTTATCATTCTTAAAAGATAATACATCAATTTATTTTTTATACTGAAAAATGATAACATCATCCGTCTACGTGTGGACTAATGTCTTCATGATGCGATGTGACTCTCATTTCATCAAAAAAGATGGATGATATATTTAATTATATAATATGATATATATGATATTATGATCACTATTTAAAGATAAAATATTTCTTACTCATTTATGTAAGGATCATTGAGTAATTGAATTGTTAATCATGCGTACTTACAACCAACCGTCTCTGTGTTGGTAACATACTTAATTTCCCAAAAAACTTCTTTCACGATTGGTTTTAAAAGAATAATTGATGAAAAAAATGATAATTATTTCATGATTATTATTCATGTTATAATTAAACAATATAATATGCACAATAAACAAATCATTCCTAATAAAGAATGATTGAGATAACATGGTAAATAACTCCTCAAACAATGAAAATAAAGAATGATTATTAACAACTAAGTGATAAAATTTAATAAAATGGTAATATATAATATTATAAAAACCAATATATTATTTTATAAATTTATAACATGATTAAAATCACTATATAGAAGGTTAAATCATTTTCAGCTAAAATGAAGCATGAGGTAAGGGTTTTTCTTATCTCGCGTTTACTTCTGTGAGTCATATTCTATATTTAGCACTTATTTTTTTTGTATATAATTCCCCATTGACAATTTTTATCATGAATACCATTATATTTTTGGTATTTAATGTTTCATTTTATTCTATTCTCTATTGGGGAATATGATTCAAAATATTACAAAAGTAGTAAGGGAGTTTTGTCTCAACATGCCTTCTTTGAGAAATATGTGGTGTTATCCACCTTTATTGTTTTATAAGATATATATAAAGACCCTTAAACATATAGTATCATAAATTTATTTATTATAATGTTATTTTATGTTTCATTTAATGCTCTAATTTCTTGGGGATCTTGATTCAAAGTCACTAAAGTGGAATGAGTTTTATGTTACTAACTCATTGTTTATCAACATTATTTGTGATTAAGTCTACAATATTAAAATATTATGATATAAAACTCAATAATTCCAATGAATCTTATTTTCCTATAGTTATTTAATGAGGATACATGTTTCCCTTATTTTACTAAATAAATCAATATATTTTTTAATAAAAAATCATCAGTATTTGTCATTTCACTCGAAAACCCTTTATCATAAAAAAACAAGATTTTTTAAACTTGTATTGAAAAATGTTTCTAATATTACATATATTATTTATAAAAGTAATTTTTTCCCATGTTGGAATTGTTTAAAAGATTTTTTTAAATAAATATTCATTTCATTTCCCAAACAATTCACATTTTTCTTTTATCGAAAACGTGAAAGGGGTATTTTCTTAAACGTGTATAGATTGAATAGAATTTTCCACTCTCATGGTCATTATTTTCTATGAAGCATCCTTTATAAGTTTTAATGGTTACTTTAAAAGAAAAGTATTTTCAAAATGTTTTGAAAAGTGTTTTTCAAAATGGGAAGGATTTTTTTCTGAAGACATTTTTTAAAAAGGTTTTTAATGATTCCTTTATTTATTTATAAGGATGATTTTAAATAAAAATATTTTTTGTAGTATTTTGTGATTTTTTAATATTTAAGATGTTCTTTTCAAAATAAAAATGTTATTTACCTCAAAACTTTTTAAGGATCTTTTAATGGATTTTCCTTTCATCGAAATAAACAACCATATTTGTTACTTATGGTCCAATAGGTATTTTTTATAATGATACTATCGTCGTTCTTTCTCTTGATGTACTAGGACTATTTCAAATATATTTTTTTGGAATGTGTTTCATTTCTATATGTTAATCATTTTTCAAATAGATTTTTATGGAACCTATTTTTTTCTATGTGGTTTTCATGATTCAACGATATTGTTATAGAACCCATTTCTTTTATACATGTTAATCATATTTCAAATATATTAGTATGGAACCTATTTCTCTTCCACGTGTTCATCATGTTTCATTGAGATTATTAATGAACCCATTTATTTACCATGGGTAAATATTTTTTCAAAGATATTTTTATGGAACCTATTTTATTTCCATTGTTTTATCAAGTTATTAAAGGAATCATGGGTTTTTTATAAGTTTTACATTGACTATAATCTCACAGTACCTTATTTTATATACTTGGAAATTATATATGATGGTTGCAGCAATATAACATTAAGTGAAACCATTATAGCTTATAAAATGAGTTTTCCCTGATAGATATAGGTGGTCCCATTATAGCTTATATTATGGGTGAACCCAGAAAACTCTAAGTGATCCCGTTATATCATATACTATGGGTGAACCTAGATAGTGTCGAGTGAGCTGGTTATAGCTTATATGATTGTTGAAGCGGTATAACATCGGGTGATCCCATTACAGTTTATATGATGGGTGTCCCCAGATAGTGATCCAATGAATTGGAATATGATTATGCTCTATAAATATTATATGGGATCTTGGGAATATGATTATTCCAATTTTTATTGTTTATTAAGGGTTCATTGTTGATGATGTTACAAGATACTAATCATTTTTACCTATGCTTTCCAGGAGGTTATAATGTTTCCTTTGACCAAGATTGATATCACCTATAAAATGATTATGGATTATTGTTACTATATCATTTTTGAGATCCTTAATCCCTGTTTTAAAATTAATGATTTAGATATTTATGTGTATGAGTTATTTTATGATTCTCTTTTGTACTAAGATTATGTCTTCATACCCTTTTCCACTATTTATTTGCATTGATGACCCTTTATGAGAATATTAGACCACCCTTATTTTGTATCCTCTTCCCTACTCTATAAATAATGATATTGAAAAAATTATGTTCAGAAGGGATTTCATATGTTTATTGATGGTGACTTAATGTTAAATAAAAAAATTGGGTTAAGTAGGAGAAATGATCATTTAACAACATGTGTATTAGTTATGTATAAGTTTTTCCTATTTATGTAAAACTATAAACCAAAAAGTTTCTTGATAATATGAGAGATATTCGTTTTCATTTTATTGTTTTATGGTTTTTATAGAAAACAGTGGGTCACAATTGTCAATATCAAAGAAGGAAATGTGAATTTTAGGATTTCAACATTGGATCCAGGAGTGTGGGTACTCAGATATTATAGTCGGTATCAGAGGTGATTTTATATAACTTTGGTGGGTAAGATGTCATCATGTGAGGTTTTATTAAGTGTTATGGATACCATCACATGTCTATTGTAATGTGATGTGTTTTTAGGCATGGTAGAACTCCAAGGGAGTTTGAATTTTGGAATTTTTTGGATGGTTTCTTTATTTAATAAAGATTTAAAACATAATTATATGATTTGGAACTCGGAAAAATGTTTTTATCAGATTTTTTTAAAGGATTGAGAATCTCATTCGGTACCCCTTATGTTTTAGGAGTTTTGGGATTTGAAATTTGAAAAACATGAAGGACTGGTAGGGGAACATAGTTTCTCTAAAACTATGTGGTCCACCAGAGGAAACCTTAAGGCTCTTTATGTAGCGAAACATGTCTCACACAGTTTTATGTAACCATGCGAGTGTATCCGCACGAACATGAAACTTGTTGTATGTTATTCATAGTGGTATTTTGCATCGGCATTGCACGGTTAACCAAATCATGAATCCAGTTCATGCTAGGGGTTCTTGGGTAGTTCCCTAAGCATTATTGGAACAGAGTTTGGCTAACCGTGTAGCCCAAACATTTTCCACTTTAAGGTTAGGTAATTTTAAAAAGATCCATTTGAATATTTAAAAATCTATTCCCCTATTACCTTCTCTTTTATAGTATATTGTAGGTGGTTTTCTCCTCCTTTGGATCTGTCAAGATCCTCTTTCTAGGTGTCATAGTTTTTCCTTCATCCAGACTTTGATTATACTGCTCTCAGAAGCGTTGGATAGGTAGAGGTAAGATCTTGAATCCTATTTCTTCCTATCTTAGTTTCTCTTATTATTTGTTTCTATATATTTTTGTAATATTTTTTTCATTATTTTGAATGTGTATGTGTTTTTATTTTATTTTTCCCAAACTGGACTGAATCAAGCCTCAATTTTAGATGAGTAAAGAATCATTGGTATGAGGTAGGTGGTTTATAGCTATTTCCCTACGTTTTTGTGATTTATAAATATAATTGTTGCACCACACACTATACTTTCCGGTTGTCACCCCTAATTTATGAAATAAATTTAATTAAATGTTTAGATCATGTATTGACTACGTTAAAACCCATCACATGGTTACAAGTGATTATATTAACCCAAATCACCCCCTTTAGGGTGAGTTTGACAAATCAAAAATGAACCATGATTTTCCTTGTGACTTATACACCCTTATGGTGTGTTAAATTAATTTGATTATTATTATGATGAACTTCCATGTTTTGCAGCTTTGTAAGATTCACCTTTTTTATAAATTTAGTTAGTCATCATTGTTGTTATATTTTGTTGAGCTAAATGAATTATTTGTTAAGAATGTCATGTTTTATAATAAAACACCTTGGTTGAGGTGAAACATATTCCAAACTAAATAGTGGTGATTAGTTTTTTAAATCATACAAGGATTTATGGCATTTGTGTTTCCTGTGAATTTATATTTATTTATAGATATGAGGAATACATGGTTCATGGACTCTATTGATATTCTTAAATGGAGATTCCCTCATTATTATAAATGTTCATAGATCAACAACATTTTATGTTGGTTTGGAATAAATTGATTGTGAATTTCATTACCTTTATAAATAAATTCATTGAATATAATAGAAATAGAAGGGGAAGGCATGTCAAAACCACTTTCCATATATAAATAATCATGGCTCATTTGAATTTTGAAGCACTCACTTGTATTAGGATCGATGATTTTAAATGAATAATAAGTGATGAAAATTTATTATTATTAGTACGCCATTGATATTGGATGTGATTTGATGGTTTTGGGACATTTTGAGAATAGATATTCACTTGATCTTATATCAGCTGTTTGAATGACGCCATACACTATTGAAATTATTCAGATGGTGGGCATGAGACACCACATCCCTTGCTTCGGATGTTGACATGATGACTCACCCACCCTCTCAAGTGATGAGCATGAGGTCTTAAATTCATCATTAGATGTAGGTATTATACCCTTTTATGAGATTATATGATAATTTAGAGTGGTTATGGATGACTGTGTTATGCCCTGATCCATCCAGATCCTAGTATCCCGATATATGGATGCTTACATCCTCATGTACTAAGTGAATTTAGGTGGATATATTATATAGAAATGTTATATATATATATATACATACTATTATTATATATATAATTATCATTCATACTATCATTTTTACCTATGTTGAAATAGGTATAGTCATCTAGGTGTCTAATTGAAGGTTGATCCGACTAATATTTATTTATTCAACATTGATTATTATTATTTATACATGAAAAATATAGTAACTTATATTTAGAGACTGTAGTTATCTATAGAATCCATTAGTGGTGGTTGAATGAGTATATCTCACACACTAACTGGGCCCCCACTACATTGGGTTACACAAGAAGATCTCTTGTTTGTTGGACCATAGACATTGTCATGTGCTTACATTCCTAAACCTAGGAGATTGGAGAATAAGAATGAGTTGGAGCTCAGAATGCTTATGGAGATTTCCCTTAAGGAATTTCTTTCTTTTCTTTGTTCATGTACTATAATTTATTATGTTTCCTAATGTGTGCCTACTATGTTAGTTTATGCATAAATATAAATAAACGAATGCATTTATTTATATTGGCTTTAGAATTTATGTTTAGTTAATATTATTCTTCAGATGATCTGAATTTCTTTTATTATTTCTACCTATATTTTATGTCATTTATTTTACCATTGTGCTACTAAGATCATTAAGGTACAGCCTCCCCACCATACCATCATTAGACTGTCACTGATAGTTAGTAACCTATGGTATACTGTGAGGGGAACATGAGGTAATGTGGTGACTGGTATGGTTACTGGTATTATAGGCAGTACGGTTGAGAACATCGAAAATTTGTATCATAGGGGGTTTTCTTCCATTGTATTACTATTTACGGATTGTAGACATGAAAATATGAATTTTACGACACATGTTAAATAGTCGTGTATGGGAATGATCAACCCACCCAATGGGAAAATCCAAGTCACCAGGGATGGGATTGTAGTTCATGCAGTTCACTATCACAGTTGATTATTATCTCACTTTAAATGATTGGATTAATTAACACTACTTAATGATTTATAAAATTTTATTTTAATTCTACCTTAACCCACTATGGATAGGAAGTAGCATTACATGAATTATTATAAGAACATAGATATTCACATGTTGTGATATGCCTTGTGTGTTTATTAGCCTAGCTGTTATATACCATGTTAGATATTTTAGTGAAATTCGTAGTTTTGAATAATATTATGTATTTCATTATAATTATTCTTTATATAACATTAATGGGTGGTTTATTTAGCATGTGAATCGACTTCCATGATTAGGTAAATATATTTCTAGTTTCTTGGTGATTTAGTTTTTCTTGTCAATGTATCATGCATCTATTCTTATTTATCATTTTTTTCTACGTTCACTACTTGCGATATCATACATAGTTATTATTTTGATATATAATTGGTTATTAACATGTTGTAATCAATTTAAATAGTGTTTTACTATATATATTTTTGATGACACCTTAACTAACCAATCTTGAGATGTTTAAACCAAGAACAATTGATTCCAAGTGATGAATCAAATTAGTCATGATTAATGAGATAAATATTATAATATGTTATGTTTATTTGTGATTTATAGATTATGATATAATAACTCATATAATTGAACCATTTTATAAGAGAATAATATATTTTGAGATGGTTATAAAAGTGAAAGGTGTTTAATTTTGATAGAAAATTAATTGGATGTTTATGGACCTATTATTTAACATGACCCTAGTATGTCAGTTATGCTATTTAAGATTATCTAATAAAACCCATTAATAGAAATTTAAAATTTAATCTTTTTATTTTTTCCACTATAAATTCTTGCACCTCTATCATATATGAATGATAATCTCGATGACTAACTTCTTATTTGTAGAAATGGACCCATGTTTTTCATTTGGGGCATGTTTCTTATATAAAAACCCACTACAAGGGTTTTGAAACTTTTATAATTAAAAATTATTTTGGGTTGAATTATGATGAATCCAGGTTGGCTTAACAGAACCCTCATAATTCTCCATTTCTAATATGACTTAGTATTTAACCCCATGAGGGTATACTTAAACTATATAGAAATTGTCATTTAAAGTGTCTGAAATCACTTATATGGGTGAAAATACATGAATGGTGAAAAATTACATGACATGTTACCTATTAAATATATAATAAACTAAAACTTTTTTTGCGATATTTTTATTTGATCCATTAGTAAATTAAGATGCATTTTTCATCCTAAAGGTTTTTTGTCTTTGTATATTGAATTGAAATTTTCATCAAGACAGATAGTTAAAATCCAAAAGGACAAATAAAATGATTAAATGTAATTAATATGATAAATCAACTAATTATCATATGATTTCAATAAATTTTTAGTATTGAAAAATGAATTTTGATAAGGCTAGCCTTCTTTTCCTTGAGGCATTAGTCAAATAACACACCAAGTGATTTTTGTCTTATAATGGGTATGTGATGTTCTGAATTAAATATTTTAAATGTATAAATATTTAAGGTGAATCGATTTAATGACAAAAATTTATCCTTAGGTGGTATCCTTAGTTTAAACCCTCATGCATGGGTAGATTAAGCATCTCTTTATGTTTCCTTGGAGCAGAAACATGATAATTTTATAGAGGAATTTCATTTTTATAATGGGTTTAAATGATATGTGTACTGCCTAGAGGAATATATTTAGTGTGACCTAGTGATAGGGTCGATAGTTATTCCTCTATAAGGGGATTTCCTGCAGTTGGTAGCACCCTTAGAGATTAAATTCCTTGATAAATGTTGCGAGCTTTCTAACATATGGTACCATTTTTGTTCCATTGTTCCTAGTATGACTCTTAGTTTCAAAATTAAACCCATGCTTGGTTGAGTGGTCATTTTTTCAATGGTCCTTGTTATTGGAATAAGAATCATGTAATGCTCGGTTTCAGTATCTTAGACATTCACTGGTCATGGTCGATTACTTGGTAGGTCATGTGATCCTATCTTCTTCCCCATTGATGGATGACTTGGTACATCTTCGTCTAGGTTTACAATCATATGGGGAAATAAAACATTTGGTTAAATATCTTATAAATACTACCTAATACATGGATTCATAGGGGAAAAACCTATGGATAGTATCATGGATGTTCCATATTGATTTTTAAACCATAGGGTAGTATGATTTCATATATGTGATACTTGTATAGTTGCTAAATGATTTAATGAACTGGTTGAGTTTGGTGGAAACCATTGATCCTTGATATATGGAGTATGTTATTATGTTATCTCTAGAGTATAGTGACATGGGAAATAAAGGAATCAAGTTCATCCAAATGAGGGATGGTGTTCCAAGTTTATTAGATGTTTTGAAACTTTAGAGAGGTTGTTTTTTGATTTCATTCCAAATTCTAGGACATATGTGAGCATGACCCATAAAAGTTGCAGGCATGTGATTAAGGTGATTCTAATCTAGTATGCTTATGAGTTTCTAGTATATATTCCCTTCTGAGGACTAGGAATATCCTAGGGTGGGGATAATCACATGAACTCTAGTGAATACATATTTTCAAGGTAAAAGAGACATAACAGAGTAATATTATTTGGAAATTTTCATTTCTATTTTCAATTTCATGTGAAGTTGGGGAGTCTTATGATGTGTTGGTGATTGAAAAAAATAGTGAATGTGAAATGTTTGGTTGTGTATGTGACCATTGGAGATGCCATCGGTCATGGATATACTTCTCTGGTATGGATGGAATGATCCCAATATGCCTCATGTGAAAAAGGCATTGTGATAGGTTAATGATGATGCATCAGCTTGTGAATCTGAGATTCTATCAAGAGAATTTGACTAGTAGTTATTCAAATAATATTCATTATAGTTGTTGGAGTGTGGTTAGTGTGGATCCAAATAACAATTATCTTGGATATAATATAAGTGTCTCCCATAGTCTTGGTAATCTTTGATATCCTCTTATTGTTCTCTTTTTTAGGTGACAATCATATCCCTTATCCTGATATCATCTGGGTATACTGAGAGAGAATCGATTACATGATACACTAAAAATTAAATGTCTATAGTACTGATAAGTAAAATACTTGGTAGTTTTTCTTCTATATGGTTTTTTTATAAACATGCAAGGTTAGTCCTTAGTGAAACTTGATTTTCCAAGTAGGAACTCCTTGGTCTGACTCAAGAACAATAGTTGGTTCTTTACATGACTTCAATTGGGATCAGTTTGTGTTCTTAACTGGTGGAACTATTGGATGTACCCTCAAGATTCAGTTTTAAATTCCAAACTATAGGCTATATTGTAAATTCTATACAAATTGAATTTTATGATTCCGATATTATACCAAACCATAGTCAGGCAAAGATGAGATGCTTTAAGAGTGATGATCTACGTAAATTAGATTGAGTGTACACCCATGTTTGTGTTGAGGCCCAATAACATAGATGAATATTGGGATTGAAATGTCTTCAGAAGTTGTAAACAAGCATCAGTATATGTGCTCGAAGATACTAAAAAAATCCTTGGAGGGTGGGGTCATTTTTAGGATGTAATACACTATCTGTATAAGATGAGAATTTTTATAATTTCCAGCTAGAGGTGGGTCGAATTGTTTTGATTTATCATAAGGAAAATGATTGGTGAAGAACCATTTTTTCACATTTCATTATGTGGAGATTATTAAAGTATGTGTCAGATAAGGATTTTCCAGAAAATCCTGATTGAACTGGATAAATGATTTCAGTGGGGATCAAAAATTTTACCAATTCCAGGTCATTCTAGGAACGTCATTAGAATTCTTATGGTGTGTTTTGTATGAAATTTCAATGGTGGAGGTACCATGGAATGAAATTGGCCCCCTAAGATGTTAAAACCCTTGGTGTGAAGTAATATCAGCCATATGTTTAAAGAGATGAAAACATGATCATTTATCTAGCTAAATGGGCTCAGAAAAGCACTATATTCTGAACACTCAAAAATGGGAAAGAATGGTAAGGGTGTACGATTTTAATGAAATGGTGAAACCCACTAAAGGAAACATTGTAGCTACTTCAGTATATCAGAAGTTATCACACAGTTTGATCTAACCATTAAAGTGATGCGACAAAGGCATGTTTTATTTTTATGACCCATAATTTTTGAAGGATAAATGTTTCCGAAAAATGTGTGTCATATTATTTTTTACTCAATAAAAGTTATCTCTTTAATAAAGAATTGATTATAAATTTAAATGTGACCATCACATTTTGACCATTATATGACATTTGGTCAATGGTGACCATTGGAAACTATAATGATTTTAACAATAAAATTAGTGTTTATAAGTATAAATAATAGAAGAAATTTTCCACAAAAGGTGAAACAATGACCTCAAATAATAGGTTTGTGTCGAATGAATCATATTTTTCATATTGTGGGAGGGGTAATCGCCTCTAGGATTCTCTCTTAACAAATCCCAATCTGTGATTGAACAAGTGAAGCTGGAACAAAATTGCCTATGGGAGAAGTTTAAGTTAGTGGAAATTACCACTCAGGCAATGTTATCCAAGCCACCCAATTGATTTATCAACACCATAAACATTTCCCTTAGGTCGTATATAGGTGTTATAAATGGTTATGTGTTGAGGTCCTATTTACTTAGAATTTAATTCCATTGTATAAATAAATTCGGTTTTAAGAATATTTTATTCTAAATAAAATTAAGATGAAATTTGATGAATTTATTTTTTCAGGTAGAAATCATACATTAGATAAAAGTTATAAATATTATAATAAACTAATGTATTTTTAATAATTATTATTTTAATTAAATAGTATCATAAAACACTCTTATTTTAATATCAATGATAATATTTTTCTTTTAAAGTATCGAAAATTTTACTATTCATTTTTAATCTACTATTATTTTTAATAAATAAGGATCCTTATAGTTAAGAGTTAAAATTATCATATTTAGATAATTATTATGATAAAATAAATATCATTTTTTAAATAAGAATTTTTAAATTTCGTTATGGTAAATTTATGACAATTTTCTAAAATATATTATTTTTTGTGAATTGTAAAAATACAGTTTCAGTTTTCCGATATGTTTAATGACATCATAATTATTTCATAATGATGTAATAACTAATTAAAAACAATAGAAGATATAAAATATATATTTTTAAATATCAATAATTTTAATATATTTTAATCAATTTCCAATATATATTATTTTTTTTTCAAAATACTAAAATGGAAACATTAACATTAAAAAATGTTAGTTTGTGTAAAAATTAATTTTCCAAGAAAAAATAATTAATATGAATTTCTAGTCAAATATAGTGCATTAAGATAACATAAAATGGTTCCCATGTGTCCCATTCCATGGGAAAATACCATGATAAATCCCATGTTTTTTCATTTACCACTACCTAGAATTGCATGGCCTCTATTTAGAAATTAGTAAAGAAATCCCTCACTTTTCTTTAAATACCCACCCATTTATCCATTTACATTCACTACCAATTATTTTTACACAATTATATGATAGTTTTACCTCTCATAGACTCCTCCCAAGGTTTCCTCATTTCCCCAATGTCTGGATACTCTCGTTTTAGGAACTACTTTTCATGGTAAGGGAATCCTCCACTTTAGTTTTCCAGTCATGATTCCTTTTTTATGTGGTTTGTCATTCAAATTTCCAAAATAAGTTATTCTGTTGTTTCTAACGCTTTCGTCTGGGCGCACTCCATCATGTTGCAACACGCTGACTATTTCCCCTCATTCTTTCATTCCAAAGGTGGGAAGCATCTGTCACTTATTTAGGGATGTTTTCTCCTTGATTGAAGCAGGATGATTGGATATTGGTCCCTCTTTCCATGGATTCCATCTAGAAACACATCCCCTAGTTTGGGTCTCCCTTAAAGATTAAGACTCTGTTCATGAATCTCATTCCCAGTGCAAAACCTTTGTGAAAACCAGTTAATTACTCTTCTTTTATTGAGACATTCCAATGGTTCATTACAGGGAAACAACCTTGGGTGAGAGTAGATTGTAACATTTGGCATGTCAGGGCATATGTGGATGCTTGGACATTGGTCAACTATACTCTTCTTTATAAGATGGAATCTCAAGTGCGCAAAACCTAAGGCATCCCATGTCGATTAGGGGGGTATCATATTCTAGAGGCATGTATGTAAGGTTTTCCTTAGTTTTACTTGTTTAACATAGGGTATGTCATAGGTTAACGTATGGAAAAGATGGTTAGCCAAAGGCATGTGTTTATAGGTTTTCCATAGGCACCACATTTTTAACATGAGGTGCACTGTGAGTTTAACAACTTGTAGAGCCAGTATCAGAGTGATCAAAACATCCCATATAGATAGATCAGTTCAGTACATCCCTAGGAGTGAGAAACTAGAAGGATTACCTGATGATGGATCAGAATGCTCGATGAGTAGGGATCTGAGGTGGTGTATCCCATAATGAGAATGTATCACACCGTGAAGGATGATATGGGCACCACTGGGGGTGGATCATGGGAAGTGAACCCCTGAAATTGGAATGCCAATGTTTACCATTGGTTGGGATTAAACCTCAAGGAGGTTTCCTACATACCTTTTGTAGACAAAATGGATCAAAGCACTTGAAGTTCAAATGGGGAGACATAGAATCAAGGTGTACACAATGGAAAATGACCCAAAGACATGCTGGGTCTTATGCATGGATAATGGCCCATCACAAGAAGGAAACTATTATTTGGATGTTTATGGATTTTGTGGTTATTATGCATTGTTAGTTTCCCAAGGGAATGGTGTGATGTCTCTAGGATGTGGTGGTACATGTAAGAATAATGTTGGATGATGGATGGTTGAACAATGTGGATGAGAGGAATGGGATGGAACCAAAGTTAATATGATAATGATGTTCGTCTTGAACATAGACTTTCTTCCAACATATCCCCATGGAAAGGAATGGTGTGATGTCTCTAGGATGTGGTGGTACATGTAAGAATCATGTTGGATGATGGATGGTTGAACAATGTGGATGAGAGGAATGGGATGGAACCAAAGTTAATATGATAATGATGTTGGTCTTGAACATAGATTTTCTTCCAACATATCCCCATGGAAAGGAATCAAAATCCACATAGTACGGTGGGGAAATGGGACACCTGAGGAGGCGGTCCGTGAGAATAGACGTATGGATGGGACCTCAAGGAAGTAGATCCTCCAAGTTTGGGAATGACCTTCTCGAAACACAAAGGCTCAATGGAGAGACCGGGATGGAACATGAGTGATGTGATAGAAAATTGGGGAGGCTTTTTACGTATCCCTGTGGTAGGGAACCAATGTCCATATAGTTCGGTGGGGTGATGGGACACCTGAGGAGGCGGCCCATGAGGATGGATGCATGGATGGGACCCAGAAGAAGTAGAACATTTGGGTTGGGGCATGACCTTCCCAAAACACAATGGCTCAAGGGAGAGGCTAGGACGAGACAAGAGTGATGGGATTGAACCCTGTGGAGGCTTCATATGTATCCCTATTGGGAGAATCAAAGTCCACATATTTCCAGATGGGGAATAGAATCTGGGTGTACACAAAGAATAGTGACCCGAAGACATGCTGGGGCTTATGCATAGTTAGCATCCCATCGTAAGAGGGGCACTCCTGGTTGAAGGATTGTGAATTGAGTGTGGGTCTTACAACTGCTTAGATTCCTAGGTGCTGTTCTAACGCCACTAAGGGACTGACCAAGTATGTGAAGGCGACACTGATGTTTACCATTGTTTGGGGTTGAACCATAGGGAGGCTTCCTACGTACCCTACCCAGGAGACAATGATAAAAACCCATATAGTTCAAAATAATACAGTTTATCGTCATGTGGGATGAAAAGGGCATACCATTTAATGTCTTGCGGGGTGAGGTTGAACAGACATGAAGTTTTTAGGACCACTGGTAGATGGTCTCAAACCTCAGGGAAGCTTCTTATGTACCTTTATTTAAAAGGGAAAGTATAAAATTCCACGTAGTTCAAAAGGTAGGGGAATGAGTCTTACACACTAAGGTGGCCCGAAGAAGATTTCATGGTCAATGTTTACTTTAATCTCATGTGAGTCATGCTTGGTGTGAGAAAGCAGAGAAAAAAAATATACCTGGCGATCGTGTCACAAAGGTACAGCCACAAAGGGTAGTGGATGGTTCTTAAACATGGAATTAGATCGGGTGACACTATGGAGCGGCAATGGTGGAAGAGGCTTACACATGGACGATGCCTGATTTCCGCAATAGGGTAGTAATGGTGGATGGGGATTACACATGGAAGCTACTCAGATGTTGCTATGGTGAAGAAATGGTGGATGGGGCTTACACATGGAATCTACCTGGATATCGCTATGGGAGAACAATGGTGGATGGGTCTTACACAAGAATGCTTCCCGGATTTCGCTATGAGGGAGAAATGGTGGTGGGAGATTACGCATGGATGTTGACTGAAATGTCTTACTCATTTATATATATGAGGGAATCCCAACTCACTGGGGGCTGAGGCATACAATTGAGGCCTACACCTATGCACTAGGGCCAAGTGGGATAACTCCATGGGAAATGGAATCAATCCAAACAAAGGGATATGTAAAGTATGAATCGCATGCCCAACATTTGGAACTCAATGGGGGGGAATGAATATGTAAGATGACTGCTAACCATATTCAACTCAAAACATCCACATTGCATTAGTCTGAGATGAAAATAAACAAAAAATGGCCAACCATTGACCGTATTCAAAACATGGGGCCAAACTGGAAATGTTTTCTAATGTCTTCTAGGGCGCTGGCCCAGAACGATAGGTGAGATGAAGTGGAATTGGACTAGGCCATTTGGCAGTCCCTTCAGACATGAAAGTGGATTTAGATCCAAATGATCGACACGTGAAGCATGATGTGGAGTGATGGAATGCTCGAATGAATTATAATTCCCATGATATTATTCCACTATAATCATAGAATAAGGAATATTTTTCTTAACACATAAGGAATATATTATTTAGAAAATGAGGCATCCTATTATTGGATGATAGGGCATGTTATAGTTTAAATTCATGTAGTGAGGAATGTTGTCATCTTATTCTTAGCGCATAAGGAATATCTTGTTTGGAGAAAGAGTCATCCTATATTTTTCATATAGGGTGTACTATAGTTTAAATTCATGTAGAGATTATTATTGGTATCTTATGGTTGGAACATAAGGCATCTATTGTTTAGAGAAACATGCATCCTATGTTTTTCACATAGGGTTTACTACAGTTTATGGTCATGTAGAGATGACAATTATCACCCTATGTTTGGAACGTAAGAAATCTCTTATTGAGAACAAGAGGCATCTTATGTTTGTCATATAGGGTTTACTACAGTTTATAGTCGTATAGATAGGACTATTATCATCTTATTCATGGATAATAATACATCTATTATTTGAAGAAAGATGCATCCAATACTTGTTTTATAAGGAGTACTATAGTTTAAAGTCAAATAGAAAGGATTATTAGGAATAAGTCTCCTAGAAATGGCTATTGTGGGGAATTACGCAAGAGTAACCCTTTCTTGTTCAACCTGGAATAGGAGTTCGATGATGGGGTTTGGAGGAGATTCTTGAGTATTGGTTCGACTCTAGGTACTCAAGGAATCGAAGATGAAATCTAAAATCATGACATATGAAAGGGACCAAGATGACTATGTCAACTCAAGGCATTTCATGGAGTATAGATGAGTATATTGAATCATGGAATTCTATAGGTAGATGGTTGGTGCGCAATGGAAAATTTCAACATCCCATCCTAAAAATTTTGCAGTGAGACTATCCATTTTTAATGGGGGTCAATGAGAGTAGTAAAGGGAATGACCAAGCACTGATCTAGTGTGGGTGAAGGGGAAAAACCCCCACGATATGGAACAATGGGTGTGAAGGTAGGAGCTCCATGAATGATAGGGTTTCACAATTGAAAGGGTTTAACAGAGCTTATGTTATTATGAAGAATGGGTATTCATAGTGCTTGGGGTCTCACGAAGAATAGGGCTCATTGAGTTCAGGGTTGCACAGATAATGAGGCTTCGCAAAGATCTGGGTCTCATGTAGTAAAGGGATCATGGAGCTCAGGGTCATGTAGAGAAGCTTTGCAAAAATAATGGTGCTCACGGATCATGGCCTCGCCTTTTCATAAGGCGCGTTATTAGGAGAGTGCATCGTGAAAGCATAATTATTCATGGATCCTAGAGCAACCCGAATGAGCTTCCTCCTTCGAAAAGGGCATAGGCCTTCATGAATGGAATCACTTCACAGTGCTCAAGAGCACCCTGAAATGGTAGATCAGCCATCAAAGGGCCGGCATGCCCATCCATATGAAGGGGGTGAGCTATATATTTATAGGTGATAGAGGTTGGTTTATTTTGTTGTGGAAAACAAATGTGCACCCTGAGGAGAATAATATGCTATGAAGGAAATCACCCTCCACAACTAGAGTAAATTCCCTAAAGTTTCTTAGAGTTTCAAAGGATACCATCCCAGCCTTCACAGATCTCGTGGTGGCTTCGTTCATGTTCCTTGGACTCGTAGAGGTTTCCTTAATGACCTTTCTGGCTCTCGCAGAGGCTCCAGTCAAGATACTATACTCTTCAATCAGAGATGGATCTCCACGAATGGGCACTAGGTACCATTTTTTAACCACACATTTTAATATCCATAACTTCTAATCCATAACTCTATTCGGGATCTACGAATAGTCAAATTGAATCATTCAAAATCAGCTACGCTCTTGGATCATCCACATAAGAACATGGAATATCTTGTGGATGCATTGTGTAATTCAAAAATCTATCTAATTTATTTTATCCATTTAATTTATATATAGTATTTAATGAATGGTAGACCAATGTACCATCACTTTTTACCATTTTCAAAAACCATGTTTTAGAACTATTATGCTTCTAATTTAACTTTTCATTATTTATCTCTTCTCCTCAATAAATTCTATTTTTATTTCTTTTTATGAATACCATTACCAATTTCCTTTCTAGGGGTATTCACCAAGATGTTTAAATAATTTATATGAGTCTAGTATTGTAATAAAAGACCCATATTCCCTTTCAATGGGTTAGAAATGACACAATGATCATGTTCATTAAGAATTTTTTTTAAATGTCATGATTTTGATTAAAAAACCCAATTTATTTTAGGCTACATGGTTTATTTATGAAATGTTTGATTAATATATACATTGCTCACATTAATTAAGACATATTAAGGGTATTCCATTATATAACTCCAATGCATTGGTTAATAATTTAATATCTGTAGATGACAGGTTTTAGGATACCTTGGTGAATAACCTTATTATTTTTTATGACACCTTAGTGAAAAACCTCAGTGATATTATTTTGAATTTCTCATATATTTATTATTTCCATATCTCCATGTAATGATTCATGCTATTTTTATTATTAAATTACCCTTTTTCATTTGATAATTACTTTATTATATTCCTCAATTTCTTATTGATATTTTTCAAGATCACATGTAAACAGTTTCCCTGACTTTCATTTACCGGGCCTTTATGCTCACCCTTTCCTTTGACATATGTCCCCAGGTTATGACGTGTAGTAAATATACTTAGGTAGAACCTATGATGAATCCTTTAAAGTGTATTATAATAATTATTAATATTTTCATGTATTATGTACCTTATTCCCATGAAATTAAACATTAAAATATATTCTGTTTGTTTCATATAAATGAAATTTTATGTAATAAAAATGCAGGATGGTAGAGTTTGTATCAATGTGAATTTTAGTTATTTGTGTAAATTAGGATTTCAAAACAATAGGATGATCCTTATGGAAAAATTAAAATATAGGAAAACAACATTGTGTTTTAGTGATGTATTATATAATTGGTTTCTGAGAAAATCAATCCATGTATGGGTACAAACAAATGGATGTGGTTCTAGTAAAGATGTATCTAAGAGTAAAACCCAAAAAAACCACTTTGATCAAGACTTGAATAGGAACTAGTAACCATCAAAGTTCTTTATTGCACTATTGGTTTGATACTCATATGGGATATGTTTGGTTAATCATAATATTTTAATGAACTATTATGAAGGATTTATAGAAAATATAATTATATTTAAATAATAGAATATTTTGAAATGATGTTTTAAGGAATAAAATTACATTAGACTTATATAATTATTAATAGAAACATTTTTGTCAATAAGGTTATATTATTTTAGAAAATGGAAAGAAACTAGAGGATCCATGTAAATAGTTAGCGCAACAGACCAGTTGCTGATCACCCACCAATGGAATACGTAATGGTGAAGTTCAAAAGAGTGATATATTAACTGACTCAAATTATGAGCTGTAACGTGAAGTAGTCCAAGATACTAGATTCACCTATAATGGAACTAAATTCTATTGTTTCCTGTATGTTCCAAATACCACCTTCTTTCAGTGGATATAATGATCCATTGATTAATAAACAATGGATAATCTCTATAGAAAAGATATTTTCTATACTATGTTGTTTAGAACAAGGGAAAGTCACCTTGTCTATGTACCTCATAGTGGGAGAAGCTGATCAGTATTGAAAACTATTTAAAAACAAGAAGGAAATAAGGGAAATTGAAGTTATGGATTGGAAAGAGTTAAGGGGATACTTTTTTCAAAAAAATATTTCCCCCATTCGATGTGAATGAAAATGCAGAGGGAATTTCTAATGGAAAAGATGAAGGGAAGTAAATCTCTGGGAAGCTATGAGATGAACTTTACAAGACTTTCTTTCTACACCTCTACTTTTTTAAGGGATCCGAATGGAAAGGTTGATAGATTCTTCAGAAGAATAAGACCCCATCTATGGAAAACTAGCTAATCGAGATAATGATAACTATGAAGATATGGTGAAAAGTTCTATGAAGGTTGAACTAGAGTTTAGAGAGACATAATGGTATCATAGATCAAATGAAAAGAAATGATCAATGGATCCATTATTTAGTAGTACATTTGATCATGTTAGTGGATGAAATCAAGTAAAAATTCCCACATGCAAAAAATGTGGGAAGAATAATTTGGGGAATTGCTTTCTCGGGAGTGGGAAAAGTTACAATTGTGGAAGATATGTCCATGTTACTCATAACTGTCATAGTGAGGTGAAGTCACACCATCTATATAGTAAATTCAAAGGGAAGATGATTCAGGCCCTATCTAAAGTCTAATACTTCAAGTATTGAAAACTTGGTAACTTTTTCCTTAACTAACCAAATATGATGTTAATGGAGTGGAATCACCATCAACCATAGAAAATTACAAGGTATAAAGTTTGGTATTTTTCTATCATGATAGATGAAGTTGAACCGCCAAATTATTTGGTGGTTGGTACTCTATTTTTTCTCTCAAGGCTAGAAAGTGCATTGTTTGATTCAGGTTCTATGCATTTCATTATTTCATCCAAATTTATAAAGAATATAGAATTTATCTCTAAACTGATAGAATTAGAGATATCAGTCAAGATTATTTGAGGGATTATCGAAGAATTATAATTTTATAGAAACTCTATTATTTACTCTGGTGAGCATAATATCATCCCAAATCTAGTTTTCATTCCCATGATGGAATTTGACATTATACTAGGGATGAAATATATCTCAATGTCCAATGATAATATCAATCATAGAAGAAATGAAATATAATTAGTATTGAATGGATTACTTATAGTTGTTTTCAAAAGAAAAATATCTTGTCCCCAGCCTTGTCATGAAACACCTCACGTAGCTTTATTTATGGAGATGATCATTGATGATGATAAAGGAAACAAAAGTATATGAATAGAGAATTTCCCCATCATTAAGGATTACATTGACTTATTTCCTAACGAGTTACCTAAATATCCCTCAGAAAGATAGGTAGGTTTATCCATTGAACTCAAGCTTGGATTCAAGTCGATACCGAAGACCCTATATAGAATGGAAAATGTGGAGCTGGGGATATTAAAGAAACAACTCTAATATCATTTGTAGAAGGGTTTTATCCAACCAAGTGTGTCACTTTGGGAAGATCCTATACTCTTTGTGAAGAAGAAGGATGGATCAATGTAGATAAACATTTATTATAATGAAATTAACCTTATAATGGTGAAGGATAAGTACCCTATTCCAAGGATTGATGATTTATTAGACTAGATTTGTGGGGAACAATTATTATCCATGATTTATCTTCAATTTGGTTATCATAAATTGAGGGCGAATAAATAATATATTCCAAAGGCATCCTTTTGATCAATATATGTGCATTATGAGTTTGTTGTTTTTCAATTAGGATTGACTAATGCACCTTTTATTTTATGGATTTTATGAATAGACTCTTTAAGGAAAACATTGATGAATTTGTGGTAGTTTTTATTGATGATATTATGATATATCCAAAATGTCAAGAGGAGAATGATGATCATTTAAGGTATAAATTGTAATCACTGAGGAATTATAGCTTATTTGGAATGTTTATAAAATGTGAATTTTGGTTACCAAGGATTCCCTCTTGGGACACATTATAACCAATAATGGAATCACAGTTGACCCTTCCAAGATAAATGTTGTAGAGGACTATACTCATACTAAAAATGTTAATGAGATTCATAGTTTCCTTGTATCATCAAGATGTTATAGGAGATTTGTGAAAAACGTTTGACTAATTTATAATACACATACCATGTTAACTCAAAAGGAAACTAAGTTTATCTATAAAAAGGAGTGTGAAGAAAGATTCCAAGAGATAAATATGAGATTATTTAGTGCACCTCTATTAACTATGCCCTCTATCTGATAAAGATTCATTATTTTTAGTGAAACATCACTAAAAGGGCGTGGGTGTGTCATCATGAAAAATGAAAATATGACTGCTTGTGAATCTCAATAGTTAAATCGTCATGAGCATAATTATCCTATGGATGAACAAGATATAGATAGAGTTATTTTTTTCATTAATGATATGAAGGTACTATATTAATGGGGAGAAGTGTGATATATAAAAATTCGATTAGATTTTTATGTATATTTTCATTCAAAAGTAATTGAACATGAGATAGATGAGACAGTTGGAACTTCATAAAGACTATGACTATTAAATTCATTATCACTCAGGACAAGAACAAACAGTCACTAATGCATTAATTATGAAAGACCCAATTTTTTGACAATGATGAGGATTCCGAGATCATTTGATCAAATAAATAGTAAAATTGGGCATTGTAATTGTATGGGAAGTAGAATCATAAACACTATCCCAAATTATTTTTCAACCATCATTAATAGAAATATAAATCTATCATAATTAAAATATCATTTGTTGAAGAGAAATATGGAGGATTTGTTGAATTGGAAGTTTCCTGAATTCAATTTTTATCAAGAAGGTTTATTGAAATTTCATACAATGCTATGTGTTCCATCTATTTCAGAAATAATGATGGAGTTGAATGATGAATCTCATAGATATAAATTATCTATATATTTTAGAATCACTAAAATGTATAGGTATCTTTGCGATCATTATTGGTGGGATAACATGAAAATGGTTATTTCCGACTACACTAGATGGTTCCCGGTGTGACAATAAGTGAAGACAGATAGATAACTTCCTAAATGGGTATTATAACCACTTCCTATAACAACATGGAAGTGGCATAATATCTATATTTACATTTTCATTGGTCTCCCAATAACATTCAAATAAAATAATGTGATACGGGCTATAGTGGTTCAACTAAACAAGACTTCCCATTTCATCCCTATTTGGGGAGATTTTTCTCTTGATGAACTTTCCACAATATATATAAGGGAAGTGGTGCGGCTAGATGGAGTGACACTCTATATTATTTCTGATTATGATCAAAGGCTCGCATCAAAATTATGGAGAAGCCTTCAACATGCTCAGAGGACCAAATTGAATTTCAGTACGACGTATCACCCCAAACTAATGGCTAATCTAAAAAGAGTATTCAGACACGTAAGGCCATGATGAGAACATTATGAATGGAATTTAAATATGGGTGAGATAAACATATCCCATTAGTTGAGTTCTCGTACAAAAATAGCTTCGATTGGAGTATTCAAATGGAACCCTATTAAGATATCTATGGGAAGAAATTTCAAACTCTTACTTGTTGGGATGATATTGGTGAGAGAAATCTTCTCCAGCCCAATGTTGTGAAAGATATGACACAAAAGGTTTATGCTATCCAACAATACATAAAAGATGCTCAGAATTATCTAAAGATCTACACTGATAAATGGAGAAGGTACTTGGTGATTGATATTGGTAATAAATTCTTCCTTCTAATTTCACCATTGAAGAGATTCATGTGTTTTGTTAGGAAAAGGATGTTTATCCATAGGTACATTAACCCCTTTGAAATCTGTGATTGCATACGTGTAGTGAACTATCATCTTGAAATTCATCCAAATATATAAAATGTTCATGATGTATTCCACATATCTCTCATGAGGATGTATATACCTAACCCTTCACATGTACTGAATTTGGAGGTGGTACAATTAGAACATGACCTCTGTTATTGGGAGAAGATGGGGGAGATCTTGGACCATAGAGAATATGTTTTATGCGAAAAAAGACTACCCACATCATCAAGGTGTTGTAGAGGAGGAATAAATATAAAGAAGTGATGTGTAAACTAGATGAGATAATGTGACATAATTACCGACACATTTTCTCAATATAGAGAACGAGTTGAAATTTTTGGGACTATATTTCTAAAGGTTGAAGAATATATTAACTAAGATTTTCTAAATGATAATTTTTTCATAAAAATGTGTGTTATATTATTTTTTAATCAATAAAACTATATCTATTTGATAATTAAGTGAGATTAAATTGAAATGCGATGATTGGGATTCAACAATTATATAACTATTGGTCAATTATAATCGTTGGTCAATATGACCATTCTTTATTATGACTGTTGGAAACTCAATAATAATTTTGAAGCTAAAATTAGTGTTTATAAGTAAAAAAAAGTAATATTAATGTTGAAAAAAGAAAAAATGGCCTCATCTAGTAGATTCATGCCATATGAAGCCCATTTTTCAAAAATTTGGAGGATGGTAGTGTCACTGTGCTTCACTCTTGAATGAAATTTCCTATGGGAGAAGTTCAAGTTATTGTAGGTTACCACCTTGGTGATGTTATCCAATCCACCCCATGAATATATCACCCCCACACACCTTAACCTTAGTTAGATGTAGGTGTTATAATGGGTTATGTGTTATGTCCCTAGTTAATAAAAATGTAATTCTGTTGAATAAATAAATTCTATTTTAAGAATAGTTTGTCTTAATAAAATTGAGATGGAATTTGATAAATTTATTTTTTAGATAGAAATTGTATATTCCAAAAAACAAATAAAAATTATGATAAACAAATATATTATGAATAATTATTATTCTAAAGAAATATTATTATTAAAACACTATTATTTTAATATCAATGATAATATAACTTTTTCCCCTTTTAATGCAACGAAAATTTTCAATTCATTTTCATTATGATATTATTTTTAATAAATAAAGATTTTTTTTTATTTAAAAGATAAAATTATCATAATTATAGAATTATTATGATAAAATAAATATCATTTTTTAAATCGGCACCTCAAAATTAGTTTAGGGTAAATTTATGAGAATTTTATAAAACATGTTATTTTTCTCGAATAGTAAAAACACAGTTTGTGTTTCTCGGTATGTTTAATGAAATAATAATTAGTTCATATTTACTAAATAAATAATTAACCACAATAAACAGTATAAAAAATTATTTTTATTTATATCAAATAATTTAATATATTTTAATCAATTTCAAATTATATAATTTATTTTCCGAATACTACGATTGAATCTTTAACATTAAAAATGTTATTTGGTGGGAACACTATTTTTCCTTGAAAAAATGAGTAATAAAAATAATGGTTGACTATTTTGGATTAAAAAACATAAAGGGTGTCCCAAGTGTCAAATAAAATGATAAAGTCCATGATTTTTCATTCAATGCTACCTAAGTGTCCATGGCCTTTATTTAGAAATTAATAAACAAATACGCAACTTTTTCTATAAAAACCCACACATTTATTTATTAACGTTCAATAAAAATTCATCCTCCACCAATATCTGATAGTTTTACCACCCAAGTAGTCCCCACAAGGTGTCATAAATCCCCTATGGTCCTTATAATTATATTTTAGGAACTACACTTCAAGGTAAGGGAAATATCCACTTCTCTTTTTCATTCGAGTATCCTATTTATGTGCTATGTCATTCAAATTTGAAGACTAAGTTCATATGTACAATTTATGTTATCCATTTAATTTATTAAGATTATATTATTAATGGTTTGCACATGTCACCTATCTTTTTACCCATTTATAAAACAATGTTTTATACCAGTTATGCTACTTATTTTACTTCTCAAAATTTCTCTCTTCTACTGAAACAATTTACTTTTATTTTATTTTTTTGAATACCCAATCCAATTTCATTTCTCGGTGTATTCACAATGATATTTAAGTGACTTTTTAAATTATTTTACTGAAATATTTAAAACCTACATTCACTATTTATGGGATAAAAATGACATAATGATCATATTCTTTAGTCATTTTTTTAAAACACCATGATTTTAACACGAAACTTATTTCTTTTATTCTTAATAGGTTACTTATTGAATGTTTTTTTAATATGTATATGGCTCAGATTAGTTAATACATATTATGTGTTCACCTTGATAGTTATCCAGTTCATTAGGAAAAGAATATAATCTCTATAGATGACAGTTTTAAGATTCCTTGGTGAATAACCTTGGTAATTTTTATAACACCTCAATGATAAACCTTGGTGATATGATTATTAATTTCTAATTTAAATGTTATAGACACATCTCTATGTTATGATTCATGTAATTTTTATTATTAAATTACCCTTTTTCCTATTCTCATGCCTTTATTATATTCATCGGGTTCTTATTTATATTTTTCAAGCTCAAATGTAAAATGTTTCCCTTGCTTTCCATTACTGAGCCTTATGATTACCCATTCCTAAGATGTATGTTCACATGTTATGAGTTGTAGTAAATGTACTTAGAATGAAACTATGATTAATCCTTTCAAGTGGATTAGAATAATTGTTTTTGTTTTTGTGTATTATGTACCTCTTTTTCAAAGAAACAGATCTTTAAAAGATCCTTTATCTGTACCATGTAAATACAATGTTTCGTAATAAAAGTAAGGAATTTATTACCATGATTTAGGTTCTTGATAGTAGTGGTTTTTCAAAGTTTGTGTAGGGTTATCCAAACTGTGGGGCGAACCTACGGTATGAGGATCTTGCACAGTTCATTAATCGTAGTTGGTGAATAGTTTTTCCAAACCTACGTCCAAACAATGCTCCTATTTTAAGATGAAAAATTTACAAATTTGACCTTAAATTATTTTAAATAATATTACCCTATTCTATTATCTTTTCAAATAGAGAGTAGGTGGGTTTATCCTCCCATGGAGCTCTCATGCACCTCATTCTAGGTTTCTTGGTTTCTTCTTCATCCATACTTTTATTTGGACACCATCAGAAGCATTGGATAACTATATTTAATCTCTATAATCCTATTTATTCTTATATTATTTTCTTTTACTATCTATTGTGCTATTTTGATGTAATATCATTCACTCTATTTTCATGTAGGATGTGTATTTCATTGATTTATTAGAAATCAGGCTGAATCAATCCCTAATTTTGGATGAGTGAAACTCTCTTGGTATAAGGTAGGTGGTCTATAACTCTTTCCCCATGTTTCCGTTGATATATAAATATTGATGTGTTTATGTGAACTATAAAATCTAGGTGTCACACCTAAATCATGAAATTGATTTAAATAAATTGATAGATCATGTATTGTATACCTTAAAATCCATCACATGGTTAAAGGTGATTACATTAACCTAAATACCCCTCTTTGGGGTGAGTTTATTAAATAAAATATTAACCTTAGGTATCCTTATGACTAATCCACCATTGTGGTGTGTTAAATGATTTTTTTTTTTGATTATTATGAGTTTCAATGTTTGGTATATTTCGAAAATTCTCCTTTTTGGTGAATTTAGTTATGCATCTTGAATGTGATTCTTGGTGGAGGTAAATGAATTTTTTTTTTAGGAATTTTAGGTTTTATAATAAAACTCCTCAGTTGATATGAGTTTTCTTATAAAAAATTTGTAATTGGTGTTTTAAATATTTATTAAATTTATGTAATTGGAGTTTACTGTGCATTTATGTTTCTATCTATTTATATGGAATGCTTAATACACGACCACCATCGATATTGTTAAAAGGTGTTTCAATCATTCTTATAAATGGTCAAATACCAACCACCATCTAAGTGATTATTGCATGAACTGATTGTAAATTTCCTTACATTGATAAATTAATGTCTTCAATTAAATGTAAATTGATGTGCGTAGCATTAACACGCCTATCGATACATATAAATAAGCATGGATTATATGAATTTTGATGCGCTCAATATTAATGGGATTAATGATTATACATGAATAATAAGTTATGAATCATTATTATTATTAGTGTTTCAATTAAATTGAATATAATACAAATGTTATGGAACTTTTTGAGCCCGGTTCTTCACTCTCCCTTACATCTGGTTTTCCGCATGACATCTGACACCATTTACACTATTTAGATGGTGGGAATGATGCACTACGCCCCTTTTTTGTGTGATGAAATGAAAAATCCCCAACTATCTTAAGTGATGGGCATGAAATCTCACATTCATCATTATATTTAGGGATTTTACCCATTCCTGATCTTATAGGCTCATTAAAACTAGTTTTGGATGTCTGATTTATGCTTCATTCCATCCATTACATAGTATCCAGGTATATGGAGACTTATGTACTCACATACCTAGTGAATATAAGTGGATACGTTATATAACTATGATAAATATAATAATATATATATATATATATATATAGTCACTAGTCATACTATCATTCTGGCATGTTCTGAAGTAGTTAGAGTCATCCATGTGTGCTATTGGAACCCGATTCGATTGGTATTTAATTATTTATAATTGTTTATAATTCATTACACACGAACACTAATGTACCATATATTCATGTATTTAATTTAGGTGTAGAACCTATTTTTGGTGGCCTAATGACTATATCTCACACCCTTCCTGGGTCTCCATTACATTGGGGTTCTCATGAAAATATCATGTTTGCAAGACAATGGGATTTTTCTGGTGCTGAATTTCTTGTACCTGGGAGTTTGAAGAACAATACTTAGATAAAGATCAATATATTCATGGATTTAACTCTCAATGATTTTAATTCCTATCATTATTCATGTACTACACTGTATCATGTTTCCTGCTATGTTTCTACTATTTTAATTTATTTATCATTATCTCGACATGCATGCATTGTTAAATATTGGTGTTGGGTATTTATATTTAGTTCATATTACTTTCAACTACTCTGTATTTTATTTATTAGTACTTCTAAAATAATTTTTCATTTATTTTACCACTATTATAATATATTCATGAGGGCATAGTCTCCCCACCATACAATCATTATACCCTTACTGCTTGTCGGTCACCTCTGGCATAAAGCGTGGTTTTATTGAGGACATGTGGTGGCCAGTATGGCTACTTGTTTTATAGGATGTTGGGATGGGTCATTACATATATAATATTTAGGATTATAATATGTTCAAATTCTTATAACTCCTTTTGAGTCTTTATGTGATGAGATCTTTAAGTGAATAATGACACATTAAGAGATGTTTTATCTGGTTGAAGTATATTTGAGAATTGATTTAACATGATGTATAAATTTAAATTTTGGGGAAATAATATTTAAGGTACTGATAAACTTTAGGTTTTATATGATCTTGGATATTTTTTAATTTAAGGGAGAAAAAATTTTATTGTATACATATCCACAAGATTTAAATATGATTTGGTGAAAAATTGATTAATGTTATTTCTAAAGACTATATCAACATATTTTTTTTCCTGAAAGATAAAAGGTATGAGATAACACATTAGGTTAAAAAAACATTGATTATTTGGTTACTTATGAATGATTTAGTTTTAAAATTGGTTATTACTAATTAATTTTGATGACTAAGTTTCATATGAAGGTTTAATCATTTTGGGAATTATCTTACAAATTACTAACCATTTTGTCTATTGTTAGTGTATAATGATAAGTGGAATAGGGTTTTACCCATTTTATGGTTATATGATCATTTAAATGTTTATTTTTTGTGCTTCAGGCATAAATAATTCACCTTGAATACTCTTCATATGAAGAAAAATTTGATATTTTGGTTGAAATTGAAAAAAGGATGAAATTATACACATCAATTATATATCCTTACTCTCTTAGTCTATTGGAAAAGTAATTCCTATAATTTAGGAAAAGGATATTGAATGAATTTTTTCCCATTATAATCATATACGATAAGGTAGACGATCATTTAAATCATCATAGTTTTATGGTTTTGTGGACATTAAACATGAATTGATTTTGGAATTTCTTGTGATCAATGAACTCAATCACTTTGTATAAGTATTTACAAATTTCATCTATGTCTAAATCTTCACTTCCAACCTATGTTTTCCTATTTGGAAACCTATATCTTCTATTATAAATGAAGCTCATACTTTCCTTTAACTTAAATAAAGATGATTTTTTATAAAACATATTACATTATGGGATTTCAATAAGAGTATTTTGAAATTTCAATCCTTTTATGAACAATATAATGTTTTAATTGTGAGGAATAAATTATTTAAGTGTGGGGGATGTAACACCTCGATACTTTAAAAGAAGAAAATTATGTTAGATAGAATAAACGAGACACAATACTAAGTTTAGATTATAATTTAACAACCCTAGACTATATGATATATTCCCTTTTAAATAAATTTAATATCTTTTATAGGTTTTAGTACACATAACCCTGTGGTTTTTATGTTTGATATCATATTCAACATGAAACACCAAGCTTAAAATACCCATGATAGTTTGAACCATTATAAAATAACCCTTAAATTGCAAGGTCTGAATTGGTTTAACTAAAATATGATATATATATATATATATATATATTCTACACAATATAATTTTTTATAATGTTTTTTAAAAAATCAATCAATTTTTAGTAAAGTAATTCTTTCTTCAAAAATATGTTTTCTTCAAAAATGATTTTTATTTATTTTCATTCCAAAATATTATAATTAATATTTGGAACTTTTAGAAAAATAATATAATAAAATTAAATTCATTTTTTTAAATCATATTATTGAAATTTACTTCAGGTGAACGTTTGTGGTTTTTTGAAAAAGATGGATTTTTTAGAGAATTGTGAAAAAATCAAATTTTTTATTAAATTGTCATTTATTTTCAATAATAAAAGCTATTTTATTGTACCATTAATTTTTTAATATTATTTAATGTAACATATTTATTTTCTATTTATATATAATCCACTTTATTAAATTTTAATCACCGTTATATTTTATTTTAGTATAAGATTGTGTTTGTGTTTAAAAAGGGGTTTTTAAGAAAAAAATTCAAGTTCATAATGTTTATTTGTTTTCATTAATTAAAATAATCCATAATGAGGAATATTTTAAATGACATTTATTTATTATATATAAATAAATTTTAGTTAATATTCATACAATTATTATCATTATAAATAGAGTTAATATAAAATCATCTTGTACTTAAAAAATGTAATTCTTGAGAACCTGTGTTTTCATCTCATCTTATGGTTTTGATTAAGATTTAATTTTTTCTAATTTTAGGAATTTTAGATTTAAAAATAATCTTCGACTTTTAAAAGATAATTTGAAAATTTTATTGCGCTTAAATGTTTTAAAATTTTTCTTAAAATTTTATTTTTCGATAAATAATTATAAATACTAGGTTCTAATTGAAAACTTCTTTTTTCGTTTAAATTAGTAATAATATTAAATTATATTTAAATTTTTTTAAAGTAAAATTAGTTAAATTTTATATCTTTTTTTATAATTTGGGTAATTTTATTCAATTTAATATTGAAATTGGATATAAAAACCTTGAAATATTTTGAGAACTTTCTCTTTGAAAACCCTTATTTTTCTCATGTCTCTAGGATTAATTTTAGATTGAAATTTTCTAAATATATTAATTTAAATTTTAAAAAATGGATTCAATATTTTGAGTCATAATAATTTAAATAATCTAATATGTTCAAATTAATTTTTTCCCAAATTTAATAGTGAAAAAATAAGAATTAATTGCCACTATCAAGGTAAAGATTAGTTTATAGGTGGTTAAACTAAGAATATATAGGTTAAAATGACTAAAAATTGGGTAAAATAGATTTTATATCAGTATTTATACCTTATAACTTCTATGATATATAATGGTTCATTATTTTAACCATGTTATAATATAAAAAAATGGGTGTAATTCTTTCATTTCAAAAATTACAAGTAATCCACCGATCTCACATATAAAAGTCCACCCCACTCCTCCTATATTAACAGCTTCAAAATTGATTGGTTTTGATAAAAACTACCCAAATTACTTATATTATTCCATCCTATCATCCTAGAATCATTAAATTTGGTATAAATCTAACAAGGGAATCCATTTGGGGAAAAGAAAAAGAAGTTAACTGAAGAAGATGTAACGTTCTTGAACGAGTATTTTTATTTTATTTCTTACTCCACTTACTTACATTATTTTTAACCAATAATTTTATAATAAATAAAAAATATTAAGTAAAATTATATTCTATTTTTTTGATAGATTAACTGAATTCCTTATTATCATTCATCAAATGGGTTATGAAATCACCATTGGTGTGTACGACGAACTACCACCTCGCGAACCGGTGTCATTTGTTTTTCCATTACTACATATCAAGGATGGGTTTGATGATATATAAAAATTATATATATTATATTTATAATATAATTATACCAATGGATTAATTATATCATATATACCTTTTTTACATTCCATTATGTGCTGGATACAAAAAAGTTTCTTGTGTGTACGGCAGACTACCGCCTCGTGAGGCGCTGTGATTAGTTTTTCCCTAATACCATACATGGATGTTGATAAAGAAAAAATTAATAAATATATGATATATAAATTAAAAAATTATGATATTCATGACATATTTATAATTCTAAAAAAATAATATATCATTTTATTTCATACATTGAAAAATGGTAGCAGCGTTTTTTTACGTATAGGCACCGCCTCTACAAAGCAATGCGACTTTTTTTTAATCACCACACCACATGGAACATATATATAAGTATATAATATTATATATCTGATATTATTATCACTATTAAATTATAAAATATTACTTACCTCCATTATAAAATGATCATGGAAAAATGTAGACGTTACTAATAAGTATGTATGGCCTACCGTCTCTATGATCGTAGCATACATCATTTCTCAAAACCATTTTTCATTATTGGTAGTAAAAGAATAATTTGTGTATAAATATTATAATTATATCATGATTATTATTCATTAGACAATTAAAATATATAACATTCATAAGAACCGAAACTTTTATAACCAAAAATGAAAGAGAAAACAATATAGTTAACACCCGAATTAATAAAAATAATAAAAAAGTATTAATTAATGAGTGATAATATGTCACCATGTCTTCAAAAGTGTTTATGTTGATCAAGGACACACTCAAATATTTCTTTTTAGATGCCCCATCAAAAGTACCAAGAATTTAAGGATTTATATCCTAAAGGATTTGAATATATGGAACCAACTCAGAAAAACTCTTGGAATAACCCAACATAATTAAATGACATTACTAGATACCATACAATTCCATAAATGTCATTATCCATATAGATTCATATAAGTACAACTAGATAATCAAATATTTAAATATTTCCCATGATTTTTATTTTTGGGTTTGGTATGAATAATGTACATACAAAACCCCAAACTCATGAATCCTAACCTAAAGGATGAGAAATTAATCTTAAGTGGGTTTGGAAGCTCAATCTGACAGAACATCACCTCAATCGTTCACAACCAATCCTCATCATTTCTTACTTTTTCATGTTTGAAGAAATGAGGAGGATTCAAATATTATAACTTCAAGAAAAATTATTTATACTGGGATATTGGATAGGGAACACTAGTATCCATATTATAAATAGACAAACCAAATGATCAGAATAATACTTGATCAACCAAAAATAAAGCAGTGGATGATCCCCTAGTAGATCCACTTTAAGATTTATTAGAGTTTTGTGGGGTGTACTCTAAAAACAATAATCACATAAGATAATATCATGTTTTTTATAAATAAAAAATATGAAGGATCAAATAATAACAAATAAACCAATTAAAAAAATAATTTTTAACGTAGTAATAAAAAAATATTACTCTTAATTATTAAATAAAAACCCCCCTCTTTTAAAAAAATCACTAAGTAAAAACATTTTTTAAACCCCCATTTTAAAATTCCTTTAACCCAATTCTTTTTAATACCCTAATTTCCAAAATTAAATAATTAATCTATAAAATATTATTTTACATTCCAATATAAAAAAATTTTCATTTAAAACTTATTTTCCATTTAAAATACCATAAATCTCTATTAAACACCCTACTAGTTTTAAAAACCAACACACCTTTCAAAACACATTTTGAAAATTTTAAACTCAAAATACCAAATCAATATAAATAAAACTATATACATGATCATATAATACATATCAAACATCCCAAATAATTTATAAAAAAAATACTAATTTAAATTTTCCAAATAACTTGAATGTTCAAATTTTTTGAAAATTTGCACCTACAGACGATTTGGAAGCACTACTTTCTGAGCAATGAAATAACTGTATGGGTCATAATGGAAGTATATAGACAAGGATTAATGGTTTATGCATGGATTTTAAAACCATGGAAAACAGATTTTTGACATGTACTTTCTTTCAAAATTTCACTTCGACCAGGGAGTCCTCAAGATTAACCCACAAAACCTTAAAAACAAACTCATAATACTACAGAAAATACCTAACATAAAAAAACATTGAGAATAAATTCTAAAAAAAGATAATTATTCATCATGTCATACCTTGGTACCAAAATTGATGGAGGTGATCTAACACCCATCATTGGATCAATTTTTATATGAGATAGTCATATCTCTAAACTACTATAAATCCAAAAATAACAAGGGCTTCATTGATAAAATTTTGTTATAAGCCACCCTTGAATTGGGAACTTGATCTAGCTTTTAACATTCCCTGAGAGGTTTTCGTGATCCTATAGGGATGGAAATTATGATATGAAATCAATCATAGAATAACTAGGAATTATTTATCCCAAAAAAAAGATAGTAAACAATATGGAACTGATTGAATAATGAATATTCTTATAGTGGAGGAAGATATGAAACAAAACATACATCCACATGCCCTAAAGATTCAGCAACATCCTTGGAACACATTAACTATATATGATACCAAATGATGGATTATACCGAAAACTAAAATGACATAGTGGGCATGTGCTATAATAGCCCAAGACCCTCACTCCTAGATTTAATGCTGAATGTTTAAGATTTAAATTTCCTCTTTTGACAGTGATTAGGATGACCCTTTTTTCCATCCAAACAGTACTATGTAAAAAAGAAAATTTGGATCACTTAAATCCTATAGGACATTTTATTTTTGCAGATTTAGATAATTTTGATGACTCCTATATAAAAAAACCAATTCATTAAATGAATGTTTCTCCCATTTAACCCATCTTTTCTTATTTCACATCAGGTCATCATAATTTTCCAAATGAAGTCACATCTTAACATAATTCATTCATCATCATTATTTATAACATTGGGGAGAAGGTAACATAGAAAGGGTGAGCTCAAATGTTTTTTAATGGAAAATATAATTATTAATAATTGAGTGTCATCAATGAGCATAAGAATTGTATAAGGGGTTGAATACATAATTAGAGTGCATGAGAAAATCCTTAAAGAACCCATACCCATAAATTACTATGTTATAAAATATAAACACATGGAAGAGGAAAGAGTCATCAGAATGAATAACCATGATCTATGTGATATCAATCTTGATCATGAGAAACATTATAAACCCATAAAAATAAATTAAAAACATTTTTGGGGACATGGAGAATCATTTAATAAAACCCATTTCAAAACCCTTTTAATTTGAAAACAATATGGATATTTATAATATAATCATTACATAATGAATTGGAGTGTTATCTTGGTTCATCCATCATTTAAACTATTATGGGATTACATGACTCTATCTAGGACACTCCAAGGAAAATTGTAATGGTCTTAACCGAGGCTATATGGGCACCCCATGTTAATATGTAACAATATTACATAGTGTTATATGGGAAACTCGAATTTAAGTTATAATGGTCTTACCTTATGCCCTCTGGGACACCCCATGGTGAGCTATAATGGGCATACTCATGACTTATAATGGGGCTCAAACCTTCTTATATGTTGTATCACACTCACCCATTTTATATAATTCTCATGTAACATACCATGAATAAAAAATATTAATCATAAAACTCATAAAAACATGATAAATCCATCTAATGTAAATGGGTTTCATATTAAACTCTTTTAAACAAAATTGACCAGTCTAAAATAAACAGTTTCCATTACAATATCTTAAAAAGTCATAATCCATACAGAGAAAGATTGAAGATGATATCACATAAACTATTCCCAATAAATAATAGGTAAGGAAAAGGTTTTTTTATGAATATAAATAACATTAAAATACAATTAATGAAATTATAGTGAAAATACACTTTTCATTTTCAGAATCACTTCCATAAACCAAAAATATTTTGAAAACTTTTTTATTTGAAAATAACCTCAAAAATATATAAATGAATATATTGAAATTATTTAGAAATCATTTTAAAACATATGAAAATTTTAAATTATTTACATTTAAAATTAGTTTAAAATATCATTTAAAAACATTTTTATCATTTTTTTAAGAAAATATTATTTTAAAAAACATAGATTTTTGACCAAAGAGAGAAATAAAGTAAAACTTTCTTAAAAACACTTTGTGAAACATTTTATGTTACAAAGTGTATAAAAATGGTAATATTACTAAGAATTATCATGATTAACCATAGGATAAGGAAAATTATTGGATTAAAGGATTTAAACATGATATTCTTTATCATACACAATCCAGATAAACAATGAGATTGTAAGAAATGACTCTTACCACTTTTGTAATTTTGAATCATAATCCCCATAAAGTAATAACATTAAATTAAACATATAATATTCTAAAAAATAAGTATATTCATTATATAACATACCAAATATGCAGTATATACTCCTTAAAAAATAATATAAGTGTATTACATAACCAGCGCATCAAAGAAGGAAAATTGTGGAAAAAAATATCTTACCACTTGGTAAATTTGAAATTGTAAAACAAATAAAAGAGAGTCAAAAAATGGATATATAAATATAATTAAATTTAATTATACTCATAAAAAAATCCATTCATGTGTAGTATATACACTACAAAACAAAAATAATTGGTAAATATGGCATGTATCCCACATAAATAAAAGTGCGGTGAGAAAACCCCTTAACTTATGTTTAGTTTTGGTAAAACCAGATTTTACTTAATTTATAGTGGTTTAAAACATGTTAATAACTTATTAATGAAACATATTAATATATTTAATATCATATATTATTTTCTTATAACCGTTTATTACACATTTATTAACAATTCTATGTTAGTGTAGTGTTTCTAGTAATAACAACTTTGTTTTTCGTATATGTTTTTCTTTGATATTATTGGTGCAATTACATCAGTCACTGTTTCATAATATAAAAAATGTAAAATATGATATAAATTTAATATATATTCATTATATATGTATTTATATTAATCAATAAAATTTATTAATGAGATACACCATTCATGGAGATGGTAGGTCGTGCGTACAATGGGTGTTGTTTCCATTTTCATGTCATATTGAAAAAAGACAAGGAAATAATATATATATATATATACTTATATATTATCATTATTGTATTATTTTTATTTAATATATATATATAATTTATATTAAACTCATCCTTAACACATTCCATGCAATTAGTGAACGAATCACATCGCTTTGCGAGGCGGTAGTCCGACATACACACAAACAGAGTGACCCTATTCCCCAAAAAATAGAAAGAATGATGTTATGTGTAATATAAAATATAAAGAATCGTAATAAAATAATAAATATCATTAATATAATATATAAAATTTATTTATTCCATTATTCCCAACCATTAATGGAGGTAATGGAAAAATGAACGACATTGGTTCGCGAGGCGATAGCCCGTCGTACACACTAATGATGAATTTATATCCCATTTGATTGAAGTTTGTATGGTTTAATGTGGAAACCACAAAATAAAAAGATATTATAATATATATTATAATGAGTTTATTATATAATCATGCTATAAAATTAATTTAATTGTTTTGAGGAATAAAAAAATACAATAATGTTCGTCAGTGGACTTTACCTCTTCTTCAGGTAACTAATTCCGGTTTGAACCATAGGCCTTCCTTGGATTGATTTTTGGACAATATGAGGCCTTCAGTATGAGAGGATAGAAGTTTGATGTAATTTGGGTAGACTTTTTATGATCCAAATGGCTTTATATTTATGAAGAATCGAGGGGAGGGAGTGACATTATATTGTTGGGGAGGAGTGGCATTCTTGTAAATACTCAAATGTATTTAAAATTGGGATTTCTCAATTAGATAAGGTGATTAAATAATTTAATAATAGTAAAATGGAGGTATTATTTTTTCTATTCGCACCTATAAGATAAAAAAATAAATTCATTTTTAAACATTTTTTCCATAACTCTTATGTTTCCTTATTTTTTCATTTTGGTTTTTTATGGAATCCAGTTTTCTAACCTAATTAGTTTACCTATTAAGAAAAAATTAAAATGAAAATTATTATAAAACCTAGAAACCATAATAATTAATATGATATAAAAAATTCTAAATGAAAAATCCCATGTGATTTGGAAAATAATTTTAACAGAAGTGCATGTAAAGTAAAAAAAAACTTCTTCAACCCTAACCGATCCAATAATAGTGTTAATATTAAGTGGAGAACATGTTAATTATAAAAGATAAATTTAACTAATAAAGGAATATATTTGATATTAATTATCAATTAAATATCACTTGGAATAAAATTGGGTTTATTGTTTTTTAAATCATTTATTTATTATAAAATAATATTACTGTAAATTTTGACAACATTAATTTAATATAAATTTAAAATTTAAAAAAAATTGAATTTGAATCTATTAAGTTAAAACCTGTATAACATGATATACTAATTATAAAAAATAATGGAAAAAACAATCCAATCAATTTACATCAATTTTAATGTTTTTATTATCATTTTTTATAATTAATTGTGTACAAAATAATTTATATATTGTCACTTATTAAGAATTTAATGTAATTATATATTCTATAAAAATTAAAGGTGAATTATTATGGTAAAAATAAATAATTAATATTTCAAAAAAATTATTTATTACGAAAACCATGTAGTTTTTAACTTTCCCAAATAATTATCGAAATTAAAAGGAGGAACAATACAATTTTTTGTCTTTTTAATTATTTAACATATCATATAGGTCAATTTCCTATAAAAATGTCCCAAAACTAATAAATTTATATATTATGGTCATAATGGTTTAAATATGTCTAGAAAATATGTTTTGTACAAGTTTTGGGTCATTCGTACATATTATTTTCTATGTTTAACCACTAAGTAAACTCATTTTTAACTCAATCACTATAATTAATTTTAATTGTATTCACTAATAACATAGTTCAAAAAAATTTATGATGCTATTAAATTATATAAAATATTATTATTCCAAATATGGAATCAATTTTCCAAATTTAACTCACATATGTGGAGGATTTTAATTTAAAAATAATCATACATACGTGATGAGAAACAAGTTTTTAAGGTGAAAAAGTTAAAAAGTGAGGTAACGATAGCTTCAGGAGAGAGACCATGTGATTCTCTTATCTCCAACATAATGAAATTTCTTCCTCCAATTGATCATTGATTCTTTTAATCCATAATCGGAGTTATCTTTCGAGGATGTTTCGTATCCTTATCTTCATACCAGTGTTGATGTTATCGATGTATCTCATATGAGGCGATCATGCATCTCCTTTATGTATGCATTATCAGGGCTTCTAGATCCGATTAAGGAGGTCCTCCATGTCTCTATAATATAAATATACTTAATGATTTTGGATTATCAGTTGTCATAGATCTAGTTTAACTCCATCAAATATCCATTCTTTGTGAATAATATCTTCTTGGTTCGGGGATTTACTCGAGAGGTGACAAGCCATGGTACAATAGTGACCTTAAAATTCAATTTTTTCACAATGGGAGAAATAACACTTATAAGCTCATCCAAATCGAAAGAGGGTAATTCTATATTGTATTTTTAAGTGGTGAGGATCTTTCAGTAGCTATAAATCTGGGAAACCTACTTCTCAAACCTGATATTCATCACATCTCGAATTTAGATATCAATTTCAATCCCAGGAATCAGAAGCAATCAAATACTATGGTATGTATTCACCAACATGGTTTTAATTGGTTATATTAGAGACCAAAAAATCATAATGAGTTGGTATCCTGTATTGGTACACTACTTATAATGGATCATCAAACTCTTGAAGGCGATCTTGGTTATTTTTATCGCATCATTTTATATGGTAATATATCATATGTGCATCTTGATAACATCAATTTAATATTAAATGACAAAAAAATTGATATAAAATTTTAATTTTAGCATTTACCACCTTTATATGACATATGAAACATTTTTGGGCATGTGGTAGAAAATTATAGGCTCATTCAATGGAAAGTTAGGGAGGCCCTAAAAGCTACATATTAGAAGGAAGTGACAAAAATATTATAAGAACGAAGACATTGATTATGAAAAAGTGGGTGCATCAACATCTATAATGGATCCCCTTACTACTTCCTTGTGCCTCTAAGTTCCTCAATTAACAAAATCATGGGCAGATATCACTTAAGAGGAGGAACAATATGCTTCTCCGGCTCCTCAAACATGAATGGGTCTAAGGTTCATATCATGACCTCAGATAACCTTTTGTTAGATCTGGAAATCAATTTGGATAACAATAAATTCTTTTTAATGATATAAGTTGATAATTATGATAAATTTATTTCTTATGATATTGAAAACACCATTATGTAGATTGCTCTTTTGATTCAAAATGTGTCACTTGTTAGGGAGAATTTTGATCATGTTATCTTAAAGAAACAGGAGGATTCCTTGATGTTGGTTAGATCATCCTTTGATATTTCTCCATTTGGTAAGGAAGTTATTACCCCCTGGTGGAGTAATGTGATCTAGTCCCTAAGAGGATGGCTAGAGGGCGTCCAAAATCATCAACAGTGAATGTTATTGATTAAATCAAGGGGGAGTTTAACCTAGAATACAAGACTGATGAGATGTCTCCTACATCCAGGGATATTTCCTCTGTCGGTATTGTTTGGGACGCTGAATTGATTCCTAATCATGGAGGTAATTATAAAATATAGAAGATACAGCATCTATAGAACAATATTAAAAACAAAAAATGAAAAGGGTAACAAAGAGTAAGAGGATGTGAGAAAAAATAAATTGAATAAATGTAGAGGTAAGGATAATGAAAAGATGAAATAGAATGAAGCACCTCAACTAAGAGGCATGTCTCTTAATAAATGAAGATTTTATACTAGAAATACCAAGGGTTGGAGAACACCCCAATACTCATTTAACTGGGAAGATCTTTGATATATTATTATTTATTAGAAGTCTCACAGCATTGATATGGGTCATTTATGGTTCTTAAAACATGTCAACATTCAAGTTATTTCTTGTGATATATCACTCTGATGCATTATGGTGTCCCTTGATTCCCAAGGATCTATTTTACCAATATCATTAATTTATTCCTTGATTTTTGACATCAAAAGAAGGATCTTTGTAGGGATTTATTCTTTATGTATAAGACTATGATGCCGAGGAGGATTCTCGTTTTGGATTTTAAGACTATCATGCAATGAGAAGAGAAGACTGGAACCAAATTCTATCAATTGGATTCTAATAATTTATCTATTTTTATGGATCAATGTAGAATTGTTGAATTTTCTATTACTAGGGGTTATTTTAGTTGGAGTCGGTATAATATCAATGGTAGATAGGGTGATAAACATGATAGGTTCTTCATTCAGGTTAATTATGGAACTAATTCAGGTGGTGTTTATTGATTTAATCTCCCTGGAATACACACGGTTCGTAATCCCATGATTTTCAAAGTTTGCACTCAAATTTTATGGATTGTACCCATGCACTTATAATTCAGTAACGGTTGGCTTGTCATCCCATGGTATAGATAAATGGTTCAGGATGTATGGGGTATAATTTATCATGTTATCCCTATGCATGCGTTAACATGTAAATTAAATTCTATCAAAGGAAAGTTAAAATAATGAATTACAAAATCCTTTTCTGGACATGATGATGACATCAAAGTGAGTGAAAATTGTCTTTTAAGTAATAAAATTTCTATTTAAGATCAGGAAACACCATCAAGGGAGGAGATGAATTATCTATCGAAGATGGATGATTTATTAGAAATCCCATAAATATTGAGAAGAACTCAGTTAAATGTGAGGGGGATAAAAAATGGGGACGATATCACCAATATGTTTCAGAGAATACATAAGGAAAAGATAATCAGCGGGGTTAAATACATTAGTATTAATTATTGACTTTTCCCAATTGAGAATGAAATATCAATTGCAGTGATTGATTATTTTAAAATCTTATTCTGATGATGGTTCCGATAGAACTCATAAAATGACTAATGTTATTCCTATATTTGTTGGATAGAAGAAAACCCATGAGTTCACCATATTTCCCCCTAAGGGGGAAATTCAGGTAACTATTTTTTACTAACATTCATTTTATTCTAGGTCCTAATGGGTTATCTAATTAATTCATTATGTTTTATTGGGGAATTATTCATAATGAGGTGGTTAATGCTGTCAAATAATTCTTCTATCATTCTTATATGCCTTTTGGTCTTAATTCTTTCACCATTTCTCTTATTCCCAAAAAAGAGAATGTTTCTGACATTAGGGACTTAAGACCAATTTATATTGGAAGAACAATCCCCAAAATCATTATCAAATTCATTACCAGTAGGTTATGGAAAGTGGAAAATGAGATTATCACTGTGAATTTGTACGGGTTTTTTCCTATTAGAAATATTTAGAACTGCCTCTTTACTACATCTGAGAGTTTGAATCTCATGTAGAGGAATAATAAATATGGAAGTGTTTCTTTAATAATTGATATCTCCGAGTATTTTGATAATTTAAAATGGAATTTCATTTTTTTGTTCTCAAACATTATAGTTTCTCCACGATCTTCTTTAGGATGATCAATGCAATACTATTCTTTTTGAACCATTCTATTATTATTAATGGTTCCCCTAAAGTATCCATCATATTCACTATGAGAGTTAGGAAATGTGACCCCTTATCAAGTCCTCTCTTTTCCCTGGATGAAAACTACCTCAGAAGATGCTTGAATGACATGGTTAATGTTGTTTTATTTAAACACATCATGACTAGAAAAGGTATGTTTACTCCCTCACATATGTTATATGCTAATGATATTTATTTCTTTAGACAATCTTCCAAGAAAACTTTAAATTCCATCGAGATTATATTTTATCATTACAAGGAGGTAGAGGGGAAATCTATAAGTTGTAAGAAGTCATCAATTATGTTTGGTATGGGGATTTTAATGGCAAAGAAGAAAAAAATTTCTTGAATTCTTAGTGTCTGGACAGAAGAACAAGCTTTTATTTATATGGGAATTCCATTATTTTAGTGGAAGTTTAAGAGATATCATCTTGGGGATACTTTGGTTGGTATTCATAATCAATTGACTAATTGTAAATGCAAATCCATGTATCAAGAAGTAAGGGTATAGTTGGTCAATTGAGTATTCACTTCTATGTTTGTATATACCATTCCAATATATAAATGTCCAAATAGTCTTATTAAGAAGCTTCAAGGAATTATTATGAATTTAATTTGGATAAGTTCATTTATGGGAGAAATATAATTATGGTTTCTTCGATGTATTTTATCAAATATAAGGATGTTGGAGATATTGGCATTAAGGATCTCATGATTTTTAATGACTTGTTGCTATCTACTTCCATATGGAATCTATATACCCTGAATGAACCCTATATGGAGTTTATGTCCTGCATGTTCAATTCAAATATGATGAAGGAATATTAATTTTATATGGTCTCATACACATGGACTGATGTAAGTAAATGCTTCAAACTAATAATTATTGAAACAAAGTGGATTGTTTCTAAATAGTCCAACATTAATTGCAGGACACCCCATTAGCTTGATAATCCTATCAGTGAGAGCATGATTTTCCCACCAAATAGAAGTCATCTATCCATTTCTAATCATCGTAACAATAGGAAACTGCATGACATGACATTTCTTATGTGTTTTCCTTGTGAAATTCAGAGGTAATTATTTGTGGACAAACACATTCTTATTTGGATCAAGAATAGAAGTGGGGTTTTAGTAGTTGGGATTTCTGTAGGATTAATAGAGATGGAGGTTTCAATGCCCCATCTAGGATTTCATCTTTTAGGATTCCATTCATATATCTTAATAGGTAAATTCTAATTTGGAAAATCTGGAAAAAAAGATTTCCCGCCCATGATCAATCGCAAGGGGTTAGAATCTTCATGGCCTCTGCATATTACCTTTGTATGGGATCGACCGAGTGAAGCTAGAACTTGTTTGTAAAGTTCCCTTTCATATGTATCATTAGGGATTATATTTAGGATATGTTTGGAATTCAGGTGGACAAGAAAAACATATTTGGGGTGATTCTCTCCAACATCACAGATGGTAACAACTGCAACAAGAATACTCAAAATCTCCTACTTGTTGTTGTGTCATCGGTTGACTCTTTTACATGGACATCCTTGAATTCTATGCACTTTGATAACATTATGTCCTCCATTTATGCAGTGATGATGGCCATTCATAGCGAAATTTTGAAATATTCCAAAGTAAAAACTTGAAGGATGAGTAATTTTATTTCTGATCTTGGCACTCTTATACTCTTACGTGTGTAAGGCAGAATGAGATGTTCTATTGGTTTGTGATTTATCTAATGGATCCCCTTGATCATACCATGGATTAATGATAATAATTATGGAGATACTTTTGGGTCACTAGGTTCATCAGGACGTGGTGGTGTTTTTTGCACCTATTGTGACATTTTGAAAGGATATTTTTTTCATTACATCGGATATGTGACTGTGTTGGAGGCTGAGTTATGGGCATTAATTTATTCTTTTTAGAATGATTTCTCATAAAATTGAAATCAGTTATGGATTGAATCTAACTCCCAGACAGTTATTGATGTGCTAAGGGAATGTACATGAAATGTGCCCTGGCATGTTCTGCCTCATTGGATTTTTGGTTTTAATGATATGGAGAAATTAAAGTAGAGGGTTTCTCATGACTATAGGTAAGAAAACTATATCATAGATGTTGTGTCAAATACAGTGATTATTGACATGAGCTCGATTTGGTATTTTAAATCTCCAAATTTTTTTTCATCTTTGGTTGATGCTTCTATTTATGGTGTTTTAAATTGTTGAGTCTATAAAAACTCTGTGTAATTTCAAACTCTTTACATTTATTTTCATAACAAAATTTTAGGACGGGGGTGCCCTAGACATAAAAAAAGTTCAAAAGTCCACAATTTTTTTATATCAAAATTCAGTATGAAAATTATTAAAATTAGAAATATGGGATTAATTAATGTATTATTTTACTATTTATACTTTAAAACCAATTGAAAGTAAAATTAAACTTTATAAATAATTTATTAAAAAATACAGTTTTCAACTAAAATTCCATATTTTTCACTATTCTTTAAAAAATTGAATACTTTCAAAAAAAATATACAAAACATCTCTCTATGATAATTTTTAAATTACAATTTCAAAAATAAAGTTTAATTTTTTTATATAAATGTTCTAAAATTTTCACAAATTAGTTTTAAAATAACTGAACCCTTAAAAGATTAGAAAACTATTTGTTAGAAAAATAAGGGTTTTATGACAAAAGTTGGATTTATTTTTATCTATTTCATAGAAAAAGCATTCGATGAAAGTTAAATAATAGATTGAAAATATTACAAATCAATTTCATTAATATTATCCAACAATATTGATTGTTTTATTTTGATGTTATAAAACACATTTGTGCAAATTTAAATATTTTTCCACAAAAAGATTTCCTTTTATTTTTAAAAGGGATATATTTTAATTTTTAATTAATTGTTCACCAATGAATTAATTATTTATTCATGCATAAAAAACATTTTCATAATTTATTTAATCTTTTCCATACCCTCTATTCTAATGGATAGGTGATAACTATCAGGTTAAATAATAATATTAATAGTATATTGATGTTCGGTAAAACTCATTCTTGTATGTAACGTAATCTATTAAAGAAATTTATTATTTTTTGTATCATTAGATAAAATGATTATTGTGTATAATGAAATATAACCTCAGTGTTTCATTTCCTTTACTCTATCAAATATAATTATATTATTTTAAAATCTACGTGTGTTACATCATCCCCCTTTAAAAAAATTATGTCCTTGTAAATTGAACTTTTTCTTGGTCATCAATTGGTGGAAAATTCAAAATACTTTTTTTCTAAACCCACACCATAAAAAGGGTTACTAAAAAATATTCTTGATAAATTTTATGGTTAAGTACATGGTTCATCTGGAATAACACCTAACTAGGTGTCTATATAGGAGAACATTAGTGGAAGGTGGGGATTTTTATGTGAATCTAAAATAAGGATATAGAGTGACAGCGATCATCAATCACTATAAAGTGAATGATCAAGTGAATGTTAACAATAGAAAAACTATAATCCAAATAGATTTCCAAACGTTCATTTATATCTTTGGGGATGTTTTCAATATGATAATATTTTGTTTCAAGATCCTTTTCCTAGAGTTGAGGAATTCTCTTACCATATAAACTATGAGTATATTAAAATTTTCTAATGGCCTGAACCTATCTAGTCCATTCCTTTGAAAAAATCAGGTGTATGAGGTGTTCTGGGAGGTCAAGGTGACTTATCCCGAGCACTTGGCCAAATTTCCATTTCTGTGAATAGTGTTTCCAATTCTTTGAACAGTGCAGTGGTAGCCTTATGTGAACAGTGTCATCGGTAGACTTATGTGAACAGTGCAATGGTAGCCTCATGTGAATGGTGTCATCAGTAGCCCTATGTGAACAGTGCAATAGTAGCCTTATGTGAATAGTGTCATCAGTAGGCTTATGTGAACAGTACAATGGTAGCATTATGTGAATAGTGACATCAGTAGCCTTAAGAGAACAGTGCAACAGTAGCCTTATATGAACAGTGTCATCATTAACCTTATGTGAACAGTGTAGTGGTTTCCGTATGTGAACAATTTAATTGGTAGCCTTATGTGAACAGTGCAACTATAGCCTTATGTGAACATTTTTTCAATAATGATGAGGTCCAATGATAGCCTCTATTTCCTTTTCTAAATTTGGTGTTCATAAACAGTGTTTCTAGCATCCTATAGTTTCTCCCCTTTGACGTTTACTTTAATGTAAAATGCATTTAAATCCTTGATTTATGGACTCTAGGTCTGATTCAAAATCTATAACTCCTATATTAATTTTTTCTATGGATCGGGATACTTTTACTTGGTCAAACCATGTGGTTTAATGCGATCTGCATTTAATGGAAAATCCAGGGTATCGTAAATCACTACTTTATTAAATATTCTAGAGGGATGAGATATCTTCCTCCCAATATCTTCCTCCTTATTCTCAGTTGTGAGATGCTCGAACCTTTCATTCCATCTCATAGGATTTGAGAAATTAGACCTTCCTCCTTCTATTGGTTCCCCTCAGTTTTGATGCAACCAAGCTATATTGATCAATCTTTGATATAAGATATGATCTATCGCTATTCTTTTGGGTTCATCTCCAAATGTTTCTCCTTGACCTTTTATGGAAGGTTATCTCTATGTTCTTAATAGACTTTTCTTGGGTTTTGACTAGTGTGGTGGTGTCTCTACATCCTCGGGTGGGTACAGTTGTCATGGGGGGAGGACATCATAACTTGTTGTGTGTCTCATTCTCATATAAATAATGTCATGAACTGTTAGAGGTTGGGGATTCATTGCTTCTCTTTTATTTTATGTTCAACTATAGATTTATCATGTTTTATCCCACTAGATCACAATGGAATTGACATAATAAATATTTAAACAAGATAAATAAATTGATATTGATCGTATGTTATTGCCTCTTTTTTTCTAGATAATGTGATATCGTTTCTTGGTTTATTTATCTTTTCATTATTGATAGAAATTGGTAAAGAAAGTAAAGTCGGAATTAATTGATAATTTTTTGGCCAAATATAAAGAGGCATGTGAATGTATCCGATTATTGTTGTTGTGATTTGATGTTAATAAAATTGATGCAGTAAGCATGTTTAATCAATTAGTGATAGCTTACGGTTTAGGTTTCCTGAAGTTGGAACCTACGAATAATAAATCAGTTAATTCAAAATGGATAAAAGAAGTGGTTGTTTGATAAAATATAATTCCTTGTAGAGTTCTGAGTTACCCTCTTGATTTTTTAAGGGCCAAGAGGCCTATTGATATGATGTTGGTTTCTCTGCTACTTATGTTGTGATGTGAGCATGCATGGATGTTGTGATACATGGGGGTATGGAGGCCTATTGGTTGTGGCATCATCTGATGCCTAGAGTGGAAAGATGCACCGGTTTATGCATGTGTGTGTCAGGGAGACGCTAGGGATGATGAAATGGGTTGGATGTGAATGTTTTGATGCTTGGTAATTCATGTTGTTTGTATATCCTCTTTACTTTCCACACTAATCAAGGCAGCTGGTTTTCTTTCCCCCTTCCAAAAGGGGTGAAGACACGCGGGGTATGCCATGTGATTTCTTTGTTAATCTTATCAAGGGAGTATGGGTCTATGATCTTGCTATAGGTGGGAAAGACTTGATGAGTAGTTCAACTACTCACCGAGTTGATCCCCCTTGTGTTTAGTATATTAGAATATTTTTTCTAGAATGCCTGAGAATATGGGAAAGCTATAATTTTTTTAATAGATGATTGAATAAATGATGTTACCCCAAGGGGATAGAGCATGCTAGGACGCAATTTTGATGTTACAATTTAAAGGGACAGCGGACATTGGGTGTGATTTAATGAAATATAATGTGAAATTGTTAATAGTTAATTAATGTTTAATGAATTAATTAATGTAAAGTTAAACTGATAAAAAGGGAATGATGCAATGTAGTACATCTATTTAAAAGTTTCTATTCCTATAAGATACCTATTCATAAAAGTGACAGCCTGGAATCAGAGAGACATTAGCTGAAGATGAGTCTAAGATGAGGTTATGCCCATAATGTGGCTATGAGATATAGTATATTCTTTTCTTTTTGTGTTTCTATACGCTAATCAACCCTTTCAGTTAGGGAAACTGAATCCCTGAGGATTCTGAGCTCTGGGGGGTGTTTTCCCCAACATTCCTATAGGAGTATGGATGGCTGACTACCCCATTTGACCCTACTCTCATCTCTTGGTAGGTACTTGTGATAGTAGGAACATCAGTTAGTTTTCCCCATATATGTGTGTAGAGGGATGTAATTTATTTCGGTTATTCACACACATATATTCTGGATATAGTTTCCTATGGACTACTATAGGTTTAATGTGTATAGGCTATGATGTCTTGAGGATCCTTACTCATTGTATGGGCTATAATAGATTGAGGATTAATACTTGACGTTTGATACACATTATTCAAGTTGTGGTGGCTCCCAAAAACTACCTAGTTTTTTTTCTTGTGTGGACATGGTGGTTTTGTTGCATGAGGTGCATATTGTGGTTCTTGTCCGAGGTGTCTGCAGGAAATCCTTTATGGAGAGAGATGCTTAAAAAGTGCGACGTTGGGGAAAAGCATCAAACCAGTGGGGAATTAGTGTCAGGGAACCCTTGGTATTCTTTATTATATTATAAACTCTTTTATGCGATACTTGGTGATACTAGCCATGGTTATGTTGGGGAATCAGTATACTTGTTTAGGTGATGATTTAGTTTCACTTGTTGTTAACTGTGAATTAGCATGCTTTCTTTTCTTTTGCACAAGATTCTCTGAGGAGGATCCTACTGAGTATACTATTACACTCACCTTATGTATATAAAAATTGTTTTTCAGGTCACTTGGAGAAGGTTGGAGAACCAACTGGTTTCTACTACCTTGGGGTTGCAAGAGCAGTTTTGGATTATGGTTTCTATTTTTTTTACCTTCCTTTGGTACATTCATTTTCACTTTTATTTGTAATAGTTTTTCATGAAATTACATATCTGCACATGGAATTTATTTTATATTGTAATATGAGTTGGATTTGGTTGGTTTATATCTTATCTCTCTCTTTCGCATGTGTTCTCTTAGAGGGTAATGCCTCCCATTTGTGTGTTTACTATACAATCGATGCTAGTTTCCAACCCAAGGCCTACTGGAGGCCGGAATTGGGGGGCCATTATCTTCCTTCTCATATTTTCGTCCCAGGGGGTGCACCTTGTGGGAAGGGGGTCGTGACAGAGTGGTATCAGAGGGAAGTTGAGAGATATGATAGAGTTTGGTGTTAGGCATAAGTTTGTTTGCATGGGTTGGTAGGGAAGCAGTGTCATTTAAGTTTACCAAGATATGTAAACACTAGAGACCAGCTGAGACATAGGCGTTTAGGGCCCCCTAGGATTTGATGTATTGGCCATTAAGTTTACAATGGCTACTAAACTTGGAGATACTTGTTCCAGGGTGGAGAACATGGAAATGATCATGCACCATTATTCCTTATGCCTATGTCTGAATGGGTAGACCTTGGGATAGGTTAACCTAAAAGGAATAAAAGAAAATAATTAATTAATTAATGCTGAGTATTCCATTTTCTAGGTTTAGGATATCTAACTATTTGTTATTATACAGGTATGCATCCAGGTCGACATCCTTATAAGGACCACATAGAAGATGTCTAGCAGGTTGTGCTAGTAGATCGGTGCAGGGTAGAGGTTAATGACGATGACACATGGAGGAGGACACTCTGAGAGTTTCAGCACCAGAGTCTGCAGAAGTACGAGGGCTCCATTTCAAATATAGTCACAAAATACTAGTTTGAAGAGGATGATATAGGATTCAGTTTGATCTGTGATCAGAAGGATCACTAGGTGTCCTTGGTTGTGACTATGCTGTGTGGAGTAGTAAGGTAGTGGTGGCTCTTGTTCCTTGGGGATCACAAGGTGTCAGCAATCTCATGGGAGGAGCTCCTAGACAAGTTTAGAGTCGATTTTATTTCTTTGACCACGAAGGTGTTCAGTTGTGAGGAGATTCATACCCTTCGACAGGGGATCTCATGTGTCCCAGAGTTTGGAATCCATTTTAGGAATCTTTTATGATATACTTTTCACCTATTTCTAGATGAGCAGACCAGGGAGAGTTTTTTTGATGAGGCTTTTCATCAAGATATCCAGTGCCAGGTCACCTCATTTATGATGAAGACATATCTTGAGATGCTGACGAGGATAGAGGTATTCGAGAGGACATTGGCCAGAATCGGATCATCACAATAGGGGAGTCATCATGATTACCCAAGAAGTCGAGTTGTGGTCTAGGGTTCTTGGTTTTCAGGGCATAAGAGTTTCGGTTTATCTGGGGGTAGGTCCCATCCACTAGCATGTCGTTTCTCCAAAGGCAGCGGCTCTCAGTCCTATGAAAAGGGATCATGATCTTGTTTTTATTGTGGTAGTCGAGGTCATCAGCAGTGAGAGTTCCCAACCATTCAGAACAGTCATCGTGCACCAGGTCTTCCATTCCTGGTTCCTCCATTGAGGTAGTTCTAGGCGAGGTAGCAGTAGCATGTTGCACCAGCTTTGGAACAGCAGAGGGTAGATGGGACATCTAAAGGACAGCCCTGTGATGCTCCTTGTCCTTAGAGAGTAGATTGCAACCATGGTGTTGGTCATCATCAGGGTCATATAGGACGTATAGGAGGTCGTGTTCAAATTCATTTTTTAGGGTCTCCAGCACCCAGTGAGCCAGATATCGTTCAAGGTACCCGTTTCATTTTTCTACATTGGTTTATGCCTTGTTTGATTCAGGAGTGACACACTCTTTCATATCAGATACCCTTTTTCATTCTTTGGGACATGAGTTAGAGAGGCTTCCAGTGCCCTAGGTGTTGACTACGCCAGTTGGAGGTCGAGCTGACTTGTTTGAAGTATGTAGTGATTGTGAGCTAGTGCTTGGGAAGCACCACTCATGGGGAGATTTCCTTTGTTTATATATACAAGAATATGATTTCATCCTCGGCATGGATTGGTTGTATTCGGTGTAGGATATTTTGGATTACTTCAGGAGGCAGGATATGTTATTCGATGTGGATGGAGAGACGGTGGTGTTTGTTGGCGAGCGAGACCCTCAGATGGGTCAGAGGTGTGTTCTTTCCTTATAATTCATGATGGATGATCTGATACTGAGTTCTTCAGAGGTTTAGCAGTTTGTGTTTCCTAGGGTCATAGAAGAGTACCCTGATGTCTTTCTAGAAGAGGTTGTAGCATTACCCCCCCGATGTGAGATCGTGTTTGGGATCGATCTACTACAAGGAGCATCTCCTATCTCTAGTTCTCCATATAGGATGGCCCCTTCTGAGTTATGAGAGCTATGTATACAGCTTGATGGTATGTTACAGTAATGTTGTGTTCGACCGAGTGTGTCACCGTGGAGTGCACCTATTTTGTTTGTAAAGAAGGTTGATGGCATTTTGTGATCGTGTATTGATTATCGTCTATTAAATAATGTGACAGTGATTAATCTCTATCCTCTTCTATGAATTGATAGTTTATTCAATCAACTGAAGGGTGCTAGATGGTTCTCAAAGATCAACTTGCAGTCAGGATATCATCATATGTGTGTGAAGGATAGGTATATCCCAAATATTTCTTTACATTGTCGTCATGGGCATTATGAGTTCATTGTAATGTAATTTGGTGTGATGAATTCTCCAGATGTCCTCATGGGATTGATGAACATTGTGTTCTGTGAGTTCCTGGACAAGTTTGTGGAAGTTTTCATCGATGTCAACCTTGTGTACTGAACATATGAGGATGAGAATTCAGAGCATCTACACATCATTTTGGGAGTTCTTTGTCAACATCATCTATTTGGGAATTGGTTTAAGTGTTATTTTTCCCTCAAGAAGTCCATTTATTAGGCCATGTTCTGTCCCAGAAGGGATTAGTTATAGATCAATCGAAGATAGAAGAAGTTGTATCTTGGGAAACCCCCAAGACAGTGTCAGAGGTGCGATGTTTCCTTGGTCCCATATGCTACTACAGGAAGTTCGTTGCTGATTTCTATTGGGTTGAAACTCCTCTGACAGTATTAACTAGGAAAGGTCATGCATTCATGTTGAATGATCCACGTCAGGAAGCTTTCGAGTATCTGAAAGAGAAGTTAGTAGGTGCTCCAGTTCTTTTTCTTCCGACAGAGGGAGTTCAGTGTGATGTTTTCTATGATGCTTTGCATGTGGGGTAAGGTTGTGTTCTAATACAGCATAGATCAGTTGTTTCTCATGGGTCTTGGCAGTTGTGTCCCCATTAACATAACTATTCCACCCTCAATCTTGAGTTAGAAGTTGTGGTGTTTTCTTTCAAGTTTTGGAGACATTACCTTAGTGGCGAGCACTTTTTTCTTTTCACTGATCATAGGAGTTTGATGTTTGTTTTCTCCCAAAATGACTTGAACTTACGACATCATTATTGGATGGATTTATTATAGCAATACAACTTCAAAATATCATATACACCTGGAAAGGGGAATGTTGTAGCTAATGCACTGAATCAGAAGTAACGTAGTGATGTAGTGCGTGAATCTAGTGATTCTTGGAGAGAAATGGAAGAACTATCATCATTCCATCTCGATATGGGAGAATTTGGGGGTCGAGGTTTTCTTTTTTAGATGATGGTGTAGTCATCTCTAGTGCAGTAGGTGGAAGAGTCCCAATTGGGGGATCTTGAGGTGGAGGTCGGGAGAGACCGGGTTGTTGTGATGAGGCCCTTGATGGTTGGTTTGAGGATGAAAAACATCTAGGGTTATATTATTGAAGGATATTAATTCCTTTGGTAATGCATGAGAAGGTTCACAGAGTGTTCCATAGTTCACCATTAGCGGTGAATCCTAGTGTGAAAAATATATACCGAGCCTTGAGGAGTCAGTTTTGGTGCCCAGGGCTAAAGCATGCATTTGCGGAGTTTGTGTCCCTATGTTTGGTCTGCCCGGAGGTGAAGGCCAAACACCGTGTTCTTGGTGGTCTTCTCCAGCCATTATATGTTCCTCAGTGGGAGTGGGAAGAAATATAAATGGACTTTGTTACTAGTTTCCCTTCATCTCAGGGAAGAAATGATGCAAATTGGGTGCTCATGGATCATTTAACAAAATTGACCCAATTTATATCGATCAAGGAGTCAAGCTTAGTGGATGTTTTGTTGAGACAGTATCTGGAGGAGGTGGTGAGACTTCATGGTGTACCATGGATGATCATTTCCAATCAAGATCCTCGTTTTAGCTATAGTGTTTAAAGAGGTCTCCAACATGATTTTTGTTCTCAACTATTCCTTATCACTTCTTTTCATCCACAGAGGGATGATCATACAGAGCAGACCATATTGACATTTAAAGACATGTTACACTCATGTGTCCTTGATTTTGAAGGATCGTGGATGAGGAACTTACCCTTGGTAGAGAATTCTTAAAAAAAATAGTCCTCACTCCACCATCGAAATGTCGCCGTTTTAATCCTTGAATGGTTGTCCATTTTGTTCCCCATTGTAGTGGACTGGGGTAGGAGAGTCATCAATTCTTGGACCAGAACTGGTAAAAAATACAACAATGATGGTTCAAGTGATTTGTGAGAGGATGAAGAAAGTGAAGGATAGTTAGAAATCATATACTGATCAAAATAGGAGACCCTTAGAGTTTGATTTTGGGGATCACGTGTTTTATAAGGGGACTCCCCATCATGGGAATCAGTGTTTTGGTCATGGGAGTAAACTTTATCCCTAGTTTTTTGGGCCTTTTGAGGTGTTGGGTCATGTTGGAGTCATGGTATATCGAGAAGCACATCCCCTGTAGATGAGCCGGATACATGATTTTTTCCATGTATCACACCTCCGTCATTATCTTCATGATGACTCACATTTAATCTATTGGAGTGAGATCGATGTTGACGAAAATGCGACCATCAAGGAGAGGCCGGTAGAGATCTAAGACTGCATGGATAATATGTTGCATGGGCATTCTATTCCCTTGGTTCATGTCCTATGGCGACACAGTGGTGTTGAGGAGAGTACATGGGAATGTGAGTTGCAAATATGTACTCATTACCCAGAGTTGTCTTATGATTAAATCTTTTCATGTTACAATGTTCTCTTTTTGGTTGTAGACCATTTGTGTTTATTATATGGCTTTCTTTGGTTTCATCATGTGTCTTGCTCTCTTTTGAGAGGTGTCTCAATGGGTGGTTTTCCAGACCTGTTTTTTGATTCATTTTATGTTGGTTTTTAATTGTCGAGGAAGAGAATGTTTTGAGAGGTATCGAATGTAATGGCTTGGACCTCTTTGGTCCATTCCTTTGAAAAAAATCTAGTGTATAAGGCGCTTCGAGAGGTCTAGATGACTTATCCCCAACAATTTTCCAAATTTTCAGTTCTGTGAATAGTGTTTCCATTTCTATGAACAGTGTAACGGTAGCCTTATGTGAACAGTGTCATCGGTAGCCTTATGTGAATAGTGAATCGGTATCCTTATGTGAATAGTTCACCGATAGGCTTATGTGAACAGTGTCATCGGTAGCCTTATGTAAACAGTGAAACGATTTCCTTATGTGAATAGTTCCATTGGTAGGCATATGTGAACTGTATAATGGTATCCTTTTTTGAATAGTGTTTCTAGAACGGTGAGGTTCAACGATAGCCTCTATTTCCTTTTCCAAATTTCTTGTTCATGAACAGTGTTTCCAACTTCATACAGTTTCACCCCTTTGACGTTTCCTTTGAAATAAAATGCATTTAAATCTTTTTTTAAGGACTCTAATGCCGATTCAAAATCCATAACTCCTATATTAATTTTTCCTAAGGCTCAGGATTCTTTTACATGGTCAGACAACATGGTTAAATGTGATCTTCTTTTAATGGAAAATACAATGAATCTTAAACCGCTTCTCTGTTAAATCTTATAAAGGGAAGAGGTATCTTCATCCTTAGTTCTTACTCCTTGTTTTCATATTTAAGATGTTTAAAACTTTCATTCCATCCTGTTGGAGTTGCGCAACCAAACTTTCCCCTTTGATTGGTTCCCCTCTTTTTTGATTCAACCAAAAGGCATCGATCAATCTTCAATATAAGGTATGGTCTATCACTGTAATTTTGGGTTCATCTCTTCTTGTTTCTCCTTGAAAATTTATGGAATGTTATTTCCATGTTCCTAATGGACTCTTCTTGGGTGTTGACCAGGGTGGTGGTGTCTCTGTATCTTCGGGTGGATACATTTGTCATGGGGGGAGGAGATCGTAGCTCGCTGTGTGGCTCATTCTCGTATAAAGAACGTCAAGAACCGTTTGATGTAGGGAATTAATTGCTTCACTTTTATTTTATGTAAAATAGTATACTTATCATTTTTATCTCATTGGATCACATTGTAATTCACATAATAAATATTTGAACTAGATAAATAAATTGATATCGATCGTATATTATTAAATCTTGTTTTCCTAAATAATGTGATATCTATGCTTTCTTGGTTTAGATTTTCATTCTTGGTTAAAATTGGTAAAGAACATAAATCTAGAATTAATTGATAATTATTTGGGTAAAGATAAAGACACATGTGAATGAATCTGATTGTTGTTCTTGTAATTTGATGTTAATCTAATTGATGCAGTAAGCATGTTTAATCAATTTGTGATAGATTAATTTTTATGTTTCCCGAAGTTGGAACCTATGAATAATGAATCGATTAATTAGAGATTTATTAATGAACTGGTTGTTTGATAAAAGATAACTCCTTGTAGGGTTTTGAGTTACCCTCATTCTTGTTTAAAGTCTAAGATCCCAATTGATATTATGTTTGTTATCTTGCTTCTTGTGTTTTGATGTGAGCCTGGATGGCTGTTTTGATATGTGGGGGCATGGAGGCCTTTTAGTTGTTGCATCAGTTGATGCCTAGAGTGGTGAGATGCATTGGATTATGCATGTGGGTGTTGGGGACGACACCGGGGATGATGAAATGGGTTGGATGGGAATGTCTGGATGCTTGCTGATTCTTGTTGGTTATTTATCCTCTTTACATTCCCCACTGTTCAAGGAATCTGATTGGTGTACCCTCCTTCTAAAATGGGTAATGACATATGGGGTATGCCATGTGATTTCCGTGTTTAGATTCTCAAGAGAGGATGGGTCTATGCTCTTATTATAGGTGGAAAATTCTTGGCGGTTAGTTCATCTACTCATCGAGTTGAGCCCCCCATGTGATAAGTAGCTTATAATGTTTTTCTATAATACCTGGGAATATGTGAAAGTAATAATGTTGTTAATAAATTATTTAATAAATGATGTTAACAAAAGGGGTTATAGCTTGCTAGGATGAAATTATGAGGTTAAAATTTAAAGGGAAAGTGGTCATTGGGTGTGATACCTATGATATATAATGTGGAATTGTTAATGGTTAATTAATGTTTATAGTATTAATTAACGTAAAGTGAAACTGATTAAAAGCGAATGAAGTAATGTAATATATCTCTTTAAATGGTTGTGTGATTTTAGGATACCTAGTCTTAGAAGAGGAAGTCGGGAGTCTGAGATATGTTATATGTAGTTGAATCTAAGACTAGTTTTTATTTATAGTGTGGTTGTGAGCTATAGTATTTTCTGTACACTTTGTGTTTATATACGCTACTCCACCACTTCAGTTAGGGAAACTGACACCCTGAGGATTTTGAGCCCTGGGGGTGTTTCTTCCAACATTCTTCTGGGAGGATGGATGGCTGACTACCACCTTCGGCCCCACTCTCTTCTCTTGGTAGTTACTTGTGTGGGTAGGAACATCAGTTATTTTTCCCCATATATGTGTATAGAGGGATGTAATGTCTTATGGTTATTCACACACATATATTCTGGATATAGTTTCCTATGGACTAATATAGATGTAACGTTTGTAGTCTATGATGTCTTGCGGAACCTTACTTAGTGTATGGGTTATAATGGATTGGGTATTATTACTCGACGTATGATACACGTTATGCGATCTGTGGAGGCTCCCAAAAACTACCTGGTTACTTTTCTTGTGTGGACGTGATGGTTTTGTTACATGAGGTGCATGTTTTAATGCTTCACCCATGTGTCTGTAGGAAATCCTTTTTGAAGAGATATGATTAGGGTGTGTGATGTTGGGGAAAAGTGGTAAACCTGTGAGGAAGTATTAGCCGAGAAACCATGATATTATTTATTATATTATATATATATATTATGTGATACATGGTGAGAGTATCCATGGTGATGTTGGTATCTTAGTATACCTGTTTAGGTGAAGAGTTAGTTTCACTTGTTGTTCGCTGTGCTTTAGCATGCTTTCGTTACATATAGACCAGAGGCTCTGGGGAGGATCCTATTGAGTATACTATTATACTCACCCTATGTATATATATACTATTTTTCAGGTCACTTGGAGCAGGTTGGAGATCCAGCTGGTTTCTACTAGCATTGGGTTTTATGAGCTATTTGGGCTTATGGTTACTGTTGTTTTTTACTTTCCTTTGGTATATTCAGTTTTCACTTTCAGTTGTAGTAGTTTTTAATGACATTAAATATGTGCACTTGGGATTTATTTTATATTGCAGTCTGAGTTGGAGTTAGTTTGTGTTTGACTTATCTCTCTCTTTCCCATGTGTTCTCTTAGATGGTAATGCCTCCCATTTGTGTGTTTACTATACCCTTGGTGCTAGTCCCCAACTCGGGAACTATTTGAGGTGGGACACGGTGGGTCATTATCTCCCTTCTCATATTGAGATCCCAGGAGGGGTACACATTGGTGGGAGGGGGTCGTGACAAAAATACTTATTTGATGAGTATACCTTCAACCTTTAATCAATTTGAACCAAAGTATAATCTTTTCATCTAGATTATGTGTATTATAAAATAAATATTTAACATCCACATAACCATAAAAGGTAAAATTGGTTATTCCTTAAGTCATTAAACGTTAACCAGAACCAAAATGGTTAGCACATGGTAAGGTAATTACCATAATGAATAAACTATCATCTAGTAAACCAATATTCATAAAAAAATAGTAATACAAAAATTTCAAACTAAATTATTCCATAAATAACTATCCTTACAATTCATCAATCATTTCCTAATTAAGTTTCAAACCCAATGAATAGAAGTATTTGATCATATATTATTCTAATAGAAATAAATCAATATTCCTAAATTAAAATTCCATATATTTATAAAATAAACATAATATTAACCTGTAAAAATTTCATACTAACCAGGAAATCACATAGGAATGTGGTACATGTGAAACCCTTATCATTTTTGAGCCATGGTTTCAGGCCCCACCGCATAGCTGGATGCGATGGGTTGTCACCCAATATATGGGTTTTCCCTTTTTTTCCTTAATCCCAAAATATAATTCCCCCAAATAAATCTTAATGTTCATCCTACGGGTTCAAAATACCTTAACCAAAATAAAAAAATTATCCAAAATTTTCATTAATAACCATATAATTTTTACTGCTTAAAACCCTCAAATGTGTTGTCCAAGACATTGAACTAATGACAATACATAATTTTATTCACTGATGATGGTATCTGAAACTATTAGGATAATCTCACATGATAAAAACTAATATAAAAACTTATCTAAACTTACCATTGAAACCAACTATAATAACCAAAGACCACACTAATATATTTGGTACTATAATACTAAAATTTACATTTTCATATTTGATGCCTAAAAGGGTGCCCATTTTTTTCCATCAAAACCATTCAACATAGAAAGATAAAATTGGATCACTTATATCCTATAATACCATTTTGGTTTTTAGATTTATATAATTTAGATAACTAATACTTAAACAATTCCCATGTCATCAGCTAAACATTTCTCCCATTTATCCTAGCTTTTCTCATTTCACATTAATTAATCATCATCATCCATAGGAAATCACTTATTAACATATTTCATTCAACCTCATTCTTCGTAACTTGAGGTAGAAGGAAACATAAGAAGTGTGTCCTCAAATGATCAGAAAGGTAAAATATAAGAATTAACAATTTAAGGTCCATATTGAACTAAGAAGTGAATAAGGGTATTACTATATAATTATATTACATGAGTAAATCATAAAAAACATACCCATGAATACCTCGATCAGAAAATATTGAATCATGGAAATGTAAAAAGTCATGAAAATCAATATTCATGATCCTTGTGATATGAATATCGATCATGAGAAACATTATAAACCCATAATAGAAATTAAGACCCTTTTGGTAACTTGGAGCTTCATTTTCATAAAACATATTTCAAAACACTTTTAATTTGAATATCCACTTTTTTGAATTCAAATATAATCCTTAAACAATTAATTTGAGGAATCTCTAGGTGAACCCATCATTTATGAGATTATTGGATTACCTGGTACAATCTGGGCCACACCAAGTTAAGATGTAAGAAGCTCAACTGGGGATATCTAGTACGCCCCATGTTAAACGTTCATGTTCTTACCCCAAACTCTCTAGTACTCCCCACGTTATGCTAAAACAGACTTACCCATGTGTTATAATGGGGTGCAACCCTTCGTATAAACTATTTGGTGATCACCTATTTCATATAATGATCGAGTAACATATAATTAATAAAAAATATTCATTATAAAACTAATAAAAACATGATAAAACTGTGTAAAAAAAATTTGTTTTATATCAGTCTATTTTAAAAATAATTTTTAAATGGAAACAAAATTGATTTCATGAAAATATCATTGAAACAATCTTAATCCATTTAGAGAATAATGATGATAGAGTCACTGAAAAATATCCCCATTTTAGAATAGGTAATAACAAGGGTTGTTGAAATTGATGAATAGAAATAAAATTAAATGATAATTTAATCATTTATGATGAAAATTCCAATTTTATTTAAAAAAACGTTTTAAAACAAATTACATTTTGGAAACATTTTATTTCGAAAAAACCATCAAACATTTTAATCAAATATTTTGAAATCATGTAAAAAACTTTTAAAAAACAAGTTTTTTGAAATCATTTCCCTTGAAGGTTAGTTAAAACATATTTCTTAAAAAATTAAAACCTTTTTTAGAAAACATTGTTTTGAAAGAAAATAGATATTTGACCGAAGAGAGAAGTGAAGTGGGATTTTATTAAAACAATTATCAAAATTTTCAATTAAAAAATGGTGAAAAATTTGTACTACTAATATGAAGTAACATTAATAACCATATTATATTATAATTCATGAGAATTATAATATTTAAACTTCATATTCTTAGTCATAAAAAATCCCAATAAATGATGATATTTTAAAAATAGACTCTTACCATGTTTGTAACTTTGAATGGTAATACCCATAATTGAATAACATTAAATGAAACATATAAAATCATAAAAATAAGTATATTCATGATATGGAATTTAAACGTGGTAGTATATACACCTTATAAAAGAACATATGTGTATAACATAATTGAAGCCTCAAAGATGGAGAATTGTGACAAAAATACCTTACCGCTTGCTAACTATGAAACCATAAACCCCATGAAATATAGATCAAAAAATGGATATGTAAATTCACATAAATTTAATAAAATAGGCATAAATTAAATTCATGGTAATTATATACATCACATGAGAAAAATAAGTGGTGAATATGTCATGTATCACACAGAAATAAATGTGAGATAAGAAAACCCCTTACTTCATGCTTCGTTTTGGTCGAACGTACTTTAACCTCCTGTATAGTGGTGTTAGAAATTTTAATAGCATATTAAAGATTTATATTATTAAATTTAATGTCATATATTAATTTCATATGAACATTTATTACACTTTTATTAACAATTTCTTGTTAAATTTGCGTTTTTGGTAATAACTGCTTTGTTTTTCATATATATTTTGAATTTCTATATTTTGTATACTTTTTTAAATCATTGATTCATAATATATAGATTTTAAAAAATTATATAGATATCATATATATTAATTATATAGGTTATTAGTGCAATAAATAAAATATAGTGATGAAATTGACCATTCATAAGGAGGGTATGTTGTACCTATATATGAATGTTGTGTCAGTTTTCATGTCGTATTGAAAGAAGGATAAGTAAATGGTGTATATATACATATATTTATGTTATCATTAAAGTAAAAATTTTATTCCATATATATCACATATTTTTATTAAAAACATACTTAATATATTCCATGTAAACAGTGAACAAATAACATTACTTCGTGTGGCAATAGTCTGTTATACACACGAATGAAGTTATTGTATTCCTACAAAATGGAAACCAGGATGGTATCTGTGATTTAAAACTAAAATAATCAAAATAATATCATAAATATAATAAATATACAATATAAATAGTATTTAAATAATTATTACCAACCATGAAATGTGGTAAGGAGAAAACAAACATTAGTTCACGTGTTGGTAGTCAGTCGTACACATGAACGATGATTTCATAACCCATTTGATGGAAGTGTGTATGTTTGTAGGTAATACCATTTTCATAACAAAATATAGGTATATATATGATACTTATGTAATTATATAAGAAAAATATATAAATAATTTAAGGGTTTGGAGGAATAAAGAAAAGAAAAATACTCATTGATGAATGTTACCTCTTTTTTCGGGTAACTCCTTTTGGTTTGAACCACGTGCTTTCCTTATTTTTATTTCTACCCAATGTGAGGCTTCTAGTAATATTGGAGGGAATTTGGGGAGTTATTTGGGTATACTTTAGGTGATTCAGATGGATTTAAAGGTGTGAATAAGTGATGGGAGTGTGTTCCCTTTTATAGTTGAGGAGGAGTGACATTCTTTTAATTAATTTATTTATTATAAAAAACATTAATGTCAATGTTGATATTATTTATTTATTTTAAATTTGGAAATATCAAGGTAGATATGGAATTTGAATATATTAAGTTAAAAACTATTTAAAATAATATATTCATCCACAAAAATAATGTAACAAAAAATTCATTTTATTTACTTCACTTGTAATGTTTTTAGTATCATATATTTTATTTAATTATTAACTTAATAATCCAGGAATTGGAATTTATTGAGGATTTAATGTAATTATTTCATCTCAAAAAGTTAAATATAAATTACTATGACTATAAATCAATTATATTCTAAAATAATAATTATAAAATAACCTATGTAGTTCTTTTCGTATCCCCATATATTTACAGAAATTAAAAGGTAGAATGATACATTTTTTGGTCTTTTTTCCTTATTTAACTTATTATATGGATCATTTTATTTGTAAAGTGGCCCAAAAACTCATTTATTTTGATCCTATGGTCATTATTGTATTACTAGTTATATCCCATAGGTGTTATATAAGTGTTTGTTCATTTTTACACTTTATCTTCTAAGTTTAACCACTATGTAGACTTTTTTTTACATTAATTATTGTAATTAATTTTAAATTTTTTTAGAAATCGCATTGGACAATAATTATGTTCACAATATTAGATAATATAAATCATTATAATTCTAAATATTTAATCCATTTTCCCTAATTCAACTAATTTAAGTATTGTAATTTAATTTAAAATTAATCCTAGAGACGTGACGAGAAACTGGGTTTTTAAAGTGAAAAAATTCAAAAGTTCCCAATGTTATTATATAAAAAATAAATATGTTAATTATTACAATGAAATATATTGTAATAATATAGTAATAATTGAAATACTATGACTTTGAAACCAATTCAATATATAATTTAAAATTTTAAATAAATTATCCAAAAAGATAGTTTTAATTTAAAATTTAGTATTTTTTACTATTCATAAAAAATGGAAACTTTTCATAAAAATACCAAAAATAAACCCTAGGATTATTTTTATATTGTTATTTCAAATATTATGTTTATTTTTACATTTTAAAATTATAAAATGGTCAATAATTAGTTTTAAAATAAGGGTGCCATAAAAAGGATACAAAACAACTTTTTATAAAAAAATATGGTTTTTACAAGTAAAATAGGATTTATTTTTATAAATTGTATATAAAAAATTGGAATATTTTTTAAAAAATATATTGAATATATTAAATATTAATTTAATTAATATTATCCATAAATTTTATTTTTTTTAAATTATATTGGTATAAACCTACTTGGACACATTTTAATATTTTTTTAGAAAATGATATTCTTTTAATTTCAAAATGGTTTTATTATAATTTATAATTAATTGTATACCTATTAACTAATTATATTTTCTTCTGTAAAACATATTTTCTTAATTCAGTTAATCCTTTACATTCCCTACATTCAAATACCTAGGTGATAATAATCTTGTTAAATAATAATATTAACAATATATTATGATTAAAAAAATCGGTCTTGCTTGTAACAAAAGCTATTTAAGAACCTTATTGTTGAGTGTATAATATTATAAACTATGTTTTGTGTGTAATTCTAGATAAACATAGTGTTTCCTTCCCTTTACGTTATTCAATATAATTTTATTCTTTTAAAATGTCAGGGTGTTACATGAGCACCAAGATCCTCATTAAGGATACTAAAATAAATCCAAACCATTTTCATTAAACATAAAGATAATACCATTTCATGCTAGTTTGAAAATCAATATATTTAAAAATAAGGTTTCCATTCCCTGTAAAATCATATAACAATCAGATTCTATAAAATGACTAATTCTACTTTTAATTTCAAAACATTTTCTTAAGAATGATATATTTTCCAATAAGCTATTTGTATGATGATACATGTGATAATGTAAGGGTTTCATCAAGAAATCATAATAGTGGATATTATAATATAAAATTTTCATAAAGTAGAGTAAATTTTAATATATTTAATATTGTTATAATGAGATCCTTGGAGATTTTTGAGATATTCTAGTGAAAAGGTATAAATATTAAAATATGAAATTACCACTAGATAAAAATACCAATAATCAATCTACCTAGACACCTAGTGTCACAATATATGTTTCAACCAAGGGGAATATCCAATATAAAGATGAGTGATCTATCGTTGGGCCACTAGTCAGACCTTAGAACTAAAATATTGAAGCATGTGTACCATGATCTCCTACCTAACAACCCATGGATTCCAAAAATATGTAAATGGAGGTGAGTTGTTCAAAATATCATATACATACATATCCTATGTTTTATAACAAAATAATAAATTCAAATTATCACCTCCAAACTCCCTTTTATGAACAATCCAAATTTACTTTCAATGAAACATAAACATTATTGAATTACCTTATTGGGAACACATCACATATCACATGTTCAACAACCATTCATGTTCCAAAAATAAGGGGAATGCTTAAAAGGGGTTTTAATTTCCAAAGGTGCACCAGAAAGTGATAACTAGGCCTTGTCAATATGAAAGGAAATCATTCATTTGATAAATAAACATTTTAGTACATAGAAATCAAGTTTCAAAACCACTTTTTAAACATACACACTTATTCACCATAATATATATATACCCATTATCCTAAGGCACATATTATCACAACCATATTTGAACATGTAAAAATAGGATAACTGTATATTTTTATATATCTATATAAGTATATGTGTATAGGTCATATTAAGAAGATTAAAATATTATGAATATATTTAATGTTTTTTAATAAAACTAACATTCCATTAAGAGTGAATTAAAATACATTCATAAGATCAAAATATACTTAGAATTCCCATTTTATATAGTTGAGATAATTTGCAAGACCAATCACGCACCTAGGATTCTTGACATTTCAAAAAAATCTTGAAGACACTATTTAATGAGAGAAACCCATTATGGAAACTTATGGAATATATATAAAATAACAACGAAGAAAATTTAATTCAACAAAAATATTTTATAAAAAATACTTATTTTATAATGAAATGGTAAAAACTATTAAAATAATCAATCATTTGGAGTTTTCAATTTAATAGCTACAACATAGAGATGCCTATCTTAAATCATGTCTCCTAAAACAATGATGGATCAAATCCAACACTAGGAGGCATAAAAAAGCATGAAAGGCCAAAATTAACCCTAATATAATATATCCACAATTTAAAAACAAGGTAAAATGAATCATTTTTCACCTAATCAACGGTAGAGGAATAACTAATGAGGGAAAATAATAAGAAAGTAGATAAATAGTAAAGAATACTACCTTTAATTTATAACCTTAAATATCGAATAAATCAAATATATTCACCATAAGAGAAGTCAAAAAAAATTATAGGGAGAGAAAATCTATGGAACAAATGTGCATGAGGGTTGAATGGTGGATGATAGGATATGATTTAGGGTTAAAAAAAATATGAAAAATGATTAAAATCAAATTTTAATGAAATCAAAGAACTGAACAGGGTCTGGTTGCATGTTTTAGAAAATCATGTGCTATCCATATTTCAAATCTAGGATTTTGGAGCACCACATATGGGAAATATTCATGGTTTTCCATACCATGCAATAACTCTATGGTTTATATCTGATAAAATGTATACGTAGTTGCACATTTTCTGGATGGTTGGAAAAATCATGCACTTTAGCCATGTGACATGCACTGCATTCCCTAAAACCTATAGTTTTGTAGAAAAACTAATTTGAAGTATATTGAAATAAATAGATTTCAAAAAATAAATTAATTATTAGAGTAGTATCTATTTATTTTGTCACACCTAGGCTTAAAAAATTGAATAAAATCTAATTCTTAATGTTAGTGAAACTCTTTGGTAAGTTGTAGAAATGGAAGCAGTAAATCATAAATTGTCTAGTTATATAAATAATTTCATCTCGAGTTTAATCATATGTAATAATATTTTAAATCCTTAATAAATGATGTGAAAATAATTGTTATAAATTATATTTCGATTAATATGTATATAATAGAATTGTCAAAAGGCGAATATAATGAATTAGATGATGTTTTTAATGGAATCAATTCTTTCACAAAGTCTTATCTAACCCAATCTACGTAATATTTATATAATGTTAATAATCACTTGGAAAGTGGGATTAAATTATCAAAATACAAAAATTAAATCCAAATTTATGAGAAGAAAAAATGTTGGTTATGTGCAATATGTTTGAGGACATGATGACACAACCTAATGAATATGTTGATGAATTCATTGATTGAGTTACTGTTTATGTGGAGGTTATTTATGTTCTAGAAAAACCATATATGAAACAATGATCAAAAAATACATTTGGAGATGATTTCCACCCTGGTTTAATCCTTATGTTTATATGTTTAAGGATAAAGATCCAAAGGGCCGGACATTGGATAGTCCTCATAGTAATCTTACCACATATGAGGTGATGAATTATGATAACAAGGAGGCATAAAAGGGAAAGTATAAGGAAGTGAAATTTGGGGAATTTTAGAAACTCCCCATAGGGGTAAACAAGAAGAATAATATTTTAATAAGGACATTTCATTCATTTCCTATATCCTAAAAAGGAAAAAATGAAAGATTAAAGGGAAACATCCACTTGCATGCTTTCATTATGGAAATGTTGAACGCCTTATAGTGATGTGTCCCATAAATATTCAGTATGATGATATAGATGATGAAGTTCTCAAAAATAAATCATCATATCTTGTGAAATATTAGAGGTATAATAAGAAAAACATCTTTATAAATAATATCATTATTCTAGTGGCGGAAATTTTTTCCGAGTAATCAAATGTAGAAGAAACAAATGATTTCAGCATCCTCAAAGATGATGTTTTATTAGATATATTAGAAAAATAAATTAAAAATAAATAAGTGACATGGTAAAGTATAAATTATAAGGGGTATTTTATCTCTAAAGAGAGTGGGAAACAACTCTTGTTGAGATAAAGATTTAAATATTATAATTAATGAAATCCAATAGAGTAGTTTATAGAACTATACTCTACATGAAGCAACTGGAAGAAGATAAGTCTGAGTTGATGGTGGAAATAAAGAATATTGAATTTGAAACACTATAAATTGTCGAGATAGTTGTTTAGTACAAGATTATTGTTGAAGAGAATACCTTGATCATAGATGGGTTAACAATCCCTGTGAATGATTGAGTCATACATATCTATGATATTAAGGGAGAAGTCCTCAGTCTTTAATGAAAAAATAGAAGACCAAAAGAGGCATTTTCATCCATGTTTGACATAAAAAAAATTATTTTACGATCTATATAGAATTTTAAGGAACATTGATGTTCAACATGATAGTTAAAGAAAATTCCCTAGAATAAAAATACATATGAGAATGGAAAAGTCGGTACGTGTGTTAATCAAAAGAATAAGGTAGTAATAGATAATTCTAGGATATAAGAAGCCACTCCAAATAAAATGGTATTCTTGGGGATGAAATATAATTTAAAAACTAAATTAATTTAAAATACCCATTATTTTATACTAATTATGCACCAGATTGCACCAAAAATATAGTGTTATTTTTTATAAAGAGAAGATGATCTCGAAATGTGTGTTCCATATATGACAGGTAAATTATGAAATAAATAAACAAATGTGGTCAAAAAAATATCTATATTGCATATATTATTTCAATGGATACTATTTATAGATTAGAGGATATTAATATATATACAGGTATTTCTTTTCGATTATATACCAAATATGTGTCTATGAAGACCTTAGGTGGTCACACACAACATCTCGAGGAATGAAAAAGTTTATAGAAAATGAAAAATTGACTTTCCACTTTTTTATATCATGTTGGCCCATATTATAAAAAATATGATAGAATGTATTAGTCATCGTTTGGGGTAAATCATAAAACATGGATAAATAAAATTCTAAAAAGGTAATTGATATAGAAATTTCCCTAGGAGTATATGATCATGACGGTACCATGATTGTTGACAGAGTATGCACTTCCAAAATGATGGGAAATAAATCTTTAGTAATAGGAACAATTTACAATAAAAAATGTGTCATATGATTATATTAATGTTGAAGGATTGAAAATTATTGTATCACAAAAAGCCAAATTTTGGGGTAGAGAAAGAAGATGTAAGGATATCATGGTGATTAATCATATCGGTCATAAATTTTATGTATTAGTCAATTATGTATAAAAAGGAAGGAATTTTTTTTATAAATTAATTATAATTTTTTAGATATATAAAGTATGTCTATAAATAATTGCTTATTTTTTTGTAAAGTGCTTACATTCTTTAAAAAGGAATTTTCACAAGAAAATGATTTTTATTACTTTTGGTTAAAAACAAAAAAATTATTTGTAGATATTTTATGAAATTTATCTGTAAAAAATAACTTCATTTTTGGAATAAACATTTAAAAATTATCTTAGCGTGAATTTTTTATACATTTCGGAAGAGATTATTTTTTCATTAAAAAGTTAAAATAGTGTTTTTATTAAAAAACTACCTTCTCATTTAAATAATTTATAAAACAAAATATTGTTAAAAATTGTTTTCAAAGTAATATTATATCAATTATATATTTATTAATCCAATTTAGATAATTTTAATCAATTATATATATATATTTTATATTAAATCTTTCTATACAAATGAAAATTTTTTCTTATGAAAGTTGTTTTGTCATCGTGCCAGTGTGTATAATTTTAAAATAATTTTTTTCATATTCTATTAATTGAATTTTGAAAAATGGTTTCTATATTATGAATAATTATAATATATAATATTTAATAATTTCAACTTAATTTTTGGTTAAAATTCATCGTACAAATAGTAAAAATTAAATATCGTGATTAAGGATAAAACAAATTAACTAGGGGGTTAAACTAAAATAGTAAGGTTTAAAATAATAAAAAATATTATAAATTCTAATTTAATGGAAATATTTCGACACTTATTACCTCATTATCTATTTTTATTTTATTTTGAGACACTTTTCCTTGAAAGTGATCAATGTAATAATTTATGTAATGAAAAAAAAAGATTAATGCCACCAAATTTCATTTAAATTTCAATTATATGTTCACATATTATTGAATGAAATATTTAAATGAATATTTTTGGAAATTTTGAGAATAATAATGTTAATTTCATAAGGTTATTTTTTTTTTAACATTTATTAATTATTTAATTACTTTAAATTCCTAAGAAAACCCAATGCCAAATTGTTTTAATTAATCAAAAAATATAATATATGATTCTATAAATGTTACAAGTAACATAATTTAAATGAATTATTATATTAATTAAAATTTTTATATAAATATATCATGATATATAGGTGATAATGGGATATATTATAACTTCACCATTGTCTTGATCTTTTGAAGTCAAATTAAATGAATAACATCAAAATTGAAAATTATGCTATTATATAATAAACAATAATCTATTTAATGATTTAAAATTTCGAAAAATCATATCATCTAAAAGGTTATTGGTATATATTTAAATAGCTAAACCATAGTATATAAATTTGACAATTATACTTTTATAATAATTATATTTACCTCTAAAAACATTATTACCATAATAAAGGGAAAGCGAGGTTTTTTTCATTTAATGTGTTTATGTTAAAATTAATTTTCCATACATAATGGATTTTTATTTTATAAATTGAGTGTCGTATATAGAAAGATGGAGGAAAAATTTAATAAAAATTCTCATTTTATATCTATTATCAAATTATTAATTACATAGATAAAAAATTCAAGTTACCATAGTGAAAACAATAATTATAAAAGTAAGGAAACATAGAAATTAAAGAACAATATGTGTAAAACATGTTTTTTTATGTATCTTGGTTATTTTTGTCTACCATATATTCCATTAAAGACTTTATTTATAAATATTTAGGTATATGGGGTGATATTGACTTCCCATTATTCAATAGCCTTGGGTATTTACAAAAAAATGCCATTCTTCCCCCATTATAAAAGCCCGCCACATCCCCTCGTTTATTCACACATCTTAAGCCCTTTAGATAGAACAAAACATGAAAAAATACCTCCAAAAAATTCTTATAGTTTTTATATATCAACATTTAGTCATAAAAATTCCAACTTTGGTGTCTTTAATAAGAGATCCAAAGGGTGTTGTCATAAGGGACCGTAACTGTCTTTACTAAACTATTCTCTTTAATTAGTGTCTTATAACCTTAATTATGGTTATATAAATTAAAATATAACAAAACTGTTATAAAAAATATATTAATAATTTATTATTTTGATGGGAAAACCTATATCGATATCATATTCTATCAATTGGAAAATTAATTTTTTGATCTTGTGTACGTCGGGCTACCACCATGTGAACCGATGAATTCGTTTTCCATCAACACCTTTCATGGTAATATATCTATATATATATCTATGTGTATGTATGTATATATATATATATATATATATATGTTTTTCACAAATTTTATGATATTTATGAAATAATTATAATTATATAATTATAATATGACATATTATATATTATTTTCCATTCGGTGGAAATACCATAACATCACTTGTGTGTACGGAGGACTGCCACCTCTCGTAGCGATGTGATTCATTATTCACATACATTTTCTTTCGGAAGTAATAATGGAAGGTTTAATTAATGTATTATATATATATATATTACATAAAAATATTCTTTATTAGTTATATATTACTTAACTTTCTTCCATTTCATCTGTTTAGAAAATTAAAAAAGTGTTCATGTGTATGTAAGACCTATATTCTCCATGAATGGTGTATTTTATTTTTTATCAATAGATTTTATGGATTGATCTATATAAATATAATTTATATATGATATTTATTTCATGTTTAACATTTTTTTGATTAATTATCCGTTATTAATTTAAAATGATCAAAATTACCAAATCAAAACAAACATGATAACAAAGGATTTATGACTTGCAACCCGATTTTAGTAAGGAATTATTAAGAAATGGGTAATGAGTGATCATAAGTAAATAATTTATTTTATGATATATATATGTTTTTTATTAATATATATATAATAAAACTATATTAATTATACAGGATGATCAAATCTGAATGATGAAATTTGAGACTTAAGGTAAGAGGTTTTTATCTAAATTTTTCTTCTTTGAGACATATGTTATTTTATGTACCTATATTATTTTATAAGGTATATATACTTCACCATTTCCATGTAATATTATAAATCTCCTTCTATTAATAATATTTAATGTTTTATTTTATTTTATTCTCTACTAGGTCATAATATTCAAAAGATACCCATGTGGTAAGGGTTTTATGTTACAATATCATTGTTTATACTATTTTTTGTGATTATTATTTGGATGAAAAAATTTTGTGATGTATTTCTAAAAAAAATAATGATTTTTTTATGTTATGGTTATGTGGTTGTAATAAATTTGTTTCTCTCAATTTCTTATCTTTATGTTATTAGGAGTTCAAAATAATATTTTCATGAAATGTATACTTTATTTATCTTATTGAACAAAAATATTTCTTCCCCCACATCCATGTTTTATAAAATTGTTTTAATATTATACAAGTATTTTTTAATGAAATTTTTATCCATGTTTTAATTATTAAAAATGGATATAAAATAATCTTCTTGTCTTTTTCTAAATGAATTACTTTTTACTATTTTCCAAAAATTTGAATGGAATATATTTTAAACATGAACGACAAGAACAAAATTCTCAACCATCATTACTACTCAATTTTTTTAATATTCCATAAATATTATAAATTATTATTTTAAAATAAAATGATTTATTTAAAATTTTGGAAAATTTTAGATTTTAAATAAGTTATTTCAAAATTGAGAGAATATTCTCTACAAGAAATGTTCCTTGTTATCTTTAAAAATAATTTTCCACCTAATATTAAATACTTTGATGTTACATAAGATTTATTTGGGATAAGATCTAATTTTTATATCATTATTCATTCTATGTATAGTTTGTGTCTTTGAAGATAAGGTTTTTATGAAAGTTGAGCCATTTCAATGGGTTATGATATGATGAAATGATGAAATTATTTTGAAAATAATTTCTTTTCCATGGGTTATTCAAGAATTAAATATATAATAAACATGTATCTATTCAATGTTAATGATATTATGAATGTTTTTTGATCTTATAGAACACAAATATTTAGATTATTTGATTGGTTGGTTCTATATCCCCCTCCAATTGATTGGTTAATGATTAATGTCATATGATATAAAAGGGTACATTAAGGTTATATAAGGCCGTAAATAGGGTATACAAGAGGTTATATGAAGAATAAATGAGGTTATAAGAGAGTTTATCATTGGACCGAAGCAGGTACCTGGTTTCTTAGGCTAATCCTAACATATTATGAATGTCCTAGGGGATATCCTTGACATAATAAGATTTGTTATTATGTGTACACCTCAAATATATATGTTATGCCAATGTTGTGATCTCATGGAAGATGTTACTTGATTCCTTTATGATTCATGCCTTATGAACTTCTGATATTCTTTCATTGAACTATGTTTATCATATATGATATATTTTTTTGGTTTTATAAATGTTTTTCCCTTGTTCTCATACCCTTATGATGATTTTATGCTTATGAGATCATTAATATCGCCATCAGTTACCCTTTCTGAGCATATGTACTCACCCATTCATAGGTTTCCATTACCTTGGTTATGAATATAGGTTTTAATAAGGGTATATCTATAAATAATACTATTTTTGAAGATATTTATGGGAGATGTTGAAGAAATTTTAATAAATAAAGAAGATTGAGTGTATTGTCTCCAAACACACTAAACCTTTATGGTCTTCCGGTGAATTTTTGTGACATGTATTGAATATTAATCTAACAATTTGAATTATTTAATTGTATAAATCATGGTTCACAATAGTTGGTATCAAAGGGAAGGTTTAGTAGACCCTTATAAGCTATAATGACAAACATTTAGTGATATCCTAAGGAATATTCCAAAGGATATGTCTTGGGATATATCTTAGGATATATCTAAGGATATGTTTAATTATTATTTTATGTATAGGAAAATATACTTGAATTTTAGTAAAGTATAGAGTTATTTGGGAGTTTGGGTGGTGGAGACCTTGTTTGAAATAATATTCAGTTTCTTATATGTAGATAATGTTGAAGAAGCACTGTAGGGAATTTCAAAATGGAACGAGAATATGTTCTATGTATGGAGAAGAAAAAAATAGATTAAATAATTTATGGGAAAAATTAAATTATTAGTTAACACATTGGTTTTGAATAAGGGTTTCCTTTATGGAATAATTAGTGGTGTAATGGTATAATTCTATAAAGTAAGGGAAATATTATAAATTTATGTCCTAAGGGGAAATATCCTAAAGTGGATTAGAATTGTGGTACAAGTAAATGTTTTATTGATGATGATAAGGAGACCAAAAATGATATATGAACAGAAGGATGGGTTACGTAATAAGATGATACATATTAGTTAATGGTTTAAGAATGACTTAAGATGATTTAAGTGTTTATGTATTGGAATTAAATAATTATAAAATATATATGGAATTGTCTGTATCTATTTTGAATTAAGGATATGCAAGAATATGTTGAATAATTCTAATGATGTTGAAAAGTGTTTCAATGGAAAGGAGATATTTTATAAAAAAGACTTGACGAAGGGAAATATAACCCTTAATTTCCAGCTGATGTATATATAATGATGTTTAGATAAAAGAATGGCTGGTATGAATAAAATAAACTATATAGTGTCTATTACCTTGGTACGAATTAATAATTTGATTGAAAATTGGTTTATTTTATCATTTATAGAGTTTATAAATTTTATGAATTTAAGTAATATATTCAATAATCGGTATTCTTATTTAAGGAATGATGGAGATTTTATGTCCTCATTAAGATTTTATGTTCATTCGGTTATTACCATGTTTAAGGGGGATTTATGAAATTGTTATTAACACATTTGTTATGTTACAATTAAGACGTAATTTATGATATTTTGGGGTATTTTGTACATTTTAAATTTAGAGACTGTATTCATAAATTTATGAATTTCGGAAGCGTCCTAAGGTTAACCATTTATGGAATTGTTTTAGTTGAACTTTGGAATTAGGTTTTATAGATTAATTCATTATTTAACCAAATTAAGACTTATGAATATTTGATAACTTGTGATATACATTTTGGTTTTGATTATAAGTTGAGATATAAGGAATGAATTATCATTATTGTTTGGATATTAGGATCGAGTAGTGATTCAGGCATGAAAAAATTCATCTTCACTTATTTTAATGATATATGAAGTGGTAATTTATCGAAGCACAACCAAAGGATGATATTTTTATTACGAAATAGAAATAAATCTAGTAATTATATATTATCATGTTCTATATTATGATAGTAAAAATTACCTCAACTTTAGAAAAAAAAATATTTACAAAAAAGTTCTATTATTACATTGATTTATGTTGAATCAATTTTCTTTTACGTCATCATAGTTTTACAACTTTGTGGTGGTCAAATTTCTTCTAATAATTTTCTCTATCACTCTAAATTAGTACTTGGGAATTATTTTTATCTTCTATTTCCATATTTTAACTTCCTGCTACTGTTCTCCTATTTGGGATCATTGTTATGAGATTACCTTCTTAACTTCATTTCCCTCTTTCCAAGAGGGTTTTTTATTTACACTTTTTTATGTGGATTGTCTATGAAGGAATTTTCAAATATTAAACCCTTCATCATCAATATAAAGTTAAATTTGTGTGGAAGATATTTATTTAAGGTGTTAGAATGTAACACCTCAAGATTTTTTAATTTGTTTTCAAATAAATGAAATTTCTATAATGGCATGTGTTAAACACTACGCCGAGTTATTTTTTTTTAATTTTTGGGGTTGAAGACTCATTTTTTATTATTAAATAAAATACCTCTTTTTGTTAGGGTAGAGGGAAACCCATTATGTATCCCAAAGGCCCAAGGCCAAGTGGCCTAAATACACGGATTAAAGCCCATTTTGACCTAATGGGCCCTTTATGGAATAGTAGTTATACAGTACATAGGTTTCTATAGTTCCAACTATAGAAACGCCACCACTACAGTGCCACTGCTACTACATTACCTCCATTGCTACAGTACTGCTACAGTATTTTATGAATTCCTCCCCTACCGAGATTTGATCCGGGGTATTTTGGATGCCAAGAAAGAGACTCAACCACTTGGGTTTAGTAATAACCTCATTTTTACAATTATTTATAGTGGTTTTATATAAATTAAACATATTTATAAATAAGTATTCAATTTTAAGTAATGATTTTATATTCTTGGAAAAACAAATCTCAACAAATGCTTTTTTATTCCTATTGTGAACAAATAATAAAAATAATTTTTGACACTTTTAAAACATTAATGTGAAAATATTGCTTCATTTTTTCAATAAAAATAATAAAATTATCATAGGGTAAATTTGTCCTAAATTTATGATAAGATTTGTTTTTCTAAGAATAGTGAAAATACGAATTTTTTATTTGTAAATATCATTTTCATTTAAAAGTTTTATAATGTAACATATTGCTTAAAAATGATTTAAGTGTAAAATTAGTTAAATTATATATATATTAATTTAATTTATATCATTTAAATAAATTATATGTTAAATTTTTTTATTAAAATTTTTTATAGTTATGAAAATTATCTCTTCAGATAACTATTTTTAATGGTGTCTCTTAGTTTAATTTTAAATTGTATTTTGAAACTTCTGTGAAGGTAATTTGAAAACATTTATTAAATATTTGGAATTAGAATAATAAATATTATATAATAAGTTAAAGTTAGTTTTTTTTATCAAATTTAATTGTAAAAATAGTAAAAATTAATTATCACGGTTACGGTTTAAATAGGTTCGGAATGGGATGAACTACAATTATAAGGGTTTAAATGACATAAAAACTTCTAAAGTTCATATTTTATGGACATATTTCACCCATTATTACCATATAATAAATTCATATGTGTTTTTTGGGACACTTTTCAATGAATTTTACTAATATAATAATTTATGTAAAGAATAAAGTCAAAATAATACCCACTTGATTTTTAAATTTCATTTATGTGTTCACATAAGGAAAAAAGAAATATGGGAATGAACATTGGCGGTAATTTTTAGAATAATGAAATTTTTTTCTTGAAAACAATTTATTTTTATTTCTTAGTAATTATATAATTACTTTAAATTATTTATAAATTCCCACACATTTAAAATTTAATTAATATAAAAATAAAATAAATGATACTAAAAAAGTAAAATTTAATAAAAATTGAATGAATTATTATATTAGAATAATTTTATAGATAAATAAACATGATATATTTGTGAGAATATGATATATTCAATTCCCTTTTTTTTATGTTTTTAATTTAATATTAAATTATTTGGGTCAAGATTAAGATTAATGTTATTTTATAATAAATAATATTTTATTAAATTATTTAAAAATTATAAAAAACCAATATTCTACCATGTTGTTAGTATATGATTATAAATATAAACCGTATTACATTAATGGACCAATGTACTTGTATAATAATTATATTGACCCCTGTATATTATAAACATTGTTACCGTGGTAAAGGGTAAAACAATGTTTTCTACATTAATGCATTTGTGTTAAAATTAATTTTCAACAAAAATAGGATTTTTATTTTAAAATTTGGATATAATATTTTGCACCAATGTAATTAAATTATATAATAAAGTCCATTTTATTTATAGTGTTAAATGATAAATTACCCAGATAAAATACTATATATCACAGTGAAATCTAAAATCTAAAAAGTAAGGAAACATGGAGGTTGAGGAAAAGAATGTTTAAAAAAAGTTTTTATTTGTGTTTAGGAGTTAATAGACAATATAATCTCTAAAATACTTTAATTATCATTTTCTTTGGGACATGTGGTGATACTGATTTCCCATTTTTGAAGATATTTGGGTATTTAAAGAAAATGACACTTCTCCCCTAATATAAAAGGCCACCTCTTCCCCTCACATCTTCACACATCTTAAGCCCTATGAATCAATGAATAACTACCAAAAAACTCCCCAATATACTTATACATGTTACAGAGAATCTATTTTACCAGAAATACTGAACCTGTGGTGCTTAATAAGAGATCTGACGGGGCTTGTTCTATTAAAAGGTAATTGCCTTCACAAAACTCTTTATTTTCAATTCTTCACTAAATACATTAATGAATTTTATATTAATTATAATATAATAAAACCAGTATATGTAATATTTTTAGTATTTATTATGTTTACTTAATTACCTATATTTATCCCCACTTCCATTAAATTGAATACGAATTTGTCGACCATGTGTACGGTGGATTACCACCTCCTAAAATGATGTAATTCGTTTTCGATCACCACCTCCTAAGACCAGATATAATGATAGATTCGTCATATTTTTATTATATTTATTAAATTATTATATTTATATAATTATTATATCACATACAACTTCTTACATTCTATTACTTGGGAATATAATAACATTTCTCGTGTGTACGGTGGACTACCACCTCCTGATGTGATATGATTCACTATTCACATACACTTTACATAGAATGTAAGAAGGATAGTCTTATTGAAAATATGAGATAATTATGTAATTAAATTTATTATTTATGGGTAAAATATTATTTACCTTTATTTTTTTCATCTATATAGAGAATGGAGACAATATTCTTGCGTAAGTACGACTTACCATATCCATGAACGATGTATTTCATTTTCGGTATCTATATTTTATGGATTAATATAAATATATATATATTGAATATATATATATTATTTTTATATAATCTTTAACATTATTTTAATGATGTAATCATGATCAAATTAAAATTGAAAAAATACCAAATCAAAACATACATGTAAATCATAGTAGTTATTACCCCAACCGTGATTTTAAGAATGAATTTTTAATAAATTTATAATGGAATGTCATAAGTAAACTATATATGGTGTGATATATATATATATATATTAATTTTCTATAATATATTTATAATAATCATATATTTATTATACATGAGGTTCGAACTTTTATGAAAATAGTTGACACTTAATTAAAGGGAATGTTTGTCTCAATTAACCATATTTGAGACATAAGTTATGTTATGAAACTATCTTATTTTATAAGGATTATATAATTCCATTTATAAAATTCATATCATTAATCTCCTTATATTTATTATATTTAATGTTTTATATAATGTTATCCTTTAATGGGTCTTGTGATACAAATGTTAATAATGTGATATGAGTTCGATGTTACAATCTCATTGTTTTTTGGATATTTTTATGATTATATATTAGATGACAAAATATTAAGATATATTTCACAATATATTCATGTATTTTATATTACACTATTTATTTCATGAAAATACACGTTTCCATTTCATTTTTTCCTCTTTATGTACTCAAGAGGTAAAAATAATGTGTTAAAATCAAATTTATTTCCTGATGAGTAAAATTCTTTTTTTCATCCATATCTGAGTTACTTAAAAATTATTTAAATAATATTTTACTATTATACAATGTTATTTAAAGACATTTTTACCCATTTTTTAATTATTCACAAGATTGTTTTAAAAAAATATTCTTTTAATTTCCTGAATGACGTGTTTTTGACTTATTACAAAAAAATATGAAAGGATTATTTGTTTTAACATTTACGGCATTTAATAAATTTTCCACTATAAAGAATACTCAATTATATGAAGCATACATTAAAATGTTAGAAGGTTAATTTATAATAAAATATATTATTTAAAATAAAAAAATAGATTTTAAATATGTGAATTTAATGTGGAAATGATATTATCATTAAGAAATGTTCCAATCAATCGATCAAAATAATTTTCCAGATATGATAACATCCATTAATGTTACTTTATATTTTATAGGGATATGATCCAATTATACCATCCCTGTTATTTCTCATGATGGTTTATTTGAATGAAAAATATATATTTATGAAGACCATTTTTTCCACAAGTTCTGTTATGAAGAAATGATGAACATTAAATGAAACATGTTTCATTACCATGGGTTATACTATGAGGAAATATTTATGAAACCCATTTAATTTAATATTTTCTTTTATGATAAATTTTTTGTGATCTTGTGGTATAAAAATTTATGGATTATGAGATGGGTGGGACCTATATCTACATCCAATTCATTAAGTATTAATATTCATATATGAGATCTAAGCATACATAGGAGATTGTGCCAATCCTGAAAAGGGGTACACAATATGTTATCCCAACTTAAAAGAGGGTACATGATAGGTTATCCCAAGACCGAATAAGGTGCACCAGTGGTTATCCAATGAATAATATGTTATGAATGTCTTGGTAGATATCCTTGATACAATATTTTATTTGGTTTTGTGTATGCCAAAAATATTTATCTTTTGATAGTTTTATGATATCATGGAGCATGTTCTTTGATTCCTTTATGATTCATGTCTTATGAACTTCCAATGTTCAATCTAGGAATTAATTTTATTTTCTATGATATTAAGGGTATGGGTTTTCAAATTTTATTCTTATGTTCTCATACCCTTATCCACATGTTATGCACATGTGATCATTTATATCTCCCTTTTTTAAACATATTGACTATCTAAGCTCATCCTTTATAATGATTTCCTTCCCAAGGTTATGAAGAAAGATTATAATTTAGTTATGTCTAAGAAGAATACTATGTGGGAAGATATTTATGGGATATGTTGATGGTCAATCAAGAAATAAGAAGATTTTTATCTAGTATCCTATAAAACTAAACATTTATGGTCATCAGGATAATTGTTCTGGCCCACATTGAATATTAATCTAAAATGATGTAGTATTTATGCATGTTAAGCCTAGGAATATATATTTTTAGTTGTTATGAAATAGAATAACAAAAATGGGAATTTATTCCTTATCTATGGGGAGAATGATATATGACATTATCTATAGAGGTAGAGAATAGATTTTGGAATTTATGGTTTGGTCACATCATCTATCGGTCATTTTATGATATTGTATGCAATGATAGAGGAAAAAAATATATTCTTGTGACCATACCTACACTAGAAATTTTTATCAAAAGGTAAATTAATTTTAATATCTTACAAGATGAAATAGAAATAGTCAATGAGGTTGTTTGAGTTGGTGAATATTGAACTATGAATAAAAATATCCCCAAGATCCATTGATGAGAAGAGGCGTTTTGGGTTATTCATGGATGAGTACCACATTATTCCATGGATTATGGTTATAACCCACAAGTGTGGGGTCTTTAATAGAATTCATCAGTATCAGAGGAAGGATAAAAAGATAGTTAAGTGGAAAATTCTTATTCTTCAGACTAATAATGGGATGGGATTTATGAACAATCATGTGAATGATTCTCCTGAGTATTGTGAGATAAGGAATTATGTTTTAGCAGGGAGTATTTCTCAACTAAATATTGTGTTAAATATGATAAACAATATCATAAAAAATATAGAAAAATTGATGCATATTGAGAAATACCTATCAGATAAGTTTTAGAATAAAAAATTAATGACATCAGTATATGTATCCAAAAGATCATTTTTGTTCTTAGGAGAAAAGAAATATTAGTATGATATATTTTATAATAATATGATACCATTTAAATACATATAATTTCTTGAAATTATGTTTTTTATTATTAATAAGGATAAATGTATAAATCTTTTCTCTCTTAGAGATGAAGGTGGGTTCCTTGGATACTCGGTGAAGATTAAGGAAACAAATGGGTTTAATAAGTTGATGGAAAAGATTATTGAATGTAAAGATATCATAATTGTATATATATGATGAATATTTAGTAAAATATTAAAAATATTCTATTGTAAGGTGATGATAAGTTATGTATCTCAGGGAGAAAACAATGGGTTATTTTTTATCATGTAGAAGTCACTGATGATACGAAGAATGATTCTATATGTGTAACTGAACATAATCTAAAATGTTGTGATGAAATTTAAGAACAAAATATCCTTGGTGACTAGAAAACACTAGTTAAAATAAGTATAAATAAGTATCCATTGAAACATCAATTTTTCTCTGGTAGAGCGAAATTATTTTAAAGAAGCTTCTAAAGATGAAAATTTTGTTCAACTATTGCATATTGTGATTGACCAAATTGATATGAATCATAGATGGGAGGTTATTTCATGGATAGAATTAAATATTTTAAATATTAAAACATGTGGTTTCCATAGTATACTGAATAAGGATGACAGGGTTATATAAAAATTGGTAGGACATGTGTGAAAGAGATACTCTCATATTGAATCTATATTTGTAAATTATATATAATCTTCTATGACTAATCTAGAAACAATTAAAATATTCCTATTTTTAGTGTAAAAAAAAGATTCATGTTAATACATATGTAAGTACAAAAATAATTTCTAAATGGAGTACAAAAACAAGTGGTGTACAGAAAGAAACTAGATGGTTTTCTTGTTTATGAAAATTATAAAATACAATTCTTCTAACGATGGCATTATTTTGGCTAAATAAAGAACCAATAACATGGTATTAAAGATTAGATCAATACTTGATGAAGATAAATTTCCAATGTTGTGGATTAAAAAAAATTATGTCAATGAGAGTTCTAAAATTTTTATAGTCCTCATATATATAAGTTTCATAGTCTTTTGAGGATCGAATGAAGTAATGTGAAAGAACTCTGCAAAATTGATGAGGCGTGATTTTGAAATATTAATGATTGGGTAGTGAATTTATTTCTTTATCATGTATACAATAAAATTATGTCATTAAACATTCATATCATTGTCCAAATATTCCATGGTGGTTCTAAAACATTTTGTGGTAAAATATTCCAAGGTGATGAAAATACTGTCTTTATTTTGATGTAGTTTTCAAGGTATGATGATTGAAAAGTGTTCAATATCACATAATATAGGAATATAATTGGGATACTATTATATGTAATCTTGAAACAACATGATATTTTATTTTACACTAGTTAGTATGTGAGGTACTAGTGTATTCCCAAGGAAAGACACTTACTAGATGTGAAGATAATTCTACATTATATCAATGGTACAGGGGATTTCATATCAGTTTAAGTGAAAAAATGAGCATGAGTTATTGAAATATATATATATATATAGATTGGTATGATTTAGAAGATATTAGGAACTTAATATTATGTGGTGAATTCTATCATTATAGATTTTTTATTTCTTGTTTTATTATGGAACAAGGCAGTATTTCACTGAGTACTATAGAAATTAAAAATATTTTTTGCAACTAATATTATACAGAACTATGATAGACAAAGCAAAGACTTGAATTTACGAGATTTATTTTGATGTATCATATCAAAATAATTTTTTGTAATTCAATTGAAATCAATCAAAGAAAAAATTGTGTCCATCACTCAAGGATAATGAAAATTAAAATAAATTATCACATTATCAAGGAGAAAGTTGAGAATTTGTTGGTGAAATTTTAACATATGCATACTAAACTTCAAGTCAGATATATCATGAAAATTTCTTACCCAAGGAGATGCTTTAGATGCATAATCTAGATCATAATGTCAAGTTTACCATCCAAACATAGATAGTGTAGATGTGGAACCTCCACTCCTTGAGGTATAATGCAGATTTTCCTTGTGTTGATAATTAATTTTTCCCTTTTAAAGTACTCAAAAGATTAAAATTTGGGTGTTTTGATAAAGGGGAGAAAATATTTTCCATGAAAAGGGGATATATATATATTGCCCTAATGTTTTTATGGATAATTAATGTTACAAATATGCTGAAATTTGGGAGTTCCTGTATGTAAACTCAATAGAGAAAAATATTTTCCTGTTATAATGTTTTCAATGGTAGTATGGTACTATTCCATCAAGTTGAGACAAAGGGGTAAATATGGTGATGGTAAAGATGTTCTGTTATAGACTAAATATTACAAAGAGAAATTGTGATGCATGATGGTTGATATGGAAGTCATGTGAATCTTGTGCGTAACACTAAATGATTTATATATGAGCTTCGAATGTTACCATTTTTTAAAACATCGATCTTGAATCATGTGGGCGTATATCATGTGTCAATTGAGTCTTTAATTTCTATATGAATTTACAGATTATGTATTGTGTTTGAAGTGAAAAATGAAAATTATTTTTTAATTAGGGCGGCTGAGGAGAGTGAAGTATTATGAATAATCCCAATTGAGGATTTTTTTTGTAAAAAATCAATCGAGGTAGAATTTGAAGGATTCAGGATGTGTTTGTTAAAAAATCTTGTTGACAATTTTCTAGTAAAAATTAAACTATACAAAATCCATTAAGTTGTGGTCACCAATGAACATGATGTTGTTCAAGAAGTTTCTTATAATGTTTGAGTAATGAAAGGATTCAGGGGGAAGATAGAAAAATTGTCAAGGAAGTAAAGAATGAACATAATTTCAAAGAAAAGGTGAAATTATAATGTACATTATAATGTACCTCATAGAATTATATTTTCACTAACTCACCATGTATGTGATGTTATGGGAAATTATAGAGCATATAATTGAATCATTTTGTGGGATTAGAGAATTCATGTGAAGGATTGGTACCCCAAATTAGTATGATTCAAATAAATTCTTAAAGATATAAATGAAAAGTAAATTAAGTGTTAAGTTCTCTATATTCACTTAATACATTGGCAGACATATTTCTTATGGGATCAAAATTTGCATGATCATTAGATGCATGCAGAAAGATGGTTTTTTACTTCATGAATAATGGTTTTTTTTCAAAATAATATTTTATGAACAACATTCATGCATTAGTATGGTGTTATGTGAATCATAATGTAAATTACTAACATTTTGTGGTAAATATGAATTCCTCTATTTGAATACATTATATATTTATTTCATAATTGTTTTTGTAATAAATGTTGATTGATAACATTAATGAAATATTCTTAAGGATCATGGACTACAATTTAGTTGAGATATTAGCATGTTATACAATTTTATACATGTAGATATCATTATTGGGAGAACAATTAGTACTAAAAACATGATTGGTATAAAAAAAGAAGGGAAAATGAGTCTACTCTATACATTATAAACAAGTTGGTAATTAGGATTCTAGTACTTTGGAACCTCACTATTAAATCCACCTAAAACTATCACAGTGTGGGTGAACCAAGTAAAATTCATTCTATATCTCTTTTATTTGATTTACTTATTCATATTTATTATAGGGGATTGTGGTGTTCCTACTAAAGTGTAAAAAAACATTGGAGAAGGTTGTCTAAAAGAAATCATCATACCCAAATTCGTTCCACCTCTTATGGTATTTTTATTATTTAGGTCCAATCATAATGGTTATGAATCCTATTAATATTACCACATAGTAGTGTTGTTTTCCATGAATATTTGGAGACACTATATTCTTGTTGATAATATTTTAGTCTTTATATATAACATGAGCCTCAAGTACATTCTCAAAAAGTGTGATCTTATCCTTTAGAGATTATATGGTTAGCATTATAGTAGGATTATGACTATGAGATAGGTTAAACTCCTAGGATGGGAAAATACTTTATGTTTCTCTTCTAAAAAAATACCATTCTCAGATTTTGAAAGATAATACTATGCATATATCCTTGATGTAGTTGGTTTTGGTGGAAAAAATAAGATTTTTCTTACATTGAATTAATGGAGGTGGATCTAAAACATCATTAATAGGAAAAGGAGGCCTAGTTGGGGGACATAATTTATAAGTTGTTTCATGACCTAATATTATTGGGAGATGCACATAAGGGGTTCTCTAATGGTGGGGATCATTTCATCCTCTTCTAGGTGTAGAAAGTGGTTCTAAATGAGTTGTTAGAGGGGGTGCATGTGAAATTTTACAGTTCCCCTGTCAGGGTACATCTTGTTGTGTTGAATAGGTATGAAGATCCCATATAGTATTTTTGGTAGAATTATAGGAAAATAGTATTTATAATTTGATATCTTGATTTCATAGCTTCGAGTATGTAAATACTGAGCACCAGTATCCCACTGGTTAAGGATAACCCATTGCAGATTCATAGTGGAATTAGGGAAATATATTGATGGAATTTATTATAGAATATCCATATTTGAAGAAAAATAATGATGTTGTATGTGTGGTCATTGACTCACTGACTAAATTAGCACAGTTTCTCCCTATCCATGAGTATTGTATAGTATAGTTTCTAGGAATCCTGTACTTCTTGGATATTACATGGTATCAGGGGGTTCACATGATTATTATCTCTAACCATAAGACATGGTTGATTTCACAATTGTGGAGAGATGTTTTTAGGATCTTGGAACCCATTTATGATTGATCTTAACATTTCACACCCATAAGGATGACTAAACTAAGATAACCATTTAGGTTCATGGGGATATATTGTGGGTTTTTATTATTGATTTTATTTTGGGTTAGTCCAATCAACCATTATTAGTAGAATTTTAAAACAAAAATAGTGACCACTCCCCTATTGTAAATGGACCATTTGAATATATTTATTCTAGAAATTCTAGGATGATCATTTATTACATGGATATTGGTAAATCATCTCTTATGGATCCTGAGTGTAACGACCCAATAATTTGTTAATGAAAATCCCTCTTGATCCAATTAAATGTCTTATTATGTAGAACGATTATATTAAACGTATGAACTTCCTGGGTTTTATGTTTTTGTATTTCAAAATACCGTTATGAATTGTTAATGTTGAAAATATAGTTGCAGAATAGTGATCACATGATTAGTATAAATATAAGGATTTGAAAAATCCAATTTAATCCGAAAAATGAAGTGAAGGTCTCATCGAGTATAATTTCTCCATACGAATCCCATTTTATAGAGCTCGGAAAGGAGGTGGTGTCAATTGTCTTTACTCTTGACCAAGCCCAATCCAAGCTAGAATATATTATTCTTGAGCGGAACCACCTACAGGAGAAGTGGATGTTGATAGAGATTACCACTCCAGTGATGTTATCTAAGCAACCCCAAGAGTCTGTCACCATCGCACAAGTTACCCTAAGGTCTTATGCAGGTATTTTATGGGGTTATGTAACAAGACCGTAGAACTATGACTAAGTACATTATTTTTATAAATAATATAAATTCATTTTATTATTGTCACTTTGTAAATAGTTTTTGAATCACAAATAGTATTTTTAGGTAATTTTATAATATGAAATCTACATTAATAAATCAATGGATTTTGGAATTAAATAATATTTTAATAAAAGATTAACATTATTAAATTAATTTTTATTAAATATAAATTATCATTTAATTTTTATGGAAAAAATTATAATTTTTATTAAGGCTTGAAAGTTGGTTTTGTCAAAACCCATGAATTTTCGATAAATATCAGTATTTATTTTAAAAGTGAAAATTCACATATTTATAATTTTACTTGGATAAAATGAATATTATTTTTGGAATCAAGACGTATAAATTATCCAATTATGAATTTTTCAAAATTTTCTGAGACGGTCGAATTTTTGGGTAAAAATTAAATACCGTTTAAATATATAATGTGTTTTATGACTTCATAATGAGCCAATGGTGATGCAATAAAACACTATATATGATATTTCCTTCCAATATATGTTTTAAAATTAAAATAAATTGATTTTAGGTTTATTTTATTTATTTAACAAAGCCTTAGTGGACCCTCCAAGACTTAAAAAACATTTTGTATTTTTAAAATGATTTCCTTGAGAGTGTGACTCACCTCCACATAAGTAATACTAATTGTAACATACCAGGTAAATAAAGAATATGAAATTTTCATATTTATTAATATTTTTGAATTAAATATTAATTTTACTTTTTAGGGGATTCTATGTTTGGTGGTGTACCCCATACGCAATAACGGGTTTCTTTGAAATCTTATATTGCACACCAACAATATTATATTATTATTTTGAATTATAGTAAAAACCTAGTCATTGTATTGGAGGGAATGAATAAAACTAACAAAAATATGATTATATATGTTTCTTAAATGTTTTTAAATTTATCCAATAAAATTTATATTCTTGAAATGTGAATGAATCCAATTTTAAGCATAAATACTCTAATATCCATTAAAAGGTCGATTTTCCACCGTTTTATGGAGAATCCTTTTTTAATCTAGTTTTTTCACTTTTATAAGTTATATTTTATTAAATATAATTCTTCTTTAGAATCGGGACATCAAAATTTACTTTGGGTAATTTTTTTTTTATTTTTTTGATAAAATTCCTTTTTTAATGAATAATGAAAAATACTATCATTTAATTCAAAATTGACTTTTAATCAAATTTATTTATATGGTTATCATATCCTTTTAATTATTTTTAAAGTTTAATTAGATTATATTTTTACCATTTAATAAAATTTTGGTCATTGGAAGTAATTTCACTTTAAAATTAAACATAAACAGGTTTCAATCTTTTGACAGTTATTATTTCTCAAAAACACGCTTTTTATTTTGACAGCGAGAATTAATTTTAATTTAATTAATGAAACTTATATGTTTTGAATTTGATAAAATAGACATCATTTTTTAATTTGGAAAATCAAATATATCTTAGGCTGATGTTTTGGTATTTTTCTAAAAACCTTCAATTTTTAATTAATAGTGAAAACACAGATGGTAGATTTCACACCATGGCCATCCAAGGGTAGCTTTTGGGACCCCATGGAGCCACTTAGGAATGATAATGAAACCTTATATTAATTAAATTAATGTAATGAGAAAAATGTCCTAAACATATATCTTTTAGTAAATCAATTTTTACATGGGGTTATATAAGTTATATTTTCAACTATAAATATTCTTTGAAATATAGAAATATTTCTTAAATCATGGTATTTTTTTTAAAATTTTAGACATCAAATAAATAAAATTATTCATGACACAATAATGATGCAGTGTTTACCTCGTTAATGAATGATTTAAATAATTAAGATTATAAATATTAAAAAAATATCCAAAACCTGTCCAATTATTATTGAATGATTTTATTGAGAACATTCATCATCTTATATACAACTTTAATGAGTTTTGGACCTTATGAAAATGAAGATTAGTTTATAATAAAATAATATTTTGAAACATTCCTAAAGAGCCCCTCCTCCCCTTATAAAAATCCATCACTTGTAACTCATTCCTCACACCTCTCAAGCCCCTTGGATCATAAAACCCCTTCCCATATAAGCTCCCATGATCTCTATCTTACACCAAGAATCCTTACCTTATACAGAAGGAACTTCAAGAAATCCTTTTGGTTCACACCAAAGGGTGGTACCCGATTACAGGTAACATCTTCTCTTAAGTTATTTTCTATTATTTTACTTATCCAACCCACTAAACTCTTGTTATTCATTTATTTTATAAAAACACAAGTATACCCAATATAATATGTTGTTTTTAAGATAAGGATTCTAACTACACTTCCATACACTTCCATCTTATGGATGTGAACATATTGTTTCTGTGGATGTTGAACTACAGCCTCATGAAACGATGATTGTTCAAATATCTAAAACCTCCTCTCATGGTGTCCATTACCATGGAACTGTATTTATATATGATATATATTATATATATTTTTCTCTATGCTTCTGTTTTTTATTTACAAACATACCTTTATGCTTTCCAAAAAAGTTTAAACACGATAATTTCATTTGAGGAAGTGCGGACTACCGACCCTCAAGGTGATATGATTCATTAATGAGATACATTGAATGTGTAAAGGATGGAGTTATGAAATTATGTAACATATATATCATATGATATTATACTATAATTATAACATACATATGTGTTATTAATTTTTCATTCATTTAAATGTAAAATAAAAATGAATGTAGCGTTCATGCATACGTACGACATACCGTCTCCATGAACGGTGCATTTAATTTCTTAACTCAAAATGATATAGAATAATATAAATACACATAAACTGGATATATATGATATATATGATATCTAAATCGTTAATATCATTCAAGATATAGTGTAATTTTGACCACATGGACAATTTGAAATTATAAAAACATCAATTTTTACTAAAGATCCCAGCATCGTCAAAATGTACGATATAAACTAAAGAAATTAAATATTTTGTAGCAAGGTGATAAGTTATATAAAAGGAATAATAAAAATTAAAAAAATGTTATTAATGATGTAGAAATTGACTTAATTTTGTTATTCAGGAAGAACAAGGAACATACAAGACCAGTCGGACTTGACGTAAGGGGATTCTTATCGCAATTTTAATTCCATGAGATTTCCATTATTCACCACTTATTTATTGTATGTGGTGTATTATGTACTTCCATTTGATATATATTATCATGATTCTATTTATATTCATGGTATTCTATGATTCATTTGGTGGTTATTAACTTCTGGTCATATGACTCGATTGATTACAATGTGGTAAGGGGATTTCATCTCACCTTTTTATTCCTGTGAGATTCATGCTATATTCACCACTATTTATTTTTGTGTGGTATATTTACTACCAATTATTGTATTATTTGTGTAATATACTTTAATTTATGGCTATTTACATATTCATTTTATGATCCTTCTTTCATGGGGTGTATGTTTCGTAAGTTACCAAATCGGTAAGGGAACCTTTCAACCTCCTATTTTTTAAAGGACTTATTTTGTTATGTCTTTTAATTTACATCTAATTATGTTGGGATATGTTGTTATGTATCATTATTTCTATAAATTTTATGTCCAAGTTATAAGACATCCTTTTCTTTCCCATCAAATCATTTTCTTAATTTTAATGTGATGTCGATAGGCAATTGAATTTATTTAAGGGAACTTCTTAATGCAATTTCAATTCATTGGGTTAAAATTATACTTCTTGATTATGAAATGCTCTGAATATGTGTGAATGGCCTATGATTTTATTACACTTAATATCTACTAATATTGTCTGTATTCTAATTTTTTACACATAATTATTTCATTGACTTGTCCTTAATCTAAGGATATGATCATTGCAAGGAAATTTGTCTCAATTTACATTCCATTGAGGCTTATTTGTTTTTATACAAAATTCACTTTTATATGGTGTATTTACTGCCTGTTAACATATTATATCATGAATCTCTTTATTCCCATGATATTATAAGCTTTGATACATGTTATTCCTTATTTATTTGTATTCAAGCGTCTCTCATTTGTCTAGGAACTCATTAACTAAAATATAATTTTAAATGTTTTAAAGATTTATTCTTCTAAATCATTATCATTAATGTCCATGTTTTAAAAATGGTTTTTAGGATTTATTTATATAGAAATTAATGTTTTAAAATTTTAATTCCTTTAAAATCTTCAAAGTGGTATGTGACACTTTGATTCAAAAATCACTTTATTAAATTTTTTAAATGGTTTTTTTAATGGTTTGATAAAGCATTGATTATGTAAATATCTTGAAATGATATATTGTGATTGGAATGTGGAAATGTTATCTTTCCTTTATGATTTTTTTATGTCTTATGAATACGTTATGGTTATTGGGAATTGTTTACGTATACGAGTGGTTCTGTGATAAACCTAAGGCGGGTGAGCCCGAGATAGCTCTCCAATGCATTGGGTAATGTGATGAAGGTAAATGTCAATGTTTCTCCTAAGATATTTATGGAATATACTGTGATGGGTATTCTAACATAACTCCCAATGCAGCTATGATAGATACAAATTAAGTTTGTTATGTATGCGATAAGTTACCTTTTTGATTTATGATTTTTGTGTGTTATTCATAAAACTTATGATTTCATATGGTATGTTATGATTGAAAAGTATGGTTTCATTGATTTGTATTCATTTATGGGATAATATTTTACTTCCTTGTTTTACAACTCATACTAATTTTTTTTTTATCATCCCATGTTTTTTAAATGTTTTTCATAGGACTTAAATATGAATATGGTCAAGGATGGGATCACGAAAAAGTCATGCTATCTAAAACAAGGAAGTAGACATGTATATTTTTAAGAGTTTTTATATAATGAAAAATTGATACTGTGTAGTAGTGTATACATTTAATATTCAAGTTATTATGCAATATTTATGGCCTAATTCTCTAAAACTCTAAACCTGAAAAGATCACCATTTTGAATTCTTGACATAATTCAAGATTATGTAATGATTATGGTCGGGTCCTTATTATTGGTATTATAGGTTGGTTTAGACAACTTTAGGGATTAGGAGTTTTTGTTAAACACATGGTTAATCCCTATATCTATTATTTTAGTTAAATCCTTGTTTTATAACTTATTCAGATCAAGGAAAGTCTGTTACAAATGGAAGGAGGAGGATCTCAAATGACATTCCTATCTCTTCCAAATGACTTTCTTGTAATAATTATCACAAAGACATGTTCAAATGGTTGTGAAACTTTTTCTACCATAAAACTCACTTGTAAGTAGATGTTTAAGATATCAAACACCTCTACGATACCTCGAAATCATCGTGGATAATGGGTTTTATGTAATCAAATCCTATTTTCACAATATTCTAATATTTTTGAGAAAGGTAAATATTATTAAGGCATTTTAAAATATTTTACCTTATCAAAAATATTTTGAAGCATATTATGACTTTGAAAATGGTGATGAAAAAGGAGTCCTTTGCGAAACCAATTTAAATTTGATTCTATAATATAGTCTCTCATCACATACATATGTTATTTTAAAATGACCATTGATTGAATGTTTCAACTCAAATTCGGTCTGACAGTTTTATAAAAACCATGTTTTATTACATATTTTGAAATTACAGGTCGACATGGTTATTTTCCAAAACTATTTTTCTACTAACACTCATATGACCCATGTTGTACAAGGTGTATTTGGATGAAGGAAGCAAATGATTTTTAATGATCTCTAAATCATTGTTGTAATACATCAACCTTCTACCTATGTGAACAAGATGACGAGGAAATCATATGGACACCATGAAGAAGGTATGATGTTATTTATATTATTTATAGTTTTATTATATCATATAGAGGTGAAATAAAAAAGAAGTAAAATATATATAAGGCTTCATGAATAAATCTGTTGAGGTATTAATGTGTTGGGATGAAAATTAGAGGTATAAGAAAACCTTTGAGGTTGGAACATGTTAGGGTTACTTTTTTATTTTTATAAAAAGGACAACAGGTAGACCATGTGAAAACCCATCGCATCGGACAAAGATGCAGGAATCGAACCCACAACCAAAGTGCAATTGGGATTTATTACCTACTACTAGACTACATGAAGTCCCTCGTTAGTATGACTTATTATTTTAAGTTAAATTATTTTATTGATCAATAATAAGTTGATTTTGGATATTATGTTTTATCAAATGGATATACTTAATATAGGAAAATGATTTGGTGATTAAGTGATAAAGGTTATTTTGGAAGACGTTCTCTCTTGGGGAACATTATATACTTAAGAAAAATATAGTACTTTGAGATCTTATTTGTGGAGTAATGTTTGAAATTAATATTTTGGATGAATATATGAATTTATTGTGGACATGTAGTGATTTGTGTTATTTATGTATATTATTAACCTATCATAGAGAATATTTCATTAGGTTAATTACACTTCTGTAAGATACTTTTAGAGTAGTATATTTTTTTGGACATAAATGTTAAGATTTACATCGGAAGACTATGTGATTAAATTATTCTGAGTTTTGGTTTACAATCTATTTTGTATTATATTGAATAATTTCAAGGAAAATTTTGAATTGAATGGTCTTTGTTGAACTTTGAAAAATGTTTATTGAATTTTGGAGATTAAGAGTAGTATTTATTTTTATAATGGATTATCCTTTTGGAGGATTATCTAATCTCATAATAACCATTTTGGTATTGGATGATGTCTAAAGATAGGGGAAATATATAGTTCATCTTTTTTGGATTATGTGATACTCTACAAGTTGATTCTAGCTCTTTTGATGTCACCAAGTCAGTTTCAATACTAATCGTTGGGAGAAAAGTTGTGTTCGTGGTAAAAATTTAGTAATGGATGAAAGTCTACATGACAAGTATGTTTCCTTATGTTTTTAGATAATCTCTTAATTAAATACCTAAACATTATGAAAAATAACTTAAAACAAAAACTTTTTCCATTAAAGTTTCTTACATGGGAATCAAATACAGTTTAACCCATCACAAGTTTGGGATTTTCTAGTGGTTAACTTTATCCTAATCATGTTTTTTATCACTCTCCATCAGAACATGATGGGTTTTCTTCTCCTCCATATCCATGTTTTCATGGAATCGTAGTATCTGTTGTCTCGGGTTACCTTTTAATTTCTCTTCCTTCAATTTAAAGTGATAGTTTTATTTACTCTTTTCCTGATGTGGGACTTTCAATGTAGTTTCTGAGCCCAATTTTAAAATTATGAGGACACAATTCTAAAAAGGGGGGAAGGATGTAACATCCCTGGTAAATAAAGAATATTAAATTTTTTAATTATTAATATTTTTAAATTAAATATTGATATTAATTTAAAGGGGATTATATGTTCGATGGTGTACCCGATACGCAATAACGGGTTTCTTTGAAATCTTATGTTGCACACTAACAATATAATATTATTATTTTGAATTGTAGTAAACTCCTAGTCATTGTATTGGTGGGAACAAATAAAACTAACTATAATATGATTATATATATTTCTTAAATGTTTTTAAATTTATCTAATAGAATCTATACGCTTAAAATGTGAATGAATCAAATTTTAAGCGTGAATACTTTAATATCCATTAAAAGGATGATTTACTGCCTTTTGAGGGAGAACCCTCTTTAAGCCTATTTTTTCTCACTCTTATATGATCTATTTGATAAAATATAATTCTTATTTAGAATCAGGACATCAAAATTTACTTTCGGTGATTGTTTGGTATTTTTCTGATATAATTCATTTTTTAATGAATAATGAAAAATATCGTATGTTATTTCAAATTTTCCTTTTAATCTAATATATATATAGTAATATTATATTTTTAATTGTTTTTAAAGTTTAATTAGATTATATTTTTACAATTTAATCTAATTTTGATCATTGGATGTAATTTCAATTTGAAATTTGACATAAACAAGTGTCAAACTTTTGACAGTTATTATTTCTTAAAAACACGCTTTTTGGTTTTACAACATGAATTAATTTTAAATTAATTAATATAACTGAAGTGCCCAGATCAGTGTGAATCACTGAGAGGGGGAGGGGGGGAATCAGTGATCCTTTAAAACTTTTTACTAATTGATTCTTAATCAATTAAACCTCTATGGCTGGTTAAAGCCTCGATCCACTCTTCTTGTATCTCTCACCTTTCCTCGAATGATGAAGTAAATATAAAGGCACTGGACACAAGGATTTACAAGGTTCGGCACCAAAGGCCTACGTCCTTGCCATGTTGGTTATACACCCCAACATGGTTTCTCCCATTATAACTTGTTAGAATTACAATGGTCGATACAGCATCCCACTGTATCTCTCCTGAGTCCCACAGGAGGGTCTTTATACTGCGTCCCACAGTGTTACCAGAGTCCCACTGGCCTGCTCCAGAATCCCACTGAAGACTTCTTCCACCCTGAGTCTCACAGGGGTCTTCTCCTGGCTCCTCGAGTCACACGAGTAACTCTTCTTCACTTTAAGCTTCTTCAAGTATCTTCAGCAGTCTGGGATAAAGACTGTTGGCCTTGCTCTTCTCTTCTGATCACTTGTGGTTGATCAGGGCTTCTCGTCTAGCTCAGGCTTTATCACCTTCTTCTAAGGATGACCTGGCTTCTCTCTTCAAGAAACTTCAACAACCTCTGAAAAGGTCTGTTGGTCTTGCTCAACAACTTCTGATCACTTCTGTTGATCAGGCTCTTCTCAATTACTGAATACTCAGACAACTGATGTCTTTAACTTCAGTCTGGTCCAGTCTCACATTAAAACAACTTCATGCACTGAGTGCATGGCATCTCTACTTCTTCAAGATCCTCTGGTCTTGGTCAACTCAAATGCACACTCACTGAATTGAACTTTGATTATGTGCGCATGTGCATACATGCATGCATGCACTTCCCCTTTCCTCTTCTTGGTGCAGTAGACCCACAAAGGTTGTAATACTTTAAGCACACACCTTCTCTGAACTTCACACACTTTATTTCTTTTGATTACACACTTAAAAGTGTGTTATACTTTAGTGTGGATGTCCTCTTCCTTCAACTTCTAAATGTGTACACTTTGTACACACCTAGGTTCGGCCTTCTTTGTTACTTGTTCAAGTACACATAAATTGTTCTTTGTTTTGCACACACTTGACTTGGGCCTCTTCCCACTTCTTGTTGCACACCCTTAACCCGTAGGTTGTTCTTCAATTTTGCACACACAAAATGTGTCTTCACTTGGTGCACACACAAGGCATGAAAGCCTCGGGTCCTCTTCTCCACTTGGCACACACTTGGCCTCAGCATACTTCCTTCACTTTAGCACACACACACAATGGTGTGGTCTCGGCCTTCTTTTGCTATTCCACCCGAACTCCAAAGGAGGCGCGCAAGGGGTGCGGCCAACTTATCTTCTGTCGCGCAAGCACTTGGGTGCACAAGGCAACACACAAGTCCTCGGGTGCAAGGTGCAACACCGCGGGGCTCCTTCCTCCTGCCGCGCAAATGTGCGGGCAGAGAGGGAACTTCCTGTCACGCAAGGGGTAGCGCGCAGGGGCCTCTCCCTTTCTCTTCTTTCACGCAAGAGGTGCGCAAAAGGAACACACGAAGCCAGGAATGGCTTCAGGTTGCTTCGTCGCGCAAGTGGGTTGCGCGGAGCTTCTTACATTGCGAGGCACAAATGGCTCTCACGGGACTTCAAATATTCAAAGGATGAGAAAACTTCTAAGAGGGCTCGGGCTCTCTTTTTATAGGCAAAGGAATTCCAAATCTTCCGCGTGAGATAAATATAAAATCACCGAGATTTTCGGTTCTTTAAAAATCTTTCCAAATCTTGATTTTTATACTCTGTTTCAACGCGGGTTGCATATTTATTTTCCTCCTTCACGTGCATGCATTTTCGAACGAATTCATGGCCTCTTTAATACTTGTCTATGCATACCACGAACACACGTGGCCTCGGAACCTTTGGTTTGCCTCGGCCGAACTTCGAATTCTTTCTCGATGCATGCATGCAACATTTTAATGCATGCATGAGTTCATTATGGCCTAACGATCACAAAGGAGGTCTCGGTTTGCTCGGAGATGGCCGAGAACTCGAAAACCGTGCTCGGGTTTCTCCTGGTTCGACGGAGGCATGCGGGGAGGCTCGGGCAAGCTCGAGGTAGTGGACGACTCCTCAACCGTCGGATCTGGAGTTTGAAATACATCGGACGGCTGGATTAGATCGCGGCGCGCGGCAGATGAATCGTGTGGCGTAGATCAAGCGCGAGATCGCTCGGACGGCTGAGATTTGCTCCCGGTGAAATTTCTGCGTCCCACATGAAAACGCCGAGCGGTTTTTCCGCGGTTTATCACCCAGGCGCTCACCGCTACTCCTCAGTTGAACTTCTCCCTCCACGGTGCCGCCCCGCACCGTGTTCTCTCTGCGGGCGCGCTCTTGCGCCCACCCCTGCCACTCAGGCGCGCCACTGGCGCCCACTATGCACACTGCGCTCCTCCGGGCGTGCCCCTGGCGCCCACATTGCGCCTGCGGGTGTGCCCCTGCCTCAGGGATGCTGCCTTGGCCTTGAGGGTTCCCCATGGGCGTGGCGCCTTAGGCCCATATGTGCCTTGGGTGATCCCTCGGCTGGCCTCCTTGGTGGCCATATTTTTGGCTAAGGCATGAATAAGGACTTTGTCAAAGACAAAGTTCTCCTATGAGTATAAGCCAAATGCCACTTCTTCCAAGACATTCTTCCTCTTCATTTCTTCTCATCTTCTTCTTCATTTGAATTCCTCAATGCTTCTTCTTCATTAGAATTCCTCCAATTCTCTTCAACATGTATTCATTACTTAGGAATGGAATTCCCGAAGGTTCTTCTTCTTCAACCGAACTCTTGAATCAACTAGATTCTTCAATGTTCTTTATTGATCTAATCATAGATCAATTGGAACTTTTCCAATTCACATGCACTAAGAGTTAGTGCATGGACTTCATTAAAAACACTTCATCCACTTAGAAGTTGTGGATGGATCTTCTTCTATCTCTTCATGCATTGTTAAGACAATGCATGGTCTTCAAACAATGTTGTGACATTGTATCCAGTTGATACAAGTTCTTCGAACTTAAAGAGCATCTCAACAATCGTCAGATATTACTAGAGAATGTTTCAACCACATCTCCTATGCCACTTAGTAAATCTCCTAAGTGACATGCCTCTTAGTACCATGGCCATTCTCCATTCCTCACCAACACCATCACAACCTTTGGCATTCACATCTTGACAATTCTTGACATCCATTCATTCTAAGCCAACAACATGTCTCATTGACAACAAATGCAACACAGTGCACTTCAATCTCCCCCTTTGTATTTGTTGTCAATACACTCCTTCAACACATATGAATGGGTCAATATGTGTGCCAATATTTTCTCCCCCTTATTGGCAATCAAATGAAAAGGTGTGGTGTGGTTATTTTTCAAAAAATCTCTTCCTCCCTTTGAATAGCATTTTCTTGAAAATCACTAAGAGAGGGATGATGTCACATGATCTCTTTAGCAAAGAACATTTAGTAAATCATCTCTAAGTCTACTTGGGCTAACCCGGTGTAGAAAACAAGAGTGATGTAACCAAGGAACTCAATGTTGTCCACAATTCTCTACACATATGAGATCATGCTTAGGGGTTGAAATTTTTCAGATATTCAATGAATTGCTGAATCCTGCACATACTTCACAAAACTCATTAGAAAGTTCAGGTGCAAAGATAAAGCTCCCCCTTTCAACCTTTTGACTTCAATCAATACTCCCCCTTAATTGTCATGATGAATACAATTAAGAAACAAGGGATGAAATTATGATTGGAATACCTTCACTTTTCTTCAAGATGGTATTAATCTAAGAATCCCATCTTCTTCAGATTGGCTCCCCCTCAAGGGGTGCACTCAATTCTTTCCAAACCATCCTCCAGCTGAGAATGATCATCATCTTCAATTCCCTGCAATGTCAGCACATGTAAATACAAGTGATTAGGGAATAAGACGGAACCTCCTTGGTTCATCAATGTGAACAACAAGGTTGAGAAGATTCTCTCAACCGAGATGTCCCATTTTCACCATTATTCACACTTGCACATCTGATCTTCAATGATGTTTGTGATGGTGTGGATCTCAATACATCTTCATGTGAAATATTATTCTTTCCTTTTGCCTCAGCAATTGCCAGAAATTCATCTTCAGATCTTTGTAGATCTTTGGAAAGTTGCAACTGATTTGGCCATATGACAAGTAAGTCACTTGGAAGTGTGGCCACAGTTCTGGAAGTTCCACATGGTTCTTTTGATGCTGTCAAGCTACCTTTCTTAGGCAACTTGTTTTCAATCAATCCCTTCTGTTTCTTCTGGATTGATTGTCTGTTTGAGTCCAGTCTGCCTCTATTGAATTTCATGGCTTCTTTACAAAGATCCATGATATGTCCTTTCTTTCCACAGTAGAAGAATTTCTTCTTGGTGGTCCTTATGGATGCATCACCCTTCTTGGATTTCGACTCCAAGGACTTATTTTCCTTTTTCAAAACCTTCTTGGGAGCATCTTCAACTTCCTTCTTGCTTCCCAAGGATTCTTTCTGAGCCAGGTTCTGTGATATTTTATTCTTTTGAGCTCTGGATACAGTTGGATATTGACATGTATCTTTTTGACCACTTTTGCAATCATCCCAGATGTTATCAAGAAATCCAAATCTGTTAGCAGTAAACAGATGTTTTTGGACCTGTGGATGTTTCTTCTTTTCTTATGGCTTGCTCCCCCTTGGCATGGGCTTCCTTTGTGCTTTGACATTCAGCGGATTGTACCAACAATCCTTTGCACAGTGCCCATACTTGTTACAACACCAACACTGACCCACAAATCTTGACTTCTTCAATCCTTCTGATTTTAGGGTACTTTTCTGGAGCTGCTGTGTTGTTTCAGGAGAGCTCTGCTTCTTCATTTTCTTCATCCATACTTGTTTGGAATTATTCTTCCATCCTGCACATTTTGTGGAAACACAATTAGAAGCATCAGTACAAGATGGTATGGATGGTACCTTCTTTCTAGAAGATGTTTCCCTTTTATTAGAGGATGTCTTTCTTTTAGAATCATCCTGCTCAATGCATACTTGAGTAGCAACATTTCTCCTTTCAGCTGACTTGGAGGCTTTGGCTTTGGGTGATTGCTGAGTTTTCAATATCACCTCTAGTTCTAAGCATTTCATGTTAAGGGAGTTCTTCTCATCCTCAATAGTTCTTAGCCTTCCTTCCCATTTCTCTTCCAGCTGCTTTATCTGGTCTTCATGCACCCTTTTTATTTCAAGCAATGAATTGTCCAGCTCCTTCACCCTGTTTACTTTGTCTTCAAGTTGAGCATCTCTGACATTCATTGAAACTCTGTGAAATTTTTCCAGTGCATGGAAAACTTCTTTGACCATTATTTTAAAGAATTATTTCTCAGAAAGGCTTCTCTGCAATTCTTCAGCAGTGTCTTCATATCTTTCATTGCAAAGAGAAACGGTTTCATCTTTAGCCTTCACCAGCTTTCTGAGAGTGTTGGTTATGACAACCCTTTTAGCCAACTGATCTTCCATTGTATTGGCTTCTTCTTCTAGCTGTAATTTTTCTTCTTGAAGATCAAGGATGCCTGTAGCTATACACATTGCCACTTCCTTGGGGACTGTCTTCTGAAAATATTCGATTGCACTTTGAATATCTTTCATTGTTCCAACTTCATCACAGCTAGGACATGCTTTCTTCATTTTCTTGGCCTGTTTCTTCTTTCTATTTTTCTGAGTCTTGGCAGATATCTCCATTTGAGGCTGTTCTTTCATTTCCTCAAATCTGCACTCCATATAGACTCCCTTGGATCTTTTAGAGGTAACCTCACTCTGATACCAATTGAAGTGCCCAGATCAGGGTGAATCACTGAGAGGGGGAGGGGGTGAATCAGTGATCCTTTAAAACTTTTTACTAATTGATTCTTAATCAATTAAACCTCTATGGCTGGTTAAAGCCTCGATCCACTCTTCTTGTATCTCTCACCTTTCCTCGAATGATGCAGTAAATATAAAGGCACTGGACACAAGGATTTACAAGGTTCGGCACCAAAGGCCTACGTCCTTTCCATATTGGTTATACACCCCAACATGGTTTCTCCCATTATAACTTGTTAGAATTACAATGGTCGATACAGCATCCCACTGTATCTCTCCTGAGTCCCACAGGAGGGTCTTTATACTGCGTCCCACAGTGTTACCAAAGTCCCACTAGCCTTCTCCAGAATCCCACGGAAGACTTCTTCCACCCTGAGTCTCACAGGGGGCTTCTCCTGGCTCCTCGAGTCACACGAGTAGCTCTTCTTCACTTTAAGCTTCTTCAAGTATCTTCAGCAGTCTGGGATAAAGACTGTTGGCCTTGATCTTCTCTTCTGATCACTTGTGGTTGATCAGGGCTTCTCGTCTAGCTCAGGCTTTATCACCTTCTTCTAAGGATGACCTGGCTTCTCTCTTCAAGAAACTTCAACAACCTCTGAAAAGGTTTGTTGGTCTTTCTCAGCAACTTCTGATCACTTCTGTTGATCAGGCTCTTCTCAATTACTGAATACTCAGACAACTGATGTCTTTAACTTCAGTCTGGTCCAGTCTCACATTAAAACAACTTCATGCACTGAGTGCATGGCATCTCTGCTTCTTCAAGATCCTCTAGTCTTGGTCAACTCAAATGCACACTCACTGAATTGAACTTTGATTACATGCGCATGTGCATGCATGCATGCATTCACTTCCCCTTTCCTCTTCTTGGTGCAGTAGACCCACAAAGGGTGTAATACTTTAAGCACACACCTTCTCTGAACTTCACACACTTTATTTCTTTTGATTACACACTTAAAATTGTGTTATACTTTAGTGTGGATGTCCTCTTCCTTCAACTTCTAAATGTGTACACTTTGTACACACCTAGGTTCGGCCTTCTTTGTTACTTGTTCAAGTACACATAAATTGTTCTTTGTTTTGCACACACTTGACTTGGGCCTCTTCCCACTTCTTGTTGCACACCCTTAACCCGTAGGTTGTTCTTCAATTTTGCACACACAAAATGTGTCTTCACTTGGTGCACACACAAGGCATGAAAGCCTCGGGTCCTCTTCTCCACTTGGCACACACTTGGCCTCGGCTTACTTCCTTCACTTTAGCTCACACACACAATGGTGTGGTCTCGGCCTTCTTTTGCTATTCCACCCGAACTCCAAAGGAGGCGCGCAAGGGGTGCGGCCAACTTATCTTCTGTCGCGCAAGCACTTGGTTGCACAAGGCAACACACAAGTCCTCAGGTGCAAGGTGCAACACCGCGGGGCTCCTTCCTCCTGCCGCGCAAATGTGCGGGAAGAGAGGGAACTTCCTGTCATGCAAGGGGTAGCGCGCAGGGGCCTCTCCCTTTCTCTTCTTTCGCGCAAGAGGTGCGCAAAAGGAACACACGAAGCCAGGAATGGCTTCGGGTTGCTTAGTCGCGCAAGTGGGTTGCGCGGAGCTTCTTACTTCGCGAGGCACAAAAGGCTCTCACGGGACTTCAAATATTCAAAGGATCAACAAACTTCTAAGAGGGCTCGGGCTCTCTTTTTATAGGCAAAGGAATTCCAAATCTTCCACGTGAGATAAATCTCAAATCACCGAGATTTTTGGTTCTTTAAAAATCTTTCCAAATCTTGATTTTTATACTCTGTTTCAACGCGGGTTACATATTTATTTTCCTCCTTCACGTGCATGCATTTTCGAACGAATTCATGGCCTCTATAATACTTGTCTATGCATACCACGAACACGCGTGGCCTCGGCACCTTTGGTTTGCCTCGGCCAAACTTCGAATTCTTTCTCGATGCATGCATGCAACATTTTAATGCATGCATGAGTTCGTTATGGCCTAACGATCACAAAGGAGGTCTCGGTTTGCTCGGAGATGGCCGGGAACTCGAAAACCGTGCTCGGGTTTCTCCTGGTTCGACGGAGGCACGCGGGGAGGCTCGAGCAAGCTCGAGGTAGTGGACGACTCCTCAACCGTCGGATCCGGAGTTTGAAATACATCGGACGGCTGGATTAGATCGCGGCGCGCGGCAGATGAATCGTGCGGCGCAGATCAAGCGCGATATCGCTCGGACGGCTGAGATTTGCTCCCGGTGAAATTTTCGTGTCCCACATCGAAACGCCGAGCAGTTTTGCCGCAGTTTATCACCCAGGCGCTCACCGCTACTCCTCAGTTGAACTTCTCCCTCCACGGTGCCTCCCCGCACCGTGTTCTCTCTGTGGGCGCACTCTTGCGCCCACCCCTGCCACTCGGGCGCGCCACTGGCGCACACTATGCACACTGCGCTCCTCCGGGCGTGCCCCTGGCACCCACATTACGCCTGCGGGTGTGCCCCTGCCTCAGGGATGCTGCCTTGGCCTTGAGGGTTCCCCATGGGCGTGGCGCCTTAGGCCCATATGTGCCTTGGGTGATCCCTCAGCTGGCCTCCTTGGTGGCCATATTTTTGGCTAAGGCATGAATAAGGACTTTGTCAAAGACAAAGTTCTCCTATGAGTATAAGCCAAATGCCACTTCTTCCAAGCCATTCTTCCTCTTCATTTCTTCTCATCTTCTTCTTAATTTGAATTCCTCAATGCTTCTTCTTCATTAGAATTCCTCCAATTCTCTTCAACATGTATTCATTACTTAGGAATGGAATTCCCTAAGGTTCTTCTTCTTCAACCGAACTCTTGAATCAACTAGATTCTTCAATGTTCTTTATTGATCTAATCAGAGATCAATTGGAACTTTTCCAATTCACATGCACTAAGAGTTAGTGCATGGACATCATTAAAACCACTTCATCCACTTAGAAGTTGTGGATTGATCTTCTTCTATCTCCTCATGCATTGTTAAGACAATGCATGGTCTTCAAACAATGTTGTGACATTGTATCCAGTTGATACAAGTTCTTCGAACTTAAAGAGCAGCTCAACAATCGTCAGATATTACTAGAGAATGTTTCAACCACATCTCCTATGACACTTAGTGAATCTCCTAAGTGACATGCCTCTTAGTACCATGGCCATTCTCCATTCCTCACCAACACCATCACAACCTTTGGCATTCACATCTTGACAATTCTTGACATCCATTCATTCTAAGACAACAACATGTCTCATTGACAACAAATGCAACACAGTGCACTTCAATAACTTCTATGTTTTGAATTTGGTAAAATAGATATCATTTTTTAATTTTTAATATCAAATATTTATTAGGCTGATGTTTTGGTATTTTTATGAAAACCTTCAATTTTTCATGAATAGTGAAAACACTGAGTAGTAGTTAAAAACTGAATTTTTCATTTAAATGAAATTTTACCGCTTCTGTGAATTGAATTTCAAAAATCTGACATACATGTTTATTATTAGTAAGTAAAATGTTGTACAATAAAATGAAAATAATTTTTGGTGAATACTAACTTTTGATATTTATTTGTCGCGGTTAAAGGTAAATAGGGTAATTCAAGGTATAATGAATATTATAATAATACAAAATTAGCTTAACAGTTGTCATAAACTTATTATATGAGTCATGTACGACCATGGTCATCCTTGGGTCTATTTTGGGACCTGATGGATCCATTTAAGAGTGATAATGACAATTTATAGTAATTAATTTTAAATAAAGACAAAAATGACTTAAACATATATGTTTTAGTAAATCAATTTTTACAAGGGGTTTTATAAGTTATATTTTAGAATATAAAAATTAATTTTAAATATAAAAATATTTCATATATCATGGTATTTTTTTATAATTTTTAGAAATCAAATAAATAATCTTATTTATGACACAATAATGATGCAGTGTTTACCTCATTAATGGAATGATTTAAATAAATAAGATTATAAATATTAAAACAATATAAAAAATGTATACAATTCTTATTGGATTATTTTATTTCAAACATGAGTCATCTTATCTTCAACTTTAATATGTTTTGGACCTTTTGAAACCAAAGATATGTTTATAATAAAATAATATTTTCAAACTTTCCTAAAGAGCCCCTCCTCCCCTTTTATAAAAAGTCCTCACTTCTAACTCATTCCTCACACCTCTCAAGCCCCTTGGTTCTTCCATCCACTTACCAAATAATCACTCAAGATCCCTCTCTTACACCTGTAAGCCTTACCTTAGGCATAAGGCACTTCAAGAAATCCTTTTAATTCAAACCAAAGGGAGTTACTCGATTTAAAGGTAACATCTTCTCTTAAGTTCTTTTATTTTATTTTACATCTCCAACGCCATAAACTCCATTTATTAATTTCTTTTAAAACAAAACCAATATCTTAAATATAATAGGTTATTTTTATGAGAATTATTCGATGTAATCTTCAACACACATCCATCTAATCGATACAAACATACTATTTCTGTGGATAGTGAACTACTACCTCACGAAACGATGATTGTTCAAATATCCCACATTGCCTCTCATGGTGGAAATAATGATGGAAATGTATTTATATATGATATATATTGTGTTAATGTTTTCTATATGATTCTGTTTTTATATTTACAAACATACTTTAATGCTTTCCAATATGTGTAAATACAATAATTTCATTTGAGGAAGTGCGGACTACTGCCCCCTCAAGGTGATATGATTCGTTCATGGCATACATGGAATGTATAAAGTATGGAGTTATGAAATTATGTAACATATATATCATATGATATTATAATATAATTATAATATACCTATGTATTATTATGTTTTCAACCCTTTAAATATAAAATAGAAATGAAAGTAGTGTTCATGCGTACGTACGGCTTACCGTCTCCCTGAACTGTCTGTTACATTTCATAACTCCAAATTATATGGAATATTATAAATAAATATAAATGGGATATATATGATATATATGATATCTAAATCATGAATATCATTCTAGAGATAATTTTATTTTGACCCCATGGACAATATTTAATTATAACAAGTTCATTTTTGACTAAAGTACCAAACATAGAGAAAATATCAGTTATGAACTAAAGAAATTAACTAATTGTTATAGAAAGGTAATAAGTGATATAAAAGGAATAATAAACATGAAAAAAATGTTCTTAAGGAAGTATAAATTATCTTAATTTCATTATTCAGGAAGAACAAGGAACATATAATACAAGTCAGTATTGAGGTAAGGGGTTTCTTATCTCGCTTTTAATTCCGTGAGATTTCCATTGTTTGTCACTTATTTATTTCATGTCTATATTTTGTACTTATATTTTATATATATTATCATGATTATATTTATATTCATCATATTTTGTGATTTATTTTGTGGTTATTAGATTTTTGTCATACGAATTGATTGATTACAGTGTGGTTAGGGGTTTTCATCTCATTTTTTATTCTTGTGACATTCATGCTATATTTGACACTATTTCCCTTTGTGTGGGGGATGTACTACCGTTGATTTAATTATTTTTGTAATATACATTAATTTATGGGTATTTACATCTTCATTGTATGATCCTTTATTCATTGGGTGTATGTTTTGTATGTTACCAAATCAGTCAGGGAACCTTTCACCCTCCTATTTTTAAAGGTATTATTTTGTTATATTTTTAATTTACATCTTCTTATATTGGGATATATTCTTCTATATCCTTATTTCTGTAAATTGTATGTCCAAGTGATGATATACCCTTCTCTTTCTTATCAGTTCATTTTTTGAATTTAAAAGTGACGTCGTTAGGCTGTTGAATTTCTGTAAGGGAACTTCTTAACCCAATTTCAATTCATTGGGATAAACTTATACATCTTGATTATGACATTCCCTGAGTAAGTGTGAATGGAATCTTATTATATTACACTTAATATTCACTTATATTTGGTGTATTATTATTTTCCACACATAATTATTTCATTGACTTGTTCTTAATCAAAGTATATGATCTTTTCAAGGGACTTTGTCTCAATTTACATTCGATTGAGACATATTTGATTTTATACAAAATTCAATTTTATATGGTGTATATACTTACCTTTAACATATTATATCATGAGTCTTCTTATTCTCATAATATTATAATCTTTGATTAATTTTATTCCACCTTTATTTCTATTCATACATCTCTCATTTGGTTAGGAACTCTTTAACTAAAATATCTGTTTCAATGTTGTAAATATTTATTCTTTTAAATCATTATCATTAATGTACATATTTTCAAAATGGTTTTTAGGATTTATTTATATGAAAATTAATGTTTTAAAATTTTAATTCCTTTAAAAGCTTCAAATTGGTATGGGATACTTTGATTCAAAAATCACATTATTAAATGTTTTAAATGGCTTTAGAAATGGTTTGATAAAGCATTTATTATGTCAATATCTTGAAAAGATGTATTGTGATTGAAATGTTGAAATTTTATCTTTCCATTATTATTTTCTTATGTGTAATGAATATGTTATGGTTATTGGGAATTGTTTATGTATACAGTTGGTTCCATGATAAACCTAGGGCTGGTGAGCCCGAGATACCTCTCCAATGCATTGGGTAATGTGACGGATGTAAACCTAAATGTTTTTCTAATAGAATTAGGGAATATACTGTGATGGGTATTCTAACATAACTCTCTACGTAGTTGTGATAGCAATAATGTAATTATGTTATGTATTCTATAAGTTACCTTTATGATTTATGATTTCTGTGTGTTGTTCATAAATCTTATGATTTCGTTAGGTATGTTATGATTGAAAATAATGGTTTCATTGATTTGTATTCAATGATGGGATAATATTATCTTTCCTTATTTTATAACCCTTTCTGATCTTTTTATGCTCATACCAAGTTTTTGAAATGTTTTCCACTGGACTTAAAGATAAATAGGGTCAAGGATGGGATCACGGAAAAGTCATGTTATCTAAAACAAGGAACTAGACATGTTTCTTTTTAAGAGTTTTTTATATTATGAAAAATGGATACTGAGTAGTGGTGTCTACATATAATATTCAAGTATTTATGTAATAATTATGGCCTAATTCTCTAATACTCTAAACATGAAAATATCCTCAATGTGAATTCTTGACATAATTCAAGATTATGTAATGTTTAAGGCTGGGTCCTTATAGTTGGTATCATAGTTCGATTTAGAAAACTTTAGGGATTAGGAGTTTTTGTTAAACACATGGTTAGTCCCTATGTCTATTATTTTAGTTAAATACATGTTTTATAACTTTTTCAGATCAAGGAATGTATGTTACAAATAGAAGGAGGAGGATCTCAAATGACATTCCTATCTCTTTCTAATTACATGCTTGCAATAATTATTACAAAGTCATGTTAAGATGATTTTCAAACATTTTCTAGAATAAGACTCACTTGCAAGTAGTTTTTTAAGATATCAAACACCTCCCTTATACCTTGACATCATTGTGGGTCACGGGTTGTATTTACTCAAATCATATTTTCAAAATATTCAAATATTTTCAAGAAAGGTAAATATTATCATGGAATTTTCAAATATTTTACCTTATCTCAATATTTTGATGAATATTATGACTTTGAAAATGGTTTTGAAGAAGGAGACCCTTATGCAACCTGTTTATATTTGATTTTACAATGTAGTCTCTCAATACATACTTATGGAATTTTAAAAGGACCATTGATTGAATGTTTCAACTAAAATTTGGTCCGACTATTTTATAAAAATCACATTTGATTATATATTTTGAAATTATATGTCAAACATGATTATTTTCTGAAATAATTTTTCTACGTACACCCATATGACCCAAGTTGTACAAGATGTATTTGGATAAAGGAATCAAATGATTTTGAAGGATATCTAAATCATTGTTGCAATTCATAGACCTTCTACCAACATGAAAAAGATGACTATGAAACCATATGGACACCTTGATGAAGGTATGTTGTTCTTTCTATTATAAATAGTTTTATTTTATCATAGGGAGGTGAAATTAAAAAAGGACAATATATATAAGGCTTCATCAATTAATATGATGAGTTCTTAATTTTTTGGAAAGAAAATTAAAGGTATCACAAAACCTTTTTGGTTAAAACATGTTAGGGTTATTTTTTGAGTTTTATAAAAAGGACAACATGTAGAGAATGTGACATCACATCGTGTCAGACAAATATGTGGGAAGCAAACCCACAACCAAAGTGTGATTGGGATTTATCTCCTACCACTAGACTACGTGAATTCCCTGGTTAGTATAACTTATTCTTTTTAGTTAAATTACTTTATTGATAAAAAATAAGTTGATTTGGGATCTTATGTTTTATCAAATTGATATACTTAATATAAGAAAATGATTTGGTGATTATGTGATAAAAGTTAGTTTGGAAGACGTTCCCTCTTGGGCAACATTATATGCTTATGAAAAATAGAATACTATGGGATCTCATTTGTGGAGTAAGGTTTGAAATTTTATTTTGGAAGAATATATGTATTTATTGAGGAAATATGGTGATTTGTGTTATTTATGGATATTATTAACCTATCTTAGGGAATATGTGATTAGGTTAATTATACTTCTGTATGCGAATTTAAGAGTAGTCAATTTTTTTTTGCAGATAAATGTTAAGACTTATTGTGGAAGACTATGTGATTAAATTCTTCTAAGCATTCAGTTACAATCTTAGTTTGGATTATATTGAATAATTTTAAGTAAAATTGTGTATTGAATGTTCTTTGTTGAAATATGTGAAATTTTTGTTGAATTTTGTAGATGAATAATAGTATTTCTTTTTATAAATGATTATCCTTTTGGGGGATTATCAAATCTCTTACTAACCATTATAGTTTTGGTTGATGTCTAAAGATAGGAGAAATATATAATTCATCTTTTTTGGATTATCTGATACTCTACAAGTTGATTATGGAACTTTTTACGCCACCAAGTTTGTTTGAAAACTAATCATTGGGAGAACAGTTGAGTTTGTGGTAGAATTTTAGTAAGGGGTGAAAGTCTACAAGACAAGTATGTTTTCTTATTTTTTTTAGATAATTTCATAAATAAATTCCTTAACTTTATGAAAAGTAACTTAAAACAAAAACTTTTCCTGTTAAATTTTCTTATTTGGGAATCAAATCCCTTTTAACCCATCACAAGTTTGTGATTTTCAAGTGGTTAACTTTCTCCTAATAATTTTTCTATCACTCTCAAACATAAATTGATGGTTTTATTTCTAATCCACATAATTTTTTTCATGGAATCATATTATCTGTTGTCTCGAGTGACTATTTTTCTCCTCTTCCTTCATTTTAAGGTGATATCTTTATTGACACTTTTTCTGATGTGGGACTTTCAATGTAGTTTTTTAGCCCAAATTTAAAATTACGAGGATGCAATTCCCAAAAGGGGGGAAGGATGTAACATCCCAGGTAAATAAAGACTATTAAATTTTCTTATTTATTAATATTTTTGAATTAAATATTTATTTTACTTTAAATGGGATGTATGTTTGATGGCGTACCTGATACGCAACAACGAGTTTCTCTGAAATCTTAAGTTGCACACTAAAAATATAATATTATTATTTTGAATGGTAGTAAACAGCTAGCCATTGTTTTGTCAGGAATTAATAGAACTAACTAAAATATTATTATATATGATTCTAAAATGTTTTTAAATTTATCCAATAAAAGTTATAAGCTTAAAATGTGAATGAATGTAATTTCAAGCATAAATACTCTAATATCTATTAAAAGATCAATTTACCGCCTTTTGATGGAGAACCCTCTTTAAATATAGTTTATGAAACTTTTATATGTTATATTTGAAAAAATTATATTCTTCTTTAGAATTGGTACATCAAAATTTACTTTGGGTAATTTTTTGGTATTTTTCTGATAAAATTTATTTTTTAATGAATAATGAAAAATACTGTATTTTAATTCATAATTTTCTTTTAATAAAATTTATTTATAAGGTCATATTATCTTTTTAATTGGTTTTAAATCTTAATTAGATTATATTTTTACAATTTAATCTAATTTTGGTCATTGGAAGTAATTTAACATTGAAATTGGACATAAACAACTGTCAATCTTTTAACAGTTGTTATTTCTTAAAAACACGATTGTTATTTGAACAGAGGGAATTAATTTGAAATAAATTAATGAAACTTATATGTTTTTAAATTTTTAAAATATTCATCATTTTTTAATTCTTAATATCAAATATATCTTAGGCTGATGTTTGGGTATTTTTCAAAAAATCGACAATTTTTCATGAATAGTGAAAACTCTGAGTAGTAGCTAAAAACCGACTTTTTCATTTAAATGAAATTTTAACGCTTCTATAAATTAAATTTATAAAATCCAAAATACATGGTCATTATTATTAAGTATAATTTGGTTCAATAAGATGAAAATAATTTTTGGTGAATAGTAACTCCTGCCTTTTATTTACCGCAGTTAAAGTAAAATATGATAATTCAAGGTATAAAGAATATTATAATAATACAAAATTACCATACCACTTGTCATAAACTTATTTTATGATTCATTTACGACCATTGGCATCCTTGGGTCGATTTTGGGACCTCATGGGGCCACTTAAGTGTGGTAATGACACTTTATATTAATTAATTCAAAGTAATGACAAAAATGACTGAAACATATATCTTATAGTAAATCAACTTTTACATGGGGTTATGTAACTTATCTTTTTGAATATAAATATTCAATTGAAATATAAAAAAATTTCTTACATCATGGTATTTTTTTTATGATTTTTATACATAAAATAAATAAAATTATTTATGACACAATAATGATGCAGTGTTTACCTCATTAATGAATGGTTTTAAAAAATAAGATTATATATATTATAAAATATCAAAAACCTGTAAAATTATTTTTGTATAATTTTATTTAGAGAATTAGTCATATTATCTTCAACTTTAATGAGTTTTGGACCTTTTTAAACCGAAGATAAGTTTTTAATAAAATAATATTTTAAAACTTTCCTGAAGATCCCATCCTCCCCCTTATAAAAAGACCTCACTTCTAACATATTCCTCACACCTCTCAAGCCCATTGGATAATCCAAAACATGCCCAAATAAGTTCTCAAGATACCTTAGTTACACATAGAAGTCTTACCTTATGCATAAGGCACTTCATGTAATCCTTTTGGTTCAAACCAAATAGTGTTACCCGATTTAAAGGTAACATCTTCTCTTAATTTTTTTCTATTATTTTACTTATCTGACCCCCTAAACCCACTTTATTTAATTATTTTATAAACAAAATAGTATCTTCCATATACTAGGTTGTTTTTGTGAGAATGATTAAAACTACACTTGCACACACCTCCATCTAATGGATTCGAACTAACTGTTTCTTTAGATGGAAAACTACTGCCTCATGAAACGATGATTGTTAAAATATCTCCAACCGCCTCTCAGGGTGGCTATTATGATGGAACATTATTTATATATGATATTTATTATGTTTATGTTTTCTCTATTCTTCTATTTTTTTTTACAAACATACCTTTATGTTTTCCAATATGTGTAAACACTATAAGTTCATTTGAGGAAGTGCGGACTACCGCCCCTTAAGGTGATATGATTCATTCATGACATACATGGAACATATAAAAGATGGTGTTTTGAAATTATGTAACATATATATCATATTATATTATACTATAATTATAATATACCTATTTATTATTGTGTTTTCATTCCTTTAAATATAAAATAGAAATGAAAGTAGCGTTCATGTGTACGTACATCTTACCGTCTCCATGAATAGTGTGTTTCATTTCATAAATCAAAATGATATGGAAAACTATAAATACATATAAATTGGAAATATATGATATCTATATCAATAATATCATTCTAGAGATAATGTAATTTTGACCACATGGACAATTTTTAATTATAACAAGTTCATTTTTGACTAAACATCCAAACATTTACAAAATGTTCGATATGAAATAAAGAAATTAACTAATTGTAATAGCAAGGTAATAAGTTATTTAAAATGAATAATAAACATAAAAAAATGTTCTTAAGGAATTATAAATTAACTTATGTTTATTATTCAAGAATAACATGTAACATACAAGACATGTCATACTTGAGGTAAGGAGTTTCTTATCTCACTTTTAATTCCGTGAGATTTCCATTGTTCACCACTTATATATTTCATGTGGTGTATTGTGTACTTACATTTGATGTATATTAAAATTATTATACTTGTATTCATGGTATTCTATGATTTATTTTGTGGTTATTAACATTTGGTCACATGACTCGATTGATTACAACGTGGTAAGGGGTTTTATATCACTTTTTATTCCTTTGAGATTCATGCTATATTTGCCACTATTTCTGTTTCTGTGGTGGATATACTGCCCATGATTCTATTATTTGTGTAATATATTTTAATTTATGGGTAGTTACATCTTCATTGTATGATACTTCTTTCATGGGGTGTATGTTTCGTAAGTCACCAAATCGATAAGGGAACCCTTCACCCTCCTCTTTTTAAAGGACTGATTTTGTTATGTCTTTTAATTTACATCTTCTTATATTGGGATATGTTCTTATATATCCTTATTTATGTAAATTTTATGTCCATGTGATGAGATATCATTTTCTTTATCATTATCTCATTTTATGAATTTTTAATGTGATGTTGTTTGGGAGTTGAATTTTAGTAAGGGAACTTCTTAACTCAATTTCAATTCATTGGGTTAAACTTATACTTCTTGATTACGACATTCTATGAATATGTGTGAATGTACTATTATTTAATTACACTTAATATCCACTTATATTGGGGGTATTATTATTTTTTACACATAATTATTTCATTGAATTTTTTTAATCTAAGGATATGATCTTTTCAAGTGACTTTGTCTCAATTTACATTTTATTGAGACTTATTTGGTTTTATACAAAATTCACTATTATATGGTGTTTATACTTCCCTTTATCATATTATATCATGAATCTCCTTATTCTCTTTATATTATAATCTTTGATTAATTTTATTCCTCATTTGTTTGTATTTAAGATTCTATCATTTGGTTAGGAAATATTTAAGTAAAATATCTTTTTAAATGTTTTAAATATTCATTCTTATAAATATTTATCATTAATGTCCATGTTTTCAAAATGGGTTTTAGGATTTATTTATCTAGAAATTAATGTTTGAAAATACTAATTCCTTTAAAATATTCAAAGTGTTATGGGAAACATTGATTCAAAAAACACATTATTAAATGTTTTAAATGGTTTTGAAAATAGTTTAATAATGCATTTATTATGTCAATATCTTGAAAAGATATATTGTGATTGTAATATGGAAATTTTATCTTTCCTTTGTTATTGTTTTATGTGTTATGAATATGTTATGGTTATTTATAATTGTTTATGTATATGGGTGGTCCCGTGATAAACCTAGGGCGGGTGAGCCCGAGATAGCTCTCCAATGCATTGGGTAATGTGATGGAGGTAAACGTTAATGTTTCTCCTAAGAGATTTAGGGAATATATTGTGATGGTTATTCCAATGTAACTCCCTATGTAGCTATGATAGCTACAATGTAAGTATGTTATGTATGACATAAGTAACTTTAATGATTTATGATTTCGATGTGTTATTCATAAATCTTATGATTCCGTAAGGTATGTTATGATTGAAAAGTATAGTTTTATTGATTCTTATTCATTGATGGGCTAATATTTTCCTTCCTTATTTTATAACCCTTACTAGGATATTTATGCTCATCCCATGTTTCTGAAATGTTTTCCACAAGAATTAAAGATTAATATGTTCAAGGATGGAATAACGGAAAAGTCATGCTATCTAAAACAAGGAACTGGACATGTTTCTTTTTAAGTGTTTTTATTTAATGAAAAATGGATACTGAGTAGTAGTGTTTATATGTAATATTCAAGTTTTTATGTAATATTTATGGCCTAATTCTCGAAAACTCTAAACCAAAAAATATCCTCAATGTGAATTCTCGACATAATTCAATATTATGTAATGTTTAAGGTCGCGTCCTTATACTAATATTTTAAGATGTTCGGCCATCAACCTTATAAAATATTTTTTTCCACTCCCCTTTGGAAAAAAAACCATGGGAATAACCATGGGATGGTTTGTGGTTTTTATTAGTTTAAGGTGTAGGTTCCAAATCCTAAATAATAAAGAATTCAATTTCCTTTCCTATTTAAAACCACCCAAGATCCCACTTCTTCTTCACTCAAAGCCTTTGGAGCATGACCAAACCCTACCCTCCTCTCTATAAAATCCTCCTAAGGTGCCCAAAGCTCCTAAGATGCCTCTCTGAAGCCTCTACCAAGCCTTTGGGATCACACTTCCAAGTAAGGTATTTCTTCCTTCTTCATTTTATCCAAGTTTTGTAACATTGTAATGCCATTTTAATTTCAAATATAAATGTTGGTGTATGAAATATCACCTCTCCCATACTTCCCTATTTATGTTTGAGTGACAAGATACACCTTTATATCTCATTAATTCTTCCCATGTACACCTGTTACCATACCAAAATTCCATCAGTAATTTATCTCTCCTCATTTACATTTAAGAAATTCTTTTGTATTAGGAATCCAAATTATATTACTTATATTGGAAAAAGTATCTATATGAACCCTTACGGTTCATTTCATGTACATATAATGAGACACCCCATTCTCTCTTGTCAACCATTTGTATGAATTCATAAGTCACACCATTATGTTGCCGAATTGTACCACGATTTTCCAAGCCAATTTCATTGTGTAGTGAATACCATGCCCATTTCTTTATAATGGGTATTCACCTTTATGAACATTTACATATTGATTATATAGTTTAATTTATGAATTCCACATTCCTTTATCATTGAATAACTTATTATGTTTAATGAATCCATGTTGTGTGATCTATGTGGATCATTTATGTATTAAATAAAATGATTAAGAAAGGTTCACCCTGATAGTGCTCCAATGCATTGGGTAAAGATTAGTATCATGATAAATCCAGTTCAATGAAGGTTTACTCATTCTAATTCATTTGCAATGAGGGTTTACTCATTCTCCATGTTCAATGGGACTTGGCACAAGCTATCATGTTAAATGTTATTGCCACATTTCCATGTTATGTTAATCATGTTAAATCATGCTTTTATGTTCATGTTTCTCTTATTCTCTATTGATATTCATATTTCATAACATGTATTGTCATTTTCATGTTATTCCTTGTTTACTCCTTTACTAGGCTTTATAGCTCACCTTTTTTTATACATGTCCTTAGGTTATCCCATGAAATGCTATGTACAAAGGAATATAGTGGTCATCTAAAGAATTTTTTCAATAAAGATTTTGTGTGTAATGTTCTAAGTTGTTATGTAATGTTCCTAATTCCCAAATAAACAAGACCTATCGATCATCTATGTTTTACCAAGTGCATTGTTTATGTAATAAGTCATGTTTAAGTGTTTAATAAAGATCTGGGCTATTATAGTTGGTATCAGAGGATATGTTTAGTTATTTTTGGGATTATGATTAGAAAACCATAGTAAAAACCTTAGGGATAAGACAAAGATTAATAAAAATATACCTAAATTTTGGTGAGTGTTGAGTAAGTGGTTTATCAATAAAATACATCCATGTCTGGATACTAGCAGGTAGAGGTTTCTCTGGAACAGATGTACCTAGGAGTGAAAACTCCAACAAGGAGTTTTAGGCTTGACCCTAGGAATCCTTGTACATGACAATGGGCCTTGCTGGACTCGTGGTTATGAAACTCCTGGGGGATATACTTTGGTAAATTCACAAGCTCGGTATGAACCAATATTAATGGAATAAAAAAATTCCCCTAATTATATATGTTGGAAAGTAGATCATGGATAAAAAAGATTGAAGCCTATAAATTCATAAATTAGGAAAATTAAAAGTAATTTATAAGCCATCTGTTTTTGTCTTTGGATTACCCTTTATGTGTTCCCCCTAAATTTCCTTTTATTCCATCCAATGGATAGTAATAAGTGGACTTAGGCTAATAACCGATGTGAAGATCAATGTGATGATTGTTCTAATAAGATGCCTAATCCGATGGGAGCGGAAATAATGATATTTTTTAGGAGACTCTCTCTACTAACTCATGTTGTGAATAGAAGTGTGGGTAAATAGGAATTTTCAAACCCCTCTAAGAAAGAAAAAGTCACAATAAAGGGCATCATGATATAAAGGCCTCCTAATTTTAATGGGTCTCCTGATCCCTCAATCGATGAACAATGGATCAAATCCATTGAAAATATCTTCTCCATCCTTTAAAGTTCAAAAAAAGAGAAGGTTATTATGGATTCTTATCATATGAAGGGTGAAGATAATCAATGGTGGACATTGATAAAAAAATACAAATCCTGAGGAGGAGACCTAGGCATTGGAATGGAAGGATTTCTAGAGTATTTTTTTCGATAAATATTTTCCGTGCACCCTCCAACTTAAGATGGAAAGGGGATTCCTTTCCCTCAAGAAAAAAAGATGATGAATCCATCCAAGTGTATGAGGAAAAAATCACAATTATTGCATGATATGACTCTAGTTTTTTCATTACCCACAAATGCAAGGTTTTTAACTACTTTGTTTGGATAAAACTAGCCTAAAGAAAGACCTAGTGATCTGTGACTTCGAGAGATATGAAGAAATTTCCCTCAAAGTAAAAATGGATATCGTTGAATCTTAGTGGTATCATAAGGATAATAAGAATAATGTTGAATTCAATTCTATAAGTCCAATAGATAAATCCAGTGGTGCTAATAAAATATATCACCCCACTTTCTAATGGTGTGGAAATAAGCATCCCAGAAATTGACTAAAGGGGACGAAGATATGCTTTAGGTGTCTAAGAGAAGGCACCTGGCTATTAATTGTCTGAAAGAAAAACCGGTGGCTGTGACAGAGGATAGTAATTCTCTACTCGACCCACAATGCATTATTCATGGCTTAAAATGTAATGAACTGGGGAACTTTTTAAATCAGTGCCCTAAGCCAAGGGTTTTTATAGGAAACGAAAAAACTCCATGGCAGAAAGGGCATGCTTTTTCCATCGCTACCACTGAAGTGAACACCAAAAATGAAGTGGTGATAGGTAATCTAGTTATTAATTCAATAATAGCGAAATTAATTTTTGATTATGGTTCAACGCATTATTTTATATCCCAAAAATTAAGTAGAACAATCTCAACACCACCAAAAATCATGGAAGTAAAGATTTTGGTGAGTACAGAAAATGGGGAAATCATTGAATCCCCTAAATATAACTCATCCCATATCATAATTTGTGAATTGGACTTCTTGGAGAACCTCATTATACTCCCTTTAGTGGAATTTGGTGAATTTCTTGGCATGTACTGGATTTACTTATATAGAGCCAACATAAATTGCGATGAGAGGGAAATCACACTCAATTTGGAAAATTGACCCTTGATTCCATACAAGTGCAAGGATGAGGATATATCTTCCTTAGCACCATCATCTCAAGCATGGATATTACTACCCTATCAGAATGCGTATCTTTCTCAAATGATTGAGTCTATGGAAGATACCATCCTTCAAGACATGACTATTGTGAGGGAATTCGGTGAAGTGTTTCCCGATGAATTTTTTGGTCTTCCTATGAGAAGGGATGTTGAATTATCAATTGATAGTAAACCTTTGGAATTTCCAATATCCAAGACCCCATATAGGCATTCATGCTTAGTTCACGATCCTTCACTTGAATCGATAAGAGAAGAGTGAGGAATTAGAAGTGTTACTTGGTCTTGGTAGTGAACCCAACCAAAACATTTTAACTATAAAATAGTGTGTTAGTTATGTTAGTGTATCAACGTATATCCATGTTTATTCCCTTTAATGTATCCTATATAGGGTAAACTAAATAAATCCTTATGATTGTTTGTGTGATTTCCTTGTTGGATTTGGTTGATGTGTTGGTCATGATTTCATGAAAAAAATATAATATTAATAATGTGTTTATTCTAATAAATGAAAAATATCTCTTAAATTAGTTATTTAAATAAAAAAGTTTTAAAAGTAAAAAAAATTATAGAAAATGATAATTAGTGTAGGTTTTTCATGGTGGATTCATGGAACCTCCATGAAACACGAAATTTTATTTTATAATTTTTTTTCTAAATTTATTATCGATGGTGTCAGGCTTGTAAGGGTATTTAGTCATAGGTACCCCAATAGGGGGTGAATTATAGTATGAAACACAATTAAACATAATTACTAACTCCTCCTCAAACTCCCACCACCCAAGATGATCTTGAACTCAAAGTTATAAGGTCACACTTTAGTTCTTCTTTCAATATTGATCTAATTGTATCTCTTTTTTCATTATCCCTTATTCAAATTTATTTAATGATTTTTAACCCTCACTCAATGATTATGTCTTTCAAAATAAAATTAAATAATTCACATTGGATATGAGTAATTTATTTGCTTTGACTGCACTAGGATAATCCAAGGATAATATAATGGAAATGTGTTGATGTACTGTAGTCCACTAAACTCATTTTTGTTGGTGGTTTTAGGCCATTCATGTGGTTTTTACCCTTACAATGTTTAGTGATGGTTCACTACCTCCCAAGGTTCACTACATCACTCCAATACTTTTCTCACTACACTCAAAAGGTAAATAAATTTGGCAAGTAAGACAACACATAACAATATCACCACTATTTTTAATGCACTAAGTGTAGATTGGTGCTCTTTAATCTCCATGATAATCTTTCATAGACTAGATGTGAATATCACCATGAATTCATATTCAATTTCCATGGTTCATCATGAAAACTCCAATTTATTCCTTTGAAATGTCTTCAAAGAGTGTAAATTATTTCTTCAATCTTCTCTCCCATATTCTTTCGAAAATGCCTCTTTCTCACAATATTGGATATTTAAATGTTCCTCTATATATGTTTACCTCTACTTTCATAGAAAATCGTGATCTATTATTTATGGATATGGATATCTATATAATTCTAGCTTTCCAATGTTTTCTTCTATCTATTTGAAGATAAATCCTCCATGTTCCCCTCATTAATGATCTCCAATTATTTCTAGGTTTTATGGTAAAATCCATCCAATACACTCCTTAAAATCCTCATAAACATTAATATTCACTTTTCCTATAAAAGATTGTTTTTCTAATATTAAATGCTAAATTAATTTTCCAATTCATGAAAATATGGTCAGTAAACAACCAAATCCACCAAATCCATATGATATTCGGAATTTAAATCACAAGAATATCATGACACAATCCTCCTTAAATTGTGTAAAGGTCTTCCATATAGCAATGTGAAAACATCCACATATAGAACACATAATTATTTATCTTTTATGATATATTGTAGATCAAAAACTATAGATGGCCTCCTTTTTAATTTTATTCAATAAATGATAATTTCCTTTATGTGTTAGCTTTGAATCTTAACAATTTTCTATTTTTCCACTCTCTATATCTCTTATGTATCATTGTGAAACTCAATACTTTTCCCTTTTTCTTTTTGGGCATTTGATTTACATATGATGATGATGAAAATAGTCTTATCCAAGACTTTACCAAATTTAAGAATTAGTATTCTTAGTGCTAAATGACTCTTATTTATCAGAGTAAATGATTCTTACATGTATTATGGATTAATTTTACTTATTGAGTTAATAGACCCAACATATCACAATGGCCTAGAAACCCCTTATACATTCCATGCCTTTTCTATTTTTAGGTCCAAGCTTCTCAAAAATAGTTTCTATTATGTATTTGATGACATTTTTCATTTAAAGCATTCATTCCTAGTTACTCTTATGTATTCAAAAATGACATTTACAAATACATGGAACTCTATACCTTTGTCATTATTTCATCTTCAAAAAAAATAAACAACCTTGGAAAATAAATTATAGACTTCTGATTTACTTCATGAACATTCATAGCTTCTCTTTTATAAAAATTTTTAGACCATATTCAACTAATCTTCTAGAATATATTATAAACCATATTCAGAGCATCTTGCAAAACAACTCCCAAATTAATAGACTCTTTATAAATTTCATAACACAATATTATTCAAAACAACCACCTTATCTAGAATAACATCATGTGTAACTCTATCACCTCTTCCAAATCTTTTGATAACAAAACCATCTCCCCATTTGTTGAAAACAAATCCAATACAAAAACCAATCCATTATTGGATGCTAGTAATCCCCCATTTGGATTTATTACTAACACTATCATGATTATAACACCAATAAAAAATTAGAAAAAAACTTATATGCATCAAAATCTCCATGATGTTTTCTTCTCCCATTTTTAGGCTCCTAAGATTCATGATGTTTCCACTTCAATAGCCTTTAGATTCATGATTATTTCTTCTCCCCCTTTGCCATAAAATTGAAAGAATATCTTCTGCAAAAAGGTTATAAATGAATAATATTTGTAAAACATTTACATTAAGAATCAAGGGGAATAAAAACATTTATCAAACTCCCCTAGTATTCTTGATGTTAAATAGCACAACATCCAATTATTTGATATAACATATCCGGATTCCAATCACTGACTATGTTTTTTATTCCAAAACCACATTTTACCATTAATTCCAATTGTAAAATTTAATTACATTGTTTATATGGAAGTCATATCCTTTATATCTGATGATAATAGGGGCATCATCATAGATCTTGTCCTTATTTTTCCACATAATCCTTTCATGAAATTAGAGATACTGATATCCCTTTTTAATTACACTTCAATAATCCTACAGTTTCTTTCTAAATATTCATTTTTTACCAAAATTCCATATTTAAATGTTAATATTAATAAGGACTTTCAACTTTGGATGCATTCTCAAATATTTTCAATAAGTGAACTTATCACATGGAAATGATCCACATTAAAAATGGAAAACTTACCAAATTATAATTTAGTGTGTGAAATAAGATACTAATCCAATAACATCACTATTCTTCACTCCAATCACCTACTTCCATAAGTTTCAGGCAATGTCAATATCAATATTTTAACAAGTAACTCCTCTTGTGATCTCAATCACACATTCACAAAACCCATAGTTATTAAACCATAAATTATAATTTATGTGAGATATTCCATATTTATTCTTTAAAATTAATCTCTTAATACCAATCTGGTACAAAAGTTAAAATAGAATCTTTCTTTGATCCAGTAGGTTTCATTCCTTGGTTGGTGGGGAAATATCCTTTTAGATATTCAAATCAAAACACTCCTTGAATTTCATAGTTTCATCATTAAATATATCTTTGATACTCAGAATGAGATTAATTCACCTATAGTGGATTTTGATATCCTGTGAAAAAACATATGATTCCACATATTAGACCAATTATTATATCAAAATCAATAAATCCTAAAAAACATTGTTACTGATTATTCATAAGGATTTATTATTCTATATCGAAGGTTTTATGACAATATTTTTTTCTTGACACCAACACCTCAAATAGACCTTGATACCAACTCAGATATTACTTTAAATTGCTCTATTGTTTCTTATTGTGATCTTGTATTTTCAATTATAGATTCAATAAGATACAACTTGTGCTGCACCAAAATCAATTAGAACTTCAAAATAAGCCTTAATTCAAGTTTCATATTTTTATGAAATCTTTTCATGGATCATATCTACCTCAAAACCTATATTAATTTAACAATAGTAATAAAATATAATTATTTAAGGAGATAGGAACATATAATTTCCTCAATTTGGGGAATTTAGTTGTTCATGTAAAACCAACATTTTTCTTCCAAAATTCCTAAAATCAATGACACTGGTTCTTGTTTGAGTCATATAACTTACACAATATTTATTTTGGATGAATTTCTATTTTATTATCTTTGACCACATATCATTTAGGAGACTAATCCCATCTGTACATATTTTTCCTTTGATTCCTTGCCACGGCTTCCTTCATTATTTTTCCTCCTCCATAATTAGGATTTACCAGTAATATACATATCTTTTCTTATAGTGGTATTTGTGAGACCATTTAGGCATGCTTCATGTTTTTCCTCCTTAATATTCATGAGATTTAACAAAATTATTTTCATACATTGTGAAAATTTCTATATATGCTCGCACATATTTCTCACAACAAAGGCAGTTTCCTTCCTTTTCTTCAAAATTTGTTTTCATTCTTTATAAGATGACTATTGTGAGTAAACTCTTATTGGTTCTTAGTAAACCCTTTGTTAAGATCCATAATTTCTTTTCTATAATATAGTAAATCTATTTTATATAGTAATATTTTTTTTTAAAGGATAATTTTATTCTTTTTTTCATAAGAACATAGGATTTACTTAGGTAAAATTTATCTACATTCTTTTTAAAATATTTATCCCTAAGATCATGGTTAAAAAATTAAAATATCTCCCATAAAAGTTATATCTCATGTAATCATGATTTTATTAAGATAGTATTATAGTATATTTTATTACATCAATTAGAACTTTTTCTTCTAAACAAACATCCATGGGGTTCCCTACTCTTCCACAATAGTAGCACCTTGTAGACACCCTCTTCTGAGAGCATTTACTTCTTGATTCACTAAGAATCTTCCACTTACATACTGACTATATATTTCCACCATCATGGACTCCACTTTTTTATTCTTCTATATGAATGATTTCTTATATTAATTATAGGTTCTCAACCTCTCATTGATATCCTTGATTTTATCATTCTTCTTGTAATGCCCTGACCCTAGTTACCCAGAGTCGGTGCATTATTACATAAAATTGGAACGATCACAAGGAAATCATATCTCAAAATACTGATCAGTTTAGTTTCCATGGACGTACTAGATACATTCTTTAGTTTTACATTACATCATAAAATGAAAAACAACCACAAAATTGTCTCCATTGACAATATTCATATCCCATAGACTATCCCTGTAGGTCAGTCGTAACAAACTTCTTCATATCCTGGGAAAATGAAATATAAGAAAGGGGTGAGCTCAAACGCTCTGTAAGGGTAAAAAATATAGTGTAAGATAACATAAATATTAATCATGGTGAATAATTGAAAACACATGCCTTTACAAATAATAAACATGAACACTTTTATGGAAGGAATATGAGATGAGTAAATAATGTCATAATAAAACCTAATCATGGGTATTCTACTAGTCGAATGACCACATGAACCATTAATATTATTCTCATAATGAGGGAATGTATAATGCCAGACATTCTGAAATATTTTATCAAGGCCTCGGCCAAGATATCTAAAAATGATTTAGGCCTCGGCCAAAACCACATATCAAAATTGGGGAAGGCCTCGGCCAATTCCACGTCTAATTGTCGCATGAGACCCACTGATGCATCGAGGAGCTATAGCGGGCTCCACCCATCACATACTAAGTCCAATACATTCCTCATATGAAAAGGTTGAAATATAACATAACATTCCTATTAAAACTAGCATACAAAATGTCAATACATTAACCATAAACCATGAATGGCATAAAAATAACACATCCATAGTCTAACATATCACAAAACCTTCCATACAATATGAAAGATTTGTATCATAATTAATCGTCTTCAAACAAGTATAAAATCCATCAAATGATGTGGACATGGATGAAATCAAAACTACTTCGGAGAGATTTATCTTTCTTTTTTTTTTAATAATTCAAAGTCACATAATTATAAAAAAACATTTATTTCGAAAATATACTTATAAGCTTTTAAGGGAAGCTTAAATGATGTTATAATGGTGGAGAATAACCACACCCGTCGTATAAGTTAAAAAAACATTCTTACCTTAAATTTTTCGAAAAGGTCAAGAAGTACCTTGTTTGGAAAACGAATGAAAGATTCCTTTAAAAAAATGTATAAGGTGAAATAAGTGTATAAATGTATTTAACCCATTTTCTATTAAATATTAAAAAAAAATTAAAGAAATTTTAAAGAAACATGGACGTGGATGATAATGAGGTCCCAGTAGATAATTACATATGAACAACCTCAGATAATGAATAGATTGTGAAATAAACCCTTACCGTGTACTGTTCCTTAGTCGATGGTATGTAAACCTCCTGTATAATAACAAAAACATTGTTATTAAATTATAAAAGAACTATATAAATAATTATGATATAATATATAATCTTCTAATAATTCTTTGTTAATAATATTTTAGTATTATCATCGTTTCTGGTGTTAACTTACTCGTTCTCTTTTATATGTTTTGTTACATAAGTCATGTTTGTTATGGATAGGTTGTATCTTATTCATATACATAATTATATCAGGTCCGTCAACATTATTTTAAATAATCAAATGAAAATTATTCTTGAATGGATACGATGGGGAATGAATATCATCGCGTTCATGGAGACAGTAATCCGTACGTACGCACGAGCGACAATATAATTATTTTGATACTAAAATCATATATAATTGGATGGTATATCATATATATAGAATCATTATAATGTTATATTTATTATTTACATCAATTAAACATCATTATTATACCCATACAAATAATAATGTATTTAATAACAATTACACCACGATGTGGTGACAGTAAGTCGTACGTACGCATGTATGGTGACATGTCATTCAAAGGATGGATAGAATAATGAATATGGTTGTAACATATTTATAATAACATCACAGTATATAGAAGATACTGGAGTTATTATTTTAGAATGTAAATAACAAACAAATATGAAGTGGAAGAAGAAAAGAACATGAAAGAGGTGATGAAATAATTACCTCTTCTTTGGGTTCTTCCTTTAGATTTGATCAAAAGGGCTCCTTAGGTTGGATTTCTGACTAAATGAGTGCCTCTAGGATGAATTTTGGTAAGTTTAGAGGATATTTGGTCAGGGTTTGTCCGAGCCAAAAGTCTTTGAAGGTGTTAATTTAAGAGAAGGGGAAGTGCCCTTCTATAAGAGGGGTGAGGGGAACCATAGGAAAAGATTGAAATATTATTTTATTACAAATTCATATTCGGTTTCTAATGGCTCCAAAGTGACTTATTTCTAGGATAAGGTGGTTGTGGGTCTAAATCCTTTCAACCAATAGGTTTTAGACAGTTTTGGGTCACTATATTAACCTTATCTTTTATATTTAACTCTTAGTTAATTAGTTGGACATTTATCATGTCTCTTTGTAATTTTATATTACATGGTTAATAAACTTACTATAACAAGACAAGAGAACCCCAAGTGGTTAATTATTAATATATATAACCTTATATAAGTAATTTGTCTGATACTTATATTTTTAGGAATATATTATCAATTAATAATATAATATTTGTTTCAAAAACTCTTTTATGTCAATTTTGACACTATTTGGTATTTGATTTTTGTGAAATTTATAACATCATGATTACTTCTAAAAAAGTTAATTAAATAAATCCAAACATGTCATATTAACCTAACAAATTAGTTTAATTCATAAAAAGTCTCAAATTAAATTTATTTGGGTATTTAAAATTTCAATTATTTTAATATTTCATTAATAATGTAATTACTGCATCTTCATTGTGTCATAAATAAATTAAATTATTTAATGTCTAAAAATTATAAATAAAACACCATTATTTAGGAAATATTTTTATATTTCTAATTAATATTTATAATTGATTTTATCTTATGCATAACCCTATTTTAAAAAAATTGTTATTAAACATTGATTTTAACTCTTTTAACTCTTCTTTGAAGTAAATAATAATAAATATCCTAATCTAATCCAAGTGTACCTAAATGATCATATTTAATTCCTAAGGTTGATTTTGGTCAAGATACACTTATCTAACAGAATTAAGACATGTGTTGGGGTAAAAATAAAATCATTTTTACCTTTAATTACCCTATTTACTTTTAACCGTGATAAATAAAAGTAAAAAGTTACTATACACAAAAAATTATTTGTATCTCATTGAACCACATTTTACTTTCTGATATCAATCGTGTCTCTCAGATTTTTTAAATTCAACTCACAGAAGCTGTAAAATTATGTTTTATGCAATTTTGCAAAAGCTCCTAGGAGGTGGGTAAAAGACTGTAAAAAGTTCAATAAAATTTTTATAAATCTAAAATTAATATAAATTGACTCCAATGAATTAAATTGAACTTATATAGCTATTATGTATCTATTTTGACCTAAAATAAATTTAAATAAAATAAATAATTAAATAAATCGGTTTTAAACTATAACTCAGTGTTTTCACCATTCATCATAATTTGAAAGTTTTCAGAAAAATACCAAAAAATCACCCTATGATAATTTAGATATTCTATATAAAAAAATTAAGTCCATTTTGAAAAATAAAATTTATAAAATTTCAAAAAGTGGGTATGACTATTCATAACAACCAGTTTTATTGGTTGTGGTGTGTTAAAACTCGAAGTTGCGTACAACACACACTATTGTATTATTCAAAGAGAAGCATACTGTTGATGCTTGGGGTGTTACATTCTCCCCTCATTCAAATAATTTAGTCCTCAAAGTTTCTATAATATTACTGTATAAAAAGACTCGGGTGGTTCTTAATCATAAGTTCCTCAGGTTCCCACATTGCCTCTTCCATCTTATGGTTTCTCCATAGAACTTTTACCAGACGAATCATCCGGTTTCTCAGCACTTATTCTCTTGTATCAAGAATCCTGATGGGCTCTTCGTAATAGGACAGATCGTGTTCTAGTTCTAATTCGTCATAGGTGAGTACATGCATTGGGCCAGACATGTATTTTCTCAATAGTGATACGTGGAACACATCGTGAACTTTGGATAGACTTGGCGGCATTTCCAAATGGTAAGCTACAACCCCAATTCGTTCTAGAATTTCAAAAGGTCTGATGTACCTGGGACTCAATTTACCTTTCATACCGAAACGTATAACTCCCTTCCATGGAGATACCTTCAAGAAAACATAATAATTGAATTGAAATTCTAAATCCTTCTTCGATTATCGGCATAACTCTTCTGCCTACTTTGAGGTTCTTTGATGTGGGTTTGTATTACCTTAACTTTTTTCCATCATTTCCTCCACATGTTCTGGGCCTATGAGTTTTCTTTCACCAACATCATCCCAATAGGTTGGTGTCTGACATCTCTTTCCGTATAACGCTTCATATGATGCCATTTGAATACTTGAATGGAAGTTATTGTTATAGGAAAATTATACCAGAGGTAAATATTGATCCCACATACCCTGAAAGTCAAGTGAGTAGGATCTCAACATGTCTTATAAGGTTTGAATAGTTTGTTCTGATTGTCCATCTGTTTGAGGGTGGTAGGTAGTGCTCAAATTATGTTCAGTATCCAAGGCGTTCTGAAGACTTTTTTATAATTTTGATGTAAAACGTGGATCATGATCATAAAAAATCTATAGGGGTACTCTATGATGTCTCACAACTTCATTAATATGTAGTCTTGAAAGACGTTCAAGTGGTAGATATTCTCTTATAGAAATAAAATGTGCTGACTTGGTAAGACGATCAACAATGACCCATATTGCATCATTCCTTCTAGGATTATTTGGTAGTCCCATGACAAAGTCCATCATAATATTATCCCATTTCTACTCAGGTATGGGAAGAGGATTCATGACTCCTCCAGGCTGTTTCATTCCAGCTTTCACTTGTTGGAAAACCATACATGTTGACACAAAATTAGCAATCTCCCACTTCATGTTGTCCTACCAAAAATGTTCCTTCAAATCTCTATACATCTTGGTGCTACCAGGGTGTATGGAGAAAGTGGAGCTATGGTAATCATCCAAAAATTCCCTTTTTAGATCATTTATATCGGGAACCCAAACTCTCTTCCCAAATTTCAAAATTCCATCTTCATACACAAAGTCACTCAATCTCCCATCATTCACATCTTTAATATTCTTTTAAGACCCCACATCATTATTCTGAGAACTCATTATTCTTTCTAATAAATATTTTTTGGAAACTATTTGAAAAAGTAATGATGTTTCAAGTTCCATGGTTATTCCCATATCCATATTCACTAGATCCATGAAAATATGATCCCTTTCAACTCTCATCTTATTCAAAACTCCATGATATTTTCTTCTCAAAGCATCCACCACCTTATTTTCCTTCCCCGGGTGGTAATGTATAGTGTAATCATAATCCTTGAGTAATTAAAGCCATCTTCTTTGCCTCATGTTGAGTTCTTTCTGTGAGAAAATATACTTAAAACTTTTGTGATCAGTATATATCTCACATTTTTCACCATAGAGATAATGTCCCCATATCTTCAAAGAAATGATTATAACTTCTAACCCTAGATCATGAGTGGGATAGTTTTGATCATTAATTTTTAGCTATCATGATGCATAGGCAATAACTCTATCATTCGGCATAAGGACACAACCAAGTCCTTTCTTTGAAGCATCACTAAAAATAATAAACCCATCATTCCCCGATCATAGAGCCAAGATAAGAGCATTGACTAATCATATGTTTAGTTCTTCAAAACAATATTCCCATTATTTTTTCCAAACAAATTTAACCCCTTTACGTGTGATCTTCGTTAATGGGTTAGCCAATTGGGAAAAATAATGGATGAAACATCGATAATAACCTGCTAAACCAATAAAACTGTGTACCACAGTTATACTCATTGGTGATGGACATTCTTGGATTGCTCTTTTCTTAGAAGGATCAACAGAGATTCCATCCTTAGAGACAATATGGCCAATAAAATAAATATCTTGATTCCAAAATTCACACTTTCTAAACTTCCCATATAATTCTTGTCTTCTAAGAGTATTTATAATAATGCGCAATTGATTTTCATGATCATCATAGGTTTTAGAGTATACAAAGATATCATCAATAAATACCACTAAAATTTCATCAAGATATTCCTTGAAAACTATATTCATTAGACCATGAAGAAAGAGGGTGCATTAGTCAATCCAAAAGGCATTACTGTAAACTCGTAAGGCCCATACCTGGTTCGAAATGCTGTTTTCAGAATGTCTTCCTTCTTCACACACAACTGATGATATCCAGATCGAGGTTTAATCTTTGAAAATTATTGTGCTCCATGAAGTTGGTAGAATAAATCATCAATTCAAGGTAGGGGATACTTGTTCTTTATTGTTATAGCATTCATCTCCCTATAGTAAATGCACAACCTCATAAATCCATCTTTCTTCTTAAAAAATGAATAGGGGCTTCCCATGGAGAAATACTAGGGAGAATACATCCATTATTACTCAATTACTCTAGTTGTTTCTTCAGTTCCACTAACTCCACAGTGTCCAGTCTATAAGGGGTATTCGATATGGGCCATGAAACCGGAATTAAGTGAGTGGAAAACTCAATTTCTCATTCTGGAGGATTTCCAGGTAAATCATCTGGAAACACATCCACATATTCTTTCACAATAGGTACATCCTCTATTTGATCATTCCTTTCCTCACCCACAGTTATTTCATTATCTTCCACCCCAATAATTTAATTTAGTTGAGCTACTAGGGGTGTATCTAGATAAGAATTAGTTGGTGATGTTTTTTCTCAAAAGATAAGGTACTTCTTATCATCATAAAAAAATTTAACATCATTCTTTATACAATATATTTTTGCATCAAGGTCCGAAAGCTAATCCATACCAAGGATTATATCAAATTCCATCATGGGTATGACGATGAGATCAACAGATAAATAATTTTTATATGCCTTAATGGGGACAGATTCACAAAACTTTGTTGCAATGATACTTCCCTTAGGAGTTTTGACTGACAACTCCCTTGTTAAATAGAATTGGAAATATCTAATTTTCTTAGCAAACTGGGAAGATATAAAATAATGGGATGATCCAGAATCAAATAAAGCATTGGCTAAACTTGAAAAACCATTAAATTACTTTCCACCACATCTTTTGGAGCTTCAACCTTAGCAGTAGTGATCGCATAATCTTGGACTTGACCCATTGTCCTTTTATAAGGTAAGTTTCCCTGATGCTTAGGACATTCATTTACATAATGTCCCATCTCCCTACAATTATAGCATTGAACATTGGTAGCATCTTTCATTCCCTTACAATCACCCGCAAGATGGCCCTTCTATCCACATTTATAGAATACTCCATTTCCTTTTAGACAGGCACCAGGGTGCTTTGTTCCACAATTATCACATGGTGGAAATTCAACTCTTCCCTTCATCCCTATTTCCTTATTTCCATTCCCAGAGTGTTCATCAGATCTTTTCTTCGCTTTATTTTCCTTAAAGTCGTAAGACTTAGAGAATTCCTTTTCCATCTTGACAACACATGAGACAATGTATTCATATGATGAGAAATATTGTGATACCAATGCTCGACGGAGAAATGGTTTTAACCCATCAAAGAAACGTTCAATCTTACTTATTGGGTTACGTATATAATCTGTAGCATGCCTTTCTATCCTTGTAAAGTTATCCTCATACTTTGCAACATTCTCATCCTCCTTTTACCTCAGACTGAGAAATTATCTTTCAATATCCGCTCGATGGCCATGAGGAAAGTATTTTTCTAAAAAAAATTCATTAAACTCCCTCCATTCCATGTTTGAAACTTCATCATCTTCTTCTGTGTTTTGAATCAATGAACACTATTGATCAGCATCTCCATTGAGTTGGTAAACTTCCATGACAACTTTTTCCCTTTTGCTACTCCCCAAGGGGTGGAATATTTCCTCTAAGAAACTTATCCATTGCTCATTTACCAATGGATTTTACTCCCATTTAATGTTGGGGGTTGTTTCCTTATGAAGCGATCTAACATTGACCCCCCACATTTTGGATCTGGGTGCTCCATATGGGTAAGGTTATTATTCATAACCTGAGTGAGTTGTCCCAGGATAGTGATAAGCTGATCAGCACCAGTTGTATCACCAGCTCCACTATAATTATCTTGAGTGGGAGGGCAATCCCTATATGGAGTGCGTGCATTGATACGGTTTTCATTCCTTCCACTAGGCGTTATTTCTAAACAATGGCATAAACTATATTAGTTTATGAATAGAAATACATAATTACGTACTTGTAAAACACTTAACATAACTTGTACAGTTTATGGATATAATCCATAATAATGTTTTCATTGAGGAAGTAAATACTCATAAACTCTTCATAATGGTTTGTAAAGAAAATGAGAATTATCCTAAGCATATCCCCCAGGAGTGTCGTAATCAAGAGTGCAGCAAGGCCCATTGTCATGCACTAGTTCTAGTTCGAGTCTATCTCAAAGAGGTGTTTTCAGGTTTTACCCCTAGGTACATCTATACCAGAGCTTCCTCTACCTGCTCATATCCAGAAAGGGATTTATTACTCAGAAAACACACAAAATCTCAACAATACCAAAATTCTAGGAAGTTATTCTATACTAATCCTCAATGTCTATCTTAGGGCTATGTGCTCTAATCAAATATTACTTAAATCTAGCTTCCAAGGATTATTACTAAACATCCTATGATACCAATTGTAACTCCCCAACCCCAGTTACCCAGAGTCAGTGCATTATTACATAACATTGACATGATAATAAGTAAATCATGTCCTGAAAGACCGATCAGTTTAGTAGCCTTGGAAGTGCTAGATACATTCATTAGTTTTACATTACATCATAAAATAAAAAACAACAACAACATTGTCTCCATTGACCATATTCATATCCCATAGATTATCTGTGTAGTTAAGTCACAACCAACTTCTTCATATCTTGGGAAAATGAAACATAAGAAAGGGTGACCTCAAATTCTCAGTAAGGTTAAACAATATAATGGAAGATAACATAATTATTAAGCATGGTGAATAATTGAAAACACATGCCTTTACAAATAATAAACATAAACACTTTAATGGAAGGAATATGAGATGAGTAAATAATGTCATAATAAAACATAATCATGGGTATTCTACTAGTCGAACGACCACATGAACCATCAACATTATTCTCATAATGAGGGAATGTATAATGTCAGACATTCTGAAATATTTTTTCAAGGCCTCAGCCAAGACATCTAAAAATGATTTAGTCCTCGGCCAAATCCACATATCAAAATTGTAAAAGGCCTCATCCAATTCCACTTCCAATTGTCCCTTGAGACATACTGATTCATTGAGGAGCTATAGTGGGCTCCACCCATCACACAATAATTCCAATACATTCCTCATATGAAAAGGTTGAAAAATAACAAAAACATTCATATTAAAACTATCATACGAAATGTAAATACATTAACAATACACCATGAATGGTATAAAAATAACACATCCACGGTCTAACATATCACAGAACCTTCAATACAATATGGAAGATTTGTATTCTAATGAATCGTCTTCAAACAAGTACAAAATCCATCAAAGGATGTTGACATGGATGAAATCATAACTACTTGAGAGAGATATCTCTTTTTTTAAATCATTTAAAGTCACATAATTTTAAAATAAAATATTTATTCTGATAATATACTTATAAGATTGTAAGGTAATATTTGATGATGTTATAATGGTGGATAATAACCACAGTTGTCTTATATGTAAAAAAACATTCTTACATTAAATTTGTCGAAAAGGTCAAAAAGGAACTTGTTTGGAAAACGAAGGAAAGATTCCATTAAAAATGTATAAGGTCAAATAAGGATACAAATGACTTTAACCCATTGTCTATTAAATAGTAAAAATGTTTTGAATGGAATTTTTAAGAAACATGGATGTGGATGATAAAGAGGTCCCAATAGATAATTACATATGAACAACCTCAGATAATGAAAAGATTGTGAAATAAACCCTTACCTTGTACTTCTCCTTAGTCAATGTTATGTTAAACTCCTGTATAATAGTTAAAACATTGTTATTAAATTATAAAAGAACCATATAAATAATTATGATATCTTATATGATCTTCTAATAATTCTTTATTAATAATATTTTAGTATTATCATCGTTTGGGGTGTTAACTTACTCGTTCTCTTTTATATGTTTTGTTACATAAGCCATGTTTGTTAATGATAATTTGTATCTTATTAATATCTAGAATGATATCAAGTCCTTAAACATTATTTTTAATCAACAAATGAAAATTAGTCTTGAATGGATACGATGAGGAATGAATGTCATCGCGTTCATGGAGACGGTAATCCGTACGTACGCACGAGCGACAATATCATTCTTTTGATATTAAAATCATATATAATTGGATATTATATCATATATAGAGTATTATTATAATGTTATATTTATTATTTACATAAATTACATGCCATTATTATACCCATCCAAATAATAATGTATTGAATAATAATTACACCACGACATGGAGACGGTAAGCCATACTTACACACGTATGGTGACATGTCATTCAAAGGATGGATAGAATAATGAATATGGGTGTACCATATTTATAATAACATAAATTTATATATAATATACTGATTTTTTTATTTTATAATGGAAATAACAAATAATGACGAAGTTGAAGAAGAAAGGAACACGAAAGAGGTGATTAAAATATTTACCTTTTCTTCGGGTTCTTCCGTTTGATTTGATAAAAAGTGCTCCTTACATTGGATTTATGAATAAATGAGGGTCTCTAGTATGAATTTAGGGAAGTTGAGAGGATATTTGGGCATGGTTTGGCCGAGCCAAGAGGCTTTGAAGGTGTGAATTTGAGAGAATGGGAAGTTCCCTTTTATAAGAGGGGTGAGGGGAACCTTAGGAAAAGCTAGAAATATTATTTTATAATAAATTAATATTCTGTTTCTAATTTCTCAAAATGAACTTATTTCAAGGATAAAGTGGGGATGGGTCTAAATTATTTCATACAATAGGTTTTAGACAAGTTTGGGTCACAATATTAACCTTATCTTTTAGATTTAACTCTTAGTTAATTAGTTTGACATTTACCATGTCTCTTTCTAATTTTATATTATATAGTTAATAAACTATCTATAACAAGCCAAGAGAACCCCACGTGGTTCATTATTAATATATATAACCTTATCTAAGTAATTTGGATGAACCATAGATTTTTTAGGAAAATAATATCAATTAATAATATAATATTTGTTTTAAAATTCATTTTTATGTCACTTTTGACACTATTTGGTATTTGATTTTTGTGAAAATCATAACAACATGATTACTTCGAAAAAATTTAATTAAATCAATAATAACATGTCATATTAACCTATAAAATTAGTTTAATTCATAAAAAGCCTCAAATTACATTTATTTGGGTATTTAAAATATCAATTATTTTAATATTTCCTTAATAAAGTAATTACTGCATCATCATTATGTCATAAATAAAGTAAATTATTTAATATCTAAAAATTATAAATAAAGTACCATTATCTAGTAAATATTTTTATCTTTCTAATGAATATTTATAATCGAATTTATCTTATGTATAACCCTATTTTTTTTAAAAAAATTAGTTATTAAACTTTTATTTTAACTCTTTTAACTCTTCTTTGAATTATATAATAATAAATGTCCTAATCTAATCCAAGTGGACCTAAATGGTCATATTTTATTCATAAAGTTTATTTTGGAAGAGATAAACTTATCCAATAGAATTAGGACATGTTTGAGGGAAAAAATAATATCATTTTTACCATTAATTACCCTATTTACTATTAGCCGTGATAAATAAAAGTAAAAAGATACTATTCACCAAAAATTATTCTTATCTCATTGAACCACGTTTTACTTATAGATATCAACCATGTCCCTCGGAGTTTTGAAATTCAACTCATATAAGTGGTAAAATTATGTTTTATGCAATTTTGCAAAAGCTCCTAGGAGGTGGGTAAAAGACGGTAAAAATTTCAATAAAATTTTTATAAATCTAAAATTAATATAAATTGACTCCAACGAATTAAATTGAACTTATATAGATATTATGTATCTATTTTGACCTAAAATAAATTTAAATAAAATAAATAATTATAAAAATTTAGTTTTAAACTGTTGGTCGGAGTGGATAATCAAGAGGGGGTTGAATTGAGTTCCAATTAAAATTTCTGTTAAAAACTTTTAGGATAAAATACCCCAAATTAAAACTGCCCAGTCAATTAAGGCAGTAGAGATATAAGTGACTTATTGTTCAACATGTTTCTCAAAGGTTGATTACTCCTCAGTTGAATCATTATGAGAACTAATTCTACTTTTGAAACAATTTTACTAAACAAATCAGATATACACACTAACCAGAACTAACAATCAGAGTGAATATAAAAACAGATTTCTGTCTTTTAAAATACAAGCAGCGGATAAATGTTAAATAGAGTAAATGAAAGATAAACACAACAATTTATACAAGAGGTTGAGTCTTAAGTCAAGACCTAGTCCTCTCTGCATGGTGATCACCAGCCACTAAGCAATTATATTAAAAAGTGATACACAGCCTGTATAGGGCTTTACAACAGTTTTCACAAACCTTCTAGGTTTTTCAACCTCTACCACAGTTCTACATGGGAAAATAAACTACCAAGCCACACTAGGATTCTTCCATAGTTATATGTGGGAAACAAATGTAAAGAGGGTTTGGAATGTGGATTTCTAGTATCCCTCAGTTAAAGCACAAGATTCAGTGTGTGTAACACAGACACAATGCTCACAAATGTAAAATACATAAACACAGTAGAGCTAAAGATAGTAGGAATAAGTTTAGAATGCTCTATTATGTTGAAGGATCGGCTCTAGACTCGTTGGAATGAAGGAAATGATGTTTTGGTCCTTCTCTGCAAGTTGCCTCCAAAACAGAGTGTCACAACTTCTAGGTTCTGACTTCCAGATGTAGAGATGATCAGCTTGTTGGGTTAGAAGCTTTTTTTCTCATGGAATGTTTTGGTTATTCAGATTCAGTATATAGACATCCTTCTTCTTGTATTCATGTATGTCCTCTTGTATCATCAGGTTGGTTCATGTATGCATGGACAGACTTTTCTGTATATTTTTTTCATCATCGAGGTTTTATTTTATACATGTTCATCTCCGGTCAATAGGAATGATTACCTTTTTTACTGGTACGAGGTAGGGTTCCGAAAAATCCAACAACATCATTAATTACAACCACGTGCATTAAAAGCATAAAAATAATAGTTATCATTATATTAATAATATTGAAAAGGTATAGAGGTTGAGTGGAAGTGACTAGTTAACAGTCATCTTTCATTGGTAGCACTCTTTCTGTAGGCTTTAATGGTAGACTTTGTGTTAGTAGATGTCTTGGAAGGTTAGCTATTACTCTATGTAACAGTAGCCCCTTATCACTGAACTTCATCGGTAGTCTCAACAATAGACCTTTAATAGTAAGCTTCAGTCAGTAAGATTGTTCAGCGGTAGACTTCAATCAGTAAGCTTCTAATCGATAGTTCTGTAACATCAGACTACTGCAACAATGACATTTCCAACTATAGGCTATCTCAATAGGTAATTTCATTTATAGTGGAATATTTCCATCAATAGACGTTGAACAAAAGTCGACTATCTCGACAGTAAGAGTTTTCTAGCAGTAGCCTTCTACTAACGGTAGATATGTCCAACTGTAGACTTGAACAGTGAAGTTCTCAATAGAAGACTTGAGAAAGAGTCTGACGGTGAACTTCTAATAGAAGCCTTGTCACGACAGTGACCTTGTGATGGTGACTCTTTGTCTGTGAGATTTGATAAGCAGATCAACGGTAGACTTGTGACAATAACCTTGTACCGGTAGCTTCCAATAGTGACTGTAGATCTTCAACGGTGATCTTCTAGCATCAGTTACATAGAGTGATAGTGATCAATAAAGGTGACCTTGAACAGAAGACTCTTACCAGTATCCTTTAATAGTGAACATATATTTAGATAAATGTAAACTGTAAGTTGATGCAAACAAAGTCATGAGACTAAGAATACAAATTGTTCAGGATAAACAATATAAATGTAGATTAAAAATATTAGTAACTGACTTAATATATCATGATCAATATTTAAACATGATTTGGGATTATCAAAACAGGTGAGTCCAAAAATCTCCCCCTTTTTGATAATCAAAAATTATACCAGTATGTATTAAAGATAGATGTCATATATAATACAGTTATTAAACTAAGATCAAAAAAGTTCTCAAGTATCAATGATTAATAATAGTGTAAAACCAGAAAATATTGGTACATGGTATCAGAGAGAATGGTAGAAAAGATTCATCATAGGATCAGTATTTCTTCCCCTTTGTGATTAGCAAAAATAAATACAAATAGAGAGAACAGATAAAGCTTGTATTAATAAAAATTACATTACATGACCCAAAAATAATACATAGTCCCAGTCAAAAGACATAAACAGACTCAATCCACATCATCCGTAGGTAAGGGGTCTTTCCCTTTGGAAGAAGAAGATGGAGGATGAGCTGGTGCATTAGTAGGTTTAGGAATTGATGCAGGAATGACTGGAGGGGCAGCAACAGAATCTCCTCTGAGTCTTTAGTGGGTATCTCGTTGAGGTATCAGTGGAGTAAGGCTTCTGATAGCTTCAATAGGAGGCATCATGGAAGAACTACTGGGTTGAGATCCAGAGGTATGGCAGGAGGGATGATGAAATGGGTGCAGTCCACATGGAGAAAGGGTAGAAGTAGGCTTCTGAAGTCCATAATAATTCTTCCTCCTCTTTCCATAGCAGATAAGAAATCATCTTTATTCTCCAAAAATTTATCCAATGTAGGGGTCAATTCTCTCAGTTTGATGACCTACTCCTTGAATGCATGATTCACTGGAGGAAGCTTCATATTCTCGATCAAAATCTTCAAGTGGTTGGTCATTTGGTGCTTCATATAGATCTTCTCAAAGTAATAATCTACCTTTTTCTTAATGATCTCCTAAGTAGCAGTAGATGAATAAAAGTGTTCAGTAACATAACTGTTTACTTACCTAGTGGTATCAAGTACCTGAGAACCAGAGGTGCCACTGGTACTGGCCTTAGAAAGCTCTTCCGGGATCACAGTTCTGATCTGGTCAATGTTCACAGAGGTGCTAGATGATATAAGGGGTTTGACAGAGAAATCTACTGTCCCATTGAAAGACTGAGTCAAATTACCAATTACCTTCTGAAAAAGTGCATCCTTAATGTTCATGTGTTCTTTGAATGATGTCTTAAAAGCCTAAAAAACTTCCACAAACTGCTTGAATACCTCTTTGATTTATCGAATATCAGCATTCACTTGGTTTTGAGAACTACCCATGGCAGTCAATGAAGCAACAAATTGTCTCAGAGAAACCATAGCTTTTGTCCAGCTTTCAATTTGAGTATGGCACACTTTAACCTCATTCAGAATTTCTTTCACTGGACTAGACACAACACATCCTAGAGATAGCTCCAAGGATTGCTCTACATTCCTCATCTCTTCAACAAGGATATTCTTCAAATCTATCACTGATTCTCTCACTGCCTTTTTCATTTCAACTTTGAAGGACTCAAGTTCCTCCTTGGTTACCAAATTGTCAGCCACAACTACAGGAATACTTTCAGGTAGGATAACAGAATCCCTTTGAGGCTGGTCTTCCTTATCAAAATCTCCATAATTGAGTCCAAGTACCATGTACCCAAGATCTGATGACCAACCTTCTATGTCATACAACACAAAAACTGAACCAAGATGCTCCCCCTCACATAAAGCTCTCTCCTGAGTATTCTCCTCTTCTTTTTCTGCTCTAGGTAACTCCACAGTCTCCTCTACAACTCAAGCAGATTCAACAACAGTTTTCTCTATTAGTTCACCAGTGGGGTGAGTCTCAACCTTCACTGAGTCATCAATGACTTCCATATCAATGGAAGTAGATGCCACTCCTATTTCCTGATCATACACTAACTTGTCTGTATTATCTATCAGAGGGCTCAAATTGATAACTTCTTCTTCATTTTCCTCATCATCAGCTTCAGCAATAGCCTCATTACATTCTTCCTTATCACAAGCCTCCTATACCTCATGAGAAAAATAATATGACTCAACAGCCTCATCCTCTTCAGAGGTGTCCTTGAAAATATTATGATATGCTTCTTCTTCTTCAGTGGTCTCAGTATCATTGTCGTTCAAGACAGTCTTTCTTCTTGGTAGTTCTTTTGGAGGGCTAGCTGCTCCGAAATCTACTATCCTTACAGGGCTGTTAGGAAAATCAGGATCACTCCCATCGTCAATGGGGGTGTCCTCTCTTTTAGGGTCCACAACACCTTCAACTTCCTCCTCTTCATCTGAATAAGCCGGTTCTGGCTCATCAAGCTTCAGGCCTAGATCTCTCTTGCCTTTTGGCCTAGATGGGTGAGTAGTAGGGACAATCTTTCCATATATCTTTCCTTCATCATTCACCCATGACTTCTTCCAGGGATTCCAGCTAATTTTCATGAATGTTAAAATAACCTTGGAGATACAAACACTATTCTTGGCCATTATCATCTCTTCCTGATTTCTAGCCACACCATTTACCTTTAGCATTAATGAAATAAGCATGTCATGGAACAGGGAACTGGACTTTTAGATTGCCTTAGTCATATCCTCCAATTGTGCCATCAGTAACATACATAGGTTAATCTTCTTTCTATACTTCAGTAAGTACATCAAGAATATGTCCTGATACTTTAGTACTGCAAATTCTCCTCTCCTGGGACTAATTACATGCTGAATAAATTTGAACAAAAGTCCGTCTTCTCCATTAATCTTAGCTGCAATGATCTTCCTTGATTTTTCATTTCCATTCAGTACTTCCAGAGCTCTTTCATACTCAAAAAAATCACTATCTGGAGGATCCACTCCAGAGTAGTAATCATATACTCCATCATGAGGAACTCTCAAAAAAGTATCCCACTTAACAGACAAGAAGCTAACTTCATTTCCATTGACTCTGGATATTATCTTATATACATCATCTTCCTCTTCGAACTTCGTATATTCATAGAATTCTTTCAAAAGCTTCAGGTAGTAAGGTCCACTGTTATTGGAAAAACATTTGGTCCATCCTTAGGCATCTAGTGCTTCCAGCACTAATGACTTGCTCAACAGCATCCATTATTCACTTAACTCCTTCTCAGCAAAGATTTCTCTCTTGGTCAGATGAGGTTTGACAGGTCCCGTCGGGGTATTACTGGTGCCACTAGATTCGGCTCGAGTCCCCTTTTCCCTTGGTTCATCCTCATTGATAGTCAGGGATTGCTTAGTTCTAGCTATAGAGATTGAGAGAGGTTTGAGGGCTCAAATGAAGTGTTAGGGTTTTAGAATTTTGAGAGAAAGGTTCGAGATTGAGAGAGGAAGGTGGATTGAGATATGTTCTTCACCTTTGGTTTTATCATTTAGGGATTAAAACAAAATAAAATACAAATAATAAAAAGGAATAAAAACGGTTCGAATTCCCGCAAAAATATAGACAAACGACGAGGTATCCAACAGTGAGATGTACCAGTGAGGTACACAAGTGAGGTGAAACAGTGAGGTGTAATGGTTAGGTTTATCAGTGAGGTCCAACTATGAGGTCTAACGGTGAGGTCCAATGGTGAGGTCTGACTATGAGGTCTAGTAGTGAGGTCTGACTGTGAGGTTTAACAGTGACGTTCGACTGTGAGATCTAACAGTGAGTTATGACTGTGAGGCCTGACTGTGATGTCTAACAGTGAGGTCTGACAGTGGGGTCTCCTATTCTAAAGTTAATCATACCTAACTCATGTTTGAGGTAATTAAACCTCTCAGAATTCAGGTTCTTTGTGAATATATCAGCCAATTGATGTTCAGTGCCAATGAATTCAAGAGTGATATCACCTTTTTGATAATGATCCCTCAAAAAGTGATGTCTCACATCAATATGCTTTGTCCTAGCATGAGATAATTGATTTTTGGAAATGTTAATAGCACTTGTATTGTCATGGATTATAGAGACATGTTTGAACTGATATCCATAGTCTAGTAAAGTGTGTTTCATCCACAGAATTTGAGCACAAAAATTACCCGCATCTATGTACTCAGCTTTGGAAGTAGATAATGCAACAGAATTTTTCTTCTTACTACACCAAGATATTGTTGACTTGCCTAAAATGTGACATGTCCCAGAGGTTCTTTTTCTATCTATCTTGAAACCGAAAAATTTAGCATTAGAAGAAATCAACAAATCAAATGATTGTCCTTTCGGATAAAATAATCATAAGTTGGGAGTTTGTTTGAGATATTTAAAAATCCTTTTTACAGCAGTTAAATGAGACTCTTTTGGATTGACTTGAAAACAAGAACACATGCATACACTAAACACGATGTCAGGTCTACTAGCTGTAAGATAGAAGAGACTCCCTATCATACCTCTGTAGTTGGTTTGATCCACTAGTTCTCCAGCTTCATCAGTGTCCAACATACAGGTGGTACTCATAGGTGTGTCACTGCCTTTACTACCATCCAAAGCAAAACATTTTAGAAGATCCTTAATATATATACATTAATTCAAAACAATGCTGTTTTTATTTTGAATGATCTGAAATCCAAGGAAAAATTTGAGTTCTCCCATTAAACTTGTAGAGATCCGAAGCTTGACGTACATGGACAATACATTACATCTGCAGAATACTTAATACATAAAAAAACAGACACACGAGAACCGTAATAGTTTAGTGTCGTTGGAAACCTGGAACGTAATATTTTTATCGTGGTGAAAGATCTTCAACATCTCCCATAATGATCTTCCACTTTATGTTTCCTTACCTAAAACCTTTCTTTTAATACTGGTGGAAAATAAAACATAAAAAGGGTGATCTCAAATGATCAGTAAGGGTATGCATGGATAAAATAAAACATACCATAAAAATTTGAACTTAAAAACATGAACATAATGTTTAAACATCAAAATCTTGAGCAACAACTTAAAACATGGAAGTACATAAGGCATAGATCATAATGGAACATAAATCATGATAACATAACATGGGAATAAAACATGTAATTGTGGCATCCATTAAGCACATGTAATGATTTCCATAGTATCCAAGGCATTGCTTCCAAGACCATCTTAATGGACAAAGTCCCTTTCTGAATCGAGTTCACTCCTCATTCCAGTCCTATAATACTGAACCGGATTAACTTATCGTTCCAACCATGTCTATCTCATGAGATATAAATCTTTACCCAATACATTGGATGGAGATATAGGTCCCACCCATCTCATAATTAAATCATTCTTACGTGTGCAACAAAATAAACTTATAACACTCATCATAACCCAATGAATATAATGGGTTTCATAAACATCATGCCATCATTTCATAATACATATAAAAAAATGGACATTTCATCATAAGAAAAGTGAAACCATTTAAATCATAGAGACATGATACTTGAAACATACACATGTGAAATAATGTCATCTTAGATGAAAATGGTTTTGATAAAACACTTGAAATGAATTCTTGAGGAAAATATCCTTTTTTATTCAAAATTATTTTCTTTTCACAAAATGTCATGCAATTTTAAAAGAAAAGGGTTTTTTTGAAAATAGTCATGAAATATTTTGTTGTAAGCTTCATGAAAATAAGGCTTTATAAAACTGTAAAAATACTTTCATGCCCTATATGTTAAAAAAACATTCTTCTCGTACTTTTGTCGGAAAAGTCAAAAAGTACCTTGTAGGGTAAATAAAAGAAAGATTCCTTCCATACCATGGGGTAAAAGTAAAAATGGGTAAAAAGGACTTTAAACATACATGAATACTCTTTTATAAAACATTGACATTGATGATATCAATAACCTCAGTAAATACTTATGAATAAGCAATCTCAGATAAAAATGAGATTTCCACAATTATCCCTTACCTTAGGTCTAATATGCTTCGTACGTATCCTAACCTCATTTATAATGATTTAAATAATGTCATTGACTTATTAAATAATCATATTCATTGTTATGATATCATATATGGTTCACTTATGACTTTATATTACCTGTTCTTTTGTTAAAGAGCGTTTTGGGTAAAATCGTTTCATTTGTCTTTTGTGTTTTGACTTGTAATTATTCATTTGATTACTTAGATCATGATTACTTAATTCTAGAATATAAAAAATGATTTATATATAATATATATTCAGAATATGCATATATACAATAGATCGATAAATGGAAATAAATACACCGTTCATGGAGATGGTAGGTCGTACGTACGCATGAACGTTGTTTTCGTTTCCTCATTGAACTGAATGGAATTAATTGGATGACATACATATATATACATAAATCCAGTATCATTATTATGTCATATATTTCATGATTACTTATTATATATACTTTATAATCATTTATGAATGGTTAATCATTTAAAATGAATCTCATCGCCTCGTGGAGATGGTATTCTGTACGTACGCACGAGCGATGATATCGTTCCCATGATCATGAAGTTTTATTGGAGTGTATGTATCCTATTAAAAAATCAATATCACTTTAAAATAATCATATATAGTTATTATTTACACCATTATACCCATCCAAGTAAGGTGGTGGTGGAAAATAGATTACACCACGGCGTAGAGACGGTATTCCGTACGTACGCACGCGCGGTGATTTCGTTTTCCGTAGGATGGATAGATGGTGAAATAGGGTTGTTTCATAGATATAATAACATATCCATATATGAGTGATACTGATGTTATTACTTCATAATGAAACAACCTAATAAGAATAAGTGGAAGAAGAAATAAAGTTGAAAGAATCGGTAACGGGCATTACCTCTTCTTTGAAGCGCCTCTTTGAGACCTCCCCTTAGGGCACTAAAATTGGTATTTGAAGAATACCAGGACCTCTAGCATGTTTATAGGGAAGTGGAGAAGAGAATTTTTTAGGGGTTGGAAGAGCTTTAAGGCTCAAAGTGTTGTAAGGAATAGAGGGAGGAGGTGCCCTTTTATAAGGGAGGAGAAGGGCACCTTTGGAATAACTAAAAATATTATTTTATTATAAAGTGATATTTGGTTTTTAATAGCTCCAATTTGATATATTTCAAGGATAATGTGGGGATGGGTCTAAATCCTCTCATAAAATATAATTTAGACAAGTTTAGGTCATTATATTAACTATATATTTTAGTTTTAACTCTTAGTTAATTAGATTGACATTTACCATGTCACTTTGTATTTTTATATTATATAGTTAATAAACTTAACATATACATCCAATAGACCCCCAAGTGGTCCCTTAAGGATACACCTATCATGATATAAGTATCTTGTCTGAAACGTAGATTTTTAGGAATATAATAACAATTAATAATAAAATATTTGTTTTAAAAACTATTTTAGGTCAATTTTGACACTATTTGGTAATTGATTTATGTGAAAATCATAACAGAATTATTAGTTCTGAAAAAGTTAATTAAATAAATACTAACATGTCATATTAACATAGAAAATTATTGTAATTCATAAAAAGTCTTAAATTACATTTATTTGGGTATTTATAACATCAATTATGTCAATATTTCATTAATAAGATAATTACTGCATCATCATTGTGTCATAAATAAATTAACTTATTTTAAGTCTAAAAATTATAAATAAAATACCATTATGTAGGAAATATTTTTCTATTTCTAATGAATATTTATAGTATAATTTATCTTATGTATAACCCTATATTAAAAATGATTTAGTTATTAAACTTTGATTTTAACTATTTTAACCCTTCTTTAAATAAATTAATAATAAATATCCAAATCTAATCCAAGTGGGCCTAAATGGTCATACTTTATTCCTAATGATGTTTTTGGTCGAATTACACTTATCCAATAGAATTATGACATGTTTTAGGGTAATAATAATAATACTTTAACCCTTAATTACCCTATTTACTTTTAACCGTGGTAAAAAAAGTAAAAAATTACTGTTCACAAAAAATTATTTTCATCTCATTGAACCACATTTTAGTCCTTGATATTAACTGTGTCTCTCGGATTTTGGAAATTCCACTCACATAAGTGGTAAAATTACGTTTTATGAAAAATTTAGTTTTTTTAACTACCACTTAGTGGTTTCACTATTCATTAAAAAATGAAAGTTTCCAGAAAAATACCAAAAATTAGGTCTAAGATATATTGGATAATATGAATTCAAAAATTATGTCTATTTTACCAAATTCAAAACATATCAGTTACCTTAAATAATTTAAAAATTAATTCCCGTCGTCAAAACAAATAGCGTGTTTTTAAGAGATAATAACTATCAAAAGATTGACACTTGTTTATGTCTGGTTCAAATGTGAAATTACATCCAATGACCAACATTTTATTAAATTGTAAAAATATTTTCTAAATATACGTTAAAACCACTCAAATTATTAATTTATCACTATCAATTATTTCGATTAAAAAGTTGTTTTTAATTAAAATTTAGTAATTTTCACTATTTATCAGAATATGAAAGTTATCCGAAAAGTACAAAAATTTCACCCTAAGCTAATTTCAATATTCCGAATCCAAAAATGAAGTAAATTTTGAAAGATAAAATTTATAAAATTTCAAAAAGTGGCTATTACTATTCATAACGGCTAGTTCATAATAATATTATAAAAATATCTCATTTAGTAAAACTCGGTATTGCGTACATGCTATCGAGGAAGGTCGCGATTGCCTGTAATTCAAGGCAAGTCAAGGATGCATGTTGTGCAAGCACCATTTGGTGTAGTGTACAACATAAGACATCAATGAAATTAAAATAATATTTTTCATAAAATCTCGGGGTGTTACATTCTACCACCCTTAAAATGAATTTTGCCCTCGAAATTCATCTGGGTTATAAATCGTTTACTATTTATAGAAACCCACATTGTAAAAATGAATACTAAAACTTAATTTTAAAAACTAAAGTATGAAATGTAACGATTACCCAAAGTAACTCATCACTGGGTTTCCATATAGGAGAACATAGGTGAAAATATGGATATGGAAGAAAAATCTAACCATCAAGTCTTGATGGAGAGTGGTAGAGAAAATGGCTATGCAAAAGCCAACAATCACAAAGCCATAAATTTGTGACGATCTAAGGTACCATCTGATTCATCAGATACAAGAGCACTAGAACATCATTTTTGGTTTTCAAGATCATTTCCCCAAAGTTGATGAAATTGGAATTAGAAGAAATACATTTGTGATTTTGGTACAGTCTCACCGTTGGTCGTTCTTTGGACAATTTCCACTTTATCTCTTAAAGAAATGAAGTTGAATTTGTCATTCATGATGTTTTATCGTATCATGTGATAGAATGATGGGTCCTTCCATCTATCTCAAACAAAAGGTTAGAAAAGTTATAAAAAATACACAAGTCCATCTATTGTGAGATTAATCATATATGGTTCCTAAAATGGACTTATACTTCATATATCATACTGCTTAATATAATAAAACTAGTTTCTACTAAACAGGGACTTCCTATAGGCCAGTGGTAGGCGATAAAGTCCAGTCGCACTTCAGTTGTGGGTTCGATTCTCATAGCCATGTCTGACGCGATCGGTTGTCGCCCATCCTGCAGGTTGTCCTTTATCTAAAACTACATTACGATAACATCCCATCAATAATATCGAAAAAACTTCTATCCTTAAACAATACTATCTTATGTCCAACATAATCCATTCAATTATTTATCTAAAATACTTCGGTCCAAGCTCATAGTATAAAGAAAACGATTACTTGAAATGTCATCAACCAACCATCATTTATCCCCCATTATCTTGTTGGTCACATTCCAATCATGTGAATACCTTAATCATGTATTCTCTTAAAAAATGAATATCCATTAAACCTTAGTGAAAACATGAATTCTGTCAAAAGTTAACTCTTTCCACATACCAAAATCCAAAAATTCTATATACTCAAACCATGATATAACCTTCTCCTTATATCAGTCATGAGCTCATGAATACTATCAAACATTTAATTTTCTCCTTATCCCTTCATTATGCGCATATCATCTACATTCCAAAAATACTGGTACCATTCATCAAACACTTTCAAAACATAAGGAAAGACAACAGTGTAACAATCCTTAGATGTCTCTTTATTCCATAGTACCATGAGATTACTTATACAACATTACACTTTATAAACATGTAATCATTCCACTACCTTCTTAAACCATTAACCGAGCTTCAACAATTCTTTCATCTCACATATCATTTGTAGTCTCCTCATCAACATCAACATAAATATTACCCATACGACCATACTGATTCTCTTCATGAGACTTTACCTTTGGGAATTGGTTTGCATAATGCTCGTACATTCCACATTTAAAACATTTAACCATTGTTGATGTCATAGCAATACCATTATCCTCATCCTTGGTGTTAACTGAACCTTTTCTTTTTCACTTACTAGATTTGTGTCCTTCTTTTCCACACCCAAAGAATCTACCAGTTCCTTTGAAACAATCTCCCCGATGCCTCTTCCCACATGATTTACATGAGGGAAATTGAAATTTCTTTACTCTATGATCATCATGAAACTCCATCTTTCTCTTATTATCTGAGTCGGGAAACTTACCAAAGATGAGATTTTTGATCATGTTATGAGATTGGTGATTAGAAATAATAACGATGTTTGGACTTCCAAATCCCGTTTCATTTGGTTTCTCATGAAGAATATTATTACATTGTCCGTCATATCCTCCATTATCAGGAATCTTCCTATTTCCAGCCATTTTCTAAAACCCAAAAGAATAGTGTGAGAGGAAAAAATAATGCTAGGGAAAACAGCATAGTAAAGGGGGAGCACCCTCAATATCTAACATCTTAAGTTAAATTCTAAGATCGTTACCATAGTTATAGGACTATATCCTAGATGTATACTTATCCTTAGGGACATCCCTAGACATACCTTAGAAATATCTCTAGGGATCTCACTAACGTTTTCGCATCCTAGTTTCCAAAGGTTGACTAAACCTTTCCTCTGATACCAACTGTAGAGACCTGAAGCTTGACGTACATGGACAATACATTACTTTTTCGGAATACTTAATACATTACAAAAATAGACACATGAGGACCGTAATATTTTATTTTCTTTGGAAACATGGAACATAATCTTCTAATAGTGGTGAAAGATCTTCAACATCTCCCATAAAGATCTTCCACTTTTTGTTTCCTTACCTAAAACCTTTCTTTTAATCCTGGGAGAAAATAAAACATAAAAAGTGTGAGCTCAAATGCTCAGTAAGGGTAAGCATGGTTAAAATAAAACATACCATATACATTTGAACTTAAAAACATGAACATAATGTTTAAACATCAAAATCTTGAGCAATGACTTAAAACATGGAAGTACATAAGGCATAGATCATAATGGAACATAAATCATGATAACATAACATGGGAATAAAACATGTAATTGTGGCATCAATTAAGCACATGTAATTATTTTCATAGTAGCCAAGGCATTGCCTCCAAGACCATCTTAATGGAAAAAGTCCCTTTCTGAATCGAGTTCACTCCTCATTCCAGTCCTGTAATACTCAACCGGATTAACTTGTCGTTCCAGCCATGTCTATCTCATGAGATATAAATCTTTACCCAATGCATTGGAGGGAGATATAGGTCCCACCCATCTCATAATGAAATCATTATTACATGTGCCACAAAATAAACTTATAACATTCATCATAACCCAAAAAATAAAATGGGTTTCATAAACATAATCCCATCATTTCATAATACATATAAAACAAATGGACATTTCATCATAAGAAAAGTGAAACCATGTAAATCATAGATACATGATACTTGAAACATACACATGTGAAATAATGTCATCTTAGATGAAAATGGTTTTGATAAAACAATTGAAATGAATTCTCGAGGAAAATATCCTTTTTTCTTCAGAATAATTTTCTTTTCACAAAATGTCATGCAATTTTAAAAGAAAACAGTTTTGTTGAAAATAGTCATGAAATATTTTGGAGGAACCTCATGAAAATAAGGCTTTATAAAACCGTAAAAATCCTTTCATGCCGTATACATTAAAAAAACATTCTTCTCATACTTTTTTCAGAAAAGTCAAAAAGTACATTGTAGGGTAAATAAAAGAAAGATTCCTTCCATACCATGGGGTAAAAGTCAAAATGGGTAAAAAGGACTTTAAAAATACATGAATACACTTTTATAAAACATGGACATGGATGATAGAAATAACCTCAGTAAATACTTATGAATAAGCAATCTCGGAGAAAAATGAGATTTGCACAATTATCCCTTACCATAGGTCTGATATGCTTCGTACGCATCCAAACCTCCTTTATAATGATTTAAATAATGTCATTGACTTATTAAAGAATCATATTCATTGTTATTATATCATATATGGTTCACTTATGACTTTATATTACCCGTTCTTTTGTTAAAGAGCGTTTTGGGTAAAATCATGTCATTTGTCGTCCGTGTTTTGAATTGTAATTATTCATATGATTACTTAGATCATGATTACTTAATTATAGAATATAAAACATTATTTATATATAATATATATTCATAATTTACATATATATATAATAGATTGATAAATGGATAGAAATACACCGTTGATAGAGACGGTAGGCTGTACGTACACATGAACGTTGTTTTCATTTCCTCATTGAATTGAATGGAATTAATTGGATGACATACATATATATATATACATAAATCAAGTATCATTATTATGTCATATATTTCATTATTACTTATTATATATACTTTATAATCATTTATGAATGGTTAATCATTGAGAATTAATCTCATCGCGTCATGGAGACGGTATTCCGTACGTACGCACGAGCGATGATATTGTTCCCATGATCATGAAGTTTTATTGGAGTGTATGTATACTATTATAGAATCAATATCAATTTACAATAATCATATATAGTTATTATTTACACCATTATACCCATCCAAGTAAGGTGATGGTGGAAAATAGATTACACCACGGCGTGGAGACGGTATTCCGTACGTACGCACGCGCGGTGATTTCATTTTCCGTAGGATGGATAGATGTTGAAATAGGGTTGTTTCATACATATAATAAAATATCAGTATATGATTGATACTGATGTTATTACTTCATAATGGAAGAACCTAATAAGAAGAAGTGGAAGAAGAAATAAAGTTGAAAGAATCGGTAACGGACATTACCTCTTCTTTGAAGCGCCTCTTTGAGACCTCTCCTTAGGAAACTAAAATTGGTCTTTGAAGAATACCAGGACCTCTAGGATGTTTCTAGGGAAGTGTAGAAAATAATTTGGAAGGGTTTGGCCGATCTTGAAGGCTCAAAGTGGTGTGAGGAAGATAGGTAGGAGGTGCCCTTTTATAAGGGAGGAGAGGGGCACCTTTGGAATAAATAGAAATATTATTTTATTATAAAGTAATATTCGGTTTTTAATAGCTCCAAATTGATATATTTCTAAGATAAGGTGGGTATGGGTCTAAATCATCTCATCCAATAGAATTTAGACAAGTTCTGTTCATTATATTAACCTTATCTTTTATTTTCTACTCTTAGTTAATTAGATTGACATTTAACATGTCACTTTGTATTTTTATATTATATAGTTAATAAACGTACCATATACATCCAAGAGACCCCCAAGTGATCCATTAATGACACCTCTATCATGATATAACTATCTTGGCCGAACCTTAGATTTTTAGGAATATAATAACAATTAATAATATAATATTTGTTTTAAAAACTATTTTATGTCAATTTTGACACTATTTGGTAATTGATTTTTGTGAAAATCATAACAGAATTATTAGTTCTAACAAAGTTCATTAAATCAATACTTAAATGTGATATTAATATATAAAATTATTGTAATTCGTAAAAAGTCTCAAATTATATTTATTTTGGTATATATAACATCAAATATGTCAATATTTCATTAATAAGATATTTATTGCATCATCATTGTGTCATAAATAAATTACATTATTTTAAGTCTAAAAATTACAAATAAAATACAATTATGTAGGAAATTGTTTTATCTTTATAATTAATATTTATAGTTGAATTTATCTTATGTATATCCCTATATTAAAAATGATTTAGTAATTAAACATTGATTTTAACTATTTTAACCCTACTTTAAATAAATTAATAATAAATGTCCTCATCTAATCCAAGTAGCCGTAAATGGTCATATTTTATTAATAAGGTTGTTTTTGGTTGAATTAAACTTATCCAATTGAATTAGGACATGTTTTAAGGTAATAATAATAACATTTTTACCCTTAATTACCCTATTTACTTTTAACCGTGGTAAAAAAAAGTAAAAAGTTACTATTCACCAAAAATTATTTTCATCTCATTGAACCACATTTTAGTCCTTGATATTATCCGTTTCACTCAGATTTTTAAAATTCCACTCACAGAAGCAGTAAAATTAATTTTTATGAAAAATTCAGTTTTTTTAACTACCACATAGTGGTTTCACTCTTCATCAAAAAATGAAAGTTTCCAGAAAAATACCAAAAATTAGGCCTAAGATATATTTGATATTATGAATTCAAAAATGATGTCTATTTTACCAAATTCAAAACATATCAGTTACCTTAACTAATTTAAAAATTAATTCTCGTCGTCAAAACAAATAGCATGTTTTAAGAGATAATATCTATCAAAAGATTGACACTTGTGTATGTCTGGTTTAAATGTGAAATTACATCCAATGACCAACATTGTATTGAATTGTAAAAATATATTCTAAATATACTTTAAAACCACACAAATTATTAATTTATCACTATCAATTATTTTGATTAAAAAAGTTGTTTTTAATTAAAATTTAGTAATTTTCACTATTCATCAGAATATGGAAGTTATCCGAAAAGTACCAAAATTTTACCCTAAGCTAATTTTGATATTCCGAATCCAAAAATGAATTCCATTTTGAATGATAAAATTAATAAAATTTCAAAAAGTGGGTATTACTATTCATAACGGCTAGTTCATAATAATATTATAATAATATCTCGTTTAGTGAAACTCAGTATTGGGTACACGCTATCGAGGAAGGTCGTGATTGCGTGTAATTCAAGGAAATTCAGGGATGCCTTTTGTGAAAGCTCCTTTTGGTGTATCATATAACACAAGACATCAATGAAATTAAAAGAATATTTTTCATAAAATTTCGGGGTGTTACATTCTACCCCCCCCCCCCCTAAAATGAATTTCCCCTCGAAATTCGTCGGAGTTATAAATTGTTTACTATTTATCGAAACCCACATCGTAAAAAGTAATTCTAAAACTTAATTTTAAAAACTAATGTATGAAGTGTAACGATTAACCAAAGTAACTCATCACTGGGTTTCCATATAGGGGAACATAGGTGAAAATGTGGATATGGAAGAAAAATATAACCATCAAGTTCTGATGGAGAGTGGTAGAGAACATGGCTATGAAAAATCCAACAATCACAAAGAGATAAATTTGTGACGATCTAAGGTACCATATGATTCATCAGATATAAGAGCACTTGGACAACATTTTTGGTTTTCAAGATCATTTCCCTAAAGTTGATGAAATTGGAATTAGAAGAAATACATTCGTGATTTTGGTACAGTCTCACCGTTGGTCATTCTTTGGACAATTTCCACTTCATCTCTTAAATAAATGAAGTTGAATTTGTCATTCGTGATGTGTTATAAGATCATGTGATAGAATGATGCGTCATTCCATATCTCTCAAACAAAAGGTTAGAAAAGTTATCAAAAAATACATAAGTCCATCTATAGTGAGATTAATAATATATGGTTCCTAAAATGGACTTATACTTTATATATCATACTGCTTAATATAATAAAACTAGTTTCTACTAAACAAGGACTTCCTGTAGGCCAGTGGTAGGCGATAAAGACCATTCGCACTTCAGTTGTGGGTTCGATTCCCACAGCCTTGCCCGATGCGATGGGTTGTCGCCCATCCTGCAGGTTGTCCTTTTTCTAAAACTACATTACTATAACATCCCATCAATAACATAGAAAAAAACTTCTATCCTTTAACAATAATATATTATGTCCAAAATAATCCATTCCAATATTTATCTAAAATACTTCGGTCCAAGCTCATAGTATAAAGAAAAAGATTACTTGAAATGTCATCAACCAACCATCATTTATCCCCCATTATCTTGTTGGTCACATTCCAATCATGTGAATACCTTAATCATGTATTCTCTTGAAAAATGAATATCCATTAAAACTTATTGAAAACATGAATGCTGTAAAAAGTTAACTCTTTCCACATACCAAAATCCAAAAATTCTATATACTCAAACCATGATATGACCTTCTCCTAATATCATTCATGAGCTCATGAATACTATCAAACATTTAATTGTCTTCTTATCCCTTCATTATGCGCATATCATCTACTTTCCAAAAATACTAGTACCATTCATCACACACTTTCAAAACATAAGGAAAGACAATAGTGTAACGATACTTAGATGTCTCTTTATTCCATATTACCATGAGATTACATATACAACATTACACTTGAAAAACAAGTAATCATTCCACTACCTTCTTAAACCATTGACCGAGCTTCAACAATTCTTTCATCTCACATATCATTTGTAGTCTCTTCATTATCATCAATATAAATATTACCCATTAGACCATATTGATTCTCTTCATGAAACTTTCCCTTAGGGAATTGGTTTGCATAATGCCCATACATTACACATTTAAAACATTTAACCATTTTTGATGTCGTAGCAATACCATTATCCTCATCCATGGTGTTAATTGAACCTTTTCCTATATAGTTACTAGCTTTGTGTCCTTCTTTTCCACACCCAAATCATCTTCCAGTTCCTTTGAAACAATATCCCTGATGCCTCTTCCCACATGATTTACATGAAGGAAATTGAAATTTCTTTCCTCTATGATCATCATGAAACTCCATCTTTCTCTTATTATCTGAGTCGGGAAACTTACCAAAGTTGAGATTATTGATAATATTATGAGATTTCTGATTAGGCATAATAATGATGTTTGGACTTCCAAATCCCATTTCATTTGGTTTCTCATGAAGAATATCATTCCATTGTCCATCATATCCTCCATTATCATGAATCTTCCTGTTTCCAGCCATTTTCTAAAACCTTAAAGAATAGTGTGAGAGGAAAAAATAATGTCAGGGAAAACAACATAATAAAGGGGGAGCACCCTAAATATCTAACATCTTAGGTTAAATTCTAAGATCGTTACCGTAGTTTTAGGACTATATCCTATACGTATACTTATCCTTAGGGAAATCCTTAGACATACCTTAGAAATATCTCTAAGGATCTTACTAACGTTTTCGCATCCTAGTTTCCAAAGGTTGACTAAACCTTTCTCTGATACCAACTGTAGAGACCCAAATCTTGACGTACATGGAAAATACATTACTTTTTCGGAATACTTAATACATAACAAAAATAGACACACGAGGACCATAATAGTTTAGTGTCTTTGGAAACTTGGAACATAATCTTCTAATCGCAGTGAAAGATCTTCAACATCTCCCATAAAGATCTTCCTCTTTTTCATTCCTTACCTAAAACCTTTCTTTTAATCCTGGGGGAAAATAAAACATAAAAAGGGTGAGCTCAAATTCTCAGTAAGGCTAAGCATGGATAAAATAAAACATACCATATATATTTGAACTTAAAAACATGAACATAATGTTTAAACAACAAAATCTTGAGCAACGACTTAAAACATGGAAGTACATAAGGCATAGATCATAATGGAACATAAATCATGATAACATAATAGGGAAATAAAACATGTAATTGTGGCATCCATTAAGAACATGTAAATATTTCCATAGTAGCCAAGGCATTGCTGCTAAGACCATCTTAATAGACAAATTCCCTTTCTGAATCGAGTTCACTCCACGTTCCAGTCCTGTAATACTGAACCAGATTAACTTTCCATTCCAGCCATGTCTATCTCATGAGATATAAATCTTTAACCAATGCATTGGAGGTAGATATAGGTCCCACCCATATCATAATGAAATCATTCTTACTTGTGCCACAAAATAAACTTATATTATTCATCATAGCCCAAAGAATAAAATGGGTTTCATAAACATCATCCCATAATTTCATAATACATATAAAACAAATGGACATTTCATCATAAGAAATGTGAAACCATGTAAATCATAGATACATGATACTTGAAACATACACATGTGAAATAATGTCATCTTATATGAAAATGGTTTTGATAAAACACTTGAAATAACTTCTTGAGAAAAATATCTTTTTTTATTCAAAATCATTTTCTTTTCACAAAATGTCATTCAATTTTAAAATAAAATGGTTTTGTTGAAAATAGTCATGAAATATTTTGGAGTAATCTTCCTAAAAATAAGGCTTTATAAAACCTTAAAAATCCTTTCATTCCGTATATGATAAAAAAACATTTTTCTCGTACTTTTATCGGAAAAGTCAAAAAGTACATTGTAGGGTAAATAAAAGAAAGATTCCTTCCATACCATGGGGTAAAAGTCAAAATGGGTAAAAAGGACTTTAAACATACATTAATACACTTTTATAAAACATTTACATGGATGATATCAATAACCTCAGTAAATACTTACGAATAAGCAATCTCGGATAAAAATGAGATTTTCACAATTATCCCTTACCTTAGGTCCGATATGCTTCGTACGTATCTGAACCTCCTGTATAATGATTTAAATAACTTCATTGACTTATTAATGAATCATATTCATTGTTATGATATCATATATGGTTCACTTATGACTTTATATTACCTGTTCTTTTGTTAAAGACTGTTTTGGGTAAAATCATTTCATTTGTCATCCGTGTTTTGACTTGTAATTTTTCATATGATTACATAGATCATGATTACTTAATTCCAGAATATAAAACATGATTTATATATAATAAATATTCATAATATACATATATATAATAGATCAATAAATGGAAAGAAATACACTGTTCATGGAGACGGTTGGCCGTACGTACGCATGAATGTTGTTTTCGTTTCCTCATTGAATTGAATGGAATTAATTGGATGACATACATATATATACACATAAATCTAGTATCATTATTATGTCATACATTTCATTATTACTTATTATATGTACTTTATAATCATTTATGAATGGTTAATCATTGAGAATGAATGTCATCGCGTCGTGGAGAAGGTATTCCGTACGTACGCACGAGCGATGACATAGTTACCATGATCGTGAAGTTTTATTGGAGTGTATGTATACTATTACATAATCAATATCACTTTACAATAATCATATATAGTTATTATTTACACCATTATACCCATCCATGTATGGTGGTGGTGGAAAATATATTACACCACGGCGTGGAGACAATATTCCGTACGTACGCACGCGCGGTGATTTCATTTTCCGTAGGATGGATAGATGGTGAAATAGGGTTGTTTCATACATATAATAACATATAAATATATGAGTGATACTGATATTATTACTTCATAATGAAACAACCTAACAAGAAGAAGTGGAAGAAAAAATAATGTTGAAAGAATTGGTAACAGACATTACCTCTTCTTTGAAGCGCCTCTTTGAGACCTCTTCTTAGGGCACTAAAATTGGTCTTTGAGAAGACCAGGACCTCTAGGATGTTTCTAGGGAAGTGTAGAAGTGAATTTTTAAGGGTTTTTCCGAGCGTGAAGCCTCGTAGTGGTGTGAGGAAGAGAGGGAGGAGGTGCCCTTTTATAAGGGAGGAGAGGGGCACCTTTGGAATAACTAAGAATATTATTTTATTATAAAGTCATATTCGGTTTTTAATAGCTCCAAGTTGATATATCTGAAATATATGGTGGGTATGGGTCTAAATCCTCTCATCCAATATAATTTAGAAAAGTTTAGGTCATTATATTAACCTTATCTTTTATTTTAAACTCTTAGTTAATTAGATTGACATTTACTATGTCACTTTGTATTTTTATATTATATAGTTAATAAACATACCATATACACCCATGCGACCCCCAAGTGGTCCATTAATGATACAACAATAATGATATAAGTATCTTGGCCGAACATTAGATTTTTATGAATATAATAACAATTAATAATATAATATTTATTTTAAAAACTATTTTATGTCAATTTTGACACTATTTGGTAATTGATTTTTGTGAAAATCATAACAGAATTATTTGTTCTTAAAAAGTTCATTAAATCACTAATAACATGTCATATTCATATAGAAAATTATTTTAATTCATAAAAATTCTCAAATTACATTTATTTGGGTATTTATAACATCAATTATGTCAATATTTCATTAATAAGATAATTACTGCATCATCATTGTGTCATAAATAAATTAAATTATTATAAGTCTAAAAATTACAAATAAAATACCATTATGTATGAAATATTTTTATCTTTCTAATGAATATTTATAGTCTAATTTATCTTATTTAAAACCCTATATTAAAAATGATTTTGTTATTAAACATTGATTTTAACTATTTTAACCCTTCTTTAAATAAATTAATAATAAATGTCCTAATCTAATCCAAGTGGGCCTAAATGGTCATATTTTATTCCTAAGTTTGTTTTTGGTCGAATTACACTTATCCAATAGAATTAGAACATGTGTTAAGGTAATAATAATAACATTTTTACCCTTAATTATCCTATTTACTATTAACCGTGGTAAAAAAAATTAAAAAGTTACTATTCCCCAAAAATTATTTTCATCTCATTGAACCAGATTTTAGTCCTTGATATTAACCTTGTTTTTAGGATTTTCTAAATTCCACTCACAGAAGTGGGAAAATTATGTTTTATGAAAAATTCAGTTTTTTTAACAACCACTTAGTGATTTCACTATTCATCAAAAAATCAAAGTTCCCAGAAAAATACCAAAAATTAGGCCTAAGCTATATTTGATATTATGAATTAAAAAATGATGTATATTTTACCAAATTCAAAACATATCAGTTACATTAACTAATTAGAAAATCAATTCCTGTCGTCAAAACAAATAGCGTGTTTTTAAGAGATAATAACTATCAAAAGATTGACACTTGTTTATGTCTGGTTTAAATGTGAAATTACATCCAATGACCAACATTGTATTAAATTGTACAAATATATTCTAAATATACTTTAAAGACACTCAAATTATTAATTTATCACTATCAATTATTTTGATTAAAAAATTTGTTTTTAATTAAAATTTAGTAATTTTCACTATTCATCAGAATATGATAGTTATCCGAGAAGTACCAAAATTTCACCCTAAGATAATTTTGGTATTCCTAATCCAAAAATGAAGTCCATTTTTAATGATAAAATTTATAAAATTTCAAAAATTGGGTAATACTATTTATAACGCTAGTTCATAATAGTATTATAATAATATCTTGTTTAGTGAGACTCGGTATTGCGTACACGCTATCGAGGAAGACCACGATTGTGTTTAATGCAAGGCAAGTCAGGGATGCGTGTTGTGAAATCTACTTTTGGTGTATCATACAAGACAATACATCAATGAAATTAAAAGAATATTTTTCATAAAATCTCGGGGTGTTACAAAACTCATTTCAAACTCATTTTGTGTCATTTTTGAAAAATCACCACATAATGAATTTTTAGAAGATCCAAAAAAATATCATCCACATAAATTTGTACTATCAAAACATCTTTATAAATCCATTTAATGAAAAGATTAGGATCAGCTATCCCTTTGGTAAAACCTTTTGAAATAAGAAAAGAGGTGAGCCTATCATACCATGCTCTTGGAGCTTGTTTTAAGCCATATAAAGCTTTAGATAGTTTAAAAACCTGATTGGAAAATTGGGATTTGTAAAACCAGGAGGTTGTTCAATAAATACATCCTCAAATATATACCCATTTAGAAAAGTTTTTTTAACACCCATTTTATAAAGTTTGAAATTCAGATGAGCTGCATAAGCAAGTAGTGTCCTAATCGATTCTAGTCTAGCTACAAGTGAAAAGGTCTCCTCATAGTCTATTCCTTCTTCTTGGCTATATCCTTGTGCAACTAACCTGGCCTTATTTCTAAGTATATTCCCAGGCTCATCAACTTTGTTCCTAAACAACCATTTAGTTCCTATGGTCAAAGTGTCCTTAGGTCTTTCCACTAATTCCCAATCATTGTTTATTTCGAACTAATTTAGTTCTTCTTGCATAGACATTACCCAAAATTCATCATTGATAGCATCATTAATATTTTTGGGTTCAAGCTGTGAAAGAAAAATATGATGTTCAACCTGGTTTCATAGAGAAGCTCTAGTTTGTGTTCCTCTATTTAAATCTCCTACAATAGCATCTAGAGGATGATTCTTGAGAGTCCTAATACCTCTAGGAAGGGTTGAGCTAGATTCATCATTGTTGTCTATTGGTTCAGAATCGGTAGGATTAGATTCTTGAAAAATTCCAGAACCAGACACTTTTACAGGGGATTCACTATTCTTATCATTAATGTTCTGATTTAACAAATCTTCCTCAAGATTTTCAAGAAAGGATTTAGGCTCTTGTGGATCAGTCTCATCGAATTTGACATGAACTAATTCTTCCACACATTTGGTTTTCTTATTGAACACTCTATATTCTTTACTTGAAATAGAATAACCCAGGAAAATTCCTTCATCACTTTTGGGAGCAAATTTGTCAAGATTATCTTTAGTATTATGAATAAAAACTTTGAAACCAAAAACTCTAAAGTAATTAACCTTAGGCTTCCTATTATTCCAAATTTAATAAGGGGACATTTTTAGAATAGGTCTAATTAAAAATCTATTGATAACTTAACAAGCTGTATTTACTACTTCACCCCAAAAATAAATAGGTAGGTAATACTCATTAAGCATAGTCCTTCCAATTTCTTTAAGGGTCTTATTTCTCCTTTCTACAACTCCATTTTGTTGAGGTGTCCTAGGGGCAGAAAAGTTGTGACTATAGCCATTGTATGAGTAGTAAGATTCAAACTCATGATTCTCAATCTCTCAGCCATGATCACTTCTCAGGGTCTTAATCATAAGTCCACTAAGGATTTCTACAAACTTGTAATATTTGACAAAATAGGAACAAGCTTCACTTTTGTGAGCTAGAAACTATACCCATGTATACCTAGAGAGGTCATCTACAAGAACATAAACATAGTGCTTACCATTTAAACATTAAACTCTTGATGGTCCAAACAAATCCATGTGAACCAACTAAAGTGGTTGAGATGTTGAAACTTCTTTCTTTGGTTTGAAAGAAACTTTTTGTTGTTTTCCCTTTTGATAGGGATTAAACACTTTATCGATTGGGAATTCTAATTTAGTTAAGTCTCTAACTAAACATTTCTTAGATATCTTCCAAATTGAGTGCACATTACAGTGTCCTAATATTCTATGCCACAACCAAGACTCTTTATGAAAAACATTTAAGGAGGAAACATTTTTTTTTGCTAAGGAATTTAAATCAACAACATATACATTCTCATTTCTACATGCAGTAAAGACTAAATTATTTTTTGAATTAAAAACATGGGATGCATCATTCCCAAATTTAAAATTAAATTAATCATCACATAACTGAGATATGCTACGTAAAATGTATTTTAATCCATTAACAAAAGGTACTTTAAAAATTAATATTGTATCAGGGTTACCAATCTGGCCTAAGCTGGTGATTTTTCCTTTTGCATTGTCACCAAAGGGGACATGCCCACCATAAACTTTAATTAAACTCTTGAAGAAAGAATAGTCTCCTATCATATGTCTTGAAAATCCATTTTCCAATTACCATAGAGTATTACAGGAACTCTTTAGACAACATCCCTACAAAACAGATTAAACATGGGGTAATTTTGGTACCTAGAACTTCTTGGGTCCAGAAAGGTTATCCAATAAATCATTGGGAACTCATATTTGCTTTATAGGTTTTATAAAATCAACAAACACATTTTGAGACATAAATACACTGTTAGGTCCTTTATAAAATTGTTTCTCAAAAGATGGTCCAGAATTAGCAGTGAACTATACAGATTTTGGAACAAATTTGGTTTTACTAATTTGTCTCTGTCCAGGCTGATATCCTAGACCAGTTGTATATTTGGGAGCAATGTGTTTTCCTAGAAACTGTGTCAAGGTATCCCTAATAGCAGTGAACTTCTCAATATCCTTTCTTAAATTTTCATTAGATAATTTGAGTTGAGTGTTCTCTTTCAACAGTTGAGCATTCTTTTCTTTTTCTACACTTAGACCTGTTTTAACATTACTAGTCAAGGCATGCTTTTTCTTCAAAGATTTATATTTATCTTTTAGTTAATTTCATGAATCATCCAACATATTTCAATATTCAAACAGTTCATCCTTATACATATTTTCATCATTATCTGAATCACAGTTATTTTCAGAATAAAAATCATTTAGAACAGGGGAAACAGGTACCTCAGAAATGTTAGTCATGAAGCACATGTTGGCATGATTCTTTTCAGAATCAGTAGCTTATGATTCACGTGTTCTATCTTCTGAAGCACTCGAGGTTTCTTTCATGGCTCTCTTGTACTTCTTGTCCTTATAATCATATTTCTTTTTGAATTTTAACTTCGGATAGTTATCCTTGATGTGTCCTTTCCTCTTGCATTCATAGCAGACAATATCATCTTCCTTATCAAATTTCTTCCAATCCTTATTCCACTTACCTTGTTGATCATACTTACCCTTATAGTTTAGTATTCTGAAAAACTTATTCTTCCTATATAACTTCTTAAATATCCAGGCTATTTTAGCCATTTTTTCATCACTGTCTGAATCTGAGTCTTCACTAGTTGAAATTTCAGTAGGTACTTGTATTTTCTACTTGTCTTTTCTCTTTGAAGAAGTAGAATTGAATGCCAAGGATTTTCTCTTGGGTTCATCATATTCTTCATTTTTTTCCTTCAGTTATTCTTCATACGTCATTAGTTTACCAATAAACTATTTAACAGGTAGATTACTGATGTCACATGACTCTCGGATTGACACAGAAGTGCCTCTCCATCTGTCTGGAAAACATCTCAATATTCTCATTATCTGCTCCTTTTCTGGAATAGCTTTTCCCAGTGAACTCATGGTGTTGACAATCTCATTAAACCTAAGGTACATGTTAGAAATGGTTTCATCGGGTCTCATTTTAAAATTATCATATTTAATAGTATAAGTATTTAATCTCATTTCCTTCACGTTGGTTGTTCCTTCATGAAAAACAGCCAAGGTGTTCTAGATTTCATGAGCTGTTTTACATGCAGAAATTCAGTTAAATTCCTTATCTCCTAGAGAGCAGTAAAGGGCATTCATAGCATTACAATTATTGTTATGGTCTGACTTTGTAGCATCATCCCACGTAGATCTAGTAGTTTTGGGGATCTCATATTCTGATTCTATAGTAGACCCATTATCAAAACTAATACTTTCCAAATGAATTTTCATTTTAATTTTACAGTGAGCATAATTCACACCATTAAAGAAAGGTGTCATGTTAGTAGCAACACCTTCTAGTCTATTGTCCATAACTAGATTTTATAAAATATATTAAAGTGATAAAATTTAGAACTAATAGAAATTTAAGATCTTTATGAAAAAACTAAAATCACAATTTGAAAAACATAGGGATTGAAAAGTTTTTATAAATAAAAACAATCCTCTGATACCAAATGGTGGTCGGAGTGGATACTCAAGAGGGGGGTGAATTGAGTTCCAATTAATATTTTTGTTAAAAACATTTAGGATAAAATCCCCAAAATTAAAATAGCCCAGTCAATTAAGGCAGAAGAGATAATAGTCACTTATTGTTCAACAGGTTTCTCAAAGGTTGATTACTCCGTAGTTGAATCAGTATGAGAACTAATTCGACTTTTGAAACAATTTTACTAAACAAATCAGATATACACACTAACCAGAACTAACTATCAAAGTGAATGTAAAAACAGATTTCTGTCTTTGCAAATATAAGCAGTGGATAAATTTAAAACAGAGTAAATGAAAGATGAACACAACAATTTAAATAAGAGGTTCAGTCTTAAGTCAAGACCTAGTCCTCTCCACTTAGTGATCACCTCCCACAAAGCAATTATATTAAAAAGTGACCCAAAGCCTGTATCAGGCTTTACAATAGTTTTCACTAACCGGCCAGATTTTTCAACCTCTACCACAGTTATACGTGGGAAAATAATCTACCAAGCCACACTAGGCTTCTTCCAGTGTTATACGTGGGAAACAAATGTAAAGAGAGTTTGGTATGGGGATTTTCAGTATCCATCAGTTCAAGCACAAGAGTTAGTGTGTGTAACACAGACACACTTCTCACAAATGTAAAATAATTAAACAAAGTAGAGCTAAAGATAGTAGGAATAAGTTTATAATGCTCTGTTGTGTTGGAGAATCAGCTCTAGACTCGTTGGAATGAAGGAAATGAAGTTTTGGTCCTTCTCTGCAAGTTACCTCCAAAACAGAGTATCATAACTTCCAGGTTCTGACTTCCAGATGTAGAGATAATCAGCTTGTTGGGTTAGAAGCTATTTTTCTCATGTAATTTTTAGGTTCTTCATATTTAGTATATAGCCTTCCTTCTTCTTCTATGCATGTAAGTCCTCTTGTATCATCAGGTTGGTTCGCGTATGCATGGACAGACATTTCTATATATTTTGTTCATCTTCGAGGTTTTCTTTTATACATTTTCATCTCCGGTCAATAAAAATGATTACCTTTTTTAAATATAAAAGGTACGGTTCCTGAAAATCCAAAAACATCATTAATTACAAGCATGAGCATTAAAAGCATAAAAAATAACTGTTATCATTATATTAATAATATTTACAAGGTATAGAGTTTGAGTTGTAGTGACTAGTTAATTGTCATCTTCCATCGGTAGCTCAATATCTGTAGGCTTGTAACAGTAGACTTTGTGTTAGTGGATTTCATGTAATGGTAGCTGTTACTCTATGTAACAGTAGCTCCTTATTAGTGAACTTCATCGGTAGGCTCAACAGTAGACCTTTAACAATAATATTTAGTCAGTAAGCTTGTTCAGCGGTAGACTTCAATCAGTAATATTCTAATCGATAGTTCTATAACATCATACTACTACAACAGTGACCTTTCCAACTGTAGGCTATCTCAACAGGTAATTTTATTAATAGTGTAATATGTCCATTAGTAGACTTTGAACAACAGTTGACTATCTCGACAGTAGGAGTTGTCTAGCGGTAGTCTTCTACTAACGCTAGATATGTCCATCTATAGACTTGAACAGTGAAGTTCTCAAAAGACGACTTGAGAAAGAGTCTGACAGTGAACTTCTAACAGAAGCCTTGTCACAGTAGTGACCTTGTGACGGTGACTCTTTGTCTGTGAGCTTTGATAAGCAGATCAATGGTAGACTTGTGACAGTAACTTTGTATCGGTAGCATCCAACAGTGACTATAGATATTCAATGATGATCTTCTAGAATCAGTCACTTAGACTGACAGTGAGCTATAATGGTGACCTTGAACAGAAGACTATTTCCTGTAGCCTTTAACAGTTAACATATATTTAGATAAATGTAAACTGTAAGCTGATGCAAACAAAGTCATGAGACTAAGAATATAAATTGTTCAGGATAAACAATATAAATGTAGATTAAAAATATTAGTAACTGACATAATATATCATGATCAATATTTAAACATGATTTGGGATTATAAAAACAGGTGAGTCCATCATAAACTATAACTTAGTGTTTTATCACTATTCATCAAAAATTGAAAGTTTTCAGAAAATTACCAAAAAATTACCATAGGCTAATTTTGATAATTCGAATCCAAAAATAGAGTCCATTTTGAAAAATAAAATTTAGAAAATTTCAAAAGGTAGGTATTACTATTCATAACGGCTAGTTTGATTGGTTGTGGTGTGTTAGAACTTGAAGTTGCGTACAACGCAGGCTATTGTATTATTCAAAGAGAAGCGTACCATGGAAGCTTGGGGTGTTACACTTCTCCTTATTTTGGGTAGCCATCTCATTCATCTTTGATCCAGCTTCCATTATAGATTTTATCCTCTAATCAAGTTTTCTTTTTAGAGTTATAATTATTTCTTTCAACTCTTTATCAGTAGCCATTTTGTTACCCACTTTGTATACAATTTATTTAATTATACCACCTTTTACCTTCATTTTTTACCAATTCACATGATATATACATTAAAGGTCACCTATGTTATTTATAGACAAATTTTATATGAAAGCACATTCCACTTGATGAATGATTTCATATTAATCCACCTCATATAGTGATTTGATCTTATCTTGATCCCTATATGAAGATTCTCTATATTGAAAACTAAACATCATAATGGCTTCCTCCATGAAATCTTTATCCACTTAAATTTTGATTGGAGGGACCATCTTACAAAGTGTATTCTTCCTGATCCTCTTCTTCCTACTTTTTACATTGTCCAGCCATCACAAGATTTGTTCATTGGTTTCTCATCATAACTTGTTTTGCAACCATCTCTCAAGGAAGGTCTTATAAACTTCTTTAATTATGATATTTGTTCATATATATTTTCCAAAATATACCAATTATAAAAATAACAAAATAAAAAATAGTTTTCATGAATACCTCTATTAAGAATTATATATTTCTCTGCATCATGGAATCCTCACAGGGATTTAATCTATCAACATCTCATTAAATATATAATATAATATCTTTACCATAGTCCAAAAAAAATATTTATCCCTTTTCCATATATAAATGTTAGTACCATGGAAAATAGAAGGCTTTATCATTGGATCCTTGTCACCATAAGATTATAGAGACTGGAGAGAAATTAACTCTAAGAATGATTAAGATCAATTCAAAGTAACAAAAATCTAATAAAAACAATCTTTGATACCACTTATTAGTACCACAAGGTTCTTTAATGAGAGATCTCTAAGAGGGTTGTGAATCAGGGTATTAAATGCATTTCAACTTAATCACTTACTCTTCCTCAAACTCCCACCACTGTTATCGATCTTGAACTCATAGTTAGTAGGGTTACACTTAAGTTCATATTTAAATGAAGATTTTATTTTTATCTCTATTATCTTTATACCTTAATAAAATTTTATCAATGAATTATTAACCTTTAATCATCAAATATATCTTGTAGAATAAAAGTAAATCACGCACATAAGACACAAGTATTTTCCTAGGCTCACCCACATTGTGATAATCCAAGGACCACAAAATGACTATAACAACCCGAGACTTTATAAGATACATTCTTTTTAATTTCATTCATATCTTCTATTATACGACACACCAGGATTATCTTGCGTTATACGCAACACTATATTATCTTTCAGTATACGCAACACTTTTCTTGGCTCTTGTTACACACAATTTCAAGTTCGTTTGATAGAAGTTATTCTACGCAACATTGAGTGTATATATATATATATATTCAATGTATAAATAAAATATTTTTGAATTCTGTTATACGCAACAACAAAGGAGTTGTGCACTACACGCAACCATGACTTGGCTTTCATTACACGCAATCGCGACCTTCCTCGATAGCGTGTCTTGTACGCAATACCAGGTTTTACTAAACAACGATATATTATTATAATATTGTTATGAACTAGCCGTTATGAATAGTGTTAACTAAATTTTGAATTTTATAACATTATTATTCATCTTACACATTTCTAGGACATGGTATAAGAAAAAAATAAATTTTTCGGGTAAAATAAGTATTTTTCAAAAAATGCAGTTTTGCCGCCTTTTGATGGCGTACCCACTTTAAATCTAGTTTTTGAAATGTTTATAAGTTCAATTTGACAAAATAAAATTCTTATTTTGAATCAGGATATAAAAATTTACATTAGATAATGTTTTGATATTTTTCCGATAACTTTCATATTTTAATGAATTGTAAAAACACGCTATATTTAAATTAAAAACAACTTTTTTCATCGTAATATCTTGTGTGATTAATTTATAATATTGAATGGTTTTAAAGTATAAATATAATATATTTTTACCATTTAATATAATGTATGTCATTATCATTGATTTTACCTTGAATTTGTAGGTTAAATCAATTCAATCTTTTGCAATGTTTTAAAGAAAAACTCATTTTCTTTCGACAACGGGATTAATTTTAATTTAATTTATGCATCTTTTGTGTATTGAATTTGGAAAATTGGATTCCATATTTTGAATTTGTGGGTCCAAATTATGTTAATAAGCTACTTTTTATTTTTGGGCATTGTGAATTGTAACTACGGTAAATTTTATTTACTATAGTTAAAGGTAAATCTAGTAATTACGGGTAAATATAAGATTATAAAATTACCCTAAAACTTGGAAAAATCCTATTTGATGGATAAAAGTAGACCCATATATCCTAAGGGTCTTATTAGATTCATTTTATGGACTTTTTTCCATGAAAATAATTTAATTATTATTAAAACCAAAGAATGTGACAGCATGTCACTTTCTTAAATCTTATAAGTATAATAATTTTAATTTAGTTATAAACTTCATGAAACTTCGAACATGAATAGTCTCCAGAAGTATAATACAATTATCTACATCATATGAATTTATTTATAATTTTTAGGGATTAAATAATTATCATTTATTATGACACAATGATGATGCAGTAATTGTCTTATTAATGAAATATGGACATAATTGATGTTATAAATGCCCAAATAAATATAATTTGAGACTTTTTATGACTTAAATTAATTTTCTAGGTTAATATGACATGTTATTTTTTATATAAGTAACTTGGTTAGAACTTATAATTCTGTTATGAATTTCATAAAAATCATGTACCAAATAGTGTCAAAATTGACATAAATTAGTTTTTAAAACAAATATTATATTATTAATTTTTATTTAATTCCTAAAAATCTAAGGTTCGGCCAAATGACTTAGATAAGGATATATATATTAATAATAAACAACTTGGGATTCGTTTGGTTTGTTATGGTAAGTTTATTAACCATATAGTGTAAGAAAACAAAAAGACACGGTAAAAGATAAATTATTTAACTTAGAGTTAAATCTAATTGATAAGGTTAAAATAATAACCTAAACTTGTCTAAATCATATTGGATGAGAGTATGTCGACCCATCCCCACTTTATCTTCAAAATAATACCCTTTGGAACCATTATAAACCGAATTTTACCTTAATATAAAATAATATTTTGAGATTTTCCTAAGGTGCCCCTCTCCTCCCTTATAAAAGGGCACCTCTTCCCTCTCCTCCTCACACCAATTTGAGCATTCAATATCGGCCAACCCATGCCAAACTCTCTTCTAAACTTCCCTAGTATCATCCTAGAGGTCCTTGTCTTCTTCAAAGACCATCCTTAGTTCTTTAAGTGGAGGTTAAGTGAAGGTGCGTCAAAAAGAGGTAATATCCACTACCGATCTTTTTTCAATTTCTTTCTTCTTAAACTTATTCTTCTTTAGTTGTTTCATGATAAAGTAATAACATCAGTATTTATTATATACTGATATGTTATTATAAATATGAAACAACTCTAATTAACCTTCTATCCATCCTACAGAAAAAGGAAATCACCGTGCGTGCGTACGTACGGAATACCGTCTCCACGCCGTGATGTAATCTATTTTCCGCCGCCACCTTAATTGGATGGGTATAATGGTGTAATGAGTAACTATATATGATTATTATAAATTGATATTGATACTGAAATAGTATACATACACTTAAACACAATTCCACGACCATGGGAACGATATCATTGCTCGTGTGTACGTACGGACTACAGTCTCCACGACGTGATGAGATTCATTCTCCACATTAACCATTCATGAATGATTATAAAGTATATATAATGAATAATAATTAAATATATGACATGTTAAATCTACTGCATTTATGTATATATATATATGTATGTCATCTACTTACTTCCATTCAAGACAATAAGGAAAGGAAAACAGCGTTCATGCATACGTACGAACTACCGTCTCCATGAACGGTGTGTTTCATTTCATTTATCTATCTATTATATATATACTGAATATATATGATTTATAAATCATGTTTTATATTCTGGAAGTAATTAAATCATGATATAAGTAATAATAATATCAAGAACAACAAGTCCAAACACCTACGATAAATGAAATGATTTTACCCAAAACGCTTCTTTAACATGGAATTTACAAAAGAACGGGTAATATAAAGTCATAAGTGAACCATATATGATATCATAAAAATTCATATGATTCTTTAATAAGTCAATGACATTATTTAAATCATTATACAGTAGGTTTGGACACATACGAAGTAAATCAGACCTAAGGTAAGGGAAAATATCACAATCTCATTTTTATCCGAGATTGTTTATACTTTGAAATTTTCTGGGGTGTATTTTATCATCCACATCCATGTTTCCTCAATATGTAATATTATTTCCATCCACCTAAAATTTTTTTAATCCAATTTTACCCTTCGGTGAGTTTTTAGTAAAGGATATGAAAGGAATCTTTTGTTGTTTTTCATACGAGGTACTTTTTAACTTTTTCGACAAAAGTACGAAGAATGTTTTTTTATAAGGCATGAATGGATTTTTAAAACATTATTTCCAAGAATCTTCCTTTACAAGTTTTCAAGATTATTTTTAATCAACTTCTTTTAGTTTAAAATTGTATGACATGTTAAGAAAGGAAAAAAAAATTGAAGTAGAAAGGATATTGTCCTAAAGAATGGAGTTCAAGTGTTTTATCAAAATTATTTTCCATCTAAGATAATAAAGGGTTCTGTTTTTATACCTATTATTACATTGATTTGATTATGTTGTGATGGAATTATTTATATGAATTCCTTTATCTTATATGAATTGTTTTATGATGTCACAATGTTTAAGAATTCCATTTTTATTACGTGGGTTATGCTATGATGTATGGTTTATGATTTTGTGGCACACATAAGAATGGTATCATTATGAGATGGGTGGGACCTATATCTCCCTCCAATGCATTGGGTAAAGATTTTATATCTCATGAGATAGACATGGCTGGAATGGTAGGTTATACCGGTTCAGTGAAATAGGACTGAAACGAGGGTGACTCGGTTCAGAAATGGACTTTGTCCACTAAGATAGTCTTGGCAATGAGTCTTGACTAATAAGATATGATTCTCTATGATTATGTTTGTATGCCAAAAAGTTTCATGTTTTATGTTATGATTATTGGGATTTCATTTCAATACTATGATTTATCCCATGTTATGATATTATGCTCTCTTCTGCAGGTTAAGATTTCCAAAATGTTATGTTCTTATGAATATGATGTGATTGATATTTATTTTTTTACCCTTACTGAGCATTTGAGCTCACCATTTTATGTTTTCTTTTCCCTAGGATATAAAGAAAGGTTTTAGGTAAAAAAAGGAAGATCTTTATGGGAGATGTTGAAGAACTTTCACCATGATTAGAAGATTATATTCTGAGTTTCCAAAGACACTAAACTATTACGATCCTTGTGTGTGTGTTTTTGTTATGTACTAAGTATTTCGTAAAATTAATGTAATTTCCATGTACGTCAAGCTTCGGGTCTCTACAGTTGGTATCAGAGGAAAGTTTTAGTCAACCTTTGGAAACTAGGATGCGAAAAAGTTAGTGAGATCCCTAGAGATATTTATATGGTATGTCTAGGGATGTCTCTAAGGTTAAGTATACGTATAGGTTATAGTCCTAGAACTGCGCTAACGATCTTAGAATTTAACCTAAGATGTTAGATATTGAGGGTACTCCCCATTTAATTTGTTGTTTTCCCTAGCATGATTTTTGCCTCTCACAAGATTCTTTTTGTGTTTTAGTTAATGGAGGGAACCAGAAGGAATTCGGTTAGCATTGAATCCAATGGACAAATTGGTGACTATGAGCAACAAAATTGTGTAATTCCTAGAGAGAAAGATCTTGTGATTATGCCAAATCAGTCATCGCGATATATGATTAACAAGGTGAAATTTAGTGGTATGCCTAATTCATCAAAGAAGAGGAAGATAAACTATTATGCATGTTCGCATGTTGAGGAGCATAAAGAAAGGAAGATTGGGATTTCTAAAGAAGGGAAGAAGAACCTTGAGGAATACATCAAATGGAGGGACCAATGTTATCTGTGTGGAGAAAAGGGTCATAGAGTGACAGACTGTTATGGAGTTCAATGTCTTATTTGTGGAGAACATGGGCATTACCCAACTCAATGCCCTAACCTAAAAAGTTACTTCTAAATCAAGGAAGGACTTATTCCAGGACAATCATTGAAGTGGATGGACTGAAGTTTTTATGTATTGGTATTCAGTAATAATGTTGTTGAGGTACTTTTATGGTGTATTGAAATATTTATGTATTGGTATATTGTGGTTTTCAATAATTTTATGGTACCAGTAACCATGAAAAGTGATTCAAATATTTTGGAATGTAGATAATATGCACATAATGAAGGGATAAGGAGAAAATGAAATGTTTGACAGTATTCATGAGTTCATGATTGATATAAGGACTAAGTGATATCATGGTTTGAGTGTACAGAATATTGAGGATTTTGGTATGTGGAACGTGTTAACTTTTAACTGCATTCATGTTTTCACTATGGTTCAATGGGTATTCATTTTTCAAGAGAATACATGATTAAGGCCTTCGAATGTTTGGAATGTGACCAACAAGACAAATCTTATGATATATGGGGATCAACGATGGTATTAAATCTCTGGTAATCGTTTTCACTATATTATGAGTGTGGACTGCAGTATTATGGATAAGCCTAAATATTGGAATGGATTATGTTGGACATAAGTTAGTATTGTTTAAGGATAGAAGTTTTTTCGATATTATTTATGGGATGTTATAGTAATATAGTTTTAGAAAAAGGACAACCTACAGGACGGGCGACAGCCCATCATGTCGGACAAGGCCGTGGGAATCTAACCCACAACCAAAGTGCGACTAGCCTTTATCTCCTACCACTGGCCTACAGGAAGTACCTGTTTAGTAGAAACTAGTTTTATTATATTAAGCAGTATGATATATGAAGTATAAGTCCATTTTAGGAACCATATATGATTAATATCACTATATATGGACTTATGTATTTTTTGATAACTTTTCTAACCTTTTGTTTGAGACAGATGGAATGACCCATCATTCTATCACATGATCTACTAACACATCATGGATGACAAATTCACATTCATTTCTTTAGGAGATGTAGTGGAAATTGTCCAAAGAATGACAAACGATGAGACTATACCAAAATCACGAAAGTATTTCTTCTAATTCCAATTTCATCAACTTTAGGGAAATGATCTTGAAAACCCAAAAATGGTTTCCTACTGCCCTTATATCCGACGAATTAGATGGTACCTTAGATCACCACAAATCAATAGCTTTGTGATTGTTGGATTTTTCAGAGCCATGTTCTCTACCACTCTCCATCAGAACATGACGGTTATATTTCTCTTCCATGTCCATATTTTCTCCTATATGGAAACCCAGTGATGAGTTCATTTGGGTAACCGTTATATTTCATACTTTAGTTTTTAAAGTTTAGTTTTGGTATTTCTTTTTACGATGTGGGTTTTTATGAATAGTAAACGATTTATAACCCCGACGAATTTCGAGCGCGAAATTCATTTTAAGGGGGGTAGAATGTAACAACCCTAGATTTTATAAGATACATTCATTTTTAATTTCATTCATATCTTCTATTTTATGACACACCAAGATTATCTTGCGCTATACGCAACACTGTATTAGCTTGCAGTATACGCAACACTTTTCTTGGCTCTTGTTACACACAATTTCAAGTTCGTTTGATAGAAGTTATTCTACGCAACATTGAGTGTATATATATATATTCAATGTATAAATAAAATATGGTTGGATTCTATTATACGCAACAACAAAGGAGTTGTGCACTACACCCAACCCTTACTTGGCTTGCATTACACGCAATCGCGACCTTCCTCGATAACGTGTCTTGTACGCAATACCGGGTTTTACTAAACAACGATATATTATTATTATATTATTATGAACTAGCCGTTATGAATATTGTTAACTAAATTTTGAATTTTATGACATTATTATTCATCTTACACATTTCTAGAACATGGTATAAGAACAAAATAAATTTTTCGGGTAAAATAAGTATTTTTCAAAAAATGCAGTTTTGCCACCTTTTGATGGCGCACCCACTTTAAATATAGTTTTTGAAATGTTTATAAGTTAAATGTGACAAAATAAAATTATTATTTTGAATCAGGATATAAAAATTTACATTAGATAAAGTTTTGATATTTTTCTGACAACTTTTATATTTTAATGAATAGTAAAAACACGGTATATTTTAATTAAAAACAACTTTTTTCATTGTAATATCTTGTGTGGTAAAATTATAATATTGAATGGTTTTAAAGTATAAATAGAATATATTTTTACCATTTAATATAATTTATGTCATTAGCATTGATTTTACCTTGAATTCGTAGGTTAAATCAATTCAATCTTTTGCAATGTTTTAAAGAAAAACCTATTTTCTTTCGACAACGGGATTAATTTTAATTTAATTTCTTCATCTTTTTTGTATTGAATTTGGAAAAATGGATTCCATATTTGGAATCAGTGGGTCCAAATTATGTTAATAAGCTACTTTGTATTTTTGGGCATTGTGAATAGTAACTACGGTAAATTTTATTTACTATAGTTAAAGGTAAATCGGGTAATTTAGGGTAAATATAAGATTATAAAATTACCAGAACACTTGTAAAAATACTATTGGATGGCTAAAAGTAGACCCATATAACCTAAGGGTCGGATTAGATTCATTTTATGGACTTTTGTCAATGAAAATAATTTAATTATTATTAAAACCAAAAAATGTGACAACATGTCACTTTCTTAAATCTTATAAGTATAATAATTTTAATTTAGTGATAAACTTCATGAAACTTCGAACATGAATAGTATCCAGAAAGATAATACAATTATATACATCATAGGAATTTATTTAGAAGTTTTAGGGATTAAATAATTATCATTTATTTTGACACAAAGATGATGCAGTAATTGTCTTATTAATGAAATATTTACATAATTGATGTTATAAATGCCCAAATAATTGTAATTTGAGACTTTTTATGACTTACATTAATTTTCTAGGTTAATATGACATGTTATTGTTGATATAAGTAACTTGGATCGAACTTATAATTCTTGTATGAATTTTATAAAAATCATGTACCAAATAGTGTCAAAATTGACAAAAATTAGTTTTTAAAACAAATAATATATTATTAATTTTTATTTAATTCCTAAAAATATAAGGTTCGTCCAAATGACTTATATAAGGATATATATATTAATAATAAACAACTTGGGGTTCTTTTGGCTTGTTATGGTATGTTTATTAACCATATAGTGTAGGAAAACAAAAAGACACGGTAAAAGTTAAATTATTTAACTTAGAGTTAAATCTAATTGATAAGGTTAAAATAATAACCTAAACTTGTCTAAATCCTATTGGATGAGATTATTGATACCCATACCCACTTTATCTTAGAAATAAGACCCTTTGGAACCATTATAAACCGAATTTGACCTTAATATAAAATAATATTTTGAGATTTTCCTAAGGTGCCCCTCTCCTCCCTTATAAAAGGGCACCTCCTCCCTCTCCTCCTCACACCAATTTGAGCATTCAATCTCGGCCAAACCGTGCCAAAATCTCTTCTCCACTTCCCTAGTATCATCCTAGAGGTCTTGGTATTCTTTAAAGACCATCCTTAGTTCTTTAAGTGGAGGTTAAGTGAAGGCGCGTCAAAAAGAGGTAATATCCACTACTGATCTTTTTTCAATTTCTTTCTTCTTCAACTTCTTCTTATTTAGTTGTTTCATGATAAAGTAATAACATCAGTATTTATTATATACTGATATGTTATTATAAATATTAAACAACTCTAATTAACCTTCTATCCATCCTAAGGAAAAAGGAAATCACCGCGTGTGCGTACGTACGGAATACCATCTCCACGCCGTGGTGTAATCTATTTTCCGCCACCACCTTAATTGGATGGGAATAATGGTGTAATGAGTAACTATATATGATTATTATAAAGTTATATTGATACTGAAATAGTATACATACACTTGAACACAATTCCACGACCATGGGAACGATATCATCGCTCGTGTGTACGTACGGACTACCGTCTCCACGACGCGATGAGATTCATTCTCCACATTAACCATTCATGAATGATTATAAAGTATATATAATCAATAATAATGAAATATATGAAAGGTTAAATCCAATAGATTTATTTATATATATATATATATATGTGTCATATACTTACTTCAATTCAAGACAATAAAGAAAGGAAAACAGCGTTCATGCGTACGTACAGACTACCATCTCCATGAACGGTGTGTTTCATTTCATTTATATATCTATTATATATATATATATACTGAATATATATGATATATAAATCATGTTTTATATTCTGGAATTAAGTAAATCATTATATAAGTAATAATAATTTCAAGAACAACAAGTCCAAACACCTACGATAAATGAAACGATTTTACCCAAAACGCTTCTTTAACATGGAATTTACAAAATAACGGTTAATATAAAGTCATAAGTGAACCATATATGATATCATAAAAATTAATATGATTATGTAAAAAGTCAATGACATTATTTAAATCATTATACAGGAGTTTCTGACACATACGAAGCAAATCGGACCTAAGGTAAGAGAAAATATCACAATCTCATTTTTATCCGAGATTGTTTATACTTTGAAATTTACTGTGGTGTATTTTATCATACACATCCATGTTTCCTCAATATGTAATATTATTTCCATCCACCTACAATTGTTTAAATCCAATTTTACCCTTCGGTGTGTTTTTAGTAAAGGATATGAAAGGAATCTTTTTTCGTTTTTCGTACGAGGTACTTTTTGACTTTTCTGACAAAAGTACGAAGAATGTTTTTTTTATACGGCATGAATGGATTTTTAAAACATTATTTCCAAGAATCTTCCTTTACAAGTTTTCAAGTTTATTTTTAATCAAATTATTTTAGTTTAAAATTGTATGACATGTTAAGAAAGGAAAAATGTTTTTTAAGTAGAAAAGATATTGTCCTCAAGAATGGAGTTCAAGTGTTTTATAAAAATTATTTTCCATATAAGATAATAAAGGGTTATGTTTTTATACCTATTATTAAATTGATTTGATTATGTTGTGATGGAATAATTTTTATGAATTCCTTTATCTTATATGAATTGTTTTATGATGTCACAATGTTTAAGAATTCCATTTTTATTACATGGGTTATGCTATGATGTATGGTTTATGATTTTGTGGCACACATAAGAATGGTTTCATTATGAGATGAATGGGACCTATATCTCCCTTCAATGAATTGGGTAAAGATTTTATATCTCATGAGATAGACATGGCTGGAATGGTAGGTTATACCGGTTCAGTGAAATAGGACTGAAACGAGGGTGACTCGGTTCAGAAATGGACTTTGTCCACTAAGATAGTCTTGGCAATGAGTCTTGACTAATAAGATATGATTCTATATGATTATGTGTGTATGCCAAATAGTTTCATGTTTTATGTTATGATTATTGGTATTTCATTTCACTATTATGATTTATCCCATGTTATGAAATTATGCTCTTTTTTGCAGGTTAAGATTTCCAAAATGTTATGTTCTTATGAATATGATGTGATTGATATTTATTTTGTTTACCCTTACTGAGAATTTGATCTCACCCTTTTATGTTTTCTTTTCCCCAGGATATAAAGAAAGGTTTTAGGTAAAAAAATTAAGATATTTATGGGAGATGTTGAAGATCTTTCACCATAATTAGAAGATTATATTCTGAGTTTCCAAAGACATTAAACTATTATGGTCCTTGTGTGTGTGTTTTTGTTATGTACTAAGTATTCCACAAAAGTAATGTAATGTCCATGTACGTCAAGCTTCGGGTCTCTAAAACGAAACTGTGTTAATGTACTATAATCCAACAAACTCAATAATTTATTGTGGTTTCATGCTATGTATGGGGTCACTCCCCTTATAAGGTTTAGGGATAGTTTAGTAACTCCCAATGGTTAATACCTTCATTGTTATATTTCACTCACTACTCCATAAAGAAAAAAAATTTGGAATAAAAGACAACACAAAACAATATCATATCTTATATTGATACAATGAGTGTAGATTGGTGCTCCTTGATATCTACACTTCTCTTTCACAGGTTGGCTGTGAATATCACTATAAATACAAGTTCCCATTCCATGAGTCTTCATGGAAAAAGATCTTAAAATAGTTCAATATGTTCTTTAATCTTCACTCTCTTTTTCTTTTTATAATTACACTTTATCACAATATTTAATATTTAAATGTTTCTCTATATGTGTTTCCCTATGAATTTACATATAATAAAACCACATTATTTATAGATATAGATATATCTATAATTCTATCATTCTATAATTTTCTTCTATTTATTCAAAGAAAAAATTTCTATTTTTACCTTATTAAAGATATCCAATCTTGTATAAGTATTATGGGGAAATTCATCTAATACTCTCCTTCAAGTCCTCATAAACCTTGGTCATCATTTTTTCTTATCCATTTCAATTTATCCAATATGAAATATTAATAAAATTTCCTAGTTCCCATCATGATGCTCAGCAAGAAACTAAATTCACCAAATCCACATGATATCTTGATTTTAATTGCTAAAATTTCAGGGCATGATCCTTATTTAATAGTGGCATGATATTCTCCATAATTGCATGAAAACATCCACATATCATCTGCATTATCAATAATATCTTATGATATGTTTTATATCATAAAATATTGCTGGCCTCATTATCAATATTATTATATAATTGATATTAACCCTTATGTGTCATCTTTAAATCTCAAAACTAACATTTTTTTGATCTGGATGGCCCTTATGTATCATTATGAAGCTCAACGCATTTCCATTTATCATAATCTCAAAAAACCTTATGTGACACTATAATTATCAACACTCCTCCATTTTTTATCTAGACATTACCTTTATGTATTCGGTTGATGAACCTCATGTATCATAGTGGTGCATCTCCATGATTTTGCCAAATTGTTTACATAATCTTATTAGTTTCAAATGAGTATTTTATATCAAAGAAAATGAATCTTAATTATTTTCTTCATTACTATTACATATCGGGTTAATGACCCTTATGAATCATAGTGTCTTAGGGAAACCTTATGCCTTCCATGCCTTTTACTTTTATATGACTAACATTGTCAGCACAAGTCCCCCCTTTTAATTCCATGTCATTGCTGTATTTCAATCATGATTACCTAGATACTCATAAGTATTCAAAAATTACCTTTAATTATTCCTAGAACCTCCTAAATTTTTCATTTTTTTCCTCTTCCAAAATATATCTCAACCTTCTAAAATAACTTCCAAACTCCTAATTTACTTCTAAAACATACACATATCATCTCTAACTAACTTCCAAACCATCTTTAGCTCATATTCTGAACTAAATTTGGTGATAACAAATTTGGCATAGTTTCTAGAACTTCAGAATTTTTGAAACTATATCATTCTCAAGAATTAATTATCGAATAACTTCAGCTCCTCTTCCACATCTGTTAGTAATGGATCTATCTCCACATGTGGTGAAAAAAAATCCAACACAAGCACAAAACCATAATTGTATGGTAATAGGTGGTCTCTGTATAACCATTACTAATCATTTATTAATGATTTTTTAAAACATATTAAGAAATGGTTATTTCATGCTTGTTATAAAAAACCACTACCTATAAACCCATATATTACATCATGTGCACCCCCTTCTTCTTCCTCTTCTTATTATTGGCCCTAGCCCCCTCCAATCCATGATAGTCAACTATAGCTATAGATGCATCCTCCTCCCTCAGTAACACTGAATCTATAATCTCAATATTGTTCATCACCCAATCATTATATCCCATTAGTCTCCAACAACACTCTACCACTCCCTCTCATGGTCCTTTTTAGGTCAAATCTACTCAAATCGAAAAACTAACACCCAAAACCACCTATTTTATCAAAAATTATTCCGCCACTCTCATTGAACATATCAAAAAGTATACATATATTGATTTTCTTATGTTATATAAAATATTAATGATTTAATTTTTTCCTTATAGACGGAGGTGAGGGTGTATCATATAGATTACAATATTTGATAATATAAAGGATTTTTTGGGTCATTGAGATTCATGTTTTAAATATATGAGTACTTAGTTATATCATATTGATGAAAGATTAAATAAAATGGGTATTTATCTTGATCACATAGCACAAAAGTTATTACTAATGAAAAAAGGTACTGAAAATAAAATGATATATAATACTTGTGTAATGATTTTGACCATGTTCCAATGTTTTAATTATTTATAATTGTATTTATTGTTATATATGATATTATTATTTATATTTAATTAATATAAACAATATAATATGATATTGTTGGTTATTATATGGATGTATTATTTTATTATTTAACATAATGCATAATACTTTAATATGTAGATAGGTTAATCTCATGTCATCTTTATTATCCTATTAAATCATTTTATGTTAATAATAATTTATATGTTTTTACTTTCCATATTATCGCTTCATCTACATAATATGATTTACTAAAATAGATATGCAAGAAAATTGAAATTTCCTTTACTAATAAACTTTCCCATTATGTTTAATATATAAAACATGAGGTGTTATCATATAAATAATAACATAAATTCCAAGGATATGTATTATTTATTTTATCTAGGCACTATTGATAAGATGATGTTATTTATCATTGAAAATAAATTATTATATTTAATAAGTTTATAAATCCTTTTTTATATTTACTCATTAATTTATTTAAATATTTTGTTATGCGTTATTTTTAAAGATATTTATAAATAAAAAAATGAATAAAATTTGAATTACTTTAAACTGAAATACTCCTCAATATGTTATGGGGATGTAGGAGTTGTTTATATTTTTTGATTGAAAATCATTTTATGGATAGAACAATCAAATGTTAATGTCATGATTGTAATTTCAAATCATGTTTGAATAAAAAAGATGTTTATTAATTACTAATATTTATATAATTCCATATTTTATATGCGCAAGGGATTTGGCATGGAAAATTAAACATAAAAAAGTTTGAGTTGTTTTCATCATAAAAAAGATTAGACTACTACCCAAGTAGTGAAGAATGAATTTCAAAACATGATTGATGATATATTGGGTACAATATTATAATATGATAAAGATCATAACATATCAATATATTGTCACATTCATTCTATTAATATTGATACATGGGATAACCTAACAAATCAATAAAATGAGATTAATGAATTAGTATTAGAAAGAAATCAAGATTTGTATTGTGTATGTGGAAAATATTAAAAACATTAAAAAATGTATACCAAATTAAGTGTTTTTTTGAAACAATAAATAAATAATTCCCTATAATATTTGAGTTGTTTCATGATCATTTTGGTAATTATATGATCCCTCAATAATTTAATAAGATTAATAAATGTAATGACAAGATTGGTCTCAATTATACTAACATACATGCATTTCCAAATGACTATATTCTATATTGGGGATAATATTTAGATATAAAAGGGTGTAAAAGATGTTATACTAGGATATTGAAATTGATAAATCTTGATCCAAGTCTAAATGAACAAACTACTATGAAGAAATGGAGAAATAAACTTCCTATGATGTTTTTGTGTTACTTTCCTTTAAAACAATGATTTCAAAGATTATTCATAATATCTAAAAGTATAGATCATATAAAGTGTCATGCAGTTAGGGTTTGGATTAGTGGTAAGCACCTTATAATTTTATATCACAGTTTGGGGATTCAAATCCCATGGAGGGTATGTACTATAATAGGATTGTTGCAGAAGTAGGTACTGGAACACCGATGGGTACTATAACAGTGGTGGGTGACACTATAGCCACAACGGGTGAGTACAATAGAAGCCCAGGTATTGTAGCATTACTATTCATAGAATGGGGATTTGGGCCAAAATTTTGGGCCTACGGGCCATGTAATGGGCCTCATGCCCACTAGGCCTTCAAGCCATAAATATATACTATAATAATGTGTCTTTTGGGTTGGTTATCCCTTGGGGGTTATGACCTACCTTTTTGGCCTGTATGTATACGGTGTGTGTGTGTGTGTGTTTTAATGTAATTATACCCACAGGCACCTAAAATATTATATTATATAAAGTGGTATGTTATGGAAAATAATAGGTAAATGTTTATGTGTCATCCAAGAGACTCAACATCATGGGAATCCATTGATTATTTATATACATATTTCTATTGAGATCCTAGGAATGTGCAATTGGGATTAGATATAGATGAATTTAATCTATTTTTGACATTAAGTACCACTTGAAATATATGAAAAATTATTTTGATCCCTTACAATCTACCTCCATTGTTGTGTATATAATAAACATATTTTACTAGTTTGATGATTCTTCCATGAAAAAGGATCCTGAAAATAATATCAATGTATACCTTCATCCACTTATACAAGAATTTATGTATCTATGGGACAATGGTGTGTATGTGTTTGATGATTCAGATAAAAAATATTCAAAATTAATGCACCTTTAATATGAATCATTAGTGACTTTCTTGTACTAAGAAATTTGTATGGTTGGAATAATCACACTGGTCAAACATATCTAGTTTAGAATTTTTATTTTGACTCTAAAAGAATACCTTATAATATAAAATGGTGTTTCATGTGCCTTCATCAATTCCTAGATTCATCTTATAAATTCTAGTTTAACAAGTCATGATTTAGTAGACAAAATAATTTGAGTCACCTACAGATTTGTTACTTGGTTTGGAAATCTTGGCATTATGAACTATTGGGGAAAGACTTGGAAAATAAAATCAGTTTAACAATGGTGGGAAAAGATTTTATACCTCATTACATGGAACAAAAATACGATAACAGAAAACATTAAAAAAATAAAAATTACATATTGGAAATTTTAGATGTTATTTCATAATCTTGACATTATTCACATTGAAAAGAATGTGTGAAACAATGTTCTTTTTATACTTAATGATCTGGATAGATTTAAGGAACATCTTAATGATATAAATAATTATTATAAATTAATATAAAGAATGATTTATTAGAAAATTAGAACAGTAAGGATCTTCCGATAAAATTTTTATTGAAAAACATGGAAAAATCTATATTAATTTGAAGAATTAGAAATATGATACTACTTAATGGATATTCATGTAACATTTCATGGTGTGTTGACTTAAAAATCATAAATTACATGGACTAAAAATAAATGAATCGTGTATTTTTGTGGATAAATTTCTATTATTATCATTGTGTAACATGTAACTTGATAAAATAATGACAGTTATAATAGATTTTTACATGTTGTTAGAATAGATTTGGGAGAAAAATTTAAACATGGTTGATCTTGAAAAACAATATGAAATAATTATAAAGAAATTTTTCATTTTAAAATTATATTTCTCCCATTTCTTTTCACTGTGAGGATTCATTTAACTCTGCATTTTGAAAATAAATATAAAGTTGAGGATCTTACATTATAAATGGATGTATCTAATAGAGTGGTATCATTATCTTAATTTATTCTCATTGTTGAATTATATTGGACTTGTAATTACCCACCAATTCTCATTGTCTTGAGAGTACAACGAGTCATTACTAAGCCTTAAGCAACATCCCCAAGGCGCCAAAGGCTGGCAATAAATGCCTAAGGGTTTCAACTACAAGTGGGGGATGATTTAACCTTTAGTAAATAAACCCATAAACCAACCACAACCAAACATTCACTATATGATACATGAACAAATGAAAGACAAATAAACAACTTCATTTATATCAAACCACATAAAAGTACACAACAGCGGAATACCAACTAAGCATCAAAGTACACAGCGGATGAACAACTCAAGACTCTCAAAAGACACTACAACTACATGCTCCATAAGCTCCAAGCTCCACAACATCTCCCAAGAATCACCATAGGTCATTAGCAATAAGAATCTATACCTTTACCTATCTCCCATAATACAACATCTGCAAAAGAACTAACGTGCCAAAGCAGGGGTGAGTATAAAACTCAGTAGGTTCTTCCCAATGAATTCCCTACTCACGCCACTAGGATAGAAGAGTTATAAATATTTATATGAAAACAGTTTATATAAAACATTTTCTCAAAAGTAGTTTATAACTAAATATAACAAAGTTTCCAAAACCATTCTTAATCAAAGTAATTCCACGAGCAATTGAAACAAATTTTTCCAACAAGTTTTTTTCCCAGAAAAATAACCAATCAAGCTTAAAAACCATTTCACAATCTCTCCTTTTTAGCATACCCAACCATTTCACAAACCTGTGAAATCAACCATGCATGATATGTTATGAAAGTTCCATACTCATGAGAGGTCCTTCATCGATCTACCAAGTCATCACAAGGTAATTATTTCCCATGTGCCATTACACATTTGGCATCGATCAAAAGGACATATTTCAACCAAGCCTTGTACATATAGTTACCATGTTCCATTAAATGTTTCACACCAAGAACAAGGTCATATTTCTACCAAGCCTCGTACAATGCAACATGAACACACAACACATGTTCCCAAAAATCATGCCAAAACAATAATTTCAATAAAAATACATTTTTATTGAAAACCATTTCCGTCAAAACCATTTCAATGCCATACCATTTAAATTACAAACCATTTCAAGAAAACTCCCTATTTTTTGAAAACAAATTTCATCAAAGACATTTAAATCTCAGACTATTTCAATAAAACCCCATTTTTATAGAAAACCCATTTTTCATCAAACCCTTTACAATTTCAGAAAATCCATAATTTAAAATCATCATTTTAAATTCAAGAAGCCAAAACACTATGCACAATAGTACACCAAGATTTCACAATTTCACTAGAACCATAAATCATCACTAAAGAATATTTATTCCCTTCTTTTCGTGATAAATTTAATTCAAATAAACCAACTTGAATATAAGTCCATAAATTCTAACAAGGGGAGTCGAGAGTGAATCCACCTACCTCAAAGGTTTTGACAAAAACCACAACAGTCAAAGAACGCTCAAGAAAACCTGGTCGAATCTCCAAGAACCCTCCTTAGATCTCTTCTTTTATCAAAACCATGACCAAATCTCATCATATTTGGCATCCAAATACTTAGATCTACCCATAATAGTTGTATATCAACAAAACCAGGAAAAAAGGAGAAGTATATCTTAGTATATCTAAGAAACCGATCAAGAACGATGAAGAACGATCACATACCTCGAGAATCTGGCTTCGATTCGCCAAGAGAAGCCTTTGGATCACCTCTGATATGATGGGAGATCCCTCATTGATCTTAGGATAACCAAAATATTGAGTTAGGGCTGATTAGGAGCTTAAAAGAGGAATTTAGAGGAAAAACGCGTGAGATCCACAATTTAAGGATCTAATTTAAGTGCCCGCACGGTTAGTCCGCACGGTTTGAAAAAACGGTGCCCTAACCATGTGTTAGCTACTGCCTCGGACACCCTTCTTGCATGGTTTGGCTAAATGTTTAGACAAACCATGCACCACCAGTGTAGAAGCTACTGCCTCCAAGACTAACTATGCATGGTTTGGCCGCACTGTTTAGACAAACTGTGCGCCGCCCGTGCGACTTCCCCTTTTTCCTCAAAACTTCATTCAAGTTCTCCCGACTCTCCCATTAATCACCATTAACTTTAAAACCATGAAAATCATCAAGAAAGGGTTACATGCCATAATCCATGGGCACTACAGCACTCATTTTATATGAGGCTTATTATGTCTAGTTTCTTTTTTCATTAGGTTCCTACATTATTTAATGTTTTATGTGATGAAAAAATCTCAACTAGAAGGATCTATTACTAAATGTTACATATCTACAAAAGGCCTCACCATAAATTTGAGGTATCTGGATATGATTAATACAAGATGAAGTTGAGTTTGATATGCTAATAAAAAATGAAATCATATACATTCCTATATTAAATTAAAAATCATTACCACTTCGGTTTATCAAGTTGGGAAAATATCCTCATTTTCACTTCCACATATAAATTTCATATAATTACATAGATATATTTTACTAAATAGTGATATTACAGATCCTTTCATTGAATAAATGAAGAAAAAAAATAAATGGTGATAGAGATAAAATTGAAATAAGAAATAGATTATAAAATCTACTTAAAAATGTATTATTAATTAAATTTTTTTCATTTGATTCCATAATTAGTTTCATATTCATATTATATTTATAATTGTATTATATAAATTATACTATTTTGTATATATTTATATATATCATTAACATTGATAATCAAGCTGTATTTTTAGATTATTTGAAATATTTATCTTGAAGGACTTTGAAATTTTATGCCTAAAATATTAATGGCTTCAAGTTTCATGTATTTTATCATGAAGAAGGCTTAAAAATTAATCATGGAATATTTATACTATTCACAAAGTTTGAAAATAAAAAAATTTGATTGATATTATCAAATTAAACTATCATGGACCCTTTTATGTAGTTTTATTAAAATGTATGTGGGATATTATTTTTAGGGACATAAAGAAAAATTCATTATAGTTTACCTCTATTAACATAATTTTTTTAATCAATTCATGTGATCATAAAGATAATGATCCATATATTTTAGATTCATAAGATAAAATAGTATATTATATGGAAGGTGGATTCAATTAAGTGTAAATTTCTTAGTCTATGTGAAATTGGGAGACCTATATGATATGGGTAATGAATTTATAGAATGGTTTTCTTCTAGTAAACCACATCAAGAATATTGGACTGATTTTTTTACATGATGATATTGAAACTATAAATCTTTAAAGAGAGGTTATGCGGACATCATGTTAATATTGGAAGATGATAATCAATTATGAATAAAATTATTTTATATTAAATACTATTTTATCCTATATTGTAAATTATATTATTTTTAGTTTTTTAAAAAATTTATGTATTCTTGAATTCAATAAAAAAAATGTCATCACATACATTTTTTTTACTTTTATTTCACCAAAATAATAATGCCTTGATTATATCCTGTATAATAATATTAAGAGTTTTATAAAAAAAATCTAACCATTTTATATACTATTTAAATACAAGTATATTATTGGAACTTTTTATATTTGTGATTTTAAATTTTAGTATTTTTTTATATAATTTTTCATGTTCTAACTAGTTTTATAATTGTTTTTAATTTTGGAATAGTGATGAGGAATAAATGGTTTGTAGACCATAATAGGGCTACATAATTAAATGACATTCAAACTCTATTAAAAATGACTGCTACTACATCATGTATTATTTGTACTACTATAGTTTTTCATCCCATTGATATCGGTATTCTATTGGATATGAGTACTGGGAAACTAAGTTGGCCAGTTTGATGAGATGCATTTGATAACACATATTGTTTCACCCTTACCATAATGAGGGTATTGGTGAATGACTATTATTGGTATGTATATAATTTTTAACACATTATTTATAATAAGTTCATATATTTTTCAGAATATTTAGACCATCAAAATATAGAAACACACATGAAAACTATGAATATTTGGGGGTTAAATAATTTAAACGTTTTTTGTAATTTTATATATATGTGGTAACTACATATCGTGTCAGATTCATGTATAAGTAATTTTTCCTGCATTTTTCATCTAATATGATAACCCTCCCCATTATATATCATGATTGAAGGAATATTTCATTTAATTGGAATAATGAGATTTTTTATTATAAAATAAAGGAAAAAAGAAAATATTTATTCAATAATGAGTTATTTATTTGAAAAAAATGATAATAATTTTTTTAATAAAATTTTCATATGTTATTTATTAGCGGTTTTCCACAATGGACTTTCAAAAATTAGGGGGTGAAAATATTTATCATATAAAGGATATAGAGAAATTTTAGTATAATCTTATTAAGACTCCATTAAATGTATGATAAGGTGTAAAAAAAGATTTCGTTAGAGTAGTGGAAGTTATTTTTTGGATACGATGTCTATCAATTCATACAAGGTATTTTATGATTTGATATGATATTACTACCAATTTCATAATGATATTTCAATCTATATTAACAAAAATTTATTATTTTCAAAAAATATATAGGATAAACAAAGTGAGAAGAGAGAGTCTAATAATCCCACCCGTACATATTTATCATATTTTTGATAGGAGAAGATCAAGAAAGAAAATATTTTAATTATTATTAAATATATATGTGTGAAATATTAAGTAATTTAGTTTTTTAATTTTTAATCTTATACATTAATTATATAGGAAAATGAGGTTGGTTATAAGGTTGGGTGAACCAAGATGTGTTTTTATGTCCATATAAAGTAATATGGAAGTTATGTGAATGATCTTACTTAGATAATTGGGGTAAAAAAATTAATTATTATTTCACTTTATTTTATCACTTTATTATTTTATTTTGTTCAATTTTGTAGGTTAAAATTAATGAGTCACAATATAAAAATGCTTCATAACCATTATCAATTTCCTAAGGTGATATTATTTCCTAGGTTTTGGGAAATGAGTAATTGGATTATGTTTATATAATTGGTTCTTAAATACCTCCATCACAATTATTTGGGTGGTCCTTGAAAACATTTACCATGATGCCTTCTATTTACATGGGTCCCAATAGTGTTCATGATCATACACCATAGTAAAAAACTGTGATTTTAGAGAATAAATCACAGGATCAGGATTCACTCATGAGATATCGGGATAAGAAGCTTACAACAGTGTGGGATGATTTTGATACGTTATTTTGTAACAACTTAGGGATTATTCATGAGGTAATGGAGTATATGATATGGTAGTATTATTTGGAAAAAAACACTTCTTATATATATTTTGTTTAATTTTTTCAGATTTATATTTTAAATTTCTTTTAATACAGACACCGAACGGCGTAAGTTAACAAGAAAATAAGGTGTGTATATGATCTCAAGGTAGCCAAAGTGATGCGACAAATGATGGTCATTGATTTGTTAAATGTGATCATACATATACATACCCTACCTGTATTATTAATGTTTGTATGACTATTCATCCCTTGCATGCATATATAACTAAGGTTTCACACATTGAGTAGTTTTCATGAAAAAACATTTGACCTAATGATTATTTGTATTGTTATTGAATTATTTTAATTTAATATGTGTTTTTTTTCACAATTACATGTTTTTTTCTATGATATTTTTATAGAAAATAATTTATGAATTTATTGGTTCTTATTACATCTTTTTAAATAGTAGTTGGTATTTAACATGATGTTTCATTTTTTTATTTACTATGATTAGTATGATTTAAACCATCACCACCTAACTCTAAACCATTATAAATCCTGATTAACCAACATGAAATTTATTACCAATTTTTTAAAACCATAGTAAATAAGGAATACTTTTTTCAGTAAGTAATTGTCATAAAGCTACCAGGTAGCAGTTCAAACTACCACCAAATATGAGAAAAAAATAAAATATTTTTTTGATATCGACAATAGTTTAAAATAGAACTAAATAAAAAATTATTGGTCATAGTTCATGTAATGTCCTGTTTTTCTGAACGGATTTAAAATTCCAAGTGGTTTTGAAATTTTATGTTAGTGGGTGGGGAAACATTAAATTTAAGCATTAGAATGTAATTCCAAGAGTGAAAACATGTTTTTATGTTGTTTTATATGGGGTAAAGTTTTGATAAGTGTCTTGGGGGTGGAGTTCAATTTTGGAAGTATCGGTCTTCAAAAACCAAAATCCAGTAGACACAACATTGGGTGTACAGTTGGTGCATGGTTAGTACTAAATGTGTAACCCAAACCATATGGCCCATTTTTACTAGAGCATGGTTAGATTAAATTGTGTGAGGGGTCACAAGGTCATGTGAGTTGGTATAGAGGGGTAAATATTTATGTATGGTTAGGAACACTATTTGACTAACTGTTCACTATAACCATGGAAGGTGGGTATCTATTTGGATAGAGGAACCACACAGTTGGTGCATGGTTATCCACTTCTCGATTTCTTTGAACTCCTTCATTCGAGCTCCAATTCAAGCATTGTTCATTATATTGGATAGCTATATGTAAGGCTACTAGTCATATTTCTTCATTTATTATTTTTTATTTCTATTTGGAATGTTATTTCCTTCTAATCATATATTCCCTATTTCTAGGATGTATGTACGATTCTTAGTTTTCTCTTATTTCAGATCAAATCATTGATAGGACTTTGGTTATTGAACATCTAAGTGTATAAGGTAGGTGGTACCAAGATTTATCCTCATTTATATGTGTGTTATGCAATGTGTAATAAATAAGCATGATTAGGGTCATCCGAGTGAGACCATTCATTTATTGATTTTATTTGTTGTTATTATTGTGAGATTTTTATGCGTTGTCTTAAGTTTATTATGATATGTTGAGCATGGTGTTGCATGAAATGTATGAAACGGGTTTTCGTGATGGATTAGAAGCATGTGTTAGTTGTTTAATTTATTTAATATTGATCCTATGACTATGTGTGTTATGTTGGAATGTGATGGGATTGGACCATGAGATTTGGGGTGATGTTGATCACTATAATAGAGGCAACAAGTTTCTTCATGTTTATACGGATGGTGATGACCCATTTAGTGGTTTACCGATGAGGTTTTCATGTGGTGATAGAGGTACACTAGAGGTTTGGAATATATTTTTGGTGAATTTATTCCCACAATTGTTGGAAAACAATTCCATCATGGTCATGTTTATAAGAAACTAGGACCTAATGAGGTGATTCTGACCAATTGTTATGAGTTGAGGCCTCTGTAAAACATGTGGCATAGAGGATGGTGGTGACCATTAGTTATGGAGTGGCTGATCACAATACATATCCATGATTGATGGTATGTGAGACCATTGGATGGGGTGAGTATCACTATGATATTGAGGATGATGGGTCAGAACCTTGGATGGAAGGATTTCATCATGCCTCGAGACATTAGGCTTCCAAGGTAACAGTTATTTAATTATTGGAAGTCTGGGGGAATTGTGTTTTATTTAATGGTTTTTTGAAGGGATGTCATATTTTCTTGACATGTTGTATATGTTCAAATGGTTTGTATGAGGTTCCATGTGATGTGAAAATTGATGGGACATAGAGGGTTCATCTAGTATGACCGACCATGGACTGTTTTAACTGGTATGTTGTAGGATGAAGTATGTAAACGCTACTATGTGGATATTGAGAACAAGATAAGCGAGTTCTATGGTATATGTGTATAGTTTTTATTGACTTACATTTTTTATATACTGGTATAAAATAAGGATGTAAGATCGACACATGTTGTTGGTGTCTTACTGAGTTCATACTTACACCTTGCACGAGCATCTCCGGATGTGTGCAGGCTTTATGGATTTGATATCAGCTAAAGGATCAGATCTGGGGGTTGGACCATAGTGAGAAGGGATGTGTCTTAGGCGCATGGGATAGATGGAATATAGACCATGGGGTTCTATTACACTGAGTTGGAGTTTTTTTGGTTTTTTCAAACATTGTTATATGATCGGCCCATAGGCGATCTTGTATATTTATTTATGACTGGAATGACATGTATATTTTTTTATTTTTTTATTTATTTCTTTTAGGATTATCATTTTTGTTGTTTCATTTATTCTTCTGTTGAGTTTTTTTAGATCTTACACAACATAGTTAAATTTTACAGTTATTATTACTATCACCAGATGTCATATTCTCCCCAATATCACCTAATAGACCCTCGCTTCATGTTAATAACCATTATAATATGCGGAGGCATGCCTAAGAGTTGATGTCCTTCTAGCCCAGAGCACTAGTTAAGTAGATCCCAGTACAGGGTTTTATAATTGGTATCAAAGCCTTGTCTTTTTTCTTATTATTTAGTCATGGTAGATATGAGTGTAGGATCTTGTTAGTTCTTGGTATTTAGTTTGTGGCTAGTCTCTTATAGACCCATTCATGGGAGATAAATCGAGTTTCTAGGGGTGTGAAAATGATTTTATTACTATATTCTTTTACTGTTGATTAAATTTCTACCATGAGTGGTTCAATTGCATGTGATGATATTGGATTATGATTTTCTTGATACGTTGGCCGATATAGTAAGGTTTTTCATTCGTGCATTATAATAGTCACTTAGGTTCACATGAAATGTGTATATGATTTTGATTATTGCTTGTGACATGAAATAAAATAAAATTGTTTGGGTTGTTTAAAGTGTCAATGAAAAGATAAATATAATTTTACTAGATATATTCTTGGTGGCATTATACTTAGCTAGCCTGGGTATGTGTTTTTAATGGGATCAGTTTGTGATCCTATGTCTGTATGGTGTATGTGGATCCTAACTGCGATATTGGTAGGTTGGAATAAATATGAAAACCCTTGTCTTTATTTAACATTAATTCATGATTTATTAAATAAGAACATGCATATTACATCCTAAAAGATCAAGAATTATAGTTTCTTTGGGTACTTAGTTTCATTACATTAAAAATTAAAAAAAAATTCTTACATTGGAATTATTTATAACTTCCTTAACATGCTTATAATATTCTATCATTCTTAAAACTGTGTGGGATAACCTTAGTATATACATAAAAAATGGGTGATCTATAAAGCCTAATAAGAGAATAAATATATTATAGCATGAAGAAAGTATTACATTTTATACAGTACGCATTTAAATTGGACATAAAATGGGTGATAATCATAAACATGAAAAAATAGGCTTGATAAAGTATAATAATAGAAAGGAAACTTGGGAAAGTGGAAACAAATTTAAACATAACATCATAAAAATAAGTCAAGGATAACCACCAAGGCATCATAACATGGTGGAAAAAGTCCCATAATGGATTAGGTTCACTCCATAATCCCATACATGATGTATCATGATACTGAAACATTACACAATTCATTGGGGAACTATATAATTCTGGGTGCACCTATCACATTCATATCATGTACATGTATAAGTGTGTCACATATATCATATAAAATAAGGATGTATTTCATCAGTTTTAACCAATTATCATTGATTTTTTGTTACATACATGGAATTCCCCAATTAATGAATGATAGTTACATCTAGGTTAATAACTTTGAGTGTAAAAGGGGGTGGATATTCACAATACAATCGTTTGGCATGAAAAATCGCAGTGAAATTTCGGCAGCATAAAAATTGTACTTAAAGATTCATAAAATGGTTTAATGAGATATAAGGGGCTATATCATAATTTTTAAATCAAATGGAAAGTAATTGGGATGTGAAAAAACATATTCCAACATTAGGAATTGGAAATAAAATGAAAATAAAAATAAAGAAGATGCTTGAATAAAGAGAATGAAAGAATCTCTTACTAAATTCTATTATGGTAGATACTTTGGTAAATGATATAATGAGAGGGGATAAATGATATCTCATTTTTAGGACATAAATTATATTGTAGAGGGTTCTTTATAAATTCATGTAAAATTCACCAATTGAGATTCAAAATTCTAAATACAAAGAAGGTGCTCGAATGGAAAAGAATAGAATGAGGTCCCTTACATTGAGAGGGTTATTCCAAAATATTGGGATGATATTGTTGAGATATTTGGGGAACCTTGGGAGTAATATAGAGTGGTCAATTCATATTGAGGGTGTTCTCCAAATTTTTGGAGTAAAATAGAATGGTAACTTCGATAGGTTTATATAGGAAAAGAGAGGGGAGTTCTTTATTATTTCTCAAACTTAGGTTTGGACTATATATAATAATATAATCAAAACCACAAATATTACCATGGTTTTTTCCCACAGTTTCTAACAAAGAAGAGTTTTTTGAATTATTTTATAAGTAAAAGGGACTAACTCATTAAAGTATTACACTTAGTGATGTTGAAGTGAGTCATGTTTATAAAGAAATGATTTTAAAACCTTAAAATATACTACATGTATTAGAGGATTCATAAAGGATTTATAAAATTAGTCAAATAACCTCAAAATAAAATTATCTTAAAGATGAAACATATATTTAATCTTTCATATAATTTATTAAATCACTTTTAGATCATTATAATTCCATAATACACACCATATATTTATATCGTATTTAATTTTTACAAGAAAATTCAAATATCTTAGAATATTATGAAAAATTAACTATTGGTTAATTTCAACATTTTGATTCAAAAAATAATATTTATTTTAAATTTTTTTTATAAATATATTAATTTTCACTTTTAAAACAATAATTGACATTTATTGAGAAATGATGGTTTTTTGACAATAATAGTTTTCAAACCCTTATAAAAAGTTACATTTAAATTAAAAAAAATTATATTATCATTTATATTTAATAAAAAAAAATTAATTGTATTATTTTATTATAATATCATTTTTTTAATTCATGAATTCATCAAAAGGAATGTATTAATTGAAACTGCATTTTACCCAAAAATACAATCTGTGTTTTATCATTTCAAAATCAAAATCATTTACAAAGTAATGAAAATAAAAAGTAAATATATTCATTATTTTATAGAATATATATATTCTTATTATTAGGGTATTGATACATATCCCATTATTAGACCAAAAAACACCTAAGGGTAAGGTGTGTGATGTAGATATTTTTGTGGGGTGGTTTGGCATTCCAGGTTTGGGCCACAATCTCGTTGAGCTTGAACTTATCCCATAAACATTTCCTCTCGTGCTTTAGTTATTGGATATTAGATTGGGATTGGTCAAGGGAAAATCTTAGTGATTCTATCACCGTTTTAATCTCTGATAAATGGGATTCATAGGGTATTATCATGCTATTCAAGGTCATTTCTTCTTTTTTCTATGTCAGTTGGATTTATCAAAACCCTATATTTAAAATAATCATGTGATCATTATTAAATGAATATATTTTCAATGGTTATAAGTCATAATGGTTTTTTAAATATTATATGATATAAAAATAAAAATTAAGTTTATGTATTTTCTATAACCATAATATATAATAGGTAATTTAATTCAATCACAAAGTGAATTTTGTTTATAAAAGTTTGGTTCATTACAATCTTCCCCCCTTTGTAAGTTTTTCCCTAAAAATTTTCATTTCACACAAAAAAATTGATGAGGGTAATTTTGTTTCATCACCACCTATTGTTCCAATGTAACTTATTAAAACATTGGGTTTCTCTGAAGAACTTTGACCGTGTTTATGTTTTATTTCATAGAGCTTTGTCTCTGCATTCTAATATCGACACCAGCTACTCCTCAAATGAAAGATCATTATCCAATGGTCCCACTTTTGGATTACGTACATGTAATGGGTCTGGTATGTACTTCACCAAGAGAGCTACATTGAACACATCATGTAATTGAGATAGGTTAGGTGGGAGTGATAGTTGATAGGCCTACGCTCCGATGCGATCAGTGATATCAAAGGGACCAATGTATCTTGGACTAAACTTTCCCTTCTTCCAAAATCTTATGAATTTATCCCATGGAGATATGTAGAGGAATAATTTATATCCAACCTAAAAATCTAGGTCTCATCTATGATTGTTAGTATAGATCATCTATTGACTCTAAGTAGCCCGGATGTGCTACTGACTGTTCTTGACCTTTTCCACAATTTCAGGACTCATCAGTTTGTGTTCACCAACTTCATCCCAGCATGTGGGTGTTTTACACCTATTACCATAAAGGTCTGCATAGGGATCTATTTGGATGATTTATTGGAAACTGTAATTGTATGATAACTTTTCTAGAGGAAAATTTGGTCCCATCCCCTTTTTAATTCCATTGAGCATTCTCTCAAAATTTCCTCGATTTTCTACACAATCTGGTCAGATTGGACACCAGTTTCAGAGTGATAAATCGGGATAAAGTTCAACTCGGTATTTAGGAAATTTTTAATAATATCACAAAACATGAAGTTAAATCTTATATCTCTACCATATACAGTCAATAGTGGTGTTCCATGCAGACTCACCACTTATCTAATGTATATCCTTGCAAGTTGATCAAGTAGGAAGCACTCTCAAATTTCAATGAAGTGAGCAGTCTTTATAAGAAGATCCACCAATACCCATATTTCATTATTTACTATTCATTAATTTAGTGGACCAATGATAAGTTTAATGGTTATGTTTTCCCATTTCCATATAGGAATGGGTAATTGTTGAATCATCACATTTAATTTTTTCCTTTTAACCGTCACTTACTAATATAAAAATACACTTTGATGTATATTCTATGATATCCTTCATTATATTTCCCCACAAATAATTCTATTAGAGATCACAATACATATATGTGATCCCTATATGTATGGAGATGTTCATGATATGTGAATCATCCAACAGCTCCTTCTTAAATTTGAATTTTATGGTACCCATAGCCATGACCAAAATCATACAACTCCTTCATTAAATTTAGTCTTAGAGGATTTACCTTTTCTTACACATTCTACATTCTTATTAATTCCCACATTATCTATTTTAGAATCCTTTATCTTCTCTATAAGGTTTGGTTAAAAAATAATTTTTGAAAGGATTGATGATATTAATTGATTTATGATTCCCATGTCTATATTTTTTAAGTCTAAGAAGAATGAATCGTTCTCAATTCTCATTAATGATAAAATTTTCAGATATTCTCTACTTATAAATTCTACCAATTTATTTAATTTCATAAGATAGTAGTGGATTTAGAATTTATAGCCCTTAATCATATCTAAATATTTTTTTGGTGCATATTCAACTATTTCTGTGTGAAAATATACTTGATTATCTTATGATTCATATCTATTTCAAACTTATCCCCAAATAGATAATTATTCTATATTTTCAATGTGAATATTGTTTTGGACAAAAAAAGATCATGTGTTGGGTATTTCTGTTCATGAACATTCAATTTCCTTGAGTCATAGGCTATCCCTTTGTCATTATACATTACTACACATCCCAATCCCCATTTTTAAGCATTACTATATACCATGAAAAGTTCCCCACTTGTGGGTATCATATGTACAGGTGCAGTGATAAGCCTCTTTTTAAAATCCTTGAATCACTATTCTCATTAATTATTCAAAAAAAACATGACTCCCTTTTGAGTTATCTTGTTTAGAGTGTTTGAAAATCATGATAAATTTCTCAAAAATCATCGATAATATCCAACCAGTCTAAAGAAACTATGGATATTTTTCACAGATATTGGCCTCAACCATACTTAAATTGCAATTTTCATTGAAGGGTCCATAGATATCCCATTTAATGTGATAATATACCCTAATAATGAGACATTCTTCAATCAAAACTCACATTTTCTGTACTTTCATAAATATTATCCTTTTATAAGGTCCTTAGAATAGTTCTTAGATGATCCTGCTTACTTTTAGAGTATTCTAGAATTTTATATATAAATACTACCATAAAATATTCAAGGTAATCTCAAAAGACTCTATTCATCAACTCCATATAGTTTTCTATAACATTAGTGAGTCTGAATGACTTTTCTATGAACTCATAGTGTTTGAATGTTATACAGAAAGTAGTCTTGGGGATGTCCTCCTTATTCAGCCATACATGATAATACCCTGATCGAAGATCCCCCTAGGAGAAGTATTGGGAAGAACATAGTTGATCCAAAAAGTCATCAATGTTTGGAAGAGAATACTTTTACTTTATCATGGTCTTGTTTAGTTCACAATAGTCAATGAAACATCACATTGACCCATACTTCTTCATGATGAAGAGGACACATGAACCCAACAGTGAAGAACTTGTGTATATGAACCCCTTTCCAAATTCCCATGTAGTTGTATCTTTAGCTCCTCAACTTCCACAATGGTCATTTTATATGGAGTCTTGGTTATTTGAAAATCCCTAGGTGTTAGCTCAATTGAAAATTAGACCACTCGGTTAGGATAAAGAGTAAGAAATTATTTAGGAAACACTTCAGTGTATTCCCTCACAATGGGAATCTCTTCAAGTATGTTATTTTACTTACACTCAATCATTAGATCTATATACAATTGATCATAGGGAAATAATATCTATTCTTGAGATGATTATACAAAAAGAGATTCACCATACCCCTAAACTTGTATAGAATCGAAGGGTGATTCATGGTATAGAGAGTTATTTCCTTCTCAAAAAAATTTATATTGGATCTATGTAAGGAAATCCAATCCATACCCATAATTGCATCAAATTCCACTAAAAGGGTATCATAAGGTTTACATAGAAGTTTATCCAACAAATTGTGATAAGGGAGGACTTATATACTTGGATGAAATAATTTACCCATTTTCCATTTTCACTAATATCTTTACTTCCATGCTTTGTTGGGGCATTTGAATATTTATACTACACTTTCATGATATAATGGAATTCATAAGACTATAATAAAAAAGTAAGTTTTATATTATTGAATTAATAACTACTATACCTATCACCAATTCATTTTCAAGATCCACATCAGTGGTTGTGAGGAAATAAGCTCACCCTTACTTCCTTGGAGGTTGTTGGCATTGATTGTCTCTAACCACCCTTGGATTAATGCATTGGTTTGAAAAGTTCCCTTATTCCATGTAGTTGAAACTTTGAAAAATAGTTTGAGGGTTGACTGTAACATTCCTATCTTCAATTATATTGGTTGGTTTCACCTGTCAGTAATCACTAGCTTGGTTATCATCCTTCCCACACCGAAATAATTTCCTTTCACCTTCATGAAATTTCTTGGGAGGTTCTTCCACACTTTTGACAAGTGGGATGTTGAAATATCTTACCACCATTATATTTCTCCATTTCAAAACATGAATTAAAATTTAATTTCTACTTCATATCCCTATGAGACCATTGATATTCTCTGATATTCATTTCTACCTTGAGGGAACAACAGAAAATTTCCTTATAGCTATCAAATACTCAGATTTACAAGGATTTTCATAGGCTCGGTTTTATCCCACCAAAGAAGCAATTAACATTGTATTCAGGGGTAATTTCAAATTTGAAGGTGAATTATGAATGTTTTGTGATTTTTTCTAATATTTTAAAACAGATTCATTATATTTTTTATTGAGTAAATGGAATCCCATTTCCATTTTTAAGTCTGAGAGTTCGAGGAAAATATTTTTTGTAGAACATTTTCTAGAATTCCTTCCACCCCATGACTTTAATATCTTCTTCAGGATTCGTATTCTTACTCAATGTCCAAAAATTATTATATTCTCCCTCCATATGGTAAACAACTAGTATGGCCTTCTCCTACTTGGAACATTTAATGCTAGAGAATATATTCTCAATAGAGTTGATCTATTACTTTGTGATCAAGGGACCAAATGATCCATTGAAAGTAGGATGCCTTTATCACATAAAGTTATCAATAACATCTTGATCTTTCTTAGGGAAATATGGTTGTTCCTCTTGATTCTGGTTTCTATTCGGAACCCAAATAAACTGAGAGAGTATCATCCCAAATTTTTGGATTCCTTCTCCCATCGGTTTGGACATCTCATTTGGGTAGTCATCACATTTCCATTCACATTGGTTATTTACTTGATTTCTCCTATTTTTGATCATTGGATAGAATAAAGGTAAAATTAGGGATGGGTACCTTTAACCTATTGAACACATAAATGGGAATATAATAATATTAAAGTGATAATTTATAAATAACATGTATTCCCTTAACTTTTGAATTTTTGGACTTCAATTTCATTTTATCCATGATCAATTTTTTATCATAGACTCTTTTGAGAATTTTTTGTTCCCTTAATAATGGTTTGTAATGATATTTTAAATTCAACAAAGAATACCACCTAGATTTTCAACCCAAGTTTGAAATAAGGCCTTTTATCTTACACCAGTTCTCGATCAAGTCAAGCTCATTACAGAGTTTTATGGCGTTACCCCTAGGTACATATGTGCTAGAGAAACATCCACTTGTAATATCCAAATAGGGATTTATTTTCTTGTAAACCACTTAATTTATACTTTAACTAAATTTAGGTATGTCTTCTTATGTTTAGTATTATCCCTAATACATTTATAGAATTTTCTAATCTTAATCCCAGAAATATGTAATCTTTTTTTTGATACCAACTATGACAACCTTTTTCATTATTTCATAATAATTCATGATTTATTGAATAAGAACACACATATCATAGCCTATAAGATTGATAAGTATAGTGTCTTTGAGTAATTAGGTACATTACATTACAACTTCAAAATAGATGGTACACCAATGTTTTTGAAAACTTCCTTTACATGCTCATAATATTCCATCGTTCTTAAAAGAGCATGGGATAACTTGGGAACACATACAAGAAAGGTACAATCTATAAATCCCAGTAAGGGAATAAACATGGAATAACATGAAGAACTTATTACATTTTAGACAATAGACATTTAAATGGGATATCAAATGGGTGATAATCATAAACATGAACAACAAGACATGATATAGCTTTATAACATAAAGTATGTATGGGAATGGGGATACAACCTTAAACATGACATCATAAACATAGGTTAAGGATAACTTCATTGATGTCATAACATAGTCAAAAAAATACCATAATGTATTAGGTTCACGGTATAATATAATACATTATGTCTCCTGAGACTGAAACATCAACCAATTCATTAGAGCACTATATAATTCTAGATGAACTTTTCACTTTCATATCATTCACATGCATAAGTGTTCCACATAGATCATATGAAATAAGGATGTATTTCATCAATTTTAACCCCACAACAAAGTATTTTGGGTTACATACATGGAATTCCCCAATTAATAAAGTATTGTAACATCTATTTGAATAACCTTGAGTGGAAATGGGGGTGGATATTAACAATGCAATAGTTTAGCATGAAAAATCACAATGAAATTTTGGATTCATAACGACAATACTTAGATATTCATAAAATGGTTTAATGAGATAGAAATGTAGGATCAAAATAATGATGTAGATGCTCAATATACAAGAGGGGGGGTGAATTGTACACTTTAAAAATTTCCGTAAACAAGGAAAGATCTATGTTTAACAAAGTTAAACTAAGTAGATTCACAACACCTCTAACACCAATAGAAATATTGGAACAAAGTATGGAGTTACAAACTTCTAGTTCTATATACTTGCTTAAATCTGGAAGTTGATTCTGAAAAACTGGTTCCGGAAATATGGATCCGGAAAAATAAACTTAACCAAAGTTTACAATATGAGATTCTACCTTAAAGCGTATAGAATCTAACTAATTTAGAGTACAAGTATAAGGAAATGTAATAATGTTATACTTTCCTTACAATACAAAATAAAGTGGAAAAACTTGTAACAAAAACAAGTAACAAAATAAAAATCTTTTAACCAAAAGGGAAGGGTATCCAACAACATTGGATAAGGGTCCCTTGATTTATACTTTCAAGAAAGTCTGTCTTACCCACACCTAGGTAAGCCCTCGATAGGAATATTGGAGTCTCTATCTTGATATCCCCACAATCCCTCAACTTCAAGGTAGTTGGAACCTCTATCTTCCTCAGAATGGAAGCCCTCGAACATCATGGTAGTCGGCACCTCTGTCTTCCTATCCCTAGAAGCCATCTAATGTAATCACCAACATTTGGAGTCGCACTAAGCACGTATTCACAAGACAAATTTTGAACAAGATTTTTAAACTTTCTGCATGAATATTTGAGAGTTAATAAGAGCCTCTCTCTCTAGAAATCACTTCAACAGAACATAGTCCCAGATCAGTGTCAAAGTTGTCACTTCTTTTCAAATGAGATACTATTTATAGGGGAAGCTCCAACGGTCGGCTCCCTCCTCCAATGGTCATATTTTTTCTTTAATTTTAGAGGGACCTATACATGTGTCACTCAAATAATGGTTAGTTAATAACTAAAAGCACAACATCGTTTTATAATGAAACAAGTGTAAGAATAAGCAAAACTAAAGTTCGTAATGTCAGCAAAATAAAAGTTCATAGTCTAACCAAAATGGAATTAGGAGTCTATAATAAAGAGATGTTCAAATTCTATTTTTCTAAGGAATTTGTAATGAGAATTCATAATCAGAATTTGTAATGAGAATTCATCATCAGAATTTATAATGAGAATTATGCACTGGAAGTCATAATGAGAATTCATCACTGGAATTCATAATGAGAATTCATAATCAGAATTCGTAATGAGAATTCATCAATAGAATTCGTAATGAGAATTCATCATCAGAATTCGTAATCAGAATTCATAATGATAATTCATCACTGAAATTCGTAATGATAATTTGTAATTAGAATTTGTAATGATAATTCATCATCAGAATTCATAATAAGAATTCATCACTGGAATTCGTGATGTGAATTTTCCACTGGAATTTGTAATGAGAATTCATAATCAGAATTCATAATAAGAATACATCATCAGAATTTGTAATTATAATTCTGCACTATAATTCATAATGAGAATTCATTAGTGGAATTCGTAATGAGAATTCATCACTGGAATTCGTAATGAGAATTCATAATCATAATTCATAATGAGAATTCATCATCATAATTTTTAATGAGAATTCATCACTAGAATTCGTAATGAGAATTCATCACTAAAATTCATAATCAGAATTCATCACTGGAATTCATAATGAGAATTCTAAACTAGAATTCGTAATGAGAATTCTACACTAGAATTCATAATGAGAAAACAGAATTCTTCCTATCTAAGTATTATGTGACTTCGAAGTTTTGGACTTCAACCCGAATTTTATACTTAGGAAAATTTATGATAAGAATAAGGAAATCTATGTAAGGGTAAATTTCCTTAAATAATGAAATTTTCCTTATAGAAGTAAAATATAAATTTTCTTAAGGATAAGGTGTCTGTGATTTTCAAAACAAGAATGAATGGAAAATTCATAAGGAAAACCTTATTGACCCAACAATATCCCCCTTTTTGGAAATCACAAACAACCTTTCGAAAATGAATATAAGGACTTAGAAAAATTTATTAATGATTTGAAATTAAAACTTATCTCCCTTTGTTTATAGATGATGGTGAATACAAATAACTCCTCCTTAGGCTTAGGAACACTATGGATTGTATTCTGCATTTACGGAATAGAGTTTTTGTTATCATGGGAATGAAAAACTTCATAATGATAAACTCCATTCCGGAAATCCAGAATACAATCCTTAGTGTTCCTAAGCCTAAGGGGGAGTTAGTGGTATTCACCATCATCTATAAACAAAGGGAGATAAGTTTTAATTTCAATTCCTTAAGAAATTTTTCAAAGTCCTTATATTTTTTTTCAAAAGGTTGTTTGTACTTTCAAAAAACGGGGAGATTGTTCGGTCAATAAGGTTTTCCTTATGAATTTTCCATTCATTTTTGTTTTAAAAATCACAAACACCTTATCCTTAAGCAAATCTATATTTTACTTCTATAATGAAAATTTCATTCTATAAGGAAATTTACCCTTACTTAGATTTCCTTATTCATATCATATATTTGCCTAAGTATAAAATTCGGGTTGAAGTCCAAAACTTCGAAATCACATAATACTTAGACGGGAAGAGTTGTATTTTCTCATTATGAATTCTTCTACAGAATTCACATTACGAATTCTAGTGCAAAATTCTCATTACGAATTCCAGTGATGAATTCTCATTACGAATTCCAGTGATGAATTCTCATTACAAAATCTGATGATGAATTCTCATTACGAATTCCTATGATGAATTCTCATTACAAATTCCATTGATGAATTCACATTATGAATTCTAGTGTAGAATTATTATTACAAATTCTAATGATGAATTCTCATTAAAAATTCTGATTATGAATTCTCCTTACGAATTCCAGTGATGAATTCTCATTATGAATTCGAGTGATGAATTCTCATTACAAATTCTGTTGATGAATTCTCATTACAAATTCTAGTGCATAATTATCATTACGAATTCTGATGATGAATTCTCATTACGAATTATGATTACAAATTCTCAATACGAATTCCGTAAAAAACAGAATCTGGGAATCTCTTTATTATAGACTCCAAATTCCATTTTTGTTAGACTATGAACTTTTATTTTACTTAAATTGTGAACTTCAGTTTTGCTTATGCTTACACTGGTTTAATTATAAAATGATGTCGTGATTTCAGTTTTTAACTAACTGTTGTTTGAGTGACATGTATACAGGTCCCTCCGAAATTTACGAAAAAATATGACCGTTGGAGGAGGGAGCTGACCGTTGGAGCTTTGCCAATAAATAGGATCTCATTTGAAAAGAAGTGAAAAATTTGACACTAATCTTGGACTAAGTTATTTTGAAGTGATTTATAGAGAGAGAGGCTCTTATTAACTCTCAATGCTTCATGCAGAAAGTTTGAACAGCTTGTTCAAACTTTTCCTTGTGAAGACTTGCTTCGTGCGACTCCTAATTTTGGTGATTACATTTGAGGGCTTCTGGGGATTGGAAGACATAGGTGTCGACTACCTTGAAGTTTGAGGGCATCCTTGCTGAGGAAGATAGAGGTTCCAACTAACTTGAAGTTGGGGGCTTCCGGGGATAGCAAGACAGAGACTCTGATCTTCGTATCAAGGGCTTACCCGGGTGTGGGTAAGACAGACTTTCTTGAAATTATAATTCAAGGGACCTTTATCCAAGGTTATTGGATACCCTTTTCTTTGGGTTAAAAGATTTATATCTTGTTACTTGTTTTTATTACAGGTTTTTTCGCTTCATTTTGTATTGTAAGGAAAGAATAACTTTATTATATTTCCTTAAACTTGTACTCTGACTTAGTAGATTCTATATTCTTTAAGGTAGAATCTCATATTGTAAACTTTTGATAAGTTTCATTTTCCGGATCCATATTTCCTGAACCAACTTTTCGGAATCACTTTCCAGATTTAAGAAAGTATATAGAACTAGAAGTTTGTAACTTCATACTTTTTTCCAATCTTTCTATTGGTGTTATAGGTGTTCTGAATCTTCTTAGTTTAACTCTGTTAAAGTTAGATCTTTCCTTGTTTAAGGAAATTTTTAAAGTGTACAATTCACCCCCTTCTTGTATATTGATCATATACATCATTATTTCGATCCCACAAGAATGGGGTATTTAATCATTTTGAAATAAAATTTTAAGTAATATGTACATGGAAAACATATCCCAACATTAGGAATTGTATATAAAAGTCATAAAATGTAGAATATTCTTGAATAAAGAGAAGGCGAAGAGGGTCCATTGCTAAATTTCGGCATAGTAACGGCTTAAGTAAATTCTATAATGAGAGGGGATAAATGATATATAATTTTTATAAAATAAATTGGATAGTATAGGTATCGTTATAAACTCATGAAAACATAACTAATTAATATTCAAAAGGCTAAATAAAAAGAGGGTGTTTGAATGTAAAAGAATAGAAAGAGGTCTCTTATGTTGAGAGGGTGGTTCCAAATTCTTGGAAGGAGATTTTTGAGAGATTAGGGGCACCTTTGTAGGACTATATAGAGTTTAGAGAAGATTAAGGATGTTATCCAAGGTTATTGAGTGATGTTTAAAGGGATCTTTGGTGGTTTTATATAGGAAAAGAGAGGATATTTCTTTATTATTTTCCAAACATAGGTTTTCCACTTTATACAAAACAATAATCAAAACCAAAAACCTTGTTATGCTTTTTTCCCATGGTTTCATCCAAATGGAATTTTTTTGAATTAATTTATAAGTTCAAGGGCCTAACTTATTAAAAAATCACATTTGATGATGTGGAAGTGAGTCTTTTTTATAGAAAAATGGTTCTAAAACCTTGAAATATACTATAGGTTTTGCAAGATTCATAAAAGATTTAAAAAATTAATAAAATAAAATAAAATCAGATTATTTTAAAGGTGAAACATATATTTTGTCGTTTATACACTTTATATAAATTATTAAATCACTTTTGGTTCTTTATGATATCATAATACACATCGTATATTTATACCGTATTTAATTTTTACCCAAAAAATTCAACTACCTCAGAAAATTATGAAAAATTAACTGTTGGATAGTTTCAATGTGTATTATCTATTTTATCAAAATAATTTTATAAATATGCGATTTTTCAATTTAAAAACAAGAATCAACATTTATTGATAAATGTTGATATTTTTTACAAAAATAGTTTTCAAACCCTTATAAAAAATTACATTTGATTAAATAAATTTTTTATTAAATTATATTTTATAAAAATTATTTAATTTTATTATTTATTAATATATCTTTTATTTTTAAAATTCATGAATTCATCAAAATCAGTGTCTTAATTGAAATTACATATTACCCAAAAATAAAATATGTAGTTTATCGTTTCAAAATTGAAATCATTTAAAATGTAACGAAAATAAGAATAAAATATATTAATTATTATATATATTATAAATATTCATATTATTTGGGTCATGCTTTATATCCATTTATTAAACAAGAAAATGTCCTATGTGTAAGTTCCACGATTCTGATATTTTCATGGTGTGGTTCAATGTACATGGTTTGGGTCGTGATCTTGATGATCTTGAAATTATAGCATAAACAGTTTTGATCATGATATAGTTGTTGGATCTTAACTTGGGCTTGGTAAAGGTAAAATCCAAGTGATGCTATCTCCCTCAAAATATTTGATAAATGGGATTCATAGGGTATAATCCCACTTTTCAAGGCCATCACTTCCTTTGTCTATACCAATTGTATTTTTCAAAACACTATATTTATATTAATCATGTGATCACTATTCAAAAACTTTGTTATAAATGGTTATGATTCTTATTATTATTTTAAATCTGCTTTGATATAATAAAACAAAATAATTGCATGTGTTTTCTATAACCATAATATATAATAGGGCATTTAATCCAATCACAAAGGGAATTTTATTTATAATCTTTAGGCGCCTTATATTAAAGGAAGGGGTGATCTATTTAAAATGTCAACAATAGGATAAAAAAAATTTCTTAAATATCCAATTAATTTTATTCTAATATACAATATCAAATTGATTATTTTTAGTATGTTTGGTATGTGATTCTTAACTCTGAAATGGTTAGTAAGGGGTATATGATGTTGGATGGTACGTGATATGGGTGTGGTGGAAAATTGTTTGGGTGGTGAGATGCACTACCTATTATAGCTTCACCTATTTGTGATATCTAGACTTTTATTATTGGTATTGATCATAGTATTTGGAATTAAGTGCGATACCACCTAGATGAATTCTAGTGGAGGGTCAGGAGGGTGGAGAAGTGGTGCCATCAAGTAATGCATAGGATGAGGCCCTAGAGGGATGAGGTGAGCATGAACCATATTTGGAGGCTTTGAGGCAGGTAGAAAATACACAGGAAATAGAAGAGTTTAGACCATGGATAGATGAGAAGCCCAGTGTGATCTGTCTATGGTTGATTTAGAGTATTGACTAGGGAGCTCATGGATCTGAGTTATTACCCTCTTTTGTTTCAGGGTGAGGGTGGAACATAGGTAGAGAGTAATTGATAGAGGCAGTGAAAACTATTTTTGACCAGATCAAGAGACCCTCGAGGTAGAGGGTGGAGGATGAAGTTATCTATATAAATTTTTATAGGACTATAAAAGTGTTTTTGGGAAATATAGGTTTATGAAGGTATGTGTGAGGGACTCACATGGAAGGATTTCGATATGAAGTTATTCAAGAACTTCTTCCTAGACAGTTTGAGGAGAAATTTAGCTTGTTAGTTCATTAACATGTAGCAGTGAGACTCTTCAATCTTGGATTATACTAGGAGGTCATGGAGCTATCATGTTTTTACCCTCTATAGTTGGGGATGACATCACCAAGGTGAAACAGTTCACGGACGGTTTGCAGCATGCCATCAGGGTGTGGGTGACCATCTTTAGGTGAACCTCATTTTCAGAGGTAGTAAATTAGTAACGGATAGATGATAAGAACTTGAAGGGAAGAACTTTTTCAAGCAGGGAGATGGTGTCAAGTGATCTAGGTAGTAGTGCTTTAGGTATCCAGAAGTGAGGTCATAAGGAGCCTCAGAAGGTAAGTGAGTTCAAAGACTTGGCAAGAACACCGAGGAGTGGAACATCAATAGTGTGCTTCATGTGTGGGCAGCTAGGTCATGTTTGGACTCAATGTAAGTGGCCAATAAAATTTTTTTTGGCATCCATATAGATGGGACACCTTGATAGATTATATAGGAAGAAATCTCAGGTATCCAAGAGTCAAGGACCGGGTCAGACTCAAGGATCTAAGGTAGGATTGGGAGCAGTACAAGGAGAGGGTAGCCAAGATAATACTACACGCGCAGGTCATGGTAGGGAGAGATATACCCAGTAGCGGGGTTAGTGGACGGTGGAGGGTTTATCTCTGTAGGTAGGATAAGAATTAGTTAGTAATCCATCAGTTCATGTGAATGAATTTAATTTGGCGGGTTCGGAATAGGTCAAAGAGTCGATGATGGTTAGAGGTATTCCATTATCATGGGTGTGTTCATTTTTCTTAATCACTGATATTGGTTCTTGACGTGCATGTGTGAGGGTTTAATTAACCAGGCTCTTGTAAATATGTGGGCATTAGGTACGGTCTATGACTTGTATGCGATGCATTGGAATCATAAATATTTTTTGGTAATTATGTATATAATATAGACATTTTGATCATTATGTTTTATGTAAGAACTCTTGGGCATTGATTGTGATGCAGTACTTTATAGGCATCATATGTTATGTGGGTAAAAAAGGATGATCTAATGAATTTCACAATTAATTATATTAGATGTTGGGACATATATTTTTTGTGGATGGTGTAGCAACCCGACCCTAGAAAGCCCAGATCCTATCTTAGCTATCAATTACATTAGAATATGATATAAGTAAATCTCATTCCAAAGGATGGAATAGTTTAAAAGGGGCTTCAAAGAAATTATTGTGGGTAAATTTTTATATGTGTTATGAGATAAAAGTTACAATCCTTTTTCATGGTAAAAAGGTTATAAAAATGTCTTGTTCAGAAAGAAATAAGAAGATTCCTTTGAAAACACTGGTAAAAGAAAAAAGGGGAAAAATTATTTACTAAATAATTTTGAAAATATTAAACTATTTTTGAAAGCATTTTATTAAAACATGGGTTTTGAAATAAAAAAATTTCTCTGACTAAGAAGATAAATGAAGCCACGTTTTCTTAAAAATAGTTTCTAAAATTTTTAAATACTAAAGAGTGAGAAAATGTTACTAAAACTTGAAAAAGTCATGAATAATCATATGTTAGGAAAATGAAATTTTTTATTGAACAATGGTCATATAATTTCCTTTAATGGAAATACCATTGAAAGGTCGTTAACATTATTCTTGAGAAAAATAATTTTTAAACATTCCAAAGTGCCCCATACCACCTTGAAACATTTTAAATCATAAGCCTCATAAAGGAATAACATTAAATTAATGTTTTAAATACCTAGAAGATAAAATTATTAATGATATAATATATCAAAATGGGCCTTATATACACTAAAAAAATAATTGAGTGGTGAATATCACATTTATCTCACATATGTTAAAAGTGAGATGAAAATTACTTACCATGGGTCCAACTTGTCCCGTGTGTCTTTATATTACTAAATAATATAATTATTTTTATTATTTACTTGATTCATAACCTTTTTCAATTTTACAATTACATTTATTTCACTTATTACCATTTTGTATACAACTACTAAAACAATAAAGTTCACATCGGGTGTTTTAACCAAATTCTATTTTTGTGTCAAAAACAACTTTGGTAAGTCAACAATGGTAAAAGGGGTAATTACATATCATCTAAAAAATAATTATCCATAAATAATTATCATATTCATATATAATTTATAATTTTAAAACCAATCATTAAATATTTTTATGAAAAATGAACCAATGTTATAATCACGGAGACGGTAGATCGTACGTACGCATAAGTAACGTTCCCATTTTTCAATGATCATTTTGAAAATATGTTAAGTAACATTAATATTTATATAATTATCATAGTTCAATAAATACCATATAATTTAATAATATATACTTATATATATAATTCTTATGATGTAAAATTAATCTCATTGTGTCGAGAAGGCGGAAATCCAAAAATCCACGAATGATGCTTTCACTTTTTAAATGTGTAAAAGAGTAATAAAGAGAATTATATATTATATTTATATAAATCTAATTATGTGATGAATATCATATGTATATTTTTTATTCCACATATTTTTAATTAAAACCATCCTTTATACATTCCATGTATCGTGTAAACGGATCACATCGCTTTAAGGGGTGGCAGTCCACACTTCCAGAAACGATGTTATCATATTTACACAAAATGGAAAGTATAAGTGTATGTGTTAGAAAATAATTATAGAATCATAAATACATAATAAATAACATATATAATATATATAAATATATTTTCCATAATAATTCTAAACCATGAATTGTGGTAAATAAAAAAATAACAATCATTCTTTCGTGAGGTGGTAGTTCAACATACACATAAATTGTATGTTCGTTACCCACTAGATAGAAGTGTGGGTAAGTATAGGAACAATGCTTAAAAAAACAACATATCAATATATTCAGTATACTTTTGTTTTTATATAATCATGGAATAATGATATTATAGGGGGTTGATAAAGGAAATAAAACTAAAGTTCTTGAGAAAATATATTACCTCTTATTCGGGTAACTCTATTTGGTCTGCACCAAAGGGATTCCTTGGATGGATTTCTGAAAAATGTGATGCTTATAGGTTTAGGGGAGGGATATTTATGATCCATTGGGGTATATATTGTTCAATACATTGTGGCTTTATAGGTGTAAGGAATTTGGAGGATAGGAGGCCTTTTTATAGTGGACGAGGAGTGGCACATTGTAGATTCTGTAAAACAGAATTCCACCCATATTTTTCACATTGAATGTGACTCCAATAATTTACCAAAGTTTATAAAATGGAATATGGTGTCTAAATATTACCATAAAAAGGATTTTTTTTCAATTTTATAGGTCATTTTGGCCCTTAATTTTAGGATTTAGTCCCTTGTTAAGATTAATTTCACCTTAATCATTATATGTAATTTTAATTACTTTCACAAATATTTGTTGTAAAAAAATAAGTTGACCTTATTATAAATTAATTATTTTTATTATTAGAAATATGAATAAATTTTTTGAAATTACGATAACATAAGTTGTTGAAATTAATTTAAATTTAATCCCACAGACATGACAACAATGCTGGTTTTTAAAGTAAAAATGTTCAAAATTATGCTAAGTTTTTTATATTAAATTTCAAAAATAAAATAATTCTGATAACATAAATTGGATTAATTGATAAAAAATTTATCTTATTAAATTTTAAAACCATTTTAAAATATAATTTAAAATTTTAAATAAATTATATTAAAAAGAAGTTTTGAATTAAAATTCAGTACTTTTCACTATTCATTAAAAATGTAGCATCATAGAAAAATACCAAAAAATCATTGTAACCTAATTTTTGGGTTTATATTTAAAATATTAAATTAATTTTTTAAATTTAGGATTTATAAAAGTTCCAAAAATTTGATTTAAAATAGGTTCACCATTAAAAGAAGATAAAAGTTCCTTAATAAAAATTGTAAGTTTTTATGTGTAATATTGGTTTTGTTATTATCTTATGCTTATCGAATATATTATATGAATATAAACAAATTATTGAATATAATATATATATATATAACATTAATATATCTCACTAATTTTAATTAATTTAATTTATTAGGATAAAATAGATTTGTGAGGAAAAAATTTTTTTCTATAAAAAAAATTATCTTTATATTCAATTGGTTATTATATTCATTTCTAATTAATTATTAACCAATGAATTCATTTAATATTTTTTTAATCCTTATATTCTCATAATTTAGTTAATCTTATTCACAACTGCTAATTTAATAACTAGGTTATATCTTATTATAATAATATTTGAATAATATAATATCATTCTATAAAACTCAATTTTTCATGTAACGTAAGACATTGAAGAAACTCGTTGTTGCATGAGAGGTATTCTAACTCAGTGTCACGTGCATTGAAAGTTAGAAAATATATTTAATTTATTTTAAACTGTAAATATTTTCTAAAATATATGGATATTTTTCCCCTTACACGCTTAGTGTTTCATGTCATACCTGTTATCGAATATAATATTCTTACTTTAGATTTTTTTGGGAGTTACATTCTCCCCACCTTAATTAAATTCCATCCTCACAATTAAAACTTGATCTTGGTAATTTTTTATTTTTTCCACGTTGAAATCCTGCATCGTGATAAGGGGTTATAAAATAACCTCTAGAAAAGAGAGAATGGGAAGTACAAAGGTCATATAGACTAACATATAACAATGTATCTAAGTATGAGAACATTAGTGGAAAGTAAAGATGTATACTAAGAGGAAAAGTGTAAATATTTATAGGGAGATATTTAGTTCATCAATCACAAACAATTGAATTATAAATGTAAATTTTTGAGCCTAAAATCCATAAATATGTGATGATTTATAAGACCATTGGTTCAAAAAAATTAAGCTATTAAGACAACATTTTTTTATTGTAAGATCCTTTTCCTAATGCTGGATAATTATTTTTCTACCTAAGAATATAGGGAAATTTACTTATATGATGCATTTAAATTTCATATGAAAAATTCCATATTTTGGTTGTGCTTCGATAAAATACTAATTCATACCTTACTTCAAGAAATGTATATACAAAAACTATCTTTGATTCATGAATCACTAGAATAAACTTTTAATAGATTATAAGGCTTTTAAAAGAGTGAAATTTATTTACATTTTTCTCTAACTATTATCTAAGGCCAATATGGTTGAAAAATTAATCTCTAAACCTAAAAATTTACACTACAAGTTCATAATTAATATTTATTCTTTAAATTTTATAACTAAAAACAATGACATATTAACAAGGACATTTCATAGGTCAGTGGTTTACATTAAACCCTTATCGTCCTTTGGTGAGGGGTTCAAGTCACGCTGCCTTGACAAATCTGATTTGTTGTTACCTGGCATACAGGTTTTCCTTTTCTAATACTATATAAATATAAATTCCAAAATGAATATGATATAAATCCTTTAAATAAGTTCAATAACTAAATGGTCTTTTAACTAAGGTTTTCAATACAACCACATTATATAAATAGTTCATCAATTTTTTTCCACATAGGTCCTTCCTTGGTCTAGGTTTTTTCCTTTATAAGATAGAATTTCCTAAAACAAATAACTATAGTGTGATCATCTAATATCATATTTTAAAAATAGTATATTCATTTTTATTATGTTTAAATCTTGACACATTTTTTTCAATTTAAGACACTTCGGGTTTAACCTAGTTAATTTTTTTCATTATATATTCAAATCCTTCACAATGGTATGTAAAGAGAATGTGAATTATACTATGACTATCCCCTAGTAGTTTCAAACCATGTGCGTAGTAAGGCCCATTTTCATCTAATAGGTTACAATGAGTTAGTACCAACATACCTTTTCAGAGTTGTTATTCGTAGGTATATACATGAGTCTTGTATTAAAAATTAATAAACTAATTAAAACAAAATCTTTTTTTCAATTATAATATATTTAATAAATATAGTGTATCCGTTAATATCTTTCTTAGTAAACATCTTTACATCCCATGGAAAGGAAAAAAATAAGGGTGAGATCAAATGCTCAGTAAGGGTAAATTATAGTAAAAGAAAAATTGAATCAATTAGAATAATAAAATTGAAATGTAAATAATTGAACACACATTCCATAATATAAATAAATTTTGAAGTAAGTGTACAATCAATATAGAAAGATAAATAAATGGAAATACATTCCATTCAAATAACTAGATATGGAAAAATAAATATGGAAATGTAAGAAACTGAAACACGTTACATTTAATCAATGAACTGAGAATGAAATTCATCAATGTATTCGTCGATGTAAAATATCATGGATAAATAATAACTAAATAAAAATTATGGAAGTGATTAATTATTAGATGTCATGTCTCATTCACAAAAAAAACTTATACCATCAAGATCCTTCACAAGAAATTTTAAAACTATGGATAGTAACTCATTTAATTTGAACAACTTATTTGACTCATGCTAACATATCGATGCATCAAGGATCTATACAATGTATGGGGCCCACCAATCATTTCCAGTCAAAATCATTCCTTATATCGAATAATAAAAACCAATAATATGCCTTATCAAATAACTGTATTGATTGAATAATACTGATATATCAATTATTTCCCCAGTTAATCTAATAACTATCAAAATATACACTATATGTTAAAATGAAATATGGTTTAAGTAATGAATATATCCATGATAAATGATATGGATAATTATGGTGAATTCAATTTCTAATGATCATAGGAAATAGAATATTTCAATAGGATTAAAAAATCATCAAGGATGTGAATGTGAATATTATCCTTGGCCAAGTCAATATAAACCATCTAGAGGATGAATAGGATGGTATCAATACAATATATCCCAAGTGGTGTAAAATATTGTTCTGTTTTATTTGATGAAATGAAATGCTATAAAAATATCTATTAAAAACATTCTTAAAGAAAATATCCTTTAGTTTTGAAATAACTCTTGAAAAACCTTTTCTTTAAAAAATCAATTTTGAAAAAAAATCATTAAATATTTAAATTTTAAATAAGAAAAGGAGTTTAAAATAAATTATTGTGGGTAAATTTGTATATTCTGTATGAGATAAAAGTTATAATCCTTTTGCACTGTAAAATGGTTCAAAAAATGTCTTGTTTAGAAGGTCATAAAAATTTTCCTTTTAAAACATTGGTAAAATAAAAAACGGTAAAAATGTATTTACAAAATAATTTTGAAAAGGATAAAAAAATTCAAAAAATTTTAATAAAACATTGTTTTTATAATAAAAGGGTTCTCTAACTAAAGAGATAAATGGAGTCGTGTTTTCATAAAAACATTTTCTAAATAATTTTAAATACTAAAGAGTGGGAAAATGGTACTAATACTTGAAAAAGGTCTTGAATAATCATAGTGGAGGAAAATGAAAGGTTTTATTCAAAAATGGTCATATAATATCCTCAAATTGAAATACCATTGAAATATAATTAAAATTATTCTTGAGTAAAATAGTCATTAAACATTCAAAAGTACCCCATACCACCTTGAAACATTTTAAATCATAAGATGCATGAAGGAATAACATTAAATGAAAGTTTTAAATACCGTGAATATAAAAATATTAATGATATCACATATCAAAATAGGCATTATATACACTACAAGAAAGAAGTGGGTAGTGAATATTACATTTATCTCGCATATGTTAAAAGTGAGATAAAAATCCCTTACCTTGAGTCTAACTTGTCTGGTGTGTCATTATATTCATAAATAATAAATCTAAGTTAATTATTTACTTGATTCAGAAACTTTTTTAAATTTATAATTAATTTTATTTCACTCATTACCATGTTTTATACAACTACTAAAACAATTAACTTTGATTCGGGTGTTTTGACAAAAATTCAGTTTATGTGTCAAAAACAACTTTGGTAGGTCAACTATGGTAAAAGGGGTAATTACATAACATCTACATAATAATTATCAGGACATAATTATCATATTTATATATAAATTATACTTTTAAAACGAATAATTAAATATGTTTATGAAAAATGAACCGATTTTATAATCATGGAGAAGGTAGGTTGTACGTACACATGAGTAACGTTTCCATTTTCAATGACCATTATGGAAAGAAGGTAATTAACATTAATATTTATAAAATTATCATAGTATAATTAATACCATATTATTTAATCATATATACTTATATATATATAATTATTGTGAAATAAATAGAATCACATCGTATCGAGGAGGTGGTAGTCCACACATCTACGAACGAAGTTATTTATTTTTAAGTGTGTGAATGTGTAAAAAAGAAAATGATATATTATATTTCCAGAAATTTAATTATTTCATAAATATCACATATATATTTTTTATGACACATATTTTTAATTAAAACCCATCTTGTATATATTCCATGTATCGTGTGAACGGATCACATCGCTTTGAAGGGGCAGTAGTACACACTTTCACAAACGATGATATCGTATTTACAAAAAATGGAAAGTATAAGGGTATGTATTATAAAATAATTAAAGAATCAAAAAGACATAATAAACATTATATATAACATATATAAAAATATTTTCCATCATAATTCCAAACCATGAATGGTGGTAAATGAAAAATGAACAATCATTATTTTGTGAGGCTGTAGTTCACCTTACACATAAATTGTATTTTTGTTACCCACAAGATGGATGTGTGTGTAAGTATAGGAAGAAAACATAAAAGAACGACATATAATATTATTTATTATACTTTTTTTATATAATAATGGAATAATGATATTTTAGGGGGTTTAGAATGGAAATAAAACTAACATTCTTGAGGAAAGATGTTACCTATTATTTGGGTAACTCCTTTTGGTTTTCACCAAATGGATTCCATAGATGGATTTATGAACAAAAAGATGAATGTAAGTTGAGGATAGGGATTTTTATGAGCTATTTGAGTAGATCTTGGTCAATCCAATGTGGATTTATGGGTGTGATGAAGTTGGAGGAGAGGAGTCCTTTTTATAGTAGAGGAGGAGTGGCACTCTTGTAAATATTGTAAAATGGAATTCCACTCACATTTTCCCCATTGCAAGTGGCTCCAATAATGTACCAACGTTTGTCAAAGGGAATATAGGGTCCAAATATTTCCATCTCATGGATTCTGGGTAAGTTTATAGGTCCTTTTGGACCTTAATTTTAGGGTTTAGTCCCTTGTTAAGCTTAATTTCACCTTGATCGTTGTAATTAATTTTAATTACTTTCAATGGTATTTTTTGTGAAAAAATCATTTGACCCTACCATAAATTATAATTTTTTATTATTATAAATATGGAATCCTTTTTTATAAATTTCAATGACATTTTTGGTAGAAATTAATTTAAATTTAATCACACAGAGGGGACGAAAATGCGGGTTTTTAAAGTAAAAATGTTCAAAATTTTACTATGCTTTTATTTTAGATTTAAAATTGAAGATACTTCCAATGGACTAAATTGAATTAATTGGTAAAAAATAGATCTAATTAAACTTTTAAACCAATTTAAAATATAATTTAACTAGATAAATATATTATATTAAAAAGTATATTTGAATTAAAATTTTGTATCTTTCATTATTCATTGAAAATGAAGTATCAATGAAAAATACCAAAAAATCACCATAAACTAATTCTTGTGTTTATATTTCAAATATTATGTTTATTTTTACATATATTATTTTAAAAAGTTCCAAAAAATTGATTTAAAATAGGTTCACCATTAAAAGGCGGTAAAAGTGCCTTAATAAAAATATAGGTTTTTATGTGTAATTTTGGTTTTGTTATTACCTTATGCTTATTAAATGTATTAGAAGAATTTAAAAAATATTTGATTAAATATAATATATATATATATATATATAACATTAATATCACTCACTAATTGTAATTAATTTAATTTATTAGGATAAAACAGCTTTGTGAGAAAAAAAATGGTTTTCAATAAAAATATTCTCTTTATATTCAATTGGTTCTTATATTAATTTTTAGAAAATTAGTAACTAATGAATTCAATTAGTATTTTGGTAAACCATATATTCTAATAATTTAGTTAATCTTATTCATAATTTCTAATTTAATGGCTAGGATATACCTTATTATAATAATAATAATTTAATAATATATTATTATTCTATAAAACTCGATTTTACGTGTAACGCAAGTCATCGTAGAAACTATTTTTTGCGTGCAAGGTATGCTAACTCAGTGTCGCCTGCATTAAAAGCTATAAAATATATTTAATTTATTTTTAATAGTAAATATTTTATAAATTATAGGGATATTATTTTCCCTTACACGCTTAGTTTTTCATGTCATACATGCTATCAAACACAATGTTCCTAATTGTGATATTTGGGAAGTTACATTCTCCCCACATTAATTAAATTATGTCCTCACAATTTTAGCTCGATATTGGTATTTTTTTATATTTTATATGTTGAAATCCCACATCGTGAGAATGGTTCATAAAACATCTTCTAGAAAAGAGATAATGGGAAATAAAAATGTCACATGGACTAACATATAACTTGGTATCTAAATAGAATAACATTAGTGGAAAGTAGAGATGCATACTTAGAGGAAATCAGTAAATATTTAAAGGGGGCTATTGAGTTCAATAATCAAAAACAATTGAATGATCAATGTAAAGTTAAGGGACTCAAATCCATAAATATGTATTGATTTATAAGACCATTGGTTAAAAAAAGGGATTAAGACAAGATTTTTTGTTTTAAGATCCTTTTTATAATTTTTGGTAATTATTTTACCACCTAAAAATATAGGGAAATTTACTTATATGATGTGTTTAAATTTCATATGAAAAAGTTCATATTTTGGTTTTACTTTGATAAAATTGTAATTCAACTCGTACTTCAAGAAATGGATATCCAATAATTACATTTGATTCATGAAGCACTAGAATAAAATTTTAACAGATCATGTAGCTCATAAAAGAGTGAAAAGTATTTACATTTGTCTTTAAATAATCCCAAAAGCCAATATAGTTGCGAAATTAATCTCTAAACCTAAAAAGTTACACTATTGGTTCATCATTAATATTTATTAATCAAATTGTTTAACTAAAAATAATGGAATATTAATAAGGAAATTACATAGGTTAGTGATTGGCATTAAACCCTTATCATCCTTCGGTCATGGGTTCAAGTCTTGCAGCCTTACCAGATTATATTGGTTGTTACCTGGCTTATAGGTTTTCCTTTTCTAAAAAAATATTAATATAATTTCAAAAAATGAATATGATCAAAAAAACTTGAAATAAGTTTAATCACTAAATAGTATTTTAACTAAGGTTTTCAATACGACCACAATATATAAATAGTTTACCCATTTATTTCCACATAGGTCCTTCCTTGGTCTAGGGTTTATCCTTTATAAAAGGGAATTTCTTAAAAGAAAAAACTATAGTGTGATCATCTATTATCATATTTAATACACAATATATTAATTTTTAGTATGTCTAAATATTGACACGTTATTTTAGATCTAAGACACTTAATGTTTAACCTATTTCATTCATTGTCATTATATATTCAAATCCTTTATAATAGTTTTTAAATATAATATGAATTATCCTATGAATATCCCCCCGGAGTTTCAAACCAAGTGCGCAGAAAGACCCATTTTTGATTACCAGGTTTTGATGAGTCAGTCCAGACACACCTTGTCAGAGTTGTAACTCAAAGGTACATATAGGCCAGAACCATGTCCACTTGTAGTATCCAGACAGGGATGTATTTCTAGGAATACCAACATAATCTTTACCTTACAAAATTATATCATGTAATTGTATACTGATCTTCAAACTATATCTTAGGGTTATGTTCCTTAATATATTTTTTCCTAAATATAGTTCCCAAGGTTTCTACAAAATTTGATCTGATACCAATAATAGTGACCTGACCCCAAAAATCCCAAAGTTAGTGTCTCCTGTCAATTATATTTTCATAAGATACAATTAAATTGTATCCCAAAGGATGGAATAGTTTAGTAGTCTTGGTAAACCGGATAAATACATGAGTGTTGTATTAAAAATTAATACACTAATTAATCATAATATTTTTCTCAAGTATAATATTTTAATCCAATTAGTGTATCCTTGTATATCTTTCTTAGTACACTTCTTGCAATCCTGGGGAAAGGAAAAAATAAGGGAGAGCTCAAATGCTCAGTAAGGGTAAAGTATAGAAGAAGAAATAATGAATCAATGAGATTAATCAAATGAAAATATAAATAACTGAAAACACATGCCACGATATAAATAAATTTTGAAGGAAGTGTATAATAAATTTGGAAAGGTAAATAAATGGAAACACATTCCATTCAAATAACTTGAAATTAAAAAATTAATATGGAAAAGAAACTAAAACTAGTTCCATTTAATCAATGAACTGAGAATGAAATTCTTCAATAGATATGTCGATGTAAAATATCATGGATAAATAATAACTAAATAAAAATGATGTAAATGCTTAATTATTGGATGCCATGTCCCATTCACAAGAAAAATTATACCATCAAGACCATTCACAAGACTATTTAAAAATATGGATAGAAGCTCATTTAATTTGCGCAACATATTTATCTCATGAAAACCTATCGATTCATAGAGGATATATATATATGATGGGCCCCACCCATCATTTCTAGTCCAAATCATTCCTCATGTCGAATAATCAACATAAATAATACACCTTATCAAATGAACGTATTGATTGAAGAATAAAGATTTATCAATTGTTTCCCTAGTTAATCCAATAACTATCAAAGTAAACACTATATGTTAAAATTAAATATGCTTTAGGAAATGAGTATATCCATGATAAATGATATGGATAATTTGAGTAAATTCAACACATAATGATCATATGAAATTTAATATTTTAATAGGTTTAAAAAAGAATCGAGGAAGTGAATGTGAATACTATCCTTGGCCAAATCAATATAGACCATCCAGAGGATGAAAAATGATGGTATCAACACAACATATCCCAAGTGGAGTAAAATAAATGGTTGTTTTTTTATGAAATTAAATGTTATAAAAAGATCTTTTAAAATAATTCTTGAGTAAAATATTGTTTTGTTTTGAAAAAACTCTTGAAAAACCTTTTCATTGAAAAATCTCTTTTGAAAAATAATAATTAAAAAGTAACATTTGAAGTAAGAAAAGGATCTTCAAATAAATGATGGTAGGTAAATTTTTATATGTCATATGAGATAAAAGGTACAATCCTTTTTCATGGTAAAAAGGTTAGGAAAATGTCTTGTTCTGAAGGCGATAAGAAGATTCCTTTGAAAACATTGGTAAAAGAAAAAAGGGTAAAAATGTATTTACTAAATCATTTTGAAAATGTTAAACCATTTTTGGAAACATTTCCTATAAAACATAATTTTTAGAATAAAAAAGGTTCTCTGAATAAAGAGAGAAATGAAGTCGTATTTTCATACAAACATTTTATAAAACATTTTAAATACTAAAGAGTGGAAAAATGGTACTAATACTTGAAAAAGGTCATGAATAATCATAGAGTAGGAAAATTAAAGGTTTTATTGAAAAAATTTCATTTAATTTCCTTGAATGGAAATACAATTTAAATATCACTAAAATTATTCTTCAGTAAAACAATCTTTAAACATTTCAAAGTGCCTCATACCTCCTTGAAACATTGTAAATCATAATCCTTATAAAGAAATAAAATTAAATGAATGTTTTAAATACCATGATGATAAAATTATTAATTATATAAGATATCAAAATGTTTGTTATATACACTAGAAAAACTAATTGAGTTGGTAATATAACATTTATCTCACATATGTTAAAAGTGATATAAAAAACCTTTACCTTGAGTCTGACTTTTCTCGTGTGTATTTATATTGATAAATAATAAAATTATGTTAATTATTTAATTTATTACGAACCTTTTTTAATTTTATAATTAATTGTACTTAACTTATTACCATTTTTCTATAAAACTACTAAAACAATTATGTTTACATTGGGTGTTTTCACCAAATTTTGTTTATGTGTCAAAAACAACTTTGGTAGGTCAAATATGGTAAAAGGGGTAATTACATAACATCTAAAAATATTATCAGGAAATAAGTATAATATTAATATATAAATTATACTTTTAAAACCAATCATTAAATATGTTTATGAAAAATGAACCCATGTTATAATCATGGAGACGGTAGGTCGTACATATGCATGAGTAACGTTACCATTTTTCAATGATCATTATAGAAAGAAGGTAAATAACATTAATATATATAATTATCATAGTACAATAAAATAAATATCATTTAATCATATATACTTATATATATAATTCTTGTGATGTAAAATTAATCACATCGTGTCGAGGAGGCGGTAGTCTACACATCCACGAACGACGTTATTACTTTTTAAGTGTGTGAAAGGGTAATAAAGTAAAAGATATTTTATATTTAGAGAAATATAATATTTTCATGAATATAATATATATATATATATATTCCTCATATTTTTAATTAAAACAATCCTTTATATATTCCATGTATCGTGTGAACGGATCACATCCCATTGAGGGAGCGGTAGTCCAGACTTCCACAAACGTTGTTATCGTATTTACAAAAAATGGAAAGTGTAAGGGTATGTGTAATAAAATAATTAAATAAGAATAAACACATAATAAATATCATATATAAAATATATAAATATATTTTCCATCATAATTCCAAACCATGAATGCTGGTAAATGAAAAACCAAAAATCGTAATTTCATGAGGCGGTAGTTCACCTTACACATAAACGGTATGTTCGTTACCCACTAGATAGAAGTGTGTGTAATTTTTTAATAACCCTTATCCAAAAAATATATAATTATATTTATTATACTATTTTTTCTATATAATAATTGAATAATGATATTTTAGTGGTTTTATAATGGAAATAGAACTAAAGTTCTTAAGGAAAGATGTTACCACTTATATGGGTAACTCCTTTTGGTTTGCACAAAAGGGGTTCCTTGGATGGATTTATGAACAAGGTTATGATTACAAGATGAGGGGAGGTATTTTGAGGAGATATTTGGATAGATATTTTTCTAGTCAAAGAGTCTTTATGGGTGTGAGAAAGTTGGAGGCGGGGAGGCCTATTTAGAGTGGAGGAGGAGTGACACTCTTGTACATTTTGTAAAACGGAATTCTACCAACATTTTTCCCATTGAATGTGACTCGAATAATGTATAAAAGTGTATAAAATGTAATATATGGTCTAAATATTACCATAAAATGGATTTTTGACAATTTTATTGGTCATTTTGGCCTTTAATTTTAGGGTTTAGTCCCTTTTTAAGCTTAATTTCACCTTAATCGTTGTAATTGATTTTAATTACTTTGACTAATATTTTGGGAAAAAATATAAGTTTAACCCATTAGAAATTATAAATTTTTATTATTATAAATATGGAATATATTTTTACAAATTCCAATCATGTAATTGGTAGAAATTAATTTAAATTTAATCCCACAGACAGGACGAAAATGCGGGTTTTTAAAATAAAATGTTCAAAATTTTGCTATGTTTTTATATTAAATTTCAACGTTAAAATTATTCCAATGACATGAATTGGATTAATTTATAAAAAAAATATATAATTAAAAATTAAAACAAATTTAGAATATAATTTAACATCATAAATAAATTATATTAAAAATAATTTTTGATTTAAAATTCAATATCTTTCATTGTTCATTAAAAATGAGGCATCATAGAAAAATACCGAAAAATCACCGTAACATATTTTCTGTGTTTATATTTAAAATATTAAGTTTATTTTTACATGTATGATTTATAAAAGTTCCAAAATATATATTTAAAATATGTTCACCATTAAAAGGTGGTAAAAATGCCTTAATATAAATATAGGTTTTTATGTGTAATATTGGTTTTTCTATTATAATATTATTATCAGATAAATTAGATGAATATAAAAAATATTTCATTGAATAATATATATATATATATATAACATTAATATCACTCACTAACTGTAGTTAATTTAATTTATTAGGATAAAATAGCTTTGTGAGAAAAAAAAGTTTTATATAAAAATATTATCTTTATATTCAATTGGTTCTTATATTCATTTCTAATTAATTAGAAACCAATTAATTCATTTCATCTTTTTATAAACAATATATTCTCATAATTTAGTTAATATTATTCATAACTTCTAATTTAATGGCTAAAATATATCTTATTATAATAATATTTTAATAATATATTATTATTCTATAAAACTCGATTTTGTGTGTAATCCATGTCATCGAAGAAACTCATTGTTGCATGTGATGTACACTAACTCAGTTTCATGTTCATTGAAAGCTATAAAATATATTGAATTTATTTTAAATAGTAAATATTTTATAAATTATATGGTTATTATCTTCCCTTACATGCTTAGTGTTTCATGTCATACATGTTTTCTAATACAATGTTCCTACTTTAGATTTTTGGGGAGTTACATTCTCCCCACCTTAATTAAATTCCATCCTCACAATTTGAAATTGATCTTGGTAAAATTTTTATATTTTCTATGTTGAAATACCAAATTGTGAGAAGCATTAGTAAAAAATCTTCTAGAAAAGAGAGAATGGGAAGTACAAAGGTCATATAGACTAACATATTACTAGGTATCTAAGTTGGAGAACATTAGTGGAAAGTGGAGATTCGTACTGGGAGGAAAAGTTTAAATATTTAAAGTGGGATATTAAGTTCATCAATCATAAACAATTGAATGAGAAATGTAATGTTTAGGGCCTCAAATAAATAAATATGAGATGATCTATAAGACCATTGGTTCAAAACAATTAAAGGATTAAGACAAAAAATTGTTTTAAGATCATTTTACTAATGTTGGGTAATTATTTTACTACCCAAGAATATTGGTAAATTTACTTATATGATGTGATTAAATTTCATATGAAAAATTCCATATTTTAGTTGTGCTTCAATAAAATTCTAATTAATCCCTTACTTCAAGAAATGGATATCGAAAAATTAACTTTGATTCATGAAGTACTATAATAAAATTTTAATAGATCATAAGGCTCATAAAAGAGTGAAAAGTATTTAAATTTTCCTCTTACTATTCTCCAAAGCCAATATGGTTGAGAAATTGATCTCTAAACCTAAATATTTAAACTACTGGATCATTATTAATATTTATTCTTAAATTTTTTTAACTAAAAACAATGACATATTAACAAGTAAATTATATAGGTCAGCGATTGGCATTAAACAATTATCGTTCTTCAGTCATGGGTTCACGTCTGGCGGATGTGACATATTTTATTGGTTGTTACGTGACTTATAGGTTGTCCTTTTCTAAAACTATATTAATATAATTTACAAAATTAATATGATATAAATCCTTGAAGTAAGGTTAATCAATAAATAGTCTTTTAACTATGGTTTTCAGTACTACCACAATATATAAATAGTTCATCCATTTATTTCCACAAAGGTCCATCCTTGGTCTAGGGTTTATCCTTTATAATATGGAATTTCATAAATCAAAAAATAGTACTATGATCAACTTTTATCATATTTAAAAAAACAATATATTCATTTTTAGTATGTCTAAATCTTGACACATTATTTTCAACCTAAGACACATCAAGTTTAATTAATTTTATTCATTTCCATTATTTATTAAAATACTTTATAATGGTTTCTAAAAATAATGTGAATTATCTTATGAATATCCCCCATGAGTGTCAAAGTAGATGCAAAGTAAGGCGTGTTTTCATGTACCAGGTTACGATGTGTTAGTCCCAACACACCTTTTCAGAGTTGTTTCTACCAGGTACATATATGCCAGAACCATGTCCATTTGTAGTATCGATATAGGTATGTATTTCTAGAAATACCTACATAATCTCTACCTTACCAAAATTTGGGATGTTCTTGTATAATTCTCCGCAAACTCTATCTTAGGGTTATGTTATTTAATCAATGTTTTTATAAATATAGTTCCAAAGGTTTCTACTAAATTTTCTTTGATACCAATTATAGCAACCCGACCCCAGAAATCCCAAAGTTGGTGTCTTCTATCAATTATATTTTCATAAGATACAACTAAATTGCATCTCAAAGGAGTAAATATTTTTATAGTCTTGGTAAACCAGATACATAAATGATTCTTGTATTAAAAATTAATACACTAATTAAAACATAATATTTTTCTCAAGGATAATATATTTAATCCATGTAGTGTATCCTTGCATATATTTCTAAGTACTCTTTTGCAATAGTGGGGGAAGTAAAAAATAAGGGTGAGATCAAATGATTAGTAAGGGTAAATTATAGAAGAATTAATATTGAATCAACGAGAATAATCAAATGGAATGGTAAATGATTGAACACACATGCCATGATAAATATAAATTGTGAAGTAAGTGTATAATCAATATGGAAAGTTAAATAAATGGAAACACATTAAATTAAAATAACTTGATATGGAAAAATAAATATGTAAAGGTAAGAAAAAAAACACATTCCATTTAATCAATTAACTGATAATTAAATTCATCCATATAAATGTTGATAAAAAATATCATAGATAAATAATAACTAAATCAAAATGATCAAAATCATTAATTATTGGATGTCATGTCTCAGGCACATGAAAACTTATACCATCAAGACCATTCACTATACAGTTTAAAACTATGGATAGAAACAGATTTAATTTTCAAAACATATTTGTTTCATGAGAAACAATACATGTATCAAGGGGATATATAAAGTCTGGGGCACATCCATCATTTCTAGTCCAAATCATTCCTCGTATAAAATAATCAAAATAAATAATATTCCTTATCAAATAGCTGTATTAAATTAAGAATACATATTTATCAATTATTTCCACAGTTAATCAAATAACTATCAAGGTAAACATTTTTTATGTAAATTACATATGGTTTAGGTAATGAATATATCCATGATAAATGATATGGATAATTAGGGTAAATTAATTGTCTAATGATCATAATAAATTTAATATTACAAGGGGATTAAAAAAGAATAAAGTAAGTTAATGTGAATACTATCCTTAGAAAAATAAATATTAAACCATACATAATAATAATAAGGATGGAATCAATACAAAATACCCCAAGTGGAGTAAAATAATTTCTTTTTTGTTGATGAATGGAAATATTATAAAAATATCTTTTAATAACATTCTAGAGGAAAATATCCTATTGTTTTTAAAAAACTCTTAAAACCCATTTATTTAAAAAAATAACTTTTGAAAAAAAAATTCTTTAATTAGTAACCATTTAAACATAAAAATGAAGCTCCAAATAAATAAATGTGGTCAAATACATACATGTTGTACGAGGAAGAAAGAACATTCCTTTTCCATCGTAAAAAGGTTAAAAATGCCTTTTTTGAAAGGTGATAAGAAGATTACTTTGAAAAAATTGGTAATAAAAAAAGTAAAAATATATTTACAATATCATTTTAAAAAATTTTAAAAAAAGGTTGATTTTTTTTATAAAACATGGGTTTTAGAAGAAAATATGTTCATCGACTAAAGAGACAAATGATGTCGGCTTTTCGTAAAAAACATTCTAAAACATTTTAAGTACCAAAGTGAGGGAGATGGTACTATTATATGAAAAAGGTCATGAATAGCCATAGGAGATTAAAATTAAAGGTTTTATTGAACAATATTCATATAATTTTTTCAAATGGAAATACCATTTAAAGATCATTAAAATTATTGTTTAGGAAAATAATATTTAAACATTCCAAAGTGTCTCATGCCACTTTGGAACATTTTAAATCATAATCCTCATAAATGAATAACATTAAATGAATGATTTAAATACCAATAAGATATAATTATTAGTGATATAATATATCTTTAGGGGTAGTAGATAAATCACAAAAAAATAAGTGAGTGGTGAATATTACATTTATCTCACAGATGTAAAAAGTGAGATAAAAATCCCTTAACTTGAGTCTGACATGTATCATGTGTGTTTATATTATAGAATAATTAAATTATGTTAATTATCTATTTTATATAAAACCTTTTTGTGTTTATAATTAATTATATTTCAATTAGTACCATGTTGTATACAACAAATAAAACAATTATGTTTACATTGGGTGTTTTGACAAAATTTGGTATATGGGTCAAAAACAAATTTGGTAGGTCAACTATGATCAAAGGGGTCATTACATAACATCTGCATAATAATTATCATGAAATAATTATCATATTTAGACATAAATTATAAATTTAAAACCAATTATTAAATATGGATATGAAAAATGAACAAATGTTACAATCACGGTGATGGTAAGTCGTAACTACAGATTTGTAACATTCCCATTTTTCAATGATAATTATGGAAAGAAGGTAAGTAACATTAATATTTAAAAAATCATCATTATACCATAATTTCAATATTATTTAATCATATATACTTATATATATAATTCTTGTGATGTAGAAGGAATCACATCGTGTCTAAGAGGAGGTATTCCACACGTCCACGAACGACGTTATCACTTTTTAAGTGTGTGAAAGAGTAATAAAGAAAATGATATATTATATTTTAAAAAAGGTAATTATTTCATTATTATCATTTTTTTATGTCACATTTTTTTTAATTAAAAAATCCTTTATACTTTCCATGAATCATGTGAACAGATCACATGTCTTTGAGGGGGCAATAGTCCACACTTCCACAAACGATGTTATCATATTTACACAAAATGGAAAGTGTAAGGGAATGTGTTATAAAAAAATTACATAAGAATAAATAAATAATAAATATCTTATATAAAATATATAAAAATATTTTCTATAATAATCTCCAACCATGAATGGTGTTAATGGAAAAATGAACAATCATCATTTCGTGATCTGGTAGTTTTTCGTACACATAAACTGTATGTTCATTACAAATTAGAAGGAAGTTTGTGTAGGTATAGCTCTAAACACTAAAATCAATACATATAAATATATTTAGGATATATTGGTTATATATATTCATGTAATACAGATATTTTATTGGTTTATAATGGAAATAAAACTAGAGAGCTTGAGGAAATATGTTACTTATTATTTGGGTAACTCCTTTTGGTTTGCACCAAAGGGATTCCATGGATAGATTTATGAACAAGGTGAGGATTATAGGTTTAGTGGAGATATTTTTAGGAGATATTTGGTAATATATAGTTCGATCCAAAGTGGTTTTATGGGAGTGTGGAAGTGGGAGTAGAGGAGGCCTTTTTATAGCGGAGGGGGAGTGACACTCTTGTAAATTTTGGAAAAGGGAATTTCTCCCATGTTTTTTCATTGAAAGTGGATACAATAATGGATAAAAGATTCTCAAATGTAATATAGGATCTATATATGACCATAAAATGTATTTTGGAAAGGTTTATAGTTCATTTTCACCATTAATTTTAGGGTGTAGTTCCTTGTTAAGCTTAATTTCTCCTTAATCATTGAAATTAATTTCAGTTACTTTTGATAATATTTTTTCTAAAAAACTAAGTTAACATTATTGGAAATTATAAATTATTATTATTAAAAATATGGAATCCATTTTTCCAAATTCTAATCACATAAGTGGAAGAAATTAATTTAAATTTAATCTCACAAATAGGACGACAATGCGGGTTTATAAAGTAAAATTGTCAAAACATTTGCTAAGTTTTTATACTCAGTTTCAAAGTGAAATTGATTATATTGACATAAATTGGATTAATTGATAAAAAATTGATCTAGTTAACCTTTAAAACCAATTTAATACATAATATTACCTTATAAATAAATTAAATTTAAAAACAGTTTTGAATTAAAATTCATTATTTTTCCCTATTCATTAAAAATGAAACTTCACAGAAAAACACCAAATATTAACCCTAACATAATTTTTATATTAATATTTAAAATAAAAATTTTATTTTTAAATTTCATACTTATAAAATTTCCAAAAATTGGATTTAAAATTGGTTCTCCATTAAAAGGCGGTAAAAGTTCCTTAATAAAATTTTAGGTTTTTATGTGTAATATTGGGTTTTTTCTTATATTATGCTTACCCAATTTATTAGATGAGTATAAAAAATATTCAATTTAATATCATATAAATATATATATAACACTAATATAACTCTATAACTATAATTCATTAGGATAAAATATCTTTGTGATCATAAAAATAGTTTTTAATAAAAATATTCTCTTTATATTCAATTAGTTATTATATTCGTTTCTTATTAATTAGTTACCAATGAATTCAATTTATATTTGTGTAAACCATATATTTTCATTATTTAGTTAATCATATTAATAAATGATAATTTAACAGCTATGTGATATCTTATTATAATAATATTTTAACAATGTATTTTTATTCTGTAAAAATCGGTTTTGTGTGTAATGCAGATCATCAAAGAAACTCATTGTTCTGTGCGTTTTATGGTAACTCAGTGTCAAATGAATTGAAAGATATAAAATATATTTAATTTATTTAAAATATTAAATATTTTATAAATTATTATAATATTATATTCGCTTATGTTCTTGGTGTTGTGTGTCATACACGTTATCGAATACAATGTTCCTACTTTATATTTTTAGGGTGTCATAAATGGTTGGGGTGGGACTATAAAAAATGTTTGAATTTGGTTCAGGAAGTTACCAAGTGGGTAATTCCTAAGGTGGGGAGCACCATAAGAGTAATTAGTTGTTAATGGATAATTGGGGTAGTCTAGGGTAATGTTTATAATATGGGTATGTTTAGTATCATCTCATAGTGAGGAAATATGTCTTAGGGATGAGCTATCATAAGGTGGGAAGTTATAATATCCCAGGTTTTTGAGTAGGTTGAAAATTAAAAGTGGTTTGGAACTTTTATGTTGGTGAACATGCAAACTTTAAATTTATTCTTTGGAATGTAATTCTGATATTAAAAACATGTTTTTATGATTTCTTATACGGGGTTTAAGGCCTGATAAGTGTGTATGGGGTTTAGTTTAGTTTTTTAAGTGTTGGGATTTGAAAACCAAAATCTGGGTGGCATAACATTGGGTGCATGGGTAGAACATGGTTAGTGCCAACCAAACGGCCCATTTGCATAGGAGCACAGTAAGATTTAACCATGAAAGGGGTGCATGCCCAAGAAAACTTGTAAAGATGGGTTGATATTCTTGCACAATTAGGTGCATGGTTTGATTGATTGTGTGTTGTAACCATGTGAGGTGGGAATCTCATTGGATAGAGGAACCTCACGGTTGGCACATTTTTGGACAAACCATGTAGAAATTAAAAGGGGTAGAAAATATTTTTTTTTCCTTTCCAAATTTAAAGCTTAAGACTCTATATTTCTTCCCCCATTCACATATCACCCTCTAACCATAGATCTCTCATCCTCCCTGATATTGGTTTCTTAGAAACTTCATTTTTTGGGATCTGATTAAAGCATCATTCATCACATTGGATATATAGTATTAAGTCTATTGGTCCTCTAGATCCCTTGTTATTTTATCTTTCTATTTAGAATTCTATTTCCATACGATCTCATATGTCCAATTTTAGGGTGTCTATTTGATTGACATTTTTCTCTCATTTCGGCTCAAATAAGTGTTCGGTATTTGGTGAGTGAACGTCTATGTGTATAAGGTGGGTGTTTCCTAGATTTCTTTTCATTTATATGTGTGTTATGGAATGTGTAATAAATAGGAATGATTGGGGTGGTTCATGTAAGACCATTTATTTATTGATTTTATTTTATTATTATTACTATGAGATGTTGATGGGTTGTCTCAGGTTTATTATTATATGTTGAGCTAGGTGTGGCATGAAATGAATAAAACGGGGTTTAATAATGTCTTGGAAGGATGTTTCAGCTGTTTAATTTATTCAAATGTGAGCCTATGGCTATGTGAGTTATATGGTAACATGATGGTCTTAGATGGTGAGACTTAGAGTAACGTTGATCACCAGAATAGAGGAAATGTGGTTTTTCAAGTTGAGGCAGATGGCGATGACCCATACCAATATTAGGTGATGAGGTTCACAAGTGGTTAAAGAGGTTTGTTGAAGGTGTGGATTAGGTTTTTTAAGAATTACTTCTCATATTTTTTTGGCCTAAAACATCATCAAGTTCATGTTCACATAGAATCAGGACCCGGTGAGGTAAGTTTTACTACTCATTGTGCGTGGATGCCTCCGTAGAACATTCATATTAGGGGATGGTGATGACCATCAATTATTGAGGGGGTGATCACCATAAAAATCCATAGTTTATGGTATGTGAGACCATTGGATGGGGGATGAGTCTTGTTGTGGTATTAAGGTTGATTGTCCAAGACCTTGGAAAGACTAATTTTATTTTTCCTTAAGATGTAAAGGTACCAAGAAGATGGTGATTTAATGATTGGAAGTTCAAGGGACTTGTGATATATTTATGGTAATTCTGAAGGGACATCATATATTCTTGATATGATGTATATGAGTTAATGGTTAGCATGAGGTGTTGTGTGATATGTAAATCGATGGGATACGTAGGGTTCTTCTAGTATAACCAATTATGGATACACTGATTTTAATTCCCCGACCCGGGTGCTACACACTGGTGCCCCATGCTAGCCAGTCACATAACCTCAAGAGAACCCCCTTGTATGCCAAAGGCTACAGACTAGTAGCAAGGGTCTGATAAGTCAATCATGGGGAGACTATACTCTCTTTTATCAGAGAATTACACCATCGGAAATAATGAAACAATAGAGTAAGAATATATAACCATTTAAAATATCAATATCTCAAGGAAAAAAATAGGAAATACAATATCCAACTAAAGATGAAAATATGTCATGATAATGTACATGTCAAGTGACTAAAGTGAAAACTGAAAATAAAGACATTGATGAATCTCAAGAGGGTCCCAAACCACATCTAGTTACCTTATCCAAGATCCTTTCCCAACTCAAAAATTTATCCCATGGCCTTTTCCTTTAACTTATCCTACAACAATAAAGTATATTCGGGTACGAATTAGGTAGCCTGGGTAGGGTGTGAGTATAACTCAGTAGGACACCACCAACAGTGTCTAAAAAAATCCATCCAATAATAGTGTATGCAGTTGTACAAAAAAATAAGTATAATGAATAAATAAATAGTTTATCAGATTATTAAATATTCTCTATTTAACCACATAAACTCCCTTGGGTTCTTGTGGACACCCATACCCCAATACCATCTTCGCCTCATGATGAAGACTGAAGTATTTCCGAGGGATATCATGTCTCAGAATACCATTATTTCCATTCATTAATTTACACATTAGAATGACCATTTTACCATTATTTAATTCAAATAAGAATTCCCATCTTACCAATCGTACTTCACAAATAATAATGACCATGTTCCCATTCTTTAATTCATACTTGAATAGACATGTAACCATTAATAAAACATATTAAAATGACCATGTTTCCATTCTTTAATTAATACTTTGAATGACCATGTTACCCTTTGTAAATACTTTATCAATTCATCAATTAATTATCCACATAAATTCCATTACTAATTCGACAAATAGTTTATAACATAATTACTCTTAATTAATTCACCAATTAATTAAGTTATCAAACCCATTAATTTATTTAAGAACAAATTATCAATATTAAACAACTTAAAATTCCATAATTAATTTTCCAAATTAATTATCCCACTAAAAAACCAAATTCATCATAATTAATTCAATAATTAATTATCTCAAGTCATAATATCAATAACTCATAATTAATCCCCCAATTAATTATCCAAATAAAAAATACCTAAATCTCATAATTAATCCCCCAATTAATTATAAAATTGGATATCCCCTAAATCTCAAAATTAAGTACCAAATTAATTATATAATTTTTCATCCCCTTAATCTCATTATCAAATTCCCCAATTATTCATTTATTTCAACAATACTTAAATTAATCAATTTTCCACATTAATTAACCCTATTTAGGAATTAAAATTGTTGAAGAATGCTGAAAATTATAAAATTTTCATACACTTATTAAAATAACTACTATACGAATTGAATATTAGACCACCAACCTCAATTTATCGATGGATAATATCACAACTAAAATATCCAAGAAATGAAAAGATCAACGAGGTAAAATGAGATCCAAATCTCAAAAACCTAAATCAATATTAAATAAATAAAGTTCTTGTAAACATAGATCTAGATCTAGAATCATAGATCTAGATCTCACGATATACAAATCGATCTTTCCATAATAGTGGATTATATCTCTAAAAGAAAGCAGAAATAAAGGGGAAAGAATGAGAGAAGAACTGGGAGAGGACTAACTTACCAGGAGAGGAGCAGACCTTTGATCCAGGCTTTGATTTGAGAAGAAAAGAGGCCAGAAAGGCTTGTAATTCATCAAGAGAGCTCAAAAATCATGAAATAGGACTTCGGGATGAATGGAGGTTGATTTGGGATTAATTAGGGGGTCGGGTAATTAAAAAACTAAATTTTGGGTAAACTTAATTCCTGTGAACAAATTTATGGGTAGGGGCACACAATTTTCCCTAATTGTGCACCTAAACCATGAACATGTTATTATGGTTGTGCATGGTTACTCCAAAGAAGGTGCACAATTTGAAAAACCATGTGCTAACCATATAATGCCCCTCTATCCAAGGTTGCATGGTTTTTTGGGATGGGGAGCATAATTTTCTCTGACCATGCACACCCCCTTATTCTTCCATTTTTTTCTAATTTTCACTAAAAAACACCCCAATGTAAAATCCAAATGAAAATTTCTTAATACAAGGCAATATATTACTTAAAAACAAGCCCAAGAAAACTCTAGGAAAGGTAGAGATCTTATAGTCTCACCACCTTATAACAGATTATCCTCGAGCTACACTCCCAAGATTCTCTGTGATTATAAGTCAAAGTGATTGGGTCATTGATCCCACATATCTTCGTTCCTTTCCCATGTATCCTCCTGTACATGCTCATGTTTTTAAAATTCATGAACTATCAGCATAGTCTCTCCCCGAAACACATTCTCACTACATTCCAACACACATATCGGATGCTCCTCAAGGGACACATCTACTTCAAAATCAAAGTCTTCTACATCAATCAAATGGTACGGGTCGGGGTTATACTGTTAAAGTTGTGATATATAGGTAAAAAGCATGCATATCACTATATTTATATGGAAGAGTCAATCGGTACGCCACTGGCTTGATTCTCTCCAAAACCTCAAACGGTCTGACGAACCTATGTGCCAACTTTCCCTATCTATGTATCCTGTAGTGACCCAATCTAGGAGACACCCTAAGGAATACATGATCACCCTCTATAAAATGTTGGGGTCGTCAATTTCTATCAGCATATGACTTCATCTAATCTGATTCGTATCAATAAGTTTCCATATTTGTTTCACTTGCTCCGACGTCTCATGCACAACACTCGGTCCAAACAACTATGACTCACCTACCTCTATCCATCTTAGTTGTGATCTTCATGGTCAACCATAAATATCCTTGTATGTTGTCATGTATATAGTTACCAGATAATTATTTTTATAATAAAACTCCACTAAAGCCAAGTGCTTCTCCCAAGACCCACCAAAGTTAAGAACACATTCCTATAGCATATCCTTAAGCACCTATATAGTACGCTTGGATTCCCCATCTATTTATGGGTGAAAAGTTGTACTCAATAATCCCTATCTACTGAGAACCTTCTGCAAGACATTCCAAAACCATGAAGTGAAACATGAGTCATGATCTGAAACTATAGTCTTCGGCACCCCATATAGACGGGCTATCTTCCGAACATATAAATATCATAGAATCCCAACTGAGAAAGTTTCCCATATTGGAATGAAATGCACCAATTTTGTTAGTTGATCCAAAATAACCCAGATGGCGTCATTCTTCCTTGGTGTATTTAAGAGACCCACCACAAAATCCATTTTCACATCATCCAACTTCCTCTTTGGAATGGTTAATGTTTTTAGAAAACCTCCAAGCCATTGGTACTCTACCTTCACCTGTTGACAGGTGTAGCATCATGTCATGAACCATGCTATATCATTTTTAATACCCATCCACCAAAACTACCATCATTGATCACGAGGCATTTTGGTCAGACCTGTATGTACCACCCACTTAGAGGCATGAAATTTCATCATGAGTTATTCTCGCAATCTCGTAGACACAAAAACTAAGTTCCTAAAATAGATGATTTCATCCTCATCTATGCTCCAATCGGAAGGAAACACCCCACTTAAAGGCTTTCCCTCATGTTCAAATACTCTGGATCCTCATATTTCCTATCTCCAATCTGTCTCCAAATTATAGAATCCACTGAAACTAATACAATATTCATCTATTTCTAACTCTCATGAATCGCCACATGTATCTAATCTAGAAATGTAATTATCTTCCACTCAAAACTAGACTCATGAACCATCTGAGTCTAATTTTTCCTACTCAAAGCATCATCCACAATGTTTCCTTTCCCAGGTATATTTTCTAAATCACAGTCGAATGACTAAATATACAAAAAACTTATCCACTGCTGGAGATTAAAATTTCATTGTGATAATATATAACTTAGGATATTGTGACCTATCAAGATTGTAAACTTATCTCCCAATAGGTAATCCTGCCAACACTTCAAATCATAAAACACAACCTATATCTTGAGTTCATGCATAGCATTTTTTTGTTCATATGGCCTCAATTTTCGATACATATATGCCACAACTCGATCTCCCTGCATCATCACAGCTTCAAGTTTAATCCTAGAAGGGTCACAGAACACCGTATACTCCCCACCTAGATCAGGTAGGATAAAGATTGATGTCATTGTCAAGCACTTCTTCAACACCTGGAAGGAATTCTCACATGATTACCACCAATAAAAATTTATCCCCTTTTTGGTCAATCCTTAAATAGGTGCTTCCAAATGGGAAAAGTCTTGGATGAATCTTTGATAATATCTAGAAAACCCCCATAAAGTTATGGATATCAAATACATTCTCAGGTTGCTCCCAATAAACCAATACCTGAACCTTTTCTAGGTCCACTGACAGTCCTTCCTCTTAGTTGATGTGTCCCAAGAATTTTACCTGATAAATCCAAAACTAACACTTAGATAGCTTGGAATATTGATGATTCTATCTCAGTGTACCCAGCATGATGTCAAGGATTTGGGCATGATCATCATGAGTCTTTAAGTACCCCAAGATTTCCTCCATGAATACTAAAAAAACTGATCTACGTATGGGTGGTCGATTATGTTCATCAAGGCCATAAACAATACTAGTGTGTTCGTCAACCCAAACAACATTAAAATTAGCTCATATAGGATATACATACTTATGAAAGCAATCCTTGGTATATCAGAAGTCTGAATTATTAGTTGATGAAAATATAATATCAAGTTGATCTTTGAGAACACACAATATCCTCTAAACTGGTACAATATTTTATCGATACATGGAAGAGTATGTCAGTTCTTCACAGTAATCTGTTTCATCATCCGGTAATCAATGAACAATCATAAAGTCCCAAAAACCTTCTCAGAAAACAAAACTTGATAAAACCAAGGTGACATACTCAGATGGATAAATAGCCTATCCTCTAACTCCTCCAAACTGATCCTTGAGCTCTTAATTCTTTGTTGGTGCCATTGTGTATTGTGAAATTGAAACTAGCACAGCTCTCAACATGAGCTTGACAGTGAATTTCAAATATATCTCAGGTGGTAGCCATGTAATGTCTTAAGGAAAAACATCTTGAAACTGTTGCACCATTGGCAGAAGGATATCATGCTTTACTCCTATGTCATCTAACAAAAGACCAGAAACATGGGTTGTGAGCTCTCCCAGCTGCTAATTAATTGTCCCAGCTCAACCTGTATGGATATCCCACTCCCCATGATGAATTTAAAGGTCACCCTTAGGATACAAAAAAGTCACTCTCTTATGGTAACAATCAATTTGGTCTCATTATGCAACTAGCCAGTCCATACCCATAATTTGTTCGATGCTTTATATATCAAGGATATATAGATCCCATCGAAAATGATACTCCCAAATTTTTAGAGAACATCCCTTGCACAAATAGATATCTCTATACCATACTCCCAATGGTGTATCTATACTCATTACCACGCTCAAAAACTCCACTGCTAGGCTCAAAACATTGACACGTTTTGTAGATATAAAGGAATGAGAGGCACCAGTATCAAATAAGGCACTAGATAATATATAATCCAAAGAATCGTACCTCTCCCTGTCGACGATACAACCCCTATATCCAGAATTGTAGGTTGTATTTCATGTAGTTGTCCTTCCCCCATTCTTAGTGGTATATTCTGACTACCCTGAGTTGCAACCCTCTACTGATATGGGTTCCCTTTCCTAGAAGAACCATATCAAATGCCTCTTCTACCTCGGCCAGTAGAACTCTGGCTTCTAGATTGATATGTTGTAGAAGATCCCACTCGTGCACCTTGATTCTATCTAGATCCTCTATCCCTGGACATATGTCATTGTGTCGTATAGAATTTCAATAGTTGTCCCATCTTTCCCCAAGATATGTACTCTACTAGTGGTTGAGGAAAGTGTCTATGATAATAGTCTGCCCTACAACACTGGTGTAAAATCACTAGAGAAAGGTCTTGTGCAACTGAATTTTCTCCTCAGACACTCTATTTTCCACATCCCTAGACAAATTTATCATCACAAAACTTCCTTATCTCAGATTATGTACATTTTTATGATCTAGAAGCAACTATATATCCAGAACTGGAAGCCTCATTCAAGTTCCCCTCAACTATGAGAGCCTGATCCACCACCTCAGAAACTTCCTTAATCTAAATAGGTTAACTTGGGACTTAATCTTGCACTTAATCCAATTCTAAAAGTGTCTCGTCATAGCTATATCATCCCCTTTCAATGTTGTATTAAAGTGCTATAGGTCTGTAAATAATCTAACATAGTCCATCACTAACATGTTCCCCTGAGTCAGCCACATGAGCTTCGCTACTCTCTCCTATGTTAGCATCTCTGGGTATTAGTTCTCCAATAAGTCCTTCAATAACATATCATTAGTCTGTCCAGTCTGCGATTGATTATACCACCAGTGCTTCACTAGTCATCATAATATATATGCACCCATCTCTACCCTCCTCTCTACAGGAGTATCCAAACGGTCATGTATCATCTCGAGGGACTCAACCTAGAACTCAGATCCCTTAGGTCTACCCTCTCTAGTAAAATTCAGAGGGTGTTGTAACTGAATCTCCCTAAGTAGGTCAAACATACTCTTCTCAACCCAACCTAGGTATATTCCCATGATTTTAATTAAAGGTGAGCAATGTTCACTCAGAACTTCTCCCCTTCTTCTTCGCCTGACACTATCGGTGCCTCAGGTTCCACTAATGGTAAATTGTCATTAGTCATCTCCTCCTTTCCTCCCCTCAACAAGTGTCACCATGTATTCATAAATCTAAAATTACAAACACATGTATTAGGACTCATAAACAACTTTATCACATTTATGTAAGAGGAATAATCACAATATGTCTTTCACCCAAAATCTTGCCACACTGTCAAAATAGAGGCACTATCACTACCCTTAACTGTCTTACTCTTAGGTCTTGATCATCTAGGGTCAACACCTTCTCATATCCATGTTTCTAATTTAGACACCCAATTACTCATAGTATTGCATCATTTTAACACTTCCAATTTCATATTAGGCACCATTTTCAATTCAATTTAACAAGTAAGGAAAAATATTTAAATCTCAAAAACATACCCAAATCCTATTTCCTGTGAGTTCATAAAATGATGCATGTCAAAATATATTCCTAAGTACCATGAATAATTCATGAAGACTCAACTCTTGTTCATTTTTGATCTATGAGTAAATTCTAAGAAAATTTCAAAAAAAATTCTTACATCACACAACAAGTGCATCACCCATGTTGAAATAATATTCAACTGTAACAGCAAATGGTAATAACAACAATCCCACGCTATTTACTTGAGGTTTTCCCCTATACATGGGTTTGAAACTTTTATGCATGAGATCATTTCCAAGCCTCAAATCTTCAAAGTCTCTTTTCTACCTTCCCCCAAATAGTAAGACAAGATATAAAAAGAGAAATCTATGCTTAGATACCACTTTGTAATGGTCCAACTCAGGTGTCACACATCAGTGCCCCAAGCATGTTGGTCACATGACCTCAAGTGCAACTCCCCATAAGCCAGAGGCTTGTGACTACTAGAGAGGGTCTGATAAGTCTATCATAGGGAGACTATACCCTATTTTATTAGGGCAATACATGGTTATAAATAAATAAATAATACAAAAAAAAATATAACCATAAAAAATACCAATATCTCAAGATGAAAAAAAAACAGGAAATTAAATATTCAACTAAAGAAAAAAACATGTCATGTTAATGTACATGTCATGTGTCTGAAATAAAAACTAAAAATAAAGAAACTGAAGACTCCCAAGAAGGTCCCAAACCATGTCCAGTTCCCCTATCCAAGCTCCATCCTCAACTCAACAATCTAACTGAGTTCCTTTTCCCCCAACTTGTCCTACAACGATAAATTTTTTTCGGGTACCAATCAGGAAGCCTGAGTAGGGTGTGAGTATGACTCATTAGGCCACCACTAATGGTTTCTAAAACTAATCCAGTCAATAGTAGTGTATGAAATTTTATAAATAAACAACTACAATGCATAAATAAATATTTTTTCCCATTATTAAATATTCTTTATTTAACCACATAAACTACCAAGGTTTCCATAGACACTCATACCTCAATACCTGCTTCAGCTCATGCCAGAGAATAAAGTATGTTCGAGGGATATTTTGTATCATAATACCATCATTTCCTATATTTAATTTACAGCTTAGAATGACCATATTTCTATTATTTGATTTATACTTGAATACCCATGTTATTATTCATACTTTACACATTATAAGAACCATGTTCCCATTCTTTAATTTATACTTTAATGGAAATGTTACCATTCATGACAAACATTAGAACAACCATGTTATGATTATTTAATTGATACATTGAATGGCCATGTTACCATTCTTAAACACATAATTAATTAAACAATTAATTTTCCACATAAATTCCATTTCTAATTTGACAATTAGTTTATCACATAATTACCCTTAATTAATTCACCAATTCGTTAAGTTATCAAACACATTAATTAATTTAACAACAAATTAATCAATATTCACAAAATAAAAATCCCATAATTAATTTTTAGAATTAATTATCTCATCCAAAATAGCAATTATTTATAATTAATCCTACAATTAGTTATCTTAAGTCATAATATCAATATCTCATAAATAATTGCCCAATTAATTATCTAAATCACAAATCTATAAATCTCATAATTAATCCTCTAATTAATTATCTAATTGAAAAGCACCTCATTGTCATAATTAATTTCCCAATTAAATATCTAATTGCACAGCCCCATAATCTCATAATTAAATTCCTCAATTAATCATCTATTTAAATAATACTTCAATTAGTCAATTGGCCACATTAATTAACCCGATTTAGGAATTAAAATTGCTAATGAATGCTATAAATTATTCAATTTTTATACACTTATCAAAATAATGACTATGATAATTGAATATTAGACCACCTACCTCAATTTTTCAATGGATAATGTCCCAACAGAAATCCCCAAAAATTGAGCGGCACAACGATGTAAGATGATATCTGAATCCAAAAACGCTAAATCAAGATTAAAGAAATCAAGATCTTGTAAACCTATATCTATATCTATAATCATAGATCTTAATCTCACTAAATAGATATAGATATTTCTGTAACATCAGATTCCATTACTGAAATAAAGCAGAAATAATGAAGGAAGAATGAGAGAATAACTAGGAGAGGATTCACTTATCAGGAGAGGATATGACCTTCAATATAAGACTCTATTTGAGAAGGATGGAGGTAAAGAAGGCTTGGAATTCATCTATAGATATCTAAAATCATAAAATATGACCTAGGGTGAAATGGGGGTTGATTTGGGATTAGTTAGCGGTTTCAGGTAATTAAAAAACTAATTTTTTGTTCAACTTAATACTAGTGCACAGTTTATACGGAAAGGAAACATGGTTTTCCCTAACCCTGCACCTAAAACATGCACTAGTTATTATGGGTGTGTACAGTTACTCCTAATAGGGAGTACGGTTTGAAAAACCATTTGCTAATCGTGTAATTCCCCCCTGTCTAAGTTTGTATGATTTGTTGGGTTGGGGCGCACAGTTTTCTCTAACTGTTCACAACCCCTTCTTCTTCAATTTTTCCAATTTTGACTCCAACACACCCTAATGTAAAACCCATATGAAAAGTACTCAAGCCAAGGAAAAATAGTACCCACAAAAGTGCATAAGAAAACTCATAGAAAGGTTAGGATCTTACATCGATCCACTCTGTCGTTGGCCAAAGAAGGTAAACACTCCCTCATGGCTATTGAGCACAACCAAAGTAGGTTCTATAGTATATGTGTATATTTTATATTTATTTATGTTTTGAATATACTAGTATAAAATTTGGATGTAAGATAGGAATACATTGGTGGTGGTCTACTAAGTTTATACTCACACCATGCATGGGCCCCTTGATACACATGCAAACATTATGATTTTGAGATCAGGTAAGGGATCATAATTAGCGGATAGACCTTAATGAGAAAGGATATGATGTGGTGAATGGGATGTATTGAATATAGAACAAGATGTTCTTTTTCACCAAGTTATAGTTTCTTTTTTGGATTTTTCGTACGTACTTATATAATCAGTCCACAAGCGGTCTTGCGTGTTTTTGTATATCTAGCATGACAGGTATAATTTATATAGTTTGTTTAGTTATTTCTTTTAGTATTTTTATTTCTATTGTTTCATTTATGATTTTTCTGAGTTTTTTTAAACCTCCATAACCAAGTTAAGTTTTACAGATATTATTACTATCACTAGAGGGAATAATATCCCCACTATCAGCTAATAGAACCTCATGACTAGTCGATAGGCTTTGGCATATGGGGACGTTTACATAAGTCCTAGTGACCCTAAAACCCCTAAAAAGTTATGTTTCTCCCATTTCAATGTGTTACAGTTATAAGAATTTTAATTTTATATTCCATGATGGTTTTTTAATAATTTATAAAATTTAATAAAACATCACATATTAATTCTCAATAAGGATAAACACGGAGGTTTACCAAACTACCATGAAATAATGGAAAAAAATTTAAATTTCCAATTACATATATAAAAACCATCACCAATATATTGTTTTTTGTGGTACAACACCCTCATTAGCACTTATTGTATGTTCACCATATTGGTTTGTGTTCCTTAAATTCAAAGATGTGAGAGACTCATTATCATGGATAGCAGTTAACCATTTAAATCATATTTCATTTACATGGGTTCAGATTAGGATAAATTTTTTAAAGAATATAGGAGACACAAATTCTCACATTCTATAATATTATAGTACTATCTAATTCATGGAATAAAAGAATCAATAATATAGTGTAGGTGAGAATAAAATATTTGGTCAATAATTCTCTTTCTGCACTTGAACATATTTTTAACCCTATCCCAAATACAATTAATTAATTTATATTTTCTCATTTTAAGATAAATTAAATATGGTTTAGAAGATCGATAGTAAAATTGATGTGGGTTTTTTCAATTTTGTAGTCATTGGAACACTAATTACCTTGGAGATGATGATTCATTCCTTGATGTTCTTTTCTATTTACTTGGATTAGTATTCATGTGGTATTTTTAATTTATCCCTATTATTGTTTATGTTTTCAATTAATAATATTCATGATTTTCATATATTTATGATCCATGATTTGAGTTTTCTTCTTCATCTATCAGATTTTGAAAGATAATCTCTTAACGTGAAATATAAATTAAATGAGATTTGTTTTAGCCAAATATTCATTATAAAACCCAATAAGCACCAAATTAGTTCCTTGGGTTCATATTTATTTACTAAAACTAAAATTAATAAAATATAAATAATGGGTAAATTTTCATAATTGATCACATAAAATGTTTTATAATTGAATATATTATTTAAGGATATTGTGTCCATTATATGCTTCATATCTAGTTTATAAAATATAATTAATCTAATTATTATTCAAGTTAAAATTGATAGGTTTTGATTGTTTAAATATTATGAGGTCTTAAATATATAAATTTATTATTTTAAGGAAAAAGATAAATAATTAATTAAACATGCATATTATATCAGTTATAATATAGCTATAAATTTTACTCAAAATATTTTTTTATTATTTTTTAGTTTCATTCCAAAATATTTGAATATTAATAAAACACCCCACATTACTATTTTTTTCCTTAAATTTTTGTCTTAAAACCTATACTTATTTGAGTAATATTAACACCTCCTTGAGTGAATAATCTGGCATATCCGTCTATTCAACCAAATCATATAAGAAAAAAACATTTGATTGCACCCATGACATTATTGAGTTTTGGTTTGATAAATATTTTCTTGATAAGTGTTATAATTTTGGAGGGGTGATTCTAAAAGTTCCATTCTAGAACTAGATGGTGACATTTCACTAGAACAATGAATGTTTTGAAGTAGGAAGTGAAGTGTACAATGGATCTTGTAGTCACACTGGGGGTGAATCAGGTGTGACTTGTTTTACTAAATTCTTTTTATTTTATTTAACTCCCTTCAAACCTCTGTCACCTATTAGGATTAGTGGATCCTATATGAAATAAAAAAATTAAATGAAACATAAAACACTCTATTTTAAAAAGGTTAGGTACTAAGACCTATATCCTTGATACAACTGGTTATAATCCACAGTTATAGATTCTTCACTATATGTAGATGGTTACAACCAGGGAAAGTCTAATTCCCTTGAACACTAAGTCTCACAGTGTTCCACTCTAGAGTCCCACTAGATATCACAAGTTACCAACTACACAAGTAACTCTTGATTCCCACATGAGGATATTTATACTTCATCCCACAGTGTTACAAACATCACATCGTCCTGCTTCAAAGTCCCACTAGAGGCTTCTTCTACTTCAAAGTCCCACTAAAGACTTCAATAATATTGAGTCGCACAGGATATGATCCATTGATAGGACGATCACTTGATCTTACTCCATGAGCATGATAGATCACACAGTCTCATATACAATTCAAGAACCGTTCCACTAGTATTATTCTTAATAAAATAATATTGATCACCTATAAATGGTCAGGTGACTCAGTATAACATTGCTTAGGAAAATATTTTTTTTCTGCAAAATACTAAGCCTCACTAATCACTAAATAAATCATATCTAAAAGTCTTATGAAATAATTATCCAGCTTCAATCTCAAATCACTACACACTAATCATGAAATGTTTATCGTATATGCACTTTTCAATATTCATGCATGAACATAATTTCATGGATGTATAAACAATGCATTGCCTTATTTATTTTTTACAATAATGTGAATACACAATTTCCTCACTATATGTGAACACTTTATTTCAAGCATACATACATGTACTTATTCTATTCATATGTAGTGAATCGCCACAAATACTTCATGTATGTAAACTATAACGCCCCGACCCCATAAGCCCAGAGTCGGTGCATTATTACATATCATTGGTGTGATCACAAAATATCATGTCTTGAAAGACCAATTAGTTTAGTACCCTTGGAAGTACTAGATACATTCATAAGGTTTACATTACATCATAAAATGGAAAACTAGAACAACATTGTTTCCATAGACAACACTGAGATCCCATAAACTATCCCTGTAGGTCAGTCATAATATACTTCTTTGCATCCTGGGAAAAATAAAAAATAAAAATGGGTGAGCTCAGATGCTCAGTAAGGATAACAATATAGCGTAAACTTTCATAAATAAGCATAAACATTTAAGGCAATGTATAAAACTAAAACAAAATCCTTTTAAACATTAAATTTATCTTAATATGGAAAATATAAGTCAAAATAATGTTATTTACTTACTCACATGGATATTCTACTAGTTTAATAATCACATGCGATATCAATAGCCACTTTCATAATGATGGAATGCATAATGCCAGACTTCATAACAACATAGTCAAGGATTTGTGCCAAGAATACAAATAATATTTTTTCAAGGCCTTGTGCCAAGACACTAGTTTGTCTCATGAGACCTACTGATGCATCAAGGAGCTATAGAAGGCTCCACCCATCACTTACTAAGTCCAATGAATTCCTCATATGAAAAGGATTGAACATAACATAATCATTCGTATTAAAACTAGCATAAGAAATGTCAATACTTTATCCATAAACCATGAATGGTATGAAATAACACATCCACAGTAAAACATATAAAAACCCTCAATACAATATGGATGTTTTGTATCATAATAAATCAACTTCAAACAAACTTAAAATCCATCAAAGGATGTTGACATAGATGAAATCAAAACCTTCTTAAAGAAATATCTCTTCCGATTTTGAAATCAATGAAGAGTCACATAATTATAAAGAAAAAATTTATTTTTATGATATTATTATAATCTTACAAGGGAATCTTATATGATATTATAATGGTAGAAAATAGCCACACCCTCCGTATATGTTAAAAAAACATTCTTACCTTAAATTTGTCGAAAACGTCAAAAAGTACCTTGTTTGGAAAATGACAGAAAGATTCCTTTAAAAAAACATATAACATAAAATAAGGTTATAAATTAATTTAACCCATTTTCTATTAAATGGTAAAAAAATTTGGAATAAATTTTTAAGAAACATAGATGTGAATGATACAGATGTCCCAGTAGATACTTACGTAAAAGCAACCTCAGATAATAAAGAGATTGTGAAATTAACCCTTACCTTGTAATTTTCCTCGTTCAATGGTACGTTAAACTCATGTATAATAGTTAAATTATTGTTATTAAATTATAAAAGAATCATATACGTAAATATGATATCATATATGATCTTCTAATATTGGTTTGTTAATAATATTTTAGTATTATCGTAGTTTTGGGTGTTAACTTACTCATTTTCTTTTATATGTTTTGTTACATAAGACGTGTTTATTATGGATAGTTTGTATCTTATTAATATCCAGAATGATATAAAGTCCTTAAACATTATTTTTAATCATCAAATGAAAATTATTCTTGAATGGTTACGATTGGGAAACGAATCTTATTGCGTTCATGGAGACAATATTCTGTACGTACGCACGAGCGACAATATCATTATTTTGATATTAAAATCGTATATAATTGGATGGTATATCATATATAAAAAATCATTATAATTTTATATTTATTATTTACATCATTTATACTTATTATTATACCCATCCCAATGATGAAATTTTTGAATAACAAACTACACCACGACGAGGAGACGATAAGTCATACATACGCACATGTGGTGACTTTTTCATTCATATGATAGATAAAATAATGAATATGGTTGTACCATTTTTATAATAACATCACAGAATATATAAGATACTGTATTTATTATTTTATAATGGAAGCAACTAATAAATAGGAAGTGGAAGAAGAATATAACTTGAAAGAGGTGATTAAATATTTACCACTTCTTCGGGTTCTTCCTATTGATTTGATAAAAAGGGCTCCTTAGATTGGCTTTGTGACTAAAGGAAGGCCTATAAGATGAATGTATGATAGTTTAGAGGATATTTGGGTAGGGTTTGGCTGAGCCAAATGACTTTGAATGTGTGAATATGAGAGAAGGGTAATTTTCCTTGTATAAGAGGGGTGAGGGGGACCTTAGGAAAAGAGTAAAATATTATTTTATAATAAATTCATATTAGGTTTATAATGGCTCAAAAATAATTTGTTTCGAGACTAAGGTTGGGATGGGTCTAAATCATGTCAACAAATAGATTTTATATAGGTTTAGGTCACCATATTAACCTTATCATTTAGGTTTAACTCTAAGTTAAATAGTTTGACATTTACCACGTCTCTTTGTATTTTTATATTATATGGTTAATAAACATACTATAACAAGCCAAGAGAACCCCAAGGGGTTCATTATTAATATATATAATATTATTTTAGTCTTTTGGCCGAACCTTACATTTTTAGGAATAGAATATCAATTAATAATATAATTTTTTTAAAAAAACTCTTTTATGTCAATTTTGACACTATTTGGTATTTTTCTTTGGTTAAATTCATAACAGCATTATTACTTTGAAACAAATTTATTTAATCAACCCTAAAATTTCATATTAACCAATAAAATTAGTGGAATTCATTAAAAGTATCAAATTTGATTTACTTTTATATTTATAATATCAATTATTTTAATCTATTTTTAATATGGTAATTACATTATCATCATTGTGTCATAAATAAATTTAATTCTTTTTTGTCTAAAAATTATAAATAAAATTCCATTATATAGGAAAAAATTTTATCTTTCTAATTAATATTTGTAGTCGAATTTATATTGTGTGTAACCCTATATTAAAAATGGTTTAGTTATTAAACATTGAATTTAAATCTTTTAACTCTTCTTTAAATAAAATAATAATAAATGTCCTAATCTTATATAAGTGGACCAAAGTGGTTCATATTTTATTCCTAAGGTTGTTTTTGGTCGAATTATACCTATCCAATATAATTAGGACATGTTTTAGGGTAATAATAATATCATTTTTACCTTTAATTACCCTATTTACTTTTAACCATGGTAAATAAAAGTAAAAAGTTACTATTCACAAAGAATTATTTTCATCTTATTGAACCACATTTTACTTACTGATATCAACCGTGTCACTCAGATTTTTTAAATTCAACTCACAAAAGTAGTAAAAATAAGTTTTATTTAAATTTTCAAATGCTCCTAGGAGGTGGGTAAAAGATGATAAAAAGTTCAATAAATTTTTTATTTATCTAAAATTATTACATACTAACACCAATGAATTATATTGAACTTATATAGGTATTATGTATCTATTTTGACCTAAAATAAATTTAAATAAAATAAATAATTATTTAAATAAAAATTCTGTTTTAAACTATAACTCAGTGTTTTTCACTATTCATTCAAAATTGAATGTTTTCAGAAAAATACCAAAAATTCACCCTAATATAATTTCGATATTCCGAATCCAAAAATGAAGTCCATTTTGAAAGATAAAATTTCTAAAATTTTAAAAAATGGGTATTAATATTCATAACGGCTAGTTTTATTGGATGTGGTGTGTTAGAACTCGAAGTTGCGTACAACACACGCTGCTATATTATTCAAAGAGAAGCATACCATGGAAGCTTGGGGTGTTACTTTTTCCCCTCCTTCAAGTAAATTTATCCTTGAGATTTCTACAATATTACTGCGTAAAAGGACTTGGGTGGTTCTTCTTCATAAGTTCCTCGGGTTCCCACGTTGCCTCTTCCATATTATAGTTTCTCCATAGAAATTTTACCAGACAAGTCGTCTGGTTTCTCAGCACTTGTTCTCTGGTATCAAGAATCATGAAGGGCTCTTCGCAATAAGACAAATCGGGTTCCAGTTCTAATTCCTCATAGGTGAGTACATGCATTTTGTCAGGCATGTATTTTCTCAATATTGATTTGTGGAACACATCGTGATCTTTGGAGAGACTTGGAGGCATTTCCAAAAGGTAAGCTATAGCCCCAAATCATTCTAGAATTTCAAAAGGTCCAATGTACCTGGTACTTAATTTTCCCTTCTTACCAAAACTTATAACACCCTTATATAGATATAACTTCAAGAAAACATCATCTCCTACCTAAAATTCCAAATCCTTCCTTTGGTTATCGGCATAGGCCTTCTTCCTAATTTGAGCTTCTTTGATGTGGGTTTGGATTACCTTCACCTTTTCCATATTTTCCTCAGTATTTTTTGGGCCTACAAGTTATCTTTCACCAACATCATCCCAACCGGTTGGTGTGCGACATCTCTTCTCGTATAATGCTTCATATGGTTCCATCTGAATACTTTAATGGAATCTATTGTTATAGGAAAATTCTATCAGAGGTAAATATTGATCCCATGTACCTTGAAAGTCAAGTGAACATGATCTCAACATGTCTTCTAATGTTTGAATAGTCCATTATGATTGTCCATCATTTTGGGGTGGTAGGAAGTGCTCAAACGAAGTTCAGTATACAGGGATTTCCGAAGACTTTTCCAGAATCACGATGTAAAATGTGGATCATGATAAAAATAATCTATAGTGGTACTCCATGAATTTTTACAACTTCATTAATATATAGTCTTTCTATTCGTTCAAGTGGTAAATCTTCTCTTATAGTAATAAAATGTGGTGTCTTGGTAAGATGATCAACAATGACCCATATTGAATCATTCCTAATAGGATTCTTTGGCAGCCCCATGACAAAGTCCATCATAATATTATCCCATTTACACTCAGGTATGGGAAGAGGTTGCATGAATCCTCCAGGCTGTTGCCTTCCAGCTTTCACTTGTTGAAAACCCATACATCTTGACACATAATCAGCAATATCCCTCTTCATGTTGTCCCGCCAAAAATTTCCTTCAAATATCTATACATATTAGTGATAGCAGGGTGTATAGAGAAATTGGAACTATGAGAATCATCGAACAATTCCCTTTTTAGATTAGGTATGTCGGGAACACAAAGTCTCTTCACAAATTTCAAAATTCCATCTTCATACACAGAGCCACTCAATCTACCATCATTAATAGCTTTAATATTATTTTGATACTCTTCATCATTGGTATGAGATCTCATTATCCTTTCTAGTAAGTATGGTTTGGTAACCATTTGAAAAAGAATTGATGTTTCACTTTCCATGGTTATTCCCATAACCATCTTTACTAGATCCATGAAAATAGGATCCCTTTCAACTCTCCTCTTTTTCAAAACTCCATGATCTTTTCTGCTCAAAACATCTTCAACCTTACTTTCCTTCCCTGGGTGGTAGTGTATCATGCCATCATAATCCTTGAGTAGTTCAAGACATATCCTTTTCCTCATGTTGAGTTCTTTCTATGATAAAATATACATCAAACTCTTATGATAGGTATATATATCACATTTTTCACCATAGAGATAATGTATGTGTATCTTCAAAGCAAATATTATATCTAGTAACTCAAGATCATGAGTAGGATAGTTTTTCTCATGAATTATTAGCTATCGTGATGCGTATGAAATAACCCGATCATTCTACATAAGGACACAACCAAGTCCTTTATTTGGTGCATCACTATAAATAACAAACCCATCATTCCTCAACGGTAAAGTAAAGATAAAAGCATTGACTAATATTATCTTCAATTTTTCAAAACATTGTTCACACTCTTTTGCCCAAACAAATTTAACCCCTTTAAGTGTGAGCTTGGTTAATGGGTTATCCAATCAGGCAAAATTCTAGAAGAAACGCCGATAATAATCTACTAAACCAATAAAACTGCGTACCTCAGTTATACTCGTTGGTTCTGGACATTCTTGGATTGCCATTGTCTTAGAATGATCAACAAGGATTCCATCCTTAGAGAAAATATGGCCAATAAAAGAAATCTCTTGAATCCAGAATTCACACTTGTAAAACATCCCATATAATTCATGTCTTCTAAGACTCTTTAGAATAATGTGCAAGTGATTTTCATGATCTTAATAGATTTTGGAGTATACCAAGTTATCATAAATAAATACCACTATAATTTCATCAAGATATTCATTTGAAACTCTATTCATTATATCCATGAATATAGAGGGTGCATTAGTCAATCCAAAAGGCATTACTATAAACTCGTAAAGCCTATACCTGGTTCGGAATGTTGTATTCGGAATGTCTTGCTTCATCACACACAAATGATGATATCCATATCAAAGGTGAATCTTTTAAAAGTATTGAGATCCATGAATTTGGTTGAATAAATCATCAATGAGAAGTAGGGGATACTTGTTCTTTATTGTTATAGCATTGATCTCCCTGTAGTCAATGCACAACCTCATAGATCCATATTTCTTCTTAACAAAAAGAACAGGGGTTCCCCATGTAGAAATAGTAGGGAGAATAAATCCCTTATTACTCAATTCCTCTAGTTGTTTCTTCAGTTCCACTAATTGCACATTGGCCATTCTGTAAGGGGTCTTTGATATGGGCCTTGAACCAGGAATTATGTTAATGGAAAAGTCAATTTCTCATTCTCGAGGATGTCCAGGTAAATCCTTTGGAAACACATCATTATATTCTTGCACAATAGGTATATCCTCTATTCTAACATTCCTTTCCTCACCCACTGTTATTTGATTCTCTTCCTCCCCAATAATTGAATTTTGTTGAGCTACTAGGGGTGGATCTAGATAAGAATTTGGTGGTGACGTTTCTTCTCTAAAGATAAGGTACTTTTTATCATCATCAAAAATTGTAATCTCCTTCTTCTTACAATAAATTTTTGCATCATGGTCCAAAACCCATACATACATACTGAGGATTATATAAAATTCCATCATGGGTATAATGATGATATCAGAAGATAAATAACGTTTATATTCCTTAATGGGAACTGATTCATAACACTTTATTGCACCGATACTTCCCTTAGTAATTTTGACTAACAACTCACTTGTTAAATAAAATTGGAAATATCTAATTTTCATAGCAAAATAGGAAGATATGAAACAATGCTACGATCTAAAATCAAATAACGCATCGGCTAAACTTGTGGAAACCATTAAATTACCTTCCACTATGTATTTCAGAGCTTCAACCTTAGTCGTAGTGATAGCATAAGCTTGGCCTTGATTCCTTGGCCGTTTCTGAGTTAATTTCCCCTGAAGCTTAGGAAATTCATTTTCATAATGTCCCTTTTCTCTACAATTGTAGCATTCAACATTAACAACCTCTTTCTTCCCCTTGGAATCATGATCTTGGTGGAATTTTTCACCATACTTGTAACAGACTCTCGTACCATTCAGACAAGTACCAGGGTTTTTTTCCCACATTTATTGTAGGATGGATATTAAACTTTTCCCATATTCCCCTTATTTCCATTTCCAGAGTGTTCTGTAAATCTCTTCTTCTCTTGCTTTGATTTAAAGTCATAAGACTTAGAGAATTATTTTTCTATCTTGATATAACATAAGGAAATATCTTCGTACTATGAGAAGGATTGTGAGAATAAATATCAATGGAGAAATGGTTTTAACTCATCAAAGAAACGATTAATCTTACTTCTTGGGTTACGTATATAATCTACACCATGTCTTTCTAACCTTGTAAAGTTATCTTCATACTTTATGACATTCTCATCCATCTTTTACCTCAGACTCAAAAATTGTCTTTCTATATATGCTCGATGGTCGTGAGGAAAGTATTTTTCTAAGAAAATTTCTTTAAACTCCCTCAATTCCAAATTTGATAATTCATCATCTTCCTTTGTGTTTTGAGTCAATGACCACCATTGATCAGCATATCCAATAAGGAGGTAAACTGCAAGGTTAACTTTTTCCCTTTCGCTGCTCCCCAAGGTGTGGAATATTTTCTCTAAGGAATTTATCCATTGCTCATCTACTAGTGGATTTTTACCCCCATTGAATGTCTATGGTTTTTGCCTCATGAAGCGATCTAAAATTGATCCTCCATTCTGCGGATCAGGGTGCTCCATACGGGTAAGGTTATTATTCAAAACCTGAGTGAGTTGTCCCAGTATAGTGTTAAGCTAATCAGAACTAGTTGTATCACCAACTACATTATAATTATCTTGGGAAGGAGTTAAATCCTTATAAGGAGTGTGTGCATTGATACATTTTCCATTCCTTCCACTAGGTGCCATTTCTAAACAATGGCATACACCGGATTAGTTTATGAATCTCAATACATAAATCCAAACTTGTAAAACACTTAACATAAATTGAATAGTTTATGGATATAATCCATAATCATAAAATTCTTTTTATTGAGGATGTATATACTCATAAACCCTTCATAATGGTTAGCAAATAAATTGAGAATTATCTTAATCATATCCCCCGAGAGTGTCGTAACCAAGAGTGCAGCAAGGACCGTTGCTGTGCACTAGTTCCCGTTTGAGTCTAGCTAAAAGTGGTGTTTTTGAGTTTTACCCTAGGTACATATCTTCCAGATCCACCCCTACCTTCTCGTATCTAGACAGTGATGTATTTCTTGGAAAACTCACAAAATATCTATAATAAAAAAATTCTAGGAAGTTCTTCTATATTAATCCTCAAAGTCTATCTTAGGGCTATGTTCTCTAATCAGACTTTATCTAAATCTAGTTTCCAAGGTTTGTACTAAACATCCTCTGATACCAACTATAACTCCCTGACCCCATAAGCCTAGAGTCAGTGCATTATTACATATCATTGGCATGATCATAAAATATCAAGTCTCAAAAGACTGATTAGTTTAGTAGCCTTGGAAGTACTAGATACATTCATAAGGTTTACATTACATCATAAAATGGAAAACTACAACAACATTATTTCCATATACATCACTGAGATCCCATAAAATATCCCTACAGGTCATTCACAATATACTTCTTCACATCCTGGGAAAAATAAAACATAGAAAGGGGTGAGCTCAGATGCTCATTAAGGATAACAATATAGGAGAAGCTTTCATAAATAACTATAAACATTTAATAAATTGTATAAAACTAAAACAAAATCCTTTTAAACATAAACTTCATCTTAATATGGAAAATATAAATCAAAATAATTCCATTAACTTACTCACATGGATATTCTACTAGTTGAATAATCACATGAAATATCAATAGCCACTTTCATAATGATGGAATGCATAATGCCAAACTTCATAACCACATAGTCAAGGCCTTTCTCCAAGAATACATATAAGATTTTGTCAAGGACTTGTTCCAAGACACTATTTTGTCTCATGATACATACCAATGCATTGAGGAGCTATAGTGGGATCCACCCATCACTTACTAAGTCCAATGCATTCTTAATATGAAAAGGATTAAACATAACATAAACATTCGTATTAAAACTAGCATACAAAATGTCAATACATTATCCATAAACCATGAATGGTATGAAATAACACATCCACATTAAAACATATAACAAAATCTTCAATATAATATGGAAGGTTTGTATCATAATAAATCAACATCAAACAAACTTAAAATCTATCAAAGGATGTTGACATAGATGAAATCAAAACCTTTTTAGAGAAATATCTCTTTCTATTTTGAAATCATTTAAGAGTCACATAATTATAAAGAAAATATTTATTGTGAATATATTCTTTTAATCTTATAAGTGAATCTTTGATGATGTTATAATGGCAGAAAATAGCTGGACCCGCCGTATAAGTTAAAAAAACATTCTTACCTTAAATTTGTCGAAAAGGTCATAAAATACCTTGTTTGGAAAACATCGGAAAGATTCCTCTAAAAAACATATAAGGTAAAATAAGGGTATAAATGACATTAAACCATTTTCTATTAAATATTAAAAATGTTTTAAATACATTTTTATGAAACATGGATGTGAATCATAAAGAGGTCACAGTAGATATTTACGTAAAAACAACCTCAGATAATAAAGATATTGTGAAATTAACCCTTACCTTGTACTTTTACTTGGTAGAGGGTACGTTAAACTCCTATATAATAGTTAAATAATTATTATTAAATTATAAAAGAATCATATACACAAATATGATATCATATATGATCTTATAATATTTCTCTGTTAATAATATTTTAGAATTATCGTCATTTCAGGTGTCAACTTACTTGTTTTCTTTTATATGTTTTGTCACATAAGAAGTGTTTTTTATGGATAGGTTTTATATTATTCATATTCATAATGATATCATGTCCTTAAACAATATTTTTAATCATCAAATTAAAATTATTCTTGAATGGATAGATGGGAAAAATGAATCTTATCACGTTCGTGGAGACGGTATTCCGTACGTACGCACGAGTGAAAATATTATTCTTTTGATATTAAAATCATATATAATTGGATGGTATATCATATATACAGAATAATTATAATTTTATATTTATTATTTACATAATTTATACTCATTATTATAATCATACAAATGATGAAATGTTTGAATAACAAACTACACCACGACGAGGAGACGGTAAGCCGTACGTATGCACATGTGGTGACTTTTTCATTCATATGATGGATAAAAGAACGAATATGGTTGTACCATTTTTATAATAACATAAACGTATATATAATATACTGGATTTATTATTTTATAATGTAAACAACAAATAAATAGGATGTGGGAGAAGAAAAGAACTTGAAAGAGGTGATGTAATATTTACCTCTTCTTCGGGTTCTTTCTTTTGATTTGATCAAAAGGGATCCTTAAGTTGCTTTATGACTAAATCAAGGCCTATAAGATGAATGGAGGATAGTTTAGAGGATATTTGTGTAGGGTTTGGCCGAGCCAAATGGCTTTGAATTTGTGAATTTTAGAGAAGGGGAATTGCCCTTGTATAAAAGGGGTGAGGGGAACCTTAGGAAAAGAGTGAAATATTATTTTATAATAAATTCATATTAGGTTTATAATGGCTCCAAAATGATTTTTTTGAGACTATGGTTGGGATGGGTCTAAATAATTTCAACAAATAGATTTTAGACAGGTTTAGTTCACCATATTAACCTTATCATTTAGGTTTAACTCTTAGTTAAATAGTTTGACATTTACCATGTCTCTTTGTATTTTTATATTATATGGTTAATAAACATACTATAACAAGCCAAGAGAACCCCAAGTGGTTCATTATTAATATATATAATATTATTTAAGACTTTTTTCCAATGCTTAGATTTTTAGGAATAGAATATCAACTAATAATATAATATTTGTTTTAAAAACTCTTTTATGTCAATTTTGACACTATTTGGTATTTTTCTTTTGTTAAATTCATAACAGCATTATTACTTCGAAAAAAATTCATTTAATCAACCCTAAAATTTCATATTTAACTATAAAATTAGTTTAATTCATTAAAAGTCCCAAATTAGATTTATTTTGACATTTATAATATCAATTATTTTAATATTTTTTTAATACGGTAATTACTGCATCATCATTGTGTCATAAATAAATTTAATACTTTAATGTCTAAAAATTATAAATAAAATTCCATTATATAGGAAATATTTTTATCTTTATAATGAATATTTTTAGTCGAATTTATATTGTGTGTAACCCTATATTAAAAATGGTTTAGTTATTAAACTTTGAATTTAAATCTTTTAACTCTTCTTTAAATAAAATACTAATAAATGTCCTAATCTTATCCAAGTGGACCAAAGTGGTTCTTATTTTATTACTAAGGTTGTTTTGATCAAATTATACTTATTCAATAGAAGTAGTACATGTGTTAGGGTAATAATAATATCATTTTTACCCTTAATTTCCCTATTTACTTTTAACCTTGGTAAATAAAAGTAAAAAGTTATTATTCACCAAAAATTATTTTCATCTTATTGAACCACATTTTACTTACTGATATCAACTGTGTCTCTCGGATTTTTTAAATTCAACTCATAGAAGCTGTAAAATTATGTTTTATGTAAATTTTCAAATGCTCCTAGGAGGTGGGTAAAAGACGGTAAAAAGTTCAATAAAATATTTAAATATCAAAAATTATTATAAACTGAATACAATGAATTACATTGAATATATATAGGTATTATGTATCTATTTTGACCTAAAATAAATTTAAATAAATTAAATAATTATTTAAATAAAAATTCGGTTTTGAACTATAACTCAGTGTTTTTCACTATTCATCAAAAATTGAAAGATTTCGGAAAAATATCAAAAATTCACCCTAAGATAATTTAGATATTCCGAATCCAAAAAATGAAGTCCATTTTAAATGATAAAATTTATAAAATTTCAAAAATGGGTATTATTATTCATAATGGCTAGTTTGATTGGTTGTGGTGTGTTAGAACTCGAAGTTGCGTACAACACACGCTATTGTATTATTCAAAGAGAAGAGTACCGTGGAAGCTTGGGGTGTTACAGAAACTAGATATATCATGAAACATACATCAATTTTTAAGTTCCTTTATGATAGTTCCTCATGTGTGGTACCATTATTCAAATCATTCACGTCAAACTCCCTTCATGTAAGCATGCATAAACTGCTTCTTATACTCACATAAGCAAGATCATGCATACATGAATAGTAATTCATGCAAAAAATGTATGTTCTCTGTTGTACTCTTAACTGTGTATGCGCACAAATCATACTAATTCTTAGAACACATATTTTTTCTTTCCAGAGTATTTTTTGTCTCACAAGTGAGTCTGCATCCTTAACAACATCCTTCACATAAGCATAAAGATTTGTGGGTTCTCTTTGTTTTTTACACAAAATAGAAGATCAATGCGTATGGATATCATGTTATTCCATTTCCTTCACAGAACCCAATTCTTCACAAAGAAACATTGAGTGTGTTAAACACTTTTTGAAGGCCTATGGAACTCCTCTTCCCCTTCATGTAAGATTGTCATGAGGGAGGGATTCTCCTTCATGAACCAAAGTGATTTTGAGACTCTATTTTTCTCAAGGGTCACTCAAAATACTCTCTCGGATATGTGTTAGTCACATACATAAAATGAGATTGGTTAGAGATATTTATAGAAAAAATTACACTAACATGACTCATTCAAACCGCCTCACTTCAAGCATACCATTCATCATCTCATGCTTTGCAATTACGAAAATCACTATCACCAATAATATTTCATTTTCTTCCTACTGTTTATCATCATTTTAATCATCGTTTACACATGAAAACAATGTTTCATGTGATTTAAATCACATTGGAATCATTAGAATACTTGAATAGTGACCAGAAGTCATGGATGGATCAAACGTTGATGTTGTATAGAGAAAGTATGGTGAAAAGTACCTCTTGTGTGGCCAAGGTTGAATACAATGTGGTGAGATAGATCCAATGGCTCAGATAGATCAGATCTGATAGCCTAGATTCTATCCGGGTTTTTTAAGGTGGATGAATAGTACCCTGTATCCTTTATGCCACATTAAAATAGTGAACTTTTGGCACTTATTTATAATACAAAGTGCATCCTCAACCCAGAATAAATGGTTAACGAATGCTTACATATCACACTGGCATCCCTCATGCAAGCATCCTACTCTACTGTCGTGCTACCCAATAAATTGGATCATTGTCGCTCCCATGTTCTTGAGTATAGTCATTCCTATTCATTCCCCTAAACATGATTCTAGAAATCTATTCTTAGGTCTATCCTAGTGCCCACCTTGTTAGTGGTGCACCTGAAACCCTTGGTTGGTTGGTTGGTAGTAGGCCTTAATTTTTTGTAGAGGACAATGTAAAAGTATCCTCCCAACTAGAAATACCATGCCAAATAACTCAAATTACATAACTCCAAAACTCAAATAGTGTAGAAAATGTGTCGTCTTAATATAACCAATACATGCCTTCAAACATACGTCTATCTCAATAATCATCACAATTAAAACTCGTTGACTTTTCATCTTCTTAACTGATTGACAAAAATTTCATATTCAAAAAACTACTTGGTTTATTCAGTATCCCCCTTTGTATTTGTTTTAAATACCTACCTAATTTTAAAATTCAATGATATCTTTTCCATCTTATTGGAAATAAATCTAATTATATAAGTATGGGAAGGAATTCTCAATGCCAAAATTTAAATTTTAAAAACATCCCCTTCTCTTATGACAATTATAATCTGATTTAGTCCATATAATAATTGAATCACTAATATATTAGAAAAGAACTAAAATTAATCAACTCAAAGTCTACATGATAAATGATCAATGTAGAAAATAAGCGTGATCAAATTTAACATCATTCTTGTCAATAAACTTTCAGTAGGTGATAACAATCACGGAAACAGCTTTCTAGGAATTGTTTAAAATATTTTCAACTAATCTCCTACCGACATCTCTGCAAATACATTAAAAACATTCTGAATCAAAAATTTACTTACCCTTTATCATTGAGCAATAAATCTCTTCCTTTTAGAATTAATGATTTTTTTATCATGAAAATAGGAGAATGTAACCAACATACCTTCATGATGACAAGCTTCAATTTCCAAGCATTTATCTTTTAGAATTATCATATGCCTACATCATCAGAACTTTTGATATTCATAAAATATCAAATGAGATAGAAATATCTGGTGGTACATCCTTCATGCCCCCCTTTATAGATTCCCTGAATACATATTCATCATGATTGAATTTCATCAAGAATAAACTCAAAGAATATTATGAGATTATTTGAAATATTAAAAAAATACACACTATTGGAAATCTGACCATTCCCAATGCTTCTATACCAACGGTTTGTAAAAACCATTGGTATAGGTCCCCTTTCCTAATGGTTTGGCCAAACTATTGGGAAATCCCATATTGAGTTCACTTTTCCCAACAGTTTGCCAAAATCGTTGGGAAAGGGTATGGCTTTCCCAATGGTTTGGCCAAACCATTGGGAAAAGTATACATTGAGGCCACATTCACAATAGTTTGGAAAAACCATTGGGAAAGGGTGAGTACCTATCCAAATGGTTTGGCCAAACTGTTGGTGTAGGTCCCCATATACCAATGTCTCTCCTAGAATCAAAGTACCTATACCAACGGTTGTCAAAACTGTTGGTATAGATCTATACCAACAGTTTTGACAACCGTTGGTATAGGTCCTTTGATTTTTTATCAGATATTCTTACCGAGAAATTTATATAAATCAAAATTTAAAATAACTATGAGAATACATATATATATTTATGAAATTATGTTCACAAAATTCATATTAGGTTAGTGTTTAGGTCATTCAATGATAAACTAGGGGTCCTGGGATCAAATCCCAGCAAATGTTTTTTTTTTGAAATACATATACCAACGGTTTTATAGAACCGTTGGTATAGAATTCCATGTTACTTATACCAACGATTTTCAAAACCTTTGGTATAGGTCTATACCAACAATTCTCCCAAAACTGTTGGTATAGACCTATCCCAACGGCTTACTTGGCAATGGTTCTCCAAACCGTTGGTATAGGCTATACCAACGGTTTGGAGGCCTATACCAATGGTTCCAAACAATTGGTATAGGTTAGTTTTCCAGTAGTGATAACATAATTCCAATAGTATTCCATGATGGATAATGTCCTAGCTGTAATATATTCACATATTTTATCAAATTTAGTTCTCCCCCTAAATTCATGATTCGCATTTTGTTCCTTGCAAAAAAAAATAAACACAATGTATATATGGGAATAGGGTGTTTCATTAATGCTTCTCAGTTAAAGAAACATGGATGAGAATTGATTCTAAACCCAATAATGTATTTAGATGTAAAATTATTCTTCACATTTGATAAAAAATAATTTTTCATTTTTCTCTATTTTTTATAATTTTCTTGTCTCTTCTATCATTTCTGGACATATGATCAAGCTTTCTTTAGTAACCTAATTGGTATTCACTTTGTGTATAGAATTATTTTTTCCAACACTAGAAGTCACAGCTGCTTTCCCTTTCTTCTTCAAGAATTATTTTTGTCTAGAAAAATAGGTCAAACATTTTTCACCAATATTTTTAGACATGTTACTCCTTCCACAAACAACTTTATTATTTATCCAGTTACCCTTTTAGGAAACTCATTAGAATTTTCATTAGAGATGTCTTTCACCAAATTATTCTTCTTGTTTCTCTTTTGGATTGATCCTTTATTTGATTCTAACAAACTTCCTTTAGTATTTATCTTTATGGAAAATTCATAATGGTCCATGATGTGACCTCTTATACCATAATAAAATCATATTTTCTTCAATGTGACACTCTACATATTTTTCTTTACAAACTTCTTAGGAGTTGTTTGTTTAACAGCCTTCATCTTTTGTTTGTATCCCAAGTTTGACCTTCCATCTACATTTCTTACCTGATTCACTTTTTATTGTGGTGTTATATTCACATAAATAGATTATTTTTGTAATTTTGGTATATAACATCACTCATCATAACAATGACCACTTCTATTAAAATTATTACATAAATTTTCAAAGTTATCACATTTTTTCTTGATAAACTCATTCTCTTTCTGTGTGTTCTTATCCTTTGGTTTTTGTTTCATCTTCTCTTCAGCTTTTATCCCATAAAATGATAGAATTTTTTAATTTTTATACAAAATGAAATATTGTGCCAATATTTAATTTCCTAATTCCCAAACTTCTAACAACACCAACGGTAGCCAAAAAATCATGATTTCTTCTTATGTGATGAATTCTAAGTTTAGTTGAATTTTTTATGCTTTTGGGTATCATATTTCTTCTTTCTTACATTATTTGGGGAACCTGATTTTTTCTTTACACATGTTTTATCATATTTTAAAGTTAAATATGCACTAGTCATCAAAATAGAATTAGTACACACAGATTTATCAGGACAAAAGGTTTCCTTTTTCAATGAGCCTATATTAGATTTATCATTGGGTAATCTGAAGCTATTATTTCCACAAGATTGAGTCTATTTAGAAATAATAATATTATAAGATGATTACTTGTAAATATTTCATTTCTATGAAAATTGGGAAGTCTCATCTTGCGTCACTTCCATATTTCTCAATATTACTTCTAGTTCAAAACATTTTAAATGGAAAGCAATCATCTCATCTTCATGCATCTGATTTGTCTTCATTAATAAATTTTCAATCCCCTTGATTCATTTTTCTTTATCATTCATCTAAGAATATTTGACATTAATGGATGTATTATGAAATTTTACAAGTGCATGGATAACTTCTATAATAACCATTTCAAAAACATATTTCTCACAGACATTACATTGAAATTATTCAATTTATCTATCATATCTTTCTTTGAAAAAAGATATTGTTTCATATTTTCATTCAAATGTTTTGTGAGAGTATTGGATATGCCAAAAATTTTAATCATTGATTCTTCTATATCATTAGCCTCTTCTTCTAGCTATAATTTTTCATCCCAAATTTCCTTGAATACATTGATCATCCATGTGACCACTTCTTTGGGAACATTCTTCAAATGATCTCTAATTTCAGAATTGATCATATCTTCATCACATCTAGATCTTGATTCATCAGAATCATAATCAACTAATTTAATTGTACGATTTCAACTCTAAGTTCCTTAAACTAGTATTTTAACTTTATTTATCTTTGAATTCTTATTCAGCTTCTTTTCCACTATTTTTCCATTTTTTTACAAGTATTGACTAAAACATCAACATTTATAACATCGGGAATAGAGATAGGCTTTTTCATCTAAGTCAATTATAAATTTTCTCAAAACTCTAATATTATATTAATATACTATTGATAAAAAACAACTGGACAAGTATAGTAGATCCAACCAGAGGTGGCCTTTTCTCTGATAATAATTATGTGTTGGATGGATCATGCAGTCACACTAAGAGGGGGGGTGAATCATGTGTGACGTATTTTATTGAATTCTTTTTCTTTTCTTTAACCCATTAAAACCTTCATCACATGTTAGGATAATTAGATCATGTATCAAATTCATAAAGTAAATGAAACATATCACGTTCATGTTTTATAAGGTTCGGTACTAACTCCTACGTCCTTACTGTAAGAATTTATACCGATGGTTATAGATTATTTACTAAATTTTGATGGATAAAACTAGGAGAAGTCTCATTCCCTTCAACACTCAGTATCACTATGTTCCAATATAGATTCCCACTAGAGATCAAAATTTACCACATACACAAGTGACTCTTGAGTCCCACATGAGGATATTTATACTACACCCCACAATGTTGCCATCATCCCACCATCCTGCTACAGAGTCCCTTTGGGGGATTATTTTACTACATAGTACCACTGAATACTTCCACAATCTTGAGTCACACAATATAGGATACACTAATAGGTTGATCACCTTATCTTCTTCCACAATCATTTTTTATCACATTGTCTCATGTACAATTCAAGAAACGTTACATTGGTGTTGTTCTTGATCAAATAATATTGATCACCTATAAATGGTCATCTACCTCAGTTCAACATTTTTTGGGAAAATATTCTTTCTTTTTTTGAATACTTGGCCTCATTGATCACTAAATAACTTAGATATAAAAGTCTAGTGAAATAATGTTTAATCTTTAATCTAAAATCACCACACACTGATCATGAAATATATATTTCATATTCGCATGTCAACCTTTATGCATGATCATAAATTCATGGGTGTCCCATTCTTCATTTATGTATAAAAAATATATTCCCTTATTTATTTTTTTGAAATAATGAAAATACACACTCTCCTCACTATATGTGCACACTTTCTTTCAATCATACACACATGTAATACTTCTCTTCATATGTATTTAATCATCACAAAGACTACATATATGCATAGTAGATATATCATGCGACATATATAAAATTTTATGTTTCTTTGTGATGGTTCCTCACCTATGCTTCCCTTCATCAAATCATACACATCAAACTCCCTTCATGTATGCATGTGCAAAATGCTTCTTATACTCACATATGCAAGAGCATCAATACATGAATTGTCCTTCACCCAAAAACTATATGTGCAATGTTTTACTCTTAATATTTTATACAGAAAACTAAAAATAATTTCTCAAACACATATTATGTATTTACTGAGTATGCGGTGTATCGCAGGTGAGTTTGTGGACTTAAAAACATCCTTCACACAAGTATAGATAGGCATGGTTTCTTTGTGTTTTTTCATTTAAAGAAGAAGAACAAAATATATGGATATCATGATATTCCATTTTCTTTACAAGACTCAGTTCTTCATGAAGAATCTTTGAGAGTTTTAAAAACTTTTTGAAGGCTCGTAGAACTCATCTTATCCTTCACGTATGATTATCGTGATGGAGGGATTATCCTTTGTAGACTATAGCTCTTTTGAGACTCTGTTTTTTCTCATAGGCCACTCAAAATACTATCTCTGATATGTGTTAGGTTCATACATCAAATGAGTGAGGTCTTGGGTATTTATAGATAAAATTCCACTTACTTGACTCACAAACACAGCCTCACCTCAAGAGTGCCATTCCTTAACTCATGCTTCACAATTATGGGAATCACTATCACTAATAATATTGAATTTTATTTCCATTGTTTATCATCTAATTGATATTCATTTACATAATAAAATAAATTTTTGTGTGATTTAAATCACATTGAAATAATTAGAACACTCAAATAGAGATCAGAATTCATGGTTAGATCAACTATCGATGTTGCATGGAGAAAATCTAGTGAAAAGTACCTATTGGGTGGCCGAGGTTGAAGATAATTTTGGGAGATTGATCCAATAGATCAGATAGATCATATATGATGGCCCAGCTTCTATACATGTTCTTTAAGGTGGGTGAATAGTATAATGTATCCTTGATACCACATCAAAATGGAGAACTCATGAGTGATTCTTTATAATACAAAGTGCATCATTATCCCTTAATAAATGGTTACCGAGTGCTCACATATAACACTAGAATCCACTGTTTTGGAATCCTACTCTACCCTTGTGCCACCATGCACGGTGGATCGATGTCACTCACATGTGCTTGAGTGTAAGTGCACCTATTCATTCCCCTGGCCATGATGCTAGACAACTAAGGTCAATCCTAGTTCCCACCTCAGTAGCAATGCACCTGGATACCTTAGATGGTTTTTTGGTAGTAGGCCTTAATTTTTTATAGAGGTTACTATAAATGTGTTACCCAACTACAAATACCATACCAAAGAACTCAGATTACTTAACTCTGAAACTGAAATGATGTATATAATGTGTCATCTTAACATAACCAACACTTGTCATCAAACTTAAGTCTATATCCACAATTAAAACTCATTGAATTTTTTCCTTTTTAATCGATTGAAAAAAAAATCAACTTCAAAAAACTACTTGGGATCTTCAGGAAGTAGTAGCGATGATGACTAATTCTGGATGATGAAGTGTGAAAGTGGGAGGATGTGATTTTGGATTCTTGTATTAGTATTATATGGGAGTAACTCTTTCAATTAATAAGAATAACCTATAGTTATCAGAGGATATCTAATATTATTTATAGAACTATGAAATATTATAAAGAACTATTCACTAGAATTTAGAAGTCGATTTGATGCATTCAATGTGAATCTGGAGTTTTCCTTGATAGATATATGGATGTCCATGAAGATCATAAGGTGGTGTGACCAATGGAATCGAATTGATGTTGTGGATGTTTGAATATGAATATGTGATCATTGGTTTCATGTATGATTCTAGATTAGAATATGAAGGATATGATTCCAAATTTTGTGAAGTTGTAATTTCATAGTCCAAAAGGAAAGAAAATAAAAAAGAGAAAATGAATAAGCTGAGAATAAAGGGTTATCATAGGGATTGATGGAGTCTAGAAACGATCCACAATCTACCGCATGTTTTCCATACAGCGGGAGCATTCTGGTAGGTGTTTATAAAGGAAGATTTAGAGTCTTATTCTTCTTCAATATTTGAATAGTTTTTCAAAAAAAGGATCCCATATAAGTTGGATGGTTTGGGTAGGGTTTTTGGATGATAGAATCCATCCCAAATCACGTCTTCGCTCTTATTTCTCTCATTTATATATGAAGTTATAATATTCCTATAGTGTAGTGGGATTAAGTTATGAACCATGTAATTACATGTTTTATTTTCTTCTATTTCTATATTGATTTATTTTTTGTTCTTGTTCATTGGTTTGTGGAATTTATTATTTTTGTAATGTTTCAAATCAATGTGTTGTTTGAGGTATAGAGTCTTCTAAATTACGAATACACTAAGTATGTAGTTACATGGTGTTTTGAAATTTTCAGGATCCTTGTTTTTCATTAAAGGTTCCGAGAGTGTCTTCCGGATCGGAGGATAATATCTTCTGAAATGTAGGTTATATTGTAAAAAGTAGTATCGTAGCTTAGTTCAAGCCTCTTTTCAACATTACTGAGATTCAAAATTATATCTTGGTGGATATTACTATCAAACCCAAGTAATGTTTTTCAGAACATAGTGAACAGTTTTGTTCTAAATCTATCCTTATAAGAGATTTCTAGAATAATGTTCTTGGTAACATTACACTTTTCTATTTTAGTGAGATTTTTGTTTTGAATGGATAGAATGGGAATAGGGTAAGGTACAATTAATAGTTCGATGGTGAAGGTTTAGAATCATGGAGTATGTAGTTTTTTTTCTACTTCTAGGGGATATAGCGCTTCCATATATATAATTCAAGATGAAACTGTGGTTTTTTGAATAATGGAAAGAATCGACCAGAAGTTACAAGTAATTATCTGGAAGATGTTGGCTTGGAATTTGGGATTTATGTTTTGAAATGTGAATTCTATAGTGGATTTGATGAAAACATTGGGAAACTAATTGAAGGATAATTTATATAGGGGTCTTAAGGTCATTATGGAAGATTTGATTCTAGATGTTTCATATGTAAACCATGTTTTAAAAGTTTTGAAAAACATAGTGTTGAGTGTCCTCGATCTGTTTGAGTTATGAAAATTTGATTACAAGGATTTTCACTCTATTTTTGAGAGAAATGATGCATGGGAATTGTGTCCAAGATTTCTTCAGTATGGGGTAATCTTGTGGATAGTTCTTCTCTCAATATCATGGAAGATTAATGTTTCTACAAGAATCGTAAAATGTATGTTTTATAAAAATATAAAGTGTGAAATAGAATTTTTAGTTTTGGTATATCCATATCTTGATAGAATAGTTAACTATTACTAGTTTGGTACATCAAAATTGGACATGGTGTGTGGGTTTTTTCATGGGGGTGGGGGTCCTTTATTTTGGTTAAGTGAAAGATAGAACATTATATCCATTTGAAGTAGAAATTAATGATGAACAGTCTTAAATAAGTTTAATGTTCTGGTATGGTAATCACATCACTTGAGTGGGAAGGGGATCAAAATCCTTTTTGAAAAATGTATATTGGATCTCAAAAATAGGAATTACAGAACTTGTGAGGATTATATCTTTGGAAATCAAAATAAGTTGACCATTATTCTAAAAGGATAGGGATCTAGGGATCAGAATATTTCACTAGTTTATATGAAAATATGGGATATTTCCCTTATCTCATTCCCATAGTATATCACAGTACTATTTGTACCTTAATCGATGATGTGACATTTGAAGTTTGGGTACACTTTTCTCAACAACAATGTATGGGGTCTCTTAAAAATGTATATCAGATAAAGAACCATAAAGTAAATGGTACTATATTTATTGAAATTTTGTTGGTATAGTGGTGAAGAGTTTGGAAGAAGAAAGTTGTGGAAGTTATATTGTCAAGGATTCATGTGTTTGATAAGGTCATACTCTGAACCCTAAAGAAAGTTATTATGGAGAAAATGTTTTTTCACATAAATAGGTCAGCATTATAAAAGATCTTTGGACCAAAAGGATAGTTGTAAACATTCACTACAATGTCTTTGAAAGTTTCTCCTACCTCCATGTCAATTATATGAAGAGTGGAATAACCTAAATACCCAAGATTTTTTCGTTACTCAGGTATGGCGACGAAGACGTGGATTCCATCATTGAAACAACAACTTAAAGAATATCTCCAAAGTATAAAATTTCATATTTGATGGGGGTTGGTTATGTGTAAAAACTAAAATCAGGCTGAGATGTAGTGGGAGTAAAGGACCACCACATGCCTTGGGTGAACTAAGCATCGGGTTAATCGTAGTTCTAAATTTTGTAGGGAGTACAAAATTTTTAATGATGCCCAACATTTAAAAATATACTTTATATGGATGTTGAATTTAATTGGTATCAGTGCAGCTAAATGTACTGGGATGCTCTTAGATTATGGAATCCTAGTGTAGATTTTTTGGATATAGGTTCCAGAAAGAGAAAATCCGTAGATATGGTACATGGAATTTCTTTTCAATATAATTTCAATATATTGGTATGGTGATTAAAGTGACTATGTTAGAGGAGCCTTCATGGAGTTATTAAATTGTTTCATGGAATATAGAATGGGTGTAACACCCTGAGATTTTATGAGAAGTATTCTTTTTAGTTTCTTTGATGTCTTGTGTTGTACACTTCACCAAGATTATATTGCGCTATATGCAACACTTTATTAGCTGGTAGTATACGCAACACTATTCTTGGCTTGTGTTGCACACAATTTCAACTTCTTTCGAATAAAATTCATTTTACACAACACTAAGTATAGATTTTGATCAATGTATAACTGAAATGTATTTTGATTATGTTATACGCAACACCAAAGGAAGCTTTCCCTATACGCAACCCTAAATTAGCATGCATTACAAGAAAGAGCAACCTTCCTCGATAGTGTGTGTTGTACGCAATACCGAGTTTCACTAAACAATGATATATTGTAATAATATTATTATAAACTAGATTTTATGAATATTATTAAATGAATTTTGAATTTTATAACATTATAATTCATCTTACACATTTTCTAGAACATGGTATGAGAACAAAATAAATTTTTCGTGTAAAATAAGTATTTTTCAAAAAAATGCAGTTTTACCGCCTTTTGATGGCACACCCATTTTAAATATAATTTTGACATGTTTATAAGTTCAAATTGACAAAATAAAATAATTATTTTGAATCAGGATATAAGAATTTAATTTTTATATGTTTTTGATATTTTTCTGATAACTTTCATATTTTAATGAATAGTAAAAAAACGCTAAATTTTAACTAAAAACAACTTTTTTCATCGAGATAATTTATAAGGTTAAATTATAATTTTGAATGGTTTTAAAGTATAAATATAATATATTTTTACCATTTAATATAATTTATGTCATTATCATTGATTTTACATTGAATTCGTAGGTCAAATTAATTCAATCTTTTGCAATATTTTAAACAAAAACCTGTTTTTTGACAATAAGATTAATTTTAAATTAATTTCTGCAACTTTTGTGTCTTGAATTTGGAAAAATATATTCCATATTTGGAATCATTAGTTCCAAATTATGTTAATTGTCTACTTTTTATTTTTGGGTTTTATGAATAGTAACTACGGTAAATTTTATTTACCATAGGTAAAGGTAAATTAGGTAATTAAGGGTAAAACAAATATTATAAAATTACACTAACACTTGTCTGAATATAATTGGATGATTATATTTCATCCAAAAATATACTTGGGTCGAAATGGTATCTTTTGGAACCCACATGGATGTGATTAATACCTTTAGTTTATTTTATTTAAAGGAAAGCGAAATATGTCTCACTCAAACTTTAATAATTATTGTATTTTTAATATAAGGTTATACAGAATATAAATTCAATTATAAATACTCATTTTAAATATAAATTTTTTTTACTCATCATGGTAATTTATTTGTGATTTTAAGAATTATATAATTACCTTAATAGCTTATACATTAATGATGTAGAAATTATTTATTTAGTGAAAAATAAATAATATGGTTTTTATTAAAATAATAATACCTATCCAAAGGACCAGAAACCTGAAAAAACATTATTGGTAGAGTATATATACACCATAAGCATCCATGTTTCTTCTTGTGGACCATTTGAAGCCTTATAAAAAAGATTGTGACTTTTATATTATTTTATTTTAAATGATGTCAAAGTTGTCACCTTCATAATTTAATAAATATAAATCATTAAATGTTGGGATTTTAAGATGATAAATTCTATTAAAAGTATTATTATTAAAGTTAATATATTTATCTTCATCATAGGAGTTTATTTTTAATTTTTATAAAAAAATTAATATATTAAGTAATTACACAATATGTTGTAGTAATTATTTTACTAAGAGAAATATCAAATAAATGGTTTTAAAAAAATGAAAATAAATATTATATGAACAAATTACTATGGTAAAATAATTTTTTATATTAATATTACATGTTAGGAATATATTAAATATTTTGGTTCGAATATAACTTCTTTGTGGATGTTATTTATGTTCAAATAATTGAATAATGTCAAAATTGACACTACTGATATTTTATAAAAATAACATATTATTAAATTGTTTAAAAATCATACAAATATTTAAAAATTAAAAATTGACAATTATATGTTTTAAAATGTAACAATGTATCTAATTATGGAAAATTCACAACAAATAAGTAAGTATTTATAACAATTTAATAATTTGAATATTATTGCCACAAATAAAATTAAATAAATTAAATAAGGATAAATCAATGTGATAAAGTTTAAAATAAACTTAAATCAGGTATAAATTTTATTTTTTTATGATATTACAACCCTATATCATCTTAACTTCTAATTTGAGTCATTTTGGAGATTTTTAAGTGGGTTTTGAACTTATTATAAATTAAAAAAATAGGTTTCCAAAAGTGCCCCTCTCCTCCCTTATAAAATGACACCTACTCTCTCTTCTCTTCACACAATTTTGAGCCTTCAAGATCAGAAAACCCCTGAAAATTCCTCTTATAAACCTCTATAGTTATATCATATAGGTTCTGTTCTTCCCAAAATACCAACTCTAGTGCCCTAAGAGGATGTTTAAAAGAGGCACGTCGAGGAAGAGGTAATCCCTTCTACCGTTTATTTCAAGTTTCTTTCTTCGTCTACTTCATATTCTTAAGTTGTTTCATTATAAATTAATAACATAAGTATTAATTATATATTGATATGTTATTATAAATATGAAACAACCATATTTCACCTTCTATCCATCCTATGGTAAATGAAATCACCGCACGTGCATACGTACGAAATACCGTCTCCACGCCGTGGTGTAATCTGTTTTTCCACCACCCCCTTACATGGATGGGTTTAAGGGTGTAATGAATAACTTTATATGATTATTATAACATGATACTAATTCTGAGATATTCTATCATCCACTCCAATTCCATTCAATAATTACGAGAACAATATCATCGCTCGTGTGTACGTACGGATTACCATCTCCACAGTGCGATGACAGTCATTCTCCATGTTAACCATTCAAGAATGATTATAAAGTATATATAATGAATAATAATGAGATATATGACATAATAATGATATTTCATTTATTTATATGTTATTTACTTACATCCATTCAATTTAATAAGAAAATTAAAACAACGTTCATGCGTACGTACGGTCTACCGCCTCCATGAACGATGTATTTCGTTCCATTTATCAATATATTATATATATTTATGTTCTGAATATATATTATATATAAATAATGTTTTACATTCTAGAAATAAGTAATCATGATCTAAGTAATCATACGAATAATTAAAAGTCAAAACACGTATGAAAAATGAAATGATTTTACCCAAAACAATGCTTTAACATAGAATTGACAAATGAACAGGTAATATAAAGTCATAAGTGAATCATATATGATATAATAAATATTATTATGGTTCTATTACAAGTTAATAATATTTTTAAACCCACTATACAGGAGTCTCGAACACATATGGAAGAAACTGGACATAAGGTAATGGAAAATCTGGCGATCTCATTTTTATCCAAGACTGTTTATACTTCATTATTTACGGGGGAATATTTATCATCCACATCAATGTTTCCACAATATGTAATATTATTTATATCCTCCTAAAAATTTTTAAATCCAATTTTTTCCTATTGGTGAATTTTTAGTAAAAGATATGAAAGGAATCTTATGTCGTTTTCAGTACGAGATACTTTTTGACTTTTCCGTAAAAAGTACGAGAAGAATGTTCGTTTAACATATATGGAATGAACAGATTTTTACAGTTTCATAACACCTTATTTTCATGAAGCTTCCTCTACAATATTTCATGATTAATTTCAATAAAATCCTTTTATTTTAAAATTGCATGACATTTTCTGAAAATAAAACGATTTTGATGAAGAAAGGATATTTTCCTCAAGGATTCATTTCAAGTGTTTTATCAAAACTATTTTCCATTTTAGATGACATTATTTAATATGTTTATGTTTCAAGTATAATTTCTCTATTATTTACATGGTTTGATTTTTCTTATGATGAAATGATATCCATTTGTTTTATATGGATTATATTATGATGGGATGATGTTTATGAAACCCAGTTTATTCTTTGGGTTATGATGAATGATTTATGTTTATTTTGTGGCACACGTAAGAATAATTTCATTATGAGATGGGTGGTACCTATATCTCCCTATAATTCATTAGGTAATGATTTATATCTCATGAGATAAACATGGATGGAATGGAAATTGAATTCGGATCAGTAATATAGGGCTGGAACGGAAATTAAACTCTGTTCAGTAATGGACTTTGTCTACTATGATGGTCTTGGCAGCAATTCCATGGCTACTATGGAAATCATATCATGTGCTTAATGGTTTTCCACAATTATATGTTTTATTCAAATGATATTTTATCATGATTAATGTTCCTTTATTATCTATGCCTTATGTACTGCCAAGATTTATGTCATTTCTCAATATTTTTATGTTTTATGTTCATGTTTTTACATTCAAATGTTTATGGACTATTTTTATGTTCTCAATTTTTACCCTTAATGATAATTTGAGCTCACCCTTTTCTTGTTTTCATATCCCCAGGATATAAAGGAAGGTTTTAGGTAGGAAAACAAAAGGGGAAGATCATTATCGGATATGTTTAAGATCTTTCAACATGATTAGAAGTTTATGTTCCCAATTTCCAAAGACACTAAACTAATACAGTCATTGGGCGTCTGTTTTTGTCATGTATTATTTTTTCTGCAAAAGTAATTTAATTTCCATTTACGTAAATCTTGGGTCTCTACAGTTGGTATCAGAGTGAAGGTTTAGTCAACCTTTGGAAACTAGGATGAGAAAACTTTTGTGAGATCCCTAGAGATATTTCTAAGGTATGTCTAGAGATGTCCCTAAGGATAAGTATAAGTATAGGTTAAAGTCCTTGAATTATGGTAATGATCATAGAATTAAAACTAAGATGTTAGATATTAAAGGTACTCCCTTGTTACTATGTTGTTTTCCTGGCTTGATTTTTTCCTCTCACACTATTATTTTTGGGTTTTAGATGATGGTTGGAACCCGAAGGAACTGTGTCGATCAATGTAATGGACAATGCAATGATTTTCCTCCTGAACAAACCAATGTTAAGGGAGATAAAGTGAAAAATCTTATCTCTATACTTAAACAAGCTATGAATCATTCTGGACTTCCAAATGAGTAGATAAGGGATCAATATTCTATTGAGTCCTTCATAAGGCAACGCCCACCTTCTTTCAATGGGTCTTCTGATCCACTTATTGTTAAACAATGGATTAATACCATTGAAAATATATTTTCTATACTTCACTGTTCAGAACATGAAAATGTCATTCTTCCTGTTTACCATTTAGATGGTGAAGCAGACCAGTGGTGGACTCTAATTAATGATAAAAGGCCCCAAGATGAAACTGAATCCGTGGAATGGGATGAGTTCAAGAACTTTTTTTTCAATAAGTACTTCCCTCATATTCTTCGAACAATGATGGAAAAGGAGTTCCTTGAGCTTAAGAAAAATGATGATGAATCTATAGGTATATATAAAGAGAATTTTACAAGACTTGTAAGGTATGCATCTGGATTTATCATCCAACCTGAAATTAAATTTGATCAATTCGTCAGTGGCTTGAAACCAAGTCTTCTAAGGGAATTAGCTATAAGAGACTTTAGTATTTATAAAGAAATTGTGCGTTGTGCTATCAAGGTAGAACAGGAAGTTGGTGTTACATATCCATCTCATGGTTTTGACAAGAAATGAAAGATGGAGTTCATGGAAAAATCTCAGAATAATGGTGAAAAAAAGATGAATGTTTCTTTATGCTCAATGTGTGGAAAGAAGCATGGTTGAGATTGTCTAAAAGGAACTAGAAAATGTTTCATGTGTGGAAAAGAAGGACATCGAGTAGCTGAGTTCTGAAGTAATGGGAAAAGGTTTCTAATGACGTGATTAAAGAAAATTCTACAGAGAATGTACCACTAACACTTCAATGCTACAAGTGCAAGGAAATGGGGCATTATTCTAATCAATGCCCTAATCCAAGGGTTGATGATGATCGATGTGAGCAACCACTTAAGGAAAAGGACAAAGGGAAGTCACATGCAATCAATATTTTTGATTTTGAGTATGGCAATGATGTGGTAGAATGATTAAGTGTTTATGTAATGGATTTCAAAAATAGTATCTTGGAATATTCGAATATCTATGTATATGTTTATTCTAGTTTTCAATAATTATACGGTACCGATAACCATGAAAAGTGATTGAAATATTTTTGGAAAGAAGATGATATGCACATAATGAAGGGATCAGATGAAAATAATATGTTTAATAATATTAATGATCTCATTACTGATATAAGGACAAACTGATATCATTGTTTGAGTATATAGAACTTTTGGGATTTTGGTATGTGGAAAGAGTTAACTTTTGACAACATTCGTGTTTTCACTAAGGTTATATGGTAATACATGATTAAGGTATTCAAATATTTGGAACGTGACAATCACAAACTACCTTATGAGATATGGGAGAAAAATGTTAAGTAGATTTTGTTTACCTCCTTCTAAATTTTTATATTTTTAGTATTTGGAAGGATTTTAATGTTATCCATTTATGGATAGTATAAGTTATTTTCCGTTTTAAGATTAATTTTTTATCACACTATAGGTGGACTTATTCTAACATGTTCTAACCATATGTTTTAGACAGATGGAATGACCTATCATTCTTTCTCATGATCTGCTAGCACTCCACGAATAACAAATTCAACTTCATTTCTTTAAGAGATGAAGTGGAAATTGTTCAAGTCATGAACAACGGTGATATTGTACCAAAATCAAGTAAGTATTTCTTTTAATTCATCAACTTTAGGGAAATGATCATGAAAACCCAAAATGTTTTCCTAGTGCCCTCATATCTGATGAATCAAATGGTACCTTAGATCATTACAAATTTATGGATGTGTGACTGTTGACTTTTTCATAGCCATGTTCTCTACCACTCTTCATAAGAATATGCTTGTTAGATTTCTCCTCCATATCCATATTTTCACCTATATTTTCCTATGCAGAAACCCAGTGTTGAGTTACTTTGGGTGACCGTTATATTTCTAAATTTTCTTTTTTAAAATTATTTCTTAGTTTTCCTTTTTATGATGTGGGTTTCTATGAAAGAAACTTTCAAGTAGTAAACCATTTATAACCCCCGACGAATGTCGAGGGCGAAATTCATTTTAAGGGTGGTAGAATGTAACACCATGAGAATTTATGAGAAGTATTCTTTTTATTTTCTTTGATGTATTATGTTGTAAACTTCAATAATATTAACTTGTGCTATACGCAACACCGTATTAGCTTGTAGTATACGCAACACTATTCTTGTCTTGTGTTGTACACAATTTCAAGTTCTTTCGAATAAAATTCATTTTACACAACACCAAGCATAGATTTTGATCAATGTATTACTGAACAATATTTTTATTATGTTATACACACCACCAAAGGAATCTTTCCCTATACACAACCCTGAATTGTCTTGCATTACATGCAAGAGCGACCTTCCTCGGTAGCGTGTGTTGTACGCAATACCGAGCTTCACTAAAAAAATGATATATTGTTAAAATATTATTATGAACTAGCCGTTATGAATAGTATTAACCTCATTTTGAATTTTATAACATTATAATTAGTCTTACACATTTTCTAGATCATGGTATGAGAACAAAATAAATTTTTCGGGTAAAATAAGAATTTTTCAAAAAATGTAGTTTTGCAACCTTTTGATGGCACACTCATTTTTAATCTAATTTTTGAAATTTTTATAAGTTCAATTTGACAGAATAAACTAATTATTTTGAATCAGGATATAAAAATTTACTTTGGATAATTTTGTCATATTTTTCTAATAACTTTCATATTTTAATGAATAGTAAAAACACGCTAAATTTTAATTAAAAACAACTTTTTGCATCGAGATAATTTATATACTTAAATTGTAATGTTGAATGGTTTTAAATTATAAATAGAATATATTTTTACCATTTAATATATTTTATGTCATTATCATTGATTTTACATTGAATTCGTAGGTCAAATCAATTCCATCTTTTGAAATGTTTAAACAAAAACCCATTTTTTCGACAATGGGATTAATTTTAAATTAATTTCTTCAACTTCTATGTCTTGAATTTGGATAAATGGATTCAATATTTGTACTCAGTAGGTCCAAATTATGTTAATATTCTACTTTTTATTTTTGGGCATTATGAATAGTTACTACGGTAAATTTTATTTACCACAGTTGAAGGTAAATTAGGTAATTAAGGGTAAACAAAATATTATAAAATTACCCTAAAACTTGTCTTAATATAATTGGATGATTATATTTCGTCCTAAAATATACTTGGGTCTAAATGGTATCTTTTGGAACCCACATGGATTTGATTAAGACCTTTAGTTTATTTTATTTAAAGGAAAGTGAAATATGTCTCACTCAAACATTAATAATTAATGTATTTTTAATATAAGGTTATAAAAAATATAAATTAGATTATAAATAATCATTTGAAATATAAATTTTTTTTCTTCATCATGTTAATTTATATGTGATTTTAAGAAATATATAATTACCTTAATAGCTTATACATTAATGATGCAGAAATTATTTATTTAGTGAAAAATCAATAATATAGTTTTTATTAAAATAATAATACCTATCCAAAGGACCAGAAACTTGACCAAAACTTATTGGTAGAGTATATATACACTATAAAAATCCTAGTATCGACTTGTGGACCATTTGGATCCTTATAAAACAAATTATGACATTTATATTATTTTATTTTAAATGATATCAAAGTTGTCACCTTCATAATTTAATAAATATAACAATTTAAATGTTGTTATTTTAAAATGATAAATTCTAGTAAAAGTATTATTATGAAAGGTAATAGATTTATATTCATCATAGGATTTTATTTTTAATTTTTAGGCGACAAATAAATATATTAAATAATTATACAAAAATGTGGTAGTAATTATTTTACTAAGAGAAATATCAAATTAATGGTTTTAAAAATATTAAAATAAATATTATATGAACAAATTAATGTGGTAAAAAAATTTAGAAGAATATCATATTTTCTTAATATATTAAATATTTTTTTTCTAATATATCTTTTGTTTGGACGTTATTTATGTTCAAATAATTGAATAGTGTCAAAATTGACACTATTGATATTTTATAAAAATAACATATTAATAAATTGATTAAAAATAATAAAAATATTTAAACATTAAAAATTGAAAATTATATGGTCTAAAATATAATAATGTATCTAATTATGGAAAATTCACATAAAATAAGTAAGAATTTATAAAAAGTTAATAATTATAATATATTGCCACAAATAAAATTAAAAAAAATAAATAAGGATAAATCAAAGTGATAAGGTTTAAAATAAACTTAAAACATGTCTAAATATTATTTTTTGATGATATTACAACCCTATATAACATAATATTCTAATTTGAGACATTTTGGAGGTTTTTATGTCGGGTTTGAACTTATTATAAATTAATATTTTTTTAGGTTTCCAAAAGTGCCCCTCTCCTCCCTTATAAAAGGACACCTCCTCCCGCTTCTCTTCACACAATTTTGTGCCTTCAAGCTCATCCAAACCCTTCCAATTCCTCTTCTCAACCTATCTAGTTATATCATAGAGGTTCTGGTCTTCTCAAAAGACCAACTCTAGTGCCCTATGAGGATGTTTAAAAGAGGCACGTCGAGGAAGAGGTAATACCTTCTACCGTTTCTTTCAAGTTTCTTTTTTCTTCTACTTCCTCTTCTTTAATTGTTTCATTATAAAGTAATAACATAATTATTACTTATATACTTATATGTTATTATAAATATGAAACAACACTACTCACCTTCTATCCATCCTACGGTAAACGAAATCACCGCGCGTGCGTACGTACGGAATACCGTCTCCACGTTGTGGTGTAATCTATTTTTTCACCACCACCTTACTTGGATGGGTATAAGGGTGTAAATAATAACTATATATGATTATAATAACATTATAACAATTATTAGATATTATATCATCCAATCCAATTCCATTCAATAATTATGGGAACAATATCATCGCACGTGCGTACGTACGGATTACCGTCTCCACGACGCGATGACATTCATTCTCCATGTTAACAATTAAAGAATGATTATAAAGTATATATAATGAATAATAATGAGATATATGACATAATAATGATACTTTATTTATGTATATGTTATTTACTTACATCCATTCAATTTAATAACGAAACGAAAACAGTGTTCATGCGTACGTACGGTCTACCGTCTCCATGAACGGTGTATTTCGTTCAATTTATCGATCTATTATATATATTTATATTCTGAATATATATTATATATAAATCATGTTTTACATTATTTATGTAATTAATCATTATCTATGTAATCATATGAATAATTACAATTCAAAACATGTATGAGAAATGAAATGATTTTACCCAAAACGATGCTTTAACATGGAATTGACAAATAAACGGGTAATATAAAGTTATAAGTGAATCATATATGATATCATAAATATTATTATGGTTCTGTTACAAGTTAATAATATTTTTAAACCCACAATATAGTATTATCAGACACATATAGAAGAAATTGGACATAAGGTAAAGGAAAATCTCGTAATCTCATTTTTATCCGAGATTGTTTATACTTTAGTATTTACTGGGGCATATTTATCATCCACATCTATGTTTCCTCAATATGTAATATTATTTCTATCCTCCTACAATTTTTGACATCCAATTTTTCCTATAGGTGAATTTTTTGTAAAATATATTAAAAGAATCTTATGTCATTTTCAGTACGAGATACTTTTTGACTTTTTCGAAAAAAGTACATGGAGAATGTTCTTTAAAACTTATATGGCATGAATAGATTTTTTCAGTTTCATAACGCCTTATTTTCATGAGGATTCCTCTACAATATTTCATGATTATTTTCTATAAAATAATTTTCATTTAAAATTTCAGGTCATTTTGTGAAAAGATAATGATTTTGATGAAGAAAGGATATTTTCCTCAAGAATTCATTTCAAGTGTTTTACCAAAACTATTTTCCATCTAAGACAAAATTATTTAATATGTTTATGTTTCAAGTATAGTGTCTCGATTATATACATGGTTTGATTTTTCTTATGATGAAATGATATCCATTTGTTTTATATGGATTATATTATGATGGGATTACGTTTATGAAACCCATTTTTCTCCTTAGGTTATGATGAATGATTTATGTTTATTTTGTGGCACATGTAAGAATGATTTCATTATGAGATGGATGGGACCTATATCTCCCTCAAATTCATTGGGTAATGATTTATATCTCATGAGATAGAAATGGCTGGAACGGAAAGTGAATCTGGTTCAATAATACAGGGCTAGAATGGCAAGTAAACCTGGTTCAGTAATGGACTTTGTCCACTATGATAGTCCTAGCAGCAATGCCTTGGCTACTATGGAAATCATATCATGTGCTTAACGGTTTTCCACAGTTCCATGTTTTATTACCATGTTATTTTCTAATGATTAAAGTTCTTTTATGATCTATGCCTTATGTACTGCCAATATTTATGTCATTGCTCAAGATTTTGATGTTTTATGTTCATGTTTTTACATTTAAATGTTTATGGATTGTTTTTATGTTCTCAATTTTTACCCTTAATGAGCATTCTAGCTCACCCTTTTTATGTTTTCATATCCACAGGATATAAAGGAAGGTTTTAGGTAGGAAAAAAAAGGGAATATCTTTATGGGAGATGTAGAATATCTTTCAACGTGATTAGAAGTTTATGTTCCATGTTTCCAAAGACAGTAAACTTATACGGTCTTTGGGCGTCTGTTTTTGTCATGTATTAATTTTTCTTCAAAATTAATGTAATGTCCTCGTATGTCAAGATTGGGTCTCTAAAATGGGTTGTCATGATCTAGAAATTAGGGGGTAGTGTTCCATAGTGTGACTTTTATGACTAGAACATGTGGGTCCTTGGTTTTTTATGTCTAAATTCCTCCTAATATTAGGTGTCATGCAGTGTTTTCTGGTTGATAAAATTAACGGTTATTTTTATGAACCACGGTGACATTACTAGAGAGATTCTTTCATAGAAGTACCTTGATTACTTAGTAAAATCTTTGAGAATAGTCTTCAAGTGAAAGATTTTTAGGATTTTTTGTGAAAACAATTATAATTGGGATATTTTTATATTTTTGTGTGATAAATTTTTTATAGTTAAGTGTCAAAATTATGAATGGGTGATTCCAAAAATTAGAGAATGGAACTAGATTGAGATATATCACTTGAAATATTAAATTTATGAATCACTGGTGATGGCTGATTCTAGATAATGATATTTAAAATCATGAGGATGTGATTTTGGATGCTTGTATCGATCTTGCATAGGAGTAACTCTAAAAATGCATAAGAATAACCCATAGTTATCAAATGTTGTGTAATATTATTTTGAGGGATATGTAAGATAAAATGACACTATTCATAGAAAGCTAAAAGTTAAGATCAAGAATTCAACATGTATTTGGAGGTTCCCTTGATCGAGCAACAGATGGTCGTGAATATTTGAAGGAAGCGCACTGGGAAAAACGTTGTGCTGTTGTGAATGATTTCTTGTAAATAAGTGGGAATTGGTCACTTTTCTTATGCTGGAATGGAAGTAAAAGGTTGTGATACTAGAGGTAGTAAAACTACAGGGCCATATTCTAAAATTATTAATGTCTATAAAGAGAAGATTTATAATCATATAATGAATAGATATATAAGGGACTGATGGAGTCTCGTAAAGATATAAAGTCAACCACAAGTGTTCATCATAATGAGAGAATTGTGATCAGTTTTTTTCATAGAAGTGTTGGAGTATTCTCATTATTTCATATCTAATTATGATTTCCAGAATTATAATCCATTATAACTTAGATGGTTTATAAAGGGTTGTTGGATGATAGGATCCCTTTTAACTTAGGTTCTATCTCTTATTTCCATCCTTTATATATATAATTTTATTTTTCCTACTATGAAGAATAATTGATTTCTAAACCATGTGATTCCATGGGTTGTGTGCTTACAATTATATGTCACGTTATTTATTGTTCTTTTTCCTTAGTTTGTGAATTTGTTTGTTTATGGAAGGTTTTATATCCATTCGGTGGTTGGGGTGTGAAGTCTTCTTATTTATACATACATTGAGCTCATGGTGTCATGGAATTTCAGAATGTCCAAGAGATGTGTTCTTCATTTTAGGTTCTAGAAGTTTTTTTCCCAAATTGTGTCTTCCAAAATGTAGGTTATTAAATAATAAACATTTCTTCATTACTCTTCCACTAATTCAGTACTTTTTTAGTGTATTTCTTATCATTTTTTAGTCTTGTCAATCTTAAAGAGGTTACTTAACATGATAGATAAAAATTATATGATTAATATCATTATTTCCTTTTATGAATAAAATTAGTTCTTGATGTAGTAAAATATATCATAGTTTTTTAACAAAAAAAATTAGGTTTTTTATAGTATATTTGAATTGTTTGACCAAAAAAGCTGAAAAATTTTAGTCTTGCAATTTAACCTTGAAAACTTGATTTCATATAATGAGGAAAAGTAAAAACGCTGGTTGTAATTTGGTTTACAAGTTTTACCATGTTTCTTAATGATAGTTTTAATTAGTTAGTTTCATTTACTTGTGAGCATTAAGGAACTCCAAGATTAATTTGAAAATTAGTATTTAAAAACATCTTATATTTTTATATATATATTTTAAAAATTATTATAACCCCAAAGGACATAATCAGTTTTAAAAAATGTAAACTAGTTGTGAAATAGATCAAATTATAATTGAAACCATAAGGAAATTTGAAATCCTAAATACATTATTGATCATTAGTGAATCCAAACATTGATGAAATACATCATCAAATATTTCGAATGGTGATGGAAAATAGAAATTCTAATATAAAAAGAGGTAGTCAAAAGTAGAGTTGAAATATGAAGGGCCAATATTTTTTCATTCCATTAACATATTATCATATATATAGAGTACATAAAATTTGAAATAGTAGAGATCAATCCATATCCCCCATGTATAATCCAATGGTTGGAATATCAAATATTTGAGAATATGGAAGGTTGTCCATGCGAAGGTTTGTGTTGGGAAATAAGGAGTCATCATCATCATTATTATTATTCTGACATACAAATATAATATTTCATAACACTACCCATTAGATGTCATAATTTAATTGAATCATTTATAATATTCACTTAAAAACATTATAGTAAAAAGTGAAACTAAATTAATTAAATTTCATGTTGTGTCATCTCATGAAAAACCTTATTAGGAAACCCCATTGGAAAATCATGATAATGGAAAAAAGAGTATATCATTCCCAACTTTCCCTCGTAAATTCATGATAGACTTTTCTTTATTCCAATATTAATTTTACAAATAAATTTCTCAAATGTTTCAGTTATCATTACCTTTGTGAATAAATTTACAAGATTATCATAGGACCTAATTTTATGGATATCAATCTCCCCATTCTTTTTATGTTCATGAGTAAAAAATAATTTTAGTGAGATATATTTTTTTATCTCCTTTGATATATCCATATATTAATTATGTTATACAAGTATCACTCTCTTTATATAATATAATGGGGATAACAATTTTTATATCTAATCCACAATTATTTTAGAGATTATAGATAACTAATCTCAACCAAGCACATTATAGACTTTGTTCGTTGATCAAAATCAACTTAAAATGATTGGAAAAAGTTATAGAAATTTATTGTTTTATATAATTTCATGAAATGGAAGTTTGAAAATTTGTAAATAAATACCAAATTTGAGATCTGGATTTTTTGGATCAATAAAATATCCAACATCAGTATAACCAAAAAACGTTAGCTATGGACTTTAAGAATAAAATAATCCTTGACCAATAGATCCTTTTAGGTTTATTAACATATGTTGGACACCATTCTAATGTCGATGAGTAGGAGAAGAACTTTACATGGCCATTAAATTCATAGAAATGATATATAAAGCCTTGTATTATTTTCATAGTACATCAGTTCTCTTTTAGTACATAGATATGGTACTTCAGGACTAGAAAGTTCTTCATTATCCCCTTATGGTCTAATAGGGTATTTATTTCAATAATGAGATCATGAAACCATTGGGTACTTAATGGATATATTTGGTGTATATAAATCATTTGTAGGATTTTTTAGTATATTTAGATTGATGGAAAAAATTGTCTCCAAGATGTTCGATTTTTAATACAAGGAAGAACTTTATCTTTCCAAACTCTTTCATTTCAAATTTTTTATCTAAATAATAAACTGCCTTAAAATTTTTATCATGAGTTCAAAATATATTTTATTCATCAACATATATCAAAATGATGAAAAATTAACTTCCATTTATCTTAAGGAGGACACATAGAAAAATTGGATTGTTTTTTAGTCCTCTTTCGTCAATTATTCATTCAGATGGTTGTACCACATACACCCTGACTTCTTTAATCTGCATAATGATTTATTTAATTTAATAAAATAAAGATCACAAGATCTAGATAATGTAGGTGGTATTTTTAATCATTTAAGGATTTTTATATAAACATAATTATCAACAATACCATATAGGTATACAGTCATGATATCTGTCATACATAATTCAAGATTCTTGTATATAACAAATTTTGTGAGATTCCAAAAGGATATTTCATCCATATTACAGGAGATTATGTTTCATCATTATCAATTTTGGGTCTCTATGAGAAACCATGAATAAATATTCATGAATTTTACATCACAACTTCATTATTTTCATTTTATTTCTCAAAAATACTTACATATAAACAGTAGGTTTAATCCCTTTTGGGGTTTTCACAATTGACCTAAAAACATTACCTTTAGAAAATGATTATAATTAGGATTGGATTTAAACTTTTTATTTACTCTAATCTAGTATATCATGAAATTCATCAATGGTTTTAGGTTTATAATCCTCATCAATAATATCAATTTCCACAATGTATAAAAATATGTCATCAACAATGGTCTCTAATTGGTTCCAACATCTTTTGATATTGGTAAAATTTATTTAATTTACCTCTTGATCATGATCATGTACTTATGGTTCATTTTTTAATTATGTAATTTCATGATAGATTGAATTTTCAATATCCTTAGGTTTATTTATTTGTTTAACCAATATGGGTTGTTAATATTTCCTTTGATGAGGAATTTTATCTTTTAGACCAAGTGGTTTTCTATGCTTCATGTGTGGGTTAGAAGAATTGTTGATTACACTATATGATTATCCTTTGAGGATATCTATGTTGACTGGTGTATTTTTAGTAGGAATATATGATTTTTTAAAAATTTTGGAATCATTGAATAAAATAATAAATTGTTTTTTAAAATATATTAAATTAATGTTCTTTTGAACTTCCAGTTCACCCATATTCATATGAGGATCATGATGAAACAATTGATGCATTTTCTATGATATATATTTTTATTTCAATTCAGTTTTCTCCTTTATTATTGGAAATAATTTTCCATCAAAATCAAAATCAAAAAATATTTTTGTAAATACATCTCCTATCATTGTTTCAAGATACATTATGATTAAAGGAAACTCAAATCCAACAAAAATCCCCATTCTTATTTGGGGTCCCATTATTTCATTGTGGGGGTGTTACTGGAACATATATAACCCAAAATAATGTTCATGAATGTGAATTGTTTGGTTCATAGACACAAGATAATTGTAAATTCAAAATTTCATGATAGATCAATGGTATTATTTGAATCAATGTTACTATATGAAAATTTTCGTATCCCTAGGCTGAATTGGGAAACATTTTTTTCATAAGAAGTGGTCTAGAAATAAGTTGTAATCACTTTATAAATGATCCGGCTATACCATTTTTAGTATGAACATGATCTACAATATGTTCAACACTTATTGTGATTGATATAAAATAATTATTAAAGACATGTGATAAATATTATCTAATATTATCAAGCCAAATATGCTTGATTGAATAATCTGGGAATTTTTCACCTGATCTTATTATTTGGAAAAGAAATTTCAAAAACTCCAGGTTGTGAGTTGGTAATAAACAAACATGGAACCACCTACTTGACACATTAATAAAGTTCATAAAATATTATAATGGTTCACATGGGGTATGAATTAGACCAGAAATGTCAACATTAATCCTTTCAAAAAACAAAGGCAACTGTGTCTTGATTTTCAATGGTGATGGTATTATAATCAATTTTCCTTATGAAAAATCAATTAATGAGAAATCATTATGTGTAAGAACATTTTATCAACAAATGTATTACCATGTGTACATTTAATTATTTTCAACATCATTATTGTTCTCGGATGACACAAATGGTCATGCAATATAATAAATGTATCATGGTCAGTAAAATTATGGTTTAACATATTTGATTCGACTATATATATATGGACATAATAAAATCTATAGGGGATTATTCATATTTTCTCTTAAATCAACTTGTGATCGTTATTAATGCTTGTTATATATAGATATTTAGCACCACATTCATTCATAATCTCAATGTTATATCCATTTCCATGGAGATATTTAAGACTTAATAAATTTTATAAAGACTTCAGAGAAAACAAAGTATTATTTATTAAAATATGTGTACCGCTAGGTTGGAATATTTATTTCTCTTCTATAGACTTCGATTGATTCTTCACTATCAATTAATGTATTTACATGAGCACATCCCATTTTAAGGTTGATGAAAATAAATATCTTATTTAAAAATTGTGTATATTGTGGTGTTGTTAATGTTAAAAATTTCTTCACCATATGGATTAATCCCAAAAAATCGATTCATAACTTCCATTCCTATTAATAAAAAATAAATCATACAAATAATAAATAAAATAAAAAAAATGAAAAAAATCATGAAATATTTCAAAAAAAACATTACAAGATTAAAAGTACATATCCATTAAGAGAATTTGAATATTTTTTATATTCACAACACCTTCCAGGTTTGAAAAACAACTATAGATGTCAAAATTCACCATATCATCATTATATTGTAAGGAATGTGTAAGGTACTGAGTGTTTGGGAATTGTAATTTAGGTTGGATCTTGGATCAACATTGTGATTTTGGACCCTGTAGAGGTGTTAGGGGTGTTGTTATAGGTCTAGGAACAAGTCTCAGGATATTTCCTAGGCTCAAGGTTTATTTTTTTTATGAAATATTATTTCAAATAATATTTTGAACAGGTGTGTTTTTAGGTGTTTTTGGGTGTGAATTATGGGTAATTTTGAATCTAGGTAATTTTAGGATGATTTTTGGGTGTTTTTAGAAGTTGTTGTACATTTCTAGAAATTTGGTATACTCTGGTAAGTAAGGGAAGTTTTATGATATGTAAAAGTCACCTTGGCCTTGCGAAAAAGTCTTGTGTAATGGTTCTAGAGTATGAAAAAAATGTTACGTTTGGAACATTTGTATACATAAATTTGTGGATATGGGGATATGTAAGAGTAAAATCCCTATACATAAAAGTAAACTCTTAATATATAAGAGTAATTTTTTCAAAGGTAAAAGTTATTCTATGAAGATTTAGTTAAAATGGATATGTAATACATAAGAGTAAATTTGAAGTAACTATGTATGCGTTAGTATAAGTCTGCGATAAAGGGTATATGTAAAAGTAACATATAGATATCTAAAGTTTAGATTGTAGTGTAAACTTTGGCCAACTTTCAACTGACCATGAGATATGTAAGATTCATTAAGAGGATACATATGGTTCACCTATGGTGGTTAGTGAAAAAATGGTACAATTTTGGGAGTACCTGGTAGTATGTAAGATTCATTTCTTAGCATGTAAGGATCGTTCCCTTTGGAAAACAGTAATGTTTTGAAAAGCTATTTGATATATAAGGTTCATTAGGTTCAACATTTATGTGTGATTTTGGGCACCCTATGATACGTAATCACCATCAAGGCGGGCATGGATAAGGGTCCCATACGTAAGGGTTAATCATTCCCTAAAATTTTTCAAAATTTAATTATAATGATCTTTTATAGATTTTTCAAAAACAATTAAAATGAAATATTTAATGAGGAAATTTGATATAAAATGGATATAAGGAAATTTCATCCATTATACAACATTTGTGCCCTAGTTCTTGACACACACACTGATGTTATTAATATTTTCATGACTTATTATATTCCCCCTTTACTTATTTTATATGAAATGTGCATAATTTATGTGAAATATTAATGTTTTAATATTAAGTAATATATTTGAGCATTTTTAGAAGTAGTCAAATTGAGTCAGTTTAATGTTTTACTTATAACTATCCCTATACTGATCAAAATTGTGTGGTTCTTGTTTTTTAGGATTCTCCTTTCAATATGAAACATTTCATTAGAAGGAACCATGAGTCAATTCTTCCATTTGAAGGGCCATATGGTCCTCACAAACAAGACCAAAGAATCTGTGAACAAACTGGACCATCCTTGAATATTGATTTACTGGGTTCAATCCAGAAGTCCAAAAACCATAAATCTCCACCATAATTCGGGGGACACTACATTTCATCTTGGATAAAAATTTCATGGCCCAAATCCAAGTACAAGGGGCCCAAATAAATCTTTTAAGTCCAGCCCACCATTCTGGCAGAGAATTAAAATCAGTATAGTACACATGACATATCTCCTGATGTAAGCATCCAATCTATATGAGATTTTTCAGTGTGAAAGAGGAGATATAGAAGGCCGACGTTGTTGGAGAAACAATTCGGATTTGAAGGCATCTTCATATTCAAAAACCCTTTCACATTATGGACTTCAAAAAGACTGGATTGAAATGGACAGTTTATGTTTGTTTATTCAACCGGCCATAACTTTTTATCCTTACGTCCAAATGACTCCAAATTTTGAGAGTAGTCGGCCAACATTATTGTCTACAACTTTTAATAAGGAGATATATGAAGATTCGGCTGTCTGAATTTCCAAATTGGCGATGCAAGTGGAGGGACAGATTGGGAATGCAAACAGTCCACTCCTTGGGCTATAAATACTCTCTCCTTCTCTCCTTGAGAGGGGTTGGCATTTCAGAAGAGAGGAGATCACATTGGCACGACCAAAGCTTTGCCAAAGGCTTGGGAGGACCTTCCATACTCAAGTTTTCACTTGAGAGACCTTTCCTCCTCTCTTTGTTTTCACTAACTTTTGTGTTCTTCATTTTTGTAATCTTGTAATTCTCTTTCTTTGTAATTCTGTTCTAATGCAAGTTACTTATTCAATATCTCTTATTCTCTTCCACCTTCTGTATTTTAATATTAATGTTCTTAAAATAGTTTAAATTCAGCTCAATCTCCTTCCCTTCTTTAGCTTCCTCATTCAATCGAAAGTTCGTTTTTAATTATCATCATTGTTCGTGTGTGTGTGTCGACGTACCACTCTTTTCTTATCCCTTTCTTTTTCTTCTCTTATTAATTTATAATCATAATAATTATAACCAGATTATTAATCACCCAAATGGCTGAGTAAATCTCTCATTGGGGTGAGTTATAATTTAGGTATGTTAAGTGATTGAGAGCTTATGCTCGATGAATATTCTTTGAATTAACATTGTGTATGTTGGACTTAACATGTCATGGATTAATGACTTGTTTTGTTTAACATGTGGTTTCCATAGATTATTGGAACCATAAATACACAACCATAAATAAGATCTGATTGAGATTATAACCTTAAGTTAAGTTAAGTCTTGGTTTAAAGCCTTAACACTTAAGAATTCTAATCAACATCATCTTGTGACATGGGTGTTAATTTAAATGCAATATAAAGCAAAGCTCGAGGATATCACAAGCTTAACTAACCTAATGATGAACTCACCCCAATCTTTATCAATTTGGTAAATCAAACATCATCCATAAATCATTTCAATTATGCTCTGTAAACAAACCCCCCTAATCAAAATACAATCAACTAAAAACAATCGACTATTACGAAGTACCATCACCGAGGATTCGACCCGAGTGCTGCTATACACATTAGCAGAGCACCAGAACTTTGACCGGTCGATAGGCGACAATCGGCCGTGCGTTTCAAATGGCGCCGTTGCCGGGGATGGTGCTTTAATTAGTCATTAGTTTCTGGTTATTGTCAAGAAAACACAAAAAAAACAAATTTTAAAAAAAATTTGAAAAAAAACACAAAGAAAAACCCGTCTTCTCATAAAAATCATAAACTGAAAAAATACAAAGAAAAACCCGTCTTCCTCTTTCTTCCAAAATCTCTCTGAATGCCCCGTAGCCTTCCAAACAATCCCTCGGATTTGTTTGACCCTGAAATTGAGCGAACACTTCGCCAACTTAGGAGGAACATAAGAGATACTCAAATAATTCAAGAACCAGTCCTCATCCAACCAGTTGAATTTGAAATGGCCAATCCTAGGGAACAAACCCTAAAAGAACTTGCTACCCCTGATATGAATTACCAACCTCTTGGAATTCAATATCCAAACATTGAAGCTGACTTCGATCTCAAATCGGGTTTGATTCATCTTCTCCCTCATTTTCACGGGCTAGCCGGTGAGGATCCACATCTTCACCTTAAAGAGTTCCAAGTAGTATGCTCTACCATGAAACCTCAAGGGGTTTCTGAAGAACAAATCAAGCTTAGAGCTTTCCCCTTTTCCCTAGCGGATTCTGCCAAGTCTTGGCTCTACTACCTCCCACCTGGTTCCATAAACTCATGGGTTGACATGAAGAGACTTTTCCTTGAGAAGTTCTTTCCCGCTTCCCGAACAGCTTCTATCCGAAAGGAAATAAGCGGCATCCGTCAATTCCCTAATGAATCACTCCATGAGTATTAGGAGAGGTTCAAAAAGCTTGTGGAAACTTGTCCACACCATCAAATCCCTGACCAACTCCTGATCCAATACTTCTATGAGGGGTTATTGGCTATGGAGCGAACTCTCATTGATGCCGCAAGTGGCGGTTCTCTTGTTGATAAAACTCCTGCAGCTGCAAGAGAACTCATAAGCAACATGGCTGCAAACACGCAGCAATTCCATACTCGAGCACATGCTCAAGTGAAACAAGCCCAAGAGAATCAATCCATAGAGCCCAACAAGATGACTGAGTGGATGAGTGAACTTACAGGTCTTGTGCGTCAACTAGCGGTGGCTACCAAAGCACCAACCTCATCTTCTCCACAGTCACTATTCCCTGGACCTATCAAGAATTGTGGAATCTGCAACTCTCCATCTCATCCGACTGACACATGTCCACAACTTCAAGATGATCCATCTGATTCATCTAGTCCAATGGAGCTCAATGCGGAATATTCTCAGCGAAACTTCAACCCTCAACAATCAGGTCAGTTTTTTAGAAACTTCAACCAACCCCACTCTGAGCCCTTCTCTTCTACCTTTAACCCACCTCTAAGGTATGGTAATCCCATTTCTCATCCTCCTCAATTCCCTCCTCAAAACCCAAACCAATTCCAATATGGTCAAGGTGGTGGTAACTTCCATCAACCTTATCCTTTTGTTCCTCAACCTCAAAGGAACAATCCTCCTTTTGGATTCCACTATCCTAACGAGCCTTCCCAATTCCCCACCCAATACAATCGCTTTCCCAAGAACCAAAATCAAGGCAATCCCAACCAGGGACAAGCCTCTTCTTCTAAACAACCATGGGAAAGTGCTGTAGAGGATCTTGATTCCTTCACCCGTTCTAGCCTAAAGAACATTGAAACCCAAATAGGTCAACTTGCATCCCACCTTAGCCAGCAACAACCATCCAATTCATCCCAACTACCAGCTCAACCATTACCCAACCCCAAGGGTAATGTAAGTGCAATTGCACTTAGATCAGGAAAGAAACTTGCTATGCCTCAAAATAAATCCTCAAACCCCCCTTTCAATGTTGATCTATAAAATGAAAAGAACAAAAAGCTGGAAAAGGAACTTAAATCCACTCCTTCACCTTCTTCCATTCCACTTAGGAACCCAATTCCTTTTCCTCAAGCCATCTCCAAGCCTAAGAAGTCCTTTGAACCTGATCCTGAAATGCTTGACATGTTTAGACGTGTTGAAGTGAACATCCCCCTCTTAGATGCCATCAAACAAATCCCTAAGTATGCCAAGTTTCTTAAGGAATTGTGCACCCATAAGAGGCAACTTAGGAACATTGAAAATGTTTCAACCCAACAGTCCATTCCCATGAAGTGCAAAGATCCAGGGACCTTCACGGTTCCATGCCAAATTGGAAGTTCCAACTTTGATGATGCACTCATAGACCTAGGAGCCTCAATTAATGTAATGCCCAAATCCATATTCTCCAACCTTGGTCTAGGTCCCTTGCACCCAATGGGTATTTTCATTCAATTAGCCAATCGAAGCACTGCCAGTCCTGAGGGGATAATTGAGGATGTTCTTGTTCGGGTCAATGATCTTATCTTCCCAGCTGATTTCTATGTCCTTGACATGGAAGGTGAGACGACCTCTTCTCGATCTCCCCTGATTCTAGGAAGACCATTCCTTATGACATCTAAAACCAAAATTGATGCCCATGCTGGCATCTTATCCATGGAATTCGGTGACCAACTGGTCAAGTTCAACATTTTCCAAGCCATTCGATACCCATCTGAGGATCACTCTGCATTCTCAATCCATGTTTCTGAAACTCCCTCTGAGAGTGTGTTGAATCCTAATCCATCATGTTCTTCCTGTTCTACTAATAGAGGAGTTTGTGAATATTGTATCCTCATTAACCAAGTGATTAATGGTGAAATTGATGTTGATATTACAAATGCAAACTCCATTGATCTAAAGGATCTTGAAAACTCTTTGGAACCTCATCTCACCTCTGACCTCCAATGCTCCAACATGGATGGTATTGAGAAAAATGAACTAGAATGCTCATTTGTTGATTCAGATCAGATTATCCCACATTCATCCTTTCCTATCCATGATTCTGAAAATTCTGTTATATGTGAAGTGAACCTTGAACCAATATGTTTATATTGTCCTGATGGTAGTGATGTTTGTGATATTTGTACCCTAATTAATAAAGTGATCACTGGTGAGGTTGAAATTGACCATTCTTTGGCGAACAACATTGAAGTAAAGGATATTGAAAATTTTATTCAGTCTTATGACTCCACTGATCCTCATTACTCTACATCAGTAATTGATGAAATAAATGAGTCAAAAACAATTGGGATCTCATACTGTAGTTCTGTGTTATCTGATCCTTACATAAATGAACCATCAGAATTGAGACATCTTCCTGAATTTCCAAGAATAGAAAATCATCACTTTGTGGATAAAATCATTCCTCACATTGAAGACCAAAGGGAGGATAGTCATATTCTCTTTCCACCCCCATTGAATTTCAATCACACCAACAAGGATGGGAAGAAATTATCCAATGAATCATCAGGCCTCCCAAAGAAAAAGTTTTTCTGGAAGCACACTAGAGTTGAGAAAATACGATGGCCACCGTCAGACTATGGGTAGTCCACTGCAATTGTCCAGCTGTAGACAAATAAATGCAGCGCTTCTTGGGAGGCAACCCATGTTTTCTTTTAATTTTATGAAATTTCAATTTCTTTTAAGATTTTCATTAGATGAATAATGAATTTTATTTTTCAGGTAACTTCCCACTGTCCTGGAACCACCTCGACTTCCACCGAATCCCCAAATTCTCTAGCCGACCCACCACTAGATGGAGATGGCAACCCACCAAATCCAAACCAGGGGGCACCTCTTTCCCTTTAACTCTCTCTCTATCTCTTCCTCTCTCTACCTCTTTCTTCTTCTTCCTCTCTCTTTCATTTTGTTACCACTTTATTTATCAAACCCTTTCTTTTTATCTTTCTTGTGTGGGTGTGTATTATAAAAAAAACCTTAAAAACTAAAAAAACCAAAAAACACAATTACTTAAAAAAAATTACAAAAAAAGAGTCATGCTTACTCACCATCTAGTTTTGAAATTTTGTCCAACCATTTTGGGGAGTCAAAAGGCTTGTTTTAAACTCAAATATATTGAATTTTTATCTCAAACTTGGGTAAACAATTTTGTGTCAATAACAAACATTTTTAATGAACAATTTTTGGTAGAAAATGATTCTCCCCTACCGTGAGGAATAACATTAGCCTTCATGCCAAGGTCATCTATGGCCATCTTTTTCATTGTGTGTCTTCACCACTGATTGTGAGTCTTGAGTTTGTGGACCTTCGAGCTAAATTTCCATCTTTTGTGTGCATTAATATGATAGAGGCATTTTCTAAGCCACATGAGAATCAAAATAGCCAAATAGCCTCCTGTTACCCTTACATTGATCCTACTTTTGAAAGCCCCTTTGAGCCTATGAAAACCTTTCTTTTGATAGCCACATTACAAGCCTAATACCTTGTCCCACCCAACATCTTCATGGATTTTCATTGTACAATTTATTGAAATTTAAGTGTGGGTCGAATGGACTTCATTTTTGGGCGTACTTTCATTGATTTCCAATGTGTCATCATATGCTTGAGGGAAAGCATCCATTCAAGTGTGGGGGAGAGTTTGTAATTCTGTGAGCTTTGGGGTGTATATGTTTAATTTTCATTTGTACAAAAGTCATTGAAAAGTGTTCAAAAAAAAATGAAACAAAAATTATATAAAAAAATGAAAAAAATAAAAAAAAGGAATGGGTTGTGTCTTGGGTGGGTCAAAAATCATTCATCATCAACCATTGATCGTTTTATAACTACTAAAATTATTTCCATGAGAAGATCAAACATGGGTTGGTAGATGACTGTGAGACTTGTTTCAAGCACAACTTTCGAAAAAAAAGAGCAAATAGAAAAAAAAAAAGAAGAACACTTGAATCTTTTTGTATTGTGTCATTATTGGAAGTCTTCCATGTTGTACATATTCCATCATCTCACCCTATTCCATTTTCTATCTCCCTCACTTTTCATTCATCACACATTCATGCCCTTGTAAATATGTGTTTCTATTTCCTTTCAAATCAAATTTCAAAAAAAAATGTGCATTGATTTTTCCATGTTGGTGTTTTTAACCCCTCTTTTCCTTTGGACATTATATACCTACCGTCCCATAGCCACTGAAAACCCCCTTAAAAGACCTCTTGATTCTTGTACACATTAGATTTGGGAATGGAAGCTGAGAGCTCTTACAAACTCTTGATTTTCACTTTTTGTTGGTGAATGAGTGAACCTCCTAAAATACATTTTTATCATCTTGAGAGGAGTAAGTTTTCAGTGCCTACATTTTCCAATTCAAACCTTGAACATGAAAAAATGAATTGTTTATGATTCATTATTGTGAACCAAATTTGTTATGGAATTCAATATGGATGAGTAAAATAGTCTAAACCTCCCCTGATTGGAGAAAACAAAATTTTTATATTTGTTGGTGAGTGAAAATGATTTTGTCATGTTTTTATATTTGTTGCACATGAGGACACGCGCAAATATAAGTGTGGGGGAGTTGATGTTATTAATATTTTCATGACTTATTATATTCCCCCTTTACTTATTTTATATGAAATGTGCATAATTTGTGTGAAATATTAATGTTTTAATATTAAGTAATATATTTGAGCATTTTTAGAAGTAGTCAAATTGAGTCAGTTTAATGTTTTAATTATAACTATCACTATACTGATCAAAATTGTGTGGTTCTTGTTTTGTAGGATTATCCTTTCAATATTCAACATTGCATTAGAAGGAACCATGAGCCAATTCTGCCATTTGAAGGGTCATATGGTCCTCACAAACAAGACCAAAGAATCTGTGAACAAACTGGACCATCCTTGAAGATTGATTTACTGGGTTCAATCCAGAAGTCCAAAAACCATAAATCTCCACCATAATTCGGGGGACACTACATTTCATCTTGGATAAAAATTTCATTGCCCAAATCCAAGTACAAGGGTCCCAAATAAATCTTTGAAGTCCAGCCCACCATTCTGGACGAGAATTAAAATCAGTATAGTATTCATGACATATCTCCTGATGTAAGAATCCAATCTATATGAGATTTTTCAGTGTGAAAGAGGAGATATAGGCGGCCGACTTTGTTGAATAAACAATTCGGATTTGAAGGCATATTCATATACAAAAACCCATTCACATTATGGACTTCAAAAAGACTGGATTGAAAATGACAGTTTATGTTTGTTTATTCAACCGGCCATAACTTTTTATCCTTACGTCCAAATGACTCAAACTTTTGAGAGTAGTCGGCCAACATTATTGTATACAACTTTTAAGAAGGAGATATTTGAAGCTTCGGCTGTCTGAATTGCCAAATTGGCGATGCAAGTGGAGGGACAGATTGGGAATGCAAACAGTCCACTCCTTGGGCTATAAATACTCTCTCCTTCTCTTCTTGAGAGGGGTTGGCATTTCAGAAGAGAGGAGATCACATTGGAACTAAAAAAGCTTTGCCAAAGGCTTGGGAGGACCTGACATACTCAAGTTTTCACTTGAGAGACCTTTCCTCCTCTCTTTGTTTTCACTTACTTTTGTTTTCTTCATTTTTGTAATCTTGTAATTCTCTTTCTTTGTAATTCTGTTCTAATGCAAGTTACTTCTTCAATATCTCTTATACTCTTCCACATTCTGTATTTTAATATTAGTGTTCTTAAAATAGTTTAAATTCAGTTCAATCCCCTTCCCTTCTTTAGCTTCCTCATTCAATAGAAAGTTCGTTTTTAATTATCATCATTGTTCGTGTGTGTGTGTCGACGTACCACTCTTTTCTTATCCCTTTCTTTTTCTTCTCTTATTAATTTATAATAATAATCATTATAACCAGATTATTAATCACCCAAATTGCTGAGTAAATCTCTCATTGGGGTGAGTTATAATTTAGGTATGTTAAGTGATTGAGAGCTTCTGCTCGATGAATATTCTTTGAATTAACATTGTGTATGTTGGACTTAACATGTCATGGATTAATGACTTGTTTTGTTTAACATGTGGTTTCCATGGATTATTGGAACCATAAATACACAACCATAAATAAGATCTGATTGAGATTATAACCTTAAGTTAAGTTAAGTCTTGGTTTAAAGCCTTAACACTTAAGAATTCTAATCAACATCATCTTGTGACATGGGTGTTAATTTAAATGCAATATAAAGCAAAGCTCGAGGATATCACAAGCTTAACTAACCTAATGATGAACTCACCCCAATATTTATCAATTTGGTAAATCAAACATCATCCATAAATCATTTCAATTAAGCTCTGCAAACAAACCCCCCTAATCAAAATACAATCAACTAAAAACAATCGACTATTACGAAGTACCATCACCGAGGATTCGACCTGAGTGCTGCTATACACATTAGCAGAGCACCAGAACTTTGACCGGTCGATAGGCGACAATCGGCCATGCGTTTCAAATGGCTCCGTTGTCGGGGATGGTGCTTTAATTAGTCATTAGTTTCTGGTTATTGTCAAGAAAACACAAAAAAAACAAATTTTAAAAAAAAAATTGAAAAAAAACACAAAGAAAAACCCGTCTTCTCATAAAAATCATAAACTGAAAAAATAAAAAGAAAAACCCGTCTTCCTCTTTCTTCCAAAATCTCTCTGAATGCCCCGTAGCCTTCCAAACAATCCCTCGGATTTGTTTGACCCTGAAATTGAGCGAACACTTCGCCAACTTAGGAGGAACATAAGAGATACTCAAATAATTCAAGAACCAGTCCTCATCCAACCAGTTGAATTTGAAATGGCCAATCCTAGGGAACAAACCCTAAAAGAACTTGCTACCCCTGATATGAATTACCAACCTCTTGGAATTCAATATCCAAACATTGAAGCTGACTTCGAACTCAAATCGGGTTTGATTCATCTTCTCCCTCATTTTCACGGGCTAGCCGGTGAGGATCCACATCTTCACCTTAAAGAGTTCCAAGTAGTATACTCTACCATGAAACCTCAAGGGGTTTCTGAAGAACAAATCAAGCTTAGAGCTTTCCCCTTTTCCCTAGCGGATTCTGCCAAGTCTTGGCTCTACTACCTCCCACTTGGTTCCATAAACTCATGGGTTGACATGAAGAGACTTTTCCTTGAGAAGTTCTTTCCCGCTTTCCGAACAGCTTCTATCCGAAAGGAAATAAGCGGCATCCGTCAATTCCCTAATGAATCACTCCATGAGTATTGGGAGAGGTTCAAAAAGCTTGTGGAAACTTGTCCACACCATCAAATCCCTGACCAACTCCTGATCCAATACTTCTATGAGGGGTTATTGGCTATGGAGCGAACTCTCATTGATGCCGCAAGTGGCGGTGCTCTTGTTGATAAAACTCCTGCAGCTGCAAGAGAACTCATAAGAAACATGGCTGCAAACACGCAGCAATTCCATACTCGAGCACATGCTCAAGTGAAACAAGCCCAAGAGAATCAATCCATAGATCCCAACAAGATGACTGAGTGGATGAGTGAACTTACAGGTCTTGTGCGTCAACTAGCGGTGGCTACCAAAGCCCCAACCTCATCTTCTCCACAGTCACTATTCCCTGGACCTATCAAGAATTGTGGAATCTGCAACTCTCCATCTCATCCGACTGACACATGTCCACAACTTCAAGATGATTCATCTGATTCATCTAGTCCAATGGAGCTCAATGCGGAATATTCTCAGCGAAACTTCAACCCTCAACAATCAGGTCAGTTTTTTAGAAACTTCAACCAACCCCACTCTGAGCCCTTCTCTTCTACCTTTAACCCACCTCTAAGGTATGGTAATCCCATTTCTCATCCTCCTCAATTCCCTCCTCAAAACCCAAACCAATTCCAATATGGTCTAGGTGGTGGTAACTTCCATCAACCTTATCCTTTTGTTCCTCAACCTCAAAGGAACAATCCTCCTTCTGGATTCCACTATCCTAACGAGCCTTCCCAATTCCCCACCCAATACAATCGCTTTCCCAAGAACCAAAATCAAGGCAATCCCAACCAGGGACAAGCCTCTTCTTCTAAACAACCATGGGAAAGTGCTGTAGAGGATCTTGCTTCCTTCACCCGTTCTAGCCTAAAGAACATTGAAACCCAAATAGGTCAACTTGCATCCCACCTTAGCCGGCAACAACCATCCAATTCATCCCAACTACCAGCTCAACCATTACCCAACCCCAAGGGTAATGTAAGTGCAATTGCACTTAGATCAGGAAAGCAACTTGCTATGCCTCAAAATAAATCCTCAAACCCCCCTTTCGATGTTGATCTAGAAAAATGAAAAGAACAAAAAGCTGGAAAAGGAACTTAAATCCACTCCTTCACCTTCTTCCATTCCACTTAGGAACCCAATTACTTTTCCTCAAGCCATCTCCAAGCCTAAGAAGTCCTTTGAACCTGATCCTGAAATGCTTGACATGTTTAGACGTGTTGAAGTGAACATCCCCCTCTTAGATTCCATCAAACAAATCCCTAAGTATGCCATGTTTCTTAAGGAATTGTGCACCCATAAGAGGCAACTTAGGAACATTGAAAATGTTTCAACCCAACAGTCCATTCCCATGAAGTGCAAAGATCCAGGGACCTTCACGGTTCCATGCCAAATTGGAAGTTCCAACTTTGATGATGCACTCATAGACCTAGGAGCCTCAATTAATGTAATGCCCAAATCCATATTCTCCAACCTTGGTCTAGGTCCCTTGCACCCAATGGGTATTGTCATTCAATTAGCCAATCGAAGCACTGCCAGTCCTGAGGGGATAATTGAGGATGTTCTTGTTCGGGTCAATGATCTTATCTTCCCAGCTGATTTCTATGTCCTTGACATGGAAGGTGAGACGACCTCTTCTCGATCTCCCCTGATTCTAGGAAGACCATTCCTTATGACATCTAAAACCAAAATTGATTCCCATGCTGGCATCTTATCCATGGAATTCGGTGACCAACTGGTCAAGTTCAACATTTTCCAAGCCATTCGATACCCATCTGAGGATCACTCTGCATTCTCAATCCATGTTTCTGAAACTCCCTCTGAGAGTGTGTTGAATCCTAATCCATCATGTTCTTCCTTTTCTACTAATAGAGGAGTTTGTGAATATTGTATCCTCATTAACCAAGTGATTAATGGTTAAATTGATGTTGATATTACAAATGCAAACTCCATTGATCTAAAGGATCTTGAAAACTCTTTGGAACCTCATCTCACCTCTGACCTCCAATGCTCCAACATGGATGGTATTGAGAAAAATGAACTAGAATGCTCATTTGTTGATTCAGATCAGATTATCCCACATTCATCCTTTCCTATCCATGATTCTGAAAATTCTGTTATATGTGAAGTGAACCTTGAACCAATATGTTTATATTTTCCTGATGGTAGTGATGTTTGTGATATTTGTACCCTAATTAATAAAGTGATCACTGGTGAGGTTGAAATTGACCATTCTTTGGCGAACAACATTGAAGTAAAGGATATTGAAAATTTTATTCAGTCTTATGACTCCACTGATCCTCATTACTCTACATCAGTAATTGATGAAATAAATGAGTCAAAAACAATTGGGATCTCATACTGTAGTTCTGTGTTATCTGATCCTTACATAAATGAACCATCAGAATTGAGACATCTTCCTGAATTTCCAAGAATAGAAAATCATCACTTTGTGGATAAAATCATTCCTCACATTGAAGACCAAAGGGAGGATAGTCATATTCTCTTTCCACCCCCATTGAATTTCAATCACACCAACAAGGATGGGAAGAAATTATCCAATGAATCATCAGGCCTCCCAAAGAAAAAGTTTTTCTGGAAGCACACTGGAGTTGAGAAAATACGATGGCCACCGTCAGACTATGGGTAGTCCACTGCAATTGTCCAGCTGTAGACAAATAAATGCAGCGCTTCTTGGGAGGCAACCCATGTTTTCTTTTAATTTTATGAAATTTCAATTTCTTTTAAGATTTTCATTAGATGAATAATGAATTTTATTTTTCAGGTAACTTCCCACTGTCCTGGAACCACCTCGACTTCCACCGAATCCCCAAATTCTCTAGCCGACCCACCACTAGATGGAGATGGCAACCCACCAAATCCAAACCAGGGGGCACCTCTTTCCCTTTAACTCTCTCTCTATCTCTTCCTCTCTCTACCTCTTTCTTCTTCTTCCTCTCTCTTTCATTTTGTTACCACTTTATTCATCAAACCCTTTCTTTTTATCTTTCTTGTGTGGGTGTGTATTATAAAAAAAACCTTAAAAACTAAAAAAACCAAAAAACACAATTACTTAAAAAAAATTACAAAAAAAGAGTCATGCTTACTCACCATCTAGTTTTGAAATTTTGTCCAACCATTTTGGGGAGTCAAAAGGCTTGTTTTAAACTCAAATATATTGAATTTTTATCTCAAACTTGGGTAAACAATTTTGTGTCAATAACAAACATTTTTAATGAACAATTTTTGGTAGAAAATGATTCTCCCCTACCGTGAGGAATAACATTAGCCTTCATGCCAAGGTCATCTATGGTCATCTTTTTCATTGTGTGTCTTCACCACTGATTGTGAGTCTTGAGTTTGTGGACCTTCGAGCTAAATTTCCATCTTTTGTTTGCATTAATATGATAGAGGCATTTTCTAAGCCACATGAGAATCAGAATAGCCAAATAGCCTCCTGTTACCCTTACATTGATCCTACTTTTGAAAGCCCCTTTGAGCCTATGAAAACCTTTCTTTTGATAGCCACATTACAAGCCTAATACCTTGTCCCACCCAACATCTTCATGGATTTTCATTGTACAATTTATTGAAATTTAAGTGTGGGGGGAATGGACTTCATTTTTGGGCGTACTTTCATTGATTTCCAATGTGTCATCATATGCTTGAGGGCAAGCATCCATTCAAGTGTGGGGGAGAGTTTGTAATTCTGTGAGCTTTCGGGTGTATATGTGTAATTTTCATTTGTACAAAAGTCATTGAAAAGTGTTCAAAAAAAATGAAACAAAAATTATATAAAAAAATGAAAAAAATAAAAAAAAGGAATGGGTTGTGTCTTGGGTGGGTCAAAAATCATTCATCATCAACCATTGATCGTTTTATAACTACTAAAAGTATTTCCATGAGAAGATCAAACATGGGTTGGGAGATGACTGTGAGACTTGTTTCAAGCACAACTTTCGAAAAAAAAGAGCAAAAAGAAAAAAAAAGAAGAACACTTTAATCTTTTTGTATTGTGTCATTATTGGAAGTCTTCCACGTTGTACATATTCCATCATCTCACCCTATTCCATTTTCTATCTCCCTCACTTTTCATTCCTCACACATTCATTCCCTTGTAAATATGTGTTTCTATTTCCTTTCAAATCAAATTTCAAAAAAAATGTGCATTGATTTTTCCATGTTGGTGTTTTTAACCCCTCTTTTCCTTTGGACATTATATACCTACCGTCCCATAGCCACTGAAAACCCCCTTAAAATACCTCTTGATTCTTGTACACATTAGATTTGGGAATGGAAGATGAGAGCTCTTACAAACTCTTGATTTTCACTTTTTGTTGGTGAATGAGTGAACCTCCTAAAATACATTTTTATCATCTTGAGAGGAGTAAGTTTTGAGTGCCTACATTTTCCAATTCAAACCTTGAACATGAAAAAATGAATTTTTTATGATTCATTATTGTGAACCAAATTTGTTATGGAATTCAATATGGATGAGTAAAATAGTCTAAACCTCCCCTGATTGGAGAAAACAAAATTTTTATATTTGTTGGTGAGTGAAAATGATTTTGTCATGTTTTTATATTTGTTGCACATGAGGACACGCGCAAATCTAAGTGTGGGGGAGTTGATGTTATTAATATTTTCATGACTTATTATATTCCCCCTTTACTTATTTTATATGAAATGTGCATAATTTGTGTGAAATATTAATGTTTTAATATTAAGTAATATATTTGAGCATTTTTAGAAGTAGTCAAATTGAGTCAGTTTAATGTTTTACTTATAACTATCACTATACTGATCCAAATTGTGTGGTTCTTGTTTTGTAGGATTCTCCTTTCAATATTCAACATTTCATTAGAAAGAACCATGAGCCAATTCTGCCATTTGAAGGGTCATATGGTCCTCACAAACAAGACCAAAGAATCTGTGAGCAAACTGGACCATCCTTGAAGATTGATTTACTGGGTTCAATCCAGAAGTCCAAAAACCATAAATCTCCACCATAATTCGGGGGACACTACATTTCATCTTGGATAAAAATTTCATGGCCCAAATCCAAGTACAAGGGGCCCAAATAAATCATTGAAGTCCAGCCCACCATTCTGGCCGAGAATTAAAATCAGTATAGTATGCATGACATATCTCCTGATGTAAGAATCCAATCTATATGATATTTTGCAGTGTGAAAGAGGAGATATAGCCGGCCTACTTTGTTGAAGAAACAATTCGGATTGGAAGGCATCTTCATATTCAAAAACCCTTTCACATTATGGACTTCAAAAAGACTGGATTGAAATGGACAGTTTATGTTTGTTTATTCAACCGGCCATACCTTATTATCCTTACGTCCAAATGACTCCAAATTTTGAGAGTAGTCGGAAAACAGTATTTTCTACAACTTTTAAGAAGGAGATATTTGAAGATTCGGCTGTCTGAATTGCCAACTTGGCGATGCAAGTGGAGGTACAGATTGGGAATGCAAACAGTCCACTCCTTGGGCTATAAATACTCTCTCCTTCTCTCCTTGAGAGGGGTTGGCATTTCAGAAGAGAGGAGATCACATTGGAACGACCAAAGCTTTGCCAAAGGCTTGGGAGGACCTGACATACTCAAGTTTTCACTTGAGAGACCTTTCCTCCTCTCTTTGTTTTCACTTACTTTTGTGTTCTTCATTTTTGTAATCTTGTAATTCTCTTTCTTTGTAATTCTGTTCTAATGCAAGTTACTTCTTCAATATCTCTTATTCTCTTCCACCTTCTGTATATTAATATTAGTGTTCTTAAAATAGTTTAAATTCAGTTCAATCCCCTTCCCTTCTTTAGCTTCCTCATTCAATCGAAAGTTCGTTTTTAATTATCATCATTGTTCGTGTGTGTGTGTCGACGTACCACTCTTTTCTTATCCCTTTCTTTTTCTTCTCTTATTAATTTATAATCATAATCATTATAACCAGATTATTAATCACCCAAATGGCTGAGTAAATCTCTCATTGGGGTGAGTTATAATTTAGGTATGTTAAGTGATTGAGAGCTTCTGCTCGATGAATATTCTTTGAATTAACATTGTGTATGTTGGACTTAACATGTCATGGATTAATGACTTGTTTTGTTTAACATGTGGTTTCCATGGATTATTGGAACCATAAATACACAACCATAAATAAGATCTGATTGAGATTATAACCTTAAGTTAAGTTAAGTCTTGGTTTAAAGCCTTAACACTTAAGAATTCTAATCAACATCATCTTGTGACATGGGTGTTAATTTAAATGCAATATAAAGCAAAGCGCGAGGATATCACAAGCTTAACTAACCTAATGATGAACTCACCCCAATCTTTATCAATTTGGTAAATCAAACATCATCCATAAATCATTTCAATTAAGCTCTGCAAACAAACCCCCCTAATCAAAATACAATCAACTAAAAACAATCGACTATTACGAAGTACCATCACCGAGGATTCGACCCGAGTGCTGCTATACACATTAGCAGAGCACCAGAACTTTGACCGGTCGATAGGCGATAATCGGCCGTGCATTTCAAATGGCGCCGTTGCCGGGGATGGTGCTTTAATTAGTCATTAGTTTCTGGTTATTGTCAAGAAAACACAAAAAAAACAAATTTAAAAAAAAAATTGAAAAAAAAACACAAAGAAAAACTCGTCTTCTCATAAAAATCATAAACTGAAAAAATACAAAGAAAACCCGTCTTCCTCTTTCTTCCAAAATCTCTCTGAATGCCCCGTAGCCTTCCAAACAATCCCTCGGATTTGTTTGACCCTGAAATTGAGCGAACACTTCGCCAACTTAGGAGGAACATAAGAGATACTCAAATAATTCAAGAACCAGTCCTCATCCAACCAGTTGAATTTGAAATGGCCAATCCTAGGGAACAAACCCTAAAAGAACTTGCTACCCCTGATATGAATTACCAACCTCTTGGAATTCAATATCCAAACATTGAAGCTGACTTCGAACTCAAATCGGGTTTGATTCATCTTCTCCCTCATTTTCACGGGCTAGCCGGTGAGGATCCACATCTTCACCTTAAAGAGTTCCAAGTAGTATGCTCTACCATGAAACCTCAAGGGGTTTCTGAAAAACAAATCAAGCTTAGAGCTTTCCCCTTTTCCCTAGCGGATTCTGCCAAGTCTGGGCTCTACTACCTCCCACCTGGTTCCATAAACTCATGGGTTGACATGAAGAGACTTTTCCTTGAGAAGTTCTTTCCCGCTTCCCGAACAGCTTCTATCCGAAAGGAAATAAGCGGCATCCGTCAATTCCCTAATGAATCACTCCATGAGTATTGGGAGAGGTTCAAAAAGCTTGTGTCAACTTGTCCACACCATCAAATCCCTGACCAACTCCTGATCCAATACTTCTATGAGGGGTTATTGGCTATGGAGCGAACTCTCATTGATGCCGCAAGTGGCGGTGCTCTTGTTGATAAAACTCCTGCAGGTGCAAGAGAACTCATAAGCAACATGGCTGCAAACACGCAGCAATTCCATACTCGAGCACATGCTCAAGTGAAACAAGCCCAAGAGAATCAATCCATAGAGCCCAACAAGATGACTGAGTGGATGAGTGAACTTACAGGTCTTGTGCGTCAACTAGCGGTGGCTACCAAAGCCCCAACCTCATCTTCTCCACAGTCACTATTCCCTGGACCTATCAAGAATTGTGGAATCTGCAACTCTCCATCTCATCCGACTGACACATGTCCACAACTTCAAGATGATCCATCTGATTCATCTAGTCCAATGGAGCTCAATGCGGAATATTCTCAGCGAAACTTCAACCCTCAACAATCAGGTCAGTTTTTTAGAAACTTCAACCAACCCCACTCTGAGCCCTTCTCTTCTACCTTTAACCCACCTCTAAGGTATGGTAATCCCATTTCTCATCCTCCTCAATTCCCTCCTCAAAACCCAAACCAATTCCAATATGGTCAAGGTGGTGGTAACTTCCATCAACCTTATCCTTTTGTTCCTCAACCTCAAAGGAACAATCCTCCTTCTGGATTCCAATATCCTAACGAGCCTTCCCAATTCCCCACCCAATATAATCGCTTTCCCAAGAACCAAAATCAAGGCAATCCCAACCAGGGACAAGCCTCTTCTTCTAAACAACCATGGGAAAGTGCTGTAGAGGATCTTTCTTCCTTCACCCGTTCTAGCCTAAAGAACATTGAAACCCAAATAGGTCAACTTGCATCCCACCTTAGCCAGCAACAACCATCCAATTCATCCCAACTACCAGCTCAAACATTACCCAACCCCAAGGGTAATGTAAGTGCAATTGCACTTAGATCAGGAAAGCAACTTGCTATGCCTCAAAATAAATCCTCAAACCCCCCTTTCGATGTTGATCTAGAAAATGAAAAGAAAAAAAAGCTGGAAAAGGAACTTAAATCCACTCCTTCACCTTCTTCCATTCCACTTAGGAACCCAATTACTTTTCCTCAAGCCATCTCCAAGCCTAAGAAGTCCTTTGAACCTGATCCTGAAATGCTTGACATGTTTAGACGTGTTGAAGTGAACATCCCCCTCTTAGATGCCATCAAACAAATCCCTAAGTATGCCAAGTTTCTTAAGTAATTGTGCACCCATAAGAGGCAACTTAGGAAAATTGAAAATGTTTCAACCCAACAGTCCATTCCCATGAAGTGCAAAGATCCAGGGACCTTCACGGTTCCATGCCAAATTGGAAGTTCCAACTTTGATGATGCACTCATAGACCTAGGAGCCTCAATTAATGTAATGCCCAAATCCATATTCTCCAACCTTGGTCTAGGTCCCTTGCACCCAATGGGTATTGTCATTCAATTAGCCAATCGAAGCACTGCCAGTCCTGAGGGGATAATTGAGGATGTTCTTGTTCGGGTCAATGATCTTATCTTCCCAGCTGATTTCTATGTCCTTGACATGGAAGGTGAGACGACCTCTTCTCGATCTCCCCTGATTCTAGGAAGACCATTCCTTATGACATCAAAAACCAAAATTGATTCCCATGCTGGCATCTTATCCATGGAATTCGGTGACCAACTGGTCAAGTTCAACATTTTCCAAGCCATTCGATACCCATCTGAGGATCACTCTGCATTCTCAATCCATGTTTCTGAAACTCCCTCTGAGAGTGTGTTGAATCCTAATCCATCATGTTCTTCCTGTTCTACTAATAGAGGAGTTTGTGAATATTGTATCCTCATTAACCAAGTGATTAATGGTTAAATTGATGTTGATATTACAAATGCAAACTCCATTGATCTAAAGGATCTTGAAAACTCTTTGGAACCTCATCTCACCTCTGACCTCCAATGCTCCAACATGGATGGTATTGAGAAAAATGAACTAGAATGCTCATTTGTTGATTCAGATCAGATTATCCCACATTCATCCTTTCCTATCCATGATTCTGAAAATTCTGTTATATGTGAAGTGAACCTTGAACCAATATGTTTATATTGTCCTGATGGTAGTGATGTTTGTGATATTTGTACCCTAATTAATAAAGTGATCACTGGTGAGGTTGAAATTGACCATTCTTTGGCGAACAACATTGAAGTAAAGGATATTGAAAATTTTATTCAGTCTTATGACTCCACTGATCCTCATTACTCTACATCAGTAATTGATGAAATAAATGAGTCAAAAACAATTGGGATCTCATACTGTAGTTCTGTGTTATCTGATCCTTACATAAATGAACCATCAGAATTGAGACATCTTCCTGAATTTCCAAGAATAGAAAATCATCACTTTGTGGATAAAATCATTCCTCACATTGAAGACCAAAGGGAGGATAGTCATATTCTCTTTCCACCCCCATTGAATTTCAATCACACCAACAATGATGGGAAGAAATTATCCAATGAATCATCAGGCCTCCCAAAGAAAAAGTTTTTCTGGAAGCACACTAGAGTTGAGAAAATACGATGGCCACCGTCAGACTATGGGTAGTCCACTGCAATTGTCCAGCTGTAGACAAATAAATGCAGCGCTTCTTGGGAGGCAACCCATGTTTTCTTTTAATTTTATGAAATTTCAATTTCTTTTAAGATTTTCATTAGATGAATAATGAATTTTATTTTTCAGGTAACTTCCCACTGTCCTGGAACCACCTCAACTTCCACCGAATCCCCAAATTCTCTAGCCGACCCACCACTAGATGGAGATGGCAACCCACCAAATCCAAACCAGGGGGCACCTCTTTCCCTTTAACTCTCTCTCTATCTCTTCCTCTCTCTACCTCTTTCTTCTTCTTCCTCTCTCTTTCATTTTGTTACCACTTTATTCATCAAACCCTTTCTTTTTATCTTTCTTGTGTGGGTGTGTATTATAAAAAAAAACCTTAAAAACTAAAAAAACCAAAAAACACAATTACTTAAAAAAAATTACAAAAAAAGAGTCATGCTTACTCACCATCTAGTTTTGAAATTTTGTCCAACCATTTTGGGGAGTCAAAAGGCTTGTTTTAAACTCAAATATATTGAATTTTTATCTCAAACTTGGGTAAACAATTTTGTGTCAATAACAAACATTTTTAATAAACAATTTTTGGTAGAAAATGATTCTCCCCTACCGTGAGGAATAACATTAGCCTTCATGCCAAGGTCATCTATGGCCATCTTTTTCATTGTGTGTCTTCACCACTGATTGTGAGTCTTGAGTTTGTGGACCTTCGAGCTAAATTTCCATCTTTTGTGTGCATTAATATGATAGAGGCATTTTCTAAGCCACATGAGAATCAGAATAGCCAAATAGCCTCCCGTTACCCTTACATTGATCCTACTTTTGAAAGCCCCTTTGAGCCTATGAAAACCTTTCTTTTGATAGCCACATTACAAGCCTAATACCTTGTCCCACCCAACATCATCATGGATTTTCATTGTACAATTTATTGAAATTTAAGTGTGGGGGGAATGGACTTCATTTTTGGGCGTACTTTCATTGATTTCCAATGTGTCATCATATGCTTGAGGGCAAGCATCCATTAAAGTGTGGGGGAGAGTTTGTAATTCTGTGAGCTTTGGGGTGTATATGTGTAATTTTCATTTGTACAAAAGTCATTGAAAAGTGTTCAAAAAAAATGAAACAAAAATTATATAAAAAAATGAAAAAAATAAAAAAAAGGAATGGGTTGTGTCTTGGGTGGGTCAAAAATCATTCATCATCAACCATTGATCGTTTTATAACTACTAAAAGTATTTCCATGAGAAGATCAAACATGGTTTGGGAGATGACTGTGAGACTTGTTTCAAGCACAACTTTCGAAAAAAAAGAGCAAAAAGAAAAAAAAAAAGAACACTTGAATCTTTTTGTATTGTGTCATTATTGGAAGTCTTCCATGTTGTACATATTCCATCATCTCACCCTATTCCATTTTCTATCTCCCTCACTTTTCATTCATCAGACATTCATTCCCTTGTAAATATGTGTTTCTATTTCCTTTCAAATCAAATTTCAAAAAAAATGTGCATTGATTTTTCCATGTTGGTGTTTTTAACCCCTCTTTTCCTTTGGACATTATATACCTACCGTCCCATAGCCACTGAAAACCCCCTTAAAATACCTCTTGATTCTTGTACACATTAGATTTGGGAATGGAAGCTGAGAGCTCTTACAAACTCTTGATTTTCACTTTTTGTTGGTGAATGAGTGAACCTCCTAAAATACATTTTTATCATCTTGAGAGGAGTAAGTTTTGAGTGCCTACATTTTCCAATTCAAACCTTGAACATGAAAAAATGAATTTTTTATGATTCATTATTGTGAACCAAATTTGTTATGGAATTCAATATGGATGAGTAAAATAGTCTAAACCTCCCCTGATTGGAGAAAACAAAATTTTTATATTTGTTGGTGAGTGAAAATGATTTTGTCATGTTTTTATATTTGTTGCACATGAGGACACGCGCAAATCTAAGTGTGGGGGAGTTGATGTTATTAATATTTTCATGACTTATTATATTCCCCCTTTACTTATTTTATATGAAATGTGCATAATTTGTGTGAAATATTAATGTTTTAATATTAAGTAATATATTTGAGCATTTTTAGAAGTAGTCAAATTGAGTCTGTTTAATGTTTTACTTATAACTATCACTATAATGATCCAAATTGTGTGGTTCTTGTTTTTTAGGATTCTCCTTTCAATATTCAACATTGCATTAGAAGGAACCATGAGCCAATTCTGCCATTTGAAGGGTCATATGGTCCTCACAAACAAGACCAAAGAATCTGTGAACAAACTGGACCATCCTTGAAGATTGATTTACTGGGTTCAATCCAGAAGTCCAAAAACCATAAATCTCCACCATAATTATGGTGACACTACATTTCATCTTGGATAAAAATTTCATGGCCCAAATCCAAGTACAAGGGGCCCAAATAAATCATTGAAGTCCAGCCCACCATTCTGGCCGAGAATTAAACTCAGTATAGTATGCATGACATATCTCCTGATGTAAGAATCCAATCTATATGAGATTTTGCAGTGTGAAAGAGGAGATATAGTCGGCCTACTTTGTTGAAGAAACAATTCGGATTTGAAGGCATCTTCATATTCAAAAACCCTTTCACATTATGCACTTCAAAAAGACTGGATTGAAATGGACAGTTTATGTTTGTTTATTCAACCGGCCATAACTTTTTATCCTTAAGTCCAAATGACTCCAAATTTTGAGAGTAGTCGGCAAACATTATTTTCTACAACTTTTAAGAAGGAGATATTCGAAGATTCGGCTGTCTGAATTGCCAAATTGGCGATGCAAGTGGAGGGACAGATTGGGAATGCAAACAGTCCACTCCTTGGGCTATAAATACTCTCTCCTTCTCTCCTTGAAAGGGGTTGGCATTTCAGAAGAGAGGAGATCACATTGGCACGACCAAAGCTTTTCCAAAGGCTTGGGAGGACCTTCCATACTCAAGTTTTCACTTTAGAGACCTTTCCTCCTCTCTTTGTTTTCACTTACTTTTGTGTTCTTCATTTTTGTAATCTTGTAATTCTCTTTCTTTGTAATTCTGTTCTAATGCAAGTTACTTCTTCAATATCTCTTATTCTCTTCCACCTTCTGTATTTTAATATTAATGTTCTTAAAATAGTTTAAATTCTGTTCAATCCCCTTCCCTTCTTTAGCTTCCTCATTCAATCGAATGTTCGTTTTTAATTATCATCATTGTTCGTGTGTGTGTGTCGACGTACCACTCTTTTCTTATCCCTTTCTTTTTCTTCTCTTATTAATTTATAATCATAATAATTATAACCAGATTATTAATCACCCAAATGGATGAGTAAATCTCTCATTGGGGTGAGTTATAATTTAGGTATGTTAAGTGATTGAGAGCTTCTGCTCGATGAATATTCTTTGAATTAACGTTGTGTATGTTGGACTTAACATGTCATGGATTAATGACTTGTTTTGTTTAACATGTGGTTTCCATGGATTATTGGAACCATAAATACACAACCATAAATAAGATCTGATTGAAATTATAACCTTAAGTTAAGTTATGTCTTGGTTTAAAGCCTTAACACTTAAGAATTCTAATCAACATCATCTTGTGACATGGGTGTTAATTTAAATGCAATATAAAGCAAAGCTCGAGGATATCACAAGCTTAACTAACCTAATGATGAACTCACCCCAATCTTTATCAATTTGGTAAATCAAACATCATCCATAAATCATTTAAATTAAGCTCTGCAAACAAACCCCCCTAATCAAAATACAATCAACTAAAAACAATCGACTATTACGAAGTACCATCACCGAGGATTCGACCCGAGTGCTGCTATACACATTAGCAGAGCACCAGAACTTTGACCGGTCGATAGGCGACAATCGGTCGTGCGTTTCACACACACACACACTCTCTCTCTCTTTCTTCCATGATTCTTGAGAGTTCTTCACCATTTCTTTCTAGTTCTTCATGATAGTTATTGCAGGGAGTAGTCACTAGTAAGGTTAGATACCTTGGACTATTTAATACCAGTTTTTTTCATTTTATCCCTTTTCCTATCAATGGTTCCTAAAAATAGGGATTTAATAGATTTTTAAATTTCTTTTGGGTGATGTTGAATCGATAAAAGTTCTTCAATGAATGAAGTCCCACATAATCAAGGTATGTTGCACCAAGATGATTCATGTGTTATGCATGTGTTATGTGATATGTCATAAATTAGACTGGGTAGGGTTGTATATTTGTGATCGAGAACAGAACCACTTGGGGTTTCCATTGTTCTTAATAGATACTCGGGAGTAGTCTCATGTAGTAAATGATGGGTTAAGCCTATTATGGATTGGATATCTGGTTTTAGGTTTTAAAGGCCATGATGTTGTGTGTTGTAATGATGTGATTCATGAGATGTGATGCTTGATGTGGTTCCATGGTAATGTGATGGATGTAACCCCTATGATTGTGGATGATGTTAATCATTGAGAATGGAGTGATGTGGTTCGTCAGTATGAATGAGATGATGTTGACCATTAGTATGGGTGATAAAGGATGTTCACTGAAGGTGTATCCTAGGTTGTTGGTGATTACCACTCACTATGGGGGTTGAGGTTGTTGGGATCATGTGCACATGGATAGGTCCCATGACGTGTTTTCGTCCACTCTCTGTGGGTGGAACCCTCTGTAGATTGAGGGGCATATGATTGATGGTGTTGATTATTAGTATGGATGGGAGGTACACCATAGTTGAATGAAAATGGAGGTGTGAGACCATCATATGGGAGTAAGATGTTTTTTTTGTGCATGAGATATGTTAGGGTTGATGAGAGGATGGGTTTCATCATTCCTTAGGTTTAATAGGTTTATTGATATAGTAGTTGGAAAAAGGTTTGGCAGAAAATGGGTCTTGTGATATAGTTTTTGGAAGCATCATCAAAGTGTCATGGTTAGAAGGTAATATTGATGTCATATGATATGGGATTGGTTTTAAGGTCAATAGAACTTCCAGTATGATTGACTATGGATGTATCATTCTACTCCATCATTGGTCGAGTCTAGAAAAGGATCACTTATGGCTAGTCAAGCTCGAGTGTAGAAAGTTTTATAATGTGTTTTTGTTTATTTTTATTGTGATTTTCATACACTAATAAAAATAAAGATTTTAGTTAGGGATGTTGTTGGTGGTGTCCTATTGAGTTCAGACTCACACCCTACATGTGACCTCTAGGATGTGTGCAATCATTATGTCTCATAGTACGTGTAAGGGTAAAAGTTCGACATCAGGAACCTAGTGGATAAGAGAGTATAAATGATGCATGAGCTGGATGACATGGTTATATAGAGAGCTTAGGTTGTTCCATGGTGTTGGAATGGTGGTTTATTTTGGTTCCTTCATGTATGTACATATGTGATCAACCTATAGGCGATCGCATTGAATTTTTTATGATTTCCATGGCATTTTAGTGGTTTATAAGGATTATCTCATGTTTATTTTTTATTTTTTACATTATCTTATTTAAAGAGGCTTCCATTATTGTAGTGTTATTAAGATTATTTATCTTCATGTGGTATAATTTTCCTATAATCATCTCTTGGATTCTCACTTCTATTCAATAGTTATTACTGTATAGGGAGTTGTGCCTAAGTTCAAGTGGCACTTTTATTCAATTACATTAGAGTGGGCCATGTTGGGATGTTTCAAAATAGTATCAATTCATGTTTGTTACAAATTGATTTTTTTATTGGGATGTGGTAGATGGGGACTTAGTAAAATCATTCAAATACGTTTTGAAAAGGAACTTGGTATGGAGGTCATGAAATGCATCTATCTAGAACAATTACAAGTTTAATTCAAAGTTACTAGGGAAATTGGGATTTTTTTTTTGTTTTTGTAGTTACAATATTGTTATTTGATATGGGTAATTGGGTGTTTGATTTTATTAATTTATATTTTGAACTCTTATCCCTGAGAGACAAGTGGTAGTACCCATACATAATTTTAAATGCATAAGGAAGACTTGAAATTTGCGTTCATGCTTGTGATTTCTATTTTGGTTTTGGAATATAAAGGGTTTGATTATTTAAAGTTTCAAAAACTAGCTAAACAATGTTTCTTATATTGTCTCTTAGTGGAATTATACTTTTATAAACTAGGAAGGGTAGTGATTTTGGAAATGAAAAGGGGATTAGTTATCTAAAATGTTAACAACAACTTATATGGTGTTACCCATATAGTTATTTGGTGATATTGTACTCAATTAGATTGAGGAGGTGACTCTTGATGTGAAAAGTATATAGATATTTCTTGTGTATGGTGTGTGTGGTACTTAACCCTGATATGGTTTGTCAGGGTCTTGATTCTGGATGGTATGGGCATGGGTGTGGTGGGGAAGTGTAAGGGATGGTGGGTCATGATACAAAATTTCATATTTCATTATTTTCATTATCTGTAATATTATATATGTATTGAGCATGATATTTTTATTTTCAATGAGATCTTACCTAGATGACCTCTGTTGGGTTTTCGAAAGGGTGTATATTATTTTTCATTGAGGCATGCACCAGATGAGACCCCTAATTGTGGAGGTGATCATGATTCACATATAGGTATCCCAATGTAGGAAGGTTAGCTAGAGCAGCTTGTGGAGCTAGGGTAGTGGTTGGATGGGAAATTCCGGGAAATCCTGGTATAGGTTATCCATAGTATTAACCAAATAGATTAGGGAGCTCTGTCATCAATGGAATACTTGACACAAGTTTTCCAGTCACAACATCCTCCTTTGTTTCTAAAAGAGGGTGTGCCCCAAGCTGTGGAGTACTGGATTAATTCTGAATAGAAGATATTTAATTAGATCAAGATACCACCATGGAAAAGGGTAAAGTTGGGAATGAATATACTCAAGGTACCAACAAAATACTAGTGGGATGTACAAGTGAAAACATATAGACATACGGGGATGCCATGGAAGGACTTTGAGGTGATAATCTACAAGAACTTCTTTCCAAACAAATTGAGGGTGGAGAGATCCCAAGAGTTCATACACCAGATGTAAGGATAACTATACGGGCGAGCATCCAAAAAAGGAACCCAGTGTTATTCATACCCTTGTTATTGGAAGGTATTCCAATGTAAACACACCACATTGGGGAATCAGTATCATAGAAGGAAATGGTTGGGATGTTCTCTAGTGCCCCTTGAAAGACTGGTAATCATTTCTAGGGTCGGTATGAATATGGAGATGAAGTTCACTAAATGTTGTCTAAACCTGACTAGTAAAAGTCCCATGAGTATGCCTTCTAGCAATGGCTTGAGCACCTGTGTAATGTGAATACTTCAACACGATCCTCTAGCCATATGGTAGTGAAAACTGAACAATAATATGGACTTGTTTGAAAAAAAATATGAATAGATTTGAAAAATATATGAACCTGTTAAAAAAATATAAACATCTAAAAAACATCATTTTAATCCTAAACATCATTAGTTCCTTTATTTAAAGGTAGTCATCTACACATGACCTATATTTATTAAAGGCAGTTTCATTTTGGTCATAAATATAGGCATAGATTTCTACAGTGAGTCCTCAACTGTATGAGCATTCTTAAGCTTAGCATCATCCCAATCTCTTCATTTTTATTTTCCTCTAGAAATGATCCAGATTCCAATTAAAAACATTAATGATGAAATTGTGAATATAATCTTGGTAGTCAATTGATCAGTGCCACTGCATTAAAGTTACAAACTGTAATGGTGAAACCTGAAAAGGTTTATTATTATAAATAATAACATTTTCATTATAATTATAATTTTGGAATATTTTAACCTTATAATAACCTATCCATTACAGTAATAACATGTGCATTTTGGTTATAAGCTTTCCAAGCTTATAATAACCAAACAGTATTTGATGACATGTGTGTTGTAGTTACAAAGAGTAATGTTGAAACCCTAAATGGGGTTATTAGTTTAACGAAAAATCAACTAAATAGAGATAATATTTCAATGATGTCATAATTTTCAAAGAGGTTTGTTCCCATGCCTATATTTTTTATTCTTTTAATGATCAATACTTATTTTTCTAAAAAGGTAAGGGAAAAAATTATATATTTTAGGGTTTTGATATACCATAAAAATTATTATCATTATGAATAATATTATACAAAACAAGCTATTATGAAAAAGAATATCATATATTTCATAATTTAATTTTTACGTTGAAAAAATCAATCATTCATGTAAAAATATGAATACATGACACTTTTGAAAATAGATAAGAATCAATCGTTTAAACAATGTTGTCAAAACCAACAAGAAGAAAGATATAGTTAAACTATTTTCTTAAATATGAAAAGTGGTAATATAAATATATCCTTCAAATAAGTACCCACAAAATTTAATAAATGCTGGAATGGAAAATACACCACCCACCAGTTACTGAACATATGAAATCTACCATATGAAAAACTCCATCTAGATCTACACTTTGAAATCACCATTTGGAACCACTCTAGGGATATCATAATTTGGAAGCAAAATCTAGATTCACAGAATCCCAACATTTTACATGTTGAATCAAATTAGCAGAAACATCACGATTTAAATCACCAATCATAACACAACACCATTTCATCAATAAATTGATAATCAACAAACACATAATTCTAGTAGCTTCTCCTGGAGGAGTTAGAGAGCATCAAAACATTTTTCAATGAGAGGCCATTTGAAAAAAAATAAGGTGAAGTGTATCCAACAGCCTGTAATAAATGTGAAGTAATTTGAATGAAACCCTGATGCAATGGCACACAGGATGGGAGTGATCACATAAAGAAACTCCCTTGATGCATCAACACCTCTTACAATACCAATACCCACACACTGAGGCAATTCAGAATCATCATAGCTAATTGACAAGCAAACAATAGTTTCATTCATAATGTATAAATTTTCAGACCTAGGGACCTAAATGTAAATATTTCTAATAGTAGTAAAAGATATGGAGATATTATAAGGGGGTTTGATTCCAATTCATTTGCATGTTTCCTAATAGAGGGGATGTTCATGCTTCTTGGGATACACGACTTGAAATAATCTATAATTTGCATTTCTTGAAAGAATCGTGCATCCTTTCATGCTAACAAGGGTCTTTTAAATGATTTTTAGCAAACAGAATCAATCTCAATCAATGTCTTTTCCCCATCATTGTCACTGTTGATCTAGAATGGCCCAAGTGGAAGATTCTTGCATAAAACTAGTATACTAACATTCAAAATATGTGGGTTGGGACAATCATTTCTATCAACTTTAGAAGTGTGCTATAACCATTTCCTTCCACCTAGCTAGGAGTATTAACAATAAGGGGTGTCTTAGATTTACTGTGATTTCCTCTCTTTTTATACTTGCAATACTCCACTATAGAGAAATGGTATAGACAAAAAATATGATTTGTATATGTTTTTGGAGCCCTTTTTTGATAAATTTCTCCAAATAAAAAAGATATTTTTTGGGTTTTCAGGAATGATATTTTCAAATATTTGTTTATTTTATCAACTATTGATATAGAGACAAGACCAAGAGGAGTAAACTTTGTTTTCCCAACATCAGTATCATAGTAATCTACTTTCTTGAACCTAGAGAGGAGCGTTTTGAGGAGGTGATGGGAGAAGGTAGTTTTACCAGTATTCTTGGAGCCACATATTAGAACTTTTGAGGGAGATGAGATGGTAAAGTGATTGGTTTTCTTGTTCTCTTCCATATATCACTCCATTGGGATTACAATATTGGGATTTTTTTTCATATTTTCCCATCTCTCTAAACCCATGAATTTCTTGTCCATGAATTCCAAAAAGATCAATTAACCTCAATTTAAAATTCATGCATTGGATTCCTTGTCCAGTTCTTCATGATCCTTCCAACTATCCCAAAAATAAACCAAACCTTTTGATCTACTATTAACAGATCTTGTTTAATATTATCCATGAAATCTCTGCATAGAAGTAATAAGATGCTTCAGTATAAGTTATATTACTATTATACACAAAAAAACATCACAAGATTTGAGTATTTGGTATTATCATAGAATTTATGTCTTAGGTGAAAGAAATCACTATGAAATAAAAGGAATAACAGTCAATACCTAAAACGTTATGCCAATTTTATGACTATGTTTCTTGGGAATACCTTTATCAAAGATAAGTATACAATATTTCTATTGGTAAAATACTAGAAGTTCATTGATTATTAGATAGAAAAATATGGAATTCACCATAGGTAGTAGAATTGGACTTCATACAATAATAACATTAATGAACGTAGGGATTTTAGTAATAATAATGGATAATTGGTTAGAATCTAATGAACTACAAGGAAGTCATGAACCTAAAATGTAGAAGTAATAGTTAGTAAATACATAACTATTACAGAATGTAGAACTCAAATTCATTGGAATTTTGAATGTAATTAAAAAGATACTTGTATCAGTTTCTTTTTATATTTTCATACACAATTTTTGGTGTAGTCTTGCATCCATCAAGTGTAATGTTTGTTTTTTATTGGACATAATTGATGGAGTTATATTTTCATGATGAAATTTTAATCTTTTTAATGTTCATATGGTGAAAGATTTTGAACTATTCTTCTTTTTGAAATTAGAGTTTGACATAAAATTAGTCCATATATTATAGTGAAACAATAATTAGAGGGCAGAAACTCATTTATCACAATTTCTGAAAAAGGAATGTGTGTTGTCGTTCGCATGTTGATATCAATATTAGATGATGGGTATAATTGAATAAAGTTTTATATTTTGTTTCCTGAATTTTTTAAATTGTAGTGAATAGGAGAACCTAAAAGGTGTTAACCTTATAATAGGTTTTTTCCTTTACTTTAAACACTCTTCATCCTAAAGTTATTTTGTATCAATTATTCATAGAGATAAGGGATGTAAGTTCAAACCTATGACAATTTTGACTTTATTTTTCATTCATCGAATCCTTTGATGCCTAGTTTCCTTGTACAAAACTTTATGATTTGTGGTAATTAGTTACATCTTTGTAATTGTGTGTCCTTAATAGTTCCCAAAACACTAAAAATTAAACTTCCACATAATATTTAACAAAAAATATTTCAGTGCATATATAATGTTTTTGATTAATAGAAGACATGAAAAATAAGAATAGAAAGCTCACTATGAAAAAAATCAACAATAAAGGGAAATTATATTAAGGGAGATATTAGTTGAATAGATGCTATGGAATAATAATTAAGCATTAAAGTGGTAGTAATATTAAAGAACAATTATATGTAATCATTGAAAAAAATGTAACCTTCAAGATAGTAGAAATGTTATGAAAAATATACTAAAAATTTCTCTTTTATTTAATGTTGACTGTTGATTTTACGAATCATGAGTCTATTTAAAGAAGGTTCATGTTGATTATTATAAGATGAAAAGTAATATCATATATCAAATAAAATATCCAAAACCATTTAATTTAATATAAAATAAAATAAATTTTTAAATTATAAATATGTATACAACATGATAATAAACTTTTCATATATTGTAAGAGTCTAAACTCATCAACTATTTATGGTTAGAGAGAACAGTATGTTAATCAAAGCTAAAAAACTTAGTCATTTTCCATCGTAGAATCATCCAAAAATTTACCATTCCTATTAAGTGAAATCATGTCAATTATAGCCTTAAAAAAAGTGATCAATTTGATAAGAAAAACTATGGGCAGGTGCTCTTACAATTTAGCTTTTAGCATGTGTGTATAAACAAAAAAATTGAGGCAAAAATACATCTATATTTCACCTTCAATAGACTATAAATAAAAATAAACAACATAAAGGAACGGCTACCCATAGACCTTCTCTATGGATATCTTTACAAGATTGGAACATCCCTGTATACATTGATTTTCCATAGAAATTTCTTACAAGTAGAACCCATGAAGGAGAAGGCTCCAATTAAACCTGTGAATGAGTGAAAAAATTTGATTCTAATTTGGTTGTTCAACAATAAAAATGAAAATATAAATATAAAAGGTGAGGGAAAGAAGGGATACAATATATAGAAATTTATTTAAGGTAAAATGAAATCGAAGAATCAAAAGAAGAAGTTGCTGACTTTGAAGGACATAGTTATGTATAACACATAAGAAATAAATGATTGGTTACTTTGAGGAAATTAACATCATCTTTTGATCATTCATTGGCATTTTACATTTTTTAAAAGGAACCAAATAGTGTAATAATGTGGGTGTTAATCAAAAGAGTATATTAGTCATCTCAATGAACCAAGTGGGGCATGTTCCAAGTAGCAAAAAAATAAATTTGTAACTCATGAAATAAAGAAATCAAAGACTGAACGACCCATCATAGTGGATCCTTGCACACATAAAAAATTATAGAGAAATTTGCATTCCACCGAGAAAACACAACTATTTTTCTATCTTTTTCCCTAAAAAAGTAAACTAATACAAATACATTGAAAAGATTGTTTTCATAGCATATAAGCTATAGTTCAGAATATAGTTGTGTCGGGCTGTCTCCATAAGGGTAGGAGACAACTTGGAATATAGGGCTTAGATGCCACAGGTTCTTATTATATCCACAAATGAAGACTGCAGGTTTGGGTACACATAGATGCATAGATTCTTTCATGTTTGTTTCATATAAATTATGAGCATGAAAAAATATCATATCACTATGAATAAATTATGTGACTTAGTCTCACCCTGTGAAGCTAAGATGGTCCAAATAAGATCAAATGGGTATAACCCAATGGTCTAAACACATGCATCCAATGCTCCACTGATGTATAGTAGGTAAGGGCTCAAATGAATGTTATCCTCTATATTAAGGCATAAAATCAGTGAATTGGTTGCATCAATGCATTATATAAGTTTATTTGATGTAGTAAAAAAATTTATATCCAAAAATGATAACAGAGGTAAATCATGGATTCCTCAAACCCAACAACAACATGGGTGAGTGTTATAAGTAGATGTAAAAGAAAAAAATACACCCTTCAAACCAGCAACAATTTTCAAGTTATGGAAAAAATGGATACACTTTTCGATGGATAGGTATCACTAGATGTGTATCTAGTTCACCAGAACACTGAAATACATGTGTTATGATCATTTCAAAAGAACAAACCTGTGGATGATCCAACCACAATTTCCTTGAACTTTTGTGACACCGAAAACTGTATAGATGTGTATGGAATAACCATGAGTCAAGAAGGGACATTCCCTCCACAAAAACCCTGGAAAATATATTTTTCTTTCGTAGAATCATCCATTAATTTACCATTCTTGTTATGTTAAATCATGTCAATTCTTCACTCAAGAAAAAGTGATCAATTTAATAAGAAAAACTATGGGTTGGTGCTCTTACTATTTAGCTTTTAGCATGTGTGTATAAATGAAAATACGGAGGCAAATATATATATATATATATATATATATATATATATATATATATTTATATTTCACTATCAATACACCATAAATAGAAATAAACAAAATAAAGGATGGGATACTGGTAGGCCTTATTCTCTAGGTATATCTTTACTGGATTTGATCATCCATGTATACTTTGATTTGTAATAAGAACCTCTACCAAGGAGAACCCATGAAGAAGAAGGATCCAATTGAACATGTGAATGAGTGAAACAATTTGTTTCTAAGATGGATCTTCAACAATGCAAATGAAAATTTAACGATAAAAGGTGAGGGAAGGAATGACACAATCTGTAGACATTTTTTAAAGGAAAATGAAACCAAAGGATCAAAATATGAAGTTAGTTACATTGAAGGACTTGGTTACTTAAAACACATATAAAAAATAAGTGATTGGTTCCTTCAATGAAATTAACATCATATTTTGATAATTCATTGACATTTTCCATTTTTAAAATGGAACCAAATAGTGAAATAAAGTGTGTCTTAATCAAAACATTATATTTGTCGTCTTAGTTAACCAAGTAGGGCATGTTCTAGTTAAAAAACAAATAAATTTATAACACGTGAAATAGAGATATCAAGGACTGAATGACCCATCATAGAGGAGTATTGTATACATAAAAAGTGCAGTGCAAGCTGTATTCCACTGGGAAAACACAACTGGGTTTCTATGACTTTTTTCCCTAAAAAGTAAACTGATACAAAGACACTGACATTATTGTTTTCCTAGAATATAGGCTATATTTAAGAATGTAGTTGTGCATAAATTGAAAATCATGGAAATAAAGTCACAACTAAAATCTGATCTTGATAACATAAAGGGGTGAAGTTACAGTCCAAGAAACATCACCAAAAAATTCCCCCATCATCGCATCAATAAATGCATGTTTAAGCTAGTTTGGATTCTCTATCTACTCCAAAAATATTGAAACCTACGGATCAGTATTCAAAATTTCAAAATGTAATATTAATGTCAACCAAAAACAAATGAAATCAAATGGAATGGAATGGATTTTAATCAAGTCAATCTCATAATGCAGAATGAAATCAATGAAAAATTCTACAGTTGAGATTTAAGAGATCCTGAAGTCTTTTGTGAGATATGGATGTCGCTGTAGTTTCCAATACCCAACGAACCTGCATAATGAAGAAACCTTTATAAAACCATAATTAAATTAAAGTAAAGGATATGTAGGCGACTAGGAGATGAAAATAGGAATATGAAGATGAGGAGAATGGGAGACTGGGATTGAGTCAGGGGAGTGGGGGGAACTGGGTCGAGGTGGAGGCTGAGGCGGACGAGGAGTTGAGGCGGAGGCCGAGGCGGACGAGGAGCCAAGGCGGAGGCCGAGGAAAATGAGGAGTCAAGGTAGAAGCTGATGCAGAGGAGTAAGATGATCCAAGAAATCCTATGGGGGGAGACAAGATGTCACGGAGGAAGAGGCGGAGGCAGAGGCGGACGAGGAGCTGAGGTGGAGGCAGAGGCCGAGGTAGACAAGGAGTCGAGATGGAAGTCGATGCGGAGGAGGGAGATGATGCAAAGAAGATGATAAAGGGGATATGATATATCATATATCCCAAGAAATGAAGAGTAAGAGTAGTTTTCAGAAAATTCATTTTTTGACGGAGGTCATGACCCGTTTTCAAATTAGTTTCAGAATGAAGAAGGGAGAGACACGTGGAGGGGAGGGGACAAGCTATAGTATAGTTAATGGATATTAGTTTTGGCTGCTTATATGATTTGATGTAACTTTACTTCTACATGGTTTCATATATTAATCACTTAATAAAATCCCCTTATAAAGGTCAAAATGAAATGCCTCATAGGTTTCATTAGGAACTAGTCTTTCACATCTCTATGAAATTGGGAAAATAATAAATTCCATACATAATTCCCCTAAATTTGAAGTCAAAAATAAAAATACAGGCACAAAAGAACATTTGTATTTGTTTGAAGATGTTTTTTTGTATGAGGAATATGAAGGCTTTTTGTTGATGAAGTAATGCACTACTAATTATAGAATATGGGAAAAAGTGGTGCCTTCATCATGATTTTTTTTCATGGACTTTTGCTACAATTTCTGGCTCATATGGTGACTCCTATCATATTTCCATTGTTAAATCCCTGTGAAATTGGGAAACCAATAAATTTCTTATTTTAGTTCTTCTAGTTTATTGATTTTATTTTAGTTTTTTCATGTAAATATTATTTTCAACAGCTTATATGATTTGAGGTAACTTTACTTCTATATGGGTTCATATATTAACCAATTAATAATTTCCCCCCTATAATGGTAAGAATATAATGCCTCATAGGATTCAATAGAAACTACCCTTTCACATCCCTATTAAATTGGGAAACCAGTAAATGTCATACATAATTACCCTAAATTTAAAGGCAGAAATAAAAAACTCAGCACAAAAACAACATTTGTATTTTTTTGAAGTTGTTTTTTTGTACAAGGAATATAAAGGCTTTTTGTTGATGAATTAATGCACTATGGATTATGGAATATTGGGAAAAGTGGTTCCTTCATCATTATTTTCTACATGGACATTTGCTGCAATTTTTTGCTCATACGGTGACTCTCATCTCACATTATATTATTTTTTATTATACTTCATGTTTGTATCCTCATTCAGTTTCTTGATGGTGAAAGCTCACCGTAACATCATGTTTTCACTGTATCTTGAACCTTATTTAAATGTTTTTGGGGGAATGGGTGGGGAAACCAACTCATTTTTTTAACTATGATGTATTCCATTCGTTTGGCATTTAATTTTTACCTATCATAAATTCTGAGGCTAAAATGGGTGTGGTGCAGCCTATGGTTGACGATTTTCATTACGGGCATCGAAAGGGGATCATAGACATATGAAGTGAATATAAAATAGCAAATGGGGGATGGATATGGGTATTTTTAAGGGAATATTGTCTATAGATTGAATATGCCACATCATGGTGTTTGTAAGTAAAGCATTTTTACAGGTGTTTTGGGTAGAGAGTAGAAAAAAATTTATATTTTATTTCATTCAATGCATGAATTATTCTTATTTCTTTCAATAAAAATTGTCCTTTAATTTAGGTCCAGATCCAATCCAGAATCAAAGGGAGATTTCATCTATTCAATGGTGGATTAAATTTAAATAAAATACATTCTATAATTAGATAGAAATATATCTATGAAGTAATTATTTTTTTATGTTAACATTCAGTTTTTTGATTCTATAAATTTTGTAATGTATTCTTATTTATAAACATTTTTTTCTTTGAAAAAGTGTGTTACAAGCTTTTGAAGATGAATATTTGTACAATTTAACATGATTTCTGGGTGACATCATACAACTTCAAGGTACTTTCAATGATTTATATAGTTCTAAAAATACTAACATTACTACTTATACTATATATTATGAATTTCAAATGTCCATTTGAATGTTCATTCATTCATGTATTTCAATTCACCATGATGAAAATAATTTTTTATTCCTTATATATTATCCTAAAAGATTTCAAATATATTTATCCAAAATGTTATCTACTATTATTATGATGTCTCTATATTTTATACCATATTCTAGAAATATTTTTATCTTATGTGTACATCTATTCAACTTCTATATTATAAATAATGACTTAAAGGACACATGTCTCCTCATAAATCTTCCACCAACATGTTATATTCCCAAAAACCAATCAATATAAATTTTTATTAACCCTTATATTTCATTCTATTTCTATATTGAATTTTTCTAAAGTTGGGAATTTTTAATTAAAATGATCACACCGTGAAAATTCATGGGGTGGGTAAGATTATTTGTATACACATGAAAATACTATTATTATTAATAATTAGAAATATGATCATTTATTTAAATATTAATTCAAAAAAATATTGAATGAAATTAAATCAACACATAAGGATAATATAGGAAATTTCAAAAAAAAATGGCATGCAAGGGCTTTGTTTCCTTCCAAATCACCCAATTTTTGGGGTGATTTGAAACCTGTAGTTGGGGAGAAATATTTCTCCCCATTTATTCCTGAATCACAAGGTTACATTTCAAATTGAAAAATTCCAAATAGGGGATATGAATTTCAATCATTCCAAATCCTTTATTTTCCTCCCATTTCTATACTTCCAAATGAGGGTTTAAGGTCTGTTATGAGCTGGGACTCAAAACCTAACTCCACCATTTCAAATCATGCAACTGTAGGAGACAAAGTGGAAATGGTGGCTGCAGCGTGCAAGGAAAATTCTCAGTATAGAAGGAAAGATTTAGGCCAAAAACGGGCTCCCTTTTCTTTTAATCAGAATTTCAATTACCTCTTTACATGCTATTATGGTGAATTATTATCTCTGATCTTGTGGAAATTAACTCCAAAGAATTCCCAATCATGTTTTCATTATCTCGTGTGGTAGGGGACCCTTCGTTATCTTGGTTCCAATTTTGGATGTTGCTAAGCTAAATTACCTGGTTGAATACTTCTTATCCCATGAGAAGCTTGAAACTATCAATTATTTCCTTGAAATTGTGCATCATATCATTATTTCCTTTTGTATTTCTCACTTTCACCTTTGTGGGTTGTTAAAATCTAGAAATGAAATTCATGGATAGACTGGTACAACACAAATGGATGTAGATGAGATTAAAATAATATCTTGGATCAAAAGGCCATACAGGCCTAGACTTTTAGGGTATCCTATATATATACATGTTTTTTGTTGTTTTTATATTTTTCATTATTATATATTATTTCACATCATTCATTCCTTCTAATTTTTTGAACAAATTTTGTAAATTCTACAAATTTTTTAATTTAGGAATTCATAAATCTATAGGCATCTCTATCCCTCAATGACTTCCAATGAAGTGAAATTTGGCCTCACTAAATATTTCCTTGAACCAAACATTCTATGACAACCCTGCTTTTTATTACACACTTAAACAAGTTTTATTACATAAACATCACTTGATACAACACAAAAGATCGAGAGGTCTATTGTATTTGGGGCTTAGGCTCATTACGTAACAACTTAGAACACAAAACACGAAACATATTTATTGAAAACTTTATTTACATTACCACTATATTCCCATGTACTTAGCACTGCATAGGATAACCTAGGGACATGCATAAGAAAAGTGTTAGGATGGTATAACTCTGAGTATGATATACTATATAATACCAAATGTAGGATTGAATAAGTATCATGAGATACAAATACAATAGGGGGTTAATTGTATACTTTAAAAATTCCCTTAGGAAATTTTGGATAACCAAAATTCACAACTACTCAATGTTCTAAAGACTGGTTTGATTCCGGAAAAGTGATTCTGGAAATGAAACTTAACAAAAGATTACACCAACTAAGATTCTATCTTAAAGCGTAAAGAATCTAACTAAATCAGAGTACAAGTAAGGAAGTATGAGAAAGTTATACTTTCCATAACAATACAAAATACTGTAGAAAAACAAAGTAGTAGAAACTAAAAGTAACAAACAATAACTCTTTTAACCCAAAGATAGGGGTATCAAACAACCCTAGATAAGAGGTCCCCAGATTTATAATTTCAAGAAAGTCTGTCTTACCCACACCAGGGTAAGCCCTCGATACGAAGATCAGAGTCTGTCTTGCTTTCCCTACAAGCCCTCAACAATCAAGTATTTGGCACCTCTTTCTTCCTCAACAAGGAAGCCCTCAACTTCAAGGTGTTGGAACCTCTATCTTCCTATCCCTAGAAGCCCTCGATTGTAATCAGCAACAATCAGAGTCGAACGAAGAAAGTCTTCACAAGGAAAAGTTTGAACAAGTTGTTCAAACTTTCTGCATGAATCTTTGAGAGTTGATAAGAGCATCTCTCTCTAGAAATCACTTCAGGATGTTCTGATCCCCAAAATTCCAAAAGTTTTCACTTCTTTTCAAATGAGATCCTATTTATAGGTGAATCTCCAACAGTCGAATCCCTCCTCCAACGGTTATATTTCTACTTGAATTTTAGAGGGACCTGTACACTTTTCACTCAACCAATGGTTATTTAATAACTGAAAGCACGACATCATTTTGTAATGAAACAAGTTTAATAATAATTAAAATTGAATTCAGGAATGTAAGAAAATAAAAGATCAGAGTCTAAACAAAATTGGAATTCGGAGTCTATAATAAAGAGATATTCGGATTCTGTTTTGTAGGAATTTGGAGCCTGAATTCTATAGAAATCCTGAGTCTAGTTTCATCAGAACTTGGAACCAGAACTTACAGAGTTCTGAGTCAGAGTTCATGAGAATTCAGAGTCAGAACTCATAATAGTTCAAAGTCTGAATTCAGAGAACTCGGAGTCAAAAATTAGATAAGTTCGTAATCAGAATTCAGATTCAAACTACATGAGTGTTTGTATCCATAATTCTAAATGGAACTTCATGAGAGTTCGTATGCATAATTAAGAGTGGTACTTCATGAGAGTTCGTATCCAGAATTTGGAGTGGAACTTCATGAGAGTTCATATCCAGAATTCGGAGTGGAACTTCATTAGAGTTCGTATCTAGAATTCAGACTGGAACTTCATTAGTGTTCGTATCCAGAATTCGTAGTTTAACTTCATTAGAGTTCGTATCTAGAATTTGTAGTTGAAATTCATTGGAGTTCGTATCCATAATTTGGAGTTGAACTTCATTTGAGTTCATATCCAGAATTCAGAGTTGAACTTTATTAGAGTTCGTATCCAGAATTCGAAGTTGAATCTTCATTAGAGTTCATATCCAGAATTCGGATCCTAAAACAGAATTCTTTATGTATAAGTATTATACGATTCCGTGGTTTTAGATATGAATCTGATTTTTATACTTAAGAAAAATAATGATATGAACAATGAAAATATGGTAGGGGTAAATTCCTTTGATAAGTAAATTTTCCTTATAGAAGTAAAATATAGATTTTCTTAAGTATAAGGTGTTTGTGATTTTCAAAACAAGAAGGAATGGAAAAAGACATAAGGATAACCTTATTGACTCAACAATCTCCCCCTTTTTGGAAAGCATAAACAACCTTTCGAAAAAGAATAAATGGATTTGGAAAATTTTCTTTTGACTTTGAAAATAAAAACTTATCTCCCATTGTTCTTAGATGATAGTGAATACAACTAATTCCCCCTTAGGCTTTGGAACACTAAGGATTGTATTCTAGATTTCCAGAATGGTATTTTCATTATCATGAGAATGAAAAACTTCACAATGAGAAACTCCCCCTTAGATAAGCTCCCCCTTACTTAGGGATAGTTATTCTTCACTTAGAAATTTTTCTTCTCCCTTTTAGATTTTTCCCACTCCTCCTTTTGAGTAGTTCTTTTTCCTTATCCCCTTTGTGATTTTCAAAAAGAATTTAGGGAATAGAAAAACAATAAAGTACCTGAAAAATTAGTAAAGACATACAAACAACACAAGAAACCAAAGTTTTCATTAGGATTGAAAAGATTTTTACAAGGAAATACATTACAACAAAAAAATTGGATTGGTCTATTTGTCTTCCTTTTACTTGGGGATTAACTTCTGCAACAAGGTTTTCGGCTTCTTCAAGTCTTTCTGGTCCTCATCAGCTAGCTTTTCTAAGGCATTAATCCTTTCATCTTAAGCCTTCAAAGCCTTAGACTATGCCTTAATAATTTCATCCTGCTTCATAAGCTTTTCTTCAATCTCAATCCAGAGATCTCTTTCCCCTTTCCATCTTTGAGCAACTAAGTTAAGCTTCCCATTCAGATCCATTACTTGTTGATTTTGAGAATTTTTCTCAGGGGTCAACTTTTCCTAAAGATCATTTATCTTAGCATCCTCGGTATCAAAATCATCTTTTATATCATTCTAAAAACGGTCAAAATCATCCAAGTCGTCATCAAATTTCTTTGACCAAAGAGTGATTTTTCTTCATGATTTTCTGTGAACATCACAATTGAAAAGAAAATGTCTATGATTAGCCTCAATTTTCTCACACTTATCCATCACCATGGATACGGATTCTGATTTCTGATTTAGGCTATGTTGAAGCATCTGGCACCTGGATCCTATGGTGGGAAATATCGGAATTGTATCGACCAATTTCTTCAGAGACTCAACAACAAAATCATGACCCAGTACTGATAATTCCGAATCAGACACCTTGATCGGGGATTATTCTTCTTAAATTCCCACCAACTTTCTTTTAGAAGAACCACCAACATGATTCTTCCTAATGATATATTTTTTTGGTGTGTCCATAAGAACTTGCTTACCCTTATCAACTTTCCAAATGGGTTCTTCATCAGGAGATTCTTCCTCGCTTTCAGATAGCTGAACCATCTTGTCTTCATCTGGTTTCTCCTTCTCAGCTCCTTCTTCAAGAAAATGATTCTCATATCTATCTTCCTCAGGTAATTCATTTTCCTTCTCTTCTTCGTTGTCATCATTTTTCTTACCATATTTCTCTTCTCCCTTTCTCATAGTAACAAGCTTTGAGGATTAGGCCTTTTCTTGATAATCCTCAACTTGTTTAATCAAGTCATCTAGATCACCACTAACTTCTTATACTTCTTCTTCTTCCTCTACTTCTTCTTATTCTACTACTCTTTCAAAAACTTATTTCTCTTTATGTTTTTCCAGAGTGAAGTAGTTATTTCCAGGGGTCTCTGGTAATGGTTGGACAAAAAAAGTCTCTGGTATGGGAATCTTCTCAGAAGCAACGTCTGTGTCTCTCAAAATAGATTGTACAACATCAGCTTCAAAAATCTTCTTCTTCATCTTCTTATCTTTTTCTACCTTCTCAAGGTATTCAGTATCCTTTTCCCTTAAGTATTTTTCTTCAGCAGGGTCCAATCCAGATTGAGGTTCCCCTTCTTTCCTTTTCTCCTTATCTTCCCTCCATTTAACAACCACCTGATCTAGATATGCTTTCTGTTTCTTCAGCTTGGGAGGTGCGGATTGGGATTCCATAGATTTAGGGATCTTGTCTTCAGCCACCACTTGCTTCAATTTACTCTTCTTACTGACCTTATTCACTGGTTCAGCTGTCTCGACATTTTCCAGAATGGCTTCTGCATCCTCCTCTGGCAGATCGTAAAACTCACCTGTCTCTTTCGAAAAATTGGCTTTCATCCTCTTTAAGGTGTCATAATTAATCAGTATTACCTTACAATTTCTCATCTTAGAGGTGCAAGAAACCTTGAAAGACTCAAGACACCGAATAATAAGTTTGGAAAGAAGAGCAGGATACATAATAATATGATCTTTCAAGGTGCCATTCTTAATGTTCTGAACTGTAATAAGATTGTGCCTCATCATATTGATATTTCTTTGATTTAACAAGAAATACAAGATGTAAATATCACTATTCTTTAGGTTATCCTTATCACCTCTTTTCGGAATAACAAAACCCTTGAACCCACAACTACAGAATCCAGTTGTTGGTGGAGATATGGGAAATATTTTCTATTTTATCATCTTTGAGTCCAAGGCATTTCATTGCCTTCACTTTGCTAAAACTTCCTTGAACATCCGGTAGCTTATGTGAACAAAATTTTACTTCAGCATCGTATGATAAACCCACCAAGCTTCCATCCTTGGTGTAAGAGATCTTGTAAGTCTTTACATAGCTCTTAAAAGAAAATCATTCTCTGCCATCTTCTTCATAGAAGGAAATAGACTCATAAAATTATACAAGAAAATCCGTGTAAAAATCATGTTGATCCCCTGGTTTTGATAAGTAAAAAACTTCTCATCCATTGAGTTTGATATTCTTAGAAATTTGAGAATCAAACTCACTGAAAAAGTTCATATGGACTAACCATTCCCTATAGACTAACCAATTTGATATTGGATTTGTAGAAGACATATCTTGGGAAGTGGCTTCTACAAACATTCAGAATGGAGGATCACTAAATGATTTGGAACGAGCTTTAAGAACTAGGGAAGAGCTTCGACACATGAGGGATTTGAAATTGATGTGGGACACAAAAGGGGTTCCCTTTATATAGGTGATGGTGGTGACCTTTGAACTTCCAAAACCAATCTAACGGTTTAAAAACTCCTTACTCTGATTTAAAGGTTGAAAACATACCCACAAGGAAATCTAGAATCCGATATTTTGAGGTTTTAACAAAAATATTCGGATTTAAGAAGAAATGAATTCGAGAAATTTTATAAGAAAAAGAAACTACCAGAAACTAAAAAATGATTATGAAAACTGAATTAAGAAAGTCATACCTTTCGGATTGGCTAGGAAGTTTTATTCGTAATAGGAGATATTCTTCTTGAAGAAAATTTAACTACGAAAAAAAACTTAATACAAAAAGAAAACTCACTACGAAAAACATAAATCGGAAATGTTTATTTTAAAAACATTGAATACCAAAATTCTAGTACGAAAAGTATGAGTACAAAAATTTCTAGAATGAAAAATTCATTATGAAAATTTAAAATATGAAAACTAAATTACAAAAATTTCCAGTACGAAAACATCATTACGAAAATTTCTAGTACAGAAAATTCATTACGAAAATTTCCAGTACAGAAACTTCATTACAAAAATTTCTGGTATAAAAATTTCATTATGAAACTTTCCAGTACAGAAACTTCATTACGAAAATTTCCAGTACAAAAATTTCATTACAAAAATTTCAATACGAAAAATTTGAAAAGCTCATTACGAAAAGTTTAAAAGTTCATTACGAAAATTTTTGGAAAGCTCATTACGAATTTTTTTGAAAAACTAACTATGAGAAATTTCTAATTACGATAGTTTGAAAAACTAAATACGAAAAAAAATTTCATTATGATAACAATCAAATGTAGTCCCCCTATGAAAATGAGTTTATTACTGTAAGTAGAATGGTTTAACAAGAAGTTAATGAAGAAAGATTAACTCACGATTATCAATCCTAACTTCTGTTTAATGTATTCTAATCTATCATAGGGTAAAGATTTTTTGAAAATGTCAGTAAGTTGATCTTGCATTCTAATAAATTTAAGAATGATATATCCTTTTAGTGTGTGATCCCTAAGAAAGTGATGCCTAATATATATGTTTTTTATACGAGAGTGGTGTGAAGGGTTTTTAATAAGGGAAATGGTACTTGTGTTATCACACAAAATTTGAGTCTTAGTAAAACTCAAGCCATAGTCTGTGAGTGTGTGTTGCATCCACAACACTTGAGCACAACAACTTCCAGCCACTACATATTCAGCTTCGGCAGTGGAGATTGCTACAGAGTGTTTTTTCTTTCATTACCAAGAAACAAATGAATCTCCTAAGAAATGAAAAGTTCTGGATGTACTCTTTCTATCCATTCTACATCCACCAAAGTCAGCATCTGAAAAGATTTTTAAAACAAAATAATTTCCAGAATTGTAAAAGAGTCTTAAATCCATGGTTCCCTTTAAGTAGCAAAAATTTATTTTCACTACCTTTAAATAAGAATCCTTAGGATTGTATTGATATCATGCACATAAGCATACAAAAAACATCAAGTCTGGACGACTAGCTGTTAAGTATAGTAAGCTTCCTATCATACCTCTAAAAGATGTTTGATGTACTGTTTTCCTAGCTTCATCAAGATCATGTGTTTTTTAGGTACCAATGGGAGTAATAATACTTTTAGTGTTGTCATATCCATACTTTTTACGAATATATTTAATATACTTATGTTGGGATATATAGATTCCTTCTGGTTTTGAGAAATTTGAAAACCAAGGAAAAATGTTAACTCACCCATTATACACATTTCAAACTCAGATTTCATTAAATCCACAAAGGAATCAGTTAAAGATTGCTGAGTTGAACCAAATATAATGTCATCAACATAAATTTTAACAATCAAAACATTTTTCTTATCTTTCTTTATAAAAAGGTTTGGATCTACATTTCCCTTAACATAGTTATTTTAAAGCAAAAATTCTGTAATTCTATCATACCAAGCTCGTGGGGCTTGTTTAAGGCCATACAACGATTTGGTAAGTCTAAAAACATGATCAGGATTTTTTGTGTCTTCAAATCTAGGAGGTTGTTCAACAAAAACTTCCTCTTAAACATAACCATTATGGAAAGCACATTTCACATCCATTTGAAAAAGTTTGAAATTGAAGAATGCTGCAAAGGTAAGTAAAATACAAATAGATTCAAGTATGGCTACTGGATCATTGGTTTCTTCATAGTCTATTCCCTCTTGTTGATTATAGCCTTTAGCAACTAATCTAGATTTATTTCTTATGATGATTCCATTTTCATCACACTTATTTCTGAAGAACCATTTTAATCCAATGATAGAAGTTTCCTTAGTTCTTTAAACTAAGGTCTAGACTTTATTCCTTTCGAATTCATTTAGTTCATCTTGCATGGCTTTAATCCAATCATCATCACCTAAAGCTTCATCAATTATTTTTGGTTCTAATTGGGAAAGGAATGATATATGTTCTACTTCATTTATTAAGTAACTTCTAGTCCTTACAGGTTGATTGACATCACCAATGATACTTTCACTGGGATGATTCTTAAGAAACAACTAATTTGGGTTTTGAGGAACTTGTTCATCAACATAGGGTAGGAAATATTATGGGGTAAATGTTTCAGAAGTATCTTCTTGAACATTTTTCTTATCAGAAGGATATTCTATTATATATTGATAATTACTTTTTGAAAACACATCTGAGGATGGAGGTTGGGTTGTTTAAAAACAAAAAGATCAGTTTCATCAAATTTTACATGCACTGTTTCTTCAATAGTACAAGTGTTTTTGTTAAAAACTCTATAAGCCTTAGAAGTTGTGGAGTAGCCTAAGAAAATTCCTTCATCAGATTTTGGTACGAATTTTTGTCAGTTATCTTTAGTATTCATAATGAATACCTTGCCTCAAAAAACCTTGAAGTAAGAAAGTCTAGGTTTTCTACCATTCCATAACTCATAAGGATTTTTATTAAGAAAAGGTCTAATAAAAACTTGATTTATAGTATAACAAGCAGTATTTATAGTTTCAGCCCAAAAATGATTGGCTATAGAATACTCACTCAACATGGTTCTAGTTATATCTTGAAAAATTATATTTCTTCTTTCAACAACTCCATTTTGTTGAGGTGTTCTTGGTGCTAAAAAGTTGTGAGTAATACCTTTTCTTCTACAAAAAGTTTCAAAATCAGAATTTTGAAATTCTCTTCCATGATCACTATGAATAGTTTTCAATGGAAGGTTTTTCTCATTTTTGATTTGGGCTCTAAAACTTTTTAAAAAAGAATAATCTGCAGACTTTTTTTCTACAAAATAGACCCATGTGAATCTAGTGTAATCATCAACTAAGAAAAATACATAATATTTTCCCCAAATGCTTCAAGTTTGTGGTAGGTCAAAAATATCCATGTGAACCAACTGTAATGCATCAGTTGTTGATAATTTTCCGACTGATTTAAAACATGATTTATGTTTCTTTCCATATTTACAAGGATCAAAAACTTTTGAAGAATCAAATATAAGCTCCGGTATATCCTTAACTAAACCTTTCTTAGAGAGTTTGCATAAATTCCTAAGGTTACAGTGTCCTAAAATTCTATTCCATAACCCAGAATGATCTTCCATTGCACTTAGGCAAGGTAATTATTGGCTCCTAAGGTCTTCTAAGTTTAGTGTGTAAACATTCTCTTGCCTATTGGCAGAAAGAATAAATTCTTACTGGGAATTGTGCACTAAGAACATATCATTCCTAAAGTTCACAAGGTAACCTTTATCACATAACTGAATTATTCTAATGAGGTTGTGCTTAATACCCTTAACAAAAAAAACATTTGAAATTAAAGTTTTTCCAAGAAGAACAATGTTACCTATACTAATAATTTCTCCCTGAGCATTATCTCTAAAATTTACTTTTCCTCTTTTCGTCTTGATAATATTTTCAAAATAGATTTTTTTTACCAGTCATATGCCAGGAACATCCACTATCCATGTACCAAGTATTGTTGTTGGTACTTTCCCTATTTTCCTGAAAATAAGAAAAAGATAAGTTTTCAGAATCCAGACTTGCTTGGATCTGGAAATATCATAAAGAAAAATTTTGGGTACCCACATCTTCTTAGAAAAATAAGATTTATGAAATCCTAAAGACTTGGTTTTGTTTAAGGAAAAATTATTTTCCCAGTGACCACCACATTGACACTTTGTGTAAAATGGGTCACTTTGAGGAACAAAGTAGTTATTACTACAAATCAGTTTAGAACTAGTGTAACCAAAACCAAAAGTATTCTTTCGAGGTAGTATTTTTGAATACATTTTATCAAAATTTTCCTTACGATGGGTAATGTTTGAAAAACACTTCCTCAAGGAAAATATTTTGGATTTGAGTTTAATAACTAAGTTCTTGTATTCAAAAACATTTGTACTAGAGCTAGGCTCGAAAACATTTTTCTTAGAAATTACGTTTTTAAGGTATTTTGAAATTTTATTCTTCTCAGAAATTACATCCTCAAGATTTTTTGAAATTCTTTAAAAATCAACATTTTTATTATCAATAACTTTAGAAAGATCTGATATTTCCTTAGTAAGAATAGTATTCCTAGAGTTTGAATTATCATGATTTTTCATGAGTTTTGAGTTCTCAATCTGAAGAAGCTCAACAAACCTATAAACTTATTCATAGGTACGTAAAGTATTTTATTCATCAGAAGAAGATTATTCATCTGAAGAGTTATAATATTTACTATTATTAGCATTTATAGAAACATTGGTCAAGGATTCAGCATTGTGTACCTTATCCATAAAGCAATTATTATCAATACACAGCTTGGCTATAATACCAAGATTCTTCTGTCCTGATGATTCATAATCTGAAGATTCATATGATGAGTCGCCACCATTGGAACTCCAGGTGTCATTAGATTTCAGAACTTTCTTAACTTTGGACTTGTAATACTCCTTTCTATTATATTTAGAATGCCTCTATTTTCTCTCTTTTCTATTGAGCATAGGGCAATAAGGTCTTATGTGTCTATCTCTCTTGCATTAATATAATGTTACCTCTTAATATTTCTTATATTTCCTTTCCTTTTTCTTATACTTGGATTGGAAATTTCCCTGTCCAGCTATCTTGTTCATCCTTCGAGCAAGATTAGCTAACTCATTTTCTGAGACTTCACTCTCACTAGAATCAGATTGAATAACAACCTTCTTAGATTTGGATCTAGTAACTCTCTCAGGAGTCTTCGCTTACATGTGATTTGAAGTTTTAGTAACAGAAAAACTACCATTTACATTCTTCTTCTTTATGTTGTCAGCATCTCTCTTCATTCTAGTCTCATGTTGAAGAAGAGTTCCAAACAGTTCATCAAGAGAAATTTGAGTATCCTTTTTTCTTTCATCGTTAGTAGTTCTCTTTGATTCCCATTGATTTGGAATAATATCTATGATCTTGTCAACAAGGGCTTCATCATCTAATCCTTTCTCTCTTATAGATTGTATGTTATTTACAATAGTCATGAATCTCTATTTCACCTTAAAAATTGGTTCTCCATAAGGAAAATTAAAACCATGATACTCAGCTCTGAGCATGGCTCTTCTAGTCTCAATCACTTTAGATGTACCAAAATGTGTAACATCAAGTTTTTTCTATATACAATTAGTTATTTCACAAGAAGAAATTTGGTTATATATGTTCCAAGTCATTGAACAAGGCAAATTATTGTGTACCTTATAGTTGGGTTGGTATTCATGATTTTCTTGATTAGTAAAGGCACTTACTTCCTTATCAGGAATTTTATATCCTCCAGTAAGAATGGAAAAGTTATCTACCCTGGTACTGATAATGAAAGTCTTCATACGATCTCTCTAATATTCATAATCATCACCATCAAAAATTGGTGGTCTAGTAGGATTTAGGTTCTCGATAGAACCAACATTTAAACCTGCCTTCCTTAAGAAAATCTTTGGCACACAAACTTGTTAGTAGTACGATTTTGTAAATAAGGGAAAATATTCTAAGCAAGAAAAAAATGTATCTCTAAGCAAAAAGTGAGTCCAAACTATGATTCCGAAAAATAGATTCCGAAAAGTATGAATCTGGAAATATGAATCCGAATGTTATGAGAAAAAAACTTCTGAATATAATCGTGAGATTAATTCTGATTGAACCAATGCTCTGATACCAATTGTTATGATGGTATAACTCTGAGTATGATATAATCTATAATTCTAAACGTGGGATCGAATAAGTACAATGAGATACAAATACAAGAGGGGTGAATTGTATACTTTAAAATTTACCTTAGGAAATTTTGGATAACCAAAATTCACAAAACCTCAAAGTTCTAAAGACTTTTTTGATTCTGGAAAAGTGATTCTAGAAATGAAACTTAACAAAAGTTTACACCAACTAAGATTTTATATTAAAGAATATAGAGTCTAACTAAATCAATGTACATTTAAGGAAGTATAACAAAGTTATACTTTCCTTAACAATACTAAATACAGCAGAAAAACAAAGTAGTAAAAACTAGAAGTAACAAACAATAAATCATTTAACCCAAAGAGAAGGGTATCCAAAAACCTTGGATAAGAGGTACCTTGATTTATACATTCATGAAATTTTGTCTTATCCATGCTAGGGTAATCCCTCGATAGGAAGATCGGAGTATGTCTTTCTATCCCCGCAAGCCCTCAACTATCAGGTAGAAGGTACCTCTTTCTTCCTCATCAAGGAAGACCTCAACTTCAAGGTGTTGGCACCTCTATCTTCCTATCCCCGGAAGCCCTCGATTGTAATCGGAAACAATCGAAGTCACACGAAGCAAGTCTGCATAAGGAAAAGTTTGAACAAGCTGTTCAAACTTTCTGCATGAAGCTTTGAGAGTTGATAAGAGCCTCTCTCTCTAGAAATCACTTCAGGAAGTTCTAATCACCAAAATTCCAAAAGTTGTCGCTTCATTTCAAATTAGCATTTATTTATAGGCGAATCTCCAATGGTCAGCTCCCTCCTCCAATGGCCATTTTTCTCTTTGAATTTCGGAGGTACCTATACATGTGTCACTCAACCACCGGTGAGTCAATAACTGAAAGCACGACATCATTTTGTACTGTAACAAGTGTAATAATAAGTAAAACTGATGTTCGGAATGTAAGAAAATAAAAGTTCGGAGTCTAGCCAAAAATGGAATTCAAAGTCTATAAAAAATAGATATTCAGATTCTGTTTTGTAGGAATTAGGAAACTAAATTCTGTAGAAATCCAGAGACTGGTTTTATCAGAAATCATAACCAGAACTTACAATGTTCAGATTCAGAGTTTATGAGAATTCAGAGTCAGAACTCATAAGATTTCAGAGTCTGAATTCAGAGAACTCAGAGTCAAAACTTAGATATGTTCGTAATCAAAATTCGGAGTCTAACTACATGAGAGTTCGTATCCAGAATTCAGAGTGGAACTTCATGAGAGTTCATATGCATAATTCGGAGTGGAACTTCATGAGAGTTCGTATCCATAATTCAGAGTGGAACTTCATGAGATTTCGTATCCAGAATTCAAATTGGAACTTCATTAGAGTTCATATCTAGAATTCATAGTGGAACTTCATTAGAGTTCGTATCCAGGATTCAGATTTGAACTTCATTAGAGTTCGTATCCAGAATTTGGAGTTGAACTTCATTAGAGTTCGTGTCCAAAATTCGGAGATGAACTTCATTAGATTTTGTATCTAGAATTCATATTTGAACATCATTAGAGTTCATATCCAGAATTTGGATTTTAATCTTCATTAGAGTTCGTATCCAGAATTCAGATCCTAAAACAGAATGCTTTATGTCTAAGTATTATACGATTCTGAGGTTTTGGATATGAATCTGATTTTTATACTTAAGAAAAATAATTATATGAACAATGAAAATATGGTAGGGGTAAATTCCTTTGAGAAGTAAATTTTCCTTATAGAAGGAAAATATATATTTGCTTAAGTATAAGGTGTTTGTGATTTTTAAAACAATAAGGAATAGAAAAAGTCATAAGGAAAAACATATTGACTTAACAAAAAGGGTGAGCTATAAAGCCCAGTAAGGGAATAAACATGGAATAACATGAGGAAAAAAATACATGTTATAGAATAGGTATATAAATATATCACAAGAGAAACATGAACATAAAGGCATGATAAATCATGATAATCATAACATGGAATTGTGGTAGCAGCACTTAACATTGAATTAGAATAAGACAAGGCTCATTGAAAATGGAGCATGAGTAAACCCTCATTACACATGAAGCATTAGTAAACCCTCGTTTTACATGAATTAGAATGAGTAAACACCCATTTCACCCGACGTATCATGATACTATACTTTATCCAATGTATTGGAGCGCTATCAGGGTGCACCCTTCTTAAACGTTTCATTTCATGCATAAGTGTGCCACATGGATCATAAAACATGGATTCATTAAACATCATCATTTATTCCACGATAAAGGAATATTTAATAAATACATGAAACTCTATAGTCAATATGTAAATGTGCATAAATGTGAATACCCTTGATAGAGAAATGGTCATGGTATTCACTACACAATGACTTTGGCTTGGAAAACTGTGGTGCAATTTAGGAAACATAATAGTGTGACATAAGAATTAATAAAAATGTTTGATGAGAGATAAAAGGGTGCCTCATCATATGTACATGAAATGGAACATAATGGGGTAATATAGATACATTTCCCAACAGTTTTAATGGAATTTAGATTCATGATACAAAAAAATTGCTTGAATGTAACTGAGAAGAGATAAATTCCTTTCGAAATTTGGGAATAGTGATGGGTGTACCTGGGAGGAATTTAGTGAGAGAGAAAGGGGTGTACCATAATTAAAACATGAATAGGGAAGCATGGTAGAGGTTTGAAATCATACCCCAATATTTATAACTGAAAATAAAATGGCATAACAACATTAATGAAATTGGACAAAAATGAGAAAGGAAGAAATCTCTAACAGAAATTCGTCATAGTAACGGCTTAGATAATGGTCAAACTTAGGAAGGAAAATAATTTCTCATTCAAAAAACATCACATGGACAGTAATATAATGATATAAAAGAATTAAATTATAACAATTCTAAATTAAAATAACTACTTTCAAATAAGATGCTTGAATTTGAAAGAAGAGGAAAGTGAGGATCCCTTACTTGGAAGTGTGATCCCAAAGGTTTGGTAGAGGCTTGAGAGAGGCTTCTTGGCATCTTGGGGCACCCTGGGAGGATTCTAGATAGAGGAGGGCATAGGTTGGACTAACTCCAAGGGCTTTTAGTGAATAAGAAGTGGGAGCTTGGGTGGGTTTATATAAGAAACGAGAGGGAATTGTTTATTATTTAGGTTTGAGACACCTCACAATAAACTAATCAAAACCACAAACCAGACCATGGTTTTTTCCCATGGTTTTTTCCAAAGGGGAGTGGAGAAAAATATTATATATTTTCAATGTATGAACTTCGTAAAATAATAGGGTTGCTTATGTGGAGGTGAGTCACACTGTCATGGAAAACCATTTAAAAAGATAAAATGTTTTATAAGTCATGGAGGGTCCACTAAGACATCATAAAATTAATAAAACAAATCTAAAGTCACATTATTTTAATTATAAAACATATATTGGCTGAACATATCATTTATAATATTTTATTACATCACTATTGGGTCATTATGATGTCATAAAACAAATTATATATTTAAAAGGTATTTAATTTTTACACTAAAATTTGACTGTCTCAGAAAATTATGAAAAATTCACCGTTAGATTATTTTGACATTAAGATTCTAGAAATAATATTTATTTTATCTAAATAATTTTTTAAATATGTTAATTTTAACTTTTAAAATGAAAACTTACATTTATGGAAAATTCATGGGTTTTGAAAAAAATGGCTTTCAAACATTAATAAAAATTACAATTTCATCCATAAAATTATACGATCATTTATATTTAATAAAATTTAATTTAATAAAAATAATAATATTTTATTAAAATGTCATTTAATTCAAAAATTCATTAATTCATCAAAATATATTTCTTAGTTAAATATTAACTAAAAATGTTATTTGTTATTTAAAAACTATTTACAAAGTAGCAATAATAAAATGAAAGTATATTCATTATTATATACAACAATAATGTACATAACCATAGTACTAGGTTATTGTTACATAACCCCTTAAAACACCCGCATAAGACTGAAGGCTGAGGTGTGCGATGGTGACAGACTCTTGGGGTGGCTTGGATAACATCACTCGGGTGGTAATCTCTATCAACTTCCACTTCTCCTGTAGGCGGTTCCGCTCAAGCTTAACATGTTCAGGATTATCTTGAGCTTGGTCAAGAGCGAAGCCCAATTACACCAAATCCTTTCTAAGCTCTGACAAATTAGCTTCATATGGGGCCATTCTACTAGATGAGGCATCACTTCCTTTGTCTAAGTAAATTGGATTTGTTAAAGCCCATATTTATACTAATCATTTTATCACCCTTCAATGACTATATTAGCAATGATCACAATTCATAACGGTATTTTAAAATCCAAAAACATAAAACAAAAGAATTTCATATGTGTTATAATCATTTCACATATTAAGAAATTTAATTATATCAAGAGGTATTTTCATTAACAAATGTTTGGGTCATTACAATATTCCCCCCTTAAGAAATTTCACCCTCGAAATTTCATTCTACATTTGAGGCCAAAAACTGATGTGGGTACTTTTCCTTCATTGCTTCTTCCAGTTCCCATGTTGCCACTTCTTACTTATGGTTTCACCATAGTACCTTGACCAGATGAGTAGTCTTGTTGAGTAGAACTTTGTCTCTACGATCCAAGATCTTTACTGGTTGATCCTCATAGGAAAGATCACCCTCCAACTATACCACCTCGGAAGAGAGTACATGTGAAGGGGCTGTTATGTACTTATTTAAGAGGGATACATGAAATACAACATATAATTTCGATATGGTAGGTGGATGTGCTAGTCGATAGGCCACAGCCCCATCTCGATCATGAATCTCGAAGGGGCAATGTACCTAGGACTTAACATCCCTTTCTTTCCAAACCTCATGACCTTATTCCAATGAAATATGCATATAAATACCACGTCTCCAACTTTAAACTCAAGGTCTCATTGATAGTTATATGCATAACTCTTCTTTCGACTCTGGGTTGCCTTGATATGTTGTTAAATGGTTTTCACCTTCTCCACCATTTCATTGACCATTTATGGTCCTAGCAGCTTATGCTCACTGACTTCATCCCAAAATTTCGATGTTCTACACCTCTTCCCATATAGGGCTTCATATGGTTCCATTTAGATGCTCGAGTGGAAAATGTTGTTATAAGAGAACTCAACCAGAGTAAAATGTTGATCACATCCTCCTTTGAAGTCCATTGAGCATGCTCTCAACATGTCCTCATGTGTTTGGATAGTCCACTCAGATTGGCCATCAGTTTGAGGACGATAAGTTGTACTGATGTTCAGCTCGGTATCTAGATCATGTTTAAGATTCTTCCAAAACATAGAGGTGAATCTTGGATCTCGATCGGAAACAATAGATATTGTTACTCCATGCAGACTTACCATTTCTTTGATGTAAATTTTCACAAGTTGTTCAAATGAAAAGTCCTCAAGAACCATGATAAAGTGAGCAGTCTTTGTAAGATGATCCACAATGACCCATATAGCATTATTTCCTCTGGATTTCCTTGACAGTCCAGTTACAAAGTCCATGGTAATGTTCTCCCACTTCCATGATGGTATGGGTAGTGGTTGCATCATCCCCTTAGACTTTTGTCTCTCAGCCTTCACTTGCTGACATACCAGATACTTTGATGTATATTTGGAAATCCCTATTTTCATATTGTCCCACCAAAAGTTTTCTTGAAGATCTCGATACATATTTGTGTTCCTTGGGTGGATGGAGAAGGTCAATCTATGTGCATCATTCAATAGATCATTCTTTATCTCTAGATCGGATGGTACACATAATCGCATCCCAAATCTTACAACTCCTTCATCAATTTTCAAATCAGAGGATTTCTCATTTCTAACAGCTTCCACCATATTCTGAATTTACACATCTTTTCTTTTGCACATCCTTTATTCTCTCCCAGATAGATGGTTGATCAATAATTTGAGAAAGGATTGATGATGTCCCTCCCTTAATGATTCCCATGTCCATACTTTTCAAATATAAGAAGATTGGATCCTTTTCAATTCTTAACATTGATAAAGATACAGGATCCTTTCTATTTAGAGCATCTGCCACCTTGTTTGCCTTACTGGAATGGTAGTGGATTGATCAGTAATAATCCTTGATGAGCTCTATCCATATTCACTAGTGCATATTAAGCTCTTTCTGTGTGAAAATATATTTGATACTCTTGTGGTAAGTATATATCACAAATTTTTTCTCATAGAGATAATGCCGCCATATTTTCAAAGAGAAGATCACCACAGCCAACTCCAAATCATGTGTTGGATAATTATTCTCATGAACATTCAATTTCCTTGATGCATAGGCAATGAATTTTACATTTCACATCAATACACATCCTTGTCCCTTCTTAGAAGCATCTCTAAATTTCACAAAATTTCTCCACTTATGGGTAAAGTGAGCACAGGCGTAGTAATAATCCTCCTTTTCAACTCCTTGAATCTTTCTTCGCATTCATCACTCCAAGAATACTTTACTCCCTCTTGAGTTATCTTGGTAAGAGGGTTGGAAAATCGTGAGAAATTTCTCACAAATCGCTGATAATAATTTTCTAACACCAAGAATCTATGGATATCTGTTACCGATGTGGGCCTCGGCCATCCCTCTATTACAGCTGTCTTTGAGGGATCCATAGATATCCCATTGCTTTTGATGATATGGCCTAAGAATGATACCTCCTTCAACTAGAACTAACACTTTTTGTACTTTTCATAGAGATTATCCTATCTCAAGGTCTCTAGTACAGTTCTTAGATACTCCTCATGATCCTCCTTGGTTTTAGAGCATATTAGAATAAAATCTATAAAGACTACCAAAAATTTGTCAAGGTAATCTCTAAAGACTCTATTCATCATGTCCATAAATATTTCTATAGAATTACTGAGTCTGAAAGGCATTACTATGAATTTATAGTGCCCATATCATGTACAAAAATCAGTCTTGGGGATATATTCCTTCTTCACCCTTACATGATAATATCCCGACTGCAAATCTTCCATGGAGAAGTATTGTGCTCTACGCAGCTGATCGAACAAGTCATAAATTTGTGGAAGAGGATACTTGTTCCTTATCATGATTTTTTTAAGCTCGCGATAATCGATGCAAAGGCACATTGACCCATCCTTCTTCTTGATGAAGAGGACTGGTGCACCCCATGGTGAAGCACTTGGGTGTATAAACCCCTTATCCAGATTCTCCTATAGTTGTTTATTCAGATCATCAAGCTCTACAACAGCCATTATATATGGAGTCTTGGATATTGGCAACGCACCAGGTATAAGATCAATTGATAATTCAATATCTCTTCTTAGAGGAAGACCAGGAAATTCTTCGGGAAACACTTCAGCGAATTCCCTCACAATAGGCATGTCATCAAGGATGGTTTCTTCCTTGGACTCAATCATCTAAGTCAGATATGCATGCTCATAGGGAAGTAATATCCATGCTTGAGATGATGGATCTAAATAATATTCATCCTCCTCCTTCCACTTGTACAGAATCGGGGTTCGATTCTCCACATGGAAAGTGATTTCCCTCTCACGGTAATTTTTGTTGGATCTATATAAGGAAAGCTAATCCATGTTAATAATTGCATCAAATTTCACTAGAGGGAGTAAGAAGAGGTTCTATGAAATGTTTAATCCACAAATTCGGAAAGGGGAGGAGTTATATTTATGGGATGCAATGATTTCCCCATTTTCTATACTCACCGAAATCTTTACTTCCACGATTTTTGGTGGTGTTGGAATTGTTCTACTAAACATTCGGGATATAAAAGAATACGTAGAACTAGAATCAAATAGTATGTTTTCTATTCTTGAATGAATAACTAGTGTACCTATCACCACATCATTTTTCGGCTCCACCTCAGCAGTAGTGATAGCATAAGCCCTTCCTTGTTGCCTCAAAGGTTGTTTTTGATTGCCTCCGACAACCCTCAGATTACGGAAATTGTTTCCATAATTCCCAAGCTCCTTGTAGTTGTAACACTCCACTGTCGGCTGAGTGTTGATCAAAACCATCCTTTCTTCTTCAACATTAGTGGTATTTTTCATATCTCTTCAGCATTTCTTTTCCATATGACCAGACTTTCCACATTTGAAGTAATTATCAGTTCCCTTGAGAAAGTTACAGGGATGTTTCTTCCCAAAATTTTTTCAAGGGGAAAATTCAGGCTTTTTTCCATCATGGGATTTGTTTGATGGACCACCCATGTTGTTCTCCATTTTAATCTTCTTGTCACTAGGCCCATGAGACCATTGAGAGTATCCAATATCCATTTCAACCTTGAGGGTATAATGGATAATATCCTCATAACTATCAAAGTCTCGAATTTCCAACTCTTTTCATATATTTGGCTTTAGTCCGCTAAAGAAGCGTTCCACCTTGCTTACAGTGTTCATGAAAAATCCATAGGCGTAACTTGAAAGCCTTGTAAAGTTTTCTTCATATGCCCCGATGGACTCATCTTTCTTCTGCTTGAGCCCAAGGAACTCTCTTTTCATCTTGATATGGAGGTTTCAAGGAAAATACTTCTTGAAAAATATCCTCTTGAATTCCTCCCAATTCATGGAATCAATTTCATCTTGGTATATTCTATTCTTGATCAGTGTCTACCACTGATCATCTTCCCCATCAAAACAATAGACCTCCAATACAACTTTTTCCCCTTCCAGGCACTATAGGAAAGGGAATATCTTTTCAATGGAGCTAATCCATTGTTCTGTGAGGAGGGGATCAGAAGATCCAATAAACATGGGAGGAATTTTCTACATGAAGGATTCTATGGAAACATTCTCTTTCCGTGGAGGGGGAGGGAGTTCCTCCCGATTCAAGTTATTATTCATAACTCGATCCAGCTAAGCAAGTACTATCATGAAGTTTTGAGCACCTGCTCCCATCATATCAAGCATATAATTAAGGAAATCTTCACATTGCCTATCACATTGGTTGTTGGAACATGTTATTCTATTTCTCGCCATTAACTAAGAATAAGAACGTATAATTAGTGTTCTTGAATACTTATATATTGAGCATAAAAATTAAAATTTTAACATTAAAGTATAAACTTATAAAGAAGAAGTATATCCTAACTTGTGATTTCTTAGGTTTAAATCTAAGTTATCCTTAATCTATTTCATAACTAATATTCTTATGGGATTTTTTTGGTCCCATAATAACGGTTTGTACTAAGATCGTGAATCTACCAAAGAATATCACCCAGGAATGTCATAACCAAGAGTGCAGTAAGGCTTGTTGTTGTGCACCAGTTCTCGTTTGAGTCTAGCTCAAAGCGGTGTTTTCTGGTTTTACCCCAAGAATACATCTGTGCCAGAGCTGCCTCTAGCTGCTCGTATCCAGATAGGGATTTATTTTCTTGATAAACCACTTATTCAATACTCACCAAAACTTATGGATTTTTTTATTATACTTAGTCTTGTTTCTAAGACTTCACTAGGGTTTCCTAATCCCAAAAAAAACTAAACATATCCTCTGATACCAATTATGACAACCCTGTTTTTTATTACACTCTTAAACAAGATTTATTACATAAACTTAACCTGATAAACAATATAAGATCAAGAGGTCTAGTTTATTTGGTTCATAGGATCATTACATAAAAATTTAGAACATAAAACATGCAACATAATTATTGAAAACTTCCTTTACATGACCACTACATTTCCATGTACTTAGCATTGCATAGGATAACCTAAGGATATGCATAAGAAAACGGTGAGCTATAAAGCCCAGTAAGGTAATAAACATGGAACAACATGAAGAAAAAATACATGTTAGACAATAGGCATATCAATATAGAACAAGAGAAAAATGAACATAAAGGAATGATAAAGCATGATAATCATAACACGGAAATGTGGCAATGACACTTAACATGGAATTAGCATGAGCCAAGGCTCATTGCACATTGAGCATGAGTAAAAAATAATTGAACATGAAGCACGAGTAAACCCTCACTATACATTAATTAGAATGAGTAAACACCAATTACCCATGACGTATCATGATACTATACTTTACCCAATGCATTGGAGCCCAATCAGGGCGCACCCTTCTTAAACATTTTATTTCATGCATAAGTGTGCCTCATTGATCATAAAACATGGATTCATTAAACATAACCATTTATTACATGATAAAGGAATGTGAAATTCATAAATGAAACGCTATAATCAATAAGTAAATGTGAATAATGGTGAATACCTTAGATAAAAAATGGGCATTGTATTCACTACACAATGACTTTGGCTTGGAAAAACGTGGTGAAATTTCGGCAGCATAACAGCGTGACATAAGAATTAATAAAAATGGTTGAAGAGGGAGAAATGGTTGTCTCATAATATGTACATTAAATGGATATTAAGGGGTAATATAGATACATGTCCCAATAATTGTAATGGAATTTAGATTTATGATACAAAATAATTGCTTGAATGTAAATGAGGGGAGAGAAATTCTTTTCGAAAGTTCGGCATAGTAACGGGTGTACATGAGAGGAATTTAATGAGAGAGAAAGGGGTCTCCCATTATTCAAACATAAAGAGAGAAGTATGGTGGAGGTTCAAAATTATACCCCAACATTTATAATTGAAAATAAAAGGGCATAACAACATTAAGAAAATTGGACAAAATGAGAAAGGAAGAAATCCGTTACAGAAATTCGGCATAGATACAGCTTAGATAATGGTCAAAATGTGGAAGGAAGAAAAATTACTCATTAAAATAACATCACATGGACAGTAATATAATGATATAAAATAATGAAATTATAACCATTCGAAATTAAATGAACTAATTTCAAATAAGATGCTTGGATTTGAAAGAACTGGAAAGTGAGGATCCCTTACTTGGAAGTGCGATCCCAAAGGCTTGGGAGAGGCTTGAGAGAGGACTATTGGGAGATTGGGGAGCCTCGAGATGATTCTAGAGAGTGGAGGACAGATTTTGGATGAACTCCAAATGCTTTTAGTGAAGAGGAAGTGGGATCTTGGGTGGTTTTATATAGGAAAGGAGAGGGAATTGTTTATTATTTAGGTTTTGGACACCTCACATTAAACTAATCAAAACCACAAACCAACCCATAATTTTTTCCCATGGTTTTTTCCAAATGGGAGTGGAAAATAATATTTTATAAGGCTAATGTCCTAACTTCTTAAAATAATAGGGTTTGTTATGTAGAGGTGAGTCACACTCTCAAGGAAAACAATTTAAAAAGATAAAATGTTTTATAAGTCATGGAGTGTCCACTAAGTCATCATAAATTTAATAAAACAAATATAAAATCACATTATTTTAAGTATAAAACATATATTGGACGAAAATATCATTTATAGTATTTTATTACATCACTATTAGGTCATTATGATGTCATAAAATAGATTATATATTTAAACGGTATTTAATTTTTACCCAAATATTTGACTGTTTCAGAAAATTATGAAAAAATCACCATGGGATAATTTTGATATCCTGATTCCAGAAATAATATTCATTTTATCTAAATAATTTTCTAAATATGATAATTTTTACTTTTAAAATAAAAACAGACATTTATTGAAAATTTATGGGTTTTCACAAAAATGGCTTTCCAACCTTAATAAAAATTACAATTGCATTCATAAAATTATACGATCGTTTATATTTTATAAACATTAATTTAATAATAATAATAATATTTTATTAAAATATTATTTAATTAAAAAATCCATTAATTCATAAAAATAGATTTATTAGTTGAATATTAACTAAAAATACTATTTGTGCTTTAAAAACTATTTACAAAGTAACAATAATAAAATGAATGTATATTCATTATTATATACAAAAATAATGTAAATAATCATAACACTAGGGTCGTGTTACATAACCCCTTAAAAGAATGCATAATACTGAAGGGTGAGGTGTGTGATGGTGATAGACTCTTGGGGTGGCTTAGATAACATCACTCGAGTGGTAATCTCTATTAACATCCAATTAACATGTAGGAGGTTCTGCTCAAGCTTAACATGTTCAATATCAGCTTGAGAATTTTCCAGAGTGAAGCCTAATGATGCCACCTCCTTTCTGAGCTCCGAAAATTTGGCTTCATACGGGGAAAGTCTACTGGATGAGGCCATTACTTCCTTTGTCTGAGTAAATTGGATTTTTAAAACCCCATATTTATACTATTCATGTGATCACTATTCAACATCTATATTAAAAATGGTCACAATTCTTAATGGTATTTTAAAATCCAAAAACATAAAATAGAAGAAGTGAATATGTTGTATAATCATTTCACATATTAAAACATTTAATTAGATCAAGAGGTATTTCCATTAACAAACGTTTGGGTTGTTACAATTTCCCACATTAAGAAATTTGGCCCTCGAAATTTCATTTTAAATTGTTGGCCAAAACTGATGTGGGTACTTTTTCATCATTGATTCCTCCAGTTCCCATGTTTCCTCTTTATACTAATGGTTTCACTATAGTACCTTGACTAGATGAGTAGTCTTGTTGCATAGGACTTTGTCTCTAGGATCCAAGATCTTTACTGGCTACTCCTCATAGGAAAGATCATCCTCAAACTGTACTACCTTATAAGAGAGTTCATTTTAAGGGTCTGGTATGTACTTCCTTAATATGGATACATGAAAGACATTATGCACTTTCAACATGGTAGGTGGAAGTGCTAGTTTATAGGCCACAACCTTGACACGATCAAGAATATATAAGAGGTCGATGTACCTTGGACTTAACTTCCCTTTCTTTCCAAACCTCATGACCTTCTTCCATGGAGATATGTATAGAAATACCATGTCTCCAAATTTAAACTCAAGGTATCATCGACGGTTATCTGCATAACTCTTATGTCGAATCTGGGCTGCATTGATATGCTGATGAATGGCTTTCACCTTCTCCACCATTTCATCGACCATTTCTGGTCCTAACAGCTTACACTCACCGACTTCATCCCAACATGCAAGTGTTCTACACCTCTTCCCATACAGGTCTTCATATGGTGCCATTCGGATGCTCGAGTGGAAACTATTGTTATAATAGAACTCAACCAAATGAAGATGTTGATCCCATACTCTTTTTAAGTCCATTTAGCATGCTCTCAACATTTCCTCATGTGTTTGGATAGTCTGCTCAGATTGGCCATCAGTTTGAGGATGACTAGTCGTTCTGAAGTTTAGATCAGTATCTAGAGAAAGTTGAAGACTCTTACAAAACTTAGAGGTGAATCTTGGATCTCGATCATACACAATAGATAGTGGTACTCCATGCATCCTTACCACTTATTTGACGTAAATCCATGCAAGTTGATCCAATCAGAAGTCCTCTCAAACCGCGATAAAGTGAGATGTCTTTGTAAGACGATCCACAATGACCCATATAGCATTATTTCCTCTGGATGTCCTTGGCAGTCCAGTGACAAAGTCCAGGGTAATGTTCTCCCACTTCCTTGATGGTATGGGTAGTGGTTTCATCATCTCCTTAGACTTTTTTCTCTCAGCCTTCACTTGGTGACATACCAGACACTTTGATGTATATTCGGAAATCTCCCATTTCATATTGTCCAACCAAATGTTTTCTCAAAGATCTCGATACATCTCTGTGCTCCCTTAGTGGATGGAGAAGGTAGAGTTGTGTGTATCATTCAATAGCTCTTTCTTTACCTCTATATTGGATGGTACACATAATTGCATCCCAAATCTTACAACTCCTTCCTCATCAACTTTGAAATCAGAGGATTTCTCATTTCTAACAGCTTCCACCCTTTTCTGAATTTCCACTTCTTTTCTTTGCACATCCTTTATTCTCTCCAAGAGGGATGGTTGAGCAGTCATTTTAGAAAGGATTGATGATGTTCATCCCCTAATTATTCTCATGTCCGTCCTTTTCAAATCTAAGAATATCGGATCCTTTTCAATTTTCAACATTGATAAAGATGCACAATCCTTTCTACTTAGAGCATCTTCCACCTTGTTTGCCTTACCGTGATGGTAGTGGATTGAGAATTCATAATCCTTCATGAGCTCTATCCATCTTTTCTGGCGCATATTAATCTCTTTCTATGTTAAAATATATTTGATACTCTTGTGGTTAGTATATATCTTCCATTTCTACCCATAGAGATAATGCCACCACATTTTCAAAGCGAGGATCACCGCAGCCAACTCCAGATCATGTGTTTGATAATTATTCTCATGAAAATTCAATTTCCTTGAAGCATAGGCAATGAATTTGTCATTTTGCATCAACACACATCCCAGTCCCTTCTTAGAAGCATCACTAAATACCACAAAAAGTTCTTCACTTGTGGGTAAATTGAGAATGGGCGCAGTTATAAGCCTCCTTTTAAACTCCATGAAGCTTTCTTCACATTCATCACTCTAATAAAAATTTACTACCTTCCGAGTAAGCTTGGTAAGAGGGTTGGACAATCATGAGAAATTTACCACAAATCATTGATAATATCCAGCTAACCCTAAGACGATACGGATATTTGTTACTGATATTGGCCTCAACCATCACTCTATTATATCTGTCTTGGAGGGATCCATAGATATCCCATTACTTGTGATGATCTAGCCCAAGAATGGGACCTCCTTCAACCAAAAATTACACTTGTTGTACCATTCATAGAGCTTCTCCTTTCTCAAGGTCTCTAGTACAGTTCTTAGATCATCCTCATGACCCTCCCTGGTTTTGGAGTATATTAGAATACCATCTATAAAGACTACCACAAATTGGTCGCAGAAGTCTCTAAAGACTCTAATCATCAAGTCCATGAAGATTGATGGAGAATTAGTGAGTCTGAAATGAATTACTATGAATTCATAGTGTCTGTATCTTGTTCAAAAATCAGTCTTGGGGATATCTTCCTTCTTCACCCTTACTTGATAATATCCCGACCGAAAATCTACCTTGGAGATGTATTGTGCTCCACGCAGCTGATCGAAAAAGTCATAAATTCTTGGAAGATGGTACTTTTTATTTATCGTGATTTTGTTAAGATCGCGATAATCGATGAAAAGTATCATTGACCCATCCTTCTTCTTGATGAAGAGGACTGGTCCACCCCATGGTGAAGCACTTGGGTGTATAAACCTCTTATCCAGATTCTCCTGTAATTTTTTCTTCAGCTCCTCAAGCTCCACAATAGACATTCTATATGGAGTCCTGGATATTGGAAATGCCCCATGTATAAGATCAATTTAGAATTAAACATCTCTTATAGGAGGAAGACCAAGCAATTCTTCAGGAAACACTTCAACGAATTCCCTCACAATAGGCATGTCTTCAATGATGGTTGCTTCCTTGGACTCATTCATGTGATTCAGATACGCGTGCTCATAGTGCATTAATATCCACGCTTGCGATGATGGAGCTAAAGAATATCCATCCTCCTCCTTGAACTTTTACAGAATCGGGCGGTCGATTCTCCACATGGAGAGTGATTTCCCTCTCACAACAATTTATGTTGGCTCTATATAAGGAAATCCAATCTATGCTATGAAATGCATCAAATTACACCAAAGGGAGTAGGAAGAGGTTATCCAGAATGCTTATTCCACAAATTATGATAGGGGAGGAGTTATATTCATGGGATGTAATGATTGCCCCATTTTTCATACTCACCGACATCTTTACTTCCATGATTTGTGGTGGTGTTGGGATTGTTCTATTAAACGTTCCAGATATAAAAGAATACATAGAACCAGAATCAAATAGTACGTTTGCTATTCTTGAATGAATAACTAGCATACCTATCACCAAATAGTTTTCTAGATCCACCTCAGTGGTAGTGATAGCACAAGTTGTTCCTTCTTGCCTCAGAGGTTGTTGTTGATTGCCACCGACAACCCTCAACTTAGGGAAATTATTTTCATAATTCACAAGCTCCTTGAATTTTTAACACTACACTTCCGACTGAGTGTTGATATAAAACTTCCTTTCTTCTTCAACATTAGTGGGACTTTTCATATCCCTTCAGCATTTCTTGGCTAGATGACCAAACTTTCCGCATTTGAAGCAATTCTTGGTTCCCTTGAGACAGTTACTAGGATGTTTCTTCCCACAATTTTTGCAAGGGGAAAATTCAGGCTTCTCTCCATTAGGGGATTTGTTTGATGGACCACCCATGTTATTCTCCATTTTCCAATTCTTTTCACAGGGCCCATGAGACCACTGAGAGTATCCAATCTCCATTTCAACCTTGAGGGCACAAGGACAAAATCCTTATAACTGTCGAAGTCTTGAATCGCCAATGCTTTTCGTAGACTCGGCTTTAGACTGCTAAAGAAGCGATCCACCTTGCTTTCAGTGTTCATGACAAAGCCATAAGTATACCTTTCAAGCCTTTTAAAGTTTGCTTCATATGCCCTGATGGACTCATCTTTCTTTTTCTTGAGTATGAGGAACTCTTTTTCCATCTTGAGACAGAGGGTTCGAGGAAACTACTAGTTGAAAAACATCCTCTTGATTTCCTCCCAATTCATGGAATCAATTTCCTCTTGGAACTTTGTATTCTTGATTAGTGTCCACCACTGATCAGATTCCCCATCAAAACGATAGACCACCAATAAAACTTTTTCCTCTTCCAAGCACTAAAGGATGGAGAATATCTTTTCAATGGAGTTAATCCATTGATCTGTGAGGAGGGGATCAGAAGATCCTCTAAACATGGGAGGCCTTTGCGTCATGAAGGATTATATGGAAACTTTCTCTTTTCGTAGAGGAGGAGGGTGTTCCTCCTAATTCAAGTTATTATTCATAACACGAGCCAGTTGAGAAAGTACTGCCATGAAGTTTTGAGCACCCTCTCCTGTTATATCAGGCATATCATTAGGGAAATCATAACATTACCTATCACATTGGTTGTTGGAATGTTTTATTCTATTTCCCTCTATTAACTAAGAAAAATAACATATAATTTGAGGTCGTGAATACTTATACATTGAGCATAAAAAGGAAAATTTTAACATAAAATTATAAACTTATAAAGAATAATTATATCCTAACTTGTGATTTGTTAGGTTTAAATCTAAGTTATCCTCAATCTATTTCTTAACTTATATTCTTATGGGATTTTTTTAGTCCCTTAATAATGGTTTGTACTAAGATCGTGAATCTACCAAAGAATATCCCCCGAGAGTGTCGTAACCAAGAGTGCAGTAGGGCCTAGTGTCATGCACTAGTTCCCATTCGAGTCTAGCTCAAAGCGGTGTTTTTGGGTTTTACCCCTTGGATACATTTGTGCCAGAGCCTCCTCTACATGCTCGTATCCATACAGGGATGTATTTTCTTAATAAACCACTTACTCAATACCCACCAAAACATAGTGATTTTTTAATTATACTTAGTGTTTTCTCTAAGGATTCACTAAGGTTTCCTAATCCCAAAAATAACTAAACCTTTCCTTTGATACCAACTATGAAAACCCTGATTGTTTTACAAACTTAAACAATATTTATTACATAAAAATTACTTGATACGACATAGAAGATCAAGAGGTCTAGTGTCTTTGGGGATTAGGATCATTACATAACAACTTATAACATAAAACATGAAATATATTTTTTGAAAACTTGCTTTACAAGACAACTACATTCCCACTTACTTAGTATTGCATAGGATAACCTGAGGGCATGCATAAGAAAAGGGAGATCTATAAAGCTGAGTAAGGGAATAAACATGGAATAACATGAGGAAAACAATACATGTTTGACAATAGGAATATCTATAGAGCACAAGAGAAAAATGAACATAATGGCATGATAAAGCATGATAATCATAACATGGAAATATGGAAACAACACTTAACATGGAATTATCATGAGCCAAGGCTCATTGCACCTAGAGCATGAGTAAACCCTCATTGCACATGAAGCACGAGTAAACCCTCTTTGCACTTGAATTAGCATGAGTAAACACCCATTGCACATGACGTATCATGATACAATACTTTACCCAATGCATTTGATCTATATTAGGGCGCACCCTTCTTAAACATTTCATTTCATGCATAAGTGTGCCACATGGATCATAAAACATGGATTCATTAAACATCATCATTTATTTGACAATAAAGGAATGTATAATTCATACATGAAACTATATAATCAATAAGTAATTGTTCATAAAGATGAATACCCTTGATAGATAAATGGGCATGGTATTCACTACACAATGACTTGGGCTTGGAAAAACGTGGTGCAATTTTGACAGCATAACGATCTAACATAAGAATTCATAAAAATTGTTGATGAGGGAGGAAAGGGTGTCTCATCATATTTACATGAAATGGAAAGTAAGGGGTAATATATATACATGTCCCAAATATTGTTATGGAATTTAGATTCATGATACAAAATAATTAATTGAATGTAAATGAGGAGAGATAAATTTCATTCGGAATTTCGGCATAGTAACGGGTGATCGCGTTGTCGAGCGCGTCAAATTAGAGGATAAGTTTTTACTAGAATTTATGCAGTATAGCAGGAACCCTAGGTCGTCTCTTGAAGGAGCCTTAGATCACTAATTTCAAAAGAAGTTTCGGATTATTTTGAAAAAATTGAAATTAAATTAAGTGGTTGGGGGTTCTTTGGTTTTAAAATAGAAATTGAAACTATACTACTAAGTGAGAGAAACTGGTTGGAGAAATCGTGATCAACCCAGGCAAGTGTCCCTTGATGCTCAATCCGTCATCGCTCTCAATGGAATGGAAAGGATTATTGATTACTTGATTTTATACCCACTGAAACCAGTATTATGTGAGTTATTACTAGGTTACCACCTAGGATTTGATCAATCAAAGATATTGTTTATCGGCGACCGCTCATAATCAATAAAACTATGTCGATGTAAGAACCGAACTCAATTAAGGCATCACATGAACAACATGATGAGATGTCCAGATTTGGTCTTTATAAAAATTGATCTCAACACAAAAACATGCATATTCATGGTTTATAACTTCTGTATATCATCAAACAAGTCAATCCAAATGCAAACTCATGAAAGAGAAGCGGTGAGAAAAGAGGCAAACACACTCAAATCATCACAAGATCTGGGTTATGCATGGAAGCACGAGGATTCATGTTCCTTTTATTTGTATTAAATCATACCAGAATAAACACAAATTAATAAGGTAAAAATTAGGAATAATAGACATCAAACCTGGAAATTAAATTACCTTACGAAGATTACAAATGTGGATCTCGGGATTACAACAATGGATACCCCCCATGTTTATCACTAAGAAACATAGAAGTACATGAGGGAGAAGAGAACTAAAATAGGTGAAATAAGCACTCCAATTCGACTAACCTCCACCCATGGTATTCAAAATTATAGAATGGGGGTGAGAGGTGTTTTTATGGACATACACATCACACTTTCCACAAAAGAAGTCAAGTGACTAAGAGACTAGGTCACTATTCATGGCAGACTTTTTACTCCATCTTTATCCGGTTTTTGACTAACCAAACACGTGAAAATGACTTGAAATTTTGTTGAGAGGTGGGCCTTTAAGTTATCTATCTAGGGGAGGTGAAATCAGACCAATTGGATCTCTGAGGCCCGAGGTATGGCCCAAATACATAAGGGTCATCTAATCTGGCTCGCCCATAATTGTTTCACATTGTGGGCCTATTATGGGACTTTAAATGGGAGAATTGGGCTCCATGGTCTTATAGAGAAATGTAGACCATAAAATTTTACATTCTTACACTAATTTTTATAAAATTTAATTCACGAAGTATCCATAGTATATATTTATGTCCACATAAATGCTTGGGCCCTTGCGCAGTTTGGCCCGTTTTACTTGATTTCCATCATGGGCCCTCCGAATCACCTCCTCCTACAATGTAAACACTTAAACAAGTAAAATATTCCTATTAAATAGTAATAAACATTAATTAATTAAATCATACATTAAGTAAAATTTTTTATTATATTTGGAATATTCATTACAAACCCAGTTTAAAACTTTGGTGTAATGGTGAAATAAAGCAGTGAATCGTGGTACGATCACACACCCACACCTAAACATTTGCAATCCTGGGAAAATTCATATATCCTAATCAAATATCATTACAAAATCAAAGGTGGGAAAATATCCAATATTTTTATGAAATGGAATTCATCATGTCTTCTTTATGAAATCAATTTTCCCATCATTTTTCTTTTCTCACATTCGAATTTGGTCAACATCATTTGTTCACCCATGCAACATGTCGCAACCTACCTCACATATAAAATTTACCTCTTCACTCAAGGAACACATGAAAATCGAGTTATGTTATTTTTCCAGAGTTCATGAGATCTTACCATATGCTTGACAAAATTCTAAGTTATCTACCTGTAGAAACTAGAGTGCTATTTTAGAGGACTTCCAACAAGTTTTTCTGAGGTTTAATGGTTGGTAGGAGTTAATGTTTAAAATATATCTGAGGTAGAAGAGGAGTGTTTAATCTCCTAAGTATTAAACATGTCAAAATTTAGAAAGTGTTCACAATTAATGTACACACTCATCCCCTCACAAAATGAATCACTTCCAACTCAATATCCCCATTGTCTATTTGTGTGGGTCACAGCTGATCAGTGAATAATAATGAATAATCTTCCTCTTTTCTCCATTTTTATCTTTTTTCTGTATTTTTTTCAATGTACATAACTACTTTTTTTGTTTTTTTACAATTATAATTGGAGATAAATAGGGAAACATGTGTAATACAATGATATAATATGGCATGTGAACCCACTACCCAAGTTAAATGTAGGCAACCTTTCTATCAACCCATAACAATGATCATTCCCAAAAATTCCCATGGAAACAGCCTCTCCCCCACACTTGTAGAAATTAAAACAAGAATGTACAAAAGATATGGGTAGGTAGGGATAAATTATCTTGTAATGTGGCTACCTAATAGGCATTTCATGGTCTCTAAGTCTTATGAAAGGTAAAATGTCAAGGTGGCCAAAATAGAGGTTAATTGTACAAAGGGATTTTCAATGCACGATGGCCTCTATCATGAATGTAGAACACTTGAATATTATGGATTTAAATAGAATTAAGGCAAGTTATAGTTTCTCTACATGACCTGAGACTCTCAAGAATGTGATTAAAAAGAATAATATGCAATAAAGGTCTTAGAATATCTCTCAGGTAAGGGACTGAAATATTGGTCAGTGCTAATGAGGCAAGGGTTTCAAAAAACCATTAAACACCTAAGAATGATTTGAAAATACAAACTCTAGAAAAAGATTTTATATCAACATTCATTTGAAAAACATTTTTCCAAAAATAATGGAATTTTTTCACACAATTGACTCAAAAATGAAAAAATATTTGGATATTCTTTTAAGAACAATGTTTATCTAAAGACACAAAATAAAGAAAAAGAAATGAAAATTCATTTTTTTCTGTTTTTTTTCTATTATATAGATTTTTTGTTTTTTTTTAAATAATAACTCTGACACGTCACCCTCCCCCACATCTAAAAATTACATTGTCCTCAATGCATGTATTTAAATAAATAGACAAGTAAATAAAGGTAAGGAGAAGGGAAACCCTGCTAAGTGGTGTCATATGTGAAATCCATCAGTTGGATTTCCTCTACAGGATGCTATGGAAAATCCTCATAGTAGTGTTTGAGCCTCTGTCCATTGACATTAAACCTCTGTCCACTCTTCTCATGCAAAAATATTATAGCACCAAAAGGATAAACATTAGTAATAGTATAAGAACCGAGCCATCGGGAGCGAAGCTTACCTAGGTGGAGCTTTAACCTGGAATTATACCTGATTACCTTATCACCAATATGAAACTTCCTCTGATGAATCATCCCATCATGGATTTCCTTTGTCTTCTCTTTGTAGATTCAAGAGTTCTCATATGCATCATACTGAATTTCTTCCAACTCCTGAATCTACACCTTTCTACGCTCACCTGCATCTGTGGGATTCATATTACATTGATTAACAGGCCAATATGAATGGTGTTCTACCTCCATCGGGAGGTGACAATCCTTTCCAAACACAATCCTATATAGTGACATTCTGATCAGGGTTTTAAAAGTAGTACAGTACGCCCAAAGTGCATCATTCAAGCGCAAACTCCAATCTTTCCTATTTGGTTGTACCGTTTTCTCCAAGATTCTCTTAACTTCCTGATTAGAAATATCCACTTGTCTGTTAGTTTGGGGATGATATGAAATGGAGACTTTATGAACAACCCCAAACATACGAAGCATGTTTTTCATGTTACAATTGCAAAAATGTAAACCCTGATCACTAATGATGAATCTTGGTAGACCAAACCTTCTGAAAATCTGGGACCTCACAAAATCAACAACAACTGGAGAGTCATCAGTCCTAGTAGCCTTTTCTTCCACCAATTTAGAAACATAGTCAACAGCTAGTAAGATGTACACAAAGCCAAATGAATTTGTAAAAGACCCATGAAGTCAATTCCCCATGCATCAAAGATTTCACATAATAACATGGGTTATTAGGGCATTTCATTCCCCTTGGAAATATTCCCTGTGAATTGACATCGAGTACATGATTTAAAAAACATATGGGAATATATATACAATGTTGGCCAATATAATCCTGAATCATGGACCTTTCGACTAGTACATTGAGAATCAAAGTGGCCCCCACAATCCAATGTGTGGTAGAAGCTCAAAAATGAGGTGAACTCATGCTAATGGAAACACCTATGAACATCCGAGTCACTACAGATCCTCCACAAATATGGGTCATCCCAAATGTACCATCTAGAATCATGTTTAAGTCTCTGGGATTTTGAAGTGCTAAAATCAGTGGGGACCCTATATGTTTATAGAAAATTCACAATGTCTGCATACCATAGGGTAAGGTCCACAACATCACAAAGGTTCTCATGAAGGAATAATTATCCTATGAGGAGAGGTGGGTCATCATGATGGTCTAGTAGTGGGGAAATCCTACTAATGTGGTCAGCTAACACATTTTACACTCCTCTCTTATCTCTAATCTGAAGGGAAAACTTCTGGAGGAGGAGCATCCACTGAATGAGGTGGGGCTTAGCTTTAGGTTTCTGAAGGAGAAACCAAAGGGAATAATTATTAGAAAAGACAATGATTTTTTACCCAATGAGATAGTAATGGAACATTTCCAAGGAAAAAACAATAGAAAGAAGAATTTTTTCAGTGGTTGTGTAGTTCGCCTGGGCAGGGTCAAGGGTACGTGAGGCATACGCAATGACATGAGGGGACTTCTCAACCCTTTGTGATAAAACTACCCCAACATCAAAGTTAGAGGAATCACACATAATTTTGAAGGGTAGATCCCAACATGGTGGTTGGATGATGGGAGGTGTTGTGAGACACATTTTTAGTGAATTTAAAGAATCCTAAATTTTTTTATCAAAAACAAATTTTGAATCCTTTTGTAATAACCGAGATAAGGGAAGTGATCTTACTAAAGTCTTTAATGAATCGGCGGTAGAAACCAGCATGACCCAAGAAAGACCACACCTCACGATTTTTTTTTGGAATTTTAAGGGATGAAATTAATTCAATTTTAGATTTATCAACTTGAATTACATAATTTGAAATGATATGCCCAAGAACTATCCCCCGCTCAACCATGAAATTACATTTTTCATAATTTAAAACAAGATCTTTTTCAATGCAGCAGCGAAGGACAGAACGTAGGTTTTCCAAACAATCATCAAAAGAAGAACCATAACTTTTTAAATCATCCATAAAGACTTCCATACAACTATCAAGTTACTCAAAAAAATACTCAACATACATGGCTGAAAAGTACCAGGAGCATTACATAGGACAAAAGGCATTCTTCTGTATGCAAATGTGCCGAATGGACAGGTAAATGTGGTCTTTTCTTGATCCTCAAGGATTATATGGATTTGGAAATAACATTAATAGCCATCTAGGAAATAATAATGGGTCTTACTAGCCAGTCGTTCTAATATTTGGTCAATTAAAGGTAAAGGAAAGTGGTCCTTCCGCATGGCTTGATTCAGTCGGCAGTAGTCAATACTGACTTGCCAACTATTTTGCACACGCATTGGAACCAATTAATTCCTTTCATTTGACACAACTGTTATTCCTATTTTTTTTAGTCACAATTTGAAGTGGGTTAACCCATTTACTATCAGATATAGGATAAATGATCCCATCAGTATGTAATTTACTGACTTCCAATTTTATGACTTTAAGGAGAGTGGGATTCAACCGGTGTTGTGCCTGCCTTACGGGCTTAGCCTTATCATCCAAAAGTATATAGTGCATACAAATAGATGGGCTAATCCTAAGAATATCAGACAATGTCCATCATATTTTTTTTACACTCTCTCAAAATACCAAGCAGTTTTGATTTTTTCTGTTGAGAGAGGTTATTGGAAATAATGACGGGCATTGGTCAATACCCTCAAGAAAGGCATATTTTAAATTCTATGTAAGTGGTTTTAATTCCATCACCGGGGGTTTTTTGATTGAGGGAGTGGATTTAGGGGGAGTGAGGTCCATGAAACTATCTATCTGCTCCTGTTTATTCTCAAAGGAAATAAAATATATTGAAATGAGATTTGAAAAATCATCGATAGTCATGGGTATCTCAGAATAAACACACTCATCAATTAAAGCACAAAATTCACATTTTTTTGAACCCACACAACATTCAAAAGAAGAACCAAAACTCAAATCATCCATGGGTGAATAAGATGAAAATAAATTAGAGGATCGGTCAAGGATATAATTTTGTGTGTGTTTGTCGTTAGAGATCACTTCCATCGAATAGATAGGATGAGTGGAGTGCTCTTCAACGGGGTGTTTCATAGCCTCACGGATGTTAAAACATACCTTTTCTCCACCAAACTCCATAGACAATGTACCATTGTGAATGCCGATGATCGTATTTTCTGTTTTGAGGAATGGCCTCCCAAGTATGAGAGGGGAATTTCCTTTGGTCCAGGTATCTTCCATCTCAAGAATGTAAAAGTCTGCAGGGAAGATGAGATTCTTAACTTTTACGAGGACATCCTCGAGCACTCATGATGGGTGTGTTGTGCTTCGGTTGGAAATTTGCATGACAACGCTTGTTGGTTGAACCTCACAAACCTGCATAGAAGTATACACATTGTGAGGCATTACATTAATAGAATCACCTAAATCTAGCATAGAATTAGAAAAGAAGGTCTCCCCTATGGTACAAGGTATCGTGAATGTGCCCGGATCCTTGCATTTTGTTTTCATTTCTGGTTGAATCAAGGCCAAGAAATTCCTTCCCAGGTTGACTCTCTCATTCCCCTTCATCCTCCTTTTATGGGTGCAAATCTCTTTAAGAAATTTGGCATGTCGAGGGATTTGTTTAACTGCATCCAATAAAGGAATGTTAACTTGAACCTTTTTAAATTTATCCATTATTTATTCATCAATCTCATTATCAAAATTCTTTTTATATTTAGAGAGTATTTGAGGGAAAGGAAGAGGAATGGATTGTTCATTGGAATCATCAATGACAATTTGATTACCATTTTTGTCTTGTTTTTATTTACATGAACTTTTTTAGGGTTGGGAAAGAGTGTTTTCATAAGGGGGACATACCTGCTGTGTAGAATCAGTAGTAGGAGAAACTTCTTTACCACTATGAAGTATAACTTCACATACATTACCTTTTTCCTTTGGATTGGAAATGGGTTGGGATGGTAGTTGTCCAGAACCATGCATCTTAAGCTCACCGATGGTTTTTTCCAATTTCCCCACTTGTGTTTTAAGGTCTTGAATAGCTGATTGTGTGGTTTTTTGGAACTGGAGGTTCTAGGTTGCTATTTTCTTCACCATATCCTCAAGGCTTGGTTCATACATGGGAGGAGAAGTATTTTTTTGAGATGTTGAAGGATAAGAAGGTCTCATATCTTGGACTTGTTGATAGCAGTTCTGCTTAGGGTAGCTTGAGTTTCCTCCTTGTCGGTATTGTGGTTGTGCATTCCACCCAGGGTTTGGATTTGGCCTTAATGTTTCTTTCTTGAATGGTGGTGCTTGTTGGAATGGACACCTAGGAAAAAATGCAGTGCAAGACTCAGATGAATCCTAATGTTGTGGGCACTGGTCAAAAAAATGAGTATTATCATAACAAATACCACAATGTAATGGAACGACATGAGAGTGGGAGTTACCTTGTGCTTGATATAATTGCCTTAGAATGGTATGCATATCATCAAGTTTATTATCTACCTTTTCTTATAGGGATGAATGACTTACCTCATGAACTCCTCGGTTTGGTGCAATAGCTCGTGTACCAAATTGTTTTGCTTTTTGAGCCATGTTGGCTATTAAGTCACGAGCGGCAGAAGGAGTTTTGTCAACTAGGGCACCACCAGCTGATGCATAAATCATTCCACGATCCATGGGGATAAGTCCATCATAAAATTATTGAGTTAAAAGTTTTTCACTAATATGGTGGTGGGGGAAACTTGAAAAAAGTATTTTGAATCTCTCCCTGTATTCATGAAGGGTCTATCCTTGTAACTGCCTAATGCCACAAATTTCTTTCATAATTGATGAAATTCGGGAGGCAGGGAAAAACTTCTCTAGAAAGAGTCATTTAAGGTCATTCCAGCCCCTAATTGTGGTAGTAAGATAGTATAGCCAGTCTTTGGCTACACCATCAAGGGAGAAAGGGAAGACCCTAAACTTAATGAGGTCCTCAGACACATTTTGGGGTTTCATGGTGGAGCACACTATATGAAACTCCTTTAGATGTTTGTGAGGGTCCTCACTGGTAAGACCATGGAATTTTGGAAGGAGGTGTATGAGTCCTAATCTTAGCTCAAAATGGGAAGCTTCTTCAGGATATTGGATGTACGCAAGTTGGTACTCCACATCCGGGGTGGTCAGTTCTTTTAATGTTCTATTATTTGTAGCCATGATCTCTAGGGTTTGATTTGGTTCAATTTTTGATTGGTTTAAGACCACTTCAAGTTCCAAATGGGGTTTCTCAGTGTTACTTGATTGTCCTAATATAGATGACCTGATTTGTGAGTGGAGTGACTTTTCAATTTCAGGGTCAAATTCGAGTAGTGTTTCTTTTCCAGATCTTGTCATGCAACAAATATGTCCAACTTGATTGATTGTTTATTTTTTTTAAAAAAATTGTTTTATGAAAGTTGAATAAAATTATAAAAAAAATTAATAAATTAAAGGATTATATAAAATAGAATCTTATACTACATAATTAGAGAGATACAGAAAAAATAAGAAGAAGAAGAGAGAGAGGGAGAGATAGAGAGAGAGAACACAAAAACAAAAACAAAAAAAATAAAACAAAAACTATAAAATGGGGGGAATATTGAATATAGTACTGATTAAGAAGTAAAATATATAAATAAAATGAAATAAATGATCTTGGATCCCTGGAAATGGCCCCAAAATTTGATCGCATTGTCGAGCGCGTCAAATTAGAGGTTAAGTTTTTACTAGAATTTCTACGGTATAGCAGGAACCCTAGGTCGTCTCTCGACGGAGCCTTAGATCACTAATTTCAAAAGAAGGTTATGATTATGTTGAAAAAATTGAAATTAAATTAATTTGTTGGGGGTTCTATGATTTTAAAATCGTAATTGAAACTATACTACTAAGTGAGAGAAACTGGTTGGAGAAATCGTGAACAACCTGGGTAAGTGTCCCTTGATGCTCAATCCATCATCACTCTCAAGGGAATGGGAAGGATCATTGATTCCTTGATTTTATACCCACTGAAACAAGTATTATGTGAGTTCTTACTAGGTTACCACCTAGGATTTGATCGATCAACGATATTGATTATCAGTGACCGCTCATAATCAATAAAACTATATCGATGTAAGAACCAAACTCAATCAAGGCATCACATAAAAAACACGATGAGATGTCCAGATTTGGGTCTTTATCAAAATTGATCTCAATAAAAAAACATTCATATTCATGGGTTATAACTTCTATATATCATCAGACAAGTCAATCCAAAAGAAAACTCATGAAAGATAAGAGGTGAGAAAAGAGGCAAACGCACTCAAATCATCACAAGATCCGGGTTATGCATGGAAGCACGAGGATTATTGTTCCTTTGATTTGTATTTGATCATACTAGAATAAACAAACATTCAGAAGGTAAAAATTAAAAACAATAGACAACAAACCTGGAAATTAAATTACCTTACGAAGATTACAAATGTGGACCTCGGAATTACAACAATGGATACCCCCCCAAGTTGATCACTAAGAAAATTAGAAGTACATGAGGGAGAAGAGAACTAAAATGGGTGAAAGAAGATATCCAATTCGACTCACCTCAATCCCTGGTCATGAAACATTATATAATGGGGGTGAGAGGTGATTTTAGGGACATACCCATCACACTTTCCACAAAATAAGTCAAGTGACTAAGAGACTAGGTCACTATTCAGGACAGACTTTTTACTCCATTTTTATCTGGATTGTTGACTAACCAAAACGCGTTGAAATGACTTGAAATTTTTTGGAGAGGTGGGAAATCAAGTTATCTATCCATGTAATGTAAAATAATCCCAATTGGATCCTTGATGCCCGAGGTATGTCCCAAATATAGAAGGGTCATCTAATCTGGCTCGTCCAGAATTGTTTCACATTGTGGGCCTATTATGGGCCTTTAAATGGGCGAATTGGGCCCCATGGTCATCTATAAAAATGTAGCCCACACAATTTTACATTCATACACCAATTTGAATCCCAATATAATGCACGGAGTATCCACAGTATATATTTATGTCCACATAAATGCTTGGGCCCTTGCGTAGTTTGGCCCGTTTTGCTTGATTTCCATCATGGGCCCTCAGAATCACCTCCTCCTACAAAATAAACACTTAAACAAGTAAAATTTCCCTATTAAATAGTAATAAAAATTAATTCATTAAATCGAACAGTAAGTTAAATTTATTATTATATTTGGAATATTCATTACAAAACTAGTTTAAAACATTGGTGTAAGGGTAAAATAAAGTAGTGAATCATGGTACGATCACACACCCACACCTGAACATTTTCACTCTTGGGAAAATTCCTATATCCTAATCAAATCTCATTCCAAAATCAAAGGTGGGAAAATATCCAAGATTTTTATGAAATGGAATTCATCATGTCACCTTTATGAAATAAATTTTCCCATCATTTTTCTTTTCTCACATTCGAATTTGGTCAACTTCATTTGTTCACCCATGAAACATGTCGCAACCTACCTCACATAGAAAATTTCCATCTTCACTCAAGGAACATTTGAAAATGGAGTTATGCTCTTTTCCCAGATTTCATTAGATCTTAACATATGCTTGTTAATATTTTATGTTCCCTACCGGCCGAAACTAGTGTGCTAATCAAGAGGACTTCCAACTCATTGTTCTGAGGTTCAAGGGTTTGTAGGATTTAAGGTTTAAGAAAAATATGAGGTAGAAGATGAGTGTTTAATCTCTTAAGTAAAAAACATGTCAAAATTTAGCAAGTGTTCACAATGAATGTACACACTCATACCCTCACAAAATGAATCACTTCCAACTCACTATCCCCATTGTCTGTTTGTGTGGGTCACAGTCGATTAGTGAATAATAATGAATAATCTTCCACTTTTCTCCATTTTTTTCTTTTGTTCTATTTTTTTTCAATGTACATAACTACTATTTTTTTTTTGTTTTTTTATAATTTTCATTGGAGTTAAAGAGGGAAACATGTGTAATACAATGATATAATATGGCATCTGAACCCACTGACCACATAAGATGTAGGCACCCTTTCTATCCACCCATAACAATGATCATTCCCAAATATTCCCATGGAAACACCCTCTCCCCCACACTTGCTGAAATTCAAACAATAATGTACACAAGATATGGGTAGGTAGGGATAAATTAGCTTGTAATGTGGCTACCTAACAGGTATTTCATGGTCTCTAAGGCTTAAGAAGGGTAAAATGTCAAGGTGGCCAAAATAGAGGTTAATTATACAAAGGCTTTTCAATGCATGATGGCCTCTATCATGAATGTAGCACACCTAAATCTTATGGATTTAAACAGAATTAAGGAAATTTCTAGTTTCTCTACATGACCTGAGACTCTCAATAAAGTGATTAAAAAGAAGAATATTCAATAAAGGGCTTAGAATATCTCTTGGGTAAGGGATTGAAATGTTGGTCAGTGCTAATGAGGCATGGGTTTCAAAAATCCATTAAACACCTAAGAATGATTTGAAAATACAAATTATAGAAAAAGATTTCATATCAAAATTCATTTAAAAAACATTTTTCCAAAATTAATGTAATTTTTTCACACAATTGACTCAAAAATGAAAAAAGATTTGGATATTATTTTAAGAACAATGTTTATCTAAAGACACAAAATAAATAAAAAGAATTGAAAATGCATTTTTTGTGTGTGTTTTTTTTGTGTTTTTTTTGTTTTTTTATTATATATATTTTTTGTGTTTTCTTTAAATCCTAACTCTAACATGTCACCCTCTCCCACACCTAAAAAAATACATTGTCCTCAATGCATGTATTTAAATAAATAGATAAGTAAATAAAGGTAAGGAGAAGGGACAACCTGCTAAGTGGTGTCATTTTTTGCATCCATCTGTTGGATTTACTCTATAGGATGCTGGGTAAAATCCTCATAGTAGTGTTTGAGCCTCTGGGCATTGACAGTAAACCTCTATCCACTCTTCTCAAGAATAACTTATTTAGCACAAAAAGGGTAAACATCAGTAATAGTATAAGGACCGAGCCATCAGGGGCAAAGCTTACCTAGGTGGAGCTTTAACATGGAATTATACTTGAGTACCTTCCCACCAATATGAAACTTCCTCTGATGAATCATCCCATCATGGATTTCCTTTTCCTTCTATTTATAGATTTGAGAGTTCTCATATGCATCATGCCAAATTTCTTCCAACTCCTGAATCTGAAACTTTCTATGCTCACCTGCATCTGAGAGATTCATATTACATTGCTTAATGACCCAATATGAACAGTGTTCTACCTCCACCAGAAGGTGACAAGACTTTCCAAACACAATCCTATATGGTGACATTCTGGTCAGGATTTTAAAAGCAGTACGGTATGCCCAAAGTGCATCATCCAAGTGCAAAATCCAATCTTTCCTATTGGGTTGTACTGTTTCCTCTAAGATTCACTTAACATCCCGATTTGAAATTTCTGCATGTTTGTTAGTTTGGGTATGATATGAAGTGGAGACTTTATGAACAACCCCATGCTTACGAAGCAAGTTTTTCATGTTATGATTGAAAAAATGTGAACCCTGATCACTAATGATGAATTTTGGTAGACCAAACCTAGTGAAAATCTGGGACCTCACAAAATCAACAACAACTCGAGAGTCATCGGTCCTAGTAGCCTTTGCTTCCACCCATTTAGAAACATAGTCAATAGCTTTTAAGATGTACAAAAATCCAAATGTATTCGGAAAAGTCCCCATGAAGTCAACGCCCCATGCATCAATGATTTCATAGAATAACATGGGCTGTTGGGGCATTTCATTCCTCTTGGAAATATTACCTGTGAATTGACATCGATTACATGATTTAAAAAACCTATGGGCATCTCTATACAATGTTTTCCAATATAATCTTGAATCGAGGACCTTTCGAGCAGTATGTTGAGAGCCAAAGTGGCCCACACAAGCCAATGTGAGGAAGAAGCTCAAAACTGAGGTGAACTCATGGTCAGAGACACACCTATGAACAACCTAGTCACTATAGATCCTCCAAAAATATGGGTCATCCCAAATGTACCATCGAGAATCATGTTTAATTCTCTGGGATTGTGAAGTGCTAAAATCAGTGGGGACCCTAGATGTTGCTAAAAAATTAACAATGTCTGCATACTAGGGGGTAAGTTCCACAACATCACAAAGGTTCTCATGAGGGAAGAATTATCCTATGGGGAGAGGTGAGTCAACATGATGGTCCAGTGGTGGGGAAATCCTAATAATGTGGTTAACTACCACATTTTCCACTCCTATCTTATCTCTAATCTCATGTTCAAACTTTTGGAGGAGGAGAATTCACTAAATGAGGTGGGGCTTAGCTTTAGGTTTCTTAAGGAGAAACTGAAGGGTAGCATGATTAGAGAAGGCAATGATTTTTGACCCAATGAGATAGGAACAGAACCTTTCAAGGAAAACACAATAGAAAGAAGTTATTTTTCAGTGGTTGTGTAGTTCGCCTGGGTAGGGTCAAGGGTATGTGAGGCATACACAATGACATGAGGGGACTTCTCAACCCTTTGTGATAAAACTGCCCCAACTGCAAAGTTAGAGGCATCACACATAAGTTCGAAGGGTAGATCCCACCTTAGTGGTTGGATGATGGGAGGTGATTTGAGACTCATTTTTAGTGAATTTAAAGCAACCTAAATTTTTTTATCAAAAACAAATTCCGAATCCTTTTGTAATAACCGAGATAAGGGAAGTGCGATCTTACTAAAGTCTTTAATGAATCGGCGGTAAAAACAAGCATGATCCAAGAAAGACCGCACCTCACAAACACATTTTGGAAATGGAAGGGATGAAATTAATTCAAATTTATATTTATCAACTTGAATTCCCTTATTTGAAATGATATGGCCAAGAACTATCCCCCGCTCAACCATGAAATGACATTTTTCATAATTTAAAACAAGATCTTTTTCAATGCAACGGTGGAGGACAGAACCTAGGTTTTCCAAAAAATTATCAAAAGAAGAACCATAAACTGTGAAATCATCCATAAAAACTTCCATACAACTCTCAAGGTACTCAGAAAAAATACTCAACATGCAACACTGAAAAGTACCAGGAGCATTACATAGGCCAAAAAGGCATTCCTCTGTATGAAAATGTGCTGAATAGACAAGTAAATGTGGTCTTTTTTTATCCTCAGGGGCTATATGGATTTGGAAATAACCCGAATAGCCATCCATGAAACCATAATGGGACTTACCAGCCAGTCGTTCATACATTTGGTAAATTAAAGGTAAAGGAAAGTGGTCCTTCCGCAAGGTTTGATTCAGTCAACGGTAGTCAATACAGACTCGCCAACTATTTTTCACACACATTGGAACCAATTCATTTTTTTCATTTGACACAGCTATTATTCCTGTTTTTTTAGGAACAATTTGAATGGGGCTAACCCATTTACTATCAGATATAGGATAAATGATCCCATCAGTAAGTAATTTACTGACTTCCAATTTTACCACTTCTTGGAGAGTGGGATTCAGCTGGCATTGAGCCTGCCTTACATGCTTAGCCTCATCATCCAAAAGTATATGGTGCATACAAATAGATGGGATTATCCCAGGGATATCAGTCAATTTCCATCATATTTCCTTTTTAAATTCTCTCAAAAGATCAAAAATTTTTGATTTCTGCTGTTGAGAGAGGTTATTGGTAATAATAACAGGCAATTGGTCAATGCCCTCAAGAAAGGAATATTTTAAATTCGATGGAATTTGTTTTAATTCCAACATCAGGGGTTTTTGGACTGAGGGAGTGGATTTAGGGGGAGGGAGGTCCATGAAACTATCTATCTGCTCATGTTTATTCTCAAAGGAAAGATAATCTATTGAAATGAGATTTGCAGAATCATCGATAGTCATTTGTATCTCAGAATAAACACACTCATTAATTAAAGCACAAAATTTACATTTTTCTGAACCCACACAGCATTCAAAAGAAGAACCAAAACTCAAATAATCCATGGGTGAATAAGAGGAAAATAAATCAGAGGATGGGTCAATGATAGAATTTTTTTTGTGTTTGTTATTAGAGAGCACTTCCATCGAATAGATAGGAAGAGTGGAGTGCTCTTCAACAGGGTGTTTCATATCTTCAAGGATGTTAAAACATACCTTTTCTCTACCAAACTCCATGGACAATGTACCATTGTGAACGTTGATGACTGTCTTTTCTTTTTTTAGGAATGTCCTCCCATGTATGAGAGGGGAATATCCTTGGGTTTGGGTATCTTCCATCTCAAGAATGTAAAATTATGCAGGGAAGATGAGATTCTTAACTTTTACGAGGACATCCTCAAACACTCATGATGGGTGTGTTGTGCTTCAGTTGTCATGTTGCATGAAAATGACTGTTGGTTGAAGCTCTCCAACCTGCAAAAAGTATACACATTGTGAGTCATTACATTAACAGAAGAACCTAAATATAGCATAGAATCCGAAAATAAGGTCTCCTTTATGGTTCAAGGTATCGTGAATGTGCCCGGATCCTTGCAATTTGTTGGAATTGCTGGTTGAATCAAGGCCGAGACATTCCTTCCCAGGTTGACTCTATCATTCACCTTCAGCCTCCTTCTATGGGTGCAAAGCTCTTTAAATAATTTGGCATATCGAGGGATTTTTTTAACTGCATCCAATAAAGGAATGTTAACTTGAACCTTTTTAAATGTATCCATTATTTATTTATCAATATCATTATCAAAATTATTCTTAGATTTAGAGAGTATTTGAGGGAAAGGGAGATGAATGGAATGTTCTTTTGAATAATCAATTGCAATTCAATTACCATTTTTTTCTTATTTTTCATTACATGAAATTTATTAGGGTTGGGAAAGAGAGTTTTCATGAGGAGGACATACCTGCTATGAAGAATTAGTATAAGGAGAAACTTATTTACCACTACAAAGTGTAACTGCACATACATTAACTTTTTCCTTCAGATTGGAAATGGGTTGGGATGGTAGTTTTCCAGAACCTTGCATCATAATCTCACCGATGTTGTTTTCCAATTTCCCCCCTTGAGTTCGCAGGTCTTGAATAGCTGATTGTGTGGTTTTTTGGAACCAGAGGTTATGGGTTTTCATTTGCTTCACCATATCCTCAAGGCTTGGTTCATACTTGGGAGGAGGAGGATTGTTTTGATATGTTGAAGGACAATAGGGTTTCATACCTTGTCCTTGTTGATACCACTTCTACTTAGGGTAGCTTGAGTTTCCTCCTTGTCGGCATTGTGGTTGTGCTTGCCACCCAAGGTTTTGATTTGGCTTGAATGGTTCTTACTTGAATGGTGGTGCTTGTTGGAATAGACACCCAGGGAACACTACAGCACAAGACTCAGATGAATCCTGAAGTTGTGGGAACTGGTCAAACAAATGAGTATTATCATTACAAATAACACAATGTAATGGAATGAGAGGAGAGTGTGAGTTACCTTTTTCTTGATCTAACTGCCTTATAATGGTCTGCATCTCATCAATTTTATTATCTTCCTTTTGTTATTGGGATGAATGACATACCTCATGAACTCATCGGGTTGGTGCAATAGCTCGTGTACCAAATTGTTGTGCATTTTGATCCATGTTGGCTATTAAGTCATGAGTGACAGAAGGAGTTTTATCAACTAGGGCACCACCAGTTGCAGCATAAATCATTCCACGATCCATGGGGATAAGTCCCTCATATAAGTTTTGAGTTAAATTTTTTTCACTAATCTGGTGGTTGGGGAAACTTGAACAAAGTCTTTTGAATCTCTCCCAGTATTCATGAACGGTCTATCCTTGTAAGTGCCTAATGCCACAAATTTCTTTCCTAATTGATGCAGTTCGGGAGGAAGGGAAAAAATTCTCTAGAAAGAGTCATTTAAGGTCATTCAAGCCCCAAATTGTGGTAGGCAGATAGTATATCCAGTCTTTGGCTACACCATCAAGGGAGAAAGGGAAGGCCCTAAACTTAATGAGGCCCTCAGACACATTTTTGGGTTTCATGGTGGAGCACACTATGTGAGACTCCTTTAGATGTTTGTGAGGGTCCTCATCGGGAAGACCATGGAATTTTGGAAGGAGGTGGGTGAGGCCTGATCTTAGCTCATAATTTGCCGCTTCCTCAGGATATTGGATGTACGCAAGTTGGTACTCCACATTCAGGGTGGTCAGTTCTTTTAATGTTCGGTTATTTGTAGCCATGATCTCTGGGGTTTGATTTGGTTCAATTTTTGATTGTTTTAAGACAACTTGAGGTTCCAAATGGGGTTTCTCAGTGTTAATTGATTGTCCTACTCTATATGACCTGATTTTTGAGTGGAGTGACTTTTCAGTTTCAGGGTCAAATTCGAGTAGTGTTTCTTTTCCAGATTTTGTCATGCAACAACAATGTCTAATTTGATTGATGGTTTGTTCTTTTAAAAAAAAATTGTTTTATGGAAGGTGAATAAAATTGAAAAAAACTTAAGAAATTAAAGTATTATATAAAATATAATTTTATACTACCGAATTAGAGAGTTAGAGAAAAAAAGAAGAATAATAGAGAGAGATAGAGAGAGAGAGAACACAAAAACAAAAACAAACAAAAACTAAAACAAAAAACTATCAAATGGGGTGGATATTTAATAGAGTACTGACTAAGAAGTAAAATATTTAAATAAAATGAAGTAAATGATCTTGGATCCCCAGAAATGGTGCCAAAATTTGATCGCGTTGTCGAGCGCGTCAAATTAGAGGTTAAGTTTTTACAAGAATTTCTACAGTATAGCAGGAACCCAAGGTCATCTCTCAATGGAGCCTTAGATCAATAATTTCAAAAGAAGGTTCTGATTATGTTGAAAAAATTGAAATTAAATTAAGTGGTTGGGGTTCTATGACTTTAAAATAGCAATTGAAACTATATTAATAAGTGAGAGAAACTAGTTGGAGAAATCGTGATCAACTCGGGTATGTGTCCCTTGATGCTCAATCCGTCATCACTCTCAAGGGAATGGGAAGGATCACTGATTCCTTGATTTTATACCCACTAAAAACAGTATTATATGTGTTATTACTATGTTACCACCTATTATTTTATCGATCAACAATATTGATTCTCGGTGACCGCTCATAATCAATAAAACTATATCGATGTAAGAACCAAACCCAACCAAGGCATCACATCAACAACATGATGAGATGTACAGATTTGGGTCTTTATCAAAATTTATCTCAATAAAAAAACATGAATATTCATGGGTTATAACTTCTGGATATCATCAAACAAGTCAACCCAAAAGGAAACTCCTGAAAGAGAAGAGGTGAGAAAAGAGGCAAACGCACTCAAATCATCACAATATCTGGGTTATGCATGGAAGCATGAGGATTCTTGTTCCTTTGATTTGTATGTGATCATACCAGAATAAACACAAACTCAGAAGTTAAAAATTAAGAACAATATACAACAAACCTAGAAATTGAATTACCTTACGAATATTACAAATGTGGAGCTCGGGATTACAAAAATGGACACCCCCAAAGTTGATCACTAAGAAACTTAGAAGTAAATGAGGGAGAAGAGAACTAAAATGGGTGAAATAAGCTCTCCAATTCGACTCACCTTCACCCCTGGTAGTTCAAAATTAGAAAATGAGGGTTAGAGGTGTTTTTAGGGACATACACATAACAAATTTCACTAAAGAAGTCAAGTGCCTAAGAGACTAGGTTACTATTGAGGGCAGACTTTTTACTCCATTTTTATCCGGCCGGTTGACTGACCAAAACGCCTGAAAATGACTTGAAATTAAGTGGAGATGTAGAGCTTCAGGTTATTTGTCCATGGGAGGTGTAATCAGCCCCATTGTATCTCCGAGACCCATGGTATGGCCCAAATACAGAAGGGTCATCTAATCTGGATCGCCCAGAATTGTTTCACATTGTGGGCCTATTATGGGCCTTTGAATGGGAGAATTGGGCTCTATGGTCTTCTAGAGAAATTTATCCCACACAAGTTTACATTCATACACCAATTTGTAGCCCAATTTAATGCACGGAGCATCCACAGTATATATTTATGTCTACATAAATGTTTGGCCCCTTGCGCATTTTGGCCCGTTTTGCTTGATTTCCATCATGGGCCCTCTGAATCACCTCATCCTACAATGTAAACAATTAAACAAGTAAAATTGAACTATTAAAAAGTAATAAAAATTAATTCATTAAATCAAACATTACGTGAAATTATTATTATATTTTGAATATTCATTACAAAACCAGTTTGAAACAGTGATGTAAGAGTGAAATAAAGAAGTGAATCGTGGTATGATCAACGAGTGTACATGGGAGGCATTTAATGAGAGGGAAATGGGTATCCCATAATTCAGAAATAAATATTTATGTATGAGGGATGTTAGAAATCATACCCCAACATTTATAATTGAAAATAAAAGGGCATATCAAAATTATGAATATTTGAAAAAAAAATGAGAAAGGAAGAAATCCCTTACAGAAATTCAGCATAGTAACGGCTTAGATTATGATCAAAATTTGGAAGCAAAAAGAATTTCTGATTAAAATAACATCACATGGAAATTAATATAATTATATAAAATAATTAAATTATAACCCTTCGAAATTAAAAGAACTACTTTCAAATAAGATGCTTGAATTTGGGAGAAAAGGAAAGTGAGGATCCCTTACTTGGAAGTGTGATCCCAATGGCTTGGGAGATGCTTGAGAGAGGCTTATCGGGAGCTTGGGGAACCTTAGGATGACTATAGAGAGAGGGGGGGAGAGGTTGGACGAACTCCAAAGGCTTTTAGTGAAGATTAAGTGGGAGCTTGGGTGGGTTTATACAGGAAATGAGAGGTATTGTTTATTATTTAGGTTTGGGACACCTCACATTAAACTAATCAAAACCACAAAACAACCCATGGTTTTTTCCAAAGGGGAGTGGAAAAAAATATTTTATAATTCCAATGGCCTTACTTCTTAAAATAATAGGTTTTCTTATGTGGAGGTGAGTCACACTCTCAAGGAAACAATTTAAATAGATAAAATGTTTTATAAGTCATGGAGGGTCCACTAAGACATCATAAAATTAATCAAACAAATCTAAAATTACATTATTTTAATGATAAAACATATATTTTCTACACATATCATTTATAGTTTTTTATTACGTCACTATTGGGTCATTATGATGTCATAAAACACATTATATATTTAAACGGTATTTAATTTTTACCCAAACATTTGACTGTCTTAGAAAATTATGAAAAATTCACTGTTGGATAATTTTGACATCCTGATTACAGAAATAATATTAATTTTATCTAAATAATTTTCTAAATATGTTAATTTTCACTTTTAAAAGAAAAACTGAAATTTATCAAAAATTCATTGGTTTTGACAAAAATGGCTTTCAAATCTTAATAAAAATTACAATTGCATTCAAAAAATATACAACCATTTATGTTTAATAAAAATTAATTTAATAATAATAATAATAATATTTTATTAAAATATTATTTAATTCATAAATCCATTAATTCATCAAAATAGATTTCTTAGTTCAATATTAACTAAAAATAATATTTGTGCTTTAAAAACTATTTACATAGTAACAATAATAAAATGAAAGTATATTCATTATTATATACAAAAATAATGTACGTAACCATAGTACTAGGGTCTTGTTACATAACCCCTTAAAAACCACATAAGACTGAAGGGTGAGGTGTGCGATGGCGAAAAACTATTGGGGTGGCTTGGATAACATCGCTCGGGTGGTGATCTCTATCAACTTCCACTTCTCCGGTAGGAGGTTCCGCTCAAGCTTAACGTGTTCAAGCTTAACTTGAGCTTGTTTAAGAGCAAATCCTAATGACGCTACCTTTTTTGAGCTCTGAAAAATGGTCTTCATATGGGGTAAGTCTACTGGATGAGGTCATCACTTCCTTTGTCTGAGTAAATTGGATTTGTTAAGCCCATATTTATACTAAATCATGTGATCACTGTTCAATGGCTATATTAGAAATGGTCACAGTTCTTAACAATATTTTAAAATAAAAAAACATAAAACAAAATAAGTGGATATGTTTTATAATCATTTCACATATTAAGACATTTAATTTGATCAAGAGGTATTTTCATTAAGAAATGTTTGGGTCGTTACACATTCCACCTCCAACTATTCAAAATTTCCAACATGAACCAACTGACTTAATAGCTGCAGCACATGAAATGGAATCTGATGGTGAGATGTCATATGTAACAAAATTTCAATTGCCTTTATGATTGATTTTTTAGTTTTGATTATTCTCTTTTTTATAAATGTAAATTTTTATAACTTTTCTACATTTATGATTAATTATTAGTGGATACATATTATTTATTTTTTTCTTTTCTATAGATTCTGAAATAGAAATAGAGAAATGATTCTGTGGCATTTTGGATAGTCTAATCTCTGTGAATTATAAATCTTTGGATAGTGATGATGCAGTAAATCTTCTATAGGAACTCTTGTAGATAAAATAGATAGATGTGGGAAAAATGTACCGACCTGAATTTATAGAATTTCAAATAATAAATTTACCAATTTTAGGTAGAAACATTCAGAATCCCAATGATGCATTAGTTGATATAAAAACTACATACGCAAGCCAATAAAACACCTGAAAAGTATCAGCATGAGAATTTTTCATCACTCTTAGTGTCACCTACTCTACTTAAGAGTCCTTCGGGTTTTATAAATTCATTAAGTAAACAAATTTTGTGGTAAAGTATATCTTTTAATACCATCAGAACTACTAGTAGAACTGACATTGATGATTCCATGAATGACTTCAAATATGGAAATCTGAAGGATGTTGATGTGGACAACAATTCAATCATCCCTGAAGTTTATTTTATTGTTAAATTGATCGAACAGTCTGAAGTGGGTGAAGTAACACCACATGACCATGAAAATGCTGTGAATTGATGCATCGTTGGAAATTTTGTTGTTGAATTATATCTATGTTTTTTTCTTCCCTATGAATGCGTTATTATGATTTTTTAATCACCAACCAAAGTTATAATTATTATTTTTGTAAAAACCTAGGCTAGAGGTTTTCCATATGAATTATTGAGGACTACAGGATCTGGTTCCATGATTGGCGATCTTAATGTAGAGAATTTGAACAAAATTTGTAGTGTGTAGAAGATGAAATATCCTTACCTCAAGGTGAGGCGAAGACCTTATTTTATAGATTGATAGAAAGGAATACATGAATGAGTATTCCAATGTGAGACTCAAGAATACCCAGAATAATAAAAATAGAGTTTAACACTCTCCCTCAAGCTAGACATGCCTAGCTTGGACAACGAGTCCCACAAAAGAAATATAAAATCAAGCAAGACCAGAAAGACTCACCCTCAATCTGGGTAGCAGATTGTGTGGATGCTTAGCATGGAACTGAGCGAGGCCAGGAGATCTTCTGGGAGGCCCTTGGTGAAGATGTCACCAAGCTAGTACACCGTTCAGATATGGCTAAAGCTGACATGACTGTGTTCTAGGTGGTGGTGAAGAAAGTGGTAGTCCACCTCGATATGCTTCATGCATTCATGGAAAACGGGACTTAAGGAAATATTGGTGGCTACTGGATTATCACAGTAGATATGAGTAGATGTCTGTGGAAGAAATCTAATCTCCTGGAGGAGATGTCGAAGCCAAAGGATCTCCATTGTGATGGTGGTCATGGCATGGTACTCATACTCTGCACTGGATTGGGAGACGATTGTATGTTTCATGATGCTTTGTGAGATGAGGTTTCCTACCTAGTACACAACAAAGCCAGAAGTAGGTTTTCAGGTTTCAAGGCAACCAACAAATTTAGAATCATAGATGACCTAAATATTCAGATGAGCGTGGGGGGAGTAGCTAAGTCCATGGGAAGGGTCTCACTTGATGTATTTAGTGATGTGGAGGGAAACATCCCACTGATAGGTGGTCGGATTCTCCATGAATTAGATCAATTTTCCAATAGTGCATACTATGTCGGGATGAGCCATTGTGATATAATTGAGTTTTCCCACCAACCGAAGGTAATAATTTGGGTGTGAATATGGTGTTGAGGATTCATAGAGAGACCATTACCCAGGCTCAAGAGGAGTGTCAGTAGTGGTAGCTTGGGTCAGCCCAACATCATGCAGAATACCCAACGCATATTTTTGTGGGCATAGGAAGATGTTTTCTGGAGAATGGGAGACCTCAATGCCAAGGAATTATGTGATAGGGTTGAGATCATTGGTGTGGAAGTGATGGTGAATATTCCTCTTGAGGTGGGTGATTCCATCAGAGTCGCTTCTGGTGATGATGATATCATCCACATATACGACCAACATGATGCAGCTGGTGGATGTCATCCTGTAGAACATGGTTTGGTCTTTCATACTGCGAGAGAGCCCAAATTCAGTGATGATGGTACTGAATTGGACAAACTACGCATGAGGAAGGCAGATAAACCTCTTCCTCAAGAAATCCATGGAGGAAGGCAGTCTTGAAATCTAGTTGATGAAGTGGCCAATGATGATGAGTGTCCAAAGATATAGATAATAAAACTTATTCCATCTTGGAAACTAGAGACAATGTATCAAAATAGTCGACACCATATGTCTGAGAAAATACTTTGGCCACATGGTGGGCTTTCAGTCGATAGAGAGTGCCATCGGTGTTTAGACGGACCGTATAGATCCATTTGTTGTCAACTTCCTGTTTACCTACAAGTAGGGGGACCAGATCCCAAGTATGGTTGTCTTGCAGATTCTTCAATCCATCTCGCATCACTTTCTACAACCCCAGATGAGATTTGTCATCGCTAACTATGCAGGGAATAGATATCGTCTCCAGAGCTGATAGACCTATGTATGAAGACGTAAATAACAAAGTGTTCTAGAAAAAATGAGTACCTTTCCACAGTTCAATGGGAAGGTCGTCTGGTGGCGGTGTAGGATCATCAGAAAAAGTGGGGAAAATGGTTTCCTTAGCCAGGACAGGGGGGCACATTCGATGGGAGACAGGAGTAGACTATACCAAATCGGTGATCAGGAAGGGGAAGCACCAGAGGAGGATGGATTATGAGTGGAGGAAAATCATCGATGTCAGTATCTGGATGGGAAGAGGGAAGTAAGAATGGATAACTCTCAACAAATGATACATCAGCAGAGGTGATATAACATCGTAGGTTTGGAGGGAAGCACCAGTATCTACGCTGAGCGAGTGAATATCCGAGGAATATGCAGTGGATAAATTTGGGAGAGATTTTAGAGTGGCCAAGATGAGTGTCACAGACATAATAAAGACATCCAAACACACAAAGTGGAAGTGAGTGAGGAGGGATAAAGGAGAATAGAGTCTGAAAAGGAGTCTCCCCTGAAGGATAGAATAAGGTAGTCTATTTAGATGGTAGGTGGCAGTCAGGATGGAATTGGTCCAAAAGAGGAGGGACACCTACATGTGGAATATGAGGCCACGAGCAATCTCCAGAATATGGGGATGTTTCCACTCTGCCACTCCATTTTGTTGTGGTGTATCAGGACAAGATATCTGATGAATGATTCCATTATCCTTGAGAAACTACTTAAAGGAATTTGATAAATATTATCGCCCATTTTTGGAGTAGATGCATTTTTTGGAGGTGGATAATTGAGTATGGATTTCATTGTAAAAGATATAAAAGGTAGGAAATACTTCAGACCAATCATGAACCATGTAAAGTCATGTCATGTGGAAGTAGTAATCAATAAAGGTGATATAATAGTGGTACCCGGACTATCTAGGAACCCTGAAAGTACCCCATACATCATAATGAAAAAGATCAAAAGGATTCACTACATGTGGTTCATGTTGAGGAGCATATTTCACCCGATGACGTTTAGCAAACTTGGAGGATTCATAATTGAAGGATAGGTGGGAATTGAATTGGGGGAACATTTTATGTAGGATGGAAGCCGGTGGATGACCAAGAAGAGAATGTAGGTCAAGAGAATGGGCCAAGGTGGATGAGAAATCGAGACATTGTGGGGTATCAAACATGTACACCCCATTCTATTTAATAACCTTGACCAAGATTGTGACTCGTTGTCTTCTCTTGAAAAACAACATCAGAAGAAGTAAAAGTGGAAACACAATTTAAATCATTGGTTAGTTTGCTGATGGAGAGAAGATTAAATGGACTTTGAGGAATATGAGCAATGGAATCCAAGAGAATAGACGAGGTTAAGTGTCATGTGTGAAAGCCGATGATGGGGATTGTTGAACCATTTGAAATAGTAATTGTAGAGGCACCAGTGTATGGATGATAGGTAGTGAACATACTAGAATCCCCTAAGATATGTTTCGAGGCACCATATTCAAGCATCTATGATTTTGGTTGTTGAGATACATAGGCGTTAGAACTATTAGTCTAAGAAATGGGGGCTAGAGAAGAGGGAAATGGCGCAGTGACCCTAGAATATTGTATCCAGGAAACTTCTGATGTCGAGGGTACTAATCTGTAATGGATTCTGGATGAAGGGGAACTGATGTGCGGTAGAGCCGATGATATAGTAAGGAATGGAATATTGGGTGGGTGTAAAGATTCACGGATGAAGCATGGTGCTATCGATTGGAAAGGTCTACACAACGAAGAGTTGGTGGTCTGGGAAAACGTCGAGTAGGGCAGGGTTTGGGACGTTACCGCAAGAGGTGGGTTGGGTACTTGTGAGGAAGGCGGGATCCAGGAAACCGCAGGAGGCAGGCTGGGAGTTCATATAATGGAAGGTCTGGGATGCATCGCTGGAGGCTAGGGTCAGTAGAGGATTCGGAATGTCATGAGCGAGGATTTCTATAGTGCACCACCGGGAGAGACGGGTGGTCGTCAGGAAGGGAACGTCAACGAGATGGGGAGTCCACCGGGATCTGGCGTAGGAATTAGTAGGTTACAATATAGGCGTCTGGTTGGTAGATGGAGGGTGTCGTGAATGTTGGGATGATGTGGGAGACAACAGATGAAGTGGGAGGCCGAGTAAGGGTACTATGAGTCGGGAATTCCACTGGGAGCGCCACGGGACAAGGAGTTCCACTGGGAGGTGTATTTTGGGAGTAGTCGGGGCTGAGAGTCACTAAGAGGAGGTGGTATGAGATAAACCAGTATGTGCTGTAGGTTCTGGGAGACACTTCTTGAAGTGGGGTTGTCGAGATGTGCATGGGAAGATGCTTTGCATGTGAGCTGAGAGCGTCGTTGGGGAGGTGAGAGGGAGTCGCGATGGTAGTTAAAGATGGGAGGAGATCCACACCGGGATGGAAGCATGTTGGGTTGCCATGTGAGGAGGCCGGTATGGAGAGAGGCTATCAGGGATCGGGAAGGGAGTAGTAATGGATGGAGGCACGCATAGGGAGTAGTGTGAAGAGGCAGGCGGTAGGCTGATCACGCCATAGGGAGGCGGCGGGAGTATCTGCCTTGATGGAACTGAGAGGGCCGCAATCATGAAGCCTCGTAGAACTGCATAAGATGTGTCGTGTTGGGATCATGAGATAGAGATGGCATTGGTATCGGGATACAACGATGGATTCGGGACTAGGAGGCCGCCTGGGTCGGTAAGTGCTACGTATGGGAGGGGTTCTATGGGGATGGAGGGAGGTGTGGGAGCCGAAGGGCGCCCGGAAACCGCTGGGAAGGGCAGGCCAGAGACCTGGAGAGGCACTGCGTAGGGCGGGAGGCTGGAGGCCACCGGGAGGGTGGGTCGGGTAGAACCAAGAATCCTTAGGATTTTTTGGAAACCCTAGACAGGAGAGAAAAAAATGAGGGAGGGTTTAGTTTAAACAGCCCCCTATGATACCATGTAGAAGATGAAATCTCCTTACCTCAAGGTGAGGTAGAGAACTTATTTTATATATTTAGAGAGAGGAATACATGAATGAGTATTTTGATGTGGGACTCATAAATACCCAGAATAATAAAAATAGGGTTTAACATAGTCCAATTTTCTATTTTTTACTGATTCTTTTCTATTTCTACTGTTAGTTACCCCCCATAATTTGTATATTTTCTTAATTTCTTATATATGTGGAACCATTATAGTGGATTATAGAGAACCCTAACCTCAAGTCATTGATCCATAACCATAACTCTACCCTACATTTCATACCATTTTAATTTAATTATATAATTACATGTTGCATTTTCTGATTTGAGCATCTCCATTGTTTGAATCATGCACTTCTATTCTATGAAACTTTTAGTGAAAATTTTTAATGAAAAAAACAAAAGCTTATTCACCTCAATTCAAAAGGAAATATCTTCCTAGGAGTCAAATCCTTGTAGTTGTGTACTATGTCAATTTGTGAGATTTTTCTTAGGATTCATGAAAAATGTTCTTATTGTAGTACATAATGGAAATCTAGTGTTAGATGAAGCATTAGAATCTGGTCAAGGCCTCTGAGGTTTTAGAAGGGAGACAATTTTTTATATTTCCATGTTCATAGTAGTAAGAGTTAGTGTTGTTGTTAATATTAAGTAAATGATGCATAGGGGTATAAGGTGTGGTTGGTGTGTTTTTAGTCATTATGATAGTTATAGGATTAAAGTGAAGTCTTATGTATCAAATGAATACAAGGAGTTGGTTGAACTGGTATCCCTTTAGTGATCTTTTATGTTTGTTGGCATTGGTTCTTCTATAATGATGTTTGGTTTTATCCATACAAGTCAGTAAAAAATGGAATTGTGTTCATTTTTATTATAAAAATATATATTTTCAATGTTTTCTTGGAAAAGGGTGTAAATAAATAAATGTGAATTATATTGTTGGATTCAATGAATTATGGGTTTTTAGATTTGTTCTCTAACTCATGAAGAGTATGAATAGTGAAAATGATTTGTCTATAGTATGGAAATACATGAAGGCATGTTGTAGGTATCATCTTCAGTAATTGGAGGGTCTAGTTGGAGTTTTTAAGCTAACTTCTAGTGGAAAAGCTACTGGAAACTATTTTCATTAGATTTTTCACTGAAAAATGGTTTAATGGTTATTAAATGGATTTTCTACTAAATGTGATTAACATGTCTTCATCCCACATTTATGGGGCAGATTGGACTACATTTTAAGGGGACTTAATCAAACTGGGGGAAAAGTCTATGAACTGGAGGACCGGTCTAAATATATGATTGTTATTTCATTTGTAATGTTAAAGAGCGTGCATGCACACACACACAGATATAGTATGGGATGACTATAACGTGTTTAATATTTAATATTTTTTAACAAACAATGTTTTTCTTTTAATTTTTTTAATCTTAATTAGAAACACAAGTTAGCCTATATATTGATGTTATGACCCAAATCCCATTTGAGAAACCCCAAAAATCTCACCATGCGATGAGCGATAAATGAAGAAAAAAATTGTTAGTCATTGATGGAAGCAACAGGATCGGGTCGAAGGGAGTTTGGGTGCAATTCAATTGAACTAGGATTGGAGTTTTCTCCAAATAAATTTTTTTTCCATGTGTGACTTGTAACTCCTGTTTTATTTGTGGAATTTTTTTCCCATGTGTATCTGCTAAACAGATCAAAAAAATTTAGTCTTGGTACATGTGGGCTTGAACCACCTCACTCTGGCCTTGGCTGTTAAGAACCCCTAAAAATTTCAACTATTAAAAAATTATGATCATTGTCCCACTTCATAAAAAATAGAGAATAATTAAGCCAAACATCAAGACAAATTTAAAATAGCCAAAATAAAAAGAGGAAAATTAGATTCAAATTCAAACCACATAAAATTTAACTATTCAATTAGAGAGACACCCAACATCAATGCTATTGTTTCAAACTCATGCACATCATTTTCAAAATAGATATTTGACATATCCCCTATAACATGGCCCTTAGAACTCCAAGCCACTGCAAAAATTCCATTAATTAGTTTTTCCAGAAAAACTGAAGCATCCATATTAATTTTCACAAACTCAACTACTGGTGATCTCTACTTCTTAACCCCAAACAAAACATTTCAACCTTGACTGTCCAATACCACTATTATTCATCAGAATCCTTAACAATAGATTTGTTTGACAATCTCTCTATACTTGAAAGTTTTCAATAAAAACATTTTTTCCAAATTTTCCAAGATAAAATTATTGTGTCTCGCTTATCAAAAAAATATAAATGGAGGGAGAAATTGGCCTTTATTTCAACATGAATAATTATTTCAAAAATACCACTCCATGCTTATTTCTCTCTCTCTCTCATGGAGCTCTCATGGACCTCTAATAAAATGGACCTCTTCTATTTTGGATCTCTTTATCCAAAACAAGGTGATCTCTCGTAGAAATGGAATATTTTAGGAGGCTCTCAAAGCCTTCTTATATAGGCATGGTGGGAGGTGCCAAGTTTGACACAATTCTCTCCAATCCCCCACCTACTATGGACTTCTCCCATGTCTGCCAAAGTAATGGGGGTTGATCATGTAAAATGTGCAACAACCATGTTGAAAATATTGGGTTGTTGAGGTTGGTGAACCAACCATCTACCAAGGTAGTTGTAAAAATTTAATATATTCTCCCTTCCAGCTACAATCCACTGGAACATCTGTAATGTTCCAACTTCTCTCGAGTAACCAAATTTTTCAACAAATCTATTGGGTTCTCCTTCGTGAGGATCTTCACAAGTTGCAGCAGCTATTAATCCATCACATCACATATCCAATGATAGTGACTGTCAATATGTTTCTTGATATTCTTTTGGATTCCCCTAATTAGCTAGAAATAGGTACCCCGACTCTGAATATTTTATTGATGAAATCCTTCCTCATGAAGATCTTCAAAAGCATGAAAGTTACGTTCGGGATGAACAACATCACCTAGCTCCTGTGATGGTTATACAAATTCTTGTGGAAGGGATTGAGTCTTCACCTTCTTAATATTCTCCTCCACCACCTCCTGGTCCACTTTTGATGAGTCTTCTTGTGCCACCTTCACTTCAGCATCATGTGGTTTTGGTACATTTTTTCAACAAGGAATTGATTCCTTGACACTTTCCCTTTGAGTCATTATGGGATTTAGAATGTCCCCGATCATATTATTCTCATGGAACATGACATCCTTTCTTCTGATCACCTTCTTCGCCTTTGGGTCCAAAATCTTGTATCTAAACTCCACATCTCCATTACCGATGAAGATTCCTAGAGTAGATCTTCAATCTAGCTTCTTTTAGAGTTCCATGGATACATGTGGAAATTCCAAACATCCAAATACTCATAAATGAGTGTAATATGGATGTTTACCAGGTCATCTCTTCTATGGAATCTCAAAACATAACGAGGCCGATGACGATCTATTGATGGGGTAGCATGCAGCCTGAACTACTTCTCCCCAGAATGTCTTAGGAATATTATCCAAAATCATCATTCTCTTGACCTTTTGCATGATTATTATGTTCAACCTTTTCACAAATTTTTTGTATTGTGGGGTTCATGGGACCATCCTCTCATTTCAGATTCCCCGACTCTCGCAATAAGCATCAAATTCCCTAGATGTGTACTATCTTCTATTTTATGAATGAAGAATCTTTAGCTTCCTTCTAGTTTCATTCTCCACCATGTCATGGAAGATATTGAAGTAGTACAGTACTTGGTCCTTCTACCACAAGAAAAAACCCACACCCTTCGAAATGCATCATCAATGAAGGATATAAAATATTTGTTACCTCTGAGTGAATCGACATCCCCGGGACCACATACATCTGAGTGTGCCCGATCTATAAACTCAGATCTACTTGATGAAGTGGTATTGAATGAGACTCTGTGCTTCCTTTCATATAATAAATATTTGTAATGATTGATTGATACAACCTTGTCAACACTGATATATTTCTTCATTTTCATGTTAGATAACCCTCTTTTACTCATGGATGAGTCGCATATTCCACATATTGGATAGTGTCTCTCCTTCCACCTTATTGAGGATTTCAACACATATCTTCATAGGTGGATTTTACAATGTACCACTTTTGTTTCCTCAGGTGATGACGATGACTCCTTTTTTCATCTTTTATGCTCTATTGTTGAATATATTTCTATAGACTCATTGATCAAAGGTTATTCCTGATAGAATTTTGAGTTTAAGACCAAGACCATGTCGAACATACTACAGGGTGATTTTATATCCAAAGTTTTTTTGACTTGGATATCACCCATACAAACAATATCCACCAAAGTGGTATTACCCATCTTGGTTGCACCAAAGTCACCAGTTTGATAAGTCAAGAAATACTCATGATACGGAGTGACGTGGTGCGATGCTTTAGTATCGACCACCCATTCTATTTCTTATTTTGATTTATGAAATCATGCCTATTATTCATATTTGGAGTAATGAACAAATTATTTAGTAATTCTCATATGCGCATCTTCATTTCTTCTTTTTTGGTTGCTACTTTGGCCCTTTTCTTGTAGAAACTTCTGACAGGTCTTATTCGTGTCTCTGTCCATGCCATAATGGTAGCATTTGTATATTGGACTCCTTCCATTTGTGGAACTTACTCTTCTATTTCTTCAACCACTGCTTCCTACCCCTTGACCACCTCTTTTTTGTCTCCCTCACTTCTATAGTATGAGATCTTTCATTTGGTTTTATCTTGTGTCCTTCCTTCAATCGTCTTCAATGAATTGTGCATCCTTTACCATTACCGTGGTATGTTTTCCTCTGAGCACCAAACTGATGAGGGATACCACCAATTTATCCCAATTATTGGGGAGTGTTTATAGTAGTTGGTTCACCTAATATTTATTAGTTAGAGTCTTACCTACATTCATTATCCCTTGGAACTCACTGGTGTGTTCAACTATAGAGCTTCCACTTTGTATTCAAATATTCATAAAGTAATTTAACAAGATAATCCTATTTTGAGTTGTCTTTGACGAATATGTATTCTCTAACTTCATCCAGAGTTCGTATGCACTAGTCTATTAAGAAATGTGGTGGTAGGCAATGTGATTGATCCATTGGCAGATTTGACCGATCATCTTATTGTTCATATTCTTCAAATCCACTTCCTTGGAGGCATCAGGGCTGACTCCCTTTTTTCAATGGGTTCAAATAGGTCCTTAGAATTAATGGGATATTCTATTCAAGACTTCCAAATGGATTAGTTTGAATAAGCTAACATGATCATTCTTCTCATGGATGGTCCCTCCATTGAATTTTAATTATATAAAAATAGTTTAGAATTTTGAAAAATGGAGTGTAATGTTTCAATCTAGGTTCCACTAAACCTGGTACCCTAAGTCGGTTCGCCAAATGATGGGAGGTACACCTCTCTATACACCAAAGTTTTCCGACTAATAGTAAGGGTCTAATAAGGTATGTGGGGATACTATACCCTCTTTACTAGAGTAAAACAACATTAGAAATCAATATAAATAATATCCAAGTAATAATGATAAAAAACCATGCATCATACAATCAATTCTCCAAAATGGGTATATTTCCATGACCATACATATAAACATTCCATGTCATAGTAGTGTCAAGTGAAAAAATAAAACCAAAATAAGGCAATAAGACAATAAGACAATCCCCAAAATGGGTATCGATGTCCTATCTAGTCCCTGCATTCATGCTCTTCCCCAACACCCATATCAACCATCTAAAAAAGGGTCCTTGCCCTTATCCTGACCCGAAACCATAATGTCTTCTCGGGTACCCAACGGTGGCCTGAGCAGGGTGTGAGGAAAACTCAATTGGCCACCACCAATGGTGTTTATGATAATATCCAGTCCAATAACAGTGTATGCAGAAGTACTGTAAATAGTAGACAAGTAGTTGATAAAACATGTTTCATTATTTAACGATATTTAAATTAACCACATTTGATCTCAATTCCAAGTGGTACCCATACCCATAAAACATGATTCAATCCATGTCGGTTGACTAAATAATATATAACAGGATTCATGCACTTTACATTATATGGGAATTCATTTATCAAATCCATTTAATAATGTATCTTGGAGAATCGGTTTACGTACCCATCTCATGTCCATAATTTAGGAGCACAGAGAATCATTCTGACATATTAAACCAATCGATACCTCTGTTTTTCCTAGAGCATTATCCTGGCCTGACCCAAGGTATATGAGATTTAGTCTAATGTACCAACCATATCATATATCATTTATTCCAAGGTTCATCATCGATGACCTTTTTAACCAATAATATCAACAAGGTTGTACCTTTTCATTTATCACATTACCAAGGTTTATTACATTCAACATGTTACTAAATTCCATAACAAATCCATTACATCATTTAAGCACAAATACAGCAATTTGTCACCGTATCAAACTATGTACCCACACGGGCATGACTCTATAACCATTTATCACATTTATCCATTAACATGCCATAACTCATTTAACATATTCAAGTTAATCCAAAATTCCCCTTATTACATAATAACACTACAAAAACAATTTATATGATTTTATATCATAAAAACTTTAAGATTTTATTTCACAACACATTTTACTATACCAAGGGAGTGGCACACCCCATGGGTGACCATAGGCCCGGTCTAATAATCCTAAATGGATCCAATGGGGATCTTGAGGGGTTTAAATAATCTTGTAAAGAATGAATTTATCATTTCATACCAAATAATAAAATTCACATCACAAAAACACAAAAGTACAACCACATACACATGAATAAACATCCATACTATGGGACAGAACTTGTAAACCACCTACCTCAACTCCTTAGACAATCGCTTTCTTAAACGTGGAACTTGATTAAAGAAAAAACAACCCTCAAAAAACAAAATATTAATCTTCTAAAAAACAAATGTTTAGGGCTTTAGAATGAGAAAAAACATACAACCTAGTTTATTTCAAAAAATTGATGAAAGAGGAGTGGTAGAATCACCCGAAGCATCGATTCTCAATCAACAATGCTTCAAATGACCCAAGATTAAGGGAGAATCACCCTTGAAGGAAGAGGGAGGCCCTGGTTCTTCACTATAACTACTAGAGGTGGATAGGGGAATAAAATAAAGTAAGTTTTCTTAAATCATGAGGGGGGGAATAGGAAATTGTCTTCCTTTAATGAGGCACACGGTTTAGACGCATGGTTGACCAAACCATGCGCCAACCGTGCGAAACCCTCTGTCTAAGAGGGGGCATAGGTTGCATGGTTTTTCAGGGATCCAACATGGTTTAGAAAACCATGCAGAGGTTGTGTGTTTGACTCTATCTATGACCACATATTTTTCAGGACCTCCTTACATGTTTTTTCAAATGTGCACCATCCCCTACAGGATTCATTTTTAAGGTACATGAGTAGTTTAACCATGCACCAACCATGCACCCTTTACAGTATGTCCTATGTTATTACATTTTTATGTCTTGAACCCCCAAGACACCCCTTATACCCCTCATACTCTTGGAAAAAATTTCATTAACCATCTCAAAAGGGTTGAACTCAAAAAATAAACAATAACATACCTCCATGAAATTTTGGGATCTTACAACCTCCCACCCTTATAACAACTCATTATCAATCTAGTATCCTAAGAATCACTAAGCCTCCAAAGTAAAAAAAGGTCAGGCCACTTAGACTACATATCCATCTCCCACTACAAAGTTTCATTTTGAACCTGATCATGTTTCCACAACACTTAGACTAAAGGCATAGTCTTACCCCGCAAAAACTTCTCACTATGATTCACAATATGAATCGGATGATCCTCAAAGGACACATCAACCTCAAACTCAACATCATCAACATCGATCACATGGGACAGGTCAGGGTGATACTGTCAAAGTTGTGAAACATGAAAAATGGTGTGCATACTGTTATACCGCTATGGAAGAGTTAATATATATGCCACTGGTCTGATTCTCTCAACAACCTCAAATGGTCCCATGTACATGGGAATCAAATTTCCCAACCTTCAAATTTGACAGTGACCCAATCTTTGAACCACCTGAAGGAACACACAGTCACACAATGTAAACTCCACAGGCTGATGATTTCAATCAGCACATGACTACTGACTGCTCTGAGATGTAACCATATGCTTCGAAATCAACTGAACCTACTCCAATGTCTCCTACATGAGACTCGGTCCCAAAAAATATGATTCACCTTCTTCCATCCAATAAAAGGGTGATCGACATGAATTACCATAAAGCATCTCATATGGTGTCATCTAGATAGTCACCTGATACCTATTTCTATAGGTGAAATTAAAAACATATAAGTTTTTCTCCCAAGATCTACTAAAGTCTAGGAATCATTCCCTTAACATGTCCTATAGAACCTAGATAGTACGTTCTGATTTATCATCCATCTACAGGTGGAAGGATGTACTCAGAAACACCTGAGTACCCAACGCTCTCTATAATCCTTTTCAGATGCATGAAGTAAAATGAGAATCAAGTGATGAAACAATACTCAGAGGTAACCCATGAAAATGTATTATATCTCATACATAAAGGTCACACAATTGGTCAATTGTTAAAGTATCTTGAATCGACAAGAAATGTACTACCATAGTCAAAAAAACCACAATCACTAAAATGATTTCATTATTCTGAGTTTTTCTCAGAAGGATTACTAAAAAATCTATGGTAACATCACCCCACTTCCATTCTATAATATTCAATGACCATAAAAGTCCAGAAGTGAGTTGATTCTTGACCTTCACCTACTGAAAAGTATAGAATTTTTTCACGAAGCATGTGATCACTTTTTTCATTATCGACCACCAATACTCTCTATATATATCATGGTACATTCTCTTCAACCTAGGTTTAACCTCCCACATTTAGGCATGAAACTCCCTCATCATATATTCCCCCATATAAGTTGGTACAAAAACACAACCACAAACATGAATAATATCATCCTCATCAATAGTTCAATTAGAAGGTGGCTCCCCATCTTCAACGTTTTCTCTCAAGGAAAAAAAATCTGAGTCCTCATACCGACTCCCCATAACATGGTTTAGAAGAGATGACTCAACAAAGATATATGAGTGTCATCATCTCATGCTCCTCCTAAACACCTACATGAATTTCTGTAAACAAATCCTTCATCTTCCATTCATAACTAGACTCTTGAACCGACTGAGTCTGTTTCTTCCAACTCAACGCATCTACAACACTATTTCCCTTCCCTAGAATGTAATCTAGATCAAAGTCAATATATTTCATGTAATCTACCCATATTCACTACCAATTATTCAAATCAAATTGGTAAAACATGTACTTAATTCTCTTATGGTCAGTATAAATGATAAAATCCTCACCCAAAAGATAATCCTGACAGCATTTCAAAGAATATACCACTGAGGCTAACTTGAGGTCGTGCATAAGATAGTTCCATTAATGTGGACTCAAATGATGTGATACACACACCATGAATCGGTCTCCTTGCATATATACTCCCCATGTTCAATCTCAGATGCATCCTAAAATAAGGTATACTCTTTGCCTAACATAGGTAAGATTAAATAGATGAAATGGTAAAACATTTCGTCAGATCCGAGAAAGTATTCTCATATTCTTTGGACCACTAAAATTTTACAACCTTCTTGGTGAATCTTAAGAGAGACACTTACAAGTGATAAAAGTTATTGATGAACCTTCAATAAAATCCCTCCAAACCTAAGAATCTTTGAATTCCAAAAACATTCTCGAGATGCTCCAAAGACACGACTACTTAAACCGTATATGGGTCCACTAACACACCATCCTCCAAGATTATGTGACCCAAGAAATGTTCCTATTCAATACATAAGTGTTGATTTGATACCATTGAAAATAGCCAATTCTCTCTTAGTGTACTCAAGACTATGTAAAGATGTTGATCTTGATCGGCATGCATTTGGATTACACCAAGATGTCATCCAAAAAAACTACAAAATGATCTGGATAGGGATGAAATATTTGGTTTATCAAATACATAGAGATAGCATGAACATCATTCAACCCGAATGACATTACGAAAAACTCATAAAAACCATACATGCTTCTAAAAAAAGTTTTTCATATATCAGAAGGTCTCACCCTCAGATGATGATACCCTGATATCAAATTAATCTTGGAGAACATGCTGACACCCCTAAACTGATTGAAGAGATCATCAATATTTGGAAGAGGATATTAGTTCTTAACCGTTATCTTATTCAATTTCCAATAATCGACACATAACAAAAATGTTCCATTAGCCTTATTAGAAAATAAAACCTATGAACCCCAACGTGACATACTCAGACAGATAAACCCCTTATCCTCTAATTCCTCAAACTGACATTAAAGAACTTGAATCTTGGGTGATTCCACTCTATACTGCATAATAGAAATTAGTTCATCTCTAGGAACTAGCTCAATCATGAACTCAACCTCTCTCTTAGGTGGAAGCCCTGAGAGTTCATCAGGAAACACATCCAGTAACTATTCCACTATAGGAGGAAATTCATCACACTCTACCCCCTCTTCATAAATCATAATACTTTACACCTAGTTCATGAGATCATACAATTTCAGATGAATTTTCCTTTCATGACCTTCCTAGATATCACATTCCCAAAGATGGACAGAAGTTCCACCTTCAGGAGCTGTGAAACTCACTCTCATTTGATAATAAGTATTGTGATCCCGGTATGTAACCAACCAATCCATCCCCTGTATTAGGTCAAAACCTATCATCTTAAGAACATAAAATTCCAAAAGTAGATGATACACACCAAACTTGATGGAACACTCCTTATATCAAATGATACCTTTAGATTGCACCTCTATGTGTCAATTGACATAACCCCAAACATAGTCCACTGCCAAACCCAAACCACTTACAAACACGGTGGATATGAAAGAATGCAAGGATCTCATATCAAATTAAGCAATAACAAGCATAGAAGCTACAAGAATCGTACCTACAATAGTCGACAGTTATTCCTCCCTACCTCTAGGTGCTGGATGAACTACATGTAGCTGACCCACCCCTTTTCCAAGAACTTTTGTCTAGGCCATGTGCATTGAACTGCCCTACTAATATAGAAGCTCATTCCTTAATGAACCAGGTACACCACCCCAAGTAGTATGGATATTATAAATCCAACTACCTTCATGGTATAGGGTAGTATACCCCCTTCCATCACTCTGCATTGGTCTTGATCCTCCATCACTACCCACCTTCTGAGGGTTCTATAGAACCTCTATACAAGTCCCATCATGCCGCATGCTCGACACTCGACTGGTGGTTGGGGACATTGACTATGCATGTATCCCAACCGAACACACTGATAAAAAAACACATGATCACAACTATTAGAGGCCAATCCTCTACCCTGGATACTCTTTCCACCAACTCCCTAGTGAAATCTCTCAAAACAATGTTTTATAATATTAAAGGTCAAACCACTAGAATGCTCAGCTGGAACCACCTGTCCACCACTAGAATCCAATTTCATGTTACCTTTAGAAATGAGGGAATGATCTATCACCTCGAAAAACCTTTTTAGAAAGAAGATATTCAATTGGGACTTGATCTCACATCTAAGTCTGTCCTAAAAATGTATTGCTGTTACTGGCTCATCCACTACCAAAGTTGGAAAAAAACATTTAAAGTATGTGAAGTGGCCAACATAATCCATCACAGACATAGTCCCCTAATAAAAACTGAAATATTCCATAACTATTTCCTATATTATGGTTTTTATATATAAATTTTATAAAAAAATTCCTAGAAATCCTTCCACGACATACCATCTACATGCTTAGTCTAAACCCAGATATCCCACCACGATTTCACTAGTCATCACAACATATATTCTACCAATATGACCCTCTTCTATAGAGTAGTATATAAGTGTTCAAGAATCATCTGTATATATTCTATACAGAACTTTTCTTCCATAGGTCTACCATCCCCTGTAAACATCATAGGATGCTGCAACTGAAAATCTTGACTCAAATCAAACATACTTTGTACTATCCTCCCTAGGTCTCTCTCCATTAACTATATGAAAGTAGTGAATTTATCATGAAAATTATCTTCTCCCTATTACCTAGAACTAATGGGGGTTCTTGTCCCACTACTGATTGAGCATTCTCGTTGATGTCCTCCTGTCACCCGATCGGTAAACATCATCACGGTGGAATCTCTCTACAATTCAAAACACATAACATATAGTCACCAAATTTTAAAAAAAGGGGGTTCACTATTTTCCATAAACCCACTACCCATACACTATCCCAACAGATATAACCACATCTCTATCACCACCCTAAACCATCCCTATTTGGGGCTATGACTAATATGGGGTAAACCAAATTACATAATCAAAATCTATCCATTTGAAATTATTTTTATGAATTTCACTTTCAAACTACTCAAATATATCTCATTTTGGAACCATTTTAACCATTTCAATTGGACACTTTTCCAATTAAACAATTTTAAACTTCTTTATTAGGAACTATTTACTTCAAAGCACAAGAAAACCAAAAAAAGAGTTTTCATTTCCCATAAACCACCATAATTCTCTTTTCCATGAGTACCTAATATGATACATGTTATCCTATATGCCTAAAGTGATGCATGCATATACAAACTTCATGACATGCCAAACCATGATTAAAATCTCAAGAAACAATGACATCACAAAACAAGTGTGTCACCCAATATGAAATAACATCCACCTAACAATAAGAACAAAAATACCACCATGGGTACTTGGGTTTCCCCCCACAAATTTGTCATCTAGTCCTAGGTATGAGCTCATTTACAAGGACCAACAAACCCTATCCTCTTTTCTACCATTCCCATATAGTAAAATAACAGAAAATAAAATGCTTTGATAGAACTTTGTAACATCCTGACCTAGGTTTTGTTCAACTCGTTACCCTGAGTCAGTTCACCACATGACCTTAGGCATACCTCCCCCTAAGACAGTACACCACATGACCTCAGGCGTGCCTCCCCGTATTCTAAAGGATACTGACTAGAAGCAAGGATCTAATGAGGTACATGGAGAGACTATACATTCTTTACCAAAGTAAAAAAAGAACATAAATCAACATAAATTATTACCAAGTAATAATGATCAATAACCATTCATCATATAATCAATTCCCTAAAATGGGTACATTGCCACGATCATACAAATAAACATGGAATGTCATAGTAGTGTTAAGTGCCAAAACAAAACCAAAATGAGACACTAAGAATAATCCCTGAAACGGGTCCCAATATAATGTATGGTCCCATAATCCTTGATTTTCCCCAACTCCCATTTTATCCATCTAACATAGTCACTTTTCCTTTGTCCTGACTCTTAACCATGAAGTCTGCTCATGCACTTAATAGAGACCTGATTAGGGTGTGAATAAAACTTAGTATGCCACAATCAATGATGTTTACAACAATATCCAGTCTAATAATAGTGAATGCATAAGTATAATAAACAATAGAAAAGTAGTAGATAAAACATGTTTCATTGCTTAATAATATTTAAATTAACCACATTTCACTCAATTCCAAGTGGCACCCATTACCATCAAACATTACTCGACCCATGTCGTTCGATTGAATAATATAAAAAGGGATTAAATAAATTTACATCATAATGAAATTCATTTATTAAATCAATTTAACAATGTAGCATGGATCATTAGTCTAGGTTCCCATCTCTTGTCCATATTTTAGGATGTTGGTGCATCATTTTGAAATCCTAAACCATATGATACATCAGTGGATCCTAAAGAATCATTCTACCATGACCTAAGGGAGAAGAGCCTTAGTCCAACATCCCAATCATACCATTCACCATCTATTCCTAGGATTATCATTAGTGACCATTTTAACCAATAATTATAACAAGGGTGCACCTTTTCATTTATCACATTACCAATGTTCGTTACATTTAACAATTTACTGAATTCCATAACTAGATCATTTCATCATTTAATCGTAAATACAACCAGTAGTCACCCTTTCAAACTATTCACCCACATGGACATGCCTCTTTAACTATTTATCACATTTACCCATTAACATTATGTAACTCATTTAACTTCTACAAGTTAATCCAAATATACACTTATTCCATGATAACAATCCAAACACAATTTATATGGTTTAATATCATAAACCCTTAAAATGTCATTTCATAACACATTTTACCATATCAAAGGGAGTGTCACACCCTATGGGTGACCGTGGGTCCTATCTAATAATCCTCAATGGATCCAATGGGGATCGTGATGCATCCAATACATCTTTAAAATAGTTAATTTATCTATTCATACTAAATAATCAAATTTATAACACAATGACACAAAAGTAAAACCACATAAAAATTAATAAACATAATTATTATGGTATTAAACATGTAGACCACGTACCATAAGTTCATAGACAACTGATTGCTTAAACACAACCCTTGATTCAAGACCAAGAAACCCTCAATGTCCAAAATAAGAAACCTCAATAAAAATAAGGGTTTTGGGATTCAAAAGGAGTAAAAACATCCAACCAAGGTTATCTTATAAAATAGAATAAAGAGCAGTGGGAAAATTACTTGGATCTTCCATTTTCAACCAATGGTTCTTAAAATGGCCTAAGGTTGAGGGAGAATCACCCTTGACGTTGAAGGGAGACCTTGGTTCGTCACTCTAGATGATAGAGGTGGAGAGGGGAAGAAAATTGGGAAATGTTTCTTAAATACGTAGGTTGAAAACAAGAAATTTACCTCCTTTAATAAGGCACATGGTTTTGTCTCACGGTTGGATAAATCATGAACCAACCATGTGACACCCTCTATCCAAGAGGGGTCCTGGGTCACACAGTTTTCCAGGGAGCCTGTATAGTTTAGAACACCGTATGGAGGTTTTGCATCTAGATCTATCCAAGGCCACATGATTTCCAGGATCCCTTGTATGGTTTGTAAACTGTGAAACATCCCCCAACATGATTCATTATTAAGGTGCATGGTTAGTAATAGTCATGTACCAACCATGAACCCCACACAACATGGCCTATTTTCTTCTTCTTTTTTGTCCTGAAATTACATGACACCGCTGAGACCCCGAATACTCCTAGGAAACATTTCATTAACCATTTTAAAGGGGTTAAACTCAAAAAGTAAGTAATAAAGTACCTCTATGAAAGGTTGAGATCTTACATGGAGTGTACTGCTGCATCCAGAAAGGTTGAAAATACTGTAATTGACTCTTGGATCATTGAAATTAGACAGCAGTTGACCAAGATATAATCAAATTAGTGTCAATGATCAAGATCAAAAAATGAAGTGGCATCGATGTGGTGATGACACGGTGCTAATGTGGTTCACCAGAGAAGATTCTAGAATCTCATTGGATATTTCATCGACATTAGAATAGTATTTTCTTCTCCAGCAAGGGGGTACTATAACACCCAAACTTCGTTTGATCCTAGATATATCATTTTAGCTATATTTTGGATTTCGTTTGAGATGTTGGAATTTCCTTGACATGAAATTTCAGAATCTAACATAAAAACATGATTCTAGGAAACTATAATTTTCCAGTCACCAGAAAATATCCTCTTCTCACTACCGTTTTTTCACAACCTGGCTCTGATACCACTTGTTGTGATTCACTGATCATAAAGAGAGAAGAATGGATGGAGAAACTATCCTTTATTTTAGTGTGAATAAAGATTATAAAACTCAATATTTACACCTCTCTCTCACACCCATAGAGATCTCCTGGCTCAAAAAAATAATGGATCTCTCTTAGCTGTCTTTGTTAGAAAAAAGGATAAATATATAGATCATATAAATGATTTAAGGAGGCTCCCCAAGGACTCTTATATAGTTATGGTGGGGGTGTCAAGTTTTACACAACTCCCACCAATCCCCCACCTACCATGAACTTCTCCAATGGTTTCCAAGAGAATATCGGTTTTACATGTATAATGTGCAGTAGCCATGTTAGAAATCATGGGTTGGTGAGGTTGGTGCACCAACCACTTACCAAGGTTTCCATAAAAACTCTATAAAAAAATCTTTACATTAATCCTATAATTACATAAACTAAACAAAAAAAATCTCTAATATATTTACAGAGGAAAAAGAATGAAAAAAATTATCTATTTCCAAAACATCAACAACCCTAGAAAAAAATTAAAAAAATCATTCACAAAATATTTAGACCAACATAAAAAGGGGAATAAAACATCCATTTAAATAACCCTTTTATCCAAATATACTATTGTAGGAAGAATATTTTTGTGAAAAAAACAATAAAAAGAATTTAATTTTATATGGATCCTGCAAAGGTGAAATTTTATTTCATTTCCTAACACCTGTCAATGATTTGATGAACCTAGATTATTATAAATCGACCCTTTTATCCACTTTATTTCCATAAAATATAATAAATGAACCAAAAATTATTGATAAGAATTAATAGTAAAAATAAGATGGTCATGCTCATTTGAAACATGCAGATGAATATTAAGAATAATATTTGATTCAAAAGGTAAAAATAAATCCCCAAAACCTTTATCAGGAAACATTAAATCACATAATTTTAAATTGGGATCAAAATTTTCCTTGTATGAAACTAAATTATATGTAATAGTTGTGGGAAACCACCAATTTCAACATGGAGGAGAAACCTTTCATTGAGTGGATAGTTTGTTAATACTCAATGTAAATTTGTCGAACAACTGTATAAAGAAAAAACCACAGAGATGCATTAACTAAGAATGTTAAGTAAAAACCCTATTAATCAAAATTTAATGGAGTGTTATAGATTATAATTGGATATTCCACTCAATATATAAAAAGTTATTCTAAAATTAACCTAGTTTTTTAAACAGAGTGATTGGAATTGAATTATCTCATCTTCAACAGTCAAAGTGGAGGATTAATAAAGATCATTTGTAAGATCATAATAAGTATAATATAATAAATATTAAGATAATATTGTGAATAGATATGAATGAATAAAATTAATATTTGAAATAAAATATTTGGTTTCCATTTCATGATTTTGAATGAAACAAGTTTTTTGGAGAATCAATATGTTTCACATGGATTCATTTATAAATGAAAATCATTTAATTAAAGTAAAATAGAAGATTTAAATGTTTCTAATAAAAAATAATAATTTATTTTTAAATAGTATGAATGGGATAAAATCACAGGATCAAAAGAAAGCTAAGAATACTCATAAATCTATAAAAGTGGAATGAAGACCCAAATAGAATAAGGTGAGAATTTTTTAAGGTTTTCATAGGGGTGTTTAATATCTAATAAGTAGTAAAATATTACTAAAAACTCAATTAAACCTGGAATATATCTATATTATTGTCATGAATAAAAATAATAATAAGAGCAATGCATATGACCCCATTTATTCTAACAAATCGAAGATATTTGCAAGAATTTGATCAATATCATTGAGAAACATCCATAAAACTCATTCCTCCAATTGTATCCATGATTAATGGGAATCATCTGACACCGGGGTAGGATCTCTCTCTGACCACAGTCTTATAGATCTTTGTTTAAAGGTGTGAGGGAATGACAGAAATGAGATAATTTTCTTGAGGAGTTTCTTTCAAGATTCTCAACAAAATAGAATCAACTACCTCTTATAAGAATCACACCAACTTTTATTGGAATCAAGGAACTCCAAAAATTTATCTAATATAAATATTAATTTTTTATAAACACTACATAAATTTAAACATATCGAAAAAAATTTCTCGATCCCCATACATTCGTTTAATGCTTAAATTTTTTTTTCAACATTCAAAATCCCTTGATTAATTATCTCATAATGAATAACTAAATATGATAACTATTGGGATAGAAGACTGATGGAACCAATACCCTATCATGTGTAATAGTAATTTTATAAGAACACACCATGACATAGTGACTTTGACTATATCATGGTGCACTCTATAATATACCATGACATGGAATAATCTGTGGCCATTCCCATTTTAGTGTACAATTTGAAAAATTACAGGTCAAACCTACCGGTGTATGGTATGCCTCTCTTATTATTCATTTTATTCATTCTAAAACATATAGATAGATTTTGGGTTTAATCAGGTTGTAGAGTTTTCATTCACTTCTTCTTAGAGGAATCCCTATAAAACCCTTCAGTGGTGTCAGATAAAATGTTAAAGAGTTAGTCGATTCTTAGGAACTCTCACACATGAACGATGATGATGTGTGGCTCTTCACAAAGGATCTCCATTGATTATTCAAAGAGTTTTATAGATTAAAGGGTTAAGGAAATGGAATGCTTTGATAGGTTCATATGGATGTCATGTTGGATGTGTTTGTATGAAATATTTTATCACAATTTTAGTGGTATCAAATAAATACCACAATGATTTCTTTGGAATTATGAATAAATAAAGAATTCTATAAAAACTAGTTTTCTAGGAACCACAACATAGCCCATCCAAAATGAGAATTTTGATTCTTGGTTTTACTTGGTTATGGAATAATTCTATGAAAAATGAGCATAGTGCCTATAAAATTTATAATAAAAAGTTTTAAAACATAAGAAATGAGTATTATAGTGTGGTGTAGAAAATACTGGAAATTAGTCTATCATATGAAGACACTCTACGTTGTGGTCTAGCATGTGTTGGGTCTACAACTAGCTTCTAATTAAACCACCATAAGAATCTCCAATAAAACATAACACACATAATAAATATATTTAGAATGAACCCCACATATTTTGCCTAAAACATGGAAGATAAGTACACCCAAGACACCACACCACAACATAAAACCACCAGAGGAATGTATAAAATACTTTATAAAACAATTAGAAGAAAACATGAATGAAAAAGAAAAACACAAGGCTTGTATGGTTCAGGATTACTCCCTAATCCATGAGGGAACCCTACTTTACTTTATTCCAATAATCAATAGGAAATATTACAATTATCTTTATCTCACTATCACACAATCTTATGATTATTTTTTCCCTCATAAAAACATGATACCCACCATGAAATTTATTGAATTTTCCTTATGATGTTTCTAGTCACCATCACCATCTGATTCACATGGTATGAAGTCTACCTCCTCTGAGATACATGGAGGTACCATTAATTCGGTCAAAGCTTCCCACCACCTCAACGTGACTAGTTTATTGATTTTTCCCCTTCTGAAGATATAGTAGATATGGAATTCTTCCTATCTCCCAGAAAATGAAATTTTGATTCTATAAATCCTATTGAACCAGCCTCCATCCTTCAAGTGAGTTGAAACTCTACCACTCCATCTCTTTACTATCATCAGAAATAAATTCACCAAATTATCTCTTTCTGTTGATTGTAAATCCCCTGGAAATGAAAAAATGAAGCTCACACCTTAACAATCTCACACTTGAGTTTAATTTTAGTTTGAAACAAAATCTTTCTCCAGATCCCAAATATTCTTCCTCCTTCAAATTTTGTAAAGAAGCTTCATGGTTCCCCACCATGTCTACCTTCTGGTCAACCAAAACTTACCGAGGTTTAATACCTCCTTAGCAATTATTGATTTAACAGATCTACTAAATTTTTCATTCCTTTGATCTTCCATAGTCATGACACCCCTTCATCTAATAATGTCTGGATGTAGTGATACTTTAGGTAAATATGCTTCATTTGAGAATGAAACATCATATTTATGACCAAGTGAATTTTAATCAATGAGTCACAAAATAACATCCCAACTTCCAATTCTTTTCATAGATCATCTAGAAACCCCTTCAACCACACTATCTCATTCCCTATATATATCAAGGAGATATACTCTTCCTCCATTCTAGAAAGTTTGACCATTATTTGGAGTTCATATATACAACTTATCACTCTTCCAACAAAATTAAACACATACCCTATAATGTTCTTCCATGAATCATAATATACTCAAAAATCAAAGTCTATAAAACATTTAAGAGACTCATTTTCTATGAAGAAATTTTCCAATTATTTATAAATATTTAAATACTAGAGGATCCACTTCAAAAACTTCTAGTGTTCACTTTTAGGGTTTGACATAAACCTGTTTAAAACTCACACTATCTATGAAATTTCAAGATGATTACACAACATGGAGTATATCAAACTTTCGATAACTAATGCACATGGAAAATTCACCATGAACTAAACATTTGATTCTGTTCATGGTGAATTCTTATTAGGTAGCTTGAAATTTCCATCCAGGGGTGTGGTCATGGGTTTTTCTTCAAAAAAACTAAAGTTTTCCACTAACGTTCAATGTAGTTGGCCTGAGTCAGGTATAATGTACCATAAAATTAGTCTCATTAAATCTTATCCACAAAATTATTTTTTCCAAACTGAGATCCTTTATCATAATGATTCTAGATAACTCAGCCTTCAGGTCATCGATCCATCCTTTTACCGGACCTATAATCAGCATGTCATCCACATAAAGAAAAGGGATTATGAAACTCCCATCATTAAACATGTTCTTGTAACATCAATGGTTATAATTTCTCGGAATGAACTACCATTCCATCATAAAATCATTGAACCTATGATTCGAACACCTTGGTTATTTCTTCAAACTATAAAGTTTATGTATAAGCTTACACACAAGTCCCTGGTTCCATTAATATTGAAAACCAATTAACTACTCCATATAGATCTCCTCATCTATTTCCTTGTGAAGGAATGTTGTCTTCACATCCATTTTCTCCAGATGAAGATATTCTGATGCAACCACACTTAACACCATTCAAATATTTTTTTTCTTAACTACTAAATAATTTATTTCAGATAAATCCACTCATTATTTCTATTGAAATCCCTTCACAACTATCATGGACTTTTACTTACATCAACTATATTCTTCTTTAATTAGCTAATAAACCTAATTTTTTTGAATAATATTCTTTATAGAAGGTCTCTCTATCCGTTCCCACATTCCAGACATATAGAGGGAATCATGTTCATCCCTCATTTATAACCCCCATAATTTTTAATCCTTCATACTTCTTTCCTCCTCTAAGAATTCAGGATCTCCATCATTTATTAGAATTAGAAAATGAAAATTAATTTTCTACCTTTTTACTTTATTCCTTTCCATGGTAGACCTCCAAATTTGTTTTTACAACTAAGATCCTTTAAATACTAAAAATTTTACAGTGTGTACTTCTGGTTCTTAATATTCAGTTGTCCATGAACTCTATGTTACTTATGGCCTGGGAAACACTATCAGAACTTGACCCTCTTCTTTCAGTAGCTCTACCAGATGGTCTGGTATTTCTTGATATGTCACGCTTCCTAAATTTTCTAGAATATGTATATCTATTGATATTCTATGTGAGCCTTACCTTCCGATGATGTTTTTATTTCATTATAATTTCCTTCCAAGTTTATAACCTTCTATATGATCCCTTCATATAAGATAACACTTTAAATTATGATGACTTTCTTAGAATCATTATCCTAGAGTTGAGATACAAATTATTCGTCAATATAGCTGACAAAGTAACATTATTGAGACTTATCTTCCATCTTTTCTCATATCATAGCTTCAATATGGGCATATCAGAGTGCTCCAAATACTTTGAGATGGTTCAAATAAACATTTTTTCTAAACCAAAACTTATTTGAAATTTTATGTACAATAGGAGAAAATGGACTCTGATTGACTAAGTCTATCAAATATTTCATATCCTCCACCCAAAACACCTTGGGGAACTTTCATGAATGCTTATTCTCCTTGAATTATCCACCAAATTCTTATTCATCCTCTCCACAACTTCATTTTGTTCTGGATTCCGTAGAAGTTTTTTTTCAAAATGAATCCCCTTATTCCAATAGAAGCTTCAAAACTACCTACTTCCATGCTCACCACCATTATATGACCATTATAAATTCAATATACTTCCAGTCTCCTTATCCACCATGGACCTCAATTGGAATGAATTATTAAATACCTCAAACATGTTCTTGATGAAGTATACCCACACTTTTCTTTTAGATTCATCAATGAAAGTCGTAATGTAGAGTGAACCTCTATGAACTTACACCAAATCTATCCCCCAAACATCTTTGTTAACTAACTCCATCTTCTAGTGATTTATAATTTTCCCTGCCATTCAGAAGGACACATTCTATCGATTTCAAAATATTAAATCCTCACACATTCCATACTTCATGATTCCAAACTTCATTAATATTTTATCAATAATAATCTTCATTCCATTTTCACTGAGGTGGGCCAGATGGTCGTGGTAAAGTTTAGTGGATGTAGCTTATCTAACATGCATCGATCCTTCCGATAAACCTATAAGACACAAAGTTCATTATTTTACTCCATTTGATAAAACAATGGATCCATGTGAAATATTCCATGTTCCATCTAAGAAAATTTTACATAAACATACTTCATTGACTTATCTTATGGAAATTAAGCTCTTCTTTAATCCAGGGATGTGTTTTACACCTTCCATGTTCAACAAGCTTCTGTTCCTTGTCTAGGTGGAGACATATCTCATGGAAATACTATCAAGATCTTTCCCATTCACCAAATGAAATATTACAATTATTCTTGAGATGTAACCTATTAAACTCCCCCTCTTGGAATTTTAATTTGATGAAGCTATAAAGTATATCATACAAGACTCAAGTGAGCTGGAAATACATAGGGAAAAACCACTCCTTCCCTTTGAAAAAGGGTTTATAGACCCATTTATAGAAGTATATATTTCTAATTTTTCCCTCTAAAAACTACAATCTTTTTTCAAATAGTCTTTCTTTCCATAATTTTAACACAGAGGGGATAACATTTTGACAAGATAATCTCAATTTGACTTCTCCAACCTTTCCGTTTCTAGTGATTTTTTTCTACCAATTGTATACCCTATTTCATATACACTGTAAGAGATACTGGAAGATACCCAAATCTCTTTCTGATAATTTTCTATTTTCAATATGAGTTCATGTACATTTTTGAACTTCAAATATGTCTTTCTGCTGAAATTACTCATAGTTGTCACCATTTCATCCAATTACTCTAGTAGAGAGTAAAGTAACAACACCTCCCAAACTAGGTCTCTAAAGTCTACCTTTACTAGTTATAGACGACTTTTAATTACATTGTATTCATTCTGATGATTATATACAAAACTTCATTCTAAAATTCATATAAAAAAATATCCTCAACAAGAACATTTTTTTCATCATGGTGGGATTCTCATACATACCAATTAAGGTATTCATGAGTTCTGATGCAGTCTTCACTTACCAAATGTTGAACACTACATTTTGGAAAATTAAAATTCACATCATCCCAAGTGATTTCTTATCCATAATTTCTCATTATCCCTATTTCATCACTTATGTATTATCTCTAGTAAATAGAATATTTAGGTCTTCTATAGAATATGATCCTCTATTTTTATTTTCCAAAACCCAAAATTTGTTATATCAAACATCTAGTTAGACCTTTCTCTTGTCTAACGACATCCCACTTGAAATTGTGAACTCCCACTACTCCCATCCAATATAAAAAAAGAGGTTAGAAAATGATTACTAATATTATATTATATGGAAAATGGAATAATCATGATACTAAACCAATATATAAAACACCATCACCTAGGCCTGATCTTCTAGAATCACTCCAAACAAAGGATCTGATACCAATTTTTGGGTCCATGTTGAAATTTAAATTAAACACTGAAATAAAATCCACTGAAACATCATGTTTAGAAGCAATAACTTTGAAATAAACCCCACACATGACACCCAAAACATGGATGGAAAGTACACCCAGGTCATCACACTGCAACATAAACCCACAAGAAGAACACAAAATTATGTCATAAGCAATGATTAAAAGAAAACATGAAATATAAAGAACAAAACAAGGCTTATGTGGTTCAATATTTTACCCTAATCCATGGGGGAAGGATAATTTTCTTTATATAAACAATCAAGAGAAAATATTACAATGATCTTGATCTCATTGTCACTCAATCACCTGATGATTTTCCCATCATAAACATAAGAGACCCAAAATTCCATTTATAATAGTTTCTGTTCAATGATTCCAATCCCCATTGTTATCTAATTCTCAAAGGATGAAGTCCACCTCCTCTAAGATTGATATAGAAACAATTCATTTGGTCAATGATTCTACCTCTTCCCCTTTTAAAGATATCAAAAATATGGAATTCTGTGAATCTTTCAATGAATTAACTTTTGATTCTATGACTCATATGGTACCATCCTATATCCATCCAGTGAGTTGAATCTTTTCTACTACTACTCTATCTCTATGTGATCGTTAGAAATATTGTCATCGTATTCTCTCATTTTTGTGATCTAAAATCCATACTTATGGAAAAATTAAGCTCACACCATAACAGTGTGTATTATTCCATGGTTGACTTTACCATGAGGATTTCCAAGACATAGTGAAACCAGACAAGCTGTTTCACATAACCACACACAAACTCAAAATGAATTCTCTGAAATCGAAAATGAAAACCCAAAATGACATAAAAAAACACCCAGGCTAACCAAAACGTCTACCAAAATGGTCACAACACATGTAATATCAATGGGAAAAATGGTTTGCATAACACTATAGCACAATCCATTTCAACAAAATTTTTTTTTTTTTAAATTATCAAAACCATTCACTGGTGTATCCCTTCGAGCTTGCACCAAATTTGATGTTCCCTTTAAACTGAACCAAAATGTTTTTGGTAGTTGTGATCTTGGTTTAATTTGGATATACATGGTTGAATAAATTTTAAAATTTTTATAAATTATATAAGGTAAAATTAAAGTGTTTATATTTATTTATGAATAGTTCATAAATATAAATATAAAATATGTATGTTTAGGATTTATTTGAAAATTATTTAATCCATTCCAAAATAATTTTTTGATATTGATATGATCAATGGTTTAAATAAAAATCAAATATGTGATATTTAATTTATGTAAAAAAAATTCATAAAATATGAAATGTTTATTATTCTATAATAAAAATGTTCATAAAATATCTCATAATTTTAATATGATGTATTTCATATTAAAACCATGTAAATGATAATATGAAATTTTTATATTAGATAATAGTTAATCATTTATGATTATCTATACCTAAATTAAAAAGTGTTTATAATCTATTTAAGAATTGTTCATAAATTTTTTATCACATGTTTAAATATGCGAACCACTCATTTATTTAGTTTATTTGTTATTTTATTCATGAATATAATTTATATATTTTTATTTGTGATGTATGATTTAGTTTAAAATTATAAATTGATTTAAATTATCATACTTTAATATAAGGTGATACATGCTGGGTATGATAAAAAAAATTAGTTTTATTCTACCATAACTTTGGATTATTATTAGGGTATAAACCCATATTAAGAAGTTGATTATATATTTATAAATATTGGGTATTATATTTTTGATGAAATAAAAATCTATATTGAGTAAAGTATCCTTAGGTAGATGGTATTTGGGTTGGACTACTCACTAACCTAGAGGCTTATTCCTTATCTATAAAAGTGTGGTTTGGATACATATTTCTCTAGGATTACTCTTGGGTGATTATTGATATCATATGATTGAAATACATCACATGAAAGAGTTTCATGTACCTTATGCATGATATTCATTTTGATATGTATAAATATAATTCTCTTTTAATTTGGGTCAGTAACACAAGCTATGAGTTGTGTAAAGAGTTACACATAAATATAGATTGAACAAATTGATTTGGTGTAAGGAGTAAGATTCCAAATTAAATAATTAGTAGCATACATACATTTAAAGGTAATAATATGTCATGCGATTCTCTATCTTGATTGGGTTGATCCTTTCATCATTTTAGTGAAAATAATCTATTGTTCTTTCTGTTGGTGATCCTCTAGTGATGGTGGATTGATGGGTAACTTCTAGGTGATGAGCAGTAATATTCAAATGGTTTATTCTTGAAAAATATTATTAGAGTGAATGATCATGATTTTTGTTACTAATATCGTGAAATCTATTTTATTAGATTTTCTATGACCTTACTGTGGCCTTTTATAAAATTAAAGAGATTGAGAGGGTATTGTATTACGCTCTTATAAAATATGATATGTTGAGAAAAAATCCCATTTAAAAATAGAAAGTGTCACATTCATTTTCAATAAAAAAAAATTTCAAGACCTCAATCATGTAAATAAGTAGTTTTATACCAAATCTGATACGCTGGATTATCTTGTATAAATAAATCAAGTAATGAGGCGACCCTAAGATTTAGGTACCTCATTTGTAGTGTTTTATTTGGGTTACACTTAGCTACAAAACCCAATGAGTTAACATAGTGGAGGAAGAATGTTGAGTTTATCCATATAATATATTGGGAAATTTTATTTCCATTCAACCATCCAAGAGTCATATATGATATAATTGGTATAATAACCTACCAAAATAGATAATTGGAATGTTTCATGCCAAAGTAGGGTAATTTACTTAGTGAAATATGTATCTTGGACCACTAATATATATGGTAAAATTTAAAAGTGTTCATAATTTTAATGGGATAAAATTTAATAAAATCCCTTATTAAATGGATGTAAACCATGATAATCATCTGATAAAAGACTTTTTTATAGATATAATGACATCATAATCATCTTTGATATTATATTTTAGAACTATATTGGAGAAGGAAAAACTAAATTGTTGTAATTTTTGGACCGGTATGGAAACATGAGAATAGTTATCAAGGAGGAAGAAAATTATATGTGTCAGTGAAACCTATTACCAAGAAAACACATTTTTAAGAATCTAATGAAGAGAAAAAGAATCTTTTTTTGGAAAATAAAGAAACATGGCTTCATATAATAAAATCAGGATTACAAGAGTCAAAAAGAAGTTAATTTACATTTATCACATTGAAGAATAGGAAGAAAACTATAGGGTATGATGGAATAATGAGTGATAGAATCCTCAGAGGACCCTTTTTTTGAAAGGAAGCCAGCAAGTTGATTGGATTCACAATAGACATGTGTCATGATGTAATTCATTAAATCAAGAGTGTCTATATAGTTATTCCATTTATATGTAATATTATATGAAATATGAATCTGAACCATTCTAACTAATTGAATGATGGTGGTTGATTCACTTTCAAACTAGACATTGTTTCAATTTTAGTGGTGAGAAATAGCAATATCCTTGATGAAACCAATCATTTCTGCTTAAAGAGAAATTGTGTGGCCACATGAACCATGAACTCCGTCTAAAAAATCACTATTTTGTTCTATAAAATCAATTTTTTAGCCGGTAGGTCCTGGGTTTCCTCTCAAGGCATCTTCCAAATTGCATTTTAACTTTCCTATAGATGGAGGTAACCATAAGACTTCAATGGTGCCAAGAGTTTTATGAAATTTTACTTGTATGCTCATATTTCCCAAAATTTTGAAATCTCTTCTCGAGTTGTCACAGCATTCCTCTTGCAAGGTGTTTGCAAGTTGAACCATGAGCAGGATATCAGAGAGTGATAACCTAGGGTTGAAGGTATTATTTTCATGTATACTTTTATTCCTGGTTCTACAAATGGCATAAATAACTTTTGTACATGCTACTGGGAAGAAAATATGAACCTTCTTTGACAGTTGAATTGCTAATTATTCAGTAAGGAAATTCAAAGTATTCAAATCATTCAAAGGGTATATTTAGAACAAGTAAAATATATATTTCTAGAGATATGTAGGGTATTACATCGCAGAAATAGATGATTAACATCATCCTAATGATGATGGAATAGGGAACATCGTGAGCACAGTGAAATCCCCACACGTGGCAGATTGATCTAAATCGGTATCTTGTGGAGGTGGATACACCATAGAAGTGTAAAGCGAGATGGTCGTAGCCATTTTTTGTTGAAGGTTGCAATCTCTATCTAGTTTCCTTGAATAAGATGATTGTAGAAACCCTTTGAGTCCATAATTCCATTTTCACTTGGTTCCTAGATAAGCATGTCATCCATGTTAAAAAAAAGTCAAAAGAAGAGACCATGAGAGCTATGTGATATGGTGTCATATTACTCCGGTCAAGATGATCCATTAATGATGGTATTATAGATAGTTTCCAAGTTAGGAGTGATAACACTGTTAATTAAGGGGGCACCTGTCCAATTGTCCATCAAGAATTTAAGAGATGAGTGAGCACTTTCCAACCACTGAAAGTGCATATTGATCTTCTGGAAAATCCTTTTTAGACCTGGACAAATTGAAGATTTCATGTAGTTCATCTTCCCTTTAATCAACCTATTAAATAATTTCGATCTGATAAATTCCATGGAGTGTGCCTTATCATTGATGAACCTCCAAATAAACTGGGCTTGTAGGGATTGATTGAAGAGCTCTATGTTTTTTATTCCAAGTCCTCACATGATATGTGGCATAAAACACTTTTTCCAAGGAGTGGTGATAATTTTATGTTCTATGAAACTACCACTCCACATAAAGCATATCATAATGTAGTTTATGGTTTTAATGATAAATTCAACCCAAGATTAAACTATAAAGGAGTACACTGGTTTTGAGACTACCACATGCTTGACTAAGCAAAGTCTGCCCTCCATTGAGAGAGACTTTCCCTTCCAAGAGGAGATATTTCTTTTGATTTGGCTCACAACATCCAAAAAGTGAGAGGAATGAGGTATTCCAAGGAATATGGGGACCCCAAGATAAGTTAATGGTGGAGATCCTTCCCTTATTCCAAGTGCATTCATCATGCAGAATTTTTTGGAGGCTGAAATATTCTTTCCTAAGAAAATAAACGACTTGCTTCAATTAACCTCCTATCCTGAAACACATTCATAGTGAAGTAAGGTCCTCTTGATATTTTGGATGTTCCTCCTATCAACCTGAGTAAAAATGAAGATATCATCAGCAAACAGAAGGTGAGAGGGGGAAGATATACGTTGACCTTATCTGATTGTTTTGATTTCACCCTTATTGGTCTTATGAAGCTATAATATACTGAGATATTCTTAAACTATTGAGAAAATTGTGGTAGATTGGGGGTTTCCTTGACTCACACCTCTGGATCACATAAAGTAGCCTTCCAAAGATCCATTGATGAGAATTTAAATGTGATCAGAGCTGATTAGTACTTTAATCCATTGAATTAATCTCATTTGAAGTCCAAACTCATGAAGAATATGACCAATAAATCACCAGTCAATAGTGTCAAAATCATTTATGATATCCATTTTAGGATCAATATTTCCTCCTCTGGTAGTCTTCTAAGGTAGATTCAGACATTCATAGGTAGTGAGAAGGAAATCCTATATTTTCTTTCCATTTAAACAGTCAAATTGATTACATGAAATGATTTTATAAGAGACATGTATAAGATGATTAGCCATAATTTTATTGATGATCTTGTAAATGGTGTTTAACAGAGACACCAGTCAGAATTGACTGATATCATTCATGTTCTCCACCTTATGTATTATGGTAATAAACTGAGCATTAAATCCTTGAGAGGGAGATCCATCTGTGAAAAAGTGTTTAACCAGTCTACAAACATCATTTTGAATGACATCCCCATAAAATTGGAAGAAGTGATTGGTGAAACCATCCAAGCCCAGTGATCATCCCTTTTAATCCTGAAAACATCATCAGTGATTTCAATATCTAGTTTGGAATGATGTGAGAAGGATGTTATCAGCTTTAGTGATAATTTTAGGAATAATGTCCTCCATGACTTCTTCACTTCTTTTGGGACCATTAAATAGGTTTTTGTAGAAAGACACTATGTGATTTGAGAGGATTTTTCTATCATCCAATATAGTGACTCCATCCTTTAGAAAGGATAAGTTCCTATTTAATTTTTTAGCTCTTTGGAACGCATTGAAGAATTTGGTGTTTTTATATCCTTCTATAAAACACTTTACTTTAAACAGATCCTTCTGTATGTTATGACATAGGAAAATGAGATTATTTAGCTCAGAGGACACTATATACCCTTGGGTATAATCTCTATAGAAGATACTTTTTGTGATATAATATTTAATCCCATGTAGTGAGTTTTCTTGGGAATCAATTTATTGATCAAGGAGGGTAAATTTATTCTTACTCCACCACATCATTTTAATATTAATATATTTAAGCTTTAGAATACAAGACAAAGGATTTCCACTATGATCATCCATGTCCTAAGTGAATTTAATAATTTTGGAACATTCTGGGAGGTCAGTCCAAGCATTATTGAACATAAAAGGAATTGGATGCTTGTCACCCTTAGCTATGAAATTCATCATAATTGGGTGGTGGTTATAATTGTTTCTCACAAGAGGGACATATGATACGACCTTCCAACTCCCAAGAAAATAATCATTAACAAAATGGCAGTAAATTATTCTTTCTCTCATGCCGCTTAGATGCCACCTATATCATGTATATTTGGCTCTATGAAAGTTGGTTTCAGTCAGGTTAGACTCCTCAACATAAGATCTGAAATACCTCATAGAAATGGAATTATAAGAATATACAAACTTTTCATCTGCATGAATAATAGAATTAAAGTCACCCATGATCACCCCTTAATCTGAGATATAGTCGGATAGATCTTTAATGTGAATCTATAGAGTTATTCTATTAATATAGTTATTGGAGGCATAGACCATTGTGAAGAATGTATACTAACCAGATATGGAGAACTTGTAAGTGATGATTTTCTCATCCAATTGAACAAGGGTGGGGTTTTCACACTTTTTTGAACAAGGATCCATAATCTATCTAGACATGAATAATATTGAATAAATCAAAGTATTGAATAACCTTTTCCATAGAGGGGAGACCCACTGTTGATTCCATTTGTTTTTGGTTCAGAAATACCAATAAGTTCAGGTTTATATTTACATGCAAGGATCCTGTGGGAACTTGATGTTTTAGGGTTGGATAGCCCCAAGAAGTTCCAAAATTTGAGTCTCATTATAATTACTATTTCCGGGTGAGAACCCCTTTTTCTTTTAGCTCAATTTCCCTCTTTCGTCCAGATATCCTTGGGTTTTATTTTTTGAATGTATCATGGGGAAGTTCCTGCTTTGGGGTGTCTTCAATTCACACTTGAGAAGGATCCCTACTCTTATCCATGGTTTCTGTCTTTGTGGGGGTGTTTTCTATCAACTGTCTATTTGTGTGATTCATCAAAGTGGCATCAGGTAACTTCCTGGGAGATGAAACTTGGGTAGTGCCATCGTCTATTGTGTTGTCCATGTCAATAACTTAGAGTAAGTATGATTTGATTGAATCCAAACTGAAGACATCATATTGCATGATGAGGTAAATTGAAAGTATATCCTCTGTTAAATCCCGAATATCAGGAAGCCCATCACTACTACCAGAGGACAGCTTGGATGCCTCTGTTTGGTTGCAGTCTTCAGCCTTCTTATCAAGTAAATTATGTTTCTACTCTTCTTCAGCTAAGTCAGCCCAGGTCGTTCTAGTGCCAGCAGCATTTTCCCATGTCACCCCTTTTGAGTGGAAAGTAGTAATATTTTTTTCATACTACTTTGTGACAACATTCCTTCCTTTCAGAATCTCTTTCCATGAAGTGTTTCAAGGAGTTGGCTTGAATATTTTCTAGAAAATGTGACATTTTTTGACTACATGTCCTACCATTATGCAATGTTCACAGTATTTAGGGGTATTTTAAAATTTCAATCTCACCTCAATGAGGTTTTCATTCACATCCAAGGTCACATGGTCTGGGGTTGATGTTTCCATATCGATCTCAATGAGAACTCTATAATAGAGTCCAAGATCACCACTAATTGTGCATTTATCAATCCTCAAAGGAGTTACAATGCCATAATATAGGTTTTTTAGGATTTTAGGGTTCCATTATATCAATGTAAGACCATGGATCCTTTCCAAAAAATGAGAAAAATAGTCTTTTTGGGTGAATGGATTAAAATTTTCATCCCATTTTGAGAGGCGAAATATCCTTGGCTTCAAGTTGAGGGTGCTTAATCACCATATCACATTTAGGTCTTCCTGATTTTTCAAAATGACATGGGTAAAAACTTTTACAATCTAAATAAAATTTTAATTTGAGAAGTTTCAACAATGAGAGATTATCTACTTTAGATTTGTAAAAGACAAGGTCTTCGCTCCCCTTTCATAGAAGATACGACCAAGCACTGAGTATATGCATAACTCTAACCTTTTTTTAATCACCTCTGAGTCAGATACTATTGTGATAGCACCTTCACCTAATCACATGATTATGGGGGGATTGTTTTGGGTCATCGATGTGGAAGAATCTCATGCCAGGGCTTCCGCAAAGGAAATCACTTTGCGGGAATGAGTAGTAGAGATAGACCCATCCTCAGGCTCATTTTGATGAGGAACAAATGATTTTCTCCACTTCATATTGAATGAATCCATGTGTTAAGAAGTTCAAGTAGAGATTTTATCTTCATCAATTCGGAAGATTCTAACTAAGGAGGATCCCAAACAAACCATCATGGAATCCCAAGTGAAAAAGAATGTTTATTATAAACATAAAAGATATTATCTTGACATATCAACATTTTTTTCTCTATAGATCCTAAACACCAAAATAAATATGAAAACATGGATGCATATGGAATGAAAAATAACATTAAAATTTTACATAAAGAGAAATATTAACATGAAAGATACAAAGTCTCTAAAGCGCTCTTTTGGTGTAAGATGATTAAGGGTAGTTATTTATCTTATAATGTACTCAATATTATTGGGTATGTAAATCATTTAGAGAGACTGGGGTCACAAATTATTCATGATCTAGACACCAACTTCATTCTATAATCACTATCAAAAATGTTCTAGTAGTTTATTATTGAATACAACATGAATGAGTTGAGCAAAAATTTACCCAATCTCCTCAAAATATTGATCGTCAATGAGTAAGACATGAGAGGTACAATATCAAGTCCCATGATGAAGGCATACAAAGAAAACGATAAAATTTTTGTCTGTAATAGAAAAAAAATAGGTCATGGAGAGTCCACACCAAATTTTAAACCAAATAATATTGCTTTCAAGGAAGGAAATTTTTTTCACTATGGATAAACTAGACATTGGAGGAGGACTTTTCTAGAATACCTAAAGGGGTGTAATAATCTCCATCGAGAGTCCACACTAGGTGTCAATGTTATATAATTCAATTCTTTTATTTTGAAAGGCATTTAACACCAATTCTATATTATTCAAGTATTGTAAATATGTATAGGAGTTAAAAGTTGAAGAAATATTGATACTCATAGTTTAACGTATACATTAAAAAGGTGGAGAAAGCGTTTAATAGTTCAAGTATTAGAATGAAATGGATCAATTTAAATCTCTAATGGAACAGAATAAATATTGTGTGTTTTTATCTTGTTTTCATCTTACGTGATACGAGGTGACACTCTAAATAAATATTTTTTATTGATAAATAAGATGATTGTTTTAATACACATAGTTATGATTGATCTAATTATATAATAAGTTTTAAAAGAAGATAAAGATAAAATAAATTGTATTCGAGATAAAGTGTTTACCCAATATGATTTTCAAATATGAGGAATATGAATCCATTACCCATCTGTTCCATTTTTTTTATAATAAAATATCATTTTCATAATATTACTCTAAATACATTGAACACCATAAGAGATATAACTGATAATATTATTATTTTATAAATATCCTCACTAAAGGAAATATGTTTTATTTCTTGAACACAAAGTATTTTTTGTTTCTTAGTAAGATATTAGGGATAAAATATAGTGTCTAGGAGTCTAGTGGGAGTATATCTGGAATTTGAGAAGTTTAAAATGAATCAAATAAAGTATTGAGCCAATAAAATTTCAATGTGTAATATCACTTAATATTACAAAATAGTTTAGTGTATGTTAGCAAAGAGAAATGTAAATAATTTCATTAAGTTATTATAATGAAGTTAAAATCACTTTATGTCCTAAAGGCATTTATGATGTGTTGGAAAAATAAAGAATATAAATAATTTTATTTGTTATCAAAAGGATATCAATGATGTTTTTTTATGGAATTGTTCCAAGAATGATGAGGATAATTTATTTAGAGACAGTTTTAAGTAGAAAACATAAGTTATTAAAATAATAACATTTGATGTTGTGAATTAATGATTTTTAAATAACTGTTAAAGGAATTGATTACTAATATGATCACTAACCCTCACTATTATTAAAACTTTCTTTCTTCATAGATGTTATTCACTAAATTATTATAATGGGAAGACTTTATCATATGATCACATAGGGATTCAATAGTGCAGTAAACATAAGGATAATATGATAGTCTTCATATGTGATATGGCTAGATAGGTGTTTATGTAAAGTTTTTTAAATTATTATTTTAAGAGTTTAATAATATAAAATGTATCATGTTATAAAATAATAAAACTTCAAAATACTATTCTTTCACATTGATTTAATATCTCACATAAATTTTAATTATATTTAACCTCTCAAAAGTTAAGTTATCCCCAACTGATGTTCATTATGAATAATTAAAGGTTGTGATGAAATGTTAAGGTTAGTGTGAGTAGGATGTTTTTATAGAGATATGAAATATGATCATGAGGCACAAAATGAGTTTTGTGTGATGGATGAACCCCCCAAGTATATACCACATGATGTATCATACACTATGTATTTGGTATACTAGAAATGCATGTTTTATATTGAATCTATGTACCTACGGTTGGAGAGATACCTACCATTAAAACATTAATAATTTGATAACTTTATTATACAAGATTGAAGGTTTAACTAGTTATGGTATGGTTAGGTATGTTGTTGATCATTTTGTTAGTTGGAGCTTAACTAAGATGAGATTTGTCCTCTCATCTAACTAGTATGACATATGGGTCCTCAGTTAAGATAGGATGAGGAAATGCATGAATATACCAAAATTGAAAATACGGTGTGCATATATATTTGGGTGAGTAGAATGTGATGTGGTCATTTGATCCAGATAAATGAAATGTGATGTATTCATTGACCTAGTCAGTCTATACTCAGAGAATCAAGGATGTATCAGTAGCTATACAAGATTGAAATACTACATGAACTTTGGTCACAATATATCTTAGAAAATGAGATTATATGATTATGCATACTTTTATATGATGCAGTTGTTGGGCATAAGTATTGAGATACATGTGTTTGACGGATATCACATCAGAACCCTTTTTAGCTTGAGTAACATTGACACTTTTCTAGAGGCTACATATTTATTACATTTAAGAATTCATGATTTCATATTTTTAGTCAATGAAACAATAGCCCATGGTGTCACACTTTATAGTCATCTGAATGTGGATCATGTTTTTGAAACCTTGAGATCCATCTGAAAAGTGTTTTATAGGATATTCATAAGAATTTTTCTATGTATTTTCATAAAGTTTTGCATATTTTGTCCAAGATAATAAGTGTATAGAAGCTTCATTGGGGGGGATTCAAGTTATAGATCAAAATTAAAATTTTTTAACCTGATAAATTATGTTTTCTTGAATATATAATCTTAAAATAATCAGAGTAAAAAAATTAATTAACATAGTGGAAATAAAACTATCATAGTTTAAAAACATAACCAAAGTAAATAAACAATCCAATCAAAATATTAACATAATTCAGATGAAAAAAAACCCAGTTTCAGATAAAATATTAGAACTCCTAAAAAGGATATCATTACAAATAGTTCCAATTCAAAGTTAATCTTCACTTTTATCCCAAAATGGATGCAGGTTTAGAACTAGAACCAAGGTATACAATCTTTGCACCAGGAACTTCATCGATAAACCCATTAGAAGATAAAAAAATTTCATGGGGAACTAATTCAACAAACCCATCATAATCAAGAAGCTCTATCCTCAATACCCTCTTTAATAATCATTTTTGATAGTAATTCCAGCACCTATACTTCCTCGAACTTCACAACTTAGAAGAAAATATGATCATATTCCCATAACCTCATTGATATTGAAGAATAGAAGTAGCCCAACTCTATATCCCTAGAATCTCTTCGATCGCCAATAAAAATAAGAATAACAATTAAAAATAGAAAACCTAAAGCTTTTATAAAATATACCTCATAATGGAAACTTTAATAAAACACACTGAATATTAGTACAATCATAATCACTCAAAATTAATGAAATGATTCATAGATTCATGAATGTAATTACTTCATTATCTACCATTCCTCAAAGTCTAAATTTAATTTATAGGAATTATCATGAAAAAATCCTAACAACAATGCCTAATATCATCATTTTTAGTTATAACTACATTAGAGTTAACTGAAATTCTTCTATTTAAATGCTTAATGTGACTTCATGATTATTTAGAAATTAGATGAACCATTCAGTTCATTGGAATCTGGATTTGAAAGTTAAGTCTACACTAAATATAGAACTAACCTATCTATAAAGTAATAAAATGAACCAAATAAATTGTATTGTCATTTAAAAATAAGATATGAATGTATTCATCTAACTCAACACACACAATGTAACATGTGGTGAAGATGATTGAAATCTTTTCCAAAAGGTGTTTTGGAAATATTCAAAAGGAGTTTTGGATGTGGTTTTATGAGTTGTTGAAAATTATGTGAAATAAAGTTAAAACACACTCTGTTTATGAGTATTTTAGTGAAATTGGTAAATTTTTTAATTATTCACTAAAATGGGCACAATCGCGGTGTATTCTATGTCATGGTCTGCGATGGAGTATGCCACAATGTAGTGAAAGTCACTATGCCATGGTGCATGTTTATAAAATTATCATTCCATATGATAATTCTTTGTTTCCTTCAATATTACATTCCAACAACTATTATATTTAGTTATTAATCACGTGATAATGAATCAAAGGAGTTTGAACATTGGAAAAATTCATTTAAGAATTAAACAAATTTATGGGGATCGATCCAGAATGTATGCTTGGAGTTTCCTGATGCCTATATAAGCTGGTTCTATCCTCATAATAAGTGTTAAATTATATTTTGTGAGACTCCTAAAAGAAAATCCTCAAGATGATTATATCCTTTATATGATTCTCTCCCACCTTTAAACAAGGTTCTAGCATACCGTGGTATTGAGGGAGATCCCACTTGAGCATCGAGTGATTCCCAAAACTTGTGGATACCTCCATAAGAAGGATTATTTTAGTTTCTTCTTAGTGATATAAATAAAATTATCATGAATAGATTTTATATTATTGACTAACTATTTTATGGTATACTATTATTATTCTGTATATTTTTCATTATAATTGTATACAGAAATTATGGGTTTAACTAGGGTTTGGAGTGTTCTTCCACTACTTTATAGATGTTACAAACCCCTATAAAACCCTTTAGTGGTATCAGAGAAAAGGTTTAGTAGATAACTAATATCTAAGAACTCTCACACATGAATGGTGATGAAGTGTGGATCTCTAATCTATAGCACCATCATTGATTAATATATTTTTCACAACCCAAAGAATTGTGGTAATGGAGTTATTGGAAGAAATGTGTTTCAAGATGAATTTTTCTTATTGTGTTTATTATCAATAAATTTATAGATTGATCATGGAGTCAGAATACTAAGGGTGATTGATTATGGGAAGTGGAATACCAAAAGTGGAATTGCATAATTTTTTAATATCGCATAGTTTTCCATTGTTTTCCAATTTTTTTGGTGAGAAATTTAGGAGTATGAAAAAAATTTATTTTGGTGAAATGAATAGAGATTTGAATAAGACTAAGTTTTGGGAAAAAATCTCTCAATGTATCATTGAAGCATTTTAGAGGTGATTGTGTTTGTTGACAAAGTGGACATCTGAGTGGTGATTGTTGAAAAAGAAAAACAATGACATAAAAACTTGTTGACAAAAGGGATTTCATGGTGGAATTTTGAGTTCAAGAGATGTGGTTAAATGATCAATGTTTGATTCAAGAACTTCGACAAAGGAATGGATGATCTGGAGGCAGTACAAAAATAACAGATACAAGGTGGTTCCGTTTTCCAGTGTTTGCCAAATTTTTGGGCCTGAAAATCGTCAAATGAATAAAAGTGGTTTTTGGAAAAGGGACTTGTGCACCGTGTACTTTAAGGCTTGTAAACTAGCGTGACATATGTTTTCCAAGATCAGGTCATCAAAATATGACAAAGGGATAAGTGTCGCGCAAGTATTGGTGGTGTCGCGTATGTGACTTGCGCGCTGTGAAAGAGACTTGCGCGCCGATGCCTTGGAATCTTGAGAACTTGTGCGCCTATGGTTTTTCAAGATCATAAGATCATAATATGGAAAGGGAAAGAGGTTCGTACAAGTTTGGAAGTGGGTCACACAAGTGACTTGTAGGGAAAGAGACCTGCGCACAGAGACTTGGGCGCTGAGGGTTGACTTGCACACCCTCGCACAGGGTGGTCAATTTGCCTATAAATACTGGACCACCCCTACTCATTTCTCACCTGAGTTCAACACTTTGAAGATTCAGAGCTCCCGTCGCGCAGGTGTGGTGGTCGCGCAAGTGGTGGTGTGTCGCGCAAGTGTGACTTGCGCGCCAGTGTTGGAAGTTGTCCTCCAAGTGTTGGTTGTGCGCCTGAGGTGGTTTAGGCGAGGAGGGAAGTGAGTCGCACAGGTTTGGAGTTGCAAATGCTTGAGTCGCGCAAGTGGTAGAGGAAGACTTGTGTGCCAGTTGTGACTTGCGCGCTGATACTTGCGCGTTGAGATAGACTTGCGTGCCAAGTAATGTTGAGTCCCTGGCCGTTTTTTTGGGCCGCGTGGAAGCTGGAAGATTGCTCAATACGTTCGGTGCAAAGTGAGATTCATCTACGGGTGAAAGATGGACTTCAAAAAAGCATCTACATACAGAAGAAGATGCATTTCTTCATGCAAATGAAGAGACCTACAAGTCTATAAATTGTGAGTGGATCCTTTCTAGAGCAGTGTGCGACGGAAGAGGAAGAAGGTGATCCTCTCCACCGGCAGTGAGCCAGAGAGAGAGAGACAGGGAGTGACCCTTGGAAAAGCAGTGAGCTGACCCTAAACATTGTAAAGGCAGTGAGCCTAGGACAATGTGACTGTGCCCAAACCTTATAATCCAAAACTAGTGAAGTTTAGTAAAATTGGGTATGACTGACATCCTGTCGGCGTATTCTCCTTGGACATAACCCTTAGCGGTGAACCAAGTAAAATTTTGGTGTCCTGTTCTTTCTTTACTTTCTGTTTATATCATGAAACCGGAGAGAGAGAAGAGTGTTATTCTTAATAGCGAAACAAAATCAGAAAGGGCTTTATTTTTCAGTTAGTCATACCCAGATTCACTCCCCCCCCCCTCTCAGGGTATTCAGCATTGGGGACTTAACAATTGGTATCAGAGGGAAAGGTTGAGATTTTTTATTCTCTCAATGGAGGTCACTAATCATAAAGGGATTCCGATATTCGATGGATATGATTTTCAGATATGGAAGAATCGAATACAACACTATTTCTGATCATTGGTAATGGATGTGTTTTCAGAAGCTATGCATGGTATCACAGCTGATTTTAATAGTGGTGCATTATCAGAAGCTAAGCATAGAGAGTTGGATGCTGACGCAAAAGCAATCAATGCCTTAGGGGGAGCCCTTTCCAATCCAATCTACACAAAGGTGATGTCATGAAAAAAAGTCACATTCCATGTAGGAAAAACTATTGAATATATATGAAGGAGATACAAAGGTCAGAGAGGCAAAGCTGCAAGTGCTGTGGAATAAGTATGAAGATCTGAAGATGAACCCGAATGATTCTGTTGATGCGTTATTTGACATGGTAAATATTGTTGTGGAAGATATGTGAGGACTTGGTGAAGTTATTTAAGACATAAAGATTGTAAAGCGCATCTTGAAGAAGCTTCCACCTCGGTTCAATCTGAAAGTTTCAGTACTAGAAGATAAAGATTCCAAAGAGCTGACATTAGACAATTTGCACAGTACCTTGGTTCCATATGAGATGAGGAATGATGATAATGAGGTTATGGAAAAGGGGAAATCCAAATAGATGGAATTTAAGGCCATGAAGAAGCTCACCATTGAAGATTCTCAGGAAGAAGAAGAGACAGATGAGGTGATGTCATTCCTTTCTTCAAATCTGCAAAGAGGAAAAGGAATGTTTAAAGGGAAACTACCACTAGCATGCTTTCGATGTGGAAAGGTTGGTCATCTTGCGGCAAGGTGCCCCAAAAAGTTTCAAGATAACGATAATGATGATGAAAAAGTTGAAATTCCCAATAAGAAGTCTTCAGAATTTGTGAAAGGGAAGAAACAATTCAAGAGAAATTTCTTCAAGAAGAAGAATCTTTTTTCATAGGAAATAGACAGTTAAGATGATTCTGAGGATGAAGAGGTTGAGGAGTTTGAAAATTGTAAAGATCATGGACAAAATGAAATGGTGGCTGTTGTCGGTAGTGCTCAAGAAAAGGAAGAAACCGATGCTGTTGAAGAATAAGAATAAATTGAATGTAGAGTTGACATGGAAGCTGAATTAGAAGCAGCTCTTGAAGAGATAGATATTTGGAGAGAAAAAAACAAATAATGCTAACAAGGTGGTACATGATGCCAAACTCTATATGAAACATCAGGAAGATGAGAATTCCGAGCTTGTAAAATAAATAGAAAACCTTAAGTCTTCAAGGCCAGAGATCACAGAAAAGGTTGATGAGAATAAGCTAAAGATTGAAGAATAGAAAAGGGAGATCGATTTATTGAACAGAAAATTGAAAGATCACATCAAGCGTATCGAAGAGCTTGAAGAGGAAGTTGTCGGTCTACAGAGAAAAGTCAAAGACCATGAAAAAACTTTTATTCCGAACACATTCCTAGGAAGGCAGGTTGTTACGAAGACTGAAAATATGAAAGAGGAGCCTACTAGTTCAGTAGGGAAGAATCAGAAATTGATCTCAGAAGTTAAGGTTGTTTCAGGGATTAATCAGAAACAAAAATCTGGGATAATTGAGTTCAGACCACAAGCACCCATCCTGAAATTGAAGGTTGATTTGGGCACAAAGAAAAATAAGAATATTCAAAGATCCCACAGGGAAAATCGTTGTAGTGAAGTAACACGAAGGAATGTACCTTATATCAGGTGTTATAGTTGTGGGAAGATGGGACATTCATAGTATGTGTGTTCCATAGCCAAGAGATTTAGAAGGGAACAAGAACAGTGGTGGCATCCAAACAGAGAATAGTTTTCTAGAACACATTTCGAAGGACACTATTTTTGGTGCGGAGGATTTAGGCACATGGCTAGGTACTACACTTCGACCATTCAGAGAAATGTGCCAAAGCAAAATAAAAATGTACGTAGGTAGCAGATCAATAAACCAATAGGTGAGTTAAAGATGCAGAATTGATTTGCGGCTCTGCAAAATGAAGCTGGTCCATCGTACTCTGAGAAAGAACAGAAGCCTCAATCCATGCCGAGTGTGAAGGAAAAAGTATGGACCAAGAAGAAGAAAAATGATAAGGTCGTGGTGGCAGAGATTGACCTTAGAGCATCAGATCTATCTGGTGTGTGGATCCTTGACAGTGGTTGCACATCCCACATGACGGGTAATAAGGATCTTGTTACAGGCATAAAATATGACAAAGAAAGAGTTGTCAAATTTGGAAACGATGAAGGCCTGAATATTATTGGCTCAGGGAAAGCCAAGTTTGGGGGTAAAGAAATGAGACGTGCTGATGTCTTGGTAGTAGAGGGTCTTAGTCATAACTTTCTCAGTGTTAGTCAACTATGTGACTCTAGGCACTCTATCCGATTTACCAAAAAGATGTGTGTTGTGAAAGAAAAAGATGGAGCAGTGGTTCTATAAGGAAAAAGGACAAATGGAAATATTTACCTTGTAAGTGGGGAAGAAGATATGTGCCTTTTATCTAGAGAGGAAGAAAATCAGTTGTGGCATAAGAGACTTGGTCACCTATGTCAACCATCTATGGAAGATCTGGTAAAATGTGATGCCGCTAGAGACCTTCCCAAACTATCACGTGATCGCTCTCATACATGTGATGCTTTCCAAAAAGGGAAGATCATCAGAAATACATACAGGCCAAAGGAACAGAAATCAACTAGAGTGCTCCAATTGGTGCATGCTGATGTATGTGGACCTATCTCACCACAAGCTATAAATGGGCAAAGATACTGTGTTCTTTGCATTGATGATTATAGTAGAATGGGCAGGGTATTTGTCATTACCCATAAGACAGAGGTTTTCAGTTGCATAAAGCAGTACAGGAGGGAATCAGAAAGGATGCTTGGGTAGAAAATTTTGAAATTTTGTACAGATAGTGGTAAATAATTCACAAACAGTCAAGTGGAAGAATATCTCGAGAAACACAGGATAAGGAATCAAGTTTCATTAGTGAGAACTCCCCAACATAATGGAGTTGTTGAAAGGAGAAATTGGATCATCAACAACATGTCCATAACAATGCATATTGAAAAGGACCTACCAGAGAAATTTTGGAAGGAAGAAGTTTTGACATCAGTCTATATTTCGAACAGGTCTTTGTTGAGTCTGAATTAAGGGAAGACTCCATATGAAATGTGGTATGGAAATAATCCAACATTGAAATACTTACAAATCTTTGGAAGTAAGTGTTTCATTCTCAACAAAGAAAGTCATAGGAAGTTTGAGTCACGAGGCGATGAGGGGATATTCCTTGGCTACTCAGGGAAAAGCAAAGCATAAAAATGCTTCAACAAAAGGCTGGGAAAGATTGTTGAGAGCAATGATGTCACTATAGTTGAAAATGAATAGAATGCCCAATGACCCAGTGAACAGTTTCTGGATGAATGTGATGATGAGGTAAGCAACACAGGGGGAGTAGAAGTGGCAGAGGCTGACTCAGAAGAAGATACTGATGATGAACAAGAAATTGTCAAGTCTGTGTCTACAAGGAAGCCAAAAAGTTGAGCTGAAATTGATAGGCAAAATATCATTGGTGATCAGATAGCTCCAGTTAAAACTCTAAGAATGAAGACATTACAGAAAACATAGTTTTTATCTTAGGTGGAGCCAAAATGTTTTTCCGATGCAGCTGAAGATGAAAACTGGGTTCAGGATATGAATGAAGAGCTTGATAAGATTGAGAAGAACCAGACATGGGAGATTGTTTCGAGGCTAGAAGACAAGAATGTAATCGGGACTAAATGGGTCTATCGCAACAAGATGAATGAAGAAGGAACAGTGATTTGGAACAAAACACGGATAGTGTGCAAGGGATACTCCCAGATAGAGGGAATAGATATTGATGAGACATTTCCACTGGTTGCAAGGCTAGAGACAATCAGATTATTTTTGGCCATAGCAGTGCAAAGAAAGTTCAAAGTATTCCAGATGGATGTCAAATCCGCATTCTTGAATGGTGTTCTAGAAGAGGAGGTGTATATTGAGAAGCCATATGGTTTTCTCATTCATGAGGATGAGAACAATGTTTGCAGGCTGAAGAAGGCATTGTATGGGCTGAACGAAGCACCAAGAGCATGGTACTCAAGGCTTGATCAGTACTTGAAGAAGCTTGGTTTCCAGCGAAGGGGAGTTTATTACAATCTCTATTTCAATAACAATAGTAATCGAAGGATGATAGTGCTGGTTTATGTCGATGACATAATATTTTGTGGATCAGATGATGCTCAGTGTAGACAGTTTTCCGAATTTATGAAAAATGATTTTGAAATGTCAATGATTGGATAACTAACTTTTTTACTTGGTCTTTAGGTGACACAAGGAAGGAATGGAACATTCATTTCTCAATCCAAATACTCTAATGAGGTTTTAAGATGGTTTGGCATGGATAATTACAGGGAGATAAAAACTCTGGTTGCTACCCAGATGAAATTATCAAAAGATGAGTATGGCAAGGAAGTTAATATCATAGAATACAGGAAAATTATTAGAACTTTGTTGTACTTGACTGCGACAAGGCCTGATATTGTTTTTTCCACATGTCAAGCAGCAAGATATCAGAGTAATCCCAAGGAGAGACACATGCTTGTAGTGAAAAGAATACTTCAGTGTATCTAGGGCACAGTGGATTTCAGCTTAACATATACTGACAAATCTCCGAAAGAGTTGTTGGGATATACTGATACTGACTGGACGGGTTCAGTGGATGATATAAAATCAATGTCAGGTGGTGCATTCTGTCTTGGTGGATTGTGTATTTCTTGGCTAAGAAAGAAGCAATATTTCATTTCACTGAGCACCGCGAAAGCTGAGTATATTTTGGCCACTCAAGAATGCACACAGTTATTGTGGATGAAGCAGCAGCTTGAAGATATGAGAGTTGAAGTGAAGTCTCTGATCATAATCTAGTGTGATAACTCAAGTACTATCAATATTAGAAAAATTCTCGTTCATCACTCAAGGACCAATAACATTGAGATAAAGTATCATTTTATCATAGATAAGGTTGTGCAGGGAATAGTGATGTTGGAGTATGTGCCTACAGAGCTACAGGTTGCAGACATTCTGACAAAGGCCTTACCCAAGAATGCTTTTGAGAGGCATCGACTGGCTCTGGAAGTTCAGTCGACTCACCGTACTAAAAAGAGTGTGGATGTGGAACCCCCTCTCCCCAAGGTATGATGTGTTTTCCCTAATGTGCTGATATGTGTTCTCTACTCTATTACAAACTTCAAAAGAGTAACCTTTGGGTTCGTTGACAAAGGGGGGGAAAATAGTGATTGTTCAAGGGGGAGACAATGTGTCTATTTGAGAAATATTGACAGTTAAGGGGAGAAGCTGACAGGTGGAGTAGCCAGATGGGAGGAGTTGAAGCTATTTGAACGTGCTTATCCAGAGCTTATCTTGGACAACATAGGAAATAGGGCTAAAGAGGTTTTGAAGCTGACAAGAGTTGAATCTGTGAGAAGAAAGGGGGAGAGTATTAAATTTGACGATTCTAGAAGTGATCGATCAAAGAATAGATATCACGGCAGGTGAGGATTGTGATAAAAGTTGATGAGTGTTTTGGGGAGAATATTTCCAAAAATTGGTATCAGTTTGGCAACAATTGGTATCAGTTATGTTTCAACAGAGGGTGTCAGAGTTGAAGTGATTCATTGATGAAATTTTCATTTACTCTTGTTTCTCACACCGAGCATTTATCATGTGGGCTTAGAGTATTTGGTGAGTAAATCCTTGATTGCTATCAGAATCGCAATGAGGAGAATAGTGGCTGAAGAATCGACAATGTATCTTTTTATGGAAGAGTTGTCAACAAACCCAAAGGGGGAGATTGCTGGGAAAAAATCCCTCAAGGTATCATTGAAGCATTTTTGAGGTGATTGTGTTTGTTGACAAAGTGGACATCTGAGTGGTGATTGTTGACAAAGAAAAACAATGACATATAAAATTGTTGAAAAAGGGTATTTCATGGTGGAATGTCTAGTTCAAGAGCTGTGGTTAAACGATCAATGTTTAATTCAAGAATGTTGACAAAGGAATGGATGATCTGGAGGCGGTACAAAAAGAACAGATACAAGGTGGTGTCATTTTCCAGTGTTTTCCAAATTATTGGGCCTGAAAATAGTCAAATGAAGAAAAATGGTTTTTGGAAAAGGGACTTGCACGTCGTGTACTTGAAGGATTGGAAACATGCGTGCCATATGTTTTTCAAGCTCAGATCATCAAAATATGACAAAGGGATAAGTTTCGCGCAAGTATTGGTGGTGTCGCGCATGTGACTTGCGCGCCGTGAAAGAGACTTGTGTGTCAATGCCTTGGAAGCTTGAGAAATTGCGCGCCTATGATTTTTCAAGATTAGAAGATCAAAATATGGCAAAGGAAAGAGGTTCATGCAAGTTTGGAAGTGGGTCACGCAAGTGACTTGCAGGAGAAGAGACCTGCGCGCCGAGACTTGCGCGCCGAGGGTTGACTTGTGTGTCGTCGCGCAGGGTGGTCAATTTTCCTATAAATATTGGACCACCCCTACTCATTTCTCACCTAAGTTCATCACTTTGAAGATTCAGAGCTCTCGTCGCGCAGGTGTGGAGGTCGCTCAAGTGGTGGTGTGTCGCGCAAGTGGTACTTGCGCGCCAGTGTTGGAATTTGCGCACCAATTGTTGGTTGCGTGCCTGAGGTGGTTTAAACAAGGAATGAAGTGAGTCGTGCAGGTTTGCCATTGAAGAATCTTGAGTCTCACAAGTGGTTGAGGAAGACTTGTGTTCCAGTTGTGACTTGCATGCCGATACATTCGCGTTGAGATAGACTTGCGCACCAAGTAAGGTTGAGTCCCCGGTCGTATTTTCGGGCCGCGTGGAAGCTGGAAGATTGCTCGATACCTTCGGTACAAAGTGAGATTCATCTACGGGTGAAAGTTGGACATCAACAGAGCATCTACATATAGAAGAAGATGCATTCCTTCATGCAAATGAAGAGACCTACAGGTATATAAACTGTGAGTGGATCCTTTCCAGAGTAGTGAGCGAAGGAAGAGGAAGAAGGTGATCCTCTCCACTGGCAGTGAGCCAGAGAGAGAAATAGGGAGTGACCCTTCGGAAAGCAGTGAGCTGACCCTAAACATTCTAAAGGCAGTGAGCCTCAGACAGAGTGACTGTGCCCAAACCTTGTAATCCCCAACTAGTGAAGTTTAGTAAAATTTGGTATGACCGACAACCTGTCGGTGTATGCTCCTTAGACGTAGCCCTTAGCAGTGAACCAAGTAAAATTGATGTGTCATGTGCTTGCATTACTTTCTGTTTATATCATGCAATAGGAGAGAGAGAAGAGTGTTTTTCTTAACAGTGAAAGAAGATCAGAACGGGATTTATTTTTTAATTAGTCATACCCTGATTCACCCCCCCCCCCTTCTCAGGGTATTCAGCCTTGTGGACCTAACACTAAGAGATTTTTCACATATATAGAAGTTTTGTACAAGTTAAGGAATGATTTGTTCATAGTTATGTGATTCGCATTAGTCTGGTAGACACTGATGGAATTTAAAGTTACGTGAAAATAGTGAACTGATGGAGTTACATGAGAATAGAGAAAGGGGAACACTGTATAAGTCGGAGCATGAAAGAGTTGTGTGAAGGTTGAGGTTTTCATATAAATACGAGATAACCCTTATCATTTATAACTAAAGAATATTTTAATAAGGATTAGAGGCTCTATTTTTTCACAATTATAAGTTGTGAGAAATGGAATTTAGTGAAATATCAACATGAAGGAAGTTATGAGAGATATTTTATGAAAACTTATGTAAGAAAAAGAATTTGTGTGAATGGAGTAGTGCCTACATTGTTCTATGAATAAGGTTGAGTGAAGGAGTTGTGTGAGACATGCTATGGAGAAATTACTTGAGAAAATGGAGTTTTAAATACCATAATTGATAAAATAACTTGCATTAATGTAGTTTCACAAAGGTACATTGGAGAACTCACCATAGAAAATGGATTTTTACAAGCAATAGTTGATTGAAATGTAGTATTTTGGTTAAGTTAATAATTATATTTGATTATAATATTTATAATATTATGATTCAAATCAATACATACATTCTTGATGATATAGAAGTGACAATCAGGTTGTTAAATTGTAGAAGACTTCATCCAAAGTATTGCGTAGAGGAGGAACATGCAGAAGTGATTTGAGGGAAGATGCGTTCTATCCCTAAATTTATTTGTAAAGGTAGTGTTCTTGGCACAGAATGACCATGAAAAAAAATAGAATCCACTGAACTAGTGAATATTAGTGGATTCTTGTATACTAACTCAATTCCACATGATGCTTCATGGACTAGCCCTTAGTGGTGGACCAAGTAAAAAACCATTGTTCCTTGTTTTTATTTTTTGAATTTATTTTTTATGGTGGATGTGAATCTAATAATGACCCATTCAGTAATTTACTACCAATGTTGGTAAAAGATATTAAGTAAAGAAATAAAATTTTGACACCCTTATTCACCCTCTCCCCTCAAGGTGTCTTAGGTTACAACATGAGTGCTCTATTAGTTTTATATGGATGTCACGTTGGATGTGTTCATATGAGATATTTGATCTCACCTTAAAAATTAATATTTTATAAGAATAATAATATTGGCTAAAGAGTTAGTAAACTCTCATGACTAAGGAGGAGAAAAATAATGAGGTGTAACTTCATTAAGAGTTTAAAAACTCATGAGAATAGAAATTGATTAAAAAAAGGGAACCATTGATGAACCATCATAGAGGGTGATACAATTCTTTTTATTATCCTTTTAAATGAATTATAGTAGTGAAAAATCCACATCATGTGAAATTAGTGAGTTTGAAACTAAAATCCAACAATTCTTGAAGGTATTAAGCCTATGAAAACCTTATACTTGGAAGTGAGATTAGTATTCAGGTGAGAAGTAGTGAAATATCTCACTCTTTAGACAATTATACCCATATTTATATATGTAAAAATTATTTTTTATACCCATTTTGAATAAAAAGATTATTCATTCTTCAAAAAACTAAATAGTGTAAGGGTTATGAGTGAGAATAATTAATTACATAGAAAAATATAAATTGATGAATCATGTAACAAGGAGTCAAGATATACCTAATTAAGAATATATAATAGGATTAAACAGGTATAAATTTGAGAAAATACTCACACCCTAATTCACCTTCTATTTTAAGTTGTTTCTCATAAGAAGTTATGCAAAGATCTAACATCATCATCTACGGACCTCACTCTTAGTTACTCTAATTGAAACCTACATGAAGTTAGAGCACCCAAATCTAAGTATCTTCATACCACAAAAAAAATTCTCCCACTGATCTTTAATCTTGATCAATTACTTAACAAAAATTAAGTTATATTTAATATCCAAATTAGTTTTAATAATCACATGAGTGGGATCATTCATGTACTTAAAAATCTATAGCATATACAATACATTGTGCACACACTCTAGTTGAAGGGGTAAGGTGTCATAATCTAACATGATATATAACTAATCTAGAGGCAAATTTTTATGGACATAAAGAAATCCTCCCAATATTCCCAAGGTTTTATATTTTAATTGAAGACTTTAATATAAAAATAGTGAGAAAATATTCTTGGTAACCAAAACTAATTGATCTATATTTAATTTTACCATAATTCAACATGACTCCTTAGTAAATTGAGCATACCAACTGATAAACATGGAACTTTTACCCACAATCAGGTGTCCTGCAGTCTCAATATACAAATTGAAGAAACTATATGGAATTAATTATTGTGTACAAGATTATCAAAATTACATTCCATATACCCCAAAAATAGTAAATAATCATCACTAGTCGACACATAGCCAAAATAATTAAAATAAATAACATTTTCCCCAATATAAAACCACTTAATAATCCTTAACCATTATGAAATTTATCACTAGGAGCCAATTTCTTCATATTAGAGTCAATATATATACTCAGATATCAAACAAGGTTTACCCATACACACTGGAAATCATACAATGTTCATGGGTAGGCGGTGAGTATGAATAACTCAATATGTTTTCTTTCTTATCCTCAACTCCCTAAGTTATTGTAATAAATGTGGATACATATGATATTATATATGTTGTGACACTCATCGCATTCCAATCCATGTGAAAATAATAATAATGAACTATAAGAAAGATAACTACACATAATAACTGCTAAGAATGAATAAGTAAAAGCATGAAATCCTAACTGTTTTTATAGTTAACCAAGATAAGCTATCAGATCACCATTCATAATTTGGAAAACCATAAAACCTAATTATTACAAGATACAATATAGACATGTATTATTTCCTAATTGTGAAACTTAACTATAAAATCTTACTATAGATTGTGATTTTTTCTATAATTCCTTGTTAATATATAATTTATAGAGATGATCTCCATATCTCCCTCAACAACCTTCCACCATCTCCATATACAAAATTCACATTGGTTTAAACCTTTTCAATGCATATAAAATACATTACTGAGGACTTACCACATTGTCCAAAATTAATGGTCTACAAAAATTGAAACAAAATATCACTTATTTAAATGTCAAATCAATCTATTCAAAAAAATAAATTATTTTCTCTCAAAATCCATATTAAAATACTAATAAAATGTATACACTCAATGAATTTTGGTTTCTCATGACTATTATACTAATCTGTTTCAGTTAAGTATCAAACCATTGAAATAAATAAACGAAATATGGGTTTTCTATTCTTGAACCACTCATCAACCTTAAAATATATTTGATCCATTCTCAACCAAATAAAACAACACCACATCAAGGTTCATCCTAGAAAAAAATTGAACCAGTAAATTTAACCTTGAAATTCCTAAAAATCCCTCAACCATAATCAAATAATAATAAAATAAAAAATAAGGATCTTATACCATAACCATCACTTCCATTGTTTTGAGAAAACAGGATCAAATCCAACAAACTCTCACCAATTCACATCTCCTTTATTTTAGAAAAACCAAAATAAAGATATAATATAGAAAAATATTATTTTAATGTCAATAATGAAAATCAATCCAAATAGATCATATTGAATCCCATTTTTTCAACTTTAAACCTACTTAAAATATAATAACCTATTTTAAAAATCATTTCAATATTCAATCAAAATCTACAAATTTCCCTATAATTCACAATCAAATAATTTAGAACAAAATAATACATATCATAGTTTCTACTCTAACTTGGGAAATTAAGTCCCACATGATTAAACATTTAACTTAACATTATATTATAACTTAAGTTAATTTTAATTATACCAGGGTCCTTTCACATTATAATAACACAATATAAATTACCCATAACCACAATATAATTCCAAGATAATAATTTAACTAATAGATAACCCATTCATAAAATGGTTATCATAAACTATTGAAATATTAAAGACTACCTCCCTCAAAAAATTTATATAAATTCATATCCATTCATATTAGCTTTAAAAGTATCATATGATGCTCACATAAAAATAAAAACCTAATTAATCAAGTAATACATTCAAAAAAATCCATAAGCTGACTTAAAATAGAAAACAATTCACTCAAAGGTAATGTGATGCCAAAAAAATTATAGTGGTATGTGTTCAACTAACATCGAACTCCCTAAGCACCCCTATGAAAAATCCCCTTGATCCACCCAGATTTATCCATGTTACAATGAAACCATTACTCTAAAAATCCATAAAATCACAACATCATACTGAAAAATATTTGTTTGAATGAAATCCATAATATGGTCTATGACATGGTTATATAGCTACATGGGACATAGTTATGAGGCAAAAAATATATGTATATCTCTTAGAGTGATAAAATTATATATTGTATACCCCAAGGAGTGATATAAGCATATTTACTAGAGTGATATGCATAAATATGGTATATCAAACATTTCCACATTATTTCTTCCATCTAAAGTGATTAAACATTCGAATAAATATCATTGGATAATATTTAAGGGATTCAAAATGCATCACAATGATTTTTTATCATTAAAAATTAATATTCAGTTTGGTAATGAGTAATGATAGTATTAGTTATGAAGAGTTTTATGTCACGAACCATCCCCTGGGGCCCATTCTGTGACTACACCAAGGTCGTCTTCCATAGGCTAGGGGCTGGCGACTAGCACTGGAAAGGCATATCCCTAAAATGGGAAGGCATTACCTTTAAAACTTTACAAACACACAACCCAAGAACACAAAAAGAAGCAACCACAAATTAAACTACTATAGAAAAAATATTGATGAAAGAAAAGGGGTCATAAATACAAGCCCAACTATCAAGGATAAATACAACTAAAATGTACAGATACAACTAATAAGTACAAAGAAACTCTTGGATTGTCCACCAAGGATACAACCTGAAGGGTAGGTACAGATCCTCTCCACAACACTCCACGTCATCCCATCTCCCCCATGTACTTCTTGGTCCTGGCTCCCTCTAAACTCAGCTCTGTTTCTCATCATCTGCACAAGACAGAACAAGGTGAGGGAAAATCCCATGCAGGGTGAGTATAACAATACTCGATATATACCCCGAGACCCCAGAAGGTCTCTTAGAATTCCACAAAGTAAAAACCACAAAGCTTGATCTCAATCACAAAGCACAAGAAATAGATAAATCTCAAACCAGAGTCTCCACTCAAACCATATATTAGTGAAGTATAGAAGTATAGATGATTAGTCATGAAGCTAGATCATCTTATTCTGTCAAGAGGCACTGCTGCTGGCCATACGGAGTCTGACCCACACAGGATCAATGGGTACTAACCCCCGTAATGATCCACATAGGATCTGACCCGTCCGAAGTCGATAGGTACTAACCTCTTCTGACCCACATAGGATTGGTATGCACCGACCCACATAGGATCGTTGAGCACTGACTCACGTAGGATTTGACCCACACAGGATCGATATGTGATGACCCACACAGGATCTGACCCACACAAGATCGATATGCACTGACCCACATAGGATCGCTGAGCACTGACCCACACAAGATTGACATGTACTAACCCCTACAATGACCCACACAGGATTTGACCCTCCCGGAGTCGATAATTACTAACCTTCATATGATCTATCTCCTACCTCCTCCTCACTTCCAACCACTATATTCCCACTCATTGCACACTTGGTTCTGGGATAACCACTCCTCAAGCCCTTAGTTGTACTTAAATCGGAATTAAGTCCCATTAATAATTAACTCTATGATCAATCATGTCATAAGGGTTCCAACACAACAGACGGCGCATTAACCAGACGCCTGGTCTGTAAGTTATAGGCATTTTAGTGTCGAGGTCCCCGTAGGATTCAGGTACGATCCAACCCATCCAAACTCCAAATTTCTCCAAAATTCACATGGAGTATCTCAAAAGGATCGTCTCACTCTAAGGGTCACAACGCTGAACAATGTTCGTCAAACTAACACCCAGATTTCAAGATAGGACCCTTTAAGTGTTTACGGGTCTTGTTGGGCCCGAGTCTGGTCTGACCTGGCCTGACCAGGTCTGGGTACGACCCGGATAGGCTGGGATGAGGTCCGGCCCAGCCAGCGAGTGGAGGGCTGGCCCATGAGGGGGAAGCCCAGCCCACTGGGCGTCAACCCGGTCGCGTGAGGCGCGGCCCATCGGAGGGTGGCCCATGGTCCACCAAACTGAAAAAGGAGAGGAATCCCCCCCCTGCCCCGGTATCCCGAATGGCCCAGAGGACAATTGGCTTCTGAAGTGGAGTCACCACGTGGTCATCGCCTGGTCACTACAGAACCCGTCGGAGGCATGAGTTCTGCCTCCTCTGCCGCGGCTTCAGCTGCGACCTCCTTCTCACCAGTGGCGCGCGACGGCGTCCCACCCTTCCTTTCCGCGGCTGGCCGATGAGCCGACCACCTTCTCTGACACCATGGCTAACGAGTTGTGTCCCCTTGCTCTCTGGTAGCGTGTGATGGCACGCCGCACCTCCTTCATGGCCATCCGGTGTTGTCCTCTCCGATGACTATCACGACTTAGTGTTGCGGCCTCCTCTTGTAACATGTGTCGGCATGCCGCTTCCTTCGTAGTCGGTCAGTGTCATCGCATCGACGGTATTCCACGGCGGGCACAAGGATAGTAAAGTAGTGGGGGGTTCGGGCTGGGTTCATTATGTCTACACCCTCCATGTTATCTCATACACATGAGAGAGGATTAAGGGTTTAATAATAACTTAAATTAAACAACAATCAAAACTCTACAAAGATACGCCGCAACAACCTCCTGCAAAAACGAATTAATCGTGGATCAACCCGTTAGTCAGTTGACCCGCGTTCTTTGTATTATTCAGGAATAGGGAATAGAAAATTATTAAAAATGTGTAAGAAAATAAACCCCATCCCTTGAATTGTTGGAGAGCGCTCACGATTGAGGAAGTCTCATTGTCCGTCGTCCCCGCAACAAACCTCCCACATCGATGCTCGAACGTCGATCTTCAGTTCGGGGTTTCGGTGTCGCTCGTCACCACTCATCGGAACCGGCTCTATCCTCCAAGGTTGGCATCGTGACACTTTCCAGCACTTCATTTCTTTGGGAAGCTGTGCCAACACCTCCCACCAAGCTCCATATAAATAAGAGAGGGGGAGGGTATGTAATGACATAGGGAAATTAATGGGGCTTATTAATTAGGTAGCTTCCTAATTCCTCAACGACGTCGTTTCTTAAGATTTAAAGGTCAATCCATTTAATGTATTGACATATCGTTGGACCCAACTCCTCTTTTCTGGTGGAGTATATGATAGAATGAAATAAAATAATAAAATTATTTATTTACTTTCTTTTAAATGTCCCAAAACATAAATTTTTCATCGGACCTACTGTGGTCGAAGTGATGCCTCCCTTAAGCGAATCTTGGTGTTGTGGATTCAATGGTGCCCTCATTTTTTTAATCCGAGTATTGGTTCAAAAGTTAGAAAATGCCACTCATTCATTTACTTAATGTACCTGAAAAAAAATTTAGAAAATTAATAACAGTCACCCTTGACTCACGCCGGTCGAGGTTAGGTTCCTCCTAAGTAGAACACACCCTCACGCACTCAACGGTACTCTCGAATTTTCAATTAGAGTTACCGTTTTGAAGTTACAGATTTTACAATAAAATAATTGTCACTTAATTATTTTATTTATGGCCAAAAACTAACGTTCATTGGTGGCCTGTGCCGGCCAATGTTAGTATCATCCTACGGAAAGCATACCCTCTTGAGTTCATCGGTTGTCTCATATTTTTAATCTGAGTTACCGTTCATGAGTTATAAGCATTTGAAAAATAAAATAACTTTATTTAATTATTGTATTTATGGTTATGCCATTTTTGGGTTTTCTCACAAGAGCCATTCATTGTCTAAACTTAAGTTGTGCCTAGGGTAAACCCACCATCTTGAATGCAATGGTTCCTTCGGATTTCTGATCCGGGAAACTGTTTAAGAGTTATTCCAATTTTTTTGGAAAACTACTTTTGCACGCTAATTAAAGCTTAACAAAACTTTAATGGATCATTTAGAGCACTCCAGGCCTCGGAATTAGGCACTATCATATTTTCCAGTATCGAAAAAATTCCATATAATTAAAAAAAATTACATCAAAAATCTGGGTCTTTAGAATCTCCCCACCTTAGGGATTTTCATCCCCAAAAGCCACAACAAAGACTAAGTAAACAAATGGGGGTACCGAGCACGAATCTAATCCCCCCAGTCCTATGTGCTCTCCTAGAGGTTCTCATGCTACTAGAGAACACGCACCATAGGAATCGATCGCCCATAAAGGACTCGCTCCTATCGATCCTCATCTCTACTGGAACCTCCATAAATGTTTCCCCATCATCAAAGTCCAACTGGTCTTTGATGATAACATGTGATAGATCGTGAACGCATCCCCTCAGCTGTGATACATGGAAACATTATGCACCCAGTGCATCTATAGGGGAATAGTTAGGTGGTACTCCACCTCACCAACTCTGTTGAAAACCTAGAGAGGTCCGATGAACCTCGGAGATAACTTATCGCCTCGACCAAATCTCTGTAGTTCACGCTGAGGGGAGACTTGCAAGAATACGTGGTCCCCCTCCTGGAACTCCAAAGGTCTCTATCTCTTATCAGCATAAGACTTCTGGTAGCTCTGTGCAGTCTTCACATGCTGACAAGTGAGACATCGTTATACAAACTCTTCCATTTCTTTCTTCATCCCTGGCCACCAGTACTACCGTCGTAGGTCCCGGTACATATTTTCCACTTTAGGATGTACCGTTAAAGGGGATGTTTGGATTTCCATCAAGACCTCCTCCCGAAGCATCCCTAGCACTATGGTGTATCCTCTGAAGAGAATTACGTGCTCCCCACCTTCATAAAATCCTTCAGGAGACCATCCTGAGGATACCTGATCACGTCGGTCCTAACAGTCAACGTCCCAAGTTGTGCCTCCTGAAATCCCTAAATAATTAGGGGTGTTACAGTCATAGACTCAAGGTAAGATGTTATATCTTTATTCATGAAGGATATCTACAGTGTGGCTAGATGCTCTAATTCCTCACTCAGCATCTATAGACCAAACCTTCTGCTGAGTTTGTCTGCTACCACGTTCCTTTTCCAGGAAGTATAGACTATATCAAAGTCGTAGTCCTGGAGGAACTCTATCCATTTCTATTGGTAACAAAAAATTCAAAATTCCTACTGCCACGAGGGTAAGGTTGGCCCACTCAAGAGTGATCGGACACACGCTCCTATGCATGAGTTTATCCTGTGCTGACTGGGTTTCCTTGTTCACCAACCAAGGAAAACCCCATTCCATCATTGTAGATAAACCACAACCTTTTTTCCCAATACAGTCAATCTGAGTATGATCGGTGGATGTCCAATCCATACCCAAACTAACGTCTTAAGGCCTCGATGCTGCCACCAAGAGGTTACAACTGAAACTCTTGCCTCAAGGGTCAGATCACACCATTTGTATAATTGTGATTTTCAAGTCTCCTCCCAAAGCTATCTCCATACATAAGGGTCAATTCAATGGTTTAACCAGAAACACTAGGTCTTGAACAAGATTCATGGAAAGAAGGAATTAGTGGTACCTATGTATATTAATACGGTAGCTAGTAGTAGACATAGACTATACCTTGAATCATTCCTGGAGCCCTTGGGTCACACTCCTTGACTACATGCAGCTACTCCCTTCCCCTATCCTTCAGCTCCCTGAGCCTGGTGGGGACCAAAATGTGGTGGTGATTGTAACATGTCAAAATGTATACAACTTCACGTTGCTCTCCTATCTCCTCTTCCACATCTGCTACCCTGAAGATTCATATGTCCCTTTCATTTCCTCTTCCCGAAACATTATACATGCCTAAGTCTCTCAGACTGGTGTCAGTTTCCTGCTTTCCTACTACTAACATTCACTGGTTGTATCTGCTCAGCCAAAGAACATTCAACCATAAAGGTTATCTCTAGAACCCTAACAAAAGTATGAATGCATAGAGAAATAGTACTGGATCAGATGTCCCTAAACACACCTTGCTCAGAGGTCTGAGCCCTGAAGCACTGACCGTACTATATTCATTGATTACATGGGTTCATTGGTACACCTCGATGAATACTCATCTACTGTCATGTCGTCCTGTCGAAGCTGTATAATCTCTAGGGAACCCTCATCCCTCAGCTCTTTATGGTAAGATACCATCTTCTTTGAGGAACGTTCTCAAGCTTGTCCATAGAAAAGTCACATCTTCACAAGATCAGGGTAACCTAAACCCTGTCATCGTCCTGCTGAGCCATGTAGAAGGCTCTCTACCAGGACCGCCATCTGATCGAATGGTGCCCTAGATAGATGGAAACTCGGTCACCTCCCTAAGATAGTCCTTAGACGCCTATGAGTTGGGATCACCTCGGAACATGAGTTGTATCTGATACTAAAACTCGTGTCAGGAACTAAGCCTACATGTGTCCTCTACCAGTACCGCCAGTTGTAACTGTTGTCGAACGGGTAGTGGTACTGCTGGTACACCACCAGAAGGTGCCAGCATAGTAAGATGGCCCTACACCGAAGGCTCTTCACTCGGTGGGCCATCATCGTGTACTATCTTGGGAATCCTATATGGTTGTCTATGTGGAGGCATCCAGATAACGAATAGGTGTGTCATGGTCATTAAGTTATACCTGGTGAGCTGAATCCAAAGAAACCAAGGAAAAACATTTCCAAAACACACACAATCAGTGTTTCCATGCACTAAGTCATAAATCAGAATTCAGGGTTCTGGTGTATGGATATGTTGACCACTGCACCAACACTTGATTCCCCAAACTAAAAACCACATTCATAACACATAACACTATCGCCACATCGAAAAGATCTGAGTACTGGTTCTTCATTATAACCGAATCCTCTGATACAAATTTGTCACAACCCATCCCTCGGGGCCCGTGTCGTGACTACCCAAAACTCGCCTTCCATAGGTCAGGGGCTGGTGACTAGAATCGGAAAGTAGTATCCCTAAAACGGGAAGGAATTTTCCTTTAAAACTTTAAAAACACACAACCCAAGAACACAACAAGAAGTAACCATAAAGTAAACTGCTATAGAAAAAAGTGTGCTAAAAGAAAGGGGTCTGGAAATAAAATCCCAACTGTAAAGTACAAGCACAACTATAAAGTACAGATACAACTAAATAGTACAAATCAGCTCCTGGATCATCCACCATGGATCCTACCTAAAGGGTAAGTACAGATCATCTCCACATCACTCCATGACATCCTATCTCCTCTGTGTACCGTCTGGTCCTAACTCCCTCTAGACTCAGCTCTGCTGCTCGTTGTCTGCACAAGACACAACAAGGTGCGGGCGAAACCCATGCAGGGTTGAGTATAACAATACTCAGAATGGACCCCGAGACCCTCGAAGGTTTCTCAAAATTCCCCAAAGGAAAAACCTCAAATCATGATCTCAATCACAAAGCACAAGAATTAGATACACCACAAACCAGATTCTCTTCTCAAACCAGGTATTAGTGAATTATAGAAGTACGTATGGTTATTTGTGAAGCTATATCATATTATTCTCTCAAGAGGATCTATTGTTGACCATACGGAGTCTGACCCACACAGGATTAATAGGTACTAACCCACACAATGACACACATAGGATTCAACCCTCCCAGAGTCGATAGGAACTAACCTCTGCTGACCCACATAGGATCTGACCCGCATAGTATTGGTATGCGCTCACCCACACAAGATCGCTGAGTGCTGACCCACATAGGATCTAACCCACACAGGATCAGTATGCGCTAACCCACATAGGATTGCTGAGCACTAACTCACATAAGATCTGAACCACACAGGATCGGTATGCGCTAACCCACACAGGATCACTGAGCATTAGCCCACATAGGATCGATAGGTACTAACCCTCGCAATGACCCACACAGGATTTGACATACCTGGAGTCGATAGGTACTGACCTTCACATGATCTGTCTCCAACCTCTAAATCACTGCAAGCCACTGGATTCCCGCTCATAACACGCTTGATTCTGGGGGAACTACTCCTCAAGCCCTTTGTCATATTTTAACCGGCACAAAGTCCTAAGAACAAGTAACCTGATGATCTGTCCCGTCAAAAGGGTTCCAACGCAACATACGGCGCGTGCACCGGACGCCTGGTCTGTAAGTTATAGGAATTTTAGTGCCAAGGGATTAGCTGGAATTGGGTACGATCCAACCCGTTCAAACTCCAACATTCTTCAAAACTCTCATTAAGTGTCTCAAAATGACCATCTCAGTTTAAGGGTCCCAGCGCCGCAGATATTTCGTCAAACGGACGCCCAGATTTTAAGATAAGACCCTTTAAGTGTTTCTGGGTTCAGTTGGGCCCAGGTCCAGTCTGACCTGGTCCGACCCGGTCTGGGTCTGAAATAGATGGTCCGGGATGAGGTATGGCCCGGCCCACAAGGGGGAAGACCAGGTTCTTTGGGTGGAGTCCCGGCCCACTGGCGGCGGCCCGTTGGGCAGGCAGCCAGGCCGCGTGAGGCGCCGCATGCTGAAGGGCAGCCCGCGGTCCACCAAGCTGGAAAAGGGGGGGTGTTTTCCCCCCAGTATCCCAAACATCCTAGAGGAAATTTGGCTTATGAAGTGGAGACACCATTTGGGCGCCTCCTGGTCCCCACAGAACCCTCCGGAGGTGCGGGCTCTGGCTCCTCCTCCACAACTTTGGCTGCAACCTCTTGCTCACCGGCGACGTGCGACGGCATGCCGCCCTTCCTCTCTGTGGCCATCCAATGAGCCGACCGCCTTCTCTGAGATCACATTTGATGAGTTTCATACCCTTTCCATCTGGCGGAACGTGACAGTGCACCGCACCTCCTTTGCGGTCGGCTGGTGTCGACCTCTATGATGACTGCTACGACTTAGTGCTATGACCTCCTCTTGTAGAGTGCATCGGCGTGCCACTTCCTTCGTAGTCGGTCGATGGCATCACACCAATGTTCTTCCACAGAGGGAAAAAGGATAGAAAAGTAGTGGACGGTTCTGGTTGGGTTCATTAGGCCCGCGCACTCATCATTATCTCATACACATGAGGGAGGATTAAGGTTTTAATAATCACTTAAATTAAACAATAATCAAAACCCTACAAAAGATACCCCGCAACAACCTCCTGTAAAAAAGAATGAATTGCTAATCAACCCGTTAGTTGGTTGACCGACGTTCTTCATATTATTCAAGAACGAGGAAGAGGAAATTATTTAAAATAAATAAACAAATAAACCCCCTACCTCGAATCGTTGGAGATCACTTGTGATTGAGGAAGCCTCATTTTTTGTCATCCTCGCAACAAACCGCCAACGTCGCCACTCGAACGTCAATCTTTTGTTCGGGGTTCCGGTGTCACTCTTCACTGCTCATCGGGACCGGATTCATCCTCTAATTTTGGTATCAGGTCACTTCTCCATCACTTCATTTCTTTGGGAAGTTGTGCCAACATCACCCCCCAAGATCCATATAAATAAAAGAGGGGGAGGGTAAGTAACGACATAGGGAAATTAATGGGGATCATTAATTAAGAAGCTTCCTAATTCACCAATGATGTCATTACTTAAGATTGAATGTTCAGTCCATTTAATGGCTTGACACATTGTTGTTCCCACCTCCACTTGTCCGCTGGAGGATATGATAGAAACAAATAAAATAATAAAATTATTTTATTTACTTTCTTTTAAAAGTCCCAAAACATAACCTTTTCACCGGACCTACTGTGGTCGAAGTGAATCCTTCATTAAGCCAATCCTGGCACTATAGATTCAATAGTGCCCTCAGATTTTTAATCCGAGCACCGGTTCAAAAGTTAAAAAATGTCGCTCACGCGTTTACTGAATGTACCCGAAAAAAAGATTAGAAAATTAATTACAGTCACCCTCGACTCGCACCGATCAAGGTTAGGATTCATCCAAGGAGAACCTGCCCTCACGAGCTCAATGTTACTCTCAGATTTTCAATCCAAGTTACCTTTTAGATGTTATGTATTTTACAATAAAATAATTGTCACTTAATTATTTTATTTACGGCCAAAAACTAACTTTCACTGGTGGCCCGCGTGGGCTAATGTTACTATCATCATAAGGAAATCATACCCTCACAAGTTTAGTGGTGGTCTCGGATTTTCAATCTGAGTTACCGTTCATGAGTTATAAGCATTTTAAAAATAAAATAACATTATTTAATTATTTTATTGACGGTTACTCCATTTTCAGGTTTTCTCACAAGATGCCTACGCTGACTAAAATTAAGTCACGGCTGGGGTAAAATCATCATCCTAAACACAATGGTGCCCTCAGATTTCTGATCAAAGAAATGGTTTAATATTTATTCCACTTTTTCAGAAAAAACTACTTATGCACGCTAATTAAAGCTTAACAAAACTTCGACGGATCATTCCGCGAACTCCGGGCCTCAGAATCATGTGCCTTCAGATTTTTCTGTCTTGATAAAATTTCATATAATTAAAAAAATTACATGGAAAATTTGGGTCATTACATTTTAGAATATTTATCATTTGATAAATGATTTATTTATTTATTTATTAGAGCATTCAAGACACTCTATATAAAGGGGATCGATCCAATGTTTGATATGTGTGATTCATGTGATCATTGTATAAGAATAAAAAACTCTATTATTTTCTATTTCATACTTTATCAGGAGAAATCAATGACACACATTAAGAGAAATAAGATCTTACCAAACTATTTGGCGATTCATTAAACTAGTGGAAACATGTGGAGACAATAATCCTTTTAATGGTGTTGACAAATCTTTATAAAAAATTCTAAAAGAAGACTAAATAGTCACTATGATAAACCATATATATATATAATGTTTTTTATCAAATATATTGGTTATAAACCATCATATATAGCGACGTCATATATATATTACATGAAATTTAAAAAATAATATATATATATATATATATAATATGTTAGTTTTTATTACCCTTATATATATATATTATATGATGTATTTTAAAACCATTATATATTGTCTCACTATATAGTATATATAACATATAATATATAATAATTATACAATATAACAATCATACACGGTGTAGTGCGTATACAAAATATTGTGCTTTTTTAATACAACTATCATATATATCCTTGGATATACCACAAGTTGTAAGAATACCATATATGATAATTATATTGAATATTAAAAAATATTTCAGGTCAATTCTTTTGGACTAATGACCATTGATCTATATGGTTGAGTCGATGGAATACTTGTGCATATTTTTTATCTATTCCCACCTAGATAATGACTATTACTTCTAGTTATCCTGAAATTTGTAAGATCTATAAAAATCAATATTGATCACATTATTCCTGACACTGTATTCTCAATAGTACGGAAAATTTTTCTTTTACTATATCCGAATAAGAAATATTGAACTTCAGTTAAAAGAGTCTTCATAGAATCTTTCAATCTACAAACCATGGTAAAATTAATATGAATCATATATGTATTAAAATTAGTTATCCTTAAATATTACAGAATATTTTTAAATTTTATTTTATCTATAATGTTATAACTTGTTTAAAGTGAACATATTTCATGTATATAGATATCAATTTAAAATATTCACTCAGAATTATGCATGAATCTATACTAGAAGGTGGTGAAAATAATATTTTTGGACAAAAAAACCCTAAACCATTTGATCAGTTTATTGGAAATAGTAATTCAAATAAATAAATAAATAAATAAATCTCTATATATATGTATGTATTTATTTATTTTTATATATATGTAAATGAGGTTGGTTTTATTTTCCATAAGCAACATAAAAAAATTGTTATTTATATATGATTTTTATAAGTATTTTTAAAATTTCCTTAAATAACATGATGCTTAATAATTATGACATTTCAATAGTTAGTTTTCCAATTTAAGATCCATATACTATTTTCTATATATAATGTACTATTATAAAAAATAATTCCTCCTGTTTATTTCTCAATATTCAACTAATTTATTAACATATCAATTTTTATTGTATTGAAAACAATATTTAAATGGAATCGTCTATTTTTTCAACTACGTACCCTCATATGAAAAACTATAAGTGACCAACATAGATATTAGACTTCAAGGTACCATAAATGTGTGATACATACAATTTCAAAAAAATCAATATTTTCAAATAGTTATTAGATATAATAAATAAGCATCTATGGTAAAAATAATATTTTAATTTACTATAACCATGTCCATATGTTTGTGCCTATCTAATAGTGTATTAGAATTCATTAAATGTGTTGATTTAATATGGTAGAATTTGTCTAAGGTTATGAAGTTATGAGTGACCTAACTAAACGAAATGTTTATGTTCGAGATGGAGAGGATGATCTTGATGAAGAAATCAGTGAAAACATTAACTAATGGGGGTTTAAAATAATTAGGGGGGATTTCCTCTATGATTTAGTAAATTCAACACCATTTCATTTCCTATAAAGTAAATAGAGAAAATTAAAAAATTTATACATGAAATAATATTTATATGAAAAAAATATCTTCACCTTAAAAGAAAATGATGCAAGGTTGATAATTTTTTAATGAGAACAAAAATTATTCATGTTATTAAAGAGATATTTTTAGAAAAAAATAAACGAGTTTCACCATATTCTATTGAATATTATTCTATTCAATAAAGTGAATATTTAAAAATATAGAATGATAATATTATTTTTAGTAAATATATACTAACAACACATCCCTATGATTGAAAATATAATATCAATATAAAAAAATAATAACTCTTGAGGGTTACTAGGATTTTGACATGACACATTAACTCAAAACATATTGATAAAAAGTTAGAGAGAAAAAACTAGCATTAATATATATACATTTAAAAATAGATCAGTATAATATGATATAATAAATAAATATTTTATATAATATTATAATCAAGAATATAAAATTTTTAAAACATTCTTGTAAGGTGTAGAGCCACAGTAATTATGGATAATTTACCAAAAAATTCGAAGAGGAGATCGAATAAAAATTTTCATCTTACCACCATCAAGGTTGTGAATTTAGAGTACGATAATTAAAATGGTAAAATAATTAAGTACAAAAGAAAATTATATACTATAATAAAAAATAATATGAAGGAGAACTTGTAAATCCAACCAATTAATTCTTAAAAAAATATACAAAACCATTACAAACTCATAAATATAAAAAAATAAAAACAAATAAAAAATGTGACATAAATATAAATAAAAACTTCATTAAAAAAAATTCAACTATTAATCAAAAATTACAATTTATTTGTCCCATAAAAAACTCTAAAAATATAAATGGGCATGTTTTATGTGTAACAACATGTAAATAAAAGATTAATATGATAAAAAACAATATATAATCCACTAAATATTCTCTATAACTCTATAAATTTATTATATTTAATAAAACATCATATAAATAATACAAATATAAAAAAAATTATACCCACCGACTCCCTAGATAATGACAAATTCTAGAGTTCCTAGTTGTGTGGGTTTAAACTATAGTATAATCAATCACTAAGGGAATGATAGAGAACCTCAAAGACATATAGATGTTTGCATCAATGAATGGTAACAGTAAATCAATCTCATAAATAAGGTAACCAGTACTGTTATTATGAAGTATTTCATGAATATGTCTTAATATATAAGAGAGTCTTAGAATTTACAATAATCCCCTTAAGAGATGATCTAACCTCTAATCTTTCTTAATAACATACAATTGAAAGTGTTATTGGTATGTCCCAATTAATTCCTACCTTTATAAAGTACATCTGGAGATGAAAAAAATGCATAAATATAGAGCATGTGGGGGAATAGTAATGGTGAATCTAATGTGAATTCCTTTACCAATGAAAGAGATTGATTGAAAATGCACTTTTTCTTTTGATGTTGCACTGATGAGTTCCATGTTTGTGGTTGTTTCCCCTTTAGTATCTGTCAACACATCCAAATGGAATCACCAAAGTCACCATATCCTATTAATATCCTTAGATAGTCTGGTATTAACCTCAGGGCACCATAGGTTATTTCACACCACCAAATGATGCATGATAAATACGCCTCAAAAGTTATAAAGGCCATATCTCTAATTCCTAAACATATTCTTTTTCCATCCTAACTCCTCCAACACCAGCTGGTGAATGACATGATATGAGAATATATAATTAACATCTTTATCACAAAAATAGAGGTGTCTTGTGAAATCATCTAAGAGATATAGCCTCACATGCCACCCTATAAATGTTGGGATATAGAGAAGCAAGCGGAACTCGTTTCCACATCCAATCAATTTGGGAGTCAATACCTATAGAATATAAATAATTACCTTAATTACATTAGGAAGATGGAGGAGGACTTCGACAAAACCCCCACTTCTATTTGGGATCTTTATAATAGGGATCCCACCAGCTACCATCTTCACCAACACCACGTAGTCATATTCCATTAGGAATATGCTGATAATATCACACTGAATATCCTAACCCTGATTTAATAAATTAGGACACTCAAGAGGAGGGAGTTTTGGGGGGGAAATAGTTATTTAATCTCATAAGTAGGTGTATACTCTTTTTCTCACTTTCACCCACAAAACCCTCCAACATATTTCAATTACAATCAAGGAGCTACTTAGGAGGGATACCACTCATGAAGGTTTCCACCCAAAATGCATGAACCCAATTATGATTAATGCTCCACCTCTATTCCCCCAACTGAGAACATTCAAAATGATGGATTTCCAAAGTAAATTTATAATCTATTATTAGATCCCTACCCATGTGTAAACTGACATCATTGAGGCTCATCGACATTTTCTGATAGTGGTCCAATGATCCTCTAACTCTTCATCAATAAGAGAAAGAAACTATAGACATCGGGGTCCTCTCCATAGTACAATGACACACAATTATGGAGGTACTCCCCAAATAACCCATTGTGAAGGACCTCCCTACAATTTCATAATAAAAAACATTGTATTTTCTCCCTAGAGAACCTATTGTGAAGGTACTCCATGTAGCACCATAAGTAGAAACTATAGAGGTCCTCTCCGGATCACTCTTTATGAAGGTCCTCCCCACAATGCCATAATCAATAACTTTGGATGTCTTCCCTAGAGAACCCAATGTGAAGGTTGATGTGCCTCTATTTTTACATAGTTTTTCCACATCTTTTCACTTAATTTTTAATGATTTAATTAATTATTTAAGCATTTTATACTAAATAATTTTACTTTTGTATTTTTATAATTAAATTTGTTCAATAAAAAAATTTATAATTAATTAGGTATTTTTAGACTTTAAATTAATAAATTTAGCCTTATATAACTTATCTAAATTAATTATTTGTTTATTAGTTTTGTTAATTATAATTTGCTCATTTTTTAATAATTTGACTTTAGTAATAAATAATCATTTAATATCCTTATTTCTGTTAATTAGCATAGTCTTTATTTTAATATTTTATCCTTTAATTTAGTTTTATTCAAATATATTAATTTCATTAATTAATATGTTTAGTCATCCTGCTAATTAATTAAGTGAAGAGTTTTAGTTTTTAATTAAATAAAATAGTTCTCTTTTAATTTTATGTATTCAAATAGTTGTTTAATTAATTAATTAAGAGATTTGAAACATTAATTATTTAATATTAAGTATGCAGTTAGATTATTTATTCATTAACTTGTGTTTTTTGTCTACCGGTGAGGTAGACGAGAGCATCGGTGACCTGTTGAGTCACCGATTCAATAATTTTCCACTTATTATAGAATCTTTAATAATTTTTCATTTTAGTCTTTTATCAATCCAGTTTAATATTAATGCAGTTTTAAATTTATGTTTTAACAATTAAAAACATAAATTATAACTTTAAAGTTTATGTTTAATAATAATCTTGTTTTAAATTTATGTTGTTTAGACTACTTTTAATTTTCAATTTGTTTTTTGATTTTATGTTTTTAACCGGGTAATTATTTTCAATCTTTGTTTTTAACTACTTGCGTTTTGAATTTTAATTTATTTTATGCAGTTTTAATTTTTGTAATTCGTTGTTAGTTTTATTTATTTAGGCTATCAATGCAGTGCATTGGTAACCCTTTATTTGTTCTATTGGTTGGTGTCCATTTTATTATATGTATCGGTGACCTTTTTGCGCCATTGGTAACCATAATTTTAAAATAATCGGTAACCCACTAATTTAAAGATGATGGTGAGATTTTGTTTTTAAGCTATCGGTAACCTTTAATTTCTAAGACTACTGGTGACTTTTTTTATATATCAGTGACCTTTTCTTTAGCTTAGCCAACAGTGAGTCTTTATTGTTTTTAAAGCCAACGATGACCTTATCTTTAGCCTATCAGTGAGGTCTCTTTTTGTTCTATCAGTAACCTCATTTCTTTTTTTAGTCTATCAGTGACCATCGCTCCATCTGTTCTCCCCTGATCTCCACTTTTCACTCACTGATTTTCACCATCACACACCGATACAGCATCAGTCTCTTACTTCATATCGATCCACAGATACAACCCTACCTTACACCTCTTCTCCTCCTTCAACTTCTGATGCCACTGCAAATACCTAGCACCCCATCTTCCTTTCCTCGCTCCTTATACCACTCTCAAAAAAAACCAAGGTGTCATATCATTAAAAATCACAAAATCACATAACAGAATCAACCATAACAAACCAAAATCAATCGAAAATCTAGATTTTGAGAAACACCACCTTGAACCGCACATGCAGCACGACTACAGATGATGCCATGGTCATCGTCGAAGCCCAAAATGCATCATGGTTGGTTGTCATGCTATGGTAAGGAGGATCCAAGAAGGAAACCACCATCTTGGGATGAAAATTTTCCCCGCCTGGATCTGATGTTGTCGCCGCTGGTTCATGATGCTAGCCATTCGAGGAGGCCACCTTACGGGTTGAAATTCGCCACTATTGAGGTATTTTTTCAACTGATCTGAGGCATACTAAAGGAGGAGAGGACAAGCTGATTCAACTCTTGGTGCACCACTATTCTTCAAGAGGATGGAGGAGCCGTTGTGGTTTCTCCTTCCGGGAGATAAAATCGAAGACCCTCCTCCCCCATGCATTCTGAAAATCTAGAGTCTTGCACCATAGCGAGAAGATCACAGTCTGTGTGCAGATAAAGATTGAACCCGACCAAGTACATTTTGTGGAGGAGCTATCTTCGTCTTGCGCTGCCGTTGATGAAATATGGAGAAGCTGTTGGGGAGAATCCTGATTCCAGACGGAAATTTTCTTGCCAAAAATATCGTGAGAAACCCATTGAAATATGGAAGTGATATAAGCAGAATAAATAAATCAACACGTATGATTTTTTAACATGGAAAAAACCTCCCATGCAGAGGATTAAAAAACCATGGGGAAATTCCCAAAATATCCACAATGAATCGGAGAATAAAATAATCCAATTAATGCCCGAACTTGAGTTACAAATAAGAGAGTGTAGAAAACCTGTGTGAAAACCACACCCCGATATGCCTCTGCCTTTTCTCTGATAAACATCCCACTGACACCATGTATCAAAAGATCAATCTAGGACAAAATTTCACCCTTCTGTTGACGAAACATCACTACCTCAGAGATCTTCACCCGAACATGCGTCAACCTCGCACCAGCTTGCGACACTTGAATGATCTCGCCATCATGATGTACCGCAGATCTGCAATCGGGACATGCCACCTGATCACCTCTATCAAGAAGACTTTAGATATGTGGCCTCTGTCATCAATTGTGTCATCGCTGCACCGCACCTGTCAAACGCCTATGCGCCATCGTCGTCGTGCCACACGGGTCACCGCAAATGCGGAAACCCCTTTTCGGGTCTCCCTTGCGGGCTACATCTTGCTGGAACACCCTTTTTCTCTCTTCAAAATCTGTTTCTGCATCCTCCTTATATAGACACAAAGTCCATAATCATCAAGTAATGCAGTCAACATCCATTATTCCATCAATATTAATGGATGGAATAATGGATGTTGACTGCATTAGTTGATGATTATGGACTTTGTGTCTATGTAAGGAGGATGCATAAACATATTGTGAAGAGAGAAAAAGGGTGTGCCAGCAAGATGTAGCCACCAAGGGAGTCCCTGGAAGGGGTTTCCGTGTTTCTGTGTGGCATGACGATGATGGCGCATCGTCGTTTGACAGGTGTAGTGCAGCGACGACACAATTGATGATTGAGGCCATGTATCGAAAGTATTCCTGATATAGGTTAGGTGGTGTGTCCCGATTGCAGATTGACAGTACATCATGATGGCAATATCATTCAAGTGTCTCAAGCTGGTGGAAGTTTTACACATGTTTGGGTGAAGATCTCTGAGGTAGTGACGTTTCGTCGACAGAAGGGTGAAATTTTGTCATAGATTGATCTTCCGATAAATGGCATCAGCGGGATGTTTATCAAAGAGAAGGCAGAGTCATATCGGGGTGGGGTTTTCACACAGGTTTTCTACACTCTCTTATTTTTAATTCATGTTCGGGCATTACTTGGATTCTTTTATTCTCTGATTCATTGTGGATATTTTGGGAATTTCCCCGTGGTTTTTTAATCATCCTCATGGGAGGGTTTTTCCATGTTAAAAAATATTGCTTGTTGATTTACTTCATTCTTCTTATATCGCTTTGAGTTTCTCACTATATTTTTTGGCGAGCAATTTTCTGCCCGGATTCAGGATTCTCCCCCAACAAGTGGTATCAGAGGAGGTTGGTTTGTGCTTGCAGTTTAACGTGAGGATTTTGGAAGCTTCGAAGAGGATCGCAGATGCGTGCGTGGAGCATAATGAATTTTGGAAATTAAAGTAGGTTGAGAGAGGTGATGCACATATTTGATCATGGGATGTTGATCAGGGGGAGCAGTTTATTCCTGCAGGTGCTCCAGATTATGTGGTAATCTATATTATGGGGGGGTCAGATGTTTTTTGTTCTTGTTTTGTTCATCAGGATGATCAAGATGGTGCAGATACAAATGTGATGAAGATTTCGGCATTTGATTTTCTTTTTGCAGGGGGAGCTGATATTTTTTTTATCAGAAGTGCAAAACGACGTTGTTATATTTTCTACAGATGATGATGATTGGTGTGATACCGAACTATTTTTCATTCTAACTGGGTTTTTTGGATGGTTCTATTTATTAATGTGATGAAGGGGGATATTGTTGAGATTCCTCACATTTATTGATGAGAAAGGAAAATTATTAATGGAGAGATTAATCACCATTAATTAAGGATTTTCTCCAAAAATTAATGGATATTTAATTCTCAATATTAATGGATGGAATAATGGATGTTGACTGCCTTAATTGATGATTATGGACTTTGTGTCTATATAAGGAGGACGCAGAAACATATTTTGAAGAGAGAAAAAGGGTGTTCCAGCAAGATATAGCCAGCAAGGGAGACCCGGAAAGGGGTTGCCGCATTTGCGGTGACCTGTGTGGCACAACGACGATGGCACATCGGCATTTGAAAGGTGTGGTGCAGCGACGACACAATTGATGATAGAGGCCACGTATCAACAGAAGACACTAATTGTTGCACCCAGCCTGGGGAGGAGTTAGACCCGCCGATGGAGATCCTATTTGCATCGTGGTTGGGAGAGTGTGAAGGAGCCACTAAGAAGCCTATCGCTGGCGCTTTTTCTTCTTAGAGGAAGAGTAACCCTACCCCCTACTACGCCGAATTTGGGGGGGAAGAAGAAGATAAAAAAACTATAAGAAAACATAAATAAAAACTTAATTATAAATAACTAAACTAAAATAATAATTATAAATTATAAATAAATAATACATATAAGATAAATAATTTTAATTATATGGAATTACTAATTTATTTAACATGAATTGTACTTTATTTAACTAAATTTGATAAAATCATAAATTAAATGAAAATTAATTAGCATCTAATGTTGAATTTTGATTTAATAATAAAATTTATCAATAAAAAAAATTTAATAAGAATTAAATTATTATAAACAATTCTAATTAATAGTAAATAATTTAATGTTTGGAATAATAATAAAAATAATAATTATAATTAACATTAATAATGGTAATTAAAAAAATATCAACATAATTATTTAATATAATGTTTAGAACTAAAATTTTAACAACTTATAAATTTAAATAAAGTAACTTAATTTAATTCATTAATGAAGCATTTGATATCCTTAATCGTAATTAAATTAACATTAAAAAATATATTAAATTAAATAATTTAATTATTTAATTACTTAATAATAATATTTAATAATTAATAATTAATATTTTATATTAAATAAATAAAATATTCAGCTAATAATTGTTAAGTGATTTATCTATTTTTATCAATTGTTTTATTATTATGTTTTAACAATTTTAACTTTGTTTTGTTCTTTACATTTCAGGTTCATACCAAGGCCTTAAAGACATCTAGGTGCATTCAAATAACTTTTCCGGAGTTATTTATGTGAGAAAAGCTAGTGCGACGTGTCAATCGTGAAAAAACGCACGTTTGAGGCGCAAGAGTAAAAGAAAAATTTAAGTCGGTGAAGAGTAGAGGTGACAAGAAGTAGAAAATAGTTGCTACTTAAGAAAGAGCAAGAAGAAGGGTTTTGGGGGGGGACATTCATTCGAGGAGAGCACCATTGGATGATCCAGGTCTGAGTAGATGGAGTCCGAAGGGTGACTTTGGAACCACTTCCTAAAGCTAGAGGAGTTCGAGAGCAGAGTATCATCTCGGGAGTTTATCTTCCATCTTAAATCAAGTTTTTTTACATTTTTCTAGTATGTTTTAGTTGTTGTGGTGATAATAAACATGTTTTCTAGCTAAATAATATAGTTCTGGGATAATTTCAAGTTCCACTAGTTATCTTTTAATGTTCTTTTTCACTTCATCATTAGATGTATTCATTATTGATCGGCGAGATAAATACTGAATTAATTCAATTTTATTGTTCCAACAAAATTTAATTTCAAAATTACACAGTCAATTGCAGAGATTGACTGTGGAAACACTTTTTTAAAGATAATAACTTCAAAAGACTTTAGGACTTATGGTGAGTTTTTCTTGTTGTCATTTTTCAAACGGTTCACAGTTAATTTATTTTGGAGTGGAGAACTCTAAAATAGATTGGCTTTTGTGACTTAACTCCTGGTGAGGGAGGTAATTCATAATCCTTATGGTGGAATTCTGAAATAACTTTTAATTGAATTGAAATGCCTTTAAGACTAGAATAATGGAGATTTTTCCCCGAGCGTTTTAATAGATAGTTCATTTATCAGTGTACTATATCTATGTGTCTCTATGTTTTTAACTATTTCTAGATTCAATTTAGTTAAATACATATTTTGAAATGTTCTTTCATTATACTTCCTAATAAAAAGAGAAAAAATAATAATAAAAGTAAAAAATAGAGAATCCACTTCACTGCTGACAATAGTGAATTTTTTGAATGTTTTTTTTGAAGAGTAGTGGTCATATTTTCCTTCTCTGTGGGTTCGAATCTGCTTGCCACATATATAGTAGTTAGTAGGAATATAAATTTTAAACTTTGACCTACTTCAATGATAGTTCAGGTCAAAGGTCCTACCCATGACACCATAATCAACAACTTAAGAGGCCCTCCTCGGAGAACTCAATGTGAAGGTCCTACCCACAATGCTATAATTATCAATTATGGAGATCCACCATAGAGCATCCACCACAAAGGTCCCCCAAGTACTCTATCTAGCAACTCTATAGGTCTTACCTAGAGTATCCATCATAGAGGTCCTCCTCATGATCACAAACATATCAATAATGAAGGTACTCATCATGGTAACAAACAAAATACCATCAACCAAAAAGTTCATCCACAATATCAAATTAAATCAGATCTCTCTAGAGGTCCTCCCAAAATCACCTTCCATATAGGTCCTCCCAAAAACAATGTGAAGATTGTTCATGAAGGTTATTCACATCAGTCTAGTCAGGGAGTTCCTCCCTGTGACATGAATATTGAATGGCAAGGAGGTTCTCCCCTTTCTAGAACACCAATATCTAGTAACCACAGAGGCCCTCTCCATGGAAACCAAGATAATAACTCTGGTGGTCCTCCCGAGAGCATTTTTTGTATTGTTTATCCATATGACAGAGAATTAAGATATAATTATGGACTTCCCTATGATTGAGAATCAAGAATCAACCATATTATTCTTATCTACGGTTCTTATTGTGAATCCCCTCTTCACAATGATACGCCCTATTAGTGCGAAGGTTATCCACATGTCAAAATCACATACAATTTTCCATCATATCGAGAGGAACCTAAGAAACTAAGTCTATCCACATTGGTAACCTTAACATTAATTAATGATGTATCATCCAAGTCAAAAGGCGGTCCAAGGTGATGATTTTCATCTGTGAATTCCTTGAACCACGCTACCTTTAAAGTAATTCAGGGCATTTTGAATGAACATACTCCTCTTGATGAAGTAATGGAGAAGAGACCTTTATAGCCAGATCAGGTCAAAGAACTCCTCACTAAGGATTAAGAGAACTCTATAGTCATGTGGAAAGATTTAGATAAGAATAGATTATTGATCATGTTTTAGACCATGGTCGCTCCACAGTATGACATTCTAGAGGTATTTAGAGAGAAATGCTTACCCTAATTTCATCAAAACATGTGGATGACTCTCTCTCGTGAAAAAAATGGTTTTCATGCCATTTTTTTACTTTATAATGTCGGTTAGTATAAAACATTATTGCATGATACATTTTAAATTCATTTTTAATGCTTGTTAAAAAATGATGTTGTAAATGAATTATTGGATTGGGTTTTCATCTCAGTTACCAAATAAACAACATGAATAACCATTTTTTTAATAATTTTCTTCTCAACCCTCATCTTCATAGTATAAAAGAAAATAAAACAATAATAAAAACCAATAAAGACCAGAAAATAAGCAGAAATAGCTACAGAACGACCAGAAAAAACACATTTACAATTATAACTTTCAAGATTAAAATATATAGTACAAATAAAATAAAATCCAAACACAAATATAAAATTATTTTCCCATTAAATTTGTAAGTGCCTCATCTCCTGTGAACTATAGGACCTAGGGTCTTCTAAAAGCTACAAATTAAAAGAAAAACATTTAACATATATTATAAATAAAACAAATGAAATATTAAGAAAAATTTTATAAATAAATATAACTTGGTGAAACTTCATAACTATACTAGTTGAAATTATTTTAAACATAAATCTTAACACATAATATCCACATTATTTTACAACTTCTTATTTTTTTAAAATTCTATTTAAAATACTTCATCAATTTAAAATAACATTATTAAGTAATATATTCAAAAGTTACTAATTGTAAATTAAAATTCACCTTTTATTTTACATATTTTATCTTGGAACTCATCTTTCATGTGGCCTCTCAAAAGAAATTTCATGTCCTATTTGAAAATAGTATGCATGAAATAAATTTAAGAGTAATTATAATATAAACATGTATTAAAAATCAATCTTACATGTCCAATATATTCTTTTAATTTGGTCTCACTTCACTATGGATGGATCATAACTAGTAAACTATCTTCTCCCTCGGAATAAAAAAACCTAAAATCCAATGACCAATGATATTAAAGAAAATTTAATGTTAGTGGTTCTTATGTTAATATATATAACACTTTTTGAGATATAGGTTTCATACTCTTGAAGATAAGGAAACATCCAACATTGAATAATTGCATTATCTTGAAATATTTCGTCAATATAAACTATTATTTATACTTCTTTCATTTTCATCACTATAGGTGAAATAATCTATGAGCCCATAAATCCATATTCATATTTTTTATCCTTAAAAATTGTATAAATATACCTAATAAAAAACAAACAGAAGTTTAAATTTTCATTAAATTAAATGTACGGAAAGATTTATGTTAAGACTTACATGGAAAAACTTTTATGGTGTTTATTCCCAACTAATCTCCATCTACATGCTCTATGGTATCAATTTTCAAAAGCACCATAGTCATTGCACACCCACAAAAACTATCTTTAATTGTAATCTCATAAACATCCTATAAACAATTAAACACTTTGACAATATATCAAGACTACTAGAATTTATATATGAAGTCATAGAACAATGTATTTATTGTTGTCTATAAAATATTTCATTACCTTTAAAGTATTCCTATATAAAAAAAGATAAATATAAACATTAAAATTTAGAAAAAATTAAATACCAAAATGAAATAAAATATAAAATATACACATACCTCTATCATAATATTTCATACAAGTCTATATGGACAATATAAAAAGTGGATGATACTTTTCCAATTGTACTCACCTCATATCTAGGTAACGATACTTCTATTGATCTGTCTATAATATCCTATATAGTGACCCTATGATGATTTATCTCTATCTGTTGATGATGAATGGTATCTCCAATATAAATATCATCCCATTTGTAACAATATAATGTTGGGTATCATCAACATACAAATCATAATAATTGGGAAGTTACGGAGGAAGGGTGTATGAGTAGGATAAGGAGTGGGGTCTATAGGCAGAGGTGGAGGAGTGGGAGCTACTGGCGGAGGTGGAGGAGTGGGAGTTACAGTCTGAAGCTATCTTTGCATGTTTAAAAACATTAACTATATTGAATCTCTGAACATATCCTCTATTGTCACAAAAATATCTTGAACTTCAACTTCTAAAGATTCTATTTTTTATAAACATACTCCATTGAAGAAGTTACAGAATGTTGAAACACTTTTTCCACCAATACAACTGATGGGAATCCTTGTACACAACCTAGGTGTTTAGGATTTACCAATGTTGGAGCTGAAATTTCCTTCCAACCAACCCATTATTTGCTCTTCTCTTTAAGAGAATCCTATATGAAATATTTGAAAAAAACCATAATGAATCACAATATATAAAGAATTTAATTAACATAAATAAATAAATAAATAAAACATCTTAAAATCCTCTCAGTTACAACACTAGACTCTTCCAAAAGTTATTTTCTTTTTCTTCTCATCCAAGACCTCTTTTATTTTTCAAGTCTAGTGGTGGTTTGGGAGGATGGAGGAGAAACCACTACAGATCATGAATACTGAGCTCCCAATTTTTGAAAATGTACATCCATCGTTTGTCCTTCCAATAACATATACCCTCTTCAAGATAAAGTATGAGGTTATTAATTTCTAGATTATATCTCCTGGTGATATCTCCTCGATTGCTTTAAATTAAAAATAAATAAATCATTAAAAAATCATTAATAATATCATTAATATAAAAAAAACTTCTAAAAAGAAACATTACACTTAACAAAAATGATTCTCATATTCTACTTTCAATAATTTTCTTCCATGTATCTTAATCTATAGAGGGATATATATCACATGAATTATGTTGTTTCCTATACCGAAAAATTAAATCTAATGTGAGGTTTGATTTAAAATACCTCCATCTCCTAGCATCTAATGATAAAAATTTCCTCCTGACTCATCCAGTATCTGGTATAACACGTGTCATCTGATAAGAATGGGGAAAACATATATTAATATAAATATTTCATTATAATTAAAATAATAACAAATGATCTTACCAAAAAAATACCCCACAAGTGAGATATTTTCAATTTTTCACCACTTCTCCAATCATAATCCAAAATACTAACATTGAATTTAGCATATATTGATATAAAAGTCTTGAATTGTTTTTAATTTGGACCTCTTGAAATATCATTATCATCAAAGTCTACCAGTATCCTCTGGTCCTGGATATAATAAACTGATAATTTTAGTAAACATGTGGTGTTACATTTACCAAACCTCGAACTCTTCTTTGTCCCTATGGAAGTATATGTCTCTTGTAAAGAAGGATGAGGCTCATCAGTAGTAGAATGTGTACGTTCCTCCATAGAGGCATGAGTATGATCATCTCCATAAGTATATGGTAGATCAATCAATTGATCTGTCATTATCATACAAATTAAATCAACAAACAATTAGTACACAAATATACAAATTCAACAACTACATACTAATGTAAATAAAAAATGAAAAATTATCAAAAAAAGTTAAATAAACCAAGATTAATAATTTTTTATTCATATTTTTTATAGTTGACTAAAATTATAACAACATTAATGTGATATGAAATTACATAAAAATGAATGAAATAGTGTGTGAATAGTAAAAATTCTCCAACCTAATGAATCATTTTTTACACAAAAAATAATATTTTTTAAATATAATATTATACAATTTTTTTGTTTTTATTTTACATATCAGATTTAAAATAATTTTTTTTCAACAAAATCAATTTATAGATAAGTTACGTAAGGGTAAACATGGAAAACTAAATAAAATTAAACTAATATAAACAAAAAAAATTAGCTTATTAGTTATAATATGTGTTTTAATAAATAAAATAAAATTAAAATATCTAGCATTTTGTGAAATTTAAAAAAAAATGAGAAAGAAACAGGTGTTACCTATAATATTAGGAATGTAATAGAGGATTGTTTTTCAAAATTCCCTTTTTATGATCATTCCATGAGTCAAAAAACATGTCTATGACATTCTCATAAATATTGTCTATTAAAATTTACATGGAAATAGAGATATCTCATAAATTAGCATCTACGGCAATTTTATCATCATCAACATGACATTTTTTTCCTTGTAAAACAATAGAACACTACATATCATATTAATAAAGATGATAGGATTTTTCCATGTGTTTCTATTATAAAAGGATCAACTATGTATTCTAATCTATTTATATTAACTAGATTCATTCCAAATTCATCATGTCCGGCACTGTTGTTACTAATATACCATTTTCAGTTAAAACATGGAACTTGAAATTTATTGTAACCAACCTCCCATATTTCTTCAATGACTCTATAATATGAACATGACGTGGAAATTGGGTTCTTGTCTTTGGAACTTGAAAAATGCACTTCTTCTGTGCACACAGATACACAAATATTTTAAATTTCACTTAAGTTGTTTTGATCTTTTGTATGAAATGTATATCTATTAATGTCATACCTAGACCAAGTTATCAAATTTAAACATGTATCACCCACTAAACATATCAATTTTTCTGATTAATCTCATCTATAAAGAACAGTCTCTTTAAACCATGTATTTTTTTATTATGCTCATTTAAAATCCTCATAACTTTCTTATTTGGATAACATTGTTTCGACACATTAATATACAATGTTAAATATGTATGATCATCATAATAATTCATGATATACAAATATACCTTCTTTATCTGTTCACCTATAAACTATTATAATTTTAATCCATGGATCCCATTTCCACCATAATTAACTCGTTTATTTTGAGCTGTAGCCAAACCAATGTGCTCCATAGTAGACAATTAGCTTGTAAAAACTCCAAAAACTCTTTAGAAATATACTTATTAACAATAGAGGCTTCAGGTCAATATGAATTCTTAACATACCCCTTAAATATATTCATATAACTTTCAAAAAGATACATCCAATGTAGATATACAGGTCCGAAAAGATTTATTTCTCACACCAAATGAACCATTAAATGCACGATGACATCAAAAAAAGATAGAGGGAAATAAATTTCAAATTGAAAAAGTATATAAATTGATTCATTCGATAAATTGTTCAAAGAAGTTAGATGAATCACTATATTACAAATTGAATTGAAAAACAAAACGCCTTCATGATAGTCATTCTGAAATGGATGGTAAATATTCCATGTAATACAACTGGTTGGAGTTGTTGCATCATGATGTGACAATCATAAGATTTCATACCTATCAACTACAAAAACATTAAAGACATAAAAAATTTTATATTTGAAGAATAACCCTGAGACACTTTGATATCATGGATACACTGAAAAAACTAATTTTCTCCCTCTTGGATAATGTATGAAAAGTCGGGGGTAGGAATGTTCTCATTCCATCAGGAGTGGGAGAGAACTCCAAACATATTCCCATTGAGAGTAAGTCTAATCATTCATTCAACCCATATTTAGTATTCCCTTTAATATCTAACAATGTTCCAATCAATCTGTCATATATATTCTTCCACACATAAATGAACTCAATGTTTTGTTTGACCTCATGATATCTCCAATATGGTAGCTCCAAAAATATTAATCATTTATTTCAAATTTTTCCATCATTACCAGATTTATGTGACTTTTGGAATGTAACATCAATGTTGTGCACCCTATCAAAATACTAATCAGTTGATAAAGGTTTTATAGAAATATAAAATTATTGTGAGCCATTGAATTACTTTTTTAATCTTCTATAATAGTGATACATAGAAGATACTTTTCATAACCCATGTATACTGTTTTTTTCCATGATGCAGTTGATAATATGAAGTTTGTCATTCACAAATTGGATAATCTTTATGCCCCTTGAAACTATATCCATAAAAATTTATATATTTTGGGAATTCATTTATAGTGAAAATAATGATTTCATGCCGTTGAAAATATTTCATTTTATAATAATCATACATCCCAATACTATCCTCCCATAAAATTTTTAATTCCTCAATTAATGGTGACAAGAAAACATCAATATCATTTCTGGGTTTTTTTGGTCCAAAGATCATTAAAATTATCATGAAATAATTGGGATTCATAAAAAATTCAGGAAAATATTTTAAAATAACTAATAAAATAGGATATGGACAATTTTTTCTGCTAAGGATTGAATATAGATTCATTCTATCTATGCATAGTTAATGTTTGAGTTTTCTAACTTTATTTATGAATATGGGAAACAACTGATCAATTTTATTTCACTTTGGAAAATCATCTTGATGCCATAATTTCCCATCACATATCCACTCATTTGTATTCCATCTTAACCTTTTTTCATCATGTGAATTTGAAAATAAATGTTCCAAATGAAGAATTATAGGAATATACCAAAATTCCTTGGCAGGAGTCTCTATAGTTTCTAAACCATCCAGTGATTTTTCTTTCAACTTATACTATGACATCTCATATTTAGGACACCCTGACAGAAATTAATATTCCTTATTATATATCACACAATCATTCAAGAATACATGAATTTTTTATACCCTAAACCCATCGAGTATAGTATTTTCTTCACTTTATAATGTGAATTTGTAAGATCATTGTCTTTAATAAGAATATCTTTCAACAATTTTAGAAACTCTATAAGACCCTTGTCACTCCAACCATGATTCACATTCAAGTTAATTAATCTTACACCATCAATAAAATCAAAAATTATGTAAAACCCAGATACAATGGTTTTTCAACATCACCATATACCTGACCTGAATGGCCTGAAGGCCTTCATTTTTTTTGATTTTTGATAACCCCCATTTCAAGGGATGAGGGGGAACCCTTACAAGGCCCATAGGCTCAGAGATTACATGGCCCGTAGGATTAGGAGATTACATTACCCGAAGGTCTTAGGGAATTCAACCAGACTATCTACAAGGAACTGCCCCTCCCCCGCATCTGTATCGTGATAGTAGCTCTCCACATTCGCATGGCCGTCTGGCTAGGCTTCCCATGCAAGCACATGCTAGTACTGATGGCATAGAAATACCCTCCCATTCTGAAAATCCATTTGGCTCTCCTCTGGTGAGTGCACCTGCTCTGAATCCTTTTCTGGGGCTGCTCCTTCTTTTGTAGAGTTTGTCTGGGGAAACTGCAAGTGGCCCGAAGGCCTTGAGGTGGCCCGAAGGCCTTAAAGGTGGCCCAAAATCCCTTCTAACCCAATGGCCTGGGTGTCCATAAATCCTTAAGGACTCCAAGAAGAAACCAGTGGCCCAAGGTGATTAGTTCTAGCTGCTACAGTACTGAATAGTACCTTCTACAGTGTCTACTACAGTACCCACAAAATATATAGTTCTGCTACAGTACCAACACAGTGTACAGTCTGCTACAGTACCCGTACAGTGTACATTCTGCTATAGTACTGCTACAGTGCCTGCTACATTATAGCTATAGTAACTCGGAAATATGCCTCTACCTGGTTTTGAACCTGGGTCTTGTGGATACACTTCAGGACACCTCACTAACTGGGTTGAGGCTCATGTTCCAGCATCACCCTATAGACACTCTATTTTCAATTCTTTCTCAATTTCCTCTACATAAATATCATTAATTGATTTTTCAATTTGATCAGAGTTATCATTTTGAAAAGCATCATTATCAATATATTTGAAATTATTCCCAGTTTTAGCATGCTGAATCCATGGTCTATAACTCATATTAAAACCTTTAAAAATTAAATTATCCTTGATCTCTCAGCTTTTCAACTTCTTTATATTTAAACATTTCAGAATTGGACAGAAAAACATGTTCTTGTTTAGAACATTTTGTTCAGAAAATTCCAAAAAATAATTAAAACCTTCCTCACATTAATCGATTATTCAAAGTTCCATAATCTAACATTGAATAATTATTATCTATAAAAAACATCAAAAAAAATATTTTCAGAAGAATATAGTGGTGACAAAATTGATTAATTTAGGAAAATAGTATATTATTTCAATGATAATAAAAAATACACACTTGTGGTAGAATTCATCAGTAAAATGGTTCTATGATTTTAAATAATAGTGAATGTAATGTTTAAATAGTTAATAACATTTGAGATGAAATTTAATGTTAATTAGAATGATTATACAATAATAAAATATAAAATAAAGTGAATTTATATCAGAGATGTTATAATTTGGAAATAATAAAATTTTGAAATTTAAAAATAAATATATGTGTATTTTAAAAGTATAATTATAAATTCTAGATAATAATGGAATATAAGTTTAAATATTATTGGTAAATCATAAAAACAAATTCATGGAAGTAATTTAAAAAAGAAAATATAGTCATACCATTCTCTCATTCTTCATTTTCTTATGAATGAAATTAGATGAAGCATGAAAATGAATATTACTTGCCTGAATCCACTTAGATAACCTGTATAAGGGACCCAATTCCCCAAGTTTTTTTCCATTACATGAGTATAATTTCATTTTTATAATAAATCAATAGAAACTTAATCAAGTGGTTCATAGAATGGTATATTATCCCTTGTGATTTGGTTGAGTGATTAATTATTTTTATTTTTTGAATTATCAATGAAGAGGCCATTTGTTCCAATATTAAATCGGGAGAGGTACTTAGTGTTATTTAAATGGGTATATTTAATCATGGACTATTTTCTTCTATGAAACATATAAGTTCTAGTGCTTTGGTATAATGTGGGTAGTGGAAGTTAGTTTAAATCCTTGGTGATGGTATAATTTTTTGGAATCAATTATCTGTGTTCGTCTTTAGAATATGAAGGTTGACTATTCTCATTGCATAAGTGAATTTATTGACGGATTTTAATAAATTTTTTAGTATTATATGGACTATGGTGAAGTCATTTTTTCAAATTTCATATCCTATGATAAACTTAAACCTTAAAAACTATTCGAAAAATTAGTATATACTTCACAAAATTATTTAGATAAGAATATAAAGGTTTAGACTTTAACCTAAATCTCAACTAGGATGTTGATCAGGATCTGATCTCATTCATAAAAGGCATAGTAATTCATAAATAATTGTGTATGTGGTTTTAATAATCTATGTATTCTACATAAGTATCTAGATATTTTACTAGACCATAACATATCTAATTATGTTACACAATGTTAATTTTTAAAAAATTGATTCAGGTAAAGCTCTCAATCACCATCAATTCCCATTCTATTATAATATAACAAATATATGTAAAGGAACAAATTGATAGTTCCTATTATATATTCACCAATAATTTCAACATTATATTGATAGTAACTCATAATCTATATACTATATATTTAATATATGATTTTTAGGATAAGAATATGCTCACCTAATAAGAAAAGTGTTGATATACATATATATATACAATAGTTATATGATATTCTATATTGAATTGTATGGTAATTTAAATGTTTGTATATATTACATTTTAAGATTACTAAGTCTATAATAAATGCATAATACCAATTAAAATTTATCCATATACATGGAAGTGTATGAATAAATAATGAATGGTTCACAAACATCATCCAAATAAGCAACATTTAGAGATTCAATGCAGAAATTTAAGATGTGATAGAGTATAAAAATCTATGAAACAATTCAGTGAAAATTCATTTCCATATAGTAGAAACACTGAAAAATTAAAATATAATGTGTAAATTTATGATATAACATAAAACAATAAGATATAATTCATTACACATAGCTATGTACATAAATCAATTCATACCTAAGGTAAATGATGATTGTAATGTGAGATTTGAGAATAGAATATTTATATTTGAATGTGAAATGATTATGTTGACAAAAATGAGGGTTAATGAAGATGATAATGCTAGATTTGAGTCTTAATAATTGAAAAAAATTGATAAATAGGGATTTTGTTCAATTGAAAGGCCGAAATAGAGGCTTTATGTCTGAGTCTTACATGAGAAATGTGAAGATCGAATGTAAAATAATGAGCTGATGAAAACTAAGGATGTATGAAGATAAAAATCTGAGATTAGAGTACACTAAATCGAAGAAAAGAGGGTTACGTACTTTTCAATAGAGAAACGAGTATACATTCATGAAAATGAATAACCCTGAAATGATTAAAATGGATGATTCATAAAATATTAAATGGTATATAATTTCAGTTATTATATAACCGATGTTAAAAATACTCCTTTTGACTTTGATTATATGATAACTGATATGAAAAATTAGTTTTCAATTCCTTATCACATCGGTTATATAATTTCTATCATGATAAAGTGACATATCCAGCTTATTCAACTCAGTTATATAATAACCACCTTTATAAATAAATTCCATGGATTCTTAAAATTAGTTATTTTTTACTGATGTGAAAAAACCAATGTGATAAATTCTTTTTGTACTAGTGTCTTAGTTATCTCAAGACCAAATATCTATCTTATGACGAGTTTATTAACCTTCTAAAGATTATAAATGAGTTTTTTTCCATGTTAACCTAGCAACATTTTCAATGGAGTGGAACCATATGTCAGGGAAACAATGTGAGTCACTCCAATATGCCTACCTCATCAGTATGAAAGTACTATTTAAGATATTCACTAGCACCCCACCTGAAATTCATATCAAAGGGTTTGGATAATATGAAGATCTTTATTTTCTCTAATCAATTGAAAATAAGGTTATTTAGGTAAAAATATTCAACATCATTACTTCATGTTGAGTCTTAGGCCCTAGTTCTATATATGCTAGTTGGTCCATATAAAAATGTCTTACCATTCCAAAAGCCTAGAATAAATGAACTCACTGGGATTGATACATTGAAAAACACTTGTATTTGGTTGTAAAGAAGGTCAAATAATCCTTCTATTTTAGGAAAATGAAAACTATAATCATGTAAAAACCATTGAAAATGAGTAGTACTTTCCCTTAAAAGGAATTTCATATGGCTCATGTGAAGTTAAATTCATAAAAATTCAATAAGGCCACAAAATAATTCCTGGTGGAAATATAGAAGATTACCCATACTAAAGGGATGTGGGAATTTTTACCACCAACACCACACCTATAATTATAAAATATGACTTGGGGAAAGCCCATGATGATGTTATAGAAAAACACACCCTTTATCATAGTGTTGGGTGAATTATTACCTCCCCCTCATTCAAGTAAGTCAATATTTTCTAGACTAGGAACAACTTCCTTAGAAGAACCTTAATGGTTTCTTCAACTTTATGATTCAACTCCATTACTAGGGTCTTGTTTATTGAAATCCATTTGGGACTCCATAAATACAATCTTCTATAAATTTCATATGGTGGATCATTGAGGAGTGTGATTGCTACCTCACAAGTGATTTAAGTAAACAAAACCTACTATGAAACTAGATATCAAGGAGTGTTATGACCTATCTCTCAAAAGATATTCAGAGGATAAATAATCCCCATTATAAGATGACCCATATAAGGATTTTATTATCACTGTACAATTCATATCAGTGAATATTGTTAATATCAACCTCATAGATAATATGTATCATGGTAATGAAATAGAAAAACATTATGAGAAGAAATCCATTCCAAATATGGTCTACAATAAAATACATGAAGAAGGTGTGTGTACTTGATATTAGAGGAAACACATGTTTTGATAGATCCTCTAAATATTTAGTTACTACCAACTCATTGAGCTTTGAATAAGGATAAATGGAATCATGTGTCTATATCAACTACCAAATTCCACTTGAATAAGTTAGGGATCTTCCCACCAAGTAAAATATTTCCCAATATGAAGTGGAGTTAGAAAATATGAGGCAAATCAATTTAAATTTATTAGAGGAAATTTATTCATTGAGTAAAACTCTGAGACTATGTCCAATATATATGCTCCATAAAATCTCCCAAAAAGAGGGAACCACTCGATCATCAAGGGAAGAGTCTAGTCATCCATCTAACTCGGGGCTCTAAAAACCAATTTATCTAACCCTAGAGACCTTGTACTATTAAAAATTTCCTCTATTTGGGTATCAAAAACAATTATTTCAAGTGAAATAATCTAGGATGACTCAAGTTTATTATCTGTAGTAGACACATGTGAGGTGACCCTATCAGTTCTTGCATGATGCCTCTACTTGATTGTCAACACATGTGATAGTCCCACCAGAATTCCTTAACCCCATTGAGTCCCTTTTCACTCAAATGGAATCCATTGAGGGGATACACACACCAATGAAACTAGTGGGGAAACTATATCCTGAGTGGGTGGAATTGAATCCTCCTCTACCCAAATTTAGGAATCTCACTTTCCCAATATTCAATGGTATAAGGTATCTGAAGTCGCACCTTACACACTTCACATATCGATGTGTTCCCATAATGGTAACACAAGAGAAACATAGGGAAGCAAAGATTATGTATTTTTTATAAACCCTTGAATGACAATAATTATTTTTGTACAACAACCTACCATCTTGTTCTGTCACAAAATGGGAATATCTTTGATGACAATTTCCCACTAGTTCAATTTCACACTGATAAGACGATAATCTTTGACCTCTTGGATTGAAAAAAATGTGAAAATGAGAGTATCATATTTCATCACTAATTGAAAAAAATTAACATATTACATAAATATAAATATTACTTGAAATGACATAATCATAATAAACTTTCCTATTACATCATTTTATATGAATATTTAATACATTTCAAAATAATTCACACCCTAAAAACTAAAAATTTTGTGTATTTGATGATTACATATATAACCAATTTATTTTAAACCAATATTCATTATTTCTTAAAAACAATCATTAAACATGATACCATTCTAGAAATACCATGCTTAACACATTTCTTCAAAACCTGGGAAAATGGAAATATAAGAAGGGGTGAGCTCAGATGCCAAGTAAGGGTAAACATATGATTCAATAATTTAGGATCATAAGTGAGCATAATATGATCATAAGGGTATGAGAAAATAATAAAGGTAAATTATCATGACATATTTAAATCATAACTAACAATTTATAAATCATAAATCATGATTCATGGAATATGGGTTTGGTATAACATAAGATAGTAGTCATAAGAGTGTCGAAACATCACCCATTAATGATCCATGAGAGAATAATGTATGAATAATAATGTGATATAAAAGTTTTTAGTATACAAAATAATATATTACCATTTATATTTTCAAGGATCACTACCAATACCATCATCAAATAGGGGATAAAGTCACTTAGTTTTCTAGATTCACTCCCCATTCCCTTTAAACCTTGGTAGACAAAGTCCCTTAGTAGATTGGGCTCACTCCCCAATTACATACATTTTAAATAATGATATTTATTTATTTATTTATTTACACAATATATTGGAGGGATATAACATACCCACCCATCTCATAATAAACCATACATATCCATGCTACAAGAACATAAAATAATTTTTCATTCATTCATAGCTTAATTAACCTGTGGAAAGAAATTGGTTTCATGAAAATTTACTTAAAACATCATCATATTACATCTAAATAAATATTGGGTATGGTGTAATTATCTCAAATATCTATTAAATCAAAAAAATCATTAAATTATGTTTGAATATATGAAAAATACTTTAATAAATTCATTAAAATGTTCTTTGAAAAAAAATCATTTCTTTTCGGTAACCATTAAAACAATTTCCAGAATAATGGTGTTGTGATTTTATTTTAAAAAAATTAAAACCTGGAAAATAATATTAAAAATAATAATTATTATTATGTTAGAAAAATGTGTTCAATTGGTAAATTTTAAAAAATACACACTTTTGCAATGAAAGTCAAAACTGACTAGTATAGAAAATATAGTAAAGATTTCTTTTAAATCCTTTATAAATAAATTAAAATATGGTTTAAAATAATTTTAAACAATCATTTAAATATAGTTAATAAAATTATTTAACTTTTATAAGAAATATGGAGGTAGAAGTGAAAGTGATGTGTAAAAGGCTCTATACTTTTAAAGCAATGGTTAAATAAAACCCCTTATGAATTTGGTGACATTAGAATTAAAATATCATGAAAGGGATAAAAATATATGGATTTATAAATCCCTATAATGTTCATGAAAATTTTCATAAAATAAATTTATGGGCAGTATATACACCATATAAAAGAAATAAGTTGGGGTATATAAATCATATCTCAGTGAATGGGAATTGAGTTGAGAAAAACCCCTACCTCAAACTTCTTCTTGATCAGACAATATCTATCCTACTATATAATAAATTTAGATTTATTATACATCTATAAAAGGAAAATATTTATATTTATATTACTATATAACAATAACTTATAATTTCTTATTACCCATTTAGTAATAATTATTTGTTTAAATCAATATTTTTCTGTTAACAATTCACTTTTCCATGCATGTTCTGTTTTGAATGTTTTAGTCATTAAACCTTAGTCATGGATTTATCATATTTATAATGTTTATAAAGGTTTATAATATGTTTTTTACTTATTTTTGGAGGACCATGGTCATTTCATGTACCTTATTTGGACAATTTTCATTGAAATCATAAAAATATCATTTTTAGAAATTTGATTGCATAAAAAGAATTGATTTTATTATTGAATAATATATATATATAAACATTCTAGAATCATTAAAAAAATATTAAATTAATTAATTTTACATAATATTACTAGTATTTAACATTTTTTAATCATGCTGACATAAACCTTATAACATCATTCATGTAGGTGATAAAACCGACCAAAGAAATAACAAGTGATAACGGTTGAATGAGTAAGAATATGTTATTTTATAATGATGAAATAAATTTTATAGAAGATTAATAATTTTATAAATATTATATTTATTCATTAAATTATTATCTATACCAATCCATGTGATGTGATGATGAAATATTATATATGTCACTCATAAAAGGCGTGGTTCGCATGTACACATGAGTGATATTTTAATTTTCCAATGTTAGGAAGTAAGGTAGATAATTTTTGCCCCATCAACATAAAAACATTTAAGTATACTAATAATACTAATTTATTTTTATATTATAATCAGTAAAATATATTTTTAGGAGGTTTAATAAAAAATAAACTTGAATGAACTCAGTTAAGGCGATTACCTCTTCATTGGGAATCCTCCTTAGGAACTCTCCTTAAGCCTTCTTAGTTTGGCCTTTTAGTGAGAAACAAAATATGAAACAAGGATAAGGGTGTTGATAAGTTATTTCGTAATATCTTGGTCAAGTTAAGGTGATAAAAATTGTGTGTATAAGTGAGTTATGAATGGATCATTTTATAAGTGTGAGGAGTGATAACCTTGAAAATATTTATAAGTTTTAAATATAATAAATTTAATTCTCAAGTAAAGTAGATAAAATTTATCCAAAAATAAAATATAATATTATTGGGGTAGAAATACACTCAATAAATCAAATATATATAAGTATTTTGTGATTTTTGAAGCGTTATCCCTCAGTTTTAACCCTCTTTTAACCATTTTTAACCCATGTTGAGATAACATAACTATTACCATGGTAACTATTCTTTATGACTAAAAATAAAATGGACTATATTACCAACTTTTAGGATTCTTATTAAAAATATGATTTTTTTAGAAAATAAAATTTCTATAGGTGATAAAATTTAATTTTAATATTAGTATACATAACATAGAAAAAAAATTCATAACATTTACCTTTTAAGAATAAAATGATTTTACACCAAAATAATGTATAGTATTGATTCCCATGATATTTATTAGCTTATAATTAAAACAACAAAAGTTTCATGATTTTTAGATAAATCTAAAAAGGAATGGATCATTGCAAATACTTAATTAAAGGTAAAATATGAAAATATTCTTTATTAGAAAATATAACTTAGGTTCCAAAAATCCATGCATGGATTTACAAATTCAACATAATATTTTTAAATGATTTATTTTACTACTTAAATATATATTTTTTCAAGATAAATGATGTATATATTTTTAATTCATTATTATATCGTAATTATTTCATTAAATTTATGGTATTTGTAAAAATTATTTTTCACTATTCACCTAAAAATCAACCATTTCATAGAAATACTTAAAATTCCTCCTAAGATAATAAATGATTATTCCCAAGGTAAATGCACACTAAAATCAGAGGTGTTACATTCTACCCCATTATAAGAGTTTATACCTAAAAACTAAATTAATTGTATAAAAATAAATGAAGACACCTATGCCCAGTTATATCCTCAGGCTCCCACATTGCTTCCTTGAACTTATTATTCCTATAGAAAACCTTATGCAATTGATTTTCTTGTTTTGTAGTACCTTTTATCTATGATCCAATATTTATAATGGTTTATCCTCGTAAGAAATATCTTGGTTCAGTTGTATAATGACTATGTTTAGTACATTTTAAGTGATAAGTATGTAGTTACTCAAAAGTGATGCATGGAACACATCATGCATTTGAGAACGGTTCAATGGAAGTTCAATATGATAAGCTACTACTCCCACAGATCTGGTATTTCAAATGGTCCAATATACCTAGGGTTAAAATTTCCATTCTTTTATAATCTAATAACCTTATTCTAATTATATATTCAATTAAATACTTTTTCTTCAACTTCAAACTCCAAATTTCATTGAGTATTGTCATTTTAGACTTTCTATCAATTTTTTACAATTTTAATGTGTTGAAAAATCGTTTAAATCTTCTCTAACATATCTTGAGAAATATCAATTCCCAAAATTGTACACTCTCAAAATTCATCCTAAAATTTTGTATTTATACACCTTTTCCCATATAGAGCCTCATATGGTTACATTTGAATGCTATAATGGGAACTAATATTATATGAGAACTCTAATAAGGGAAGGTGTTGATACCAACAACCTTTGAAATCAACTAAACAATATATAGTATATATTACAAGGTTTTACTGGATATCTCAGATTAACCATCTAACCGAGGATTACATGTTGTATTAAAGATCAATACTATATTAAATTCTTATTGAATAATTCTCCAATGCTTTTAGGTAAAGCTCAAATCCTAACTAAATAAAATTAAAAGAGGTATTCCATGAAGTCTTTAAACTTTGATGTATATCCTAGAATGTTGGTCAAATAATAAATATTCCATGATAGTAATGAATAGATCTAACTTCATAAGGAGATTTACTACAACCCAAATAGAATTATAGGCATTAAATGTATTGGGGAGTCCTAAAATTAAATCTATGGTGATGTTTTCATAATTTCATACTAGTAAAAGTAATGGTTGCATCATACCCTTAGACATATAAGGTTCAGATTTAACTTTTTAGAATACCAATCATCAAGATATATACCTTTCAATGTCCCTTTTTTATGTTGTACCACCACAATTGATTTTTAAGATCGTTATACATATTTATGCTTTCGGGATGGTTATAGAATAGTGATCTATGTAAATTATCCAATATGTCCTTTTTAATTTTGGTATTGATGGAAAAAATATTTAGTTATCAAATATTATAATTCTATTATGGTCAAGGTTGTACCCTAGAAAATTCCTTACCTTTTTTTAGTTACATATCTTCCTTATTCACCTTTTTGTCTTTACATGGATGTAATGGTTGAGAATACATTTGAGAAATATAATATTTATCCCCTTTACATATAATTTAAATGGACATCCTTGGGAAAAACAATGAGTATTGGTACTTTTTCAATCCTCATCATAGATAAGGTGGAATGATAGTTTCAGCTCAGAGCATCAAGCACCTAGTTTTCATTCCCTGGGTGATAATATATTGATAAATCATAATCCTTGATCAACTCCAACCATCTCCTTTAGTACATATTCAACTCCTTTTGTGTGAATATATAATTTAATATTTTATGATCAGTATATATATCACACCTTTCACCATAGATATATTTTATTTATATTTTAATGGTAAAACTTTTCGCTACTCACTCTAAATCATGAGTTGGGTAATGTTTCTCATGAACCTTAGATTAGAAAGAGGAACATGATTCCAACATATTATTTTTCATAAGGAAACATCCCAATTAATTCTTTGAATCATCACTATATATAACAAAACCTTCACCAATATAGGGTAATGTAATTACTGGTGTAGTGGGAAAACTCTTCTAAATATCCTTGGATCATTCTCCACATTACACTATATAGGGAAACCTCACAACTTCCAAGTTAACTTAGTTAATGGATTTTATATTCATCTTAAATTTCTCACAAAGCATAGATAATAATAGTCAATCCAAGAAAACTATGGATCTTGATTCCAATGGTTGTTTTGGGCCATTGTTAAATAACCTCCAGTTTTGAAGTATCCATATATATACCATTTATTATGATTAAATAACCCAATAATGATACTTTACACATATATAATTTTCACTTTCTAAATCTGGTATACAATTTCTCATTCCTCACAGTCTTTAATATAATCCTCAAATGATATTCATGATATTCCTTACCCTTTTAATATATAAAAACACTATCTATAAAGACTACCACAAATTATTTGAGTTAATATTTGACAACTCAATTTATTAAATCCATGAAAGTAGTGGGGTTATTCATAATTATGAATGAAATTACTATAAATTCATAGTTTACCTCATATGGAAGAATGTATTGGGTATATCCTCACTTTTGACCATTAATTAATGATATCCAAATTTAATGTAAATATTTTAGAATTATTGATCCACTCATATTTAATCGAACAAGTCATCAATACAGGGTATAGGATACATTTTATTGATCATGACCTTATTAATTCCATGATAATAAATGTAGAGATTCATCAAACAATTTATTTTCTTAAAAAAGAAATGGTTCACTCCATGGTGAAGCACTAGGGTGTATGAATCCCTTATTCATATTCTATTAGAGATTTTTCTTTAGTTATTAAAATACAATAGGATCCATTCTTTAAGTAGTCTTTAAAATAGGCATAGAACTAGGCATGAGTTAAATTAAAAACTTAACCTCATGATTGGTTGGAAGGGCATGAAATTATTTATGAAATACATAGATATACTACCATATAATAGGAATATATTAAATTTTTATTTTGTCATCAACCATTTGAGATAGATACCCTTCATGAATAAGTATTAAGACTCATATAATAGAAGTAATGTATGTTGGAATTTCATAGTCATCCTTACACCAATATAAAATCATAGGTTGATTCAAGATATGAAATTTCACTTCCCTACCTAATAAATTTATATGGGATATATATTGAGAAATCTAATCCATTCCCAAAATCACATAAAATTTAACTATAGAGATAATAATAAAATTTTCAGGAAATACATTCCCAAAAAAATCCATTGAAGAGGAGTTATAGAGTTGATATGTAATCATCAAACCATTAGAAGTTCTAAATTATAACTCAATATATAATCATTGAGTTAGGGATGTGACACCATTAAAAAATTCTCTAGATATAAAAGAGTGATTAGAACCAGAATAAATCACTACATTATCATTTCTTTAGTAGATGATAAGTACACCTTTTACCACTTCATTCTCATGACCTAATTCAACAATTGTGATTGCATGTACCTTACCTTTGTCTTTTATCTCATATCTTATATATGGAAATTTTCATCATTAACCCTTATATTCGTGAATTGGTTGTTATAATACCCATACTCCTTACAATTGAAGCATTGGAGTGTGGTTGGTTCATTTAGTTAAGTTTTATCTCTATTAATTTCATTAGATATCATCTTCATATCTCTTCAAAATTAATTTTATTGAGGGCCTTATATTACACACTTGATTCATTTTCCTTTAATGAAATTTTCACTATGATTATTTCCATATTTTTATCATGAAGGAATATTTATTTTCTTTCCACCATGGGTTTAATTACTACTATTTCCTTAAAAACACATATTTTTCTTATAATCCCCAAAACCATAAGAATAATGGGCATCCCCAGTCTCCAATTATATGTTGAGAGCACAATTAACAATTTATTAATAACTACCAAAGTACCTTAAAGATAATTCCTTTTAGAGACTTAATTTAAAACACTAAAGAAATGATCAATTTTTATGTCATGGTCAATGATAAAACTATAAGAGTATCTTGTAAGTATTGTAAAATTATCATCATAGGTACCAATATATTCATCATAATTTTATTTGAACTCTACTAATTCTCTCTCCATTTTAGTGAGAAGAGTTTGGGGGAAGCACTTATTGAAAAATACATTCTTAAACTCCCACCACTTTATGGAGACAATTTATTTCTCTTGTTTTTTATTCTTGATAAGAGTATACTATGGATCAACTTCACCTTATAAACGATACACAACTAACACAACCATTTTATACTATAATAATTAGAGAATGGAAAATATATTTTCTTCTATACTGATCCACTACACAATAATTTTTGGATCAGAAGACCCACTAAAGGAAGGTGAAAATTTTCACATGAAAGAATTAATGGTGATTTGTTACTTTATTTTCTCATTTGGAAGTTCAAAATGATTTATGTTATTTTTCATAGATTAAGATATTTAGGTAAGTATAGAAATAATATTTTTCATTTCATCTCCCATTCCATTTTGTTTCAAATAAGGATGTTCATTGCATTGGACATCACATCCATTTATAACATGATTACTCTCAGTTCTAGTCACAAACTAAAATAAAAATGGTTAATTTTTGTATCAAGCATTAATAATCAAAGTGTTAAATCATATAATAAGGAAAATCATTACCTAAATGTCCTAAATTATGACACCTTATTTCAACCCACAACATTATAGGTTTTCCCAATGCCGCTTTTGGTTTATCATAGGTTATTTTTTGTTCTACCCACTTATTATTCATAACATAATCCCCAAAATTACTAAACTTTACTCTGATACCAACAGAGTTTACCCATCATAACATACATGCATATTACATCATTTTAGATTAATATTTATTACATCTCATAATAATACACACTAAAAAACATACAAGTTTAATGTATTTAAATATTAGATACATAATCACTTTATTTCATAGAAAAATATTCAATTTTTCCCAAAATTACTCTGAAGAAATGGTATCCTTCTAGACATATAATACCAGACACCTTTCATTGTAACCTGGGAAAATGGAAACACAATAATGGGTGAGCTCAAATTCCCAGTAAGGGTAAACATAGGCTTCAAGAATCAAAGATAATAAGTGAGTTTAAAATGAGTATAATGATATGAGACCATAATCAAGGTACATTCTTATAACATATGAAAATCATATCCAAAAATTCATGGATCATAAAACATGATCCATGGCATAAATATTTGGAATAACATAATACATGAGGCATAAGAGCGTTGAAACCTCACTCAATCATGATCCATAAGAGCATAACATAGACATAATAATATGAAACAAAAGTATGTAAAATAAATAAGCATAGAAAATAATTTTATTTATTAAGTATCACTATCAAGACCATTACCACATAGTGGATAGAGTCCCATATTGGATTGGGTTTACTCTTCATTCCCCTTAAACCATAGTGGAGAAAGTCCCTTAGTTAATTAGGTTCACTCCCTTGTCCATTACATGAAATATCATGAGATATAAATCATTACCTAGTAAATTGGAGGGAAATAATATACCCTCAAAATACATAATAATAAACCATACTTCAATATTCCATTAGAGCACAGGAGCATTCATCATTTCTTCATAGATTAATTAAACCATGGAAATAAACATGTATCATGAAAATTTACTTAAAACATCATCACAATCCATATAAAAAATAATAAGGATGGAAAAATTAGATAATAACTCCATTGAATCATAAAAACCATTAAATTATGTTTACATATATGAAAAATACTTTTATAAGATAATTATAAATATGACTTGAAAAATAAGAAGAATCATCCTTTACTTTTGGTAACCTTTAATAATGAAAAATCCAAAAAAAATGGGAATAATATTTTATTTGAAAAACACCAAAAAATTTAATTTAATATTAATAAAGAATAAAATTTATGATAACAAGAAAATTATGTAAAGTGGTAAATGTTAAAAAAACAATTATTTTGACACTTTTTTCAAAGAATGTCAAAAGTGTCCCATACATAAAACATTGGCAGGATTCCTTTTAAAACCTTTGTAAAGAGAGTGAAATATATTTTAAAATGAATTTAAAAAATCATTGAAATATAGTGAATAAAATTCTTGAAATATTATAAAGAATATGTATTTTAAAGATAAAGAGTTTGGTAAAATACTTCATAATTTTAAAGCAATGATTTTAAATAAAACCCCTTATGACTTTGGTAACAATTAAATTAAAATAAAATGAAAGATATGAAATTTGATTTATTTTTATATACACATAATTTTCATGAAAATCTCCATAAAATTCCATCATGATAAGTATATACACCATATAAAAGAAATAAGGTGGTGAATATAAAACATATCTCAATGAAGAGAAATTAAGATGATAAAAACCCTTACCCCAGACTTCTACTTGGTTAGATAAAATATAAACAAATATATTATATTTTTAAAAATATATATATATAATAACCATATTTATATTTATATTTCTAAATAACATTAACTAATAATTTCTTATTACCAATTTAGTAATAATTCTTTATTAAATATGTTAACTATTCAGTCTTCCATGCATGTTCTGATTCAGTTGTTTTGGTCCTTGCACCTTGGTCATATTTTAATCATCTTTATAATGTTAATATTGATTTAAATTATTTTATTAATCAGCTTTAAAATTTTCATAAAGGTTTAAATTATGTTTTTATAACCATTCATGTTAGGTAGTAATGAAAAATGTAATACGTTATTCATGGAGAAGGTATTCCGCACATATATACGAGCAATGTTTTCATTTTCCAAGGGATGGAAGTACGGTAGATAATGGTTATTATATCAATATAATAACACTTAAATATAATAATAATATTTATTTAATTATATAATAATGGATAAAATATATTTGGAGGTGGTGGAAGAAAAAATCAACTTAATTGAACTCAGTTAAGATGCTTACCTATTCCTTGGGTATAATCCTTAGTATCACTCTTTAAGCCTTATTAGGTTGATCTTTTGGTGATAAAAAACTTTTAGGGCATGAATAAGGGTGTTGCAAAGTTATTTTGGTGTACCATGGTTTTGATAAGGTGGTCAACATGTGTGGATAGTTAAGGGTTGAAGGGATCATTTTGTAAGTTAGAGGAGTGGCACCCACATAAATATTTATAACTTTTAAATATAATTAATGTAATTTTCATCTAAAGTGGATCCAATTTAGGAAAAATTAAACTATAATATGATTTAGGTAAAATTAAACTCAACCGATAAAATAAATATAAGGATTTTGTGATATTTTAAGCCTTATCCCTTTGTTTAACCCCCTTTTAGCCCATTTTATCCTTTACCACAATGACATACCTTTTACCATGGTAACTATTATTTATGAATAAAAATAAAATTGATCTTATTAAAACATTTATAATGATGATTAAAAATATTATTTTTTATAAAATACAATTTCTATAGGTGATAAATCTTAATTTTAATATTAGTACACATAATGCAATAAAAATAGTTTTCAGAAAAATGTCCTTTTAAGAATAAAATATACTTACACAAAAATCATTTATAATATAGATTATGATGAAAATTATAGGTTAATTATTAAATAAAAATGATTTTATGAATTTAAAATAAATCCAAAACTAAGTGGATCATCATGAATACTTAACTAAAAGAAAAAATCCAAAATTGTTTTTATTGGAATAAAATGTAACTTAGGTTCCAAAAACTCAAGTATGGTTTTCCAAATACAACATAATATTTTTAAATGATTTATTTTAATCCTTAAATGAATATTTTTTTGATAAAAAGGTCTTATATATCTTTAAATAATGATTATATCATAATTATTTCATAAAATTTATTTTATTTGTAAAAACGGTATTTTAAACTATTCACTTAAAAATCAAACATTTTTGAAAAATCCTGAAAATTAAACATAGGATAATTTTAACATGATGGATTCAAAAATTAAGTTCATTATTTTAAATTAAAATCCTAAAATTTGTGAAATTTATCTTTTAAATAAACCTTATAAAATAAAATTTGTTTTTAGACAAAACATTGTTTCTTAGCCATGAATAATTAAAGTAGTCATTATTATAATTACATAATTGATTTTAGAAATAATGTTTATTTTTATTAAATTGTAATATATTTTATTTTTTATTATAATAAATGATTATTTATTTAGTTCAGTGTTTCATTCATTACAAGTGATCAAAAACATTTAAATTATTTCCAAGGGAAATTAATACTAAAATAATGTGATGATACATTCCCCAAGAGCATCTACTGAAGATATAAATAGAAAATATATGTGATAAGTTATATAGATCACTCATTTGCTTCAAGTAACTTGGTAGTTTCTTAGAGTTTGAAGCTATAACACAATAGCTGGAGGATTCTATTTAGCATTCAAAATCCAAATCATAGTCAACATTGTTAACACAAGTGAAGATATATTATAGTGTAGAGACTATGACTATCATGCTCAAACTAATAAAAATTCCAATTATAATCTCTAATCCCACTAAATATAATGTGTTTACTCCTCGTGAATAATAATGACAGTAAAATTCTATTTTCAGGTGTTAAAGAAGGATAAAAATTACCATAACTTCAAATATTTGTCAAATAAAGTTTATTTCATTAAAAAATAACAAGTTTTGGGATTTTCCATCGCTTACCTAAAGAAAAACTTGGTTAAACTCTCAGAGATTAGAAAACATATGAAGTTGGTCTGAATGAATACCTATATTACCTCCCCTTACATCATATATGGAGGAATAATATCTTATAATGTTTCGTATTCAAAGATATACTCTATAAGTTGTTTGAATTTAGGCATTAATGTTGAGTAAATCCCTAGTGCAAGTGACATATGTCTCTGCCACTCCACCAGAAGGGGAAGGAGAGTGGAAATAAGTTCTAAATAGGAATGTGTAGATATTTTATAACTAGTTTATTAATAAATCATCTATCCATGAACATAAAATACTCAAGGCATAAACTAATTAACCAGTTGTGACCCTAATTCCTTCTATGATAACAAAGATGACTTATTCATCATAACAGCCTTCCAAGAGTTGACATAATCATTGCTGGTGAAACAGAGAACATGAATAATATCCCTTTTTGATATAGACTCTATTAAATTTATTACCCCCATCACTTAGAGGATGGGAACCACCCCACCAAATAGAATCTTCTTCTGATGAAAAGTCACAATAAATCTCCATCAATTCAATCTACTTGACATACCCCTTAGCCAATGAGGAGGGATAATATAAACTTGATTTCGCCATACATAATTTGGGAAGCGGATTAAAATTTCATGGAATATGAAACCATGGTGGACCATGATATCCAGACATTATTTCCACTAAATATATATATATTATAAACCCATAGATATACACTCTAATGAGACCAATAGGAACATCAATATAATCCTACATCCTCTAGGTCTCATTTGAACCCATTTATTCCAAAATAATAACTAGAATACAGAAAATTGTCTAATTAACATCAAAATGTGGGAAGGATAGTTCATACCAACCTAATGATATTTAGGATATCCATTATTTCTATTCAAGTAAAGGGGTGGATTATACAATCCACTTTATCCCCTATGTCCGAATCCAGGGAGTAACATCAAGGATGGAAGAAAAAACCCTTATATAAAATTATGATATTTTAAGCATCCCACTATCATTCTAGTAAATATATCATTATTGGATGCTATTCATCTTTTAATATAAGCCATAGAAGCCTATATTAAGGGACTTTCAAGAAATCAATAGTTCGAGACTGAAGTTTCTTCATCTGGGATATATCATGAAAATACTGACTCTGCTAAATGCTACAAAGTCATTTATTTCATAGAATAAAATCAAGAATATTCCATTAATGAAAACATAAATGCCTTTAACATATCTAGTAAGCTCAAAGATATCGATATCTATTGATACCTAGTCAATAATGGTTCTTGGATAAACCTCATTATAATTTTAATACTCCATCATCTGGGCCATAGTGATCCCGAATTGTCTCCCTCAAACATGAAAATTTAAAGGAATAAAAATATTGAATAGAGTCTCCTCAAGAGGTTCATGTTGATGAATCAGTTTAAAGGACACATTTTTTACTCTAAATTCATGATGCTTCGTCATAAAAAACCTTTCAACATCATGTTGGGAAGTACATGGATCTATATTCATGTAATAGTGCCCTCATAATATCACCAATTCCAAAAATACTATATTAATGGGAAAGTCAGGCGTATTGTATAATGATATCTCCCCTTTTGATTCCTTTTCTTTTTAGTACATAAATATTGTTTACTATAAAAGGGATATAAATCCAACAATAGTAAATAACACCACACTGACTACTACTACTAATGGATTGGAAATTTATCTTATTAATCCATGGGGAAAACTTGGTGAAGAATTCAGTTTCTTATTAATCAAATTGAGTAAACAACCCTAGATTTAGGATATAACTAGGTCTAATTTTCCAATGATATAAACCATCCAATTTATTTCATCTATATAATGGTAAATATGGTATTTTATTTAAGAAACTTTTATCGATAGAGGATAATACCACCATGCAGTTCATTCATATCAATTTTTCCTCTAATTACATTTAGATAATTAAAGGTATTGACAATATTTAGATGACACAAATAGGGCTCTTTGATCAAATGTACATGAATCATATCATAATATCATGTGTTTTAGGCATATTCAGTCCCATTATAATGGTGTTATATACACCATATAAACCCATCCATTCATTATAAGTGTGTGATTTTTACAGAAACAATAATACTGCCACATCATCTCCCAAATCTCAACCTACCAATCCATCTTCCTCTCCCAACAATGGTGAATATTAAGAGGAGTAAATAAAATAACATCCCATAGTATTTTATGAAGGAATATATTCTACCATTGATGTAATCATACGAGTGAATTTGGGTATGAAGGAATATATGAATCCCACGTTAATTAGTACTTACATGATGGCCAAAAAACATAATAAATACATCTATTTCGTTTAATATAACTGAGATAAATTTTCATGTAATTTAAAAAAATCACAATTTGGATCCCTAGGTGGACACCCATTATTTAGTTCTTTTATACGACCACCATTGTAATAAATATCCAGCAAGGAGAATTCATCCAACTCATACTTCCCAAGTGGAATCCAATGTTGATAAGCTTATCAAAACCAAATTTAGCTTAGAAGTTAAATTCCTCAAGTGGATCTCAAAAATAACCCCTATCAATAAAAATTACATAAAAATATAGTTATGTATTGATTTTAGGTATCTCAACCATAATTTGAAAAAGGATTATTTCTTAGTTTCAATCACAAAATTGTTGATTAATGTAACAAATGACTTCCATCCACTCTACTTTATATATAGGTATTCTAGTTATAACCAAATCTGAATGCCCCTCTAAGATGATGAGTCAACTGAATTTAGGGAACCCCAAGGGGTATAATGTTACCAAGTGATTCCATTTGGTTTTAGAAATGTTATAACTAAATATAAATGTCTCATAAACCATATTTTCAAGTCATTTTTGGGTAATATTGTGTAGAGCTAGATAGATGATTCTATGGTCAAATATCAATGACACTTTGATCATATTACCAATATCAAGCAGATATTAAATAAAGTATAATAACACAACTTGAATATGAACCCCCTAAAATTCACTTATGTTGTATCTTTAGGGAGATACCTTGGCATTATGGTGATCTATAATGCTATTGAGGTTTCCCCAAAAAAACCATGGTGATACTTTTTATACATCCTTCTTGAAACCTCAAGGAATTAAGAGGACTGCAAGGTTTTCTTTATTATATCAGATTTTTAATGTCCAATCTCACCTGATAGAGTTTTTCCTTCATAAGGTCGATGAAGAAAGGGGACTCCTATCACTGGGATGAATATTTCCAAAAATCCTTTGAAAATATCAAACAGCGCCTTCTACACCCTACAGTTTTGATGCCACCCATATAAGAGAAGCCTATTGACCTTTATATTGCGACCATAGAATGATCGATTAACAACCTCCTTGCTTAGATTAATGATTTTATAAAAAACAATAGTCTTTATTATCTTAGAAAAATAATACTGGACATTGAGACCCTGTATTCAAATATTGAGATGGACTGCTTTGAATTTATTTTCACAATGTAGAAATTAAGACACAGTTTGTGGAACAATGAGGTCCACATCACCACTCATATTGATATTTTAAAATACATCCTTAGCCTTTTAATTATAATTAACTATGTCACATAATAGGTGTTCATTTTATATGTAACACCCCAAGCTTCTAAGGTACGCTTCTCTTTGAATAATGTGATAGCGTGTGTTGTACGCAACACTGAGTTCTAACACACCATAACCAATCAAACTAGCCGTTATGAATAGTAATAACTACTTTTTAAAATTTTATATTTTAAAATGGACTTCATTTTTGGATTTGGAATATCGAATTTAGCCTAAGGTGAAATTTTGGTACTTTTCGGATAACTTTCATATTTTGATGAATAGTGAAAATTACTAAATTTTAATTAAAAACAACTTTTTTAATCAAAATAATTAATAGTGATAAATTATTAATTTGAGTGGTTTTAAAGTATATTTAGAATATATTTTTACCATTCAATATAATTTTGTTCATTGGACATAATTTTACAATTAAACCAAACATAAACAAGTGTCAATCTTTTGATAGTTATTATCTCTTAAAAACACGCTTTTTGTTTTGGCAGTGGGAATTAATTTTAAATTAATTTCTGCCACTTATGTGTTTTGAATTTAAAAAAATGGATTCCATATTTGGAATCAGGATTTCCAAATTGTGTAAATACGTAACTTGTATTTTTAGACATTTTGAAAAATTAATGCGGTAAATATTTTATTTACCATGGTTAAGGGTAAATCCGGTAAATAAGGGTTAAAAAATAATATTATAATAATACTAAATTACCCTAAAACGTGTCCTAGCCTTATTTTTTGATACATTTTCGACGATAGGAATCTTTGGGTCGATTTTGGGACCCCATGGTGCCACTTGTAGGTGATAGGGACATTTTTTTTAATTAAGTTAAAATGAATACAAAAATGATACAAGCATATATCTTTTAGAAAAACAATTATTACATAGGGTTATATATGTTGGATTTTAGATTATAAATATTAATTATAAAGATAAAAATATTTAATACATAATGATATTTTATTTATAATTTTTCAACATTAAATAATTTAATTTATTTATGACACAATGATGATGAATTAATTACTATAATAGTGAAAAATTAAAATAATTGATATTATAAATACCCAAATAAATATAATATGAAACTTTTAATGAATTAAACTAATTTTCTATCATAATATGATATATTAGGATTGATTTAATTGACTTTTTTCGAAGTAATAAATCTGTTATGAGTTTCAAAAAAATCAACTATTGAATAGTGTCAAAATGGACATAAAAGAGTTCTTAAAACAAATATTATATTATTAATTGATATTAAATTCCTAAAAATCTAAGGTTCGGCCAAGATACTTAAATCATTATAGTTGCATCATTAAGGGACCACTTTGGGGTCTCTTGGATGTATATAGTAATTTTATTAACCATATTATATAAAAATACAAAGAGACATTGTAAAAGTGAAACTAATTAACTTAGAGTTAATACTTAAAGATAAGGTTAATATAAGTACCCAAACCTGTCTAAATTCTATTGTTTGAGTTTTTTTCGACCCATCCCCACCTTAAAATTTAAATAATAAACTTTGGAGCCATTAGAAACCGAATATGAATTTATTATAAATTAATATTTCTAGCTTTTCCAAAGGTGCCCTCACCCCTCTTATAAAAGGGAACTCCTCCTTCTCATTTATTCACACCTTCAAATCCTTTTTGGTTCGGTCAAACTCTGCCCAAGTACTCTCCCAACTTCCCTCACTACAACCTAGAGGCCTTATTTTGATCAGTAAGCCATCCTAAGGATCCATTTTGATCAAATCAAAAGGAAGAACCCGAAGAAGAGGTAATGATTTCACCACCCTTTTCCAAGTTCATTTCTTCTTCCAATTCTTCTTCCTTTGTTGTTACCATTCTAAAACAATAACTACAGTATCATATATATACTGCAATTTTATTATAAATATGGTACAACCATATTCAGTATTCTATCCACCCTTTGAATAACATGTCACCATACGTGCGTACGTACGGCATACCGTCTCCACGTCGTGGTGTAATTGTTATTCAATATATTATTATTTGGATTGGTATAATAATGATGTGTAACTCATGTAAATAATAAATATAACATGTTAATGATTCTTTATATATGATATACCATCCATTTATATATTATTTTAATATCAAAAGAATGTTATTGTCGCTCGTGCATACGTACGGACTACCGTCTCCACGAACGCGATGAGATTCATTCTCCATCGTATCCATTAAAGTATAATTATCATTTGATGATTTAAAAAATGATTTTTAAGGACTTGATATCATTCTGGATATGAATAATATACAACCTATCCTTTAAAAACATGTCTTACGTAACAAAACATATAAAAGAAAACAAGTAAGTTAACACCCGAAACAACGATAATACTAAGATATTATTACCAAATCAATATTAAAAGATCATATATGATATCATATGATTCGTGTATAATTTAATAACAATTATTTAACCATTATACAGGAGGTTAACCTACCCCAACCAAGTAAAAGTACAAGGTAAGGGGTTTTCATCTCACTCCTTATTCCCGTGAGATTCATGCCATATTGCCACCATCACCTTTTGTGTGGTGTAAGTACTGCCCATAATTATATTCTTTGTGTAATAAACTCAAATTTATGTGTTTTTACATATTCATTGTATGATACCTCTTTCATGGGTTGTATGTTTCATAAGTTACCAAATTGGTAAGGGTTATTTCACAATCTCTTCATTATCCGAGGTTGTTTATACGTAATAATCTGCTAGGATCTCTTTATCATCCACATCCTTGTTTCTTCAAAATGTATTTCAAAACTTTTTTATTATTTACAAGAATATGGGTTAAAGTCATTTATACCCTTGTTTGACTTTTTATAAGAGGAATCTTTCCGTCGTTTTCAAAACAAGGTCCTTTTTAACCTTTTCGACAGAATTAAGGTAAGAATGTTTTTTTTATCTTATACGGCGGGTGCGGTTATTTTCCGCCGTTATAAAATTTTCAAAGCTTTCCTTACAAGCTTATAAGAATATTTTCAAGAAAATGTTTTATTTTATATGGCTCTTAAATGATTTCAAAAATAGAAAGAGATATTTCTCTAAAAAGTGTTTTGATTTCATCTATGTCAACATCCTTTGATGGATTTTACGCTTATTTGAAGTTGATTTATTATGATACAAAACTTCTATATTGTATTGAAGGTTTTTTGATATGTTTGACTGTGGATGTGCTATTTTTATACCATTCATAGTTTATGGTGAAATTATTGACATTTCGTATGCTAGTTTTAATACGAATGTTTATGTTATGTTTGAACCTTTTCATATGGGAATGCATTGGACTTAATATGTGACGGGTGGAGCCCGATATAGCTCATCGATGCATCAGTAGGTCTCATGAGACAAACTAGTGTCTTGGCACAAGGCCTTGACAAAATCTTATTTGTATTCTTGGCATGAGGCCTTGGCTATGTGGTTATGATATTCTGGTATTATGCATTCCAAAATTATGAAAGTGGTTATTGATATTGCATGTGATTATTCGATTAGTAGAATATCCATGTGAAAAAGTAAATGGCATTATTTTATTTTACTTGTGCCATACTATGTTGAAGTTCAAGTTTAAAAGGCTTTTGTTTTAGAAATGCATTGTCTTAAATGTTTATACTTATTTTGAATGTTCTGCTATATTGATATCCTTACTGGGCATTTGAGCTCACCCCTTTTCTATGTTTTATTTTTTCCAGGATGTGAAGAAGTAAGTTATGAATGACCTGCAGGGATATTATGAGGGGATAATAGTGTAGACTGTGGAGACATTATGTTGTTGTAGTAGTTTTTCATTTTATGATGTAATGTAAAACTTATGAATATATCTAGTGTTTCCAAGTCTACTAAACAAATCGGTCTTTCGAGATTTGATCTTTCTTGTGATCATGTCAATGTTATGTAATAAGGCACCGACTCTGGGTAACTAGGGTAGGGGCGTTACAGTTGGTATCAGAGGAAGTTTAGTACAAACCTTGGAAGCTAGATTTAGATAAACTCTGATTAGAACACGTAGACCTAAGATGAACTTTGAGGATTAGTATAGAAGAACTTCCTAGAATTTTGGTATTGTAGAGATTTTGTGAGTTTTCCGAGCAATACATCCCTGTCTGGAAATGAGCAGGTAGAGGCGGCTCTGGCACAGATGTACCTAGGGATAAAACCCGAAAACACCACTTTGAGCTAGACTCGAACGGGAACTGGTGCAAGACAACGGGCCTTGCTGCACTCTTGGTTACGACACTCCCGGGGGATATGCTTAGGATAACTCTCATTTTCTTTAGAAATCATTATGAAGGGTTTATGAGTATATAATTCCTCAAAGAAAACATTTTTATGATTATGGATTATATCCATAAATAGTTCAATTTATGTTAAGTGTTTTATAAGTATGGGATTATTTATTTTGATTCATAAACTGATCCAGTTTATGCAATTGTTTAGAAATGGCGCCTAGTGGGAGAAATGGAAACCGTATCAATGCATGCACTCCATGTAGGGATTGCCCTCCTGCTCAAGATAATTATAGTGGGACTGGTGATGCAACTGGTGCCGATCAGCTAATCACCATACTAGGACAACTTACTCAGGTTATGAATAATAACCTTACTCGTATGGAGCATCCTGATGCATAGCGTGGAGGATCAATGTTAGATCGATTCATGAGGCAACAACCACCAACGTTCAATGGGAGTACAAATCCCTTAGTAGCTGAGCAATGGATAAATTCCCTAGAGAAAATATTTCAGGCTTTGGGGAGCAGTGAAAGGGAAAAAGTTGTCATGGCAGTTTACCGCCTCACTGAAGATGCTGATCAATGGTGGTCATTGATTCAAAACATGAAGGAAGATGATGGAGTATCAATTATGGAATGGAGGGAGTTCAAAGATCTTTTTTTAGAAAAATACTTTCCTTGCGACCATCAAGCAGATATGGAAAGGCAATTTCTGAGTCTGAGACAAAAGGAGGCTGAGAATGTCACAAAGTATGAGGCTAACTTTACAAGGTTATCAAGGTATGCTGGAGATTATATACGTAACCCAAGAAGTAAGATTGATCGTTTCTTTGATGGGTTAAACCCATTTCTTCGTCGAGCATTAGTCTCACAATACTTTTCGTCGTACGAAGACATTGTCTCATGTGCTATCAAGACCGGAAAGGAATTCTCTAAGTCTTATGACTTTAAAGAAAAACAAGAGAAGAAGAGACCTGCTGATCAATCTGGGAATGGAAATAAGGGGAAGAAGGGAAAGGTTGAATATCCATCTTGTGGTAAATGCGGGAAGAAATATCCTGGTACTTGATTGAAGGGAATGGGAGTCTGTTACAAGTGTGGTGAAAAAGGACACCAAGCTCGTGATTGCAAGGGGAAGAAGGAAGATACCAACGTTCAGTGCTACAATTGCAGGGAGAAGGGGCATTATGCAAATGAATGTCCTAAGCGTGAGGAGAACTTAACTCAGAAAAGGCCAAGGGATCAAGGACAGGCTTATGCTATCACTACTGCTGAGGCAGAAGCTCCAAAAGACGTGGTGGTAGGTAATTTAATGGTTTCCTCAAGTTTAGAAAATGCATTATTTGACTCTGGATCATCGCATTTTTTCATATCTTCCCAGTTTGCTAAGAAAATTAGATATTTCCAATTTGATTTAATAAGGGAGTTGTCAGTTAAAACTCTTAAGGGAAGTATCATTGCAACAAAGTTTTGTGAATCAGTCCCCATTAGAGCACATAAATGTTCTTTATCTGCTGATCTCATCGTCATACCTATGATTGAGTTTGATATAATCCTCGGTATGGACTAGCTTTCGGACTATGATGCGAAGATTTATTGTAAGAAGAAAGAGGTTACGATTCATTATGATAATGATAAGGAACACCTTATCTTTAGAGCAGAATCGTCACCACCTAATTCTTATTTAGATCCACCCTCAATAGCTCAACTAAATTCAATTATTGGGGAGGAAGAGAATGAAATAACTGTCGGTGAGGAAAGGAATGTTCAAATAGAGGATGTACCTATTGTAAAAGAATTTGTAGATGTATTTCCGGAAGATTTACCTGGACATCCTCCAAAACGAGAAGTTGATTTTTCCATTGATTTAATTCCTGGATCAAGGCCTATATAGAAGACCCCTTATAGAATGGCCACTGTAGAATTAGTTGAACTAAAGAAACAACTAGAGGAATTGAGTAATAAGGGATTTATTCTCCCTAGTGTTTCTCCATGGGGAGCCCCTGTTCTTTTTGTTAAAAAGAAAGATGGATCTATGAGGTTATGTATCGACTATAGGGAGATCAATGCTATAACGATAAAGAACAAGTATCCCCTACCTCGTATTGATGATTTATTTGACCAAATTCGTGGAGCTCAATACTTTTCAAAGATTGACCTTCGATCTGGATACCATCAGTTGTGTGTGAAGAAAGAAGACATTCCGAAAACAGCATTTAGAACCAGGTACGGGCATTACGAGTTTACTGTAATGCCGTTTGGATTGACTAATGCACCCTCTGTATTCATGGATATGATGAATAGAGTTTTCAAGGAGTATCTCGATGAATTTTTGGTGGTATTTATTGATGATATCTTAGTATACTCTAAAATCTATGAAGATCATGAAAATCACTTGCGCATTATCTTGAAGACTCTGAGGAGGCATGAATTATATGGGAAGTTTAGCAAGTGTGAATTCTGGCTTCATGAGATTTCTTTTCTTGGCCATATTGTCTCTAAAGATAGAATCTTTGTTGATCCTTCTAAGACCAAGGCAATCCAAGAATGTCCAACACCTACGAGTATAACTGAGGTACATAGTTTTATTGGTTTGGCAGGTTATTATCGATGTTTCGGCCATAATTTTTCCCGATTGGCTAACCCATTAACGAACCTCACACGTAAAGGGGTTAAATTTGTTTGGACAAAAGAGTGTGAAGAATGTTTCGAAGAACTGAAGAGAAGATTAGTCAATGCTACTATATTGACTCTACCATCGGGGAATGATGGATTCGTTATTTATAGTGATGCATCAAAGAAAGGACTTGGTTGTGTCCTTATGTAAAATGATAGATTTATTGCCTATGCATCACGAAAGTTGAAAATTCATGAACAAAACTATCCTACTCATGATCTCGAGTTAGCAATTGTGATCTTTGCTTTGAAGATATGGAGGCACTACCTCTATGGTGAAAAATGTGAGATTTATACTGATCACAAGAGTTTGAAGTATATCTTCTCGCAAAAAGAACGCAACATGAGGCAAAGGAGATGGCTTGAATTACTCAAGGATTATGATTGTACGATACACTACCACCCGGGGAAAGCAAACAAGGTGGAAGATGCTTTGAGTAGAAAAGACCATGGGGTTTTGAACAATATGAGAATTGAAAGGGATCCAATTTTCATGGATCTAGTGAAGATGGACATCGGAATAACCAGGGAAGGTGAAACATCAATGCTTTTTCAAATGGTTGCCAAACCATCTTTACTAGAAAGGATTAAGAGTTCTCAGACCGATGATGAAGAATTTCAAAAGAAGATTAAAGCTGTGAATGATGGGAGATTGAGAGACTTTGTGTATGAAGATGGAATTTTGAGATTCGGGAAGAGACTTTGTGTTCCTGATATACCTGATCTAAAAAGGGAATTGTTGGATGATGCTCATAGTTCCAATTTCTATATACACCCTAGGAGCACCAAAATGTATAGAGATTTGAAGGAACATTTTTGGTGGGACATCATAAAGAGGGAGATTGCTGATTTTGTGTCAAGATGTATGGTTTGTCAACAGGTGAAAGCTGGAAGGCAACAGCCTGGAGGAGTCATGCAACCTCTTCCCATACCAGAGTGGAAATGGGACAATATTACGATGGACTTTGTCATGGGGCTACCAAAGACTCCTAGAAGGAATGATGCAATATGGGTTATTGTTGATCGTCTTACCAAGTCAGCACATTTTCTTGCTATAAGAGAAGATCTACCCCTGGAACGTCTAGCAAGACTATATATTCATGAAGTTGTGAGACTTCATGGAGTACCCCTATCGATTGTTTCTGATCGTGATCCCCGTTTTACTTCATGATTTTGGAAAAGTCTTCAGAAATCCCTGGATACTGAACTTCATTTGAGCACTGCTTACCACCCTCAGACAGACGGACAATTAGAACGGACTATTCAGACCTTATAAGACATGTTGAGATCTTGCTCACTTGACTTTCAGGGTATGTGGGATCAATATTTACCACTGGTAGAATTTTCCTATAACAATAGCTTCGATTCGAGTATTCAGATGACACCATATGAAGCGTTATACAGAAAGAGATGCCGTACACCAACCTGTTGGGATGAAGTTGGTGAAAGGAAACTTGTAGGCCCAGAACTGGTGGAGGAAACTGTGGAAAAGGTGAAGGTAATCCAAAATCACATCAAAGCAGCTCAAAGTAGGCAGAACAGCTATTTCGATAATCGAAGGAATTATTTGGAATTTCAAGTTGGTGATCATGTTTTCTTGAAGGTATCACCATGGAAGGGAGTCATACGTTTTGGTAAGAAAGGTAAATTGAGTCCCAGGTACATCGGACCTTTTGAAATTCTGGAACGAATTGGGGTTGTGGCTTACCGATTGGCAATGCCGCCAAGTCTCTCCAAAGTTCACGATGTGTTCCACGTATCTCTGTTGAGGAAATACATGCCTGACCCAACACATGTACTCACCTATGAGGAATTAGAACTGGAACCTGATCTTTCCTATTGTGAAGAGCCCGTCAGGATTCTTGATACAAGAGAACAAGTACTGAGAAATCGGACGACGCGTCTGGTAAATGTTTTGTGGAGAAACCATTAGATGGAAGAGGCAACGTGGGAACCCGAGGAACTTATGATGAAGAACCACCCGAGTCTTTTCATGCGGTAGTATTCTAGAAATTTCGAGGACGAAATTATTTGATGGAGGGGATAATGTAACACCCCAAGCTTCTACGGTACGCTTCTCTTGGAATAATGTGATAGCGTGTGTTGTACGCAACACCGAGTTCTAACACACCATAACCAATCAAACTAGCCGTTATGAATAGTAATACCTACTTTTTGAAATTTTATATTTTAAAATGGACTTCATTTTTGGATTTGGAATATCGAATTTAGCCTAAGGTGAAATTTTGGTACTTTTCGGACAACTTTCATATTTTGATGAATAGTGAAAATTACTAAATTTTAATTAAAAACAACTTTTTTAATCAAAATAATTAATAGTGATAAATTATGAATTTGAGTGGTTTTAAAGTATATTTAGAATATATTTTTACAATTCAATATAATGTTGGTCATTGGACATAATTTTACAATTAAACCGAACATAAACAAGTGTCAATCTTTTGATAGTTATTATCTCTTAAAAACACGCTTTTTGTTTTGACAGCGGGAATTAATTTTAAATTAATTTCTGCCACTTAAGTGTTTTGAATTTAGAAAAATGGATTCCATATTTGTAATAAGGATTTCCAAATTTTGTAAATAGGTAACTTTTATTTTTATACATTTTGAAAAATTACTGCGGTAAATATTTTATTTACCATGGTTAAGGGTAAATCCGGTAAATAAGGGTTAAAAAATAATATTATAATAATACTAAATTACCCTAAAACGTGTCTTAGCCTTATTGTTTGATACATGTTCGACCATAGGCATCTTTGGGTCGATTTTGGGACCCCATGGTGCCACTTGTAGGTGATAGGGACATTTTTTTTTAATTAAGTTAAAATGAATACAAAAATGACACAAGCATATATCTTTTAGAAAAACAATTATTACATAGGGTTATATATGTTTGATTTTAGATTATAAATATTCATTAGAAAGATAAAGAGATTTCCTACATAATTATACTTTATTTATAATTTTTCGACATTAAATAATTTAATTTATTTATGACACAATGATGATGAATTAATTACTATAATAGTAAAAAATTAAAATAATTGATATTATAAATACCCAAATAAATATAATATGAAACTTTTAATGAATTAAACTAATTTTCTAGGATAATATGATATATTAGGATTGATTTAATTGAATTTTTTCTAAGTAATCAATCTGTTATGAGTTTCAAAAAAATCAACTATTGAATAGTGTCAAAATTGACATAAAGAGTTCTTAAAACAAATATTATATTATTAATTGATATTAAATTCCTAAAAATCTAAGGTTCGGCCAAGAGACTTAAATCATGATAGTTTCATCATTAAGGGACCACTTTGGGGTCTCTTGGATGTATATAGTAATTTTATTAACCATATTATATAAAAATACAAAGAGACATTGTAAAAGTGAAACTAATTAACTTAGAGTTAATACTTAAATATAAGGTTAATATAAGTACCCAAACCTGTCTAAATTCTATTGGTTGAGTTGTTTTTGACCCATACCCACCTTAAAAGTTAAATAATCAACTTTGGAGCCATTAGAAACCGAATATGAATTTATTATAAATTAATATTTCTAGCTTTTCCAAAGGTGCCCCTCACCCCTCTTATAAAAGGGCACTCCTCCTTCTCATTTCTTTACACCTTCAAAGCCTTTTTGGTTCGGCCAAACTCTGCCCAAATACTCTACCAACTTCCCTAAGTACAAACTAGATGCCTTATTTTGATCATAAATCCAACCTAAGGATCCCTTTTGAGAAAATCAAAAGGAAGAACCCGAAGAAGAGGTAATGATTTCACCACCCTTTTCCAAGTTCATTTATTCTTCCACTTATTCTTCCTTTGTTGTTACCATTCTAAAATAATAACTCCAGTATCATATATATACTGAGATGTTATTATAAATATGTTACAACCATATTCAGTATTCTATCCACCCTTTGAATAACATGTCACCATACGTGCGTACGTACGGCTTACCGTCTCCACGTCGTGGTGTAATTGTTATTCAATATATTATTATTTGGATGGGTATAATAATGATTTTTAACTCATGTAAATAATAAATATAACATGTTAATTATTCTGTATATATGATATACCATCCATTTATATATTATTTTATTATCAAAAGAATGGTATTGTCGCTCGTGCGTACGTACGGACTACCGTCTCCACGAACGCGATGAGATTCATTATCCATCGTATCCATTAATGAATAATTATCATTTGATGATTTAAAAAATTATGTTTAAGGACTTGATATCATTCTGGATATGAATAATATACAACCTATCCTTTACAAACATGTCTTACGTAACAAAACATATAAAATAAAACAAGTAAGTTAACTCCCGAAACAACGATAATACTAAGATATTATTATCAAATCAATATTAAAAGATCATATATGATATCATATGATTCGTGTATAATTTAATAACTATTATTTCACCATTATACATGAGGTTAACCTACCCCAACCAAGGAAAATTACAAGGTAAGTGGTTTTCATCTCACTCCTTATTCCCGTGAGATTCATGACATATTGCCACCATCACCTTTTGTGTGGTGTAAGTACTGCCCATAATTATATTATTTGTGTAATAAACTCAAATTTATGTGTATTTACATATTCATTGTATGATACCTCTTTCATGTGTTGTATGTTCCATAAGTTACCAAATTGTTAAGGGTTATTTCACAATCGCTTCATTATCCGAGGTTGTTTATATGTAATAATCTACTGGGATCTCTTTATCATCCACATCCATGTTTCTTCAAAATGTATTTCAAAACATTTTTATTATTTAAAAGAATATGGGTTAAAGTCATTTATACCCTTGTTTGACTTTGTATAAGAGGAATCTTTCCGTCGTTTTCAAAACAATGTCCTTTTTAACCTTTTCGACAGAATTAAGGTAAGAATGTTTTTTCTAACTTATAAGGCGGGTGCGGTTATTTTCCGCCGTTATAAAATCTTCAAAGCTTTCCTTAAAATCTTATAAGAATATTTTCAAGAAAATGTTTTATTTTATATGGCTCTTAAATGATTTCAAAAATAGAAAGAGATATTTCTCAAAAAAGTGTTTTGATTTCATCTATGTCAACATCCTTTGATGGATTTTACGCTTATTTGAAGTTGATTTATTATGATACAAAACTTCTATATTGTATTGAAGGTTTTGTGATATGTTTGACTATGGATGTGCTATTTTTATACCATTCATAGTTTATGGTGAAATTATTGACATTTCGTATGCTATTTTTAATACGAATGTTTATGTTATGTTTGAACCTTTTCATATGGGAATGCATTGGACTTAATATGTGACGGGTGGAACCCGCTATAGCTCCTCGATGCATCAGTAGGTCTCATGAGACAAACTAGTGTCTTGTCACAAGGCCTTGACAAAATCTTATTTGTAGTCTTGGAACGAGGCCTTGGCTATGTGGTTATGATAGTCTGGCATTATGCATTCCAACATTATGAAAGTGGTTATTGATATTGCATGTGATTATTCGATTAGTAGAATATCCATGTGAAAAGGTAAATGGAATTATTTCATTTTACTTTTTCCATAATATGTTGAAGTTCAAGTTTAAAAGGCTTTTGTTTTAGTAATTCATTGCCTTAAATGTCTATGCTTATTTTTAATGTTCCTCTATATTGATATCCTTACTGGGCATTTGAGCTCACCCCTTTTCTATGTTTTATTTTTCCCAGGATGTGAAGAAGTAAGTTATGAATGACCTTCAGGGATATTATGAGGGGATAATAGTGTGGACTGTGGAGACATTATGTTGTTGTAGTAGTTTTTCATTTTATGATTTAATGTAAAACTTATGAATATATCTAGTGTTTCCAAGGCTACTAAACCAATCGGTCTTTCGAGATTTGATCTTTCTTGTGACCATGCCAATGTTATGTAATAATGAACCGACTCTGGGTAACTAGGGTCGGGGCGTTACATTATAATAGTTTTACATCCAATTTATGTCTTAGAAGGTAATCAAAAGGAAAACATTTTAAGATTTCCTTATAGAACACCCTGTCATATAAATTTTTTTATTGTATATATAACTCTGTAAAAAAGTGGTTATCATTATCCATGAAGCCTCCCAATAATGAGAGATATACTTTTACCATGATTCTAAGACCCCAATAGGGATAAGTATGGAAAATTCAATACTAAATAGATTTGTCATGAGGATTGTATTCTTCAATTCATAAAAATAATTATTTTCTTAATCATTTCCAATATCAATGGAAAACATGAAGAACGGTGAAGAATACCAATCCCTCATTTTAGTATTGTAATTGGACTTGAAAATATCAGTCTCCATAAAAAATATTTTGGGTTATTCAGAGTTGGAGATCATAAAATTTTATGGTGACTATTCTATGAAGAATGAAGAGTTGATTCCCTTTCTTGATTATGTGTGAGGTTTGATGGATGAATTACTCTCAAATCCAAACATTTGTCACATAAAACTTTCATTTAAAACCCAAGAGGGATCACAAGACAATATAGCTACAACCCCAAAAAATATATACTAGGATGAGATGGTCATTCACAACACATCATATGGTAGTTTCTCAATTTATTAGTACTGATATGGAAAAAATAAATGAAGTCAATTCCATAGGTTAAATATTGAATTAACCCTCAAAGATCAATGTCTTAATTATATATATTTCTCCCACAATATATTATTTTCAAAACTATATTATCCCATTGGATTGAGCCAAGAGGGAGAAAATCCTTCGATGGGAATAAAATGTTATCCATTATTATAACATAAATTCTCATAAAGTCCTCGATAAATGAGGATTTGATGGAGTCCTCCTTAGGTGCATTGAAAGAGGAGGGACCCTCTCTATTATGCAGGAACTTCTTATTGGAACTTGTGTCACCCACCATTCAAAAACGAATATCTTCCATCCAATCAAGAAACTTTGATACTTCTAGCTATTAATGATACTAGACTATATGTCATTCGTGAAGAAATTACTTTCTTGTTAGATACATTCTAATTTCATCCATCAATCCCCAAAAAAATTTCACATCACTAAATACTCATAGCCATTTTATATATGAGGGATAGATTCCATGGGTCCATACCCTCCAACCATAGTCAGGTAGTTTAAGTTAATCCTTACCACCACTAATTTCCTTTCTAAATGGAAAGAATAAGTTCCCCTCAAAGAATTCAGAATGAAAATTTAAATAAATTTTATGAAGTCCAACATAACTATTAGATTTTCCCTCACACATTATTGATGTACATGGGAAAAATTTTCTCTGATTCTAAATTGAAGAGGTTGTATCAAAAGGACAATATCCAGTCTAACTGTTCATCTTTCTACCATACATCAATAAATAAACCAATAACGGAATTTGTTAAATCTATTTTTAATATCCTTTAGATTATTTTTTAAAAATAAAATATGTATTGTATAGATAAACTCATATATTCATTGTGATCCTACAATACAATAACCATATTTCCACACATGTGACCTCATACTTTCTCTTGTATATGAAAAAGGTAGTTATTCCCATTCAAGTTTATTTTCCTTCACTTCACATTACTATATGGGATTAACTATATGGAAATGAGTAGTCTTAGATACAACAAAATTAACTATATTTACTTCATGCACACACAACACAACCTTGAGATTCATTAAAATTAAGGTCACATGAGCATTCAATATTAAGGATCATATCCACTCATTCATCTAAGGATAATTAGTGTTGGATATGAGAACTCCCGTGATATCATGGAAGAAACCCATGAAGCTAAAGATAAAGTGGGAATGACATTATGACATATATAATTTCTACTCCAATGGATATTGCTCCTTGATTATAATGGATAAAGAGAATATATGCTTTATATCAAATCAAGGTTTATCAATAAATACTTTGTGTAACTCCATGTAGGGTACTATAAAGTCCAATCCATGTGAATCTAAACTACTCATAGATGTCTGTCATCCTTTGACCATAAAGTTCAATACATGATGGTATCCATTATATAACCCTAAACTAAAATTAATTATGGTCCTGGTCATACAAACATAAACTATAATACATAATAGTCAATGTCGTATGGAATTAAATTATGCATCATTGGGTCCATACTTTAAGGCCTTATACTATTTATAGGTTTATATCACATATAACCCAATTCCCTTACATATGTATTTGATATTTGTAAGGGTTCATAGTGTATAGGTTTACCAATTTATGTTGTGTCATCTCCAACAACTCTACACTAGAACCAACCCATTTTACTTTTCCTTACACATAATCTCATTGGTGTAGCCCCTTGATAACTACAAGTGGCTTGATTACTATTATTTTAGGATACATAGTGATTCCCCTACATTTATTTTTGATCCCACACAAAAATCATTGTAACTTTAATTCTGGTGCTCAAGTGCTTACTTATTAATACCGGGTCTACCACCATGGCTTTAATCCATAACAAAGACACCTCATTTTCTCCAATGTGTGAGCTATATCTGTATAAATATTACATTTCTAGAACTAAATATGGATTGATTAATATTATCATGGGATATGTAGTGAAATCCAGACTACCTATCTCAAACTTAGCCACAAGTTTCAACATTATCAAACTTCTTCTTCAGCATGGTTCTCGATACTTCACCAGTTCATGTTGATTTTTCTCAACTGATTAAACACTAATATGAATCCATCTCATATAAAACAAGAACCATATCTATTAAAAATGATATACATAATTTTCCTTATCACATGACCATAAAACTAATGTCATCTGAGTCCTAGTCACATGTCATTAAATTAAGCTTCAAACGGTCCACCCCACCTGACCCTTAAACAGATTGTAGCAGTCTATTTTTATGACCTAATTTTCTTACATGAGAGGTAGATCTATGAAAAATTCCTCGATGTATTATTACTTATCCATAAACCTATTATAGGAAAAAAATTCCCATGGTTATGAATATTGTCCTAGTGGTCGGGCCTTCTAAATTCACATTAATATTTCCTTTCCACCACCCAACACCTAGGATAGGATCATTATATTTATTCCATATTCTTGAGATAGATCTGCACATGGATTATTTATAATAACTACACACTGATTAATTCCTATAACTTTATTATACATAGTGATTCCCAAATTTATTATATCAAATTTAACCGCAAGTACCATAAATTTTAAACCCTTAGTGTGTGGGACTAAAATAATAATCATTAGGATATCTACTTCATACATACACTGAGACATAACATGATGAAACCTGAAGCTTCTTTATTAGGTATAAATATAGAGATCACTTTTTTCTTGACCTTACACCAGAATTAAAAATCCCCTCTCAAGAACTAAACATGTTGTGATTTGTTTCCTTATTGTATATTTAATGATATCCAAATCACACATATCAAACCCAACATTAATATCAAATTTCGGGTGTTGATACCTTTATCAATTCATAGAAAGTATCATTCTTCTTCATGGAACCCATATATTTATCTCATCGTATCCTACACATGATCTTGATTTTTCTAAAAACCATATAATAACTATATGTGTCTTGATTCATATTATTGAATGATGTATATTTATATTCAGATTACATATATTGGGACAATCCATAAATTTTATCAATTTAAAAGATCTCTGATATCATATGGTCTCCTCATTTATGTTGAGTCTTTCTATATTAGAATCTAGGTTTGGATGACATATCTTTGATGGGAACTTTGTGTGTATTGATTATTTTTATTTTAGGATACATAGTGAAATATGAACCATTTTGTTTGGACCCACATACAAATATTTATCCCCTTATATTCCCCTTCAACATTCCATAATTGAACAACATTGGTTAGTTTTGGATTGGATCATTCCCTCATGGTTTTAACATCATGTCCCCATAAACCAAAATTCACACCTTAAGTGTTTAAAAACCCATAAACCTTTAATTGATATTGTTAATCAGTGTATAAAATCCAAAAAAGGACACCTATGTTTGGTAATGATACCACTGATTCATATCCAACCTACTAACCAGAGGCATGTTTTCTTCCTTAGGATATGATCCTCTAACCCCATGAACCGTTAATAATATTGTCATGGAACTCGTAATTTTAATTTATAAAGTGATAATCTTTATCATATTAGTCCCATCACATCAATTGTTGGAAAAAATGTCTCAAGTTATGATTTATATCATCCTCATTTCTTATTCAATGGTTTTGAGGCACTCTAATCTCTCAAACTCCAGTTGGGTTATTACAAACCAACTCTTGGTCCGATCATCATGACCTTAAACTAGTTGAACCACTACCTAAGGCCATTTATGCTAGTATGGTACCTCACTAATTCATGTGGGGGGTTTCAATTTTCCTTTTTTATTGTATATACTACCTCATATTTGGTTAAAGATGTATGACCTTAAACTACATCAACTCTGGGTCCATGTGCTATGACTATAAACTTTATAATCCTCCCCTAGAGTTTATCTACACCAGTACATGACTATCAATTCATATTGAGATTACCTCACCCTTATTAATATATAGAATAAATAATATTTTATTTAAAGCTTCATGACCTTAACCCCCACCAATTTTTGGTTTGAGAACTATGACCTTACACAATGTATGACCATCCTTACAATTTTCTATATTATTATTAGTCTTTAAATTCACATTGAGTTTCACCTTTCCAATTATATATAGACAATATCATCTTTTGGGTTAAATTTATTCAACCATAAACATCAGATACACTGGTATGACCTATACGATCATAGATTTCCAAAATAAAGATAGATGTACCCACTATGTTTAAAACCTGCAATGGGAATCATGGAAAATATTTAAGTCTATGCTCACTAGACCGACATCTTAAAGAGACTAGGTAGAATTATGAGAATTTTAAAATTAAAAGGAAAAAACATTTATCAGGTTGAAAACATGTAATGGGAATCCTTAGAAAAATCATAGTTCTTACCCATTAAGCCTCTCCCCATCCATGTCTTAGGGAAAATTTAGGGCTAAAATAAAAATATATAAAGATTGTAGGGACCACCATGTAACCCTAGAAAAAGTTGAGATATCCTCACTAGATCCATCGACCTAGGAAAATATTAGATCACCATTATGTTCCTCACACATTGTTTTTTATGATTCAGGTGAAATATATAAAGGTGTAATTTTAGGGTAATCAAGCCCTTTTGAGCATTGAAATTATCATTCAAAACCCCTTTCATGATTTTCATTATTTTGAGTCATTCAACTCTCTCATATCGAAATGGAATAACCTTAGATTATATTTATGGTAAATGTGCCACATATCCTATAATTTCCCATGCTCAACATATCTATATTTTATATCATTTCCATAAGTTAAACATTATATATCACAAAATAATCTCACAATCTCAAGAACATAATATTTATTGTCTTTGAGCATCAACTATATAAGAAACTTATTTTATAAAAATTTTAAAAATTTCTCTGTAATTGAGCCACACTAGAATCCTTTGTAGACTACTCATAGGTTATACTGAGATTCATAATCTAAAGGATGGAAACATAAGAAGGGGTGAGCTTAAATTCTCACTAAGGGGAAAACTCATCAACATGTCATTAAGGGTTAGATCGTAAGAATATGAGAATACATAGGCATGAGAGAAATTTATTATTAAAAAGAACGTGGAACAATAATAGTTGTCTTTAATTCACAGTATAAGAACATGTAATCTCAATGATCAAACATGTACTATGGCATAATTGTGTTATATAATCATGGAAACATGGTATAATGGAATGGAATCATAAGTTTGTGGATGTATAAATATATGTAAAAAACATAAATAATGATAACATAAGCATAATTTAAGGATAAATCCCAAGACTATTATAGTGCATAGAGTCCCATAGTAGATTTTTTCACTCCCCATTCCCATAAACATAGTGTATAGAGTCCCATAATGGATTGGGTTCACTCCTCATTCCTATAAACACTGTAGACATATTACTATAGTGGATTGGGTTCACTCCCCATTTCATTTCTTATTATATCATAAGATTTATAGTTTTAAACAACACATTAGAGGGATATATAATTTCAATCCCGCCTGTTACATAATTAAAATCACAATAGGTAAATTCATATGTATTCCACATGATTAAAATAAACTATACATAAATCATAAGCATGATAAAGCCCTTGAAAAATAATTGGGTTTCATAATCTTGTGTCAAAGTATAACCAAAGGATATATCATAAGGTTTCCCAAGTGAATAAGGAATTAAATCATCTTGGATTTTTATATTTTAATAAATAATAATAGGTATTAAATATTGAGTTCCAATAAAGAAAAAATCATGAGAAGGATCAAGGGGGAGTAAAAATACAAATGAACCACATAAGTGATGCTTTTCAAAATGATTTTAGGATATTTGATGTAATGAAAGGGAGTATTATTTTCCTTTAAATAATAATTGAATTGGGAGGTTTATCTAAAAAAATGAGAGGTTTTAAAATATAGTAATGGATGAAAACATTTTATGGAGGTGAAACTTGTCATGAAATAAGAAATTGAAAAGTTCCCTTAAGTTGGGATACTTAAACATGGGAATTTTTAAGGGATCTTAAACATGTATTATCCCCAAAATAAAGTTAAAGCGAACTATTTATATATTTAAGGAACATCTATACAAAATATGTAAGAAATATTTAAGAATAAGATTAAGTAAAAGGGAAAAAATAAAGATAACATGTAACTAAAAAGTAATTAGGGTGGTTCACAATATCTCTTTTTTATTTCGAAATATATATTTTGAAATGCCACATCATAAAAAAGAATAATAAAACAATATTTTGAAAATTATAGAAGGTAAATATGAAGGTCACATGATATAACACATATTTAGGATTCCAAATATAAGGGATATCATTGGTGGGAATCAAAATAGATGGACAAGGAGGGGAAACTATAGGTAAATATAATGATAATTATTATTAACAATGTAATAATTTTAAGGGGAAGAAATAAATAAATGAGTAATATTTGAATAAAAAAATTTCATTTCCCCATATATAAAGATAAATTTTAATATAAAATCTTTGGGTGGAAAAAACCATGCGTAGAAGTAAGAAGTTCAAGATGAAACAATATAACTCAAAGAAAGGGTGGTTTTAGTTAATAAAACCCATGAAATCGTTATTATATTTTGAATTGAAATCCCATGAAAGGTATAAAATGAAATGGATTTTTAAATACATTAAAATTCATTAAAAATATGATAAAATAAATCCCTGTCAAATATATACACCATAAAAAATTAAACAAATGGTAAATATAAATTATTTCACGATGAAAAAAATGAGATCCAAAACCCATACCTTGGGTCCTGATTCATTCTATGCATGTTCCAAACATCCGAAAAAAATTATATTAATTTTATTAAAAACTTTATAAACAATAATATTCATCTATATTTAATATTATATGATTTATTCAATATCATGTGTTATTCATTTATTAAATATTTTTCACTTATGTCTGTTAGTTGAGGTGGCTCGGTCAATTTCTTTGAAACTTCCTTGGTATATTTATAATGTTATAAATTGTGATAAAATAGCTTCACAATATCCAAAATTTTATAGGCACATATATATTATTATTAATTTTAGAAAAAAAATATACAATCTCATAGGGTTTCACGAAATTGACTCAAATTATGAAAGGTGATTTGATATGTTCATTTAACGTGGTTGAATTTACTATAACTATTTATTATTAATATTACTTATAAATAATAAAATACTATCATTATATAATATTAATAGTTTAATAAATATAATTTTTATACATTATATTCATCTTTTAAGTCATCCATTTTAGGAATAAAAGGAAAAATGAAATACGTCATTCCATAGAGGTGGTAGTCCGCACGTACATGGAAGATGCTCTCATTTTACATAGAATTAGAGGGGTATAAAATAAAATTATTAACAATTAATAATCTTCATAATTTAATAATTATTATTTTTTTCATTAAATAAATCTTTTATAGTATCCATGTAAATATCTTATGAAAAAAAAGAACCCATCGTTAATAGAGGTGATAGTTTATACACACGCATGGAGACATATTCATATTTCAAATGGTTTTCGAGGAAAGCAGAAAAGTGATATTCCATTTGTATAATAAAATTTAAGAATATTATAAAAACTAATGTAATAATTATTTCATTTATATAGTATATGATGAACTCATCATATATTAATCATGTTTTAATGATCAAAAATATTATTCAACATTGTTAATCCTGTGTAAATTATATCAACTCATGTGTATTATTGTTTAATTTCTCTACATTCAGTTTAATTCCTTTATACTATCCTTGATTTATGTTTATAATACCTTATTTGAAAAATGATTTAGTCTAATCCATTTTATGATCATCATTTATTAATTCTGAATAATAGCTATTTTGAAAAGTCTGAGACACCGTGAGTCTGCCAGTGGTTATTTATTTCTGGAAAAGTAAATCAGACCCCATGAGCATAAGACACCGTGAAGCAGACACCATAACAATCAGACACTATGACCATTAGAGACTGTGAAGTGAACACCATAACACAGACACCCTGAAGGAGACATCGTGAAGCATACACCATAACAATCAGACACCGTGACCATCAGACATCGTGAACAAGACACTGTGAAGCAGTCACCGTGATCAATCTAGACACCGTGTGAAGGATACACCGTTTTCATGAAATAATGTGACATTGTTTTCTAATCTATTTTGTTGTTTTAAATTTAATCTCTAACAGTCATATTTGACATTTTAAATGCACTGACATAATTATTGTTTCTGTGTAGATATATCATCTGACAGTACGAGGTACGAGGTGTAGTATCCATGCAACCTGTCGGCTCCAACGCATGCACTCCAAGATAAAAAAGAGAAGTGCGGATTAGAAACAAAGCACAAAATCTTGTAAGAAAAACACGATACAAAAGAAAAATCCGGTGGGAGTGAGCATTAAAATATAGAAGACATCTTTGAGAATTGGCTTATACAACCCGACTTTTCTCACTACTATAAATACGCCTTTTATCATCTCTAAAAATGGCCTTTAACAATGCTATAAAAGAGTTGTTAAATCCGGAGACGATAAAGGTGGGTCCACTTTATCAGCGCTCCAAAAAGTGCTGATAAATACCCCTTTTATCAGCGCTAAAAAAAAGCGCTGATAAAAGGGGTCTTTTATTAGCTCTAAAACAAAGCACTGATAAAAGGGTCATTTATCAGTGCTTTGTTTTAGCGCTGATAAAAGACCCCTTTATGAGCGCTTCCTTTATCAGCGCTTTAGTTTTAGCACTGATAAAGGACCCCTTTTATCAGCGCTTTTTTAAAATCACTGATAAAAGTTTAAAAAAATTAAAAAATTAAAAAAATTTAAAAAAATTTAAAAATTTTAAAAAAATCCTTCCAATCAGGGGGGGGGCCTTTTATAGCACTTGATCCCACCATTTTACAGCGCTTTTCCGCCCCCTTCAGTGCCCGCACGCACCCCTCCACCCCCTCCACCCTTTATCAGCGCTAGCCCCCCCCCCCCAATATACCCCCATGCGCGCGCCCCTACCTCCCTGCCTCCATCAGGTTTTAAAATCGAGACCTCCCCCCTATGCACCTAAGCCCTTACCACTCCTCTATTTTGATTTGTTTTCCATTTCATGATATCTCTATTTATATATATATATATATATATAGTTATATTTATTCGTACAGTAATATATAGTTATATTAATATATATATAGTTATATTAATATATATATATATATAGTTATATTAATATATATATAGTTATATTAATATATATATATATAGTTATATTTATTCGTATATTAATATATATTCATATTAATATATATATATAGTTATATTAATATATATATATATAGTTATATTAATATATATCTCTATTTATATATATATATATATATTTATAGTGATATTAATATATATATATTTATAGTACGATTAATATATATATTTATAGTAATATTAATATATATATGTAGTTATATTAATATATATAGTTAGATTAAGATATATATATAGTTAGATTAATATATAGGTATAAAAATATTCATATATTGGTATTTTAAATAAAATGGATATTAGTTGTTATTTATATAAAGCTAATATATTTTATATGTAAATATGTTTAATTATTTATTTATGAAATTAAATTTTTAGGTGTGAATATACAAAAAATATGTACATATAGTTATATATTTGATTATAAATAGCAGTTCATTATAAAAAAAAAATTCAAAAAATAATATCAATATGAATGTAATACCTTGGAATAAATTCAGTCCCCACCAGAAAAAGCCAATAATACACCCTTAAACGGGGCTGAAAATCTACAAAATGTGAAAAAATTGGGGTACCCTGACTAAAAACTTAGTTTTGGAGGACTTCTAGGACATTTTTTGCCTCAAAAAATGTGACAGAGGCTTCTCCTTGGTCACCAGCGCGTAGTGCTCATCACAGTATTCAATTTGATATGTGGTGGAGCTCAAACGGACATTCGGATCAAATATTATGGCCGTTTGAAGTTCGAGTTGCATTTTCAACATATTTTGGTTCTTTTTTTAATTTTGTTTAATTTTTTTAGTCTTCAAAATGTTATTAATTTACTATTAATCCATAATAATAAGAAAATTATTAATTAAAATTTTTTAAAATTTTTTATAAGCCATTTTCACTAAATATCTTATATATTAAGTATATTAAGTGTAAATATATATTTATACTTATCTAAAATATATTTAAAAATTATATATTATATTTATATCAGTATAACTATATTTATATATTGATATATTAATATATTATTTTTTTGATGTCGAGCCTTTATCAGCACTTTTAAAAAAAGTGCTGATAAAGGCTCCCCCTTTATCAGCGCTTTTTCATTAGCGCTCAGAAAGGTTGGTGCCGAGAAAAACTATTTTTGTGGTAGTGTCTGAAGAACACACGAAGCATACTGGAATCCCGAGAAAATCTTCTCACTGGAAATCATCACAAAGAACACACGCCAATCTTTCTGTCATGCGACACTCTGTTTTCCATACAAGGACTTGGTTTCTGCACCTGCTTCCTCCCAAAAGTCCAGAACTACAAAGACTGACACTCAGAGCACTTCTAAACCTATCTCAATATTTCTGCTATGTTTTGTATCTTTTTCATTTACTTTCGAGTAGTGTGTGTTTCTGTATAATAACACACTCTATCTCCTGCATCAAATAGAAGGATACAAGATATCCTTACTCAAACATCTTTTTACGCTTGTATATACCTGCGGATAAGTGTGGAAGAGGTCTCTCTGTGGCCTGGTTGTTTGAACCCACGTAGAACTGTAGAAGAGGTACTTGTGTGACCTAGACAGTCCTGTGTACTGTTGTTAACCCCGATCTAGGGTGTGGATCAAGTTTTTTTATATAAATTGCTTGGTGGAAGGTGATCACCAAGTGGAGTGGATTAGGTCTCAGCTTGAGACTGAACCACTTGTTTCATTTCCATTGTGTTTCTTAATTTAGTCTTCTCTGTTTTACTACTTCACTTTTCATTCAGAAATCTCTAAATTCACTTTGATAGTTAGTCTTGGAAAGAAGTTATAACTATCTTTTCTTATATATTATAACTTCAAAAGTAATGTTAATAACTCAAATTAAGATTACTGAGAATTAATCAATCTTCTTAGAAGTTATTTAAACAGTAAAACTCTTATAACATTGCAACCTTGGTTAGCTGGGCTGTATTTAATTTTCGGGGAAACCTTTTTAGAAATACTTTTTACAGAAATTTTTATAGTTACTCAATTCACCCATCCCCTCTTGAGTAATCTACTCCAACCAACACTATATTTTTAATAGGAATATAAAATATATATTTTTAAGTAGTAAGTATGTAACACCCCAAGCTTCCACGGTATTCTTTCCTTTGAATAATACAATAGCGTCTGTTGTACGCAACTTCGAGTTCTAACACACACACCACAACCAATCAAACTAGTCGTTATGAATAGTAATACCCAATTTTTGAAATTTTATAAATTTTATCATTCAAAATGGACTTCATTTTTGGATTCAGAATATCGAAATTATCCTAGGGTGAAATTTTTGTATTTTTCTGAAAACTTTCAATTTTTGATGAATAATGAGAAAAACACTGAGTTATAGTTTAAAACCAAATTTTTATTTAAATAATTATTTATTTTATTTAAATTTAATTAAGGTCAAAATAGATACATAATACCTATATAAGTTCAATGTAATTCATTAGAGTTAGTTTAGAATAATTTTAGATATATAAAAATTTTATTGAACTTTTCACCGTCTTTTACCCACCTCCTAGGAGAATTTTGAAATTCACATAAAACATAATTTTACCACTTCTATGAGTGGAATTTCTAAAATCTGAGATACATAGTTAATATCAAGGAGTAAAATGTGGTTCAATGAGATGAAAATAATTTTTGGTGAATAGTAACTTTTTAATTTTATTTACCACGGTTAAAAGTGAATAGGGTAATTAAAAGTAAAAATGATATTAATATTACCCTAACACATGTCCTAATTCTATTGGACAAGTGTATCTCGACCAAAAACAACCTTAAGAATAAAATATTATCATTTAGGTCCACTTGTATTAGATTAGGACATTTATTATTATTTAATTCCATGAAGAGTTAAAAGAGTTAAAATCAAAGTTTATTTACTAAAACATTTTTAATATAGGGTTATCCATAAGATAAATTCGATTGAAAATATTCATTAGAATGATAAAAAGATTTCCTATATAACGGTATTTTATTTATAATTTTTAGACATTAAATAATGTAATTTATTTATGACACAATGGTGATGCAGTTATTACTTAATTAATGAAATATTAAAATAATTGATATTATAAATATCAAAATAAATGTAATTTGATACTTTTTATTAATTCCACTAATTTTATAGGTTAATATGACATATTAAAATTGATTATATAAATTTTTTTCGAATTAATAATTCTTTTATGAATATATCAAAAACAAAATACATAATAGTGTCAAAATTGACATAAAAGAGTTTTTAAAACAAATATTATATTATTAATTTATTTTCAATTGCTAAAAATCTAAGGTTCAGCCCAAAGACTAATATCATGATATTTTTATCATTAATTGACCACTTGGGGGTCTCTTGGAGTCATATAGTAAGTTTATTAACTATATAATATAAAAATACAAATTGACATGGTAAGTGTCAAACTAATTAACTAAGAGTTAAAACTCAACGATAAGGTTAATATAATGACCAAAACCTATCTAAATTCTATTTCTTGAGTTTTTTTCGACCCATACTCACCTTAAACCTTAAATAATCCACTTTGGAGCCATTAAAAACCGAATATGAATTTATTATAAAATAATATTTCTAGCTTTTCCAAAGGTGCCCCTCACCCCTCTTATAAAAGGGCACTCCCCCTTATCACTAATTCACTCATTCAAAGCCTTTTGTCTCGGCCAAACCCTGACCAAATACTCTATCAACTTCCCTAAATTCATCCTAGAGGACTTAGTTTTATAAGATATCTATCCTAAGGAGCCCTTTTGATCAAATCAAAAGGAAGAACCCGAAGAAGAGGTAATGTTTTCACCACCCTCTTTCAAGTTCTTTTCTTATTCAACTTCTTATTTCTTTGTTATTCCGATTCTAAAATAATAACTTTAGTATATTATATATACTATGTTGTTATTATAAATATGTTACAACCATATTTAGTATTCTATCCATCCTTTGAATGACATGTCACCATACGTGCGTACGTACGGCTTACCATCTTCACGTCGTGGTGTAATTGTTATTCAATAAATTATTATTTGGATGGGTATAATAATGATTTTTAATTAATGTAAATAATAAATATAACATGATAATTATTATTTATATATTATATACCATCCAATTATATATTATTTTAATATCAAAATAATGATATTATCGCTCGTGCGTACGTACGGACTGCCATCTCCACGAACGCGATGAGATTCATTCTCCATCGTATCCATTCAAGTATAATTATCATTTGATGATTAAAAATAATGTTTAAGGACTTTATATCATTATAGATATTAATAATATACAACCTATTCATAACAAACACAACTTATGTAACAAAACATATACGAGTAAGTTAACACCCGAAACGACGATAATACTAAGATATTATTAACAAAGCAATGTTAAAAGATCATATATGATATCATATTAATATATATGATTCTTGTATACTTTAATAAAAATTATTTCACCATTATTCAGGAGTTTAACCTACCCCCAACCAAGGAAAAGTACAAGGTAAGGGTTTATTTCACAATCTCCTCATTATCCGAGGTTGTTTATACGTGATTATCTACTGTGACCTCTTTATAATCCACATCCATGTTTCTTAAAAATGTATTCCAAAACATTTTTTAATATTTACTAGAAAATGGGTTAAAGTAACTTATACCCTTGTTTGACTTTTATAAAATGGTTTTAAAGGAATCTTTCAATCATTTTCCAAACAAGGTCCTTTTTAACCTTTTCGACAAAATTAAGGTAAGAATGTTTTTTTAACTTATACGACGGGTGCAGCTATTTTCCACCGTTATAAAATCGTCAAATATTACCTTACATTCTTATAAGAATATCTTCAAAGTAAATGTTTTATTTTATAATTATGTTACTTTTAAATTATTTAAAAAAAAGATATATTCCTCTCAAATAGTTTTGATTTCATCTATGTCAACATCCTTTGATGGATTTTAAGCTTATTTGAATGTGATTTATTATGATACAAAACTTATATATTTTATTGAAGGTTTTGTGATATGTTTGACTGTGGATGTGTTATTTTTATACCATTCATGGTTTATGGTGAAAGTATTGACATTTCGTATGCTAGTTTTAATACGAATATTTATGTTATGTTTAAACCTGTTCATATGAGGAATGCATTGGACTTAATATGTGACGGGTGGAGCCCGCTATAGCTCCTTGATGCATCAGTAGGTCTCATGAGAAAAACTAGTGTCTTGGAACAAGGCCTTGACAAAATCTTATTTGTAGTCTTGGCAAGAGGCCTTGGCTATGTAGTTATGATAGTCTGTCATTATGCATTCCATCATTTTGAAAGTGGTTATTGATATTGCATGTGATTATTCGACTAGTAGAATATCCATGGGAATAAGTATATGGCATTATTTAATTTTATTTCTGACATATTATGATGAAGTTCTACTTTTAAAAGGCTTTTGTTTTAGTTATACATTGCCTTAAATATTTATGCTTATTTATGAAAGTTTCTGCTATATTTTTATCCTTACTGGGCATTTGAGCTCACCCATTTCTATGTTTTAGTTTTCCCAAGATGTGAAGAAGTATTTTATGAATGACCTTCAGGGATAGTATGAGGGGATAAGAGTGTGGACTATGGAGACTATATTGTTATAGTTTTTTATTTTATGATGTAATGTAAACTTTATGAATGTATCTAGTAATTACAAGGCTACTAAACTAACCGGTCTTTTGAGACTTGATCTTTCTTGTGATCATGCCAATGTTATGTAATAATGCACCGACTATGGGTAACTGGGGTTGGGGCATTACAGTTGGTATCAGTTGAAGTTTAGTACAAACCTTGAAAGCTAGATTTAGATAAAATCTTATTAGATCACATAGATTTAAGATGGACTTTGAGATTAGTATAGAAGAAATTCCTAGAATTTTGGTATTATAGAGATTTTTTGAGTTTTCCGAGAAATACATCCCTGTTTGGATACGAGCAGGTAGAGGTGGCTCTGGCACAGATGTAGTTAGGGGTAAAACCCAAAAACACCGCTTTGAGCTAGACTCGAACGGGAACTAGTGCACGACAACGGGCCTTGTTGCACTCTGGGTTATGACACTCTCGGGGGATATGCTTAGGATAACTCTAATTTTCTTTACAAATCATTATGAAGGGTTTATGAGTATATACATACTCAAAGAAAATATTTGTATGATTATGGATTATATCCATAAATAGTTAAATTTATGTTAAGTGTTTTATAAGTATGGAATTATGTATTTTGATTCATAAACTGATCTAGTTTATGCCATTGTTTAAAAATGGTGCCTAGTGGAAAAATGGAAACCATATCAATGCACGCTCTCCATATAGGGATTTCCCTCCTGCTCAAGATAATTATAGTGGAGTTGGTTATGCAACTGGTGCTGATCAACTAATCACAATATTGGGACAACTCACTCAGGTTATGAATAATAACCTTACCCGTATGGAGCACCCTGATCCACAGCGTGGAGGATCAATGTTAGATCACATCATGAGGTAGAAACCACCAAAATTCAATGGGAGTACAAATCCATTAGTAGCTGAGCAATGGATAAGTTCCCTAGAGAAAATATTTCAGGCTTTAGGGAGTAGTTAAAGGGATAAAGTTGTCATGGCAGTTTATCGCCTCACTAGAGATGCTGATCAATGGTGTTCATTGATTCAAAACACGAATAAAGATGATGAAGTATCAAATATGGAATGGAGGGAGTTCAAAGATCTGTTTTTAGAAAAATAATTTCCTCATGACCATCGAGCAGATATGGAAAGGCAATTTCTAAGTCTCAGACAAAAGGAGGATGAGAATGTCGCAATGTATGAGGCTAACTTTACGAGGTTAGCAAGGTATGCTGGAGATTATATATGTAACACAAGAAGTAAGATTGATCGTTTCTTTGATGGGTTAAAATCATTCCTCCGTCGAGCATTAGTCTCACGATCCTTCTCATCGTACGAAGACATTGTCTCATGTGCTATCAAGATAGAAAAGTAATTCTCTAAGTCTTATGACTTTAAAGAAAAGAAAGAGAAGAAGAGATCTACTGATCAATCTGGGAATGGAAATAAGGGGAATAAGGGAAAATTTGAATATCCATCCTGTAGTAAATGTGGGAAGAAACACCCCGGTACTTGTTTAAAAGGAATGGGAGTATAATACAAGTGTGGTGAAAAAGGTCACCAAGCTCGTGATTGCAAGGGGAAGAAGGAAGCTACCGATGTCCAATGCTACAATTGCAGGGAGATGGGAAATTATGAAAATGAATGTCCTAAATGTCAAGGGAACTTACCTCAGAAAAAGCCAAGGGATCAAGTCCAAGCTTATGCTATCACTGTTGTTGAGGTAGAAGCTCCAAAAGATGTGGTGGCAGGTAATTTAATGGTTTCCTTAAGTTTAGCAAATGCATTATTTGATTCTGGATCATCGCATTGTTTCATATCTTCTCAGTTTACTAATAAAATTAGATATTTCCAATTTGATTTAACAAGGGAGTTTTCAGTTGAAACTCTAAAGGGAAGTATCATTGAAACAAAGTTTTGCGAATCAGTCCCCATTAAAGTACATAAATTTTCTTTATCCGCTGATCTCATCGGCATACCTATGATTGATTTTGATATAATCCTCGGTATGGATTGGCTTTCAGACCATGATGCGAATATTTATTGTAAGAATAAGGAGGTTATGATTTTTGATGATGATGATGATAAGGAACACCTTGTCTTTAGAGCAGAATCGTAACCACCTAATTCTTATCTAGATCTACCCCCAGTAGCTCAACTAAATTAAATTATTGGGGAGGAAGAGAATGAAATGACTGTGGGTGAGGAAAGGAATGTTCAAATAGAGGATATACCTATTGTGAAAGAATATTTAGAGGTGTTTCTAGAAGATTTACCTCGACATCCTCCCGAACGAGAAGTTGAGTTTCCCATTGATTTAATTCCTGGATCAAGGCCTATATCGAAGACCCCTTATAGAACGGCCACTGTGGAATTAGTTGAACTAAATAAACAACTGGAGGAATTGAGTAATAAGGTATTTATTCACCCCAGTGTTTCTCCATGGGGAGCCCCTGTTCTTTTTGTTAAAAATAAAGATGGATCTATGAGGTTATGTATTGACTACAGGGAGATCAATGTTATAACAATAAAGAACAAGTATCTTCTACCTCGCATTGATGATTTATTTGACCAACTGCATGGAGCTCAATACTTTTCAAAGATTGACCTTCGATCTGGATACCATCAACTGTGTGTGAAGAAGGAAGACATTCCGAAGACAGCATTTCGAACAAGGTATGGGCATTACGAGTTTACGGTAATGCCTTTTGGGATGACTAATACACCCTCTGTATTCATGGATCTAATGAATGGAGTTTTCAAGGAATATCTCAATGATTTTGTGGTGGTATTTATTGATGATATCTTGGTATACTCCAAAAGCTACGAAGATCATGAAAATCACTTGCGCATTATCCTGAAGACTTTGAGAAGACGTGAATTATATGGTAAGTTTAGCAAGTGTGAATCATGGCTTCAGGATATTTCTTTTCTTGGCCATATTTTCTCTAAAGATGGAATCTATGTTGATCCTTCTAAGACCAAGGAAATCCAATACTGGACAACACCTACGAGTATAACTAAGGTACGCAATTTTATTGGTTTAGCAGGTTATTATCGACATTTCGTCCAGAATTTTGCCCGATTGGCTAACCCATTAACAAAGATCACATGTTAGGGGGTTAAATTTGTTTGGAAAAAAGAGTGTGAGGAATGTTTTGAAGAACTGAATAAAAAATTAGCAAATTATCCTATATTGAATCTACCATCAGGGAATGATGGGTTCGTTTTTTATATTGATTCATAGAAGAAAGGACTTGGTTGTGTCCTTATGCAGAATGATAGGGTTATTTCCTATGCATCACGACAGTTGAAAATTCATGAGAAAAACTATCCTACTCATAATCTCAAGTTAGCAGCTGTGATCTTTTATTTGAAGATATGGAGGCACTACCTCTATGGTGAAAAATGTGAGATTTATACTGATCACAAGATTTTTAAGTATATTTTCTCACAAAGAGAACTCAACATGAGGCAATGGAGATGGCTTGAATTACTCAAGGATTATGATTTTATGATACACTACCACCAAGGGAAGGCAAATAAGGTGGTAGATGCTTTGAGCAGAAAAGATCGTGGAGTTTTGAATAGTATGAGAATTGAAAGGGATCCAATTTTCATGGATCTAGTGAAGATGGACATGGGAATAACCATGGTAGGTGAAACATCAGTGCTTTTTCAAATGGTTGCCAAAACATCTTTACTAGAATGGATTAAGAGTTCTCAGACTGATGATGAAGAATTTCAAAAAAAGATTAATGTTGTGAATGATGGGAGATTGAATGACTTTGGGTATGAAGATGTAATTTTGAAATTTGGGAAGAGACTTTGTGTTCCCAATATACCTGATCTAAAAAGGTAATTGTTGGACGATGCTCATAGTTCCAATTTCTCTATACACCCTGGGAGCACCAAAATGTATAGAGACTTGAAGGAACATTTTTGGTGGGACAACATGAAGAGGGAGATTGCTGATTTTTATCAAGATGTATGGTTTGTCAACAAGTGAAAGCTATATGGCAACAGCCTGGAAGAGTCATGCAACCTCTTCCCATACTGAAGTTGAAATGGGACAATATTACTATGGACTTTGTCATGGGGCTACCAAAGACTCCTAGAAGGAAGGATGAAATATGGGTTATTGTTGATCGTCTTACCAATTCAGCACATTTTATTGCTATAAGAGAAGATCTACCACTGGAACGCCTAGCAAGACTATATATTAATAAAGTGGTGAGACTTCATGGAGTATCCCTATCGATTGTTTCTAATCGTGATCCCCGTTTAACTTCAAGACTATGGAAGAGTCTTCAGAAATCCCTGGATACTAAACTTTAATTGAGCACTTCCTACCACCCTTAAATAGATGGACAATCAAAATGGACTAATCAAACCTTATAAGACATGTTGAGATCTTGCTCTCTTGACTTTAAGGGTATGTGGAATCAATATTTACCTCTGGTATAATTTTCCAATAACAATAGCTTCCATTGGAGTATTCAGATGGCACCATATGAAGCATTATATAGAAAGAGATGTCTCACACCAACCTATTGGGATGATGTTGGTGAACGAAAACTTGTAGGCCCAGAACCGGTGGAGGAAACAGTGGAAAAGGTAAAGGTAATCCAAAACCACATCAAAACAGCTCAAATTAGGCAGAAGAGTTATGCAGATAACCGAAGGAAGGATTTGGAATTTCAGGTAGGAGATCATGTTTTCCTGAAGGTATCTCCATGGAAGGGAGTTATACGTTTCAGTAAGAATGGTAAATTGAGTCCTAGGTACATCAGACCTTTCGAAATTCTAGAGCGAATTGGGGTTGTAGCTTACCATTTGGCAATGCCGCCAAGTCTATCAAAAGTTCACGATGTGTTCCACGTATCACTCTTGAGGAAATACATGCCTGACCCAACGCATGTACTCACCTATGAGAAATTAGAACTGGAACCTAATCTGTCTTATTGTGAAGAGCCTGTTAGGATTCTTGATATGAGAGAACAAGTACTGAGAAACTAGACGACTCGTCTGGTAAAAGTTTTGTGGAGAAACCATAAGATGGAAGAGGCAACATGGGAACCCGAGGAACTTATGATTAAGAACCACCTGAGTCTTTTCATGCGGTAGTATTCTATAAATTTCAAGGATGAAATTATTTTAAAGTGGGGAGAATGTAACACCCCAATCTTCCACGGTACGCTTTCCTTTGAATAATACAGTAGCGTGTGTTGTACGCAACTTCGAGTTCTAACACACACACCACAACCAATCAAACTAGCCGTTATGAAGAGTAATACCCACTTTTTGAAAATTTATAAATTTTATCTTTCAAAATGGACTTCATTTTTGGATTCGGAATATCAAAATTATCCTAGGGTGAAATTTTGGTATTTTTCTGAAAACTTTCAATTTTTGATGAATAGTGAAAAAAACACTGACTTATAGTTTAAAACCAAATTTTTGTTTAAACAATTATTTATTTTATTTAAATTTAATTAAGGTAAAAATATATACATAATACCTATATAAGTTCAATGTAATTCATTGGAGTTATTTTAGAATAATTTTATATATATATAAATTTTATTGAACTTTTCACCGTCTTTTACCCATCTCTTAGGAGAATTTGGAAATTCACATAAAACTTAATTTTACCACTTCTGTGAGTGGAATTTCGAAAATCTGAGAAACATGGTTAATATCAAGTAGTAAAATGTGGTTCAATGAGAAGAAAATAATTTTTGATGAATAGTAACTTTTTACTTTTATTCACCGCGGTTAAAAGTAAATAGGGTAATTAAGGGTAAAAATGGTATTAATATTACCCTAACACATCTCCTAATTCTATTGGACTAGTGTATCTCGACCAAAAACAACCTTAGGAATAAAATATTATCATTTAGGTCCACTTGGATTAGATTAGGACATTTATTATTATTTAATTCAAAGAAGAGTTAAAAGAGTTAAAATTAAAGTTTATTTACTAAAACATTTTTAATATAGGGTTATACATAAGATAAATTCGATTATAAATATTCATTAGAAATATAAAAATATTTCCTACATAATGGGATTTTATTTATAATTTTTAGAAATTAAATAATTTAATTTATTTATGACACAATGGTGATACAATAATTACTTAATTAATGAAATATTAAAATAATTGATATTATAAATATCAAAATAAATGTAATTTGAGACTTTTTATGAATTCCAATAATTTTATAGGTTAATAAGACATATTATGATTGATTATATAAATTTTATTCGATGTAATAATGCTATTATGAATTTATCAAAAACAAAATACCCAATAGTGTCAAAATTGACATAAAAGAGTTTTTAAAACAAATATTATATTATTAATTTATATTCAATTCCTAAAAATCTAAGGATCATCCAAGATACTTATATCATGATATTGGTATTATTAATTGACCACTTGGGGGTATCTTGGAGGTATATAGTAAGTTTATTAACTATATAATATAAAAATACAAAGTGACATGGTAAGTGTCAAACTAATTAACTAAGAGTTAAAACTAAAAGATAAGTTTAATATAATGACCCAAACCAATATAAATTCTATTGGTTGAGTGGTTTTTGACTCATCCACACATTAAAATTTATAAAATATACTTTTGAGTCATTATAAACGGAATATTAATTTTTTATAAAATAATATTTCTAGCTTTTCCAAAGGTTCCCCTCACCCCTCTTATAAAATGGAACTCCCCCTTATCACTAATTCACACATTCAAAGCCTTTTGGATCGCCCTACCCCTGCCCAAATATTCTCTCAACTTCCCTCAAATCAACCTAGAGGCATTATTTTGATTAGAAAGACAACCTAAAGAGACCTTTTGATCAAATCAAAAGGAAGAACCCGAAGAAGAGGTAATGTTTTCACCACCCTCTTTCAAGTTCCTTTCTTCTTAAACTTCTTCTTTCTTTGTTATTCCCATTCTAAAATAATAACTCCAGTATCTTATATATACTCTGATTTTATTATAAATATGGTACAACAATATTCATTATTCTATCCATCCTTTGAATGACATGTCACCATACATACGTACGTACGGCTTACCGTCTCCACGTCGTGGTGTAATTGTTATTCAATAAATTATTATTTGGATGGGTATAATAATAATGTGTAATTCATGTAAATAATAAATATAACATGATAATTATTATGTATATATGATATATCATCTAATTATATATTATTTTAATATCAAAATAATGATATTGTCGCTCGTGCATACGTACGGACTATCATCTCCACGAACGCGATGAGATTCATTCTCCATCATATCCATTCAAGTATAATTATCATTTTATGATTAAAAACAATGTTTAAGGACTTGATATCATTTAAGATATGAATAATATACAAACTATCCATAACAAACACGGCTTATGTAACAAAACATATACGAGTAAGTTAACAACTGAAACGACGATAATACTAAGATATTATTAACAAAGAAATGTTAAAAGTTCATATTAGATATCATATTAATGTATATGATTATTTTATAATTTAATAACAATTATTTAACCATTATACAGGAGGTTGTCCTACCCCCAACCAAGGAAAAGTACAAGGTAAGGTTTTATTTCACAATCTCTTCATTATCTGAGATTGTTTATATGTGATTATCTACTGGGACCTCTTTATCATCCACATCCATGTTTCTTAAAAATGTATTCCAAAACATTTTTTACTATTTACTAGACAATGTTTTAAAGTCATTTATACCCTTATTTGACTTTTATAAAATGGTTTGAAATGAATCTTTCCGTCATTTTTCAAACAAGTTCCTTTTTAACCTTTTCGACAAAATTAAGGTAAGAATGTTTTTTTTAACTTATACGGCGGGTGTGGCTATTTTCCGCCGTTATAAAATCATCGAAGCTTCCCTTACAAGCTTATAAGAATATTTTCAAAGTAAATGTTTTATTTTATAATTATGTGACTTTTAAATTATTTCAAAAAATAAGAGATATTCCTCTCAAATAGTTTTAATTTCATCTATGTCAACATCCTTTGATGGATTTTAAGCTTATTTGAATGTGATTTATTATGATACAAAAATTCTATATTGTATTTAAGGTTTTGTGATATGTTTGACTGTGGATGTGTTATTTTTATACCATTCATGGTTTATGGTGAAAGTATTGACATTTTGTATTCTATTTTTAATATGAATGTTTATGTTATGTTTAAACATGTTCATATGAGGAATGCATTGGACTTAATATGTGACGGGTGGAGCCCGCTATAGCTCCTCAATGCATCGGTAGGTCTCATGAGACAAACCAGTGTCTTGGAACAAGGCCTTGACAAAATCTTATTTGTAGTCTTGGCACGAGGCCTTGGCTATGTGGTTATGATAGTCTGGCATTTTGCATTCCATCAATTTGAAAGTGGTTATTGATATTGCATGTGATTATTCTACTAGTAGAATATCCATGTGAATAAGTATATGGAATTATTTCATTTTTTCGTCCATATTATGCTGAATTTCAAGTTTTAAAAGGCTTTTGTTTTAGTTATATATTTCCTTAAATGTTTATGCTTATTTATGAAAGTTTCCACTATATGTTTATCCTTACTGGGCATTTGAGTTCACCCCTTTCTATGTTTTATTTTTCCCAGGATGTGAAGAAGTATTTTATGAATGACCTATAGGGATAGTATGAGGGGATAAGAGTGTGGACTATGGAGACTATATTGTTTTAGTTTTTCATTTTATGATGTAATGTAAACTTTATGAATGTATCTAGTAATTCCAAGGCTACTAAAATAATCGGTCTTTAGAGACTTGATCTTTCTTTTGATCATGCCAATGTTATGTAATAATTCACCGACTCTGGGTAACTAGGTTTGGGTCGTTACAAAGTATTACTCATGTTGAGAGCTTGAACATTATATTGAAAATCTTTTTGGAAATGAAGGGATTATGCTAACTTCTAGAGACTAGGGGATTAGGGATGTACAATTGAATTATAGGAGAGGTGAATTGGGATTATTGTTAATAAAATTTCTATGGTGTAATATTATTATTGAAATGGAAGAAGTTATCTCCTTTTATAAGTGGAGGAAAATGAAATTTTTATAAATACCCTTTATAAGTCAATGATGCCATGAAAATATTCAACAGTTAATAGCTCCAAAATTAGTTCATAATTGATTTGATAGGATTATGGGTATATATATTCTCAATAATTAATTTTAAAACATGTTTTAAACATGTTTTTAATCTTTTACCATTAGATTTTTACACTTTACCATTTTGGTTTTTACCTTGGTAACTTGTTTTTTAACTAAGTAATTTACATTTTACTAAAAATATATGATGAACCATATTACCAAATATGGGTGTTATGAACCAAAATTTTCCATCAATTTAATATAATTTTATTTCTAAATATAATAAAATTAAATAATAAATTAATATATACAATATATAGAAAATCATTTTTATAGAAAAAATGATGTTTTAAACATCAAGTGTTTTAAATATTATATAACATTAATCACCACTTAAATTATTGATAATATATTCATATATATTATTAAATATTATACTATTGTAATTTTTTAGAATATATTAATTTATTTTATTATTTTATAATTATATTATGTTAATAAAATAATTATTTGAAAATAATAGTTTTATCATTATCACAGTGATTAATTTTAATCTCAGTAATCTTAATTTTATACATAAAAATGAAATTGAAATTAATACACAATAATGAATCTATAAAATATTAAATCTATTCTATTTATATTTAATTTATACAAGTGATGAAAATTAATTTTTAACATAGGTGAATAAAACAGTTTTTATAGAAAAAAATTACTTAAGATTCCAAAATGATAAACATGGGTTTTATAAATAAAACAAAGTATTTTTAAATGATTAATTTTAATTTATAAACATATATATTTTATATAAAAATATTTTTAAAAATTTTAATTCATTATTGTGTTATAATAATATCATCAAATTGATGGTTCTAGCGAAATTGGTATTTTTTCATTATTCACCTAAAAATTAATTATTTCAGAAAAGTCCCCAAAATTCATCCCAAGATAATGGTGTTATTATAAATAAAAAATGAAGTTTATTTGGTAAAAATAAAATTCTAAAATTTAATTTTTAAATAAAAACATAAAAATATAATCAAATCTCGTTTCAAAGGAAAATATTTTTTAAAATATTAGTCGTTCTTACTTTTTTTCTTAACAGTTAATAATTATATTGGTGTAAATATATTATTCATATTAAAATTATATATTATCTATAATATATTTATTTTCATTATACAATGCACTTAAAATTATTATTTTATAAAAATACTTTATTAGTAATAAAATGAACTTAATAATTGTATCAATACATTAGTAAATAAACATTATTTTTTATTTAAAAAATTGAAAATTATAATTTTTTATAATACATGTGGTAAATAACTTATTACATCAATAGTTACATGTTTATTTCATCCTAATTTTTAGTTACATGGCACCTCAAGATCTCATCATTATATTTAATCAAGGTATGCCCGGCTGATAGTCACAGGGGATGATTCCACTAGCATGGATCTTGTGGAAATTTTCATGAGCTTGAAATTATCTCACATATGATTTTACTTATACAATAATTATTGGAATTTTTATTGGTCTTGGTTTAGGGAAAACCCTAGTTAATCTACTCCCTTTCCAATCTCTGATAAATGTGCTTCACAAGGGAGACATCCTCTACCCGATTCTATTTCTTTACTTCATAAATTTCTTAATATGGATACTTTATTTTATAACAAATAATATAATAACTATAATATAACACTAAAATTTCATACATTTATTTTAAAGTATCTTATATTTGTTTTATTTTAGGGTTGAGTGTGAAGAAATCCATCGACACAATGTTTATTTAATGAAAAATTCTAGAGTAAATTCATGGGGAATTACATTCTCCCCCCTTAAATAAATCACATCCCTATAATTTTAAATATTAATTATTATTGAAAATATATAAGGGATTATAAAATATATAAATGACTCAAGATATAATTTATAGAGATATATCAATCTTAAAACCCTAGAAAATATTTCGTTTCCTAATAATAGAAATATACCTAAAGAAAGGATAATAAAACTTGAATGAATCAGAATCCCACAAACCTTAGAGGATGTTTATATACCTTGAACACAATAATGATACCAAAATGTTTTTTATTTAAAATTCAATAGCTAGGAGTTTCCAAAAACATACACTACATAATATATAAATAAAAATAGAGTGAAGAACCACTATCCTCTTCCATAGTTCTCTTTTCATACGTTTATCCATGTTCTATGGTCTAGGAGGTTATTAGTGTCAATTGTCATCTTGATCACTTTTATTAGTGAATTGGTTTCTATAGTACCTAAATTCCCCCATCTAAAACATCAAATTGCAAGTGTATCCTTAGTAAGAACTTTATTTTTCTCCATCATGTTATCTAAAATATTCTTTTTTCCTTGGTAACATTTTTCTCGATGCCCTCATGTAACAAAAAACATCTTCTCATTCCATGGATACAACACCTTGGGTGCATATTCTAGAATTTTTAAACAAAATAAATTGAATATTCTTTCTTTCATAATCTTCATCACATAATATTCCATGAGACTCAATCCTTTCCTTCTTTGGTATGTTTGGAAACTCAACCAAGTCCTTTTTAATCTTAATCCTTGATAGGTGGTTTGGAATAATTAAAATATTCTTCACTTCACATCTTCTCCCATTATATTTCTCATTGGGAAAACTTTTGTGTTGTCTATGAAATCCATTGTTAACTTGGTTCCTTCATGATCCATCCATTACTAAAACTAAAAGTGTTTAATGTGAGTGATTGATAATTAAAATTATAATATAATTATCAAAAAGTATCTTATAAAAAACACAACCTCAAAATGAATTACTCTTTAAAATGATCACATTGGATTTCAATTTTTCATAAATCACTTATGGTTCAATCTAGGTTTCTTTAGGTTGGTTTATTTCATACTTATTAACCTAATTAATTAAAATAATAAATCCTCCATAATAACTTGTATATAGAATGTGATTGACCAAAGAATATCCCATGGGACTGTCTATCCAGGTGTGCAGTCCTAGTATCATTCATTATACACCGAGTGAATATTGATTTAATACTCAACAATCATTTTTAGGGTGATTAAACCCAAGTGAATTTCTGGAACAGCCACATCCACTTTCCAGTATCTAGATAGGGATGCAGTTTCAAGTAAAACCACATGCTCCAAACTTCACAAAATTTAAAAATGTTATCCTACACTTAGGATTATTACCTAGATTTATCCATAGGGTTTCTACTAAATTTATCTTATTTTAATCCCTAAAAAACAAAAATAGTCCTAAAAATTAACTACACTAATAGTAAAAAATAACTAAAACTTTCTATGATATTAAATATATAAATACATGCTCAAAATATCTTTATTTCACATCATTTCCATAATTTAAACATTACACCTCATAGAATAATCTCTAAATCCTAGGAATGAAAGGTTTAGTGTATTTGATGATTAGCTACATAAGTTACTTATTTTATGATAATTATGAAAATTTATCCATATTTGATCCACGCTATACTCCTTTTTAAACTCCTCATAATTTATACTCATCATTTTAACTTAGTGAATAGAAAACATTAGAAGGGGTGAGCATAAACACTCTGTAAGGGAAAAACTCATCAATATGTCATAAAAAGTTAAATTATATACATATGAGAAAACATAGGTAGGGGAAACTTTTCATATTAAAAATAAAATTGAATAATAATATTTTTCCATAAGCCATGAAAGTAGAACATGTAATCTCAATGAGCAAGAATTCTCCATGGAATAAGAGTGTGAGATAAGCCTAGAAACATTGAATAAAGGAATGAAATCATAATTTCATAGAATCATAAATACATTAAAACAAGATAATACAATGCATCATAAACACAATTAAAAGCTCACTTAAAATAATATCATAGTGTACAAAGTCCTATAGTTTCTTAGGTTCACTCCCCATTTTTATAAACATAGTGTAAAAGCTCCTAGAGTGGATTAGGTTCACTCCACATTCCGTTTTATATTATGTCATGAGATGTAAAGCTTTACTAATTGTATTTTATGGATATATTATTCCATTAAAAACCATCACATAATGAAAATATTAATATTTATAGTCATAAATGTTTCACAAGAGGAAAAGAAACCATACATATAGAATAATCATGATAAATCCCCTGAGAAATAAGTGGGTTTCATAATCTATTCTCAAATCATAAATAACGGAAATATCATGAGGAATACCAAGATAAGAAGGAATTAAATCACTTTAGATTTTATATTTTAATAAATAATCATATTTCTTGAACATTGGGTTCAAATTTAGAAAAATTCATGGGAAGGATCAATGATAAGTAATAATAAAAATGAACCACATAGGTGGCGCTTTTCAAAACGAGCAAAGGATATTTTAAATAGGTAAAGAAAATATTATATTTATTTAAATCAGAATTTAACCAAGAGGGATCTCAAAAAATAATTAATTTTTTTGAATCTGTTTATACTTAAAAAAAATTATGGATGTGACACTTGTCATGAAAGAAAAAATCGAAAACTTCCCTTATGGCGGGCTTACTTAAAATTGGGAATTACAAAGGGAACTTAAAACAAGTTTAATTAAAAGTGGTATATGTGTAAGGAAAATATATAAAAAAATGAGGTATAAATTTATGAGAATAATATTGGTTAAAAGGGAGAAAATAAAGATAATGTGTAACTCAAAAGTGACGAGGGTGGTTTGGAAGATATAATTTTATGATTTACAATACCATTTTTGAAATCCACCATTATAAAAAGGAATAATAAAACAATATTTTGAAAATTATATAATATAAATATTAAGGTAAAATGTGATAAAACATAATTATTTTTCCAAATATAAAAGATAACAATGGCATGACTAGAAAAATATGGAGAAGGAGGGGAAACTATCATTAAAGATAATGAGAATTATTCTTAAAAATGTCATACAATTAAGGAGAATAAATTCATAAAATTAGAATATTTAAATCAAAAGTATCATTTTCACCTAATATAGATATAAATTTAAATATAAAATCATAGCGTTTAAGAAAACAATCATAAAATTAAGAAGTTAAATATGAAATAATATAACTCAAAAATGGGGGTTTGAGTTAACAAAAACCCTCACACTGTCTTTATATTTCGAACTGGAAACCCATGAAAGATAGAACATGAAATATATTGTTAAATTCATTATATTTCTTGAAAGATTATGGTAAAATAAATCCATGTCCAATATATAAATCATTGAAAATTAAACAAGTGGTGAATATGAATTATATCCCAAAGAAACAGATTTGAGACCCAAAACCCATACCTTAGGTCCTAATTCATTCTTTGTGTTCACCTAACATCCTAAAAAATTAAATCATTTTTACAAAAAATTTATTGATAATATTTTTCATCTATATTTAATTTTGTATGGTTTATTTATTATCATGTCCTATTAATTTGTTAAATAATTTTCTCTTTTGTCGGTTACTTGGGGTGGTTTGGTCAATTTCTCTAAGAGTTCCTGGTATATTGACCATTGTAAAAAGTATTGTAAAATAGATTCATAATATCCATAATTTCAGAGGTTTATGTATTTTATTATTCCATTAGAAAAAAAATTAAACAATCCCATAGTTTTACACAATATTGACTCAAATTAAGAAAGGTGCGTTGATATGTTCAGTTAATGTAGTAACATTTACTATAAAATTTTATTATTAAAATTACTTATATATTGTAAAAAATTATCATTAAAGAATATAAATAGTTCCATAAATATAATTTTTATACATTATATACATTTTTAAATTCATTCATGTTAGGAGGAAATGTAAAAATGAAATACGTCGTTTCGTGGAGGTGATAGTCCGCACACACATCGATGATGCTCTCATTTTTCATAGAAGGAGATGGGGTATAAAAATAAAATTATTAAAATTTAATAATATTAATAATTTAATAATTATTATATTGTTTTCATTAAATAAATATTTTCACCATCTATGTAATGTGTTTATGAAAAATAGAACCCACCGTGGATGGAGGCGGTGATACACACACACGCATGCTGACGTCTTCATATTTCAGATAGTTTTAGAGAAAGGAAAAAAAGTTATTTAACAATATTATAATAAAATTTAATCATATTATAAATACTGATGTTATCATAATTTCATGGATATGTTATATTTTAAAGAGGAGTACTAAGAACAAAAGTTTCAGGAGTAAGTTTTACTCATGTGGAGATATTGAACATTCTCTTGAAAGTCTTCTTGAAAATGATACTTAGGCTAAAATCTAAAGAAAAGGGGATTAGGTAAGTTAAAATGACTCCTATTATAGGTAAATTGGGCATTCTTTAAAGAATATTTATAAGGTTTAGTGTAGAATCAAATGGATGGAATTTATTTCCTTTTATAAGCATAGGAAAATAGATTTTTTTGTATATATCCATTGCATCTCAATGATGCCATGACACTATTCAAGGGTCAATGGCTCTAAAAGTGGTACATAATCTATTTTTATAGGTTTTTGTGTCAATAAAACCCAAACCATTCATTTAAAACTTTTTTTAAAATCTTTTGAGTATTTTACCATCATATTTTTACACTTTACCATTTCTGGGTTTTACCTTGGTAACGAGTTTTTTGACTAAGTAAATTATGGTTTACTAAAAATATAAGATAACCCCACTTAAAAATTATGGGTTTCATAAAAATAAATTTATCCTCTATTTAATTCATTCCAATTTATAAATATTATAAAATTAACTTTAAAATTAAGACATAATATATAGAAAACCATTTTTTAGAAAAAATGATGTTTTAACTTTTAAGTGTTCTCAATCTTATATAACTTTAATTAAAAATTAAATAGTTGATAATATATTTTTAATATAGGTTTAAAAAATATATTAGATTCATTTTAAAGAAGATATTAATTTATTTTTTTAGATAAAAAACACAATGTTAATAAAATAATTCTTTGAAAATAACAATTTTATCATTATCACGATAATTAAATTCAATCCTTTCAATAATAATTTTATTTATAAAAATGAAATTTAAATTATTTAATAATATTAACATGTTTATCTTTAATATTAAATCAATTTTTTTAGTTTTAATTTCAACAAGAAATGAAAAATTAATTTTTAACATAGGTGGATAAATATTTGTTTAGAGTAAAATATTACTTAAGTTTCCAAAACGATAAACATGGGTTTTATAAATAAAAAATATTATTATTACATTATTATTTTAATTTAGAAATATATTTTTTTTATATAAAAATGTTTCAAAAACATTTAAGTCAATATTATATTTTGATAATGTCATAAAAGGGATGGTTTCAGCAAAATGGGTATTTTTCACTATTCACCTAAAAATCAACTATTTTTTAAAAATCTGAAAAATTCATACAAGGATAATAATTTTATTATAAATCCAAAAGTAAATTTAATTTTTTAAAATTAAAATTATAAAATTTATCTTTTAAATATGATCATAAAAATATAATGAAAATTGTTTTCATGGGTAAATATAATTTTTAAAATATTAATTGTGCTTACTTTTCTTTTCTATAAATTACTAATTAGATTAATGTTAATATATTATTCTTATAAACTGTATATATTATATATACTATATTTAGTTTCTTTAAATAAATCACATAAAAATATAATTTTATAGAAATACATTATTAAGAATAAAATGAACTTGTTAATTTTATCAATGCATTAGTAAATAAACATTCTTTTGCATAAAAAGGTCAAAATGATAATTATGTATAATAAATGTGATAAATACATTATTAAATTAATGCGTACATGTTTATATTATCCTAAAATATATTGATATATCCCCTCAAGATCTCCATGTAAGTTTTAAACATAAGGTAAGATCTGGTGGAAATCGTAGGTGGTGATTCTACTAGCATGGATCTTAGGGAAATTTATATGATATTGAACTTATCTCTCATATGATTTCACTCATACCTTAATTTTTGGAGTTAGTTTTGGGATTTTTCTAAGTAAAACCCTTGTGAATATAATTCATTTCCATGCTTAGACAAATGAGCTTCAAAAAGGAGACTTTCTCCACCTAATTCCATTTCTTTCCTTCATAGATTTCATAATATGGATATCTCCTTTTATACCTACTAATTTTATAGCTATATTATAAAATTAATTTTTAATAATTTTATTTTAAAATATCAATGTTTCATTTTAGTTTGAAGTGGCGTGTGAACCAAGCTATCAATAAAGTGTTTATTTAATCGAAAATTAGGTAGTAAAGTTTTAGGTCGTTATATTCCCCCCCTAAAATGAAATACACCCTCAAAATTTTAATCATTACCTACTAATGAAAATATGTAAAGGCATTTATAATATATTCATAACTCAATATATAATTTCTAGAGAGATATCAAACTTATAAATTTAAGAAATATATCATTTTCCTCAAAATAGGAATATCCCTAAAGGAAGGATAACAAGACTTGCATGGATCATAATCACATAAACCTTGAAGGAGATTCATATACCCTAAATAAAATAATGTCAACTCAATTTATTTTTATTTAAAATAAAATAGCTAATAGTTGGTTACAACATACATGAAAAAAGATATCCAAAAATCTAGATTAAATAATGGATATTTACTTTAATAGAAGTCTTTTTATAGGATTTTCCTTTTTCCCATGGTCTAGGAGTTTGTTGGTGTTAGTTGTCATATTAATCCATTATATTTGTGCATTGGTTTCCATAATTCCTAAATTAGTCACATATAAAGCATCAAATTCAAATTTATTATTAAGAACATTAATTTTCCTCATTGTGTTAACTAAACTATTCCTTTTTTCCTTAGAGGATTGTTGTTGGATTCCCTCCTTTACCATAAATAAAAAAATATTACTTTGACACAACCCCCTAGGTGCCTCTTTTTACAATTATTACATGAATTAAATTAAATCTTATTTCCTTCATCATCTCCATCACCTAAATTTCCATTAGAATCCATCTTACTCTTCTTTGGTGTGTTTGGAAACTCATATAATTCCTCATTGTTAATCAAAATTATTAATACCTGATAGGGAATAATAACAAGATTTCTTTCTGTATCTCTTATCCTATTAGATTATTCATTTGGAAAATCTCTGTATTATCCATGACACCCATTGTTAACTTGGTTCCTTTGGGGTTCAAACACTACTAAAACAAAAAGGGGTTAATGTGAGTGATGAATAATTAACATCATAAGGGTATTATCATGAATGATATTATGAAAAACTTCACCTTGAAATATACTACTCTTTAAAAATATTAAATTGGATTTCAGTTCAACCTAATTCACTCATGGTTCATTATAGGATTCATTAGGTTGTTTTCTTTCATACTTATTAACCTAATTCCTTAACATAATAAATCCTTTATAATGAATCATGAAAAGAATGTTGTTGACCAAAGCATATCCCCAAGGAGTGTCTAGTTAGGTGTTCAGTCTTAGGTCCACTCATTGTGCACTGAGTGAATATCGAGTTAATAATCAACTGGATATTTTTAGGGTGATTACCCTTGGTTAATCTATGGAACAACCACATCCACTTTCCACTATCCACACATGGATTCAATTTCTTATAAAACTTGACACTCAAAACATCCCCAAAATCTTAGGATGTTATCATATACTTAGTCTTATACCTTAGACTTATCTATGGTTTTACAAAGGTTATCTTATCATAATATCTAAAATAAATAAACCAATAAAAAATAACTAAAACTTAATGTGATTCAAACAATAGAAACAAAATCTCAACATATCTCTATTTCACATCATTTTTATAAGTCAAAAATTACATCTCAAAAATAATCTCATAATCTAAATAATATATGTTTTAGTATATTTGATGATTGTCTATATAAGTGACTTATTTTATGATACTTGTGAACATTTTTCCTTAATTTAACTGCACTAGACTTTTTTATATACTCCTCATAAGTCAGACTCAGCTTCATAACTTGGGGAATGGAAACATAAGAGGGGTGAGCTCAAATGCTCACTGAGGGGAAATCTCATCAACATGTCATCAAGGGTTAGATGATTAACATATTAAAAAACATATATGAGGGATAAATTTATTATTAAAAAAACATGGAACAATAATATTTTCCCATACATCATGGTATTGGAACATGTAATCTCAATGAACAAACATCCACTATGGTTTAAGAGTGTGAGATAAGCATGTAAACATGACATAAGGGAATTATATCATAAATTCATAGAATCATAAATATGTGAAAACAACATAAATCATGACTTAATAATTATAATTAAAGGCTTACTACCAAGACTATAATAGTTTATATATTCCCAGAGTTGGTTGTGTTCACTCTTTATTCCCATAAACATAGTGGAAAGAGTCCCATAGTCGATTGTGTTCACACCCCATTTTGTTCCATATTATCACATGAGATGTAAAAATTTACCCAATGCATTTGAGTGATATATAATTCTAGTACCATCCATCACATAATAAGAATCATAATGTGAATATTTATATGTATTCCATGTGAGGAAAATAAACCATATATAATGCATCATCATGATAAAACCCATGAGAAAGAAGTGTGTCTCAAAATCTTGTCTCAAAGCATAAATGAAGGCTATATCATAGGTATTACCATGAGAAAAAGGAATTAAATCATTTTTAATTTTCATATTTTAATAAATAATCATTTTTCTTATATATTAAGTTCAAATTTAGAATAATTAATTAGAAGTATCAAAGAGAATTACAAATAAAAATGAATTATAGAGGTGATTCTTTTCAAAATTAGAAATGGATATTTTAAGGAAGGAATGGGTGTATTATTTTCCTTTAAAATATAATTTAACCAAGAGGGATACACATAAAATAATTATAATTTTGAGAACATATTAATGGTTAATTTTTTTATGGAGGTGGAACTTATTGTGAAATAAAAAATCAGAAAGTTCCCTTATGTTAGGTTTACTTAAAAGTGATAATTTCTAAGGGAACTTAAAGTAATTATTATAAAAAAAATAAAGGTAAATTAAACTAGTTATATATGAAAGGAGACTATATACACAATATGTAATAAATACATGAGAATAATATTGAGGGAAAATGAGAAAAAAAAAAGAGAACATGTAACTCAAAATTAATGAGGGTGGTTCAGAAGATCTCTTTTTATGTTTTAAAATACCTTTTTTGAAATCTTAAAATGGAGAAAGGATTATTAAAAAAATTGTAAATAAGAAAAGTTAAATCTGAAGTTTACAATATATAAAACATAATTAGGTTTCCAAATATAAAGGAGAACATTGGCAGTGGTAGAAAAATATGGATGAGGGGAAACTGTCATTAAAGAAAATGAAAATTATTATTAACAATGTAATAATTTTAAGCGGAAGAAATTAATCAAGGTGGAATATTTTAATCAAAAGTGTCCTTTTACCCATATAGAAAGATAGTGTTTCATAAAAAATCTCAGGGGGTGTATTATTCCAATCATAGAAGTATGAATTTCAATATGAAATAATATAACTCAAAGAAAGGGGGTTTGAGTAAACATAAACCATTCTATCATAGTTATATTTTGATTCTAAAACCCAGTAAAGGTAGAAGATAAAATGGATTTTTAAATCCATTATGTTTCTATAAAAACTATGATAAAATAAATCTATGTAAAATATAAAAACTACAAAAAATGGAATAATCGATGAATATAAATTATATCCTAATGAAACAAAATTGAGGTCCAAACCCCTTACTTTGGGTCCTGATTCCTTATGCATTTTCTCCTAATGTCTTGAAGAATTAAAACAATTTAATAAAAAAACTCATAATAATTTTTATCAATATTTATAATGTCTCATGTTTTTAAACTATGGGAATTCTAAATGAATTTTTAACTTTCCATTTAGTGGACATGATAAATGTTGATATGAGCTTATTAATTGAATTATGAGAATTGAAACACTTAAAAATATTGTTTTTTTAAATGGTATAAATATTGATAGGTTTCTCAAGGCTCAAATGAGTCTTAAGAGCATTGAGCTCTAAAAACTCAGTTTTATGGGAAACAGATAGGGGTGCATGATTGGCACATAGTTAGTACAAACCATACGGTCCAAACCATGCTACCTATTTGTATAAAGGAATGGTTTGTTTAACATGATACGCCCTTGGGGAAACAATGTGAAAATATATAGAGGGGATAGATGGTATGCACATGATTTTCTAAAATTAGGTTCCTTTAATACACGAGTAGTGCCAATTAGCTAGTGGGTGTGCATAGTTACCATAGGGTTTGGCCAAACCGTGAGGCCAAACTACGATTCTCATTTAAAGGGGTGAACTTACCCTTTTAACCCAAACTTATTTTACTATTATTCTCATTTTTTTCTTAACTCAAACCCTATATTAGGCTCCCACATGTGGATCTATTCCTTCTCTCTACCTATGCATGGGTAGTTCTCCTTCGATCGAACTCAGAATCGAGCACCTTCAATCAGGTTTGATCACCCTCATCTAGTCTATGGTTCTTCCTTCCTACTTTATCTCTTTATATTTCTGTATTGATTTATATTTGAATATGAAATCGTATGACCTATTTTTAGTGTGTTCGTCCATTCTTCTAATTTCTCTCAAAATGGATTAAATAAATGATTAAAAATGGGCGAGTGAAGCATCATAATATTGAGGTAGGTGGTCTATATGATTTCACCTAAAAGTCTCATCATTTATAACTTTCACGGTTGGGGTGTGAACTAAAATTTATATGAATCACTTCTTAAACAAGAAATTAATTAAATTAAATTCTTAGACCATGACCTAGAACCATATTACATGGTTGGATGTCAGCAACCTCAACTCGAACCACCTCTTGAGGTGAGTTTGATTAAAAGATTTTGTATCGTCTTTGACAACTGATTAAACCACACCTTGGGTGTGTCATTAAAATTAATTTTCATGTTTACAGATGACTTAATGAATTAAAATGGTGTAGTTAAACCTCTTGGTCTTTTATAACTTACCTTATGCCTGACATTGTGAATCATCTAATATTATTAATTGAATAGAATTGGAAAATTTTTAGTGAAATGTGTCTTGATGACTTATATGTGGGAATGAGTGACTTCTCATGGACTATAATAAATTTTTTAAATTTTAATTGTGTAACACCCTAATATTTCATAGTAAGTTATTTTCTTTAAATTCAATAGCTTGTGCTACACGCAACACCATGTTCGAACGCACCATGACTTACCAAACTAGCTGTTCAAAAGCGGTTATGAATATTATTAACTGGATTTTGAATTTTATATACTCCATATAATTTTAACTTATGTATTATTTGTTTCTTAGACATATTATAATAACAAATTCAATTTTCCAGTTAAAAAATGTATTTTTCAAAAAAAAATTAATTTTACCACATTTTAATGGAGAACCATTTTTAAATCCAATATTTGACCCTTTTAAATATTCAATTTGAAAAAATAAAATTCTTCTTTATAATTGGGACATCAAAATTTACATTGGATGAATGTTTGGCATTTTTCTAATAATATTGTTTTTTTATGAATAGTGAGAAATACTGTATTTTAATTCAAAACTGCCTTTTAATCTAATTTATTTATAAGGTTATATTATATTATAAATTGGTTTTTAAGTGTAATTAGATTATATTTTTACCCTTTAATCCAATTTTGGTTATTAAAATTAATTTCACTTTGAAATTGTACATAAACAAGTGTCAATCTTTTGATAGATATTGTTTCTTAACAACACGCTATTTGTTTTGACAACGGGAATTAATTTTAAATTAATTAATACATCTTCTATGTTTTTAATTTGGTAAAATAGACATAATTTTTGAATTCGTAATATCAAATATATCTTAGGCTGAATTTTTTGTATTTTTCTGAAAAACATCATTTTTTTATGAATAGTGAAACCACTAAGTAGTAGTTAAAAATCCGAATTTTTCATTTTAATGAAATTTTACCACCCATGTGAGTTGAATTTCGAAATTACGACATACATGGTTGTTATTAGTAAGTAAAATGTGATTCAATAAGATGAAAACAATATTTGGTGAATAGTAACTTTGGCCTTTTATTTTCTGCGGTAAATGGGTAATAGGGTAATTCAAAGTAAAAAAGAATATTATAATAATAAAAAATTACCTTAACACTTGTCCTAACCTTATTTTATAAGTCATTTACAACCATGGGAATCCTGGGGTCGATTTTGGGACCCCATGGAGCCACTTATGAATGATAATGACACTTTATTTTATTAACTTAAAGTAAAGGCAAAGATGACATAAACAAATATCTTTTAGTAAACCAATTTTTATAAGGGGTTAAATAAGTCATATTTTCGATTATAAATATTAATTGGAAATATAAAACAATTTCTTATATTATGGTATTTATTTATAATTTTTAGACATCAAATAAACTATATTATTTATGACACAATAATGATGTAGTATTTACCTCATTATTAAATGATTTAAATAAATAAGATTATTAATATAAAAAAATATCCAAAACCTGTCCAATTATTATTGGATGATTTTATTTCAACCATGAGTCATGTTATCTTCAACTTAAATTAGTTTTGGAATTTTAGAAACCGAATATCAGTATATAATAAAATAATAGTTTCACACTTTTCTAAAGATCCCCTCCTCCCCCTTATAAAAGGACACCACTTCTAACCCATTCCACACACCTCTCAAGCCCCTTGGATCATCAAACCCCTGCCCAAATAATCTCTCAATATCCCTATAATACACCTAGAATCCTTACCTTAGGCAGAGGTCACTTTAATAAGTCTTTTTGGTTCAAACCAAAGGAAGATACCCAAATTAAAGGCAACAGTTTCTCTTAAATTCTTCTGTTTTATTTTGTTTTATTTTACTTCTCCAACCCCCCCCCCCCAAAACTCTTTTTATTCCTTTATTTAATAACAACAACAGTATCCTCAATATACTAGGATGTTTTTATTAGAATTATTCTAACTACACTTACAAACACCTCCATCTAATGGGTGAAGAACATATTGTTTCTGTGGTTGGCAAACGAACGCCTCACGAAACGATGATTGTTCGATTATATTCTACCGCCTCTCATGGTGGCCATTAATATGTAACTATATTCATATATGATATATATTATGTTCATGTTTTCTTTTTTTCTTCTGTACTTTCCATTTATATCATACCTTTATGGTTTCCATTATGGGTAAAATGCGATAATTTCATTTGAGGAAGTGTGGACTACCGCCCCCTCGAAGTGATATGACTCGTTAATAACTTGTGTGGGACATATAAATTATAGATTTAATGATATTATATATTATATTATACTTTAATTATAATATACTTATGTATCATTATTTTTTAATTAAATTACAATACAAAATAGAAATGAAAGTAGTGTTCATGCGTACGTACGGCTTACCATCTCCATGAACAGTGCATTTCATTTCTTATCTCCAAATGTTATGTACTATTATAAATACACATATATAATGGATATAATATATATATATATGATATATGAATCATGTATATCATACTATAGATAATGGAATTTTGACCATATGGAAAAATTGTAATTATTACAAGTTCATTTTTTACTCAAGTTCCAAACATCGATAAAATATCCAATATGAACTCAAATAATTAAATAATTGTTATAGCAAGGTAATAAGTAATATAAAAGTAATAATAAACTTTAAAAATGTTCTTAATCACGTAGAAATTAACTTAAGTTCATTATTCAGGAAGAACAAGGAACATACAAGACAAGTCGGACTTGAGGTAATGGATTTCTTATCTCAGTCTTAATTTCATGAGATTTCCATTGTTCACCACTTCTTTATTGCATGTGGTGTATTGTGTACTTACATTTGATATATATATTATAATGATTCACATTTTATTCATGGTATTATTTAATTAATTTTGTGGTTACTAACTTTTGGTCATACGACTCGATTTATTACAACGTGTAAGGGGTTTTCATCTCACTTCTTATTCCCATGAGATTCATGCTATATTGCCACTATTTCCTTTTCTGTAGTGTATGTACTTCCCATGATTGTATTTATTGTGTAATATACTTCAATTTATGTGTATTTAAATATTCATTGTATGATACTTCTTTCATGGGTTGTATGTTTCGTATGTTACCAAATCAGTAAGGGAATTTCTAATTTCAATTTCCACTCATTGGTTTCTACGCAAACTTCATTGATTGTTTTACTCCAAGATTATGAGTGAAATCACAATTTATTTATTATGTAGTAATTTATTCTCCTATTTGTGTGGATTTAATTTTGATACACATAATCACTCCATTGATAAATTCTCAAGTTATCGATATAAACTTGATAAGAGTAATCTTAACTCAATTTCCATTCATTGAGTTAAACATCCAAGACATTGGTGTTGTATTTAAAAGAATATGTGTGAATGTACTATGATTTATTTACACTAAATATCCAATCATATTTAGTGTATTTATATTTGTCACACATAATTATTTCGTTGATTTATCCTTAACATAAGGATATGGTCTTTATAAGGTATTTCATCTCAATTTACATTCCATTTAATCTTCTTTGTTTTCATACACAAATTCACTTTTATATGGTTTATATAATGTACTTTGACATAGTATATCATGAATCCCTTTATTCTCATGATATTATAATGTGTTTATCACCTAAATTATATTTATTAAAGTGTCTCTCTTTTGGTAGGGAACTCTAACTAAAATATCATTTTAAATGTTTTCAAGATTTATTCTCCTAAATCTTTCTCATTAATGTCCATGTTTTAAAAATAGTTTTAAGGATTTATTTATATGGACATTAATGTTTTAAAATTAAAATTCCTTTTAAAAGTTTCAAAGTGGTATGGGACCCTTTGATTCAAAAATCTATTTTAAATGGCTTCTTGATAAATAGTGATACTTTTAAATGTTTTCAAGAAAAGGGGGTATATTTATCTCAAATAGTTATGAGGATTATTTTCATCTATTCTCGGTTGAGGTTAATAAAATATTCTATATTGTATTGAAAGAGTTATGTTTGACTGTGTATGTGATATTTTTATACCATTCATGGTTTTTGGTTAAAGTATTGACATTTCATATGATAGTTTTAATATGAATGTTTATGTTATGTTTCAAACTTTTCATATGAAGAATGCATTGGATTTCGTAAGTTATGGGTGGAGCCCGCTATAGCTCCTCGATGCATCAGTTGGTCTCATGAGACAAACTAGTGTCTTGGCACAAGGCCTTGACAAAATCATATTTGTAGTCTTGGAACGAGGCCTTGACTATGTGGTTATGATGTCTGGCATTATGCATTCCATCATTATGGGATTAGATATTGATATTTCATGTGGTTATTTGACTATTAGAATACTCATGACTATGTTTTATTATGGCATTATTTACTCATCTCATATTCCTGCCATAAAGTGCTCATGTTTGTTATTCATTAAGGGATTTGTTTTCAATTATTCACCATGCATAATGTTTAGGTTATCTTCTGTTGTATCTCTTACTCTTACTGAGCATCTGATCTCACCCCTTTCTCATGTTTCATTTTCCAGGATATGAAGAAGTTAATTATGAGTGACTTCAGGAATAATCTTGGAATCTTGGATGTCTCTAATGGAATAAATTAGTGTCATTTTTCTTTTCAAGTTGTAATTTTGAAATTAAGTATTTATCGCATTTCCAAGACTACTAAACTAATCGGTCCTTAGAGACTTGATTCCTTGTAATCATGCCAATGTATTAAAATAATGCACTGGATCCTGGATTCTGGGGTCGGGGCATTACAGTTGGTATCATAGAAAGTTTAATACAAACCTTCAAATCTAGATTTAGATAATCTCTGATTAGAGCACATTACCCTAAGATAGAATTTGAGGATTAGTATAGAACAACTTCCTAGAATTTTGGTAATGTAGAGATTTTGTGTATTTTCCAAGAAATACATCTCTGTCTAGATACAATCAGGTAGAGGCGGCTCTGCAAGAGATGTACCTAGGAGTAAAAACTCCTACAAGGAGTTTCGGGCTTGACTCGGGGTATCCTGGTACACGACAACGGGCCTTGCTACACTCTGGGTTACGAAACTCCCAAGGGATATGCTTAAGATAATTCACATTTTCTTTACAAACTGATTTGGAGGATTTTAATATAAGATTAGAATAAATAAACTTGGTTAATCCTAAGGTGTTTTAGATTAAACATATGGTGTTATTATATTATCTAAATGATTTTATGACTCACACTATGTTTTCTTGTGTTATTCAATGGCTGGATTCCAAGGAAGTCATAGTAACATTGAACATGATGTATAAGGTGGGAATAGTGGTGGAAATGAGAAAAAATGGAATGTTGATTGGTGTAAAAGATATTGTCTTCATGTCAAATCAGTTTTCGAAAAATATTATCAACAACATATATATCAACCAACTCCTGGACCCAAGAAAGAAGATAAATGTGATGAATGATAAGAGCTCCAGTAGTAGAGACCATGGAGAGAAGAAATATCAATTTCCATCATGCCAGAAATGTGGAAGGAGACACCTAGGAAAGTGTCTCAATTGAACAAGTAAATGCATTATGTGTGGGAAAAAATGGCATAATGTAACGAATTGCTGAGGAAAAATGAAGAGTACTATGGAAGAAAATAAAAATGATCCTAAGAATCCAATTATGGTCATTTTTCATAAATGTAAGGGACCTTGGAATCACCCAATTCAATAACCTATTCTATAGGATAACCTATTATTCAAGGAAGAACTTATGTGGAAATAAATGGATGGAAAAATGTTTAAAGGTATTAGTGCTCTTTTTTTATGAGATTACTTTTGGTAGACTTTTCTCTTGTATTTTTAACCCTATAGTTTGTCATGTGAAAATGATATTTGAGAAAGAATTATCTTTTCTCTTGGTGATATAGGTATAAATAACCATTTGGTTTTATATGATCTTTGAGTTTGAAGTAATTACAAGTTATTAAATTTTGGGATGAAAATTTGAGGTATGAGATAACATTTGTGATGAAATTATGTTATAGTTACTTTGAGGAATCTATCTCACATTTTGGAATATTATAAAATTATATAGTTTTTGAAAAAGGACAACACGCAGACCGTGTGAGGACCCATCGCGTTGGACAAAGCTGTGGGAATCAAACCCACAACCATAATACGATTAGGATTTTTCGCCTACCACTGGACTACGTGAAGTCCCTAGTTAGTGTGACTAATTATTTTTAGGAAAATGATTTTATTGATCAATAATAAGTTGATTTGGGATCTTATTTCTTATCAAATGGATATCCTTAGTATAGGAAAATGATTTGGTGATTAAGTGATAAATGTTATTTTGGAAGACGTTTGCTCTATTGGGAATACTATATGCCTAAGGAAAATAGAATACTATGGGATTTCATTTGAAGAGTAATGGTGTTTTTTTACCTATGTTTTTATTGTGGATATGTACTAATTTGGGTTATTTATGGAAATGATTAACCTATCATAGAGAATATGTTATTTGGTTAATTACTTTTATGTATGTGACTTTAAGAGTAGTCGATATTATTTGGAGATACAATTTAACGTGGAAGACTTTGTAAGAAAATTCTTCTGAGTTTTGGGTTTCAATATTAGTTTGGATTATATTGAAATATTTTATGGACAATTGTTTGTTGAATGGTGTTTATTGAACTTTGGGTATTGTTGGTTTAATTTTAGAAATTAAGATTAGTATTTGTTTCTCTAAAGTATTAACCTTTTTAGATCATCTGATCTTTTACTAACCATTTTGGTTTTGGTTAATCTCTAAATAAAATGGAAATATATATTTCATCCATTGTGAATTATGTGATTCTCTATAAGTTGATTCTAACGCTTCAGGTGTGACTAAGTGATATTTAATACTCACCATTTGGAGTGAAAGATGAGTTTGTGGAAAAAATTAGATGAAGGATGAAACTCTACTTGTCAAGTATATTTTTATTTTCTTATTTTATGAATAAAGTAATTATTAAAATTTATGGAAGGGATCTTAAAACCAAAATTGTGTTATCCTAATGCTTTATGTTTTGTTGAACCAATGATATTTAAAATAATCATAGATTGATGGCTTTGAGGCCCTCAATTTTACACTTGTTTGTGATTGATGACATCAATCACTCCCTATAAATATTTACGTTTTTCCACCAATTATGTGACTCTAATTTCCACAAATGTTTTCCTAATAAAGATCATAATTTGGTGGTGACTTTTTCATCTCCCTTTCCCTTTTATTAAGACTAAATTTTATTTACCCAATTTCTGATGTGGGTTTTCCTCAAAGTTATTTTTCTATTTTTAAGCTTTTATTTTTGAAGAACAATTTCAAATTTCAAGGATGAAATTTATTAAAGGAGTGGAGAATGTAACACCCCAATATTTCATAGTAAATTATTTTCTTTAAATTCAATAGCTTTCACTACACGCAACGCCAAGTTCGAGCACACCACAACTTACCAAACTAGATGTTCAAAAGAGGTTATAAATAGTATTAACTGGATTTTGAATTTTATATACTCCATATAATTTTAACTTATGTATTATGTGTTTCTTAGATATAACCAGAAAGTCCGATCCAAGCAAGCTTGGACCACCAAATTTATTAATAAAATAAAAGTGCAGAAACAGGAGAAGGAAGAGAGAGAGATTACAAGTCAAAACATTCATAGTCACCACCCCCATACCCGATCGTGTCATCAGCATTAGCTGATTCCCATTCTGATTGGGTATCGTATTGTTTAAGAAACTTTTTATAGAACTTCCGTTTATCCAGCTGCTCCTTCGATAGCTTCTCAATCTCCTTCTTGGCAGATGCCCTAGTGGTCACGGTCCTCGGAACTGCAGAGTAGTCCTTCCTTGGTTTCCTTGAAACAGGGGCAGATCTGACACCCTCATTGCCAGAGCCTCTTTTCTTTTCTCCTCGGACAATATCGCTATATGATATCGTATTTGCATCCATAAGGGGAGGACCCTCACCTTCAGTAGTCTTTGGCTTGTCACCATTGCCCGGGACCCTGATCGGGGTACGCACCCTCCCCTGTTAATCTTCAGAGATGTTCCCCCATTTCTCAGGTAACTCAGATATCTGAAATTGCTTCTGGATTTCATGATGATAATCAACATGTAGTTTCACATCACCCTGATTAGAGACATCAACCTGGTGAGAGTCAGGGATCACCCGTTCAGGAGTCCGCATGGGGGTGTCCTCAACTAGAGGAACCTCTTTAGCCAGCTTCTGAATGTTCAGCTGTGAAGAATCATTCACCACCAATGCTGACGCAGGACTCAAATTATCAGAAGTGATAACCTCATGATCTCTAGAAGGGCCGCTATAAGATCTTGTCGGAGTAGAATCAATAATCAACTCTTTGCCCTTTGCAGGAGTCGGCACATCAGGGGCTGCCTTCATAGGAGGGTCGCTGTCCTTGATGACATGCTTTGGGGAGGACGATTCCTTCAAAGTATCCTTTTTTCGACAGAGATTGGAGAGGTGTCCTCGCATCCCACACTCCTTACAAGAGTTGTTTTTACGACACAACTCCAAAGAGTGCCCCACAGTCATGCATTTAGTGCAGAAAAGATGTTTCTTTTCATATTCAACATCAATTAGAATTTGATCAGACAGAATAGAAAGAGTTACCGTATCAATGAGAGTGGATCTGAGATCAACTTCCACCAGCATTCTAGCGAAGTGCCCAAATCTGACATCAGTTGTTTCCTTATCAAGGTGGATGGGAGTTCCAATTGTCGTTCCAATATCATGCAGGATCTCTGGATGCCAAAGAACCCAATTAAGACCATGAAGACGCACCCATACCTGAGAGAAGGCATTTTTTGCATTCGAGACATTAAAGTCAAGTGACCATTCGTGCAGATGAAGCCATCCTGGTTTTAGAAACATGGAACCAGAACTCCATGCCCTAATCTTGAGATCCGCTGATGGAAACAAACAGTGAAAGAATCCCCGCCCAAGGGAGACACATTTCCAGCTAGCAAAGCCCCACAACATCGAAATTCTACGGAATAAATCTTCACATTTCCAGGGTTGCGCACCTTTAGGAAGAACAATGCGAGCAATCAATGAGTTCTCACCCAATGTCAGCCTTTCAGCAATCACACCAGGGTTCGCCTCAACGTGAGCCAAAGATCCCTTTCGGAGAATCCTTCTAAAGCAGGAATTCTCAATCTTTTTCTGATCCGATAAAGAATCCTTCATCACATCAACAAAGGAACGCTGACCACATGATGCGGCACTAGAAGGGACCCTGACAAGATTCCTGAGAATGACCAATATTGACATCGGAAGAGGCAATCTTCAAAACATCCTTTACCATGGACCTCGAAGAATTCCAAGCACACTGGTTAAGGGATTTGCAGGGCGGAGGTTTCGCAGCTACGCGATTCAACCGGTCCACCCTCGCCGCACCATCCTCCGATCTCAGCAAAACAGTCTCACAAGAGGAGACCTTCGCACCACCAATCGATGCGACACCAGCAGAGGAAGCCTCCGGTTTTTTGAAGCTTCTCGGGACCACATCCTTCTCAGAAGACCACTGCTCGTCGGAGGACGCAACACCACCAGCTGACGCGAGCAAATCAGAAGAGGAGACCGCTGGATTTCTGAAATCGGAACTCGACGCGGAGGAAATACCGCTCGGAACCGGATCCTTTCCCATCATTCGAATGTCGAGGCGATTGAAAAAATAAAATTATTCTTCATAATCGGTACATCAAAATTTACTTTGGATGAAATTTTGGTATTTTCTAATAATATTCATTTTTTTATAAATAGTAAGAAATAATGTATTTTAATTCAAAACAGCCTTTTAATCTAATTTATTTATAAGGTTATATTATATTAAAATTGGTTTTTAAGTGTAATTAGATTATATTTTTACCCTTTAATCCAATTTTTGTCATTATAATTAATTTCACTTTTAAATTATACATAAACAAGTGTCAATCTTTTGATAGGTATTGTTTCTTAAAAACATTCTATTTGTTTTGACAATGGGAATTAATTTTAAATTAACTAATACATCATCTATGTTTTTAATTTGGTAAAATAGAAATCATTTTTGAATTCAGAATATCAAATATATCTTAGGCTTAATTTTTGGTATTTTTCTGAAAAACTTCAATTTTTGAGGAATAGTGAAACCACTAAGTAGTAGTTAAAAATCTGAATTTTTCATTTAAATGAAATTTTACAGCTTCTGTGAGTTGAATTTTAAAAATATGACATACATGGTTTTCATTAGAAAGTAAAATGTGATTCAATAAGATTAGAACAATTTTTATGAATAGTAACTTTGGACTTTTATTTACCGCGGTTAAAGTAAATAGGGTAATTCAAGGTAAAAAGAATATTCTAATAATAAAAAATTACTTTAACACTTGTCCTAACCTTATTGGATGAGTCATGGACGACCCTGGGCATCTTGGGGTCGATTTTGGGACCCCATGGAGCCACTTATGAATGATAATGACACTTTATTTTAATTAACTTAAAGTAAAGGCAAAAATGACAAAAACAAATATCTTTTAGTAAACCAATTTTTACATGGGGTTAAATAAGTTATATTCTCGATTATAAATATTCATTTTAAATCAAAAATAATTTCCTATATTATGGTATTTTTTTATAATATTTATACATCAAATAAACTAAATTATTTATGACACAATAATGATGTAGTATTTACCTCATTAATAAATGATTTAAATAAATAAGATTATTAATATTAAAACAATATCTAAAACCTATCCAATTATTATTTTATGATTTTATTTAGACCATGATTCATCTTATCTTCGACTTTAATTAGTTTTGGACCTTTAGAAACTGAATATCACTATATAATTAAATAATACTTTCACACATTCCTAAAGAGCCCCTACTCCCCCTTATAAAAGGACACCAATTCTAACCCATTACACACTCCTCTCAAGCCCCTTTTCTAGTCCAAACCCTACCCAAATAATATCCCATGATCCCTCTCTTACACCTAGAAGCCTTACCTTAGGCAGAAGTGATTTTAAGAGGTCCATTTGGTTCAAACCAAAGGAAGATAGCCAAATTAAAGGTAACGGTTTCTCTTAAATTCTTTTGTTTTATTTTGTTTTATTTTACTTCTCCAACCCCCCCCCCCACTCTTTTTATTCCTTTCTTTAATAAAAACACAAGTATTCTAAATGTACTAGGATGTTTTTATGAGAAGTATTCTAACTACACTTACACACACCTCCATCTAATGGGTGAAGAACATACTATTTCTGTGGTTGGAAAACTAATGCCTCACGAAATAATGATTGTTAGATTATCTCCTACCACCTCTCATGGTGGACATTAAGATGGAATTGTATTTATATATGATATATATTATGTTTATGTTTTCTTTTTTTCTTCTGTACTTTCCATTTATATCATACCTTTATGGTTTCCTTTATGGGTAAAACACGATAATTTCATTTGAGGAAGTGCGGACTACCGCCCCATCAAAGTTATTTGACTCGTTAATGACTTTTGTGAGACATATAAAGTATTAAGTTAATGATATTATATATGAAATTATACTGGAATTATAATATACCTTTGTATCATTATTTTTTAATTCCATTAGAATACAAAATAGAAATGAAAGTAGCGTTCATGCGTACGTACAGCTTACCGTCTCCATGAACAGTGCATTTCATTTATTATCTCAGAATTTTATGTAGTCTTATAAATACATATATATACTAGATATATAATAAATATATGATATCTAAATCATGTATATCATTATTTAGATAATGGAATTTTTACCACATGGAAAAATTGTAATTATTACAAGTTCATTTTTGACTCAAATTCCGAACATCGATAAAATATCCAATATGAATTCAAATAATTAACTAATTTTTATAGAAAGGTAATAAGTAATATAAAAGGAATTATAAACATTAAAATTTTTCTTAATCAATTATAAATTAACTTAAGTTCATTATTGTGGAAGAACAAGGAACATACAAGACAATTCGGACTTGAGGTAAGGGATTTCTTATCTCACTCTTAATTTCGTGAGATTTCCATTGTTCACCACTTCTTTATTGAATGTGGTGTATTGTGTACTTCCATTTTAAATATATATATATATTATCATTATTATTATTTTATTCATGGTATTCTGTAATTAATTTGGTGGTTATTAGCTTTTGGTCACAAGACTCGATTGATTACAACGTGTAAGGGGTTTTCATCTCACTTCTTATTCCCGTGAGATTCATGATATATTCCCACTATTTACTTTTGTGTGGTGTATGTACTGACCATGATTTTATTAATTGTGTAATATACTTAAATTTATGGGTATTTACATATTCATTGTATGATACTTCTTTCATGGGGTGTAGGTTTCGTAAGTTACCAAATCAGTATGGGAATTTCTAATTTCAATTTCCACTCATTGGTTTCTATGAAAACTTCATTGATTGTTTTACTCCAATATTATGTGTGAAATCACTATTTATTTACTTATGTAGTAATTTCCACTCCCCTTTGTGTGGATATAATTTTGATACACATAATCACTCCATTGATAAATTCTCAAGTTATCGATATAAACTTGATAAGAGTAATCTTAACTCAATTTCCATTCATTGAGTTCAACATCCAAGAAATTGGTGTTGTATTTACAAGAATATGTGGGAATTTACTCTAATTGATTTACACTAAATATCCAATCATATTTAGTTTATTTATATTTTTCAAACATAATTATTTCATTTATTTATACTTAACCTAAGGATATGGTCTTTATAAGGTATTTCATATCAATTTACATTCCATTGAGATTTCTTTGTTGTCATACGCCAATTCACTTTTATATGGTGTATATAATGTACTTTGACATAGTATATCATGAATCCTTTTTTTCTCAGGATATTATAAAGTGTTGGTTACCTCAATTATTTGTATTCAAGTGTCTCTCTTTTGTTTAGTAACTCTAACTAAAATATCATTTTAAATGTTTAAAATATTTATTCTTCTAAATATTTCTAATTAATTTCCATGTTTTAAAAATGGTTTTACAGATTTATTTATATGGACATTAATGTTTTAAAATTAAAATTCCTTTTAAAAATTTCAAAGTGGTATGGGACACTTTGATTCAAAAATATATTTTAAATGGCTTCTTGATAAATAGTGAGACTTTTAAATGTTTTCAAGAAAAAGGTGTATATTTCTCTCAAATAGTTCTGATGATTATTTTCATCTATTCTCGGTTAAGGTTAATACAATATTCTATATTGTATTGAATTAGTTATGTTTGACTGTGGATGTGCTATTTTTATACCATTCATGGTTTGTGGTCAAAGTATTGACATTTCGTATGCTATTTTTAATACAAATATTTCTGTTATGTTTCAAACTTTTCATATGAGGGATGCATTGAACTTAGTAAGTGACAGGTGGAGCCCGCTATAGCTCCTTGATGCATCGGTAGGTCTCATGAGATAAAATAGTGTTTGGGCATAAGGCCTTGACAAAATCTTATTTGTATTCTTGGCACGAGGCCTTGACTATGTGGTTATGATGTCCGGCATTATGCATTCCATCATTATGAGATTAGCTATTGATATTTCATTTGGTTATTCGACTAGTAGAATACCCATGGCTGGGTTTTATTATGGAATAATTTACTCAGCTCATATTCCTGCCATAAAGTGCTCATGTTTATTATTTGTTAAGGCATTTGTTTTCAATTATTCCCCTTGCATAATTTTTATGTTATCTTCCACTCTATTTCTTACTCTTACTGAGCAACTGAGCTCACCCCTTTCTCATGTTTCATTTTCCAAGATATGAAAAAATTAGTTATGAGTGACTTACAGGAATAATCTTGGAAGCTTGGATATTTATAATGGAATAAATTTGTGTTGTTTTTCTTTTCAAGTTGTAATGCTGAACATAAGTATGTATCTCATTTCCAAGACTACTAAACTAATCGGTCCTTCGGGACATGATTCCTTGTAATCATGACAACGTATTAAAATAATGCACTGACTCCTGGATTTTGGGGTCAGGGCATTATAAATTGCATAAACTTTTATATTAATCCTTGAGATATATCGGGTTCCTCTTTATAGAAAACATTGTTTAAGGGATCCTAGGTTAGGGAATAATAGTGCACCTTAAGAGATATTAGGTTCCTCTTTACAAAACACCTTGGTTAAGGTATCATAGGGAATTTGATATTACCTTATACATGATTGTTGTTGAGAGACCTAATTTTAGGTTGTTGGACACGAAGTTTCACACCCCCTTGATCTGGGATATTGGACATCGTGTTTCACATCATTTGGGTGGTTCGACATGATGTTTCATGCCCCATGATTAGGATGTTTGAAATGAAGTTTCACATCATTTATTGGGATTTTTTATCATTGTTCTCCATATACCCTATTCAGATTCTTGGGATCATACCTATATTTATATAATGAGACCCTTGTGATATTATTTTGATTATGCATAGACGCCTGAGTTGTGCTTCAGGTCCTAGATAGTAATACTTTTATATATATATGACTATATATGATATAAGGTATATAGTGAATATATGTAAATACACACTAATATATATATATAACTATATAAATGGTTACACATATTCTTAGGTAATTAGGCTTAGGATAAAGTAGGTTTGGTGATCTAGACATTCTTGAGGAACTCGAACCTGACTTATTTAAATTTTATTTATTTATTGCCTTATTGATATACCTTCACACTTTTGTATTTTATAATCATAGAGTAGATTTCATTAGAAACTGTTGGTGGTGGCATACTAAGTTTTTCTTACACCTTGTTTTGGCTGACATTCAGTACCCAGACGTACCTCATGGTTGTAGGGTTAAGTTATGGATTCAGCTTGCCAGTTGTATTCTTTTTGTGTTGTTATTCTTGGACACAGGATCTTAGGAGCACAAGAATCGTCTAGATATTAGGATGACCATGGAGATAGAGTTTGTTTCTTTTATTCATTATGTTGTTTATTTTTTGTGTATTACTTGTTCTATATCTAATGATTTTTATATTTTAGCATCACATGGACATGCATGGTTGGATTATTTGGAATTTCTAGGTTATCTGATTTATTTGTTCTATATTTACTTTATAATACTTAAACTATTGATTGATTTACTATATACCATTTTGTAACTTTGATCATGAGGTTATAGTGTCCCAACTATACCATTGTGGTATCAGAGCTTTATTTTTCATTATATTACTTTTTGGTGTTGGTAGATAGGAGACTAGGAATGTGTTGGCACTCCATAAAGAGTTGTGCTTGGGAGTGATCAACCCACGCATGGGAAAAAGACCAAGTGGATAGGGATAAGACTATTGTTCATGTTGTTATTTATTATAGTGGATTATTATTACACCTTGAGTGATTGATGTACATTTTACTACTTACTTATTTATGAGATTTGTGGTATTTTACCCTTGGCCTGATATGATAAGAAAGTATTATTACATGAAATATTATAGGAACATAGAGATTCACATTTTATGCAATATGGAATTCTATGTAGATTGAATTTATTGACTTCCTGATAAATTTTGGACATTCCTTATATGATTTAGAAGCATTTTTATCTCTATAGAATGTTTATGTGATTGTTTATTATGATTTTCATATATACAATGCTTTTATAGCTACCTATTTATATGTCCATATTCTTTATAGGGGTGATATAATTCCTTATTATAATCATGATATATATATTTTTATTAAAGAGTTTGCATTAACCAAAATGGTTTTTTCTAGTATAGCTTGATGGTGGAACCATAACTAAAAAATGACGACATGTTTGAGCCACAGAATATTGGTTACATGGGATGAAACATAAATTTTTATGACTAAATGGGGTCCAAATATAATTTATAAAGAGTATGACCATTTATAATTTAAAAATGTGTGACCCATATAATTGAGCCATCTTATATGGACTTGGTATATTTTGAGATCAAAGGTAAAAACCTAGTTATAGTTACATGAATGAAAATTATGAATTATAAAGGAAAGTACCTTTATATATTGGTAATGGTAGTTCATCTTACTGAACCATGATATATATATATACACATTAAATGGTTGAATTAAAATTTTAAGGAGACTAGAGTGATTTCATAAATTCAAACCCTTGTTATGTGTGTCAGTTGAAACTTAAAGGTGTGTATCTTATTAATTTGGGAATGATAAAACATATGGTTGGATATTTATATTCTTGGATTGACCCTTATAGGTGAGTTATAAAATTTTATGCTTATATGATAAACCAACTAAGGGTGTGATTAATGTTTAGTAAATAAATTTCTATTGGGTTACATTTACAAATACCCATTTTGGCATGATAGGACCCTCATAGGCTACCTTTTTTTATATTACTTAGTTCTTAAGCCCATGGGGGTATACTCATTCTACATAAGGATGGTTATTTAAAGTTTCATCAGCCAATTATACAGTGTTACATATAAATGTATGGGGGAATGTTACTAAACCAATTCCCTTAAAATGATAGAGACCTTGTAGTATGTTTTATCCTTTATTATTATGAGGATTTAGTTAATTAAAATTAAAATCAGAACCTAAAGGGTGTTTACTTATATATCTTGGAATTGAAATTTTATTTAGTTAATCTAGAAATGAGAATCCTTATGGATAAATTAATTAGAGAAGATGAATTTATAAGATGAATTACTTAAATTATGATAGGATGCCAACTAAATAAATAATAATTGAAAGGACAATTGATATAACATGCCTATTTTTCCTTATAGTGTTAGCTAAATATAATACCAAGAACCATTGTCTTTCATAATTGGTACTTGCTATTATTTAAAATGATCCTTTGAAATGTTAATAATAAAATGTGAATTAATGTAATGGATTAAATAAAACCTTAATGTGGTGTTCTTAGTTTTGACCCTCATGTAAGGGTAGTCCAAGTGTTATCTTGAGAGTTTACTTAAATGGGAATATAGACGTTACCCATTGATATTTATTGACCTTGTTTTAAATTATATGTTTCATGGAGAGGGATAAACTGTTCTAGTAGTGCCTCATAAATAAAAAGAACCTTTTAATTCTTGCTTGAGTTACAGACATAGGAAGTGTTTCCCTTATTCTGTTTGGATTTAAAATGGATTATTAGTGAAGAAAAACACCCACATTGGATGAATGGTTTTTTGATGGAAGGTACCATTATAAGAGAAGTGGGAAATGGGTAATTCTAGGATCTAGCAGGTAAGAAATTACTAGGGAATGTTAAGAATCATGGTAGGTTGTGTGACCCTTATTCTTCTTCTTCTTAAGTGATGGATGATTCAGGAGGTTGTTAGCTGGATTAATAGTCATATGGGATAACACAAATGAAGGTTAAATAATTTTTTTGTGTAAGAACCCGGATCTATTTTCAGGTATGTTTTACTTTTTCTGGAGTTTCTGAGAAAAAAATGGATTTTCTGAAAATTTCAGAAGTACACGCCGTGTACTCTGTTCCGGCTCGAAGCCTTGTGCTAGCTATGTCTGGGCCACATACACGGTGTGTAAGGCTGAGGTGGAGGCCGGTTATTTCAGAGTATGGAAAAATTAGAATTACACGCCATGTACTTTCTTTTTTTTTCATGAAATGGACCGGGGTCGCGTCTAACCCTCATATTCACCTTCTTCTCTAGTTTTTGGCCATCCGAAGCGACCCGTACGGCCGGATCTTCGATGGACGACCACCTCGCCGTCCGTTCTCTAATTCGAGCACGGTCAGTTGTGTTGGAAGCACAGCGGTGAGTTCTTCCTTATGTTTTATCCTTGTTTCTTGATTCCTCCTGGTTTCCAAGTTATCGTGGGATGAACGTTTTGTGCGTTTTCTCAGATCTACGTCATTCTAAGGGGAATCTGTCATCGAGGTTCACGTATATCGATCTCCTCGGATAGAGGTAGTTGGTTTTTGCCTTTCGGTTGAGATTTGATGAATATTATGTGCAAATTCCACCAATACCCTTTAACTGGGAATTGTGTGTTTCCTGTTTTTCCCTTGCTGCTTGCCTGCTTTTCTTGATTGCTTTAGTAGAGGTTATTGCTTGTGATTAGAGTATTTTTTGTGCTTAGTTTGCTTTTCCATGCTTGTTATTCCTGTTAGGTATTTTCCAGTATCCATGCCTAGTCGTAGGATAGTGGAACTGTTGATTTATTTTACTTTGGAGCCTTAGTTGATAGCCAAGTAGTTCTTGATGTTTACTTGGATGATACACATGCACTGAGCATGTTTAGTTACTCAGGACTGTGAGAACCTAGAGTAGTATACCAAAGGGAGAATTAACGGAAGGGCTTCTCGAGAGTTCTTTTAAATCACGATGCGAGACCAAGTGGAGAATTGACGGAAGGGATTCTCCCGAGAGTCTTTTAATTAAGACGTGGGCTATAGGGGGAATTGACATTGAGTGCTTACCCAGAGAGCCTTTAGCACGATACGAGACTATAGGGGGAATTGACAGTGAGTGCTTCCCCAGAGAGTATGCTTAATTTACGTAGCTAAACCAGAGGGGTGAGACTATGTGTGCCTCCCATAGGGTTTCTAGTACTTAGAGGTTGAACCATAGGGGTTAGACTGTGAGAGCTACCCATAGGGTTACCTGTTTACTTTTGTTGCTGGCTGCTTACTTGTGTGCCTTACTTGTTAGAGCTGTGGATTGAATCTTTTGTGCTTTTCTATTTACTACTTCTTGTTTTAGTACTTCCATGTATTCATTGACTGTTAGGCATAGATCTTTGGGTGGTTGCCTACTGGTATTGTATCTCACACCCTGTTTGGGCCATGATTTTGGGCCCAAGAAGACTATGTTGCTGCAGGTATAGATAAGGGAAAGCGCCCTTCTACTTCAGGATCTTGATTGCACTGGGAGCTGGGGAGCATGGGACTGAGCCGTGGCTCGCGATGGTGAGGAGATTACTTTGTTTTCTTTTGCACCTGGTTCAGTTGTATTTCAGCACGTTGTTGTGTTTGCTGTTTTCCTTAGATACATGTACCTGTTGCATCTTTGTCATCATAGTTATATATCTACATTACTTCCACTATTTGGTTTATACTTTTATGCATGTTGTTACTGCTTCCGCTGTTTATTGATGTTTTCTTACCTTGTGTACCTTACCGAATGAGGGAATAGTTTCCCCACCGACTCACCTAGGCCCTCGCTACTAGTCATCAGCCTCTGGTGTTCGGGGAAACGCACTTGATGTCATGTGGCGAACCGGGTACGGGGCACCAGTGGAGGGGCTCCGGACTCGGGATGTTACAAGTGGTATCAGAGGAGTTCTTTTCTCTTGCTTTACTGTTTGGAGACTTTATCCAGGGATAGGATGGATTCGGTACTTGGCATTAAGCTGTGATCGGGAGTAGCTAACCCGTGTATAGGGAAAATCCATACTACCTCGTTAATTGCAGTTTCTGGTTTTGAGATTTTATGGTTGACCTGATTTCACCTAGAGTGATTCACATGGCTTGTGCTATTATTGTTTTGATATTTCGGTTCTATTTCTGTCGTAGCCCGATGAGATGAGGGTATACCATCTCATGCATCATATAGTCACTTGTAGAAATCACATGTCATGCATTCTTTCCATGTCATCTAGGGTGCATTAGCAATTGCATGTTGTTGTGATAGGCTCTGTGTAGATAACGCATGATGTTGTGATAGATGCTTGATAGATTCTCTGCTGCTATGCTAGAAAACTATTTTCTTGTTCCTTGATTAAGAATGAATGCCAAATTTTGTTTTTTTGAGGTGTTATGGGCCCTCACGGATCGAAAATTGGCATCTTTTCCCTTGTTTTTAGTGTTTCTAGAATTCTGCGCAGTTTCTAAGCTACTACCCAGAAAACCCGGAATACACAGCGTGTACTTTTTAGATACACGCCGTGTAGTTTCTAGGCCATGTCACTGACCATGTGAGCAGAACACGGTGTCGTAGGAGTAACTTTGGGAACACGCTCTGTACCATTGGTACGCGCCGTGTGAGTTCGGAGCCGTGTACCCGGCCGTGTCACTAACAACACGGGCTGGGGAAGCTCGAGTAGAACACGCCGTGTCCATAGGGAACACTCCGTGTAGTCCTGTCCAGGTACCCAGCCATGTCACGACCAACACGGGCCAGCATGACCTTCTTTTCCACACTCTGTGTTTGTTCGGAACACGCCGTGTAGTCTTGCCCAGGTACTCGGCCGTGTCACGAACAACACGGGACGGTGTCACCTTTGCCTATGCATGTCGTGCTTGTTCGAAGCACACCGTGTAAGGTCCAGCCGTGTAGACGGCCATGAACTCAACAACACGGACCACCGAAGCCTTTTCTAGTGCACGCTGTATTTGCTTCGAACACGCCGTGTAGTCTCAGGTTGAGTCGGACCATGTGGGTCAGCCATGTGAGGATAATCAGGCAGGGGAATTGTTTTCAAGTACACGTTGTGTGTGGGGGACAACATGCCATGTATTTTTTAGTGTACACGACTTGTAGGGCAGGAGTACACGCCCATGTCAGTGGTTTCAAAAGACACGGCGTGTAGTTGTGTTTTGAAATCTTGTGTATTTTTCTTCCCTTGTTCCCGTTTTGTACTCTTGTGTTATCTTTCCTTGTTTTTCCTGATCCAAGGTGTGTTTTTGATCTTTCAGATCTATGCCTCTGAGACGTCCTCCGGTCGTACATCTGTCGTCAGGCAGTGATCAGACTCCAGATGGGGCTGATCTAGGACTTCCGGTCGATCCCCCAGCCGAGCCAGCCTTGGCACCGTTTGTCGTACCAGTTGTAGGTGCTGATGCGCAGTTCAGGGAAGGTTTCATGAGGATGATACAGGCCTTATAGGGAGCACCGCCTCTTGCCTCGTCTATGGCAGACTTGACGCAGGTTTTCCAGCAGCAGCATCCTCCCACGTTCTCGGGGGAGGGAGGACCTCAGACTGCAGAGTCATGGCTGGAAGCCATGCTGACTATATTAAAGCATCTGGAGATGCCTCCAGAGAGGCGGGTCAAGATCGCCACCTACATGCTCCGATACTCCGCCAAGAGGTGGTGGGACGTGATCTCACAGGCGGGTTAGCAGCAGGCTATGACTTGGGAGAAGTTCCAGCGCGTGTTTTATGACTACTTCTACTCGGAGACCCTGAAGGCCGATCGAGCCCGGGAGTTCATGAGATTGGAGCAGGCTACTCTATCTATCATGGAGTATTCCTCTCGTTTCACTGAGCTGAAGCATTTTACACCCCTTTGGTATGGGAGTGGGGTGTTCTTGGCGAGGAAGTTTGAGGATGGACTCAGGAGGGAGATTCGATCACATGTGAACATCTTCCAGCTGACTTCCATTACTTCCATCGTCAACTAGGCACTGATTGCGGAGCGCAATCTGAGAGAATCTGGAGCTGCAAGTCCGGGCGGTTCGGCTTCCAGAGTTATCTTTCCTTCAGATGATAGCAAGAAGCATTTTAGGGAGCCTACGCGCGGTGATTCGAGGAAGCAGGACGCATCATCAGGCAGTCAGGTGACATGCTACCAGTGTGGCCGGAGAGGGAACACGAGGCCGTAGTGCCAGAGATACCCCATGTAGTGTCAATCTTGCGGCAAGTTGGGTCACCTTCAGTGTTTCTGCCAGGTTGTCCCACAAGCAGCAGGTGACCGGGGTTCTTCCATGACTCCTCGTTCAGGAGCAGCCTCACCAGTCTCTCACCAGTCAGGGAACTGGAGTTCTTTCAGCCGTTCGGTCCAAGGTGGAGGTCGAGGCTGTCGCGGTCAGCCACCAGTCCCTCAGCACTAGCAGGGAGGTTCAGCTCAGAGTGGTCAGTTAGGGGTGCAGGGTCGCGGTGTAGGCCAGTCTTTCGCCATGGAGCAGACTTATCATGAGCAGAATCCCGACCCTTCTACTATTCGAGGTACGATTTTAGTAGCCTCAGTTTTATCTTCAGTTATTTTTGATACTGGCGCTACGCATAGTTTTATCTCTGTTTCCATTGTGGAGAGCCTTGGACTCTGCATCTTTTCTTCTGCCGACTCGTTTACACTAGAAACACCTTTGGGAATGAGGACATCTAGTGTACGTCAGCGTAGAGAGTGCCCTCTCGAGGTTGTAGGGTATCGCCTCTTATGGGATCTCTATATCCTAGAGATGATAGGCTATGATGTCATCCTTGGCATGGATTAGTTGATTCCCTTTTAGGCAGTCGTCGACTGCTATCACTGCAGAGTCAGTTTCATCTCACCAGATGGTGAATCCTTCCTTCATAGAGGCGAATGGGACATTCGGGTGAGTCAGGCAGGACTCGAGCATCTTGGTCGGGTGACAGAAAAGATTGCTAGTCTCTATCTGGAAGACCAGGGGACTCCACAGTCATACTTTCCTCCAGTAGTGGATCGCTTCATGGCTGTCTTTCCAGAGGACTTTTCAGGTTTGCCTCTGGAGCGTGAGGTGGACTTTTCTATTGAGCTCATGCCAGGAGCGGCACCGGTGTCCATTCCTCCATATAGGATGGTCACACCTAAGTTGCAGGAGCTCAAGAAGCAGTTGGAGGAGCCACAGGCTAAGGGTTTCATTCGACCCAGTACTTCTCCTTGGGGTTCGCATGTTCTGTTTGCGAAGAAGGCAGACGGTACCCTTCGGCTTTGTGTGGATTATCGGAAGTTAAACCAGTTGACAGTCAAGAACCGATATCCTTTTCCGTGGATTTATGACCTTTTCGATCAGCTTAGAGGAGGCCGGGTGTTCTCAAAGATCAACTTGAGGTACGGTTATCATCAGTTGTGTGTTAGACCATCAGATATACCTCTGAAAGCCTTCAGGAGAAGGTATGGTCTATACAAGTACACACTCATGCTGTTCGGCCTCACGAACGCTCTTGCAGTTTTCATGGTGCTGATGAACCGAGTGTTCCATCCTTACTTGGACTCCTTCGTCGTGGTCTTCGTGGACTATATCTTGGTGTACTCTCACACTCGACATGACCATTCCACACATATTGAGATCATTCTGAGTACACTGAGAGAGCATCGGCATTATGCTAAACTCTCGAAGTGCCACTTCTGGATGGACCGGATTCACTTCTTGGGTCACGTCATCTCAGAGGCAGGAGTATTAGTGGACCCAGAGAAAGTGAGAGCTGTAGTTTCCTAGGAGCAGCCGAAGAACATCTTTGAGGTACAGAGTTTCCTAGGGATGGCTGGATACTACAGACGCTTCATTCTAGACTTTTCTCATCTAGCAGAACCTTTGACAGGTCTGACCAAGAAGGGGGTGAAGTTCTTATGATCAGATTCTTGTGAGTCAGCCTTTTAGGAGCTGAAAGGAAGGTTGACGTCAGCACCGATACTAGTCTTACCAGAGCCAGGAAAGAGCTACACTGTTTACTATGATGCTTCGGGTATCGGGCTGGGAGCTGTGCTTATGCAGGGAGATGGAGTCGTTGCATACGGGTCTAGGCAGTTGAGGCCACATGAGAGGAACTACCCTACGCATGATCTGGAGTTAACAGCTGTGGTTCATGCCTTGCGTTGTTGGAGACACTACCTTATGGGAGAGAACTTTGTGGTCTTCACTGACCACAAGAGTCTCAGGTATATTTTCACTCAGCGTGATCTGAATCTGAGGCAGCGCAGGTGGGTCAAGTATCTTCAGTCTTTTGATTTCGAGCTTGCCTATACGTCGGGAAAGGGCAACGCTGTGGATGATGCTTTGAGCAGGAGAACTAAAATTCAGGAAGTTCAGGAGGCCAGTAGTGAGTGGCAGCTGATGGCCCTGTTCTTTGATATGCATTTGGAGGTGCACGATAGACGGGGACAGACTTTTCTATCTTCTGTAGTTGTTACCTCCAAGTTACTTGATCGGGTACGGATGAGGCATCTATCAGACTCAGAAGGCTTAGTCCTATGGGAGAGTGTGTCAGGAGAGGACCCTCTTCCTGGATGGACAGTGGGCGAGGATGAGATCTTTCATTTCCAAGGACACGTATGGGTGCCAGTAGACATACGCGAGGAGCTGATGCGGGATTTCCATTCCTCAGTGTGGGCAGTTCATCCTGGCGTCACCAAGATGTATTGGGGTCTTCATCGCCAGTACTGGTGGCCAGGTATGAAGAAGGATGTTGCTGGTTTTGTCTTCAGATGTTCTACTTGTCAGCAAGTGAAAGTAGAGCATCAGCGACCAGCGGGGCTTTTACAACAATTAATTATTCCGGAGTGGAAGTGGAATGATGTTGCGATAAACATTGTCACCGGGTTGCTGAGGTCACCTTGGGGAAACGATACTGTTTGGGTTGTCGTCGACAGACTTACGAAGGTTGCTCACTTCCTGCCGATCAAGGAGACCTTCAGTGTCGATGATCTAGGACGACTTTACATCAGAGAGATTGTGCATCTGCACGGAGTTCCGCGCTCTATTGTTTCAGACAGAGATGCGCGCTTCACCTCTCGGTTCTGGAAGGGATTTCAGAAGGCCTTGGGTACACAGGTACTTTTGAGTTCAGCATACCATCCCCAGACTGATGGCATGTCCGAGCGCACGATCCTGGTGCTTGAGGACATGCTCCGAACTTGCATCCTTGACTTTGGAAGTTCTTGGGAGAAACATATTCCTCTGGTGGAGTTTGCCTACAACAACAGTTTCCAGGTGACCATCTAGATGGCGCCATACGAGGCTTTGTACAGTAGGCCATGTCGATCACCCTTATGCTGGCTGGAGGCAAGAGAGGCAGCTTTGCTGGGACCTCGTCTTGTTCAGGAGACTTCAGAGCAGATAGAGCTGATTCGGAAGAGGATGGCTACAGCACAGTCTCGGCAGAAGTCTTATGCTGATCAGCGGAGACAACCTCTGGAGTTCGAGGTCAGTGATCAGGTCTTCCTACGTGTCGCACCGAGGTTGGGACACAAAAGGATTCAGAGATAGGGTAAGCTATCACCGCGGTACGTCGGGCCGTTTGAGGTCTTGGAGGGAGTGGGGCCGGTCGCTTATCGGTTGCAGCTACCTCAGAGGTATCGGACCATGCACGATGTCTTCCACATCTCTCAGCTCTGACGCTACTTTTCAAACCCGTCTCACGTCTTTCAGCCTGAGGAAGTCGAGCTTGAAGCGGATGTGTCATTCGAGGAGCATCCTATCCAGATTGTCGATCGTAATACGAAGGTTTTCCGCGGGTGGTCTCGTCCTCTGGTATGGGTGCTATGGCAGCACGGAAAAGTACAGGACGAGACATGGGAGAGGGAGGCCGATGTTTGATCGTAGTGTCCAGAGCTGTTCGGGGTTTCTCCTTCTCTGCCTCATTAGGGAAATTCGGGGACGAATGTCTTTAAGGGGGGAAGTTTGTAAGAACTCGGATCTCTTTTCAGGTATGTTTTCCTTTTTCTAGAGTTTTTGAGAAAAAAATGGATTTTCTGGAAATTTCAGAAGTACACATCGTGTACTTTATGAGTACACGCTATGTACTCTATTCTGGCTCGAAGCTGTGTGTTGGTCGTGTCTGGGCCACACACACGGTGTTTAAGGCTGAGGTGGAGGCCGGTTATTTCGGAGTACGGAAAAATTATAAGTACACATCGTGTACTCTAAGATTACACGTTGTGTACTTTCATTTTTTTTCATGAAACGGACCGGGGTCGCGTCTAACCCTCATATTCACCTTCTTCTCCAGTTTTCGGTCGTCCGAAGCGACCCGTAAGGCCGGATCTTCGACGAACGACCGCCTCGCCGTCCGTTCTCTGATTCGAGCACGGTCAGTTGCGTTGGAAGCACAGCGGTGAGTTCTTCCTTCTGCTTTAGCCTTGTTTCTTGATTCCTCCTGGTTTCCAAGTTATCATGGGATGAACTTTTTGTGCGTTTTCTCAGATCTACGTCATTCTAAGGGGAATCTGTCGTCAAGGTTCACGTATATCGATCTCCTCGGATCGAGGTAGGTGGTTTGTGCCTTTTGGTTGAGAGTTGATGAATATTATGTGAAAATTCCACCAATACCCTTGAATGGGGTATTGCGTGTTTCCTGTTTTTCCCTTTCTGCTTGCCTTATTTTCTTGATTTCCTTAGTAGAGGTTATTGATTGTGATTAGCGTATTTTTTTTGTGCTCAGTTTTCTTTTCTATGCTTGTTCTTCCTGTTAGGCATTTTCCAGTTTCCATGCCTAGTCGTAGGATAGTGGAACTGTTGATTTATTTTACTGTGGAGCCTTAGTTGATAGCCAAGTATTTCTTGAGGTTTACTTGGATGATACACAAGCCTTGAGCATGTTTAGTTACTCAGGACAGTGAGAACCTAGAGTATCAGACCAAAGGGAGAATTGATGGAAGGGCTTCTCCAGAGTGTCTATTAAATCACGTTGCGAGACCAAGTGGAGAATTTACGAAAGGGATTCTCTAGAGAGTCTTTTAATTATGACGCAGGCTATAGGGGGAATTGACGTTGAGTGATTCCCCAAAGAGCCTTTAGCACGATACGAGACTATAGGGGGAATTGACGGTGAGTGCTTCCCCAGAGAGTCTAGTTAATTTACATAGATGAACCAGAGGGGTGAGACTGTGTGTGCCTCCCAGAGGGTTGCTATACTTAGAGGTTGAACCATAGGGGTTAGAATGTGAGAGATACCCAGAGGGTTACCTGTTTACTTTTTTTGCTGGCTTCTTACTTGTGTGCCTTACTTGTTAGATATGTGGATTGTAGCTGTTGTGATTTTCTGTTTACAACTTCCTGTTTTAGTACTACCATGTATTCATTGATTGTTAGGCACAGATCTTTGGGTGGTTTCCTACTGGGATTGTATCTCACACCCTGTTTGGGCCATGCTTTTGGGCCCAAGAAGACTATGTTGCTGCAGGTATAGATAAGGGCAAGCGCCCTTCTACTTCAGGATCTTGATTGCACCGGGAGATGGGGAGCATGGGACCGAGCCGTGGCTCGCGATGCTAAGGATCTTACTTTGTTTTCTTTTGCACCTAGTTCAGTTGTATTTCAGCACGTTGTTGTGTTTGCTGTTTTCCTTAGATACATGTACCTGCTGCATCTTTGTCATCATAGTTATATATCTACATTGCTTCCTCTGTTTGGTTTCTGCTGTTATGCATGTTGTTACTGCTTCCACTGTTTATTGTTTTTTTCTTACCTTGTGTAACTTACCGAATGAGGGTATAGTTTCCCCACCGACTCAGCTAGGCCCTCGCTGCTAGTCGGTAGCCTCTGGCATTCGGGGAAACGCGCTTGAGGTCATGTGGCAAACCGGGTACGGGGCACCAGTGGAGGGGCTCCGGACTCAGGACGTTACAGTTTGATCCATAAAATAATATGATTCATAGGTATGACATGCCTATGTATAGTATCAAATAACATGACTTTTTTTGATGTGATATCGAGGTAGTTCACGTCAATACACACGGTACCGGTCATGTTGGTAAAATAATATAGTGAACTATATGAGTTTGGTGGAACCATCAAATCCTTCAGCTATTATGCTATGTTCTCAAGTCATATCTATTGTAGATATACTTGGGAATTAGTGGTAATTAAGTTCTCCCAGTACTTGTGATTATGTTGAAAATAAATTAGGTGTTGTAACACTATCGATCAGTTTGGTTTTGGCTTAAATGATTGACTCCACTGTTGTGTGTGAGTGAAGATCAAAAGAGTATCATGTCTATTTATAGAGTAAATATAATATAATGTAATTTTATGAAGTTTTTTTTACTCTCTTTTTGAGTTGGTTCTTGGTAAAATTATGTTGGACACATCTATAACCATGTTCAGTGGTGTATGGAGTGTGTTCCATGGGACGAGTACCCATTATCAGTAAATGACGACTAAGGAATACCTAAGGTGGGGAGCATCATGTTGATCAAGGAAAATCATGTCCTTCCAATTAGAGGGAAAGAAACCCAAAAATTCCATTTGGAGATAGTCAGAAAAGATTTTGGAAGCCCTTGATGCTAGTGAGTTTGAGTTTATAGTCCATAAAGTAATACTCAAGATAAAACCTGGTTATGGTTGGGATTGATTATGGATACTATATTCAGACTTTGGGTGCATAAGTGACCCAAGAAGTAACACTTCTAAAGCATGTCAGTGATTTCAAGGTAGCACAATAATAAAATGGTTTCATTTTTACATAACCTTTGAGGATACCATGAGATGAGTTTAGAATTCGGTGGTGTTTTTTGAAACAATCATGAAATTCATTATTTGTAAGGGAATCATGGTCAGTTAATGATGACATGTTGGTAGGTTCAACTGATCTCTTCAACTGAAGTTGTCTAGAGTTGGTTTTAATGTAATTTCCTATTTGTATTTAGATTTGATTAGTTGGAAACCATTTTGTGAACTTTGTATTGGATATGATGGAAGTTTCTCGAGTCATATTGGTAATCATTCGTATCATTTTAATGTACTCTTGGATTTTTGAAAATCATTCCCTTATCTTGAAATCATCTAGGATACACTAAGAGGGCGCCGACTATACACTGAGCTAAAGAAAGAAATTAAATTCCTTATTAATTGGATAAATAGACTCATTCGGATTTTTACTCAAGAATCATGGATAATATTAGGGTTTGGGATATCCTAAGTGATATTGGGATTCTCATATAGGAACTCCTTGGAAAAATTCATAGACCGCAACCATTTTTTTGATTTGATCATTGGGTGAGATATCACTATTGGGATCAATTAGTGTTATTGATACACGGATGTCTCGACTATGTACTGATGTCTCACTTGTAAACTCCTGATAATGGACTACCTTAGGTGAGATTCCTGGAATTTAGTGGTTGATTATGAGGTTACCCAAACTTACGATCAGGCTTGAATTATATGTTTAGTGTATGAAAATCTAAGGGTGTTGGATTTGGTATCCACCAATATTCATGCTTTGGAACAAAGATAGAAACATTTAGTTCAGCTAGAGATGTCATTAAAAGTTGTTCATAGGCTTCGGTGATTGTACTCGAAGCGATGTCGAGGTACCTTATTTTAAGGGTGTCGGGAACAGGTTTTTAGATGCATTAGATATTTAGGCCAAGTATTTTTAGAGATATCTATCCTATAATGACTAAACTTTCCTTCCACTTATTTCATTAAATTTGGTTGATATAGAACTACTTTAGGTATATCATTGGGGTGGGTAAAGTGAAATGGAAAGTTAAGAAAAGTATTTTCATGTAAAATCGAACATGAATAGGATAAATATGATTAGTTGGGAGTAAATTGTAAAATCGGCGGAGAATCAGGCCAGGAACATTGTTAGAGTGCTAAAGTCTTATATATTTTGGTAATTCTGATAGTGGGAGGACCATGATTCAGAATTATCCATTCAAGTTAGAACCTATGGTGGAGATATCCATAGGATGGATGTTGAAAGAGACAATTATGAGACCACATCTCAAGTTATATAGAATCATATAATAATCATCTCAATGTTTTATTTTTCTATTAAGCACTGTCTTGAGTTTTAAAATCTTATGTACAATACACATATAATAGATGCTTGAGGACATTTTGGGAATTTAAAATCAAACACATTTATTTTAGCATAATACCATGACCCAAGAAGGTTGGGTTATGCTTTTTTATTCCCCATGGATTCTCAGGTATGTGATATTCTAAGGTGGTAAGATTTCAATATTCTATGTTTTTTAAACCATAGAAATTCTAATGGAATTTTTATCTTTTCATTTGGTGAATGGGAAAAATGTTGAAATGAGCTTCAAAGTAAAATTATGAGTATTGGACCTCTTAAAATTTTAGTTTTTTGGATTAGGCTTAAGTCTTTATATATTTCTTGGGTGTTTGGATGAGTTTTAAGAGCATCTATCTCCAAAAATACTATTTTGGGAGAAACTGATAGGGGCACACAGTTGGCGCATGGTTAGTAATAACTATGTGGCAAAAAACCTACAATGTATTTGTATAGGGGAATAATTTATTTAACTATGTGAAACCATAGGGGGGACCTTGTGAAAATATGGTGATGGAATGGATGGGTTTCACATGGTTTTCCAAAACCATGTTCCAGCCTTGAATGGGTTGTGCCACTTTTCCAGTGGGTGCACATGGTTGGCACATTGTTTGACCAAATCATGCAGCCAAATCATGTGCCTAATTTAAAAGGGGTGAAATTTCCCTTTTACCTTGACTTATTTAACTTTTATCATCCCTATTTCTTCCTTAAAACCATACAACAACCTACCATGTGTTGAGATCATCCTCCTCTTCTCCTAGGCATGGATGGTTCTCCTTTATTTAGATTCGGAATTGAGAACAGTCGGTCATGTTTGATCACCCTTAGTTAGTCTATAATTATTTTTTCTTATTTTCATGGTTTATATTTTTGTATTGAATACTATTTCAATGTGAGATAATATTCCCTATCTTTAGGTATTTTATCTATTATTATGATTTCTCATGAACCAAATTGAATCAAAGCTCGAAAATGGATGAGTTAAGAATTTTAATCTTAAGATAGGTGGTCCATATGCTTTCCATTAAAACTATCATCATTTATAACATGGTTTTTTATTCCACATGATGTAATTTATATGAGTAACTTATTAAACATGAAATTACTTAATTAGATTACATAAACCATGATCTAGAACCCTCTAACAAGGTTGGAGGTTAGGGACCTCATCCTGAACCACCTCTTAAGTTGAGTTTGATTACATTCTTTTGTAACCTCTTTTACTATTGATTAAACCACCCATTAGTTGTGTTCTTAAAATGACTTGGTGCGTTTAGAGATTCCTCAATGAATTAAAATGGTTTAGTTAAACCATTTGGTTTTTGATAACTTATCTTATAGTTGATTTTGTAAATTAACCAATATTATTAATTGAATTGAATGGGAATATATTTAGTGAAATGTGTCTTGATGACTTATATATGGGAATGAGTGAATTCTCATAGACCATGCTAAATTATTGAATGTGAATTGCATTAAATTTAATATTAATCAATGAGAGATATCAAGTTACTCTTTATGAGACACCTTGGTTAAGGGATCTTGGGTCAGTGAATTACACCTTGCCTTGAGTGATACCAAGTTCTTATTTTTAGAACACCTTGGTTAAGGGATAATAGGGAAAGTGAGAATACCTTATACATGATTATAGTTGAGAAGCATTAGTTAGAATTATTGGACATGTCATTTCACACCCCCATGGTTGGGGATGTTGGACATGGAATTCCACGTCCATTTGGGTGATTAGACATGACGTTTCATACCCCATGATTAGGGTGTTGGACATGATGTTTCACATCATTAATTGTGATCTTCAGGAATGTTTCTCTATATCCCCTATTTAGATTCTTGGTTGTGTACCCATATTTACATAATGAGACACTTATGATATTATTATGATTTTGTATGGACTCTGGAGTTACACCTTGGGTTCTAGCTAGCAGTATGTATCCATATATACGAATATATATGATATCATGTATATAGTTCATATTTTTACATAAATATTGATATATATATATATATACCTATATACATCATGACACATATTCAGTGGTATCTAGACTTAGATCGAAGTAGGTATGGTTAACTATGTGTCCTTGAGGAACCCGAACCCAACTTATTTACATTTATTTATTTACTGTCTTAATAATATATCTACAGACTAATATATTTTATACACATATACTAGATTACATTAGACAAAATTGGTGGTGTCCTACTAAGTTTATCTCACTCCTTTTTTAGGCCACCTTTCGACACCCGTAAAGGCCTCATGGTTGCACGGTCAAGTTCTTGATTTGGATTGCTTACTGTATTCTTTTTTTCCATTATTATTAGACATGGGATATTAAGATAACATGACTGATTTAGAGCTAAGTATTCTCATGGAGATATCCTTTTTGGTATTTTTTTCATTATGTTTTTTATTGTTTGTGTGTTACCTATTGTATGTCTACAACTTTGTAAATTGTATCATCACATGGACATACATGGTTGTATTATTTCAAATTTCTAGGTTATCATATTTATTTCCACTTTATTTATTTTATAATTCTCCTGTTCTTTATTTATTGATTACTTACCATTGTTATATTTTGATCATGAGGTTATAGTCTCCCCACCATACCATCATTGGACCCTCGCTTCTAGACACCAGCCTCTAGCATATAGAGAGGTGCTCTTGAGGTCTTGTGACTGGCCGATATGGGGAACCATTTTAGTGTCTCTTAGTTCAAGATGTTACATTATTTAATTTTATATGGTTTATTTATTATCATGTTTTATTTATTTATTAAATAGTTCTTGCTTATGTTAGTTACTTGGGATGGTTTGATTAATTTCTCAAAAACTTCCTTAGTATATTGACCATGGAAAAAAGTGTTGTAAAATAAATTTATAACATCAATAATTTTATTGGTTTGTTTCTATTATTTTTCTACTATAAAAAAATTATATATCACAATAGGTTTTCAAAAAATGTACTCAAATTAAAAAAGGTTCTTTGATGTGTTCATTAAATGTGGTTAAATTTATTATAACTATTTATTATTAATTTTTCCCATAGATTGTAAAATATTATCATTAGAGAATATTAATATTTTCATAAATACCATTTTTAAACATTATATATGTTTTTAGAGTCATCCATGTTAGGTGATAATGGTAAAATGAAATACGTCATTTCGTGATGGCACTAGTCCATACGTACACGGACGATGCTCTCATTTTTTATAGAATGGGAGTGTAGGGTGGCATAAAAGTTAAATAATTATCATTTAATAATATTTATACTTTGGTAATTATTATATTTGTTTCATTGAATAACCCTTTTGGACCATCCATGAAAATAATTTATGATAAATAGAACTTGTTGTTCATGAAGGCGGCAGTTAGCACACACGCATGATGACGTATTCATATTTCAAATGGTTTTGGAGAGAGGTAGAAAAGTGGTATTATTTTATTATAATAAAATTTCATCATATTATAAATACTAATATTATCAAAAAAAATTGTAAATATTTTAATTTTAAGAGAAATATTAAGAATAAAAGTTTAATGATTTATTATTACACTCATAGAGATCTAGAACTTTCTCTTGAAAGTATTATTAGAAATGAACAAATTAAGTTAAATTATAGATAACATGGGATTAATTAATTATAATGGAATATATGATAGCTAAATGAGGAATATTTTAAAAAAAATTCATAAGGGTAAGTGTATCATTGAAATGGTGGAAGGGGTCTTCTTTTATAAGTTAAGGAAAATGGCATTTTTTCAATTACCCATTACATCTAAATGATGTCATGACACTATTCAAGGAATAATTGAGTATAGATGTGTGGGGGTCAATGAAAAATGAATAATTTATTTTCAAACATGTTTTAAACATGTTTTGAGCCTTTTAAAATTAGATTATTACCCTATACTATTTTGGGTTTTACCTTGATTACTATTTTGTTTAACTAAGTAACTTATCTTTTAATAAAAATATAAGATAACCCTCTTAAAAAAAATTGGATTGATGAACCTATATTTTTTCAATATTTAATATAATTCACATTTGAAATATGATAAAATTAACTTTAAATTAATATATAATATATAGAAAAATTGTTTTTGTATAAAAAACTGTTTTAACGATTAAGTGTTTTAAATATTATATAATTTATTTATATATAGTTTTATAAAATATATTAGATTAATTTTTAGAAGTTATTAATATATTTTATTAGATAAAAATTAAATAATGTAAATAAAACAATTTTTTGAAAATAACACTTTTACTACTATCGCGATAATTTAATTTAATCCTAGAAATATTAATTTTATAAAAAAATGAAATTAAAATTATTAAATAAAATAAAAAAACTGATCTAAAATATGGAAAAAAACTTTTTGATAATTAATTTCTATAAGCGATGAAAACAAATTTTTAACCTTGGCGAATAAAACAGTTTTTAGAGTAAAAATTTATTTAGGTTTTTAAAACAATTAACATAGGTTTTATGAATACAACATTGTATTTTTAAATGATGGATTTTACTTTGTGAATATATATATTTTATATAAAATGTTTCAAAAATATTTATGTTATTCTTTTATTATGATAATGTCGTAAAAGTGACGGTTTGATCAAAATCTGTATATTATCATTATTCACTTAAAAATCAATTATTTCAAAAATAAATTACTAAAATTATAATATTTTTATTATTAATAATAAAATAAATTAAATATAGTTAAATAAAAATTATTAAATTTAACTTTTAAATAAAAACATAAAAATATAATGAAAATTATTTTCATTGGAAAATATCTTTATAAAATATTAAGTGTTATTAATTTTATTTCCTATCAATTATAAATTAGATTGGTGTTAATATATTATTCATATAAAAAATTTATCTTATCTATAATATATAAAATTTATTTTAATAAAGTGCATACTTTTTTTATCCAAATACATTTTTTATAATATAATTATTTTATCAATTTTTTCAATGCATTAGTGAATTTTTTTAAGTAAAAATGGGAATTATATATAATTAGTGTGATAAATAACTTATTACATTAACACTTACATGTTTATATCATCCTAATTTCTAGTTACACATCCCATAAATATATCCATGTATGATCTAAGCATATGGTAAGCTCTGGTGGTAGTCATGAGTGATGATTCTACTAGAATGGATCTCATGGAAATTTCCACAAGCTTTAAGTTCTATCAAATACAATTTTAGACATACCATAATTGTTAGCATTAGACTTTGGATTGGTCTAGTGAAAAACCTAGTGAAGTAACTTCCTTTCCAATCTTGAACAAATGAGCTTCATAAGGGAGTCTCCCCGTACCCTACTCCATTTATTTTCATCAACAATTTCATAATATGGATACTTATTTTTATAATTTATAATTTAATAGCTATATTATATTGTTCAAATATAACAATTTTATTTTAAAGTATCATAGTTTCATTCTAGTTTGGTGTTGTATGTGAAGCAAGCTATCAACAAAGTTTTTATTTAAGGGGAAATTATATAGTGGATTCTTAGGGTGTTAGAAATCTATCCCACCTATATCCATATAAGTGTATAAGTTTAGGAGGAATTCAATCGAATGGAATAAACTTGGATTATAGTGATGGTAAACGTACCCCATATCTGGCCCACTTATATCATTCTAAGATTAAAAATTCACGAGGAAGTAAAATTTTACAATCCTTTTTATTACAGATTTTACCCAACTCATAATGATGTTATATTCACTGTATATTTGGCTCACCTATATAAATCTGATGGAAAATGTTTAAAAGATAATGGATTGATTCATACATTTCATCATTGACTCTCAAGTGTTTGGAAGTTATGATTCACCCATTCAATTCATATATAATGTTCACATGGATTCACATATTATTATATTAGTATTTTTGAGTTTCATAGGTTATCATGAATTGATATTCAAACTAATATAAATTCTATAAAATAACAAAAAATTGAGATAGATAATTTTTCCTTCATTAAACAGAGGGTGAGGTACATTCACAAACTTAGAGCCTCTTCTTAATTGCTTACAAAATTAGAGGACATGATATTTATAGAAAAATGTAATAGAAAATATCTAAAATATAATAGATGGATAAATGATCATTTTGAGTCATCAACAACCCAATTAAGTCTAACCATATTTATAACATTTTCCTCTTATTATGTTAGCAGCTCATGGGATCTGGTGGTGTTATCCTCACTTGCCTTCTCAACTTCATCAATGATCCTCTAATTCGCTTTTACCTTATCCTCAACTTTAGTTCACTACCGATAGATATAGTTCAACATGTATACTCCTTATATATCCAATTTTCACTCCTGTGTCACCATTGAAGCATGCTGAGGTAGCCCTTGAAGTTCCATGGACCAAATATCTATTGGGAGAACGAAAAACTTGACCATTACAAGATCCAATAGGGTTTTTTCATCTCACTCCCTCCCACCAAAACGTTCTCTACACCATTATAAATATTTCTATTATTGAATATTACATACCCCATATTGATGAACATGTATTCAATCTTGGATAGTTGATGATTTAGTTATATGATGGGAAATTCATGGATCAAAAGCTAGATTTCCTACAATAATATATTTCTAATGGACCACTGAATCACAAGGGACCCCATGTTTAAACTATACCCTACTATATAGTATAGAATTTAAACTGAAAATGATTCACTTAATGCAATCATGAGATTTAAATTAATTGTTCTTTTTGATGAATATGGTGACTCTAACACCATGTTAGAAGACTTTTCTCTTGGAATTCCATGAATACAAGTGATATTATAATATATGATCACACGAAACATAATCATCAATTAATAGATATATGAATTAAAGATAACCAATGTTAATTTTTATCTCTATTGTTAGAAGTGTTAATATTTTCTGTTTCTTCTACTTTTTTGGAAGGATCTATAGGAATAAACTATATCACTACTGCCTCATTGATTTTATAAATTGAAAAATCACTATCACTTCTGGAACTTTTTTTACTAGATTGGTCATCATGACTTCTCTTAGTGGAACCCCTTCGGTAGCCTTATCTATGCCTTGATGAGACTAAAGGGTCCACACAAGGCCATGAGTCCTAAATGGTGGGATATTAATTAACAAGGATTCATAATGATCTGATATACCCATCCCCATGATCCACCTCACACCTTATTCAATCTATGTGATCCTTACAACTTCTTCAAAACCTATTGTTATAATAAGGATAGTTTCATCATAATGTGTACTTGATAAATCTTAACAACATATTTAAAAGGATCACTTATAGATCACTAGAGACTCCCATAGAATCCACCCTCAATGACTCTTCCATGGTAACCAAAGGCTCTAAGTCAGTCATGAGTAATTCCATGTCCAAGGACTCATTCTCTATGAGTAAAACAAAATTATAAGAAATAAGGACCCCATCAGTGGTAGTGAAGGATTTTTCATGGGACATTAGGATTTCATCTTGTAGTTGAGGCCTCCAGCTCAAAACCATAAAGTTTTGTAGTGTCCTGGAACAATTTATCTTTATTACATGATGTATAAGGCATTGGAGACAGAAAAGAACAATGTCAGTATCTCAATGAGAAATATAAAAAAATTATTAGATTAGGGACATGGATCCAGTTTATTAGTTAAGGGTTTATTACGCAATATAACTCATCCATATACCTCATAATCTGGTTCTTCCTGATAAGTAACCTTCTCTAATAAGTGTGACTCTTTAAATAATGAAATGTTCTACCAATACCTGAAGGAAAAAACCATGAATAGGATTTGAAAAATAACCTCTTTCACAAGTGTGAATGTGAGTGTCCAATATATAGATTCTTCATTTATGTCTAATTAGAGTGAGAGGGGTATCTAGACCCACCACTAGAATAGATGATTCTACAAATAGGAAGGTATAAATAGAGTCTCACTTATACACCTCTAGAATCATCCTCTACCACCTAGAATAACCCATATTTCCCCAAACTTCTTTGCAATTGGTTAGTTAATCCAAAAATAGAAGGAATCAATATAAAAATAATTTGAGAGAGTAGTTTTATATCCTCCTTTATGATTAGAGAAGGTTCTAGGCCCCTTTATCTTCAGCTTATTTCTTAGCCTATGAACTTATTCTTGGGAAATATCTTACCACTTGTGGCCTATTCACCCCATTATAAACTTAGGAAGTGTTTAATCCTCAAAAAAAATATTTTAAGAGTACCGATTATATCTTCATTGTGGTTGATCAGATTCTTATACCTTGGAATTACCTTTTTAGATATCAACACAATGATAGATTTTGGGGAATAAAAGTTGTCTTTGATATGAGTATCCTCACAAATAATCATTAACTATTGTTTCCTTTCCACCATAAGATACTTCTCCATCCTATAATCCATAAATGGAGCTATAAACCATCACTTCATGTATCTGAATTGATAAGAAAATTAGTAGGGTTTGTAGAATTCATAGGTGATGTCACAATAGAACCACACTCACAAGATTCAGTCATGCACAACCATTATATATTATCACTATTTATATCATCCACAAAAATCATCTATGACGGATCCTATTGGGACCGCCTCATATGGGAATAAATTTAACTCTGAGTGTTTCCCCAGAGTCATGAAAACTTTCATATTTTCCATCAATAGTTCCTAGATTCCAAAGACGACCTAAATAAAGGGATTAAATCTATATCTTAGAATGTAAAAAATGTTATGAAATAAATACATCTTGAAAATTGATTCCATGTGACAATAAAAACAAGGAATGGTTCCGAGATATGAAATGAGGAATTCTCCGAATAAACATTCTAAAAACATCTATAAATATTAACTAGCATTGACATCTCCAAACTAATAGGCCTTAGGTTATCCTCCACCAACCTCACATTCATCATAAATGTTGTTGATCTCACACTTGTATCGAAATAGTATACTAGTAGTATATACCCACTGATTCATATGTACAAGAATCTAATAAGTCAGGCTTTGGCTTCTTTGACTACATTAATTATTTAACCTCTTTATATGTACAATATTTTCTTTAGTTAGGCTAGTAGGTACCCTAAATTCCCCTATTTGATATATTGGGACACACCATTTTTATTTGAGAAGTTTTCATATTTTCACTATTAACCTAGAATTCATTTATCAACCTCTTGAATTTAATTTTAGTGAGAGGGTCAGGCCCATTCTTGAAACTTTTTCAGTTTAGTTTAACAAAGTATGTGCTAGTGGTTGAGTTCTCTTAAAATCCCTCAGTTAGCCTTGTGTATGAGGAATTTATCATACATATCTATAAGAATTGTCTCCCTATAATGTTTTTCCATTTCCCATATATTAATTCCTACCTATCTACATTCCAAATAGAAGGTTTTTTATGAGGGATTGATCAGATGAGAAGATCTAAAATGATATATTCATTATTGTAGACATACATATGTGAAATTTAGATAAAATTGTGTATTAATGCAACATGAAGTTGGTTGTTGAAATATTTTCATGTTCATCAAACTCAATAACCTCACATCTTCTTAGGCTTGAATCCACCTCCATGGAGAAGGTCCCAACCCTCATTCAAGCCTTGGAGTTGACCATTGCCTTTTTGATGGTAGATTTATAGGTACAAGTGTGTTTAAGGTTCACATTGAGGTTTGTAATTTTTAGGAGAAGCCTTTGAATACCATATTATGAATGTTGGTTCTGGAGAATCCACCCTAATAAATACACCATTCATATAAATATTTTCCCACTCCAGACCGGAGTAGTGGGAAAACCAAGATGGTGGAAATTTATGGTACGGTTAGGGGATATTAGAATCACTTAGTATCTCATAGAAATATAGGGGTAACAAATATGATAGTGGAAATTCCTAATAATGGTTTAGAATATACTATGATATAGCGAACATATGTGGAATAAACTATCTAATCTATCATGAAACAATGATTTTAGTCATTTCTTCAATGCGATCAACCACTAACTTAGCCAAGATGGTATTTAAAGATTTAATTATTTCTTGTAATATAAATAAATAAATATAGATTCATGGTTAAATGATTGTAATAGAAGGTCATGAGAGGATGAAGAGCATGTGATAAGGCATAAAAATAAGTAGGGAAATTTCACCAAGTATGAATTTCCCCCAGATCCCCACTCTTAGTTCATGTTTCTCGGGTCATAGTGCCCAGTTGATCACAAATAAAAGTGGATGAATTGGAAATATTTCTTATTTATCCACACCCATTTCACTCATGAATATATCATGCACATAGACATCCATTCCATGTCTCATACACCATACTTATATACTCTATTACTCACACTCAACACCAAAAGGAAATTGGCATCGAAGAATTATATGATATAGTGAAAAACATGAGAAAAAAGTGTGTGTGAAATATTTATAACCACCAGTTCTTTGATTCATATTAACAAATGTGTTCCAATAATATTTATAGGAAATTATCATGTCCCACATCAGTCACAATATTCTTAACAACTATCGCATGTGTGTTCTAGAAAGAGTGTATGCCACATCCCCACCTAAGAACATGACTGCTCCCTCCACCAAAGCATGTATGAAAAACCTAGTTTTTTCCCATTTTATATATTTACCTCATAATTTAATTTAATTAATTTTTATTAGATTGAATATTGAGGATGAGAATTTGTTGGAACTCAATTTTTATAAAAGAGAAAATTACACCAATTCTTTCAGAAGGTTAAAAAATTTCAAAGGGGGGAGAAACCATCTGGGTGGACAACTCATCTTGAAAACAGTTCTAGAATGTTCCTACACACCTTATCAGTAAATCTCCCAAACAACGTTTATTCCTTAGAACTATTCTACATCATGCTCTCAACTCAAAATATATGGGCTCCCTAAACAGTTACCATTAGTTATTTGAGTTTCTAACTCTCATTTCCTATATAAGGACCCCCCCCCCCAACTACCAATTTTGATACCAAGTGTAATTAAGTGAGATATGAGAATAAAGAAGAATTTATAATAGCACTTGAGTGCAATAAATCCAGGAAAAACCCTTCCAATCTTCCCTTTAGGTAATTTTTGAATCAAAACTAAGGGGGAAACGATGAAAATGAATGGTTATCTATGTCTTTTAATGAATACAAACATTCAAAGAATACTTTTCATGGGTCATAACGATGACCAGTTTGTAGTACCCACATCAAGAGGTTTATCAAAGAGTCTAGGGTGTGCTATACGGGAAATTTTTCTATCCCAAAGGGGGTACAACTGACATATTCTTAAAGAACCATGCTTAGCTCCCAAAGGTTACCCAACTAAGTGCATATTCACTCTGATGTCAAATTACTAATATATTTCAACCTCTGAGTGCCCCCTAACATTGATTCCAAATTTACCTAAGTAAATATAGACCTAGTAATTCATTACTAAAGCTACAATCAGGTCACCTACCTGGGAACCCTTTAGCCTAAGTCACCTACTCAGGTACCCTTTTTCCTAGGTCACCTACCTGGGTTCCCATGTTACCATGTCACCCATAGAGGTTCTTTTTTCTCTCAGTCTACCTACCTGGGTGCACATATACCAAGGACTCCTAAAATACATGACTGGGTTATGTATGGAAGAGTTTTACCCTTCGATCATGTATTCTATTGATAATAGGGATCAATTATCCCATGAAATACCCTCCCCAATATTTCCCATAAATTATAGGATCCTCATCATTTTATCAATCATGTATTCCCCTAATAATTATTTCCCAATTATAATAACTTGTAAAACAATATCTATATTTATATGTTTATCCTAGATTCCTTAAACCTGTCTCTATATATTCCAAGAACCTGATCATCTTCCTTATATCTAATCAATGATCTAGTGTGCTAAATATGTATATAGGACTTTGAACTAGTGTATAAGTATGAACCATTAATCATTAGGTTATATGAAACATGAGTCCACTCCTCCTTCTCTATCTAATTACCAATGTATGATAGGTGGAAACACGTATATGGGACTTCTATCAGGTATAAGCCTTAAACATGTCCTTATTGATGATATCAAGTTCCTCCTATAGGGTGTGAGCCCCAACCATACCCTATCCAATTTATTTACCAAAACAAATAGGTTAAAACAGAAAGGGACACTCATACGTAAGTCCCACATAATCCATTATTTTGTTTTTTTAACCTCATTTTCCTAGATTCATGACTCTAAACTACATAGAATATAGTCCATTCCATATGATGTTAAACTTATCAGAATATACCCTAATTTTATGACCTTAAAATATAGGATATCATTGGTCATAGTTATAGGACCATAAAAGGTGAATCACTAGTCATGGATGCATGGACTTAAAAGGAAATACTATAGTACTCATCACCCAAACATAAAAGATTTGATGTATCATATTAATCATCATCAAAATACATAGGTTATAATTCCATTCATAATGATCAATATGAAGTCCCTTCATGGGCCTAATCCTAACTCTACAACACCTACTTCCTACCTGGATGATGATTAATTCAAGAGTTCTTATCTGTGTCTATTTAAACAATATTAAAATTAATCACTCAGGGAAATATATAGAACCTATGATTTATACAGATGTTCACATAGATTCATTGTAATAGTCAATCACTCTCATGACCAAAATAACTAGAATTGTTACTTGAAATTATTTCATGAATACACATTAAATCTATAATAGATTCATGGATTCAGAAATATGACCACTTAAAGGTTGATCAAACCTCTCGTTCTTTTACTAATGTGAATTACAAAGAATTATTGGTATGTCCCAATGATTTATTTCCCTGGGTAAGAATATTCTTAGATGACACAAAATACACAAGCATGGAGTGTATGAGGGAACAATGAGGAAATAAAAAATGATAATGAGGATGTTGAAGATTAATGTCCCATTTGTTTCATGGATAAATAAAAACCATCCAATGATACCTTTAGAAAATATGAATAGGGAAGTAGGGAAGAAGAAATTTTATATGAAAATACATCAATGGAATTCCTATTAATAATTGAACTTTTGGTGTGCCTAAAAGAAAATGGAAAACCCAAAAGGGATAAAATTTATTTGATGAAGGAATGATTCAATAAAGAAATAAATTAATGAATAAAATTATAAGTGAAATCTAGATATGTAAATTGAGTTTATAAAAAAGATGAAATATATTAATGCAATTTATAAAGAATGAGATACAATTATTGACATTGCAATGGAAAATATGATTGCTAACATTGAAGAGGTGAAATATCTAAATGTAAATATATTGAATGCTGAAAAACTCATGAATCAACCACATCATGAGTTTCAATATTATTTTAAGGAAGTTAGTGAAGGTTCCAAATTAGCTGATAAAGTGTTTGATTGTAATTTTTTATTTCCTTATGGTATCCCAAACTGTCATGTTGGACACTCAATCATGCAACCAAAATGGTATAAATAGTGAAAAGAAAGAAAATAAGGTGATCTCATCACCTAATAATGATCAAATACCAATTTTAAATCTATATGGTGGTATTCAAGGTTCTAAAAACAATAAGGTGTGGAAGTATAATAAAATATATGTGATGAGTAAGGGAAATACATGGAAAAGGATAGTGATTATAAGCATGAAGAAGTTGAAATAAAGTATTGTGATTCAAATTAGAAGGAAGGTTAGCAAGGAAATTTGGATTAATTATATTTCTGAGCAGTGTGTTTTATCTTTGAAGGTAGATTTTGGTGCCATGAAGTCTATAGATACAAATCCTATATGTATTGGAGCACTATAAAACTCCCTTAAATTAAGAGAGTCTATGAATTAAAGGGGATGAAATTAGAAATTACAAAAGGAAAACTAATACAACATCTAATAATGAAGGTAAAATTTCACAATTATTTTGATTCTATTAAAGAAACATGTGTATGGTATGATCAACCTAGAAACACCACCAATAAGTGTCTCTCTATACTATTGGAGAAACTGAAATGGAATGAGATGTTCAAATCTATTAAGAGGATTGGTCATGAAAAATTGTTGGTGGTTGAGGTGTATTTCAAAGAAGAAAATGATGGAAAGCCCTGGATACTTTATACTTATTGATCATTACACATTATTAGAAACAAAAAAACTCTTGAAATACATCTGAAGGTATGATGGATGATTTTTCACATTTATAAATTATGGATCTCTAAATGTTAAAGTATTTAGAAGTTTAAAAATTGGAAATAAGAAAGTTTAATCAAGATATGTACTCTTTATTGAAGGGTTGAGGCACAATATATTGAGTATATCTCTACTCCTTGATAATGGTAATGAGTTAATCTTTCACAATAATAGATGTGTCATAAGGATATTAAAATATGACACCATTATCATGAAGGGATAGAGAACCAATGGAAACTTATTTTTGATTTTCAATGATCAATATTCAAGTTTGCTGAGCATGAAAGAGAATAATGATCCATTATAAATAATACTTGAACATTTTGGGTAAAATAACTTGGATAATATTACTAAATTTAAATTAGTGAGGAATCTAACAAACATGAATATTGAATGTATCAATACCTGTGACACATTTCATAAATGAAAAATAGTGAAATAAGGTCACAAGGTGGTGGATATCAACACAAAGAGACCTCTTGAGTTGATATATTCAGATATGTGTGGTCTGACGAGATTGAATTCAACTAATATAGATAAATATTTCATTAAATTTTTGCTGATGTCAGTCATATAAATAATGTATATTTTATGTCGAGTAGATTAAAATATCTTGATAATTTTAAAGTTTCTACAGATGTGTGAAAAAACAAATGGGATGTTTCACCAAAAATTTACTATTTGATAATAGACTTGAATACAAGAAATAATAATTTGAGTAATATATTGGGAATTATGGAATAAGTCAGGAGTATAGTGATTCACACACACCCCAAAAAAAGAGAGCATCTAAGTGGAAGAATTGGAGTTTGGTGGACATAGAAAGAACCATGTTGTCATAGAATATTACCTTGAAGTAATTTTCAAGACAAGACACAATAGAGGTTTTATACATCTTGAATTAGGGTTTAATTTAAAATAATTTAGTGAAAATTCCATACGAGATGTGGTTTGGAAAGAATTTATACCCAAAGAGTCTAAAGGTATTCAGCATCCCTTGTTATATCAAGACCAATGGAATATATTTAACAAGTTTGATGAGAGATCCAATGAGGGAATATTCCATAGATATACATTCAGTGGAATTAGTTACCTATGTTATAAACAAATCCAATAAATTTTATTGATTGATTTTCATTTTATTTATTTATAAAATCAAAATTCCTTGAAAAAATCATTACCTATTGGTGATGAGATTTAATATTCTTGAATAGAAATCATTGTTAAACATGAGACATACTTGAATGTTGTAGGATATTTTCAAAATATTCAGGTTTATTTTAAAATTTATAGTGATGATGAAGGACCAAATAAATAATGATATATGATATAAAGTCTTCAAAAATATGTCGAACAAAAATAAATTCTTATAGATATCCACAAGTGTATGAAAACCTAGAGAAGTATGATAATTTTAAATCACACTAGCTTTCTTTCATAAGTTAAACCTAAAATTTTTGAAAAGGAATTGCAACATAAGGATTAGATACTGATGATATAAGAAGAGTAAAATAATATTGATAAGAATACAATTTGGTAATTGGTGTCACATCCTAAAGACAATAATTTGATTGTTGTGAAGTGGGTCTTTAGAAATAAAATCAATTAGAAAGGTGAAGTCTCATAGAAAAAATCGTGTCTTATATGTAAGGTACACTCTCAAATTGAGGGTATAAAATTTGATGAGACTTTTTTCTAGTTTAACTACTTTATAAAATCTAAACACTTCTTGAAATATGTGATCAAATGAATTAAATAGTTTTCCAAATGGATACGAAGTTAGAATTTATCACTGGTAGACTTGAGTAAGAGGTTTATATAGAATAATTAGAAGAATTTATTCTTTATTGTTAGGTTTATCGAGTGTGAAGGATGAATAAATCACTTTATGGATTTATGAAATAACCACAAGTATGATATTTAAAGATAAAATATATTTTAAATATCATGGAGTTTATGAAAGGTAAGGTGAATTATAATCTATATGTTAAAGTAGGATACACAAAACCACTCATTTTAATTGTTTATATTAATAAAAAAATTCCTAAAAAAATGTAAGAAACATTGAGGATTCTTCCACCCAAATGAGGGAACAATTTAATATGTCTATGATAGGTGAGAAGAAATTATTTTTATTCTTTCAGGTTTGGAACATTGTCGGTTATATTATCCTCTAAAAAATATTCTTGTAATTTGTTAAAGAAGTTTTGAATGGAAGAATTTAGAGAGGTATCTACATTTATAGAACATGGGACTAAGTTATCCTTGGATGAATAATTAATGATTTGGGATCAAATGGTGTTCTATAGGCTTATTTGTTTCTCACTCCTCTTGAAAATTCCAAGAATATACATCATGTTTGTGGTAACTCTTTTTGAATTATTCTAAATAAATCATAAGAAGTCACATATTATGGAAGGAAAATATATATTTCTCTATGCCAATGGACTCTTTATTCTGTCTTGAGGTATTAAAAATACAAATATTTTCATTTTTATGCATATTATATTATGGACAGGGATAATGATGTTGGTGATCATAATTCTTCTTCTAGAGGTATATTTTTTATCAGAGGAAGATGTGTTTCATTAAACTCTAAGAAGAAATATTCAGTCACTCTAAACATGAAATATGTTGAGTATGTGATGGAATCAAAATCCATAACACAAATGATGTGGAATATGTGAGAACATGAAAACATGAGGGTGAATGTTTCATACTCATTGATGATTAAGTGTGATCATCAAAGAAAAATAAACCTTTATAATAATCTAGTATAATATTCATGGAAAAATAATATTGATATTAAGTACAAATTCATCTTAAATTAAGTGGAATATAGAGATATTTCATTAGAGCATGTTTCTATAGAAGTGAAATTCAAAATTATCTTGATAAATACCCAAATAAAGGATTCCTTCCAGCACTTGAGAGTGTTCTTGGGAGTGCATTCTCTCCCAAAATCATTATAATTTTTTTTTCTTTATCTTACCACTTTAATTACATTTAATTTTTTTGATAAATATGCATAATACATGGAAGATATTATTTCAAATTGGTAGAGAATATTGGTTATTTTATAAGTATTAATGTAGGGGGATATGTGAGATATTGGTAGCCAAAGCATGGAGAAGATATCATGTACTGGTTTTTATGTTTCCAATAAACCCAATGGGGAAGATTAAAGAGACCCTATAGAGAAATTAAAGAAACCTCGACTTTTAATGAATTGATGAGTCTTGGAGATACCTCATGAAGTGAATTAAAAATGGGAGAGATATTATTTTTTTCTCAATTGATATATAGTAAATATAGTATTTATCTCTATACTGATAGGTTATATAAATCAAAAAATTAATATTCTATCTTATTGTGTGTTTTTTAGATAACCTTCACACCAGAGGCATAATTTAAAGGATATTTGGTACTAATTGAAATTAAAAGAAAAGAATAAATTTTGAGACTGATTGGTTTATTACATGGTAATACATGAAAATGGATGTGGAGTATATGTTTAAAATTAATTGTAAAGAAACCCATCTATAATAGGTCTTTTAGAGGACATGATTTCTTGAATTACTGGTGGTTGACCATGGTGAGGTCTAAAAATAGTGTTTTAGAGTTACCTTATTCTGTAGAGGGTTATGAAAATACCCACCGTAAGGATAGTGATGGTGTAATAGATTGGGATGGATAACTCAAGGTAAGACCCAACAAGTGACCTAAAGAAACTAAGACCAGAATGGGAATTCTGAATCCTATTTTAGAAGGAAATATTATTTGTTTACACATTTTAATGGGAAAATACCACAGAAATTAGGTGTTTTATACTAATTATAAGTTTCTTTATGATGTTTCACAAGTAATAAAATAGTTATTATGGAGTTTATATTTCTAAGGTGATAATATAGGATGACCACAGGGAGATGAGGCTGCAACAAGCATTTTAGTGGGCATTTTAAGTTAAAGTAAAATCTATTTAAAACATGTTTTTATGGATTATGTCATGGTGATTGAAATTAATGTTATATATTTAGCTAAAATGATAGGAAAAAATGTCCTTATAAAGAGTATATATAGGTGAGAATTGTGGATCTAGATGATGTCAGCACCACCATGTCTATTTTGAAGGAGACTATGTCGTTGTGGTGTATGCCTATAAACAAATTATGTGCTTCTCATATTGAAGTGTGATAAATGAGACAACCCAAGATAAACATGTATATATTTTACATCCTTTCAATATTTCAAACATTACATCTCACAAATAATCTCACAACCCTAGAACCCAAATGTTTACTTTATTTGGATATTATCTACATAAAAATATTATTTCACATTATTTCCTTAAAATCACCCACACAAATCTATACATAAAACCTTATTCTACAAATTTTCCTGCATATAATTTCCCAGGGAAGTGGAAAATAAAATAATGAGTGAGATCAAATTCTCAATAAGGGTAAAATTATCAATGAGTCATAAAGGGTTAGATATATAATCATGTGAGATAATGTGAGTATGTAGGAAATATCAGATTAAAAGGGGTCATTGAATCATAATAGGTAAAGTTTAAGGTATGAGATTATAGGATCATAAAAGGACCATCATGGAAGTAGAAAAAATATTCCATGGATTCAAAACATATGAAATTAGTTATAAACCCTATAAGCATAATGTAGGAATGTGGAATAACATAGAAAAGTGGTATAAGAATAAGTATAGAAAATAATAAATTTTTGAGAAAATCTAAACATAATCATGTCCATGCATAAATATGTGAATAAATCTAAACAACAATCACTTCCATGCATAAGTTTTTGAGAAAATATAAATAACAATCAAGTCCACTCACACAACATTTATGTCATGAGGTATAAAAATTTAACCATTGAATTATAGGGCAATATAGGACCCCACCTATCACATAATGATATTCAATATATATGTGTTCCACATGAAATCAGTCATTCATCATATCATAACAAATCCATGGAAATGTAATTGGTTTCAAATGTTATCTCATAAAATATCATCAAAAGTAGATCGATAGATAGCAAAATTTGAACCATAAATAGAATTTAAACAAAAAAAAATTTGTGTATGAACAAGAAATTTGATACATAAGAGGTATAACATTGGAGGTAGAGAGTAAAATATAAGATAAGTCATATAAATAGTTTTCATAAATAATTTTCGTAACTTTCAAAGTTATGAGTTACTTAAAAACATTTCAAAGGGGATGAAATGAATAATTTTTAAAAAATACCTTTAAAAGAATCCCCAATAATGTATATTTGATAAGAATTAAACTTTAAATAAATAAATTTGGAGTGGAAGATAAAAAAATGAATGTAAAAAAACACATTTTTAATAATTCAAAATATATTTATTGAAACCCACATCATTAAAACAGTAATGAAAATTAATTTTGAAAAGTTGTAAAGAGAATTATTATGATTGAAATATATAATAAATATTTGGGTTTTAAAATTATAATGTAAAAAATTTGTGGAAAGAAAGAATATGGACATGGAAGAGAAAGATCTTTTAGAGAGGATGAGAATTATTCTTAACACCATAATATTTTTATAAATAGGGAGTCCATAAAATAAGGATATTGTGATGTAAAAATATAAATTTTCCATATTGTAGTAGAAAATAAAATGAATTAATATAATAAACATAAGATTGTGTATTCAAAGAAAATCATTCATGATCCAATTAAAAGGAAATTGACTCGACATGCACTTATGACTTTTGTAACATCAAATCAATACCCCTTAAAAGGGATAACTTTAAATAAAACATTAATTACCATTAATAAAGAGATAATCATGATATCAAATTTAAAAGTGGTAGTATATAAATTATATAAAATAAAATAGTTTTATAATACAAAACATGTCTCAAAGAAGAAAATTTTGAGATGAGAAACCCTTACAAGAAACATTATTTTTAAAGTAAGAATCCTTGGAAAATAAGTTTACTAGGAAGAAATATAAATTACTAAAAATTAAATAGGAATTAAAAAATAATGATATCATAGTATAGAATAAATCCAACATATAGGAATTATGTTCAATAAGAATAATTTTAACTCAAATAATGTACATTGACTTACAAAATACCCTTACCTCAAGCCACGACTTGTTTAGTGCACAAGTCTACCCTCCTAAATAATCAAATTAAGTTTATTAATCAAATTTAAAAAATCATTTATATTTGATTTATTACTATTTATTTTTATTTATTTATAATTATTTAATTAATACATCATGTTTATTCTTACTATCGCCAGGGTGCTCATTTCAAGGTTCCAAGGCCCTTGATATTGTTAATAAAAAATGGAAGTTCTTTTCAAATGAGACCATAACACAAAAATTGAAATGAGATTATTTTCAAGTCATTAAAAAATATTAAGTGTTCCCAAATATCAAAAAAAATATTAGATAAGGATGATTTATTTATTTTATATGTTATTATTACAGATAGGTTAATTTATGTGGTTTTTCTAACCATGATGAAATTATTTGGTTTTATTTAACCTTATCACTATTTATCCATTCCAAAATATGAAAAATATATATAATATACTTATTTAGATCATTTAAACCATAATATTTAAATTTTAACTAGTGATGAAGGGCATGGTGAAAAATGAAATATGTTGTTCATGGAGGCGGTGAATCGACCATAATTTGAACAACATTTTCATTTTTTGAAATAGAATGAGAGGGGGTTAGATAATGGATATTAAATTAGTATAATAACATTTTTAGTATATTAATAATACTGAGTACATTATAATTTTAGTGATAGAATAAATTTTGTTAAACCCTGTGTATTTTTTAATGTGATGTAAAGTTGTATTTTTTGTTAACCATGTCTTAGAAGTAGTTTTGAGAATTTTCATTCCATTGTATATTTTTATGGTGAAGAGGTTTTACATGGTTTGGAACTATATTTTAATAAGATATAAAGTGGTTAATATTAATTTGGAAATAATATTAGAGGCTATGAAGCTATTGGAGTGAAGGTTGTTGTTTTTTCAGACTCACTTGTATGTTTTCTCTACGTAAGAAAATATTTGGCTATGTGAAGACTCCCATAAGAGAATGACTCCATGTATCCTATGTTCTATGTATGTTAAGTTCACACATTTAAAGATTTCATTTACCATATTTCTTCTACATATGGGAATTTTGACCATGTAATAAAATTCATGTAGGTGTTTTCTCTCAACATATTCTATTTTCCCACATATCCAAATTCACATTGGTGATATTTTTTAGAGGACCAGATAAGAAAATTTTAGCTATTCACATATTGAATTTTATAAAAAAAATTATGAATAAATAAAACATGATGATTTAAGAACTAATATTCAATGGAAGAAAATTGTATCTACAATATGATTCAAGTTAACCCATGACAGTCTTAAAAAATGGTGACCTCCATTTATATCTATTTTAAGTTATGAGATGGTTTTTTCTAAAAACTTGTAGTGATAATCAAATTTGAGGATGTTTATGAATAATCTCAAGATTTTAAATTTGGAAACTAATTTTGATAATATTTTGTGGATCCTAAGTTAAATAAACCTATATATGATTATATAATTTTTCTAGATGATTTTTAAAGTGATGAAGATATGAAATATTGAGTTACATTCAACTATTATTGTATCAAAGTAAGATGTTGAAAAAATGGAGAGCTTGAGGTTGATTTAGTGAGAGAAAGATGATGAGTATTACTAGAAATTCACAAATGCAATATTTTTGAATATTAATCTAAGCTAAAGGTTTGATAAGATTAATATGTTAAGGGAATCTAAGGGAATAAACATGGAACTACTTTCCATGATAAATATATTTTTAGATAAAGGTGGATAAAAGTGGGGCCTCCCAAGGTGATTATTTTATGATAGCAAATTTTTTTGAAAGGATAAAAAATATACATCAATATCTAAATGAAAAAATTGATTATTATAGGGGCTATTTAATTCTCTTAAATTAATTTCTTTTTAAAAAATATAAAACGGTTGATTTTGAGTGAGTGAGAAAATAAGTTTTTCACCACTGTTGTAAAAAAAGTGTGATATACTAAGATGAAATGAAAGTATGTGTGAGTACCAGGAACTGTGGTAGTATTTATACAAAGGTCTTGTTTTATTGAGTTTATATTGTTGAGTTTTGAGAGAGGAATGATTAGTTATATATCTGATCAATATGAAGTGAGAAGCTGTTCTTGAATATTTTTAAAGGCTCACTGAGAGAGATCTATTTCTATTATTATTAAAGTAACCATGATCTCAGGAAGATCTATCTCATCTTGGTTATATATTCTATTTGAAGGAATCATGAAATAGTGATATCCAGTATGAATTTGGAAAGTCATAGTGGGACTCTATACCATTTCTTTAATCTTGAAATCAGTTGTTTTTATAGTGAGTAATCCATGGTTGGGGGGAGAAAACAACCACGATAAGGAGTAGGTTACTTGGGAAGGGGAAAACCATGTAAAAATACATATGATCATTTTTCCTTTATATATATATATATATATATATTAGTGGGTTTTAGACTCTCTAATTGAGTGAATCAAATCTTGAAGGATTTTAAGGGTTGATTATAAAAATAATAATTTATAAAAACTTGTCTCTAATGATTAATTCCCCTTCTTAGTGTTGTAATATGATCCATGTAAATTTAACTGGTATTAGATCATGGTACCTCTATTTGATTCAATAAATTTTCTAGAATGAATAATCCAAATTCTATGAATAGTATGGGTGTACCTAATTTTGATGGAAAATTTATCATAGTTGGAAGAACATAATGTTTCCATATCTTTTATCCCTTGGAATGGAAATTATAGATGTTGTTGTCTTTTTTTCACTCGTTGAAGGGAACTATAATAATAACCTTATAGAAAATATATATATATATAATGATGGAAAATTAAAAAATTATATTCTTATGTCTTTATCAGAGAATCCATACAAAAAATTAACGAGACTTCAAATAGTGAGTTAAATAGAGGACAATCTTGAAAGTAGTTGTGAAAGAAATGAAATATTCAAAGAGGATAAATTAAAAATCTTTAGAAGCAAGGTTGAATACATCAGAATGGTTGATGAACAAAACATTAACTATTATTTCACTTGTTTGAATGATGTTGTTAGTAATATTTGAGAATTTGGTAAAACAAATTAAAGACTCTAAATTGTTAAGAAGTTCATGAGGAATTTTCGTAATAAATTTGATTCTATGGTCTCAGATCTAAAAGATATATAGGATCCTTCCCTGGATTAATTTTATAACATTATCATAGCTTATGAAATGAGAAAATTTTTATCCTTAAAGAAAAGGGTAAAAGATGAAATGGAATTTGAGTCCATGAGAATGTTAAAAAACTAAAGAATATATTCACAAAATAGATTCAAGTGACTCTAAAAATGAAGAGGATGATGGATACTTTCAAAGAATAATTTATATTATCTTATATAAATCCAATAATGGAATTATAAAATGGAAAGGTAAATATCTTCTTACCTGATTCAAATGTAATAAAAAATGGACCATTTTTGATAACTTCCATAAGAATAAGGAACAAGATTCTAAATCTAAAGAAGGTGAGAAACCTTAAAAAAAATAAGTGAAATGAAAGTTTAATGGAGTCATCAAAAGTTATAAAATTAAAGAAAATATTTTTATAGGTAATAGAAAAAACCAAATTGGAAAAGAATAATAATCCTTACGTTCTTCCAATAATAAATTTTAAAGTGATTTTAGTGATAAATTCTCTAACTTCATAGATCACGTTGAAATAGGGTTTGACACTTAAAATAGTGATGAATATACTTAAAAACTAAATTAATTTTAACACATATTGAAAGATGAGATTTAATCTTTTCTTGAGTAGAAAACTATGTGTAATAAAGAAAATAAAAGTCTGGGGAAATAAAAAAATAATATGATTGAAGAAAATAAATAGTTTAAAATTAAAGAAGCCAACATCATTTATGAGATCAGAAAATTCAAGTTGAAAGAAGATAAACATGAGAAGATTATAAAATATCTTTAAGAAAAAAATTATTTAAAAGAATAAGAATTATCTAGTACACAATACAAGTGTCTTGAATTATGGATTAACTGAAAAAGTGAAAGGAGAAATTAAAAAACTTCATTGAATTTCAGGATAAATCCTTAAAATTATCAAAGGGAGTTTCAAAAAAATATCTGGTGAAATATATACCTGATAAATCTATTTATAATCCCACTTTATCTAAAATTACTTGTTCTAACTCATAATCTCTTAAATCATAATGTAATAGAAATGAGAAAACACACTCCCAAACTTTAGTTTAAGAATAGAGGAACTCTAGAATCTCTTCTTCCAAACAAAAGAAAATTCATTCTAGAAATGTATAATAAGGGAAAAATCCATACAACACTGTATAATAATTTTTTTTAATAAATAATATTTAGGTTTCAAGGGTATTATTGGTGATTTTCAGTGTTTAGGCATAAATCCAATGTAATCTAGTATATTGTTTCATTTCTAAGGATGATAAAAGAAGTCAGGGGAAGCAAGCTTGATGAGAAAAAGTATATTTAGGAAGAAATATTGTAAAGATGAAGAATATTTACAATATGAAAACATGGGAAAAAATTAATGTATTAAATATGTATGTGGAAGATGTGACCAACAAGGCCACGTAAATGTAAAATGAACAGAAATATTTCCAGGTCAACAAAATCTTATTGAAAAAGGAAAGACTATAAAGGTTCATAAAGATAACAAGTCTTAAATAGAAAAAGTCTCTCTTAAATAAAGTAGGAATAAAAATTAATGGCTATTTGATAGTGGGTGTTACTACCACATTAAAGTTGATTCTAGACTCTTGAAAATTTTTGAGAAACATGAAGTAGGTACTATTACGTTTAATAGTTATTTTTCCATGAAAACAAATGGTATTGGATCTGCTCAAATTGAAAACCAAAATTTAAAAAATCCTGATATGGAAAGGATAAAGAATGGTTTTTTGAGTGTTATCCAAGTATGTGATGATGTAAATGAGGTTATTTTCAATAAATACTCATGTATTATTAAAATCCTGAAAAATGGATGAAAAATCACTCAATGAAATATAATAAGTTGAATTTTTTTAATTGGTGATCCATCCAATTAGGTTACATGGGTGCAATCTATGAGAACATTTCATGACACTGAAGTATTGGTATTATTAGTAAAATAAGAATATGAAAGATTTAAAAGCATGTTTTGTGAGATATTTTCCATAGATGGAATGAAATGATGATTTTTTTCAGAACATGCTAAAAGGGAAAATTATCTCAAAAATCTCACAATAAAGTGGGTATTACATCTATATGACCATTAGAATTAATTTTGATAGATATTTTTTGTCTAATGAATAAATATTCTACCCAAGTTGATCCTCACTTCATAAAATTTATAGATGATTACACTTAGATGAAAAATTTTATTTTTATCATGTATAAATCCAAGGTAATTGTGATATTCAAAATGTATAAAAGATAAGTTGGAAAGGAATATGAGTTTTGTATCAAGAAGTTGATATCTGATAATGGTAAAGAATACAGATGTTATATATTTAAGGAGTACCTTTACAAACATTGAATCAAGCATTAATATAGCACACCATATACACCTCAAAAAATTGGTGTTGTAGAAATAAAGAATATAAGCATAATGGAAATGGGTAGACCTATTCTTGATGAAATTAAAATTTCTAATTATTTATAGAGATAATTTGTGTGTACTACTAAAAACAATTAGAATATATTCCTTTTCATACCTAATACACATGATATTTAATGTGAAATGCGGTGCTAGAATAATCCTACCATGAGATACTTCAAAGTTTTTGGTAGACCATCTTACAAAAAAATCAATGACAATATATTAGGAAAGTTTAAATAAAAGGATGATTAGGGTATTTTTATAGGATATCTATCAACTCGAAATGTATATAGATGTTAGAAAAAATGGTTTAACAAAATTTTTGAGATTAATGAAGTATAAGTTGATGAAAATATGGGGAAAACTGGGCAATTTATACAATAAATTTAGACATTTTCATACAATATAATGAGAATATTTCATAAATTATAGTTGTGAAAGTGGATAAAATCACACTCAAAACTACTTATGTTGACTTAGAAAATAATAGTGATGATGAGAATATTAATAGTGGTGATAGAAGTATATTTTATATATTTAAATAACATGTAACAATTGAGAATATAATTATAAATCAGAATGCACCAGTTAAAACAAGAATAAGGCTAATAGTTGAGAATCAAGTAGCTCGTATATCAAAAGTTGAACAAAAAATAGTAGCTAATACTATTCAACATGAAGAGTGGGTTTAAGATATGAATAAATAGATAAATCATATCTGGAATAAATTCACAAGGAAGCTTCTTCCTAGATCAAAAGTTAATAATGAAATTGTCATAAAACATGTGTTTAGAAATAAAATTAAAGAGAAAGGTGAAGTCATAAGAAAAAAATAAAGGACGATTTTCAAAGGATATTCATATATGGAAATAATTTATTTTAAGAGATAGTTTCTCCAATTGTAGTCTTGAACCTAAAATAATATTTTTGGATATGATTGAATATACACACTATAAAGTTTATCATATGGATGTAAATTCAACATTTCTAAATAGTGAACTTGAGGAAGAAGTATTTATTAAGAAACTAGATATATTTATTCTTGATCATGATGTGAGTATGGTTTGTAGAATCAAAAAATTATTGTATGGCCTGAAATAATCTCCAAGATCCTGGTACTATAATTTTAATAACTACTTGAGAAAAATGGGATTTGTTAAAGGAATAGTTGACTGGAATTTTTATATAAAAGATATTTTCATAGGTACCTTAATGGTAATTGTATAGTGGATGGCATAATTTTTTTCAGTAAAAATAAATTCTTGTGTGAGGAATTATATATATATATTCAAGATAAATTTTAGATGTATATGCTGGGAGATCAGGATTATTTTATGGTATTATAGATTCATCATAAATATGATTATATCTTCCAATACTAAGGAAAATATTCCAGGGAACTATTGAAAAAGATTAGAATTAATGAGGCAAGGGAGGTTTATACTCTTATTTTAGTTAAAACAAAAATAATAAAATATGAGCAAGGGAACAAGATTGATTATATAGAATTCAGAAGTGTAGTCAGTAGCTTATTTTATTTGAAAGCTTCTAAACCAGACATTGCATATGTTATAACCTTATGTGTTTAATGTCAAAGTTACCTGAGATAATCACACATGATTGTAACAAATAAATTTTTTTAAGGTATTTGAAATATATAATAGACTATAGCTTTCTTTATAAAATGTAGTAAAGATTTATACTTTCTCAATTACACTAAAAAACCTAATAGTGACTTTACTTACAAGAGATCCACTTTATGTGGTGTTTTCCTTCTTGGAAATTCCTGCACGAGATGATACAATAAGAAAAAAACATAGTGATATTGAGTAAATAAAAATCTGAATATATGGTAGCTACACATGTAGTTATATAGGTTTTTTAGATGTAGGAACAAATTAAATAATTGAGAATTACTATTTAAAAAACTTTAATCATTCTTTGTGATAAACAGAGTTACATAGATCTCTCTAAAAATCCAGATCAACATTCTTGATCTAAACACATTGAAATTCGATATCACATTATCAAAGTGAATGGGGATATAAGTGATATATGACTTAAATACATTGATAAAAAAGAGAAACATATCGATATCATTACTAAATCTAAACTAAGAGGAAGGTTTATGGAGTTAAGGCTCAAATTGCATGTTCATCCTTCACCCCACACTTGAGGATTTATAAAAATATTCCCAACATGGGATTTGGATTGTGTTGAAAATGGGGGAAAATAGTATCACAAATCCAAGTCAAAGGGTAATATAATTCTTTATAATCATAGTATTAATCACTACATTGACATCTGAAGTTGTGGATAATATTGAATGGAGGAGTTTGTGTTAGTGAGATTTAATGCATAAATTAAGGGGGAGTTCATTCAAATCACTTGTAAAAAACATGCTTCTCACCGATGGATGAAATTATCTCAAAAAAACCACATCATCTTGTAATTTGGTGTAAAGATATATATCTCAGATATAGTTTTTGTTTTGTTGATTCATAAGTTATAAGGATGTGGAGCAGTTTTGTGAAATAGTTTTCAAGTTGGTTGCCAAGAAATCCAAAGGGGGGGATTGAAGAACCATGTGGATTTATAAAATTATAGGAAAATTGTATTTTTGTTTAACCATTACTTGGAAGGGTTTTTATAAGTTTCATTTTATTGAATTTTTTGATGCGGAAGATATTTGAGATGGGTCAAAACTATATTTTAGGAATATTTGAATTGTTTGATATTTCTTTCAAAATAACAACAGAGGTGTTGAATTTGTTGGAGTTAAAGATATAGTTTTTCAAGATTCATGTGTGAGTTTAATTGACATAAAAAAAAAATTGACTATGTGAAGAATCATGTATTCAATGATGCATGAATTTATCTATAATGGAAAAACAACACATTTAAATTGTGATTCATGATGATTCATGAGAGTCTTCAAAAATGGAAATCTATGTTCAAATATTTTTTATGTTCTATTCTATTTTTTTCTAAAAATATATAGTGCCACTCTAATTTGAAGTTCTTTATGAATAAGATCTATATATTTTATCTAGAAATTAATTTTTAGGATTTTGTGCTACTCCTAAGTTCAAATAAACACTTTTATATGATTATACAGTGTTTCTAGTTAAGTTTTAAAGTGATGAAAATTTGAGTTAAGTTACTTTAAACTTCTGATGTATCATGAGAAAAGGTTGAATAAAATGTGAGCTCAAGAGAGTTTTAGTGATAAGGAGATGATGAGTGTTACTATAATTTCACAAATGTTATATTTTTTAAAATTGATCAAAGATAGATGTTAGCGAAGATAAATAGGAAAATTTAATTTGAGGAAATCAACATGGAATCATTTTCCATGATATTGATATTTTGAGATAAAGATGAAAAATATCGGTGCTTCCAAAAAGTTACTATTTTATGATATATCATTTTTTTATAATAATAAAAGGTCTTCATTTTTATCAAAATGATGAAACTAATTATAATGGGTTCTATTTAATTCCCTTAAATGAATTTATTTTAGAAGAATCAAGAATGGTGAATGTTGCGTAAGTGATAAAATAATCTTATCACTAATACCATGAAAGTGGTGTGATTTATTGATAAGAAACAAAAATAGGTTCCAGTACCTAGAATTGTGGTAGTGTTCATCAGAAGATCTGGGTTTTCCTTAGTTTATAATGTTGAGTTTCAAGAAAAGAAGAAGAAACAGTTCTATATATGTCACATCCGTGATTTTTTTAAGGAATTCATATGTTTATTTTAGGTATGGATCATACCCATTGGGTTTTACTTGAGTTTTTGGTGGAAAACATAAATCTTGGGCTTGATAACATGTGGAAAATTATTATCACATATTTAGGGGAAACTGGGCGCCCTTTCCCAAGAAACGGTGTGGTCAATTTTTTTTAGACAGTAGAAACCGCACGGTTGGCACACGGTTTGTCATATTGTGTTGGATAATCATACGACCTATTCCTTTTGAATAGTGAGGGGCACACGATTTCCACATGGTTTGGGAAAATGTGTGGTATAACTGTGTAATCTGTCCATACCATTAAAAATTTATAATTTACCTTTTTTCCCTCTTCAATCTTAACCCTAATTCCTTGTATTTCTCCTCCCACTTAGGATTTCTCGCTTAGGCATCTCTACCACCCCTCCTTACTTCCTTGAAACTCTAGTTTGGAGGTAGTTTTGTTGTATATTATTCATGAAATAAACAAGTAAGTCTCCTTTCCCATGATTTCTCCCTCTTTTTAGGGCTTCCCTTCCCTCCTTGAGTTATAATTTCCCAGCGGGCTATTTGACCTAATGAGGGATAAATCATGAGATGTTGGGTGAAATCATGATGGTTATTGTTGAATCTTGCCTTTATATGGTCTTATGATGGTGGATTTGTGGTTTTGTAATGATTTTCAGAAGCTTCCAAGTGTGAGTTAGGTGGTTCCATCATTCTACATTATTTGATGATTTTGATATGCTTCCTTGGTTATTTAAATGTGTTTTATAGATTATGTGTGTGGTTAAAAACAAATTTTGGAAAGGTTTTGAGATACACATGTGATAAAAATGGGTTTTCTATTGGAAAATTGTTTTGTTTCATTTTTTCTTCCTTGTGGTGATTCTTGAAAGTGTTTTATGCCTCATGATAAAGGTGAGAAACATGTTTTCAAAGAGATTTAAATGTGATAATGTGTTGAAAAGTGTATTTTCCAAGAGAAATGGGGTTTTATTGCATGTTTGCTTATTTCTTGTGCACCTTTAATATGTATTTGAATTGTAAAAGTGATGTGAATCATGGTTTAAAATTGTCTTGATGTGAGTTTGAATTTTGGGATTTTATCGTGGAAATGGTTGAATTTCATAGATGTTCTTCTTGTTGTGTTTCAAATAGGTATAATAAACTATGAAAGTGGTGAGAAAAGTATTTACAAATGGTTTTTGTGTGCCTGTGAAAAGGAAAGTGGTTTTTTTATGGAAAATGGTGGTTTCCATGTGAGATTTTATTATTAGATCAATGTGAAAGAGAGAAAGGGATGTCTTCCTTGTGTTCATGCGATGCTTGGCATGTGTATGTGAAAGTTTAGATTTTGGTGACATATTAAGTGAAATTGGAGCACAAAGGGAATCCCATGTATCTAGGTGGTTAAAATAAAACTATTACTCTAGTTAATTTAAAAGCGGCTAAGGCATGGATTCATCTAATAGGATTAATGCTACAACACTAACTAAACATGTTATATTATCAGAGACCCATAGAATTTTGGGATGGGATCCCCTGTAGTGGCTCATGCATGGGAACACTGTTAGTATTGGATTATGATTCATAGACCACTATAATTTTGGGAAACTTTTCCCTCTTGTGTCTTGTGTATGGGAATGTTATTGGTAGTTGCGTTAGAGGGTTTTGATCACCTAGGTATGAGGTTCATAGAGTTCTACTTGTGATTGTTACTTATAAGGATTTACCCATGGTTCTATCTTGTGACATGATGTTATGTTATGTGGTTCTAGACTTTAGTATATGATAGATCTTATGTACATTTCTATTTCAATCAATATTATTTATTAAAAATAATTTTTCACTAAAAAGTGTTCATTGAGAATGTTTTCCCTAAAAAATTCTTGGTAATATTTCAAACATTCTTATGGAAAATGCATGTTGATTTTTCTTCTAATGTTATAACATGTAATCTTTATTTTCGTTGGAATCCTACTAGGATTTTTATTACACCCTACACACACCTTTGGGTGTATATATATACTTTGTTATGTATGACCTAGGTAAAGACAATATGTATCATAGTAGTGATAGTGGATCTAGTTTCTAGTGTTTCATTTCTTATAGGTGTTGATGGTGGTAGATTGAGGGTGATGTCCCTCTTTTTTATAATGTTTTTTGGGATATTTTTGTTTTCCCATTCCATTTTTTTACTTTTGGGTTTTGGTTAGAGTTGTAAATCTTGAATCTAAAAATTGTTTCAACTCATTTGATTATGGTTATCAACTATTGTGATGCTTATTCTTATTGTTTGTTTATGATTATATAAATGGTTGAAATCATTCTCAAAGAATATTGTTGATACCCAGGCACTAGTTTTAATCCCATGGGGATTGGTAATGACCTTTGGGCCATACTATGAATTGGGCCAGGTCTCAGGTTGGATGGAACCCTACTTGGTTCATAAAAACATGGTATCAGAGAAAGTCACGCTATTTTGGGTCAAGTTATTTAGGATTAGTCTAGATAAACTGGAGCTAGGATTTTCAAGTATTGAGCCTCTAGTTGTGAGTGGCGTGCTGAGCTAGCACATCTCATTATAGGAATCAAGTATCCATGGGATGTTAGGATTTCATTTGACTTCTCCTCCAAGTGATACATACAGGATACAAACTATATATGGACATTGGGTGGCGGTGGAGTAGTTTTATTGGTCTTGTTATTGTGATAGATTTGGTTATGTTTTGATTTATGGAAGTGTTTGAGATTTTTTTGTTGTTGAAAATTTTCAAAATGTATGTTGATGGTTGTATTGATGGTTTTGATTGTGTTTATTTATTGTTATAGCAATATATGTCCCCATATAATTTCTTTGCGATCATTGTAAAAGGCCAGGGAGAGTTCTCCCTCACCAATAAATCAATTTTTAGTAGTAGAAGTGGTTTAGAATGCCCAATATTTGTTTCAAGGAGAGGGTTTTGGTATTTCTCCGATTAGGGATGCCAAACTAGGCCCTAGAAGGGATAAAGCATAGGATTTCCTCAAGGACAAGCCTCCTTCTTTACGAGGTAGCACAGAACCCCAGGAAGCTGAGGAGTGGCTTGAAAAGATTGATAGGATGTTTGAGTTTCCCGATACTCCTAAGGAAGATAGAGTGAAATGTGCTTCGTTATTATTGGAAGGTCCTTATCAGAAGTGTTGGAACTCAGTGTTTCAAGCTAGAAATCATGAGTAGATGGGTTGTAAATATTTCAAGGTTATATTCAATGAGCAATATTGTCCTAATATTTTGGATTTTTCCCAGTCCTAGGAGTTTTTGGAGCTTACCTAGAGAGATCAGACCATGATGGAATATGCCAACCTCTTTGTAGATTTAGTTTGGAATGCACCTGAGGTCGTTTCTAATGAGTATCTTAAGGCTCAGAAGTTTCATATGGGGTTACATCCAAAAATCTAATCTTATTTTTTCTTATTCAAGATGAAAAATTATGATAAGGTGGTTGATCATTCCATGAAGGTATAAATTGATCATAAGGGAATTCCTAGTTTCTTTGGGGGTAGTTTCAGTGGTTGGAAGTGGTAGTTCATTTGAGAAGAAGAGGAAGTGGGATGAGTAGGGGAATAGGGGAGGTGATAGTTCATGCCATTCTTCCTAACTATCTTCATATGTGGCTTCCAATTCTTGGTCAGTCATTCCCATCACTGTTGGAAGGCAGGGAGCATGCAATTCAAATTTTCTTCTCCATATATACCTTTTCACCGATTTATAGCTATGGATAACTTGCAAAAATTTTGAAAATTGTCATACTCATATCAGAGTGGTGTAGGATATGTGGCTTCTAAGTGGATGTCAGCCCAGTCAGAACTATCCAAGATAGCAAGTTCTCAGTTTAGTGGTCATGGTGGTAAGGCTAGATCTTCTATTGGAAAAAGTCAATTCAGGACAAAACTATAGGTAATTATTCATTCTCGGGCTTAGGATGAGATGGGGAAACTTCATGTGGTGGATAGAGAACCAATGGAATCAGATGCAGAGCCTGTGACAGTTTGAGGTACCATTCTTATTGCATCATATTTAATTGTTGTTTTGTTTGACATTGGTGCTTCAATTTCATTCATTTCTTCCAGTCTTGTGGATGTGTTAAAGTTTCCCACTAAAAATTTTCCATGTATGGTATAGTTTGTAGTGCTACTTGGTAAGAAGTGAGAGTAGGTTTTTAAGTGTCCATCTTGCGTACTCACTATGTAAGGGGTTAATATGGAATGTTATTTACTTGTTTTGAAGATGAACCTCTTTTTCATGATCCATGGTATGGATTAGATAGTGAATTTTTTGATGAACATATATTTTTATATGTGTATAGTTATTTTTTTGGAACCTGATGGAAGTACCCAATTTTTTCAGGGTGAATAGGATTGTCGGTTGGGATGTGTTGGACGACCACTTCTAGAATTAGGAAATCTGGTTTTTCAAATATTTTCACTGACATCATAGGATGATGATGGTTCTCTTAAGGGTGGAATACCTCCTATGGTTCATAATTTCCCAAAGGTTTTTCTAGATGATTTCTCGGGATTTCCTCCAGAATAGGTTATAGACCTCTACATTTATTTTTCACTAAGAACACAACTGGTATCTCTTCCCTTGTACCAAATATCCCTAAAGGATTTGATAGAATTAAAGGTCCAAATAAACTATTTGAAATAAAAAAGGTTTCATTTTCCTAAGCATCTCAACTTGGTCCACGCCAGTGTTGTTTTCTAAGAAGGATGATGGATCAATCTGGTTGTGAATTTATTATCAGAAGCTAAATAAGGTAATGATAAATAAAAAATACTATTTTCTTCATATTGATAACCTTTTCTATTATCCTAAAGAGGAAAGGTGGTTTCCCAATATTTAATTTCATTCCAGATACCCCCATGTCAGGGTTAGAGATGATGATGTTCCAAAAATACCCTTCTGAAGTAGGTATGACCATTTTGAGTATTTTTTCACGCATTTTGGGTTAACGAATGGTCTAATGGTCTTTATGGTAGTCATGAAAAGGGTGTTCCACTAGTATATCGATTTATTTGTCATAGTATTCATGGATGACATCCTGGTCTATTTTGAGACTAGGGAAGAACATGACCGACATTTGAGAATTGTGTAAGGCACCGTTATAGAACATCATATGTATTAAAATCTTTCTAAGTACACCTTCTTGATTAGGGAGGTGAAGTTTTTGGGTCATGTTATCTCAGAATGAGGGGTTTTAGTGGACCCCAAGAAGATTAGTGTAGTTATGTCATGGGGACATCTATAGAATTTTTTTGAGATCATGAGATTTTTGGGCCTGGTAGGGTATTACAGGCAGTTCATTCTAGATCTATCTCGGATTACTTTTTCAATGAAAAAACTTACTCGGAAAGGTGTAAATCTTGAATGGAGCTTAGAGTGATAAGAGTCCTTTCAGGAGATTATGAAGCGATTAACCACAACCCCTGTATTAAACTTTTCAAAAAATTAAAGGGTTATGTGGTCTATTGTGATGCCTTAGGTATTGTTCTTGGGTGTGTTCTGATATAGGATAAACATGTGGTGGCGTATGGATTGTGCCAACTATAACCACATGAAAGGAATTACCCAACCAATGACCTGGAGTTGTCAATAGCCATTCACTCCCTAAAGATGTGGCGTCATTATATTGTTGGGGAGATGTTTACAGTTTATTTTGATCATAACATCCTAGACTACATTTTATACCATTAATATTTCAATTTGAGGTAGCATCATTGATTTTAATACCTTCAGGGGTTCTATTTTGATATTGTGTATACCCCAAGAAAAGGTAATTTTATGGAAGATGCTTTGAGTTGGAAAGTGGCAGTGAAAGCATTGAAGGATTTCAAGAATGAGCGTTCTTTGATGAGTCTTTTTTCCCAGATGCATCTAGACACCAAGGAGAACATTGGAGGTGTTCTTGGATAGTGTTCAGCTGGCGCTTTCCTTTATAGAATTTATTTGGATAGAGTAGCTGAGTGATGAGTTGTACAAGTGTTCTATGTAGTTCCGAAATGTTAGGGAGATGCCTTATGAATGTTTATTGTCTCTTAAGGGAGTTTTGTGCATAAAGGGGTGCTTTGTGGTTCCATTATGATTGATTAAGGTGGTGATGTAGGTTATCCACTATTATTAGTGGGTCATTCATCCTAGTTGCACCAGGATGTTCTAATATTTTCATAAGTAGATCTAGTTTCTAGAAATGAGGTGAGAAATAACTAAATTTATATCATAGTGTTGTACATGTCATCAAGTTAAGGCATAACACCAAAGGCCCTCTAGTTTACTTCATCCACTACCTATTTCTACCTAGAAGTGGGATGAGATCACCATGCAATTTATTGTTGTCTTACCTCATATACCTTGGGAGATGAATTCCATTTTGGTAGTGATTGGCCTTCTGAAAAAATCATCCCATTTCATTTCAATAAGGGATTCATCCAAGGTGGATGAGCTGGGTTGGTTGTATGTTCTGGAGTTTGTGGGGCTTCATGGTGTGCTTTTAGAAATTATTTCAGATAGGGACCCCCATTTTACATCGTGGTTTTGGGAAAACCTTTAGAAGGAGATAGGGTTATAAGTCAAGTTGAGCATAGCTTACCATCCTCAAAAGGAAGGTCAGACAGATAGGGGGAATTATATATTGGAAGACATGATTCAGGCATGTGTATTAGATTTCAGAGTTGTGTGGGATGACAATTTTTGATTGGTTGAGTTTGCGTATAACAATAGTTACCAATCCTCAATTTGAATGGATCCTTTTGAGGTGCTTTATGGTCACTCGGGTCAGACACCTTTGTGTTGGGATGAGGTGGGTGAGACCTCGTTTTTTGGATAGAGCCTTGTGTAGGAAAATTATGATAAATTTAAGTTGATAAGGAAACATTTTTTGATAGATCAGAGTAGCAGTATGTCTTATTCCGACTAGAGGTACCAAGCTTTATAGTTTTCTATGGGTAATCATGTGTTTTTGAAATTGGCCCCTCTCTTGGGTCACCATCATTTGGGTAAGCAAGGAAAGATAACATTGAGGTATGTTATACCTTGTTAGATTTCTAAGAGAGTTGGTATGGTGGAATACTGGTTAGATTTTCCCTCTTATTTCATGTCAATTCATGACAAGTTCCATGTATCTCAGCTGAAAATGTACAACCCAGATCTGTCTCATGTGTTTAATTGAGAAGAGTTTGAATTAGATATCGATTTTTCAATTTTTGAATGGTCGGTATAGATTGTAGAGTCTTAGGATAAAGTGATTTGTGGGAAGTCTATTTAGTTGGTTGGAGTTTGTTTGGTATCATGGTAGTGATGATCATGATACATTGGTGTAAAATTCTTGGTTTGAGGAGGAGTATCTATTTTTTTCTCAGATCAAGATTCTAGTTGACTTTCTTTGGGTGGAAAGTTTTCATGGTGGGGAGAATTATCAGTTCCATGATTTTTTATTGAGGTATTTTTTTTAAATTTTACCCATTTGGCTTACATTGATTTTTTTTGTGAAAAATAGAATGTTTGTTCTTGAAAACATGTGGCACGTGGTTAGGGGAAACATTTTATCCTTACCCAATAAATTGTGCGACCAATTTCATTTTTGGATAGTGGTAACAACATGGTTACCACATAGTTTTTCAAACCAAGAAGTCTAAACATGCATCCTATCCCTTTTGGATAGTGATGGACATATGATTGCCTCACAGTTTTGGGAAACTTTTCAGGATAACCATTTGACCTATCTAAGTTATTAAAAATCTAGAATTTACCTTTGTTACCTCTTCGATTTTAACCATAATTCCTCCAATTTCTCCTCCCACTTGGGATTTCAAACCTAATTTCTTCTCCCTCCCCTCCTTGCTTTCTTGGACCTCCAATTTTGATGTGGTTTTGTTGTGTATTCTTCAAAAAATCAACAAGTAAGTCTCATTTCTCATGATTTCTCCCCCTTTATAGGTTTTCCCTTCCCCATTAAGTTATTATTTTCTAGTGGGATATTTGACCTAATGAGGGCCCGATCTTGATATGTTGGGTGAAATCTTGATGGGTTTTTTGGATCTTACCATTATAGGGTCTTGTGGGGGTGTGGTTATGGTTTAGCACTGATTTCCAGAAGGTTCCAAGTGTGAGGTCAGTGGTTCCATACTTCAACATTATTAGATGATTTTGATATGATTTATTGATTGTTTAAATGTGTTCTATGGATTATTTTTGTAGTGAGAAACATGTTTTATAATGTTTTATAGATGCTCATGTGATAAAAATGGGTTTTCTAAAGAAAGATGGTTATGTTTCATGTGTGCTTCATTGTAGTGGTTCTTGAAAGTGTTTTAAGCCTTGTGATAAAGGTGGGAAATGTTTTTTCATATAGATTTAAAGGTATTAATGTTTTGAAATTATATTTTCCAAGATATATGGGATTTGTTTTCATGTTTCCTTCGTTATTATGAACCTTTAATGTGTCTTTCAATTGTGAAAGTGGTGTAAAGCATTTTATAAAACAGTTTTGATGTGATTATGAATTTAAAAAATGTATTTTCCCATGGAAATGGTTGGATTTCACATGTGTTCTTCTTGTTGTGTTTCCAAATGGGTTTCATAAATTTTTCAAGTGGTGTGGAAAGTATTTACAAATGGTTTTGGTGTACTTGTGAAATAGAAAGTGGTTTTTTATATAAAATGGTGGTTTCCATGTGAGATTTGATCGTTCGATTAATTTAAAAGTGTTAAAGTTGTGATTTACTTATGTTATTGTGATTCTTGGAATGTGTAAATGAAATTGTTTATTTTTTGTGTTATGGGATGTGAAATTTGAGCACAAAGGGAATCATGAGTACTTATGTGGGTGAACTAAAACTAGTGCGCAAGTTGATTTGGAAGTGGCTGAGTCCTGGTTTCATGTAGAAGGATTGACACTATGACACTAACTAAACATGTGATATGATCAAAGAACATTAGAATTTTGGGATGGGATCACATATAGTGGCCCATGCATGAGAATGCTGTTTGTATTGGATTATGATTCAGAGACCAATAGAATTTTGGGAGATATTCCCCTCTAGTGTCTCATGCACGAAAATTCTTTTGGTAGTTGAGTTAGAGGATTTTGATCACTGAGGTACTATATTCATAGAGTTCCAGTTATTTTAATTACCTATAAGGATTTCCCATGGTTATCTCTTGTGAAAAGATGTTATATGGTGTGGTTATATCCATTTTTATACAGTATACCTTGTGTGCATTTTTATTTCAAGAAAGCTTATTTATGAAAAAGATTATTTCCCTTAAAATTTTTATTTATAATGTTTTACTTAAAATGTTTTCTTGGTAACATTTAAAACATTCTTATGTAAAGTGCATGTTGATTTGTCTTTGAGTTTTATATTATGAAATATTTATTTTCGGTGGAATCCTGCTTGCTTTGGATCACACCCTACATACACCTTTGGGTGTATTTAGACTTTTTTATGTGTGAACCAGGTAAAGGAATGATGTTTCGCGATGGTGATGGTGGATCTGGTTTCTAGTGTTCCACTTCTTGTAGGTGTTTATGGTGGTGGATTTAGGTTGATTTCCCTCTTGTTACATGGAGGTTTTTGGGATAGTTTTGTGTTATCATTATGTTGTTTTACTTTTCAGTTTTAGTTAGAGTTGTAAACCTTGAGTATAAAAATTGTTGTACCTCGTTTGGTTATGGTTATCAATTATTTTGATTCTTATTCATGTTGGTTTTTTATGATTATATAAATGGGTGAAATTATTCCCAAAGCATATTTTTGATACCTAGACACTAGTTTCCAACCCATGGGGATCCGGAATTCCATTTGGTCCATTCTACGAATTGGGACATGTTTTGGGTTGGATGGCACCTGACTTGGTTCATTACAACATATGATCTACCTGAAGTGAGTAGCTATTCTTGAATATTTATAAACGTTTAAAAAGGTAGATTTATCTATAATTATTTTGAATCAATCAAGATTTAAATAACATATATTTCATATCAGTTACATATTCTGTATGAAGATAGTGCAAAACTATTTTTTTTGGAACGACTCTAGGAATATGTCATGTGACTCTATATCATCACTTTAAGATTATAATTATTTATTCTTATAGTGAAAAAATTGTCGTTGTAGTGAAAAACCAACCACAATAAGGAGTAGGTTACCCTAGAAGGAGTCGAACCTTGTAAAAATCCTTCTGTTCATTGTTTCATTATTTTATGAATATAGGAGTGAGGAAGAGACTGTCTACTTGAGTGAATCGAATATTAATGGATTTAAAGGGTTGATAATAAAAATAAAAAATTGTAAAAATTGGTCTCTACTAATAAATCTTCCCTTCTCAATAGAGTGATCAGATCCTAGGAACTTCAGATTTGATGAGGTAAAATAAGAAAATAATATAAGAGTTTTTGGTAGATAATGTTACCTCTTCCATTGGATGCTCACCATTAAGCAGCACCTTAAAGCTATTTAGTATGTTCTTTTGGTGTGACCAATATTTCTAGAATGTGGGGAGATATTTGTGGATAGATTAGGGTATGGTTTAGGTGATCTAAGGCTTAGAACTATTGATTACATGAGATGGTGAAGAGTGTTATTTATAAGGTAGGATAGGGGGTTTTAACATAAATTATTAAAATAAAGTATTATATCTTGAAATAGTTAGTCATATTGTGGCCCAATAGTAATATTATTGTGATTATATAGTAAATGGGAAATTAAAATATTCCTCTAACTTTTAGAAACCTAAAAATTGTTAATACACACTATTACAAAATATGACACTTATACGGTATTTTACTATATCACCTCCATATTTAAATTTTTATGAAAAAAAACTTCAACCTATGAATTTTCAGTTTGATGATACCAAAAATGAAATCCATTTTATAAAAATGATAAATTTAACTTTTAAATTGAAATAAAATAAATAGAGAAAAAAATTATAGAAAATGTATTTTTATACATTATACGTTCTTATCCTTATTTCATATCAATTACTAATTAAATTAATATTAATATTATTTTTTATATATTTAAAAATTAAATTAGTGTAATAATTTAAAATAGATTGATTTAATTTATAAAATTTACCTAACACAAAAAAAATAATTCTTTATAAATAACCCTTTTACATTTACCATGGTAACTAAATTTTACCTTCGTAACAAAATATTATCCATAAAAATAATTAAATAATAACATAATTAGGAAATTTTAATTCCAAATGTTTTTTTATTATATTCAATTTCTATATGTTATAGTAATTTATTCCAAAATAATAAATGTATAACTTATAAAAACATTAGTTTTACAATTCACCAAAAAATCATCCTTTTTAGAAAAATCCAAAAAACATCACCCTAAGATACTTTTTACTTTATGAATAAAAAAATATTTTTCGTTTTATAAAATAAAAAATCCTAAAATTTAGATATTTTATTTTTAAATAAAATTACATATTACATAGAAAACTAATTTATTAAGAACAAAAACCATTCCTTTCATTACGGGTGATTATATTTATATTTTTTGATATCAAAAAACTATTATATGTTTGATAATAAATTATATATAAAATTAAAAAAATCATTTTATGAAATGATTCTTCTAATTAAAGGGAATTTAGGTTTTAAATACATAATTGAGAATATAGTGTTAATACAACAAACATTATGCGCATTGATTACAATGCAATTCCAATAACCATTTTACTTTTGTTTAAACTATATTATCAGAATTTTATTACCATTTTATGATAACAAGATACTATACATAAGAGTAATTATGTTATATAATAAAAATTTCATAATATTATTTTATTATAATACTTTTTACTTAACATTTTAAAAGGAAGTTTTTTACTAATAAAATATGTACATCAAATATTATAAAAAACTTTTGGAAATCAAAGGAAATATAATTTAAACTAAAAATGAATGATACACTATTATTTTAGTGTAAAAATTATACTTAACGACTAATCATATATTTTACATAAAATTTATATGAAATTAATTTCAATAGTTATATGTTAAAATTTAATGATTGTGAAAACATATATTATACCTTGTTAACCATTAGATTATAATGACTTAATTATCAATAAAATTATTAATAAAATTAATGTAGTTTTAGATCTATATATGTAAGAAGAACCATGAATATAGTAAAATGGATTTTATAAAACTATTTTACTGAATAAAAATCCATTATAATTGAGTTAATATTTTGAAGAAAATCATGAAAATGAAACAAATTATGTGATAAATATGTGTATCAAATGTTTGGTTTATATTTTTTAAAAAATAAAAAGCCATTTAGTGTTTATATTTATATTTTAATAATTAATATATGTAAAAATATTCATAAAATTATGGGATGTTATAATAAAACATTGGGATAACTTGACACCCATTCTAGGGATATTTTTAGAGAGACATTATATTTGATTTAGGATTAGAACATGAGTGCACACATGATCCAAATTTTAGAGGCACTTGAGATTTAGAAATAAAGATTGATTAAATTTTTTACTCCAATATTTCATTTTTTCACTTAGAGTTTAAGACTATATTACTACTATATTCTTTTTTTATTTGATAATATGATAATAATGTTCACAATAAGATCACAACTATTTTTCAGTAGGATTATCCACTTCATAAAAATATGAGTAAACCTTGTACGAACCTACATGTCTTCTATGTTATTTATTTATCTATCTATTAACATTGAATAATTTCACTTGACATCCAATCACACTAACTGGTGAAGATAAAATTATATTGAATTTTGGTGTTTTCTTAACCAATGACTTACCTCTCTCTCTATTTTGTTCTAATATCTCCTAGTCCTTACAACTGATAGTCATTAAATTTACCCCTTCACATAATAACACAATTCATGTTTATTTTTTTGGGTTTCAATGGAAGACGATATGATAAATTTCTTAGGATCTATTTGTTTCAAGCAAAAGTTATTTGTACTTTTTATTCGAACTAATTCATGTATTGGAATAGGTAGTGGGGAATGAGGTTCTTCTTATTCTTTTATTATATTTGTTATACCATGTGTGAAAAATGATCTCTTTATGGAAGATATCTAATAATGATATCACCAATTAGGAATTATTATGACTCAATATGGAAGTTCAATTTCCTCCTTATATTCTTCTTTATCATAGTATATTCACTCATCCTCATTATCTGTAAACTAATCATCATTAAATTTAGAATTATAAAAATGAGATATGAATTTCTATTCATATATGGAGTTGGTTTTTGTTGATCTTATAATCATACACAAAGTTTGAGTTTCCATTAGGTTTTATAGTTTTCCAATTTGACTTTGTATGATATTTTTTATAGTTTCTTGATTATTTCAATAATACAACATACATCATAATAAAATTTGAATTTTTTTGTGAGTAAAGATATTCTTAACATTGTTTTTGTTGTCAATGTCAAGGTTATTGGTCAAATTTCTGTTTTTTCTACTATAGATAACTGCCTTATTGTGTTTGGAATCCTCCTAATTTTGTTAGGACTATATCTACCTTAGAATTTTCTAGGTTTCTCATATCTTGGTGTTCCTTTAGGCCTGATGGATTCCTATCCTGGTTATTAACTTAATCGGGGAGGCTTATAATTATATTTCTAATTTTGATTATAATATTTTTAAAAATGACTGTATAGTTTTTATAGACAATGAAATTATCTTCATCATTTTGGATCCTCAATGGGAATTTACATATAGGATATGTTTATTCATATTAATTATAGGATTTTGATGAAATTAAATAAATATATGAAATAGATAATAAATTCATTATCATTTTTGAAATTTAATTCATTTTATTCAATCATATTTAATACTTAATTTTTTATTTAGATGTTTTTTAAATAATAGATCATTTTATTAGATTTATTGAATATATCTTAAAATATATGATTTATATACTTCATTGATTTATTTATTTTCTAGAATCAAATTACTGGATATCTATTGATAATAATTTATTGTGTTATTTTGTAGTAAAAAAAAGTTACTGTAGAGATGAAGTAGAATTTGGAAAATTTTGGGATGAGTAAGATATTTTCTATAATTAAATGGTAGAAATTTTGCAAAGTGGTAAGATTAGTAACATTTTATAAAAGATGTGAAAGGTTTTTACCAAAATGAAATTTCATACATAAAATATTCTCTATGTATAACCTGATTTAGAACATTTTATCTTTTACTAATTTATGAGAAGAATTCATGTATGATATAATATTACCATGTGTAAGATTTTGGGTGAGAAATAGAGAAATTTAATAACGTTTTGGATCAACTAATGAAACATAATATCCTTATATGTTACATAGTGATTTTATCCTCTATTTATAAGAAGTTATAATTTGTAGAATTTTTGGATATGTACTACTTTTAGATCATACATAATATACTTAGATCTAATACTTTGGATTTTGTACATAGCCATTGTAGAGAGGAGATCTATGACCAGTATGTTATATTTTCAGCTAAAACATAAGTTTTTTTCCCATATGTAATATTTTCAAATTAGTCATTAGAGAATACATAATATTTTTTGATGGATCATATGTAAGGTTGTACACTTTTAAATTTTTTCCGAACTTATACATAAGATATTTTTGGATTAAAAAAGGATGAATATTTTTTTAGACTTAGTTAAATTAAAAAAAAAATTCCCTAAATGAAATATTGTGCTTTTATGGATTGAAAAGGATGAATATTTTTTTAGTGTGGCCTTCAATGTTGTGCTTTGTGCATATAAATAAAGAAGAAGTTATAGAATATGGTGGATACCATGCTCGTGGTGAGTTGTGTTGTCCATTTTCAAGAGTATTAGACCTTATCAACATTTCAATCTCCTCGGGGATGAATAATATTTGACATGGTCGTTGGAGTGGATCGTATGGAACCATGTTGTGGATGGTCCCTAATTGGTGTGTTATATTTTAAGTGACTAGAACCATGTTCCAACCCATAATATTCTCATCTATTTTATTGATTTAATATTTTAGTTAGTTATATGCATTAAATATATCACATGATAATAATTAAAAACCATGGTAGGACTTCAAAGATGAAGTAATAAAGCATTTTGTTTCCACATGGAAAATCTCAACTTCCATCTCATACGTCCAAATACATTATCCCTTGCACTACTCAAAGTATGTATAAGCCATCTCCCACACATGAAAAAATCCTCTAGAGCCTGATGGTGTAAATGGGTGTATTGTTTTTAATAATATTATGAAAATGAGTTCATGGGAACTATTCAAAGAGTGATTGATGAGTCTACCGTTGGAATGTTTTCATTGTTATTTCTTCTATATTTTCTTTCATTCATTCTTTGTAACGACCCAAAATTTTATCAATTAAAATTCCCCTTAATCTAATTAAATGTCATATTATGTAAAATGGTTATATAAACTTCTTTGGTTTTATGTTTTTGGATTTTAAAATACCATTATGAATTGTGACCATTGCTAATATTTATTTTGAACAGTGATCACATGATTAGTATAAATATAGGGATTTAACAAATCCAATTTATTCAGAAAAAGGAAGTGATGGCCTCATCCAGTAGAATTTCTCCATACAAAGACCATTTTTCGGAACTCGGAAAGGGGGTGGCGTCATTGGTCTTCGCCCTTGACCAAAACAGATCTGAGATTGAATACGTTAAGCTTGAGTGAAACCACCTATGAGAGAAGTGGAAGTTGATAGATATTACCACTCAAGCGATGTTATCTGAGCCACCCCAAGAGTCTGTCACCATTGCACACCTTACCCTAAGGTCTTATAAGGGTGTTTTAATGGGTTATGTAACAAGACCCTAGCACTATGACTATGTACATTATTTTTGTATAAATATTATACATTCATTTTATTATTGTTACTTTGTAAATAGTTTTTAAAGCGCAAATATCATTTTTAGTTAGTATTCAACTAAGTAAACTATTTTGATGAATTAATGGATTTTTTAATTACATAATATTTTAATAAAATATTATTATTATTATTATTAAATTAATTTATATTAAATATAAATGTTCCTATAATTTTATGAATTCAATTATAATTTTTATTAAGGTTTGGAAGATGTTTTTGTCAAAACCCATTAATTTTTTATAAATGTCAGTTTTTATTTTAAAAGTAAAAAATTCACATATTTATAAAATTATTTAGAAAAAATGAATATAATTTTTGGAATAAGTATGTAAAAATTATCCAACGGTGAATTTTTCAAAATTTTCTCAGATAGTCAAATTTTTGGGTAAAAACTAAATACCGTTTAAATATATAATGTGTTTTATGACATCATAATGACCCAATAGTGATGTAATAAAAAAATATAAATAATATTTTCGGCCAATATATGTTTTATCCTGAAGATAATTTGATTTTATATTTGTTTGATTAACTTTATGATGCCTTAGTGGACCCTCCATGACTTATAAAACATTTTGGTATTTTAAATTGATTTCCTTGAGAGTGTGACTCACCTCCATAGAAGAAACCCTGTTATTTTAATAATTTCGACCATTGGGCTTATAAAATATTGTTTTTCACTCCCCTTTGGAAAAAACTATGGGCAAAAATCATGGTATGGTTTGTGGTTTTGATTAGTTTAAGGTGTAGGGTCCAAGTCCTAAATAATAAAGAATTCCCAATCCTTTCCTATATAAACCCACCAAAGATCCCACTTCCTATTCACTCAAAGCCTTTTTATTTCATCCAACCTATACCCTAATCTTTCTATAATCCTTCCAAATCTCCCCAAGCTCCCAAGAAATCTCTCTCAAGACCCTCCCAAGCCTTTGGGATCACACTTCTGAGTAAGGGATCCCTTCCTTTCTCATTTTATCCAAGATTATTAATATTGTTATGTCCTTTTATTTTCAATTATAAATGTTGGGGTATGATTTCTAACCTCCCCCATACTTCCCTATTTCTGTTTTAATGATTATATACCCCTTTCTCTCTCCTTAATGCCTCCCATTCACACATGTTACCATGCTGAAATTCTGTATGGAATTTCTCTCTCCTCATTTACATTCAAGAAATTATTTTATATTATGAATATATATTATATTAATTATGTTAGTACATGTATCTAGATGACCCCATTAATTTCCATTTAATTTACATATGATGAGACACCCTTTTCTCTCTCAAAAACCTTTTTTATGAATTCTTATGTCATGTCGTTATGCTGCCGAAATTGCACCGTGATTTTCCAAGACAAAGCCTTCATGTAGTGAATACCATGATCATTTCTCTATCAAGGGTATTCACCTTTATGCACATTTACTTATTGATTATATAGTTTCATTTATGAATTCCATATTCCTTTATCTTGGAATAAATTTTGGTGTTTAATGAATCCATGTTTTATGATCCACATGGAAAACTTATGCATGAAATGAAATGATTAAGAAGGGTGTGCCCTGATAACGCTCCAATGCATTGGTTATAGATTAGTATCATGATAAGTCAAGTGAAATGAGAGTTTACTAATGATAATTCAAGTGAAATAAGTTTTTACTCATGATACATGTGCAATGAGCCTTGGCTCATGCTAATACCATGTTAAGTGTTGTTTCCACATTTCCATGTTATGATAATCATGATATATCATGCCTTTATGTTCATGTTTCTCTTATGATCCATTGATATGAATATTTCCTAACATGTATTGTATACTTCATGTCATTCATTTTTTACTCCCTTACTGGGATTTATATATCACCCTTTTTTATGCATGTCCTCAGGTTATCCTATACAATGCTAAGTACGAGGGAATGTAGTGGTTATGAAAAGGAAGTTTTCAATAAAGATGTTATGTTTTATGTATAACTTGTTATGTAATATTCATAATCCGAAAAGACACAAGACCTATAGATATTCAATGATGTATCAAGTGAAGTTTTTTATGTAATAAAACATGTTTAAGAGTGTAATAAAGAGCAGGGTTGTTATAGTTGGTATCAAATGATAGGTTTAGTTATTTTTGGGATTAGGATCAGAATTACCTAGTAAAAGACATAGGTATAAGGCTAAGTATAATAAGAACATACCTAAATTTTGGTGAGTATTGAGTAAGTGTTTTATCAAGAAAATATATCCTTTTCCAGATATGAGCAGGTAGAGGCAGTTCTGGCACAGATGTACCTAGGACTGAAAAATCTGACAAGGAGTTTCAGGCTTGACCCAGGGTATCCCAGTACATGACAACAAGCCTTACATCACCCTTGGTTACAAAACTCCTAGGGGGATATGCTTTGGTAAATTCATAAGCTTAGTATGAACCATTATTAAGGGAATAAAAAAATCCCCTAAGAATATATGTTGGGAAGTAGATCATGGATAACATATATTAAAGCCTATATATTCATAAGTTAAAAAAATAAAATTAATTTATAAGTCAACCATTTTTTTATTTGGATTACCCTTTATGTGTTACCCTTAACTGTCCGTTCATTAAGGAATAATAAATTGTTAGACTTCAAGTAGTTTAATATCACAATTTTATTATGTCTAGAGGGTAACTCAAAATTTGATATGTTTCATCAGTAAGATAAAGGATAATTTTGAGATGGAAGGGTAAGAACCTCATACAACACTCTTGTCCCTTCATGAGGACTTACTAGCTATAATTATTGAAAATTCAAGCCCACATAGCATCTAAACCTTTTCCAATGTCCAACTTTCTTGAAATATGATCTACGACATATCAAACACCTCCTCTACACCATGGAATCATCAGGTATCATGGATTACCTATGATCAGATATTAAGCTCCCAACTCTGCCACCTTTGTAATGCCCCGACCACAGTTACCCAGATTCGGTGCATTATTTTAATACATTAGCATGATTACAAGGAATAAAGTCCTGAAAGACCGATCAGTTTTGCAGTCTTGGAAAATAGATTACATACATGAATGTTAGATTACTCATTAGAAAATAAAACACTATATAAATGTAAAGACCCGTAAAATTCAAGGAAAATTTTTTCTTAATTTTCTTTAGAATTTTACAAGAGCGCGGTTTCAGACGGCACCTGATTCCGAGGCCCGGAGTGCCCGGAATTAATTTCCGAAGTTTGGCTCGGGTACGTTCAGTGAACGAACGAGCGGGAATTCCTAACTTTTGATCCGGTGCTCCGAATTGAAATCCGAGGGCACCGATGAACTCGCAGCGCCGATATTCGCTTAAAGAGACCCTTTCGGGAGTTGCGTTTGTTGCGAGACGAAAGTTAGTTTTTGGGAGAATTATAAAAAGTTGAATAAAAAAAATGTGGATTCTTTTTATTTCACTTTTGTAGGTTAACTCCTCTCAAAAGGAGTTGGGGGTGGGACCCACACCCACTTAACCTACTTTGAGAGGATTAAGTGTGGTGGGACCCACACGAACCTAAACCTCTCAACTTCCCCCTTAAACTCCCCTCTCTCCCTCTTAATTGTTTGTAAACTTAACATCAAATTAATTACACATGACATGTTAATTAATTAAGTGTTATGTTTGAATTTTGAAGTTTTGAATTCCTAGGCTTGGTAAATAAAATAAGGAGAGACCTTATTTTATTTTGTTAGCCAACTTGTGTGGATTTCATTTGAGAGCTCCTCCTCCATCTTCTTCATCTTGACGAAGAACGTTCATCTTGACGAAGAACGCTCAAACTCCGACGAAGAACGACGCCTCTCTTCTTCGTCCTCGGTGTCAACAAGAGGGAACGCCGCATCCTCCTCGGGCCTTCTTCGTCGGCAAACGAAGATCCGCCAACAACGTGTCGCATCGGACGTAACTCTTCGTCAACGGATTTGACGAACGACGACCGCGACGCCCGACTTCCGCGACGCCATCTTCCGCGGAACGTAGAAGATTCTTTGAATCTCAAACCAGAGGTAGGGGATGTTATTTATTGATTATTTTATTCCATTCTTGAATCATGGATTTTTAGCATGACTAAACGTGAGGCTTTTGGATTTTCTTTAGTTATGTTATTATTTAACGTGAGGGGGGTCGGACCGCATGAACACGGCCGAACCCCCCCCTCCTTAGTTCTCGTTTTATTCATGCGGGTGGAAGCAAGTAGCGTGGTGCCGTCGCACCACGCGGATGATCGTTCTTTTAATTTACGCAACGACGTCGCGCTACGCCGAGGAGAGTCTTCAAGAACGCGACGCCGTCGCGCCGCGTTGGAAGGATTCATGGCACGGCGAATGGGGCGCGGTGCCGTCGCACCACGCCGGACGACGAACAACGCGGCCGGTTCCGGGCCGCGGCGGGACGAGAAGACCGCGGCCGGTTCCGGGCCGCGGCGGGACGAGGAGACCGCAGCCGGTTCCGGGCCGCGGCGGAAGGAAAGACCGGCGGCCGGGCCGCCGGCGTCGGAAGTCGAGGGCGGGACCGGAATTTCCGGTCCCGTTGGTATAAACCGGCCGGCCAGCGGGCCGGCCGGATGTCATAAAACCGGGGGATTAAACCCCCGGCCGGTTCTCCAAACCCCCCTCTTAATGAGGGGGGCGGTTCAATTAAAGGAGGGGGGGGGCAAAGCCCCCCCGGTTTTTATCTAGCCGGCCCCCACTTGCGGGGGCCGTTTCTTTTGCAAGGCACGGCTTATAGCCGTGCCGCCTTGTGAAACGCGGGGCTTAGCCCCGCGTGCCTCCCGCCGCCGCCACGCGGCCCGCCGCCGCCGCCACGCGGCCCGCCGCCGCCGCCACGCGGCTCGCCGCCGCCACGCGGCCCGCCGCCGCCGCCACCGCGTGCCGCCGCCGCCGCCGCCGCCGCCGCGCCGCCCGCCGCCCCGGGGGGGGGGGGGGGGGGGGGGGGGGGGTCGGGCCGGGTCGGCCCGGACCCGGACCCCCCCCGTTACGGACCAGTTTCGGTTTTTGGCTCATAACTTGAGCCTCGGACCTCCGAATGACGAACCGTCTGCGGCAACGCGATCCTTGGATCGAGACGGTCGTTTTGGTATATCGCACTCAAGGTTTTGGTTTACTTTGAGTTCGGCCGGGTTGGTTCGTTCACGAAACCAACCGGGTCTTCGGAGCGGAAACGCTCATATCTTGAGCTACGGACGTCCGATTGACGTGCCGTCAGTCGCGTAGTGTTCCTCTTAGTGAGACGGATCTTTTGGCATACTCCGCCCGAGGTTTGGACGCAGGTGGAGTACGGTTGGGTTGGTTTTGCCTTAAAAACCAACCGGGCCCCGGAGACGAAAATGCCAATAACTCTCAGACCGGGCGTCCGATCGACGCGCCGTCTGTTGCGTTGAGTTCCTGTTGGCGATACGGAACTTTTGGATACATCAACTTCGGTCTTCGTGACAGTTGATGTATCAGCCTCTCGGCTCGTGGAGCGGACCCTCCGTACGAGTTTGCTGTGTGCGGGAACCCTAGTGCTGGTTGCGACTGTTCTTCTGCTACTGTGACTGCGACGACGACAGTACAGAGATCCTGTGTGGATTTGACGACGACAGTACAAAGATCCTGTGTGGATTTGACGACGACTGTACAGAGATCCTGTGTGGATTTGACGACGACAGTACAGAGATCCTGTGTGGATTCGACGACGACGACTACAGCACTCAGCGATCCTACGTGGATCAGTGCTACAGGTTCTGTGTGAGCCCGATCCTGTGTGGGTCCTTGCGCTCAGCGGTTCTGTGTGAGCCAGCGCCTACAGGTTCTGTGTGAGCCCGATCCTGTGTGGGTCTTCTGCGGGGGTTAGTTACCTATCGATCCTTCGTGGGTCTGACGACTTAGATGGATCAGTGATCATCTTTATCGTCCTTGAAGAAGTATACCTGTGTGAGCTGAATCCTGTTGTTTTCCTGTGTGGATTGTGTTGTGCAATCCTGTGTGGATTATATTTTGCTTTCCTATGTGGAATACGTATACTTTCCTGCGTGGACTGAGTTGTACTTGGGCTCGGAGGTTGGAGCGTATTTGAATTGATGACTTAGGTATATGTATGGGCATATACCTAAGCAGTGTCGGTTGTTACTTCGTGATTGTACTTTTCTTCGTGGTTTATCCTTTGTGGATTTGAGAGACCTTCAGGGGTCTCGGGGTCCCTACTGAGTAGCTTATACTCACCCCTGCACGGGCTTTGCCCGCACTTCGTTGTGTTGGTTGCAGACGACGGACAGTGTTGACCTTAGCTGAGGCTTGCAGAGCGGGACGGTACCCGGAGGTGGACCACTGGGCGGGACGTGCTCGGAGCGGACGGCGGGACCCGTGGAGCAGAGGAGCTATCTGTACCCACCCTTCAGGTGGGATTTCCAGTGGACAGCTCGGAGTAGCGGCTTTACTTTTCAGTTGCTGTTTTTCCCTTTTCGAGTTGTACTTTACTTTCAGTTTGGGTTTGTATTCTGGCCCATTTACTTTTCCGCACTTTCAGTCGTACTATGTCTGCTTAGTGTTTACTTTCCGCTTGTTTACTCTGTGGTGTGTGTTTACTTTTCAAAGGCAATGCCTTCCCTTTTACCGGGAATTACGCCTTGGTGCTAGTCGCCAGCCCCTGGCCTATGGAAGGCGGGCTTGGGGTAGTCACGGCACGGACCCCGAGGGCGGGTCGTGACAATAAATCATCATTTGATAATTCCATTAATCCCCTAGCTTAACCCTACTAATAAATCATAAAACACTTCTTGGAATCCTGGGAAAATAAAACACAAGAAAGGGGTGAGCTCAGATGCTCAGTAAAGATAACAATATACCATAAACTTTCATAAATAAGCATAAACATTTAAGGAAATGTGTAAGACTAAAACAAAATCCTTTTAATCTTAAACTTAATCATAATATGGAAAATATAAATCAAAATAATTCCATTTACTTATTCACATGTATATTCTACTAGTCGAATAATCACATGAAATATCAATACCCAATTTCATAATGATGGAATACATAATGCTAGACTTCATAAACACATAGTCAAGAACTTGTACCAAGACTACAAATAATATTTCTTCAAGGCCTTGTTCCAAGAAACTGGTTTTTCTCATGAAGCCTACCAATACATCGAGGAGATATAGTAGGCTCCACCCATCACATACTAAGTCCAATGCATTCCTCATATGAAAAGGTGTAAACATAACATAAACATTCGTATTAAAAATAGCATACAAAATGTCCATACTTTATCAACAAAACATGGTATAAAATAACACATCCACTGTCAAACATATCATAAAACCTTCAATATAATATGGAAGATTCGTAGCATAATAAATCAATATTAAACAAGTTAAAAATCCATCAAAGTACATTGACATAGATGAAATGAAAACTATTTGAAAGAAATACCTATTTATATTTTGAAACCATTTAAAAGAAAACATTTTTTTTGAAATATTATTATAATCTTGTAAGGGAATCTTCGATGATGTTATAACGGCAGAAAATAGCCACACCTACCATATAAGATAAATAAACATTCTTACCTTGATTTTGTCGAAAAGGTCATAAAGTACCTTGTTTGGAAAACGATGAAAAGATTCCTTTCAAAAAAAAATAAGGTCAAATAAGGGTATAAATGACTTTAACCCATTCTCTATTAAATATTAAAAATGTTTTGAAATATATTTTTAAGAAACATGGATGTGGATGATAAAGAGGTCCCAGTAGATACTTACGTAAAAACAACCTTGGTTAATAAAGAGATTGTGAAATTAACCATTACCTTGTACTTTTCCTTGGTCGATGGTAGGTTAACCTCCTATATAATGGTGAAGTAATTGTTATTAAATTATAAAAGAACCATATACATTAATATGATATCATATATTATTTTCTAATATTTCTTTGTTAATGATATTTTAGTAGTATCATCGTTTCGGGTGTTAACTGATTCATTTTCCTTTATATGATTTGTTACGTAAGTAATGTTTGTTATGGATAGGATTTATCTTATTCATATTAATAATTATATTAAGTCTTTAAACATTATTTTTAATCATCAAATGAAAATTATTCTTGAATGGATAATATGGGGAATGAATCTCATCGTGTTTGTGGAGACGGTAATCTGTACGTACGCACTAGCGACAATATCATTATTTTGATATTAAAATCATATATAATTGGATGATATATAATATATAAAGAATCATTATAATGTTATATTTATTATTTAAAACAGTTATACTCATTATAATACCCATCTAAATGATGATGTATTTGAATAACAAACTTCACCACGACGTGGAGACGGTAAGTCATACGTACGCACATATGGTGACTTTATCATTTATAGGATGGATAGAATAACAAATATTGTTGTGACATTTTTATAATAACATAACATTATATAGAAGATACTATAGTTATTATTTTATAATGGAAACAACAAATAAATATGAAGTTGAAGAATAAAAGAACTTGAAAGAGGTGATGAAATATTTACCTCTTCTTCGGGTTCTTCCTTTTGATTTGATCAAAAGGGATCCTTAGGTTGGATTTATAACCAAAGTAAGGCCTATAGGATTAATGGAGGATATTTTATAGGATATTTGGTCAGGTTTTTTCTGAGCGAAATGGATTTGGAGGTGTGAATTTCAGAGAAGGGGAAGTGCCCTTTTATAAGAAGGGTGAGGGGCAGCTTAGGAAAAGATTGAAATATTATTTTATAATAAAATAATTTTCAGTTTATAATGGCTCTAAATTGATTTATTTAGAATCTAAAGTGGGGATGGGTCTAAATAATCTCAACCAATAGGTTTTAGACATGTTTAGGTTACCATTTTAACCTTATCTTTTAGATTTAACTCTAAGTTAAAAAATTTAACTTTTACCGTGTCTTCTTGTATCCTTACACTATATGGATAATAACCTTACTCTAAACTTCCAAGAGAACATAAAGTGGTTCATTAATGACATATATAATATTATTTAAGCCCTTTTTACAAAACTTAGATTTTTATGAATATTATATCAACCAATAATATAGTATTTGTTTTAAAAACTCTTTTATGTCAATTTTGACACTATTTGGTAATTGATTGTTGATAAAGTCCTAAAAACTTTATTACTTCGAATTAAATTCATTTTATCAATACTAACATATCATATTAACCTATAAAATTCTTTTAATTCATAAAAAGCCTCATTTTTTTATTTGGATATTTATAATACCAATTATTTTAATATTTCATTAATAAAGTAATTACTGCATCACTATTGTGTCATAAATAAATTACATTATTTAATGTCTAAAAATTATAAATAAAATACCATTTTGTAGAAAATATTTTTATATTTATAAGGAATATTTATAGTCGAATTTAACTTATGTATAACCCTATATTAAAAATGGTTGATTTATTAAACTTTAAATTTAACACTTTTAACTCTTCTTTAAATAAAATAATAATAAATGTCCTAATCTAATCCAAGTGGACCTAAAGTTTCATATTTTATTCCTAAGGTTGTTTCTGATCGAATTAAACTTATCTAGTATAATTAGGACATGTGTTAGGGTAATTATAATATCATTTTTACCCTTAATTGCCCTATTTACTTTTAACTATGGAAAACAAAAGTCAAAAGTTTCTATTCACAAAAAAATTATTTTCATTTTATTGAACCGCATTTTACTTCATGAGGTTAATAGTGTCTCTTATATTTTTGAAATTTAACTCACAGAAGTGTTATAATTAAGTTTTATGAAAATTTTCAAATGCTCCTAGAAGGTGGGTAAAAGGCGGTAAAAAGTTTAATAAAATAGTATATTTCTAAATTTATTATAAAATGACTCCAATGAATTAAATTGAACATATATAGGTATTATGTATCTATTTTGACCTAAAATAAATTAAAATAACTAATTAATTAAATAAAAAGTCGGTTTTAAACAATAACGCAGTGTTTTTCACTATTCATCAAAAATTGAAAGTTTTCATAAACATACCAAAAATTTACCCTAAGCTAATTTTGATATTATGAATTCAAAAATGAAGTCTATTTTACCAAATTCCAAACATAGAATTTTAATTTATTAATTTAAAATTAATTCCTATTGTCAAAACCAAAAAGTGGGTTTTAAAAAAAAGTAAAAACAATCAAAAGATTAACATGTGTTTACGTCAAATTTAAATGTGAAATTACTTATAATGACCAAAATTGTATAAAATGGTAAAAATATAATATAGTAATACTTAAAAACCATTCAAATGTATAATTTAACACAATAAATTATTTTGATTAAAAAAGTTGTTTTGAGCTAAAATTTAGTAATTTTCACTATTCACCCAAATATGAAAGTTATCAGAAAAACACCAAATATTTATCAAAACTAACTTTTTATGTCCTGATTCTAAAGAATAAGTTTATTTTTTCAAATTGAATATATTAAAGTGTCAAATATTTGATTTAAAAAGGGTTCTCCATTAAAAGGCAGTAAAATTGCATTTTTTGAAAAATACTTCTTTTATCTGAAAAAATGAATTTTTTCTTAGATTATGTATAAGAAATACATAATATGGATTCTAAAATTTTATAGAGTGTATAAAATTCGAAATTTATTTAACAATATTCATAACATCTTTTTGAACGGCTAGCTTGGTAAGTTGTGGTGCGCTTGAACTCAGTGTTGCGTGTAGTGCAAGTTATTGAATTACTTTGAAAAAATAACATACTATGAAATATTGGGGTGTTACAACCTTTAAATACAAGGTAGGCACCATCATGGTATTTTCAAATATTTCACCCTATCCAGAGTGTATGATGAACCATTTTATTTTGGAATAGTTTCCGAAGAGGGAGACTTCCGAGAAGCCTATATATATAGTATTGTCTTCCAATATTTTTTGAAACTTAGACAATATATTAGAAGAACCACATTTCCAAAATTTCAAATCTGACTCTGTTCAACTATTTTACAAAAACCTGGTACATGGTGATGTTTTAAAACTCTATGTTAGAAACAATATTTTTCCAAAAGTGAATCATATTTTCCATCAGTACGATCCAAGTTGCATGGACTGTGTCTGTACTAAGGAATTGGAAGACTTTGAATGTGAATTGAGGTATTTTTGCACTAAGTGGACCCTCTATCTTCATGATTGACATGATAATGAGGTTTGGGGAATGCTTAATGGTGGTGGGTAAGCAACCTTAAAGTTGTGTTTATATTTCAGAGTTATTTTTGTATGTAATCAAATCGTGAGGATGCAATTTTTTTAATGGGGGAAGATTGTAATAAACCAAACTTTTATCAATGGAAATTCATCTCGATCTAATTAAATGTCCTAATATGTAGAATTTTTATATGCACTTCTTTGGTTTTATGTTTTTTTATTTTAAAATACCATTATGAATTGTGATCGTTGTTAATATAGTCGTTGAACAATGATCACAAGATTAGTATAAATATAGGGCTTTAACAAATCCAATTTACTCAGAAAAAAGAATTGATGGCCTCATCTAGTAGAATTTCTCCATACAAAGCCCATTTTTCAGAGATCAGAAAGGATGTGGCATCATTGGTCTTCTCTCTTGACCAAGCCCAAGATGAACTTGAATACGTTAAGCTTGAGCGGAACCGCCTACGAGAGAAGTGGAAGTTGATAGAGATTATCACTCGAGCAATGTTATCCGAGCCACCCCAAAAGTTTGTCACCACCGTGCATCTTACCCTAAGGTCTCATGTAGGTGTTTTAAGGATTTATGTAACAATACCCTATAACTATGAATATGTACATTTTTTGTATAAATATTATACATTCATTTTATTATTGTTACTTTGTAAATAGTTTTTAAAGCGCAAAGAGTATTTTTAGTCAGTATTCAACTAAGAAATCTATTTTGATGAATTAATTGATTTTTTAATTAAATAATATTTTAATAAAATATTATTATTATTATTGAATTAATTTTTATTAAATATAAATTTTTGTATAATTTTATGAATGCAATTGTATTTTTTATTAAGGTTTGAAAGTTGTTTTTGTCAAAACCCATGAATTTTTGATAAATGTCTGTTTTTATTTAAAAAGTAAATATTAAAATATTTATAAAATTATTTATATAAAATTAATATTATTTTTGGAATCATGACATTGAAATTATCCAATGGTGAATTTATCATAATTTTCTAAGATAGTCATATTTTTGGGTAAAAATTAAATACCATTAAAACATATAATGTGTTTTATGACATCATAATGACCCAATAGTGATGTAATAAAATAATATAAATAATATTTTATTACAATATATTATTTATACTTATAATAATGTGATTTTATATTTTTTTTTTAATTTTATGATGCCTTAGTGGACCCTCCATGACTTATAAAACATTTTGGATTTTTAAATTGATTTCCTTGAGAGTGTGACTCACCTCCACATAGGCAACCCTATTATTTTAAAAATTCTGGACATTGGAATTATAAAATATTCTTTTCCACTCCCCTTTGTAGATTACCATGGGAAAAAACCATGGTCTAGTTTTTGTTTTTGATTAGTTTAAGGTGTAGGGTCCAAATCCTAAATAATAAAGAGTTCCCTCTCCTTTCCAATATAAACCCACCCAAGATCCCAGTTCATCTTCCCTCGAATACTTTGGAGTTCATAAAAAATCTTCCCTCCTCTCTCTATAATCATCCCAAGGTACCCCAAGCTCTCAATAAGCCTCTCTAAATCCCCTCCCAAGCCTTTGGGATCACGCTTCCAAGTAAGGGATTCCTTCCTTTCTCAATTTATCCAAGTTTCTTAATATTGTTATGAACATTTATTTTCAATTATAAATGTTGGGTTATGATTTATCATCTCCCCCATAATGTATTATTTATGTTTTAATGATTAGATACCCCTTTCTCTCTCCTTAATTCCTCCCATTTACACCTGTTACCATGCCAAAATTCCATAAGGAATTTCTCTCTCCTTGTTTACATTCAAGAAATTATTTTGTATCATGAATCTAAATTCCATTAATTATGTTGGGACATGTATCTATATGACCCCCTTACTGTCCATTTCATTTACATATTATGAGACACCATTTTCTCTCTCATCAACCTTTTTTATGAATTCTTATGTCACACTGTTATGCTGTCGAAATTGCATCGTGATTTTCCAAGCCAAAGCCTTTGTGTAGTGAATACCATGCCCATTTCTCTATCAAGGATATTCACATTTATTCACGTTTATTTTTTTATTATACAGTTTCATTTATTAATTTCACATTCCTTAATTTTGGAATAAATGGTGATGTTTAATGAATCTATGTTTTATGATACATGTGGCACACTTATGCATGAAATGAAATGATTAAGAAGGGTGCGCCCTGATAGCGCTCCAATGCATTGGGTAAAGATTATTATCATGATACATCAAGTGCAATGAGGGTTTAATCATTATAATTCACGTTCAATGAGATTTTACTCATTATACTTGTTAAATGAGCCTTGGCTCATTTTAATACCATGTTATGTATTGTTGCCACATTTCCATGTTATGATAATCATGCTATATCATGAATTTAAGTTCATGTTTCTCTTATGCTCCATTGATATTCCTATTTCCTAACATTTATTTCATCCTTCATGTTATTCCTTGTTTACTCCCTTACTGGTCTTTATAGATCACCCTTTTCTTTTGTATGTCCTCCGGTTATCCCATGTAATGCTAAGTACGATGGAATGTAGTGGTTATGAAAAGGAAGTTTTCAATAAAGATTTTGTGTTTTATGTCTAAGTTATTATGTAATTTTCTTAATCCTCAAAGACATTATACCTCTCTGTATTATATGTTGTATCAAGTAAAGTTTTTTATGTAATAAATCATGTTTAAGTGTGAAATAAAGATCAGGGTTGTTATATTCTTTATGGCCACACTGTGTATGGAGGGATAAGCCCTTTTTATTATTAGATAATTAGGGATTATTTTTTTTGTTTTGTTTGAGTTGTATTATAAATATAAAATCATTTTTTTTTATTTTAACTTGGTTTCCAGTTATGATTTATCTAATTGAATTTGATCATGTTTAATTGATATTTCATGCACTATTTACTTCTTAGGGTGATAATTTTTTTTCTCCCTCTATTTTGTCTTAGTCATATATATTGCAATAAGTAGGGTTTTATAGTAAAGTATAGAGCAATAAAATATATGAGTGTTGGAGTAAATGGATAATTTTTAATTTATTATTAGTTCCTTCACTTGATCAGGTTTTGATTGAGTAGATCTATAAGATCTCATTGTTTGTCTTTCATACTCATAGGAAGGAGGATATGTTGGTATTTGTCACCACTGATTGACACTCACACTCATTACCACCACTTGATGAGAGATTAAGTGATTCAAAATTATCTCATTTATCAAATTTTAGAAGAATTATTAATCAATTTAATATTGGGATAACATAAAAATATAATCCAATCCCTAAACCAATCATTTATTTCATCATTGGAATAAAAAAACATTATTTTTGTTTCAATTTTTTATTTGTTTTATTAGACAAAATCAAATTAATACCATTTTCATTCATTTTAATAATTGTAAAAATTTGAAATTTTAACCCCTAATTGGAAACTACCTTTGGTCTCTTCTATTATACATTTCAAACTTATAAAATTAATTTATTTTTATACCAACCTAAGAAAGTTATTTCATAAACATTGTGCCATTGTTGGGTAGGTGGTGTCAAATTTCCATAACCATAATTTTCTCATCTCATTCTAACATTGACTACCTTTACTCTATTGATCTATATAATGATAAAAATTTTCTAACAATACTCAAAAACATTAATTTGAAATCCTATTTTGAAAATATTTCATTAAAAAATCAATGAAACTCCAAGTGTTAATATTGAATTTGAGACCATGGTTGGAAACCCAAATCAAACTCTTAGAAATATTTGTAAACCCCATTTTATTAATTAAAATAATCAAATGGTGATGTATTCATAATATTATTTTTAATTTAAAACTATATTTATTTAACTTTTTATAAAGTATCATGGAATTAAAGGTGAATATCCCAATAAACTTATCAAAGAATTCACCTTGGTGTGTTATACACCTAAGCTAATAGGATTGGATAAATATCACTTAAAATAGATGTCATTTCATTTCTCTAGTAAAAGGAGAAACCGTTGAATGTATTTATAGATTACAACATGGATAAGTCAATGAATGGGATGATCTTGAATGAAATTTTCTTTAAACATTATTTACAATATCAATGATCACTTCCATTTAGAATAAAAAATATGCCATAAGATAATCCATAAGAGAAAAACATTAGGAGTATCAGGAAAGATTCGAGAAGTTATGTCTAAGATGTTCACTAAAAGTAATTTAGGAACATAATTTCTTAGTTTTATTAGATCAATATATACTCAGTAATTATATAAATATACTATATTCATCATTGAGAGGATACTTGATTGAAAAGTTATTGGTTGAGTAGAGTGGATTGAATTAAAAGATTTCTCAAAATTCAAAACGTTTTAGAAAAATTTTTATTGACACAAGATGAGTATATGATATAGGATCATTTGAATCACTCTTACTTTATTATAAACATGAGGAACTAAATAGCATGGTCATATATATGAGTTTTAAAAAATCAAGTGAAAAACTCACATTAGTGAGGGTTTTTTGTCCTTATTCTTTTAAAAATATTTATACTAACCAATTTGAACAATTATATGAGTTTGATATTTGTATAGTTTATTACCAATAGATACAATTTTAGCAACCTAACCAAGGATTTAGAAACACTTATTAACTCAAATATGGATTTTTGAACCAAAGAAGTCAAGACAAACCATCCTTTTGTAGTAATATCAACAACTCTCGTCATTCCAACAACCTTTAAATAGAAATACAACCAATTTTTTTATAACAACCCCCTTTTGAACAAATTAACTCCTATTAATAGCCCTATAAATTTTCACAAATATTTGTTGGAAGTTGGTCTAATTTTATACTGGAAAATCAAAATTTTGACATGGAAAAACTGAAAAACCAGACAGGATGTCTTGTGGAAATCATGGAAAAAACATAGAATATTAATATCCCAATACACTCCAAAACCCAGATTCTATTTGAGTATCGTAAAAAATAGTAGTAGAAAATAAATTTATCATACTTCCAAATATTATTCGAATCAGAACTGACCAAAAATTTAAAAATTGAAAAATACTTTTGAAAATAATGAGTGGGAATATTAAAAGAAATATAAGATTTTTTCTAGGTATAAAGAAAAAGTAAGAATGTAGATAAATATAAAAAGGTAAATAATGAATTAAAATTTACCTTATAAAAAAATTAGGGAGAATAAATTTATTCCAGTTCAATTTCCCTCAATAAAATTTTAATCAAAGAATACCCATGAGGAATAAATTAAAACAAAAATATAGAAGCATGGTTAAAATCAAAATACCTCTTCTTATAGCTCTCAAACAGATTCCCAAATATGCTAAGTTCCTTAAATAGATTCTCACTAAAATTAATACTTCTATGGAATTCAAGAGTGAACTTAGGATGAAATGTCTCATCCATGATGACACAATAATTTCCAAGTAAATAAAAAGATTTAGAGAGATTCTCTATTCCTTTTACAATTTGATTCATGAATTTCACTCATGTCTTACGTGATCTAAGTGGTTATATTAATTTTATGACACATTATGGATTTTCTTCTTTAAAAATGAGATATTTCAAACCAACAACAGTTTTTGTCTAATTAGAAAACAGGTCCACTATATTTCCAGTAGGAGTACTGGAATATGTTCTAGTTAGAGTAATTTTTTTTTGATTTTACCAGATTATTTAAATATATTAAACATAGAGGAGGATAGGTCCTCTGCTTAGTAACCTATCATCTTGATAAGACCGTTCCTAAAAATGAAAAAAAACAATAAATTTACATGAAGGTACTCTAAGAATGGTGTGTAATTCCCTTGTTCGTATATGCATTTGAAATTTAAAGGAGGAACTTGTATTTTGGTTTGGTGGAGGGGATAGTTTTTAAAATGGGAATTGGTATGGAAATTTGAGATTTTGGACACCCCAAATAGGTGATGTTTAACTTTTTATGAACATTTAAGGGTGGATAGAGGAGTCACGGGAGAAAACCAAAGGCTTGGGGAAGGATTCGAGTGTAGTATACTATTACAATCTCACAGGTTATCCTATGATAGCCCAGTGTCTATTCGATGAGTGCATGGTATATTTTTTTAAATTGGGAAAAATAATATTTTCCCACTTTTTCTTTAAGATCAACCACCTGATTTTCAACCCCGTTTCACTTTTTAGCATCACCCTAAGACCTCTCCTCCTCTCTTCTTTTCCCAAGGTGATATCTCTTTTATTCTTGGTATAAATCATGTATTAATTGATGAATTGGAAAGCCTAATGGGATTTTAACACTCCAAATTCGTCTAATTTCATTATCTTTTTCCAATGGGTGTTGTTCCACCAATTTTAACTAATATTCCCTATTTTCATGGAATTTTTCTATTTTTTCATTTTATCTCGATTCAGGTCGAACTGGTGGTTGATACAAGATGAGTTGGCTTCACAAGGCATGATGTAGGTGGTCCTTAATACATAACCCATAGTCTTTCTATTTTTTGAGTGTATTCACTATGAGGTCAAGATGGTCATTCTGCACCTTGAATTTAGTTTAATGAAATATTTTAAATCGAATTCATCTTATTTGAATGGCCTTTTTAATATGCCTTGAACAATAGAAAATTGAAGTTCCTTGCGAGATAACCTTGGTTGGGTTTGAACATGAATGGGTTTGGGGTGAGCAAGGTTTGTCTAAGTTTAAGGGTTAATTGAGAATCTATAATCAAAATAAATGGTTTCAGAATGGGTTGGACCTTTGATCTAGTCTTATTGGATTATGAGAGTTGGTTTAAAAAATGTTTTTGACCCTTGAGATAAGTCCAAGGGAATGTGAAGTGAGGTTTGAAGATGTGATGAATTATGTTTGAAATAGATTTTTTTAAGGTATATGATATTATTAAATGACACTAATTTTGATGAAAGTGGTAAAACATGGTCATGAAAAGGGTACTGAATGTTATAAATAAAGTTTTTAACTTGTGAATTGAAGCAAATTGTTAAATTATTGTTTTAATTAAATATAGTTCAAATAATAAACCTATAAGTTATTTTTATTTATAGATTATGAATGAAATTTTACTTAGTCAATCCATAGAAAAATTATAATACTTTTATTGGATTACAAGTGAGATGACTAAATGAAAATATCTCCAATAATGGTTATGGTGATTGGTAAATGAGTTTTATTATAGAAATAACTGAAATGGGTGGAATGACTTGGGTGTTATCCCTTGGATCCAACATTGGATATGAAATGGGTGGTATTCCTTGAGTGAGAATTGATTCTATAAGCTGAATCTCTTGTATTCCATAGTAGGATTCCTCATTAGATCCAAGGATTTCCAAAGATAAGTAATGACATGATCTACCTTGGTTTTATCATGGTGAATTCCTCAAGGTGGATAAAACTTGGAATTGGGTGATGTCTTGTGTATTTAATTACAAATATTAATGTCAGGGATTACCTTAGGGTACCATTGTGAATGTCATGGTATGATCACCCTAAATTTTGAGTGATTGTATGAGATAGAACTCCATGGGTTTGGACATTAATTTCGGTCAATTATGATACTTTGAATGCCTTGGACATTTGGTCCCTTAGATTCAGTTTAGATTATACATAGGTTGGATTCCATGGATTCTCCTAGAGAGAACTAAGAATAATTCCATGGATTATATATGGATTGGTTTGATTGTAATTCCCAGTAGATCCTATATGGATTCCAATTTTTTTCATAATGGTGGTTTCCTTGGTGGTATATCATGGAATTATATGATCCATACTGTATACCATGGATAGAGATACCCTAGTGCTAGTCGATGCAAGTAGGTCTGACCTTGGGTTTCACCATAGAGATAGAGATTTAAGGCTATCTATTATTTAAGTATTTTATTATTTGCTTATGAGGGAATCGGTTATCATTAATACTTATTCATTCACTAATTATATGGAATGGTTATTTTAGATATTCCATTGGTGGTGTCCTACAAAGTTACACACACACCCTACTCGAGTAGTGATGACACTTCGGTACCCAAGAATAAGACTATTTATTTTTAGGTTATAGGTTTAGGGAAAGGTCATGTTGCTTGAAGTTTTTCTTGACATTTTAGAGTGAAGTGTAGATTATGGGACAAAGCAGGACTTGATACTAGTTTTGGGATGAGTTATTTGTTTTCATTTATTTTTGTGTATTTATTTTATGGATACGATCTTCTATGGGGGTTCTTGGTTTTGTATGGCATACCCATTATTATTATAGAATATAATGTTGTACTTATCTTTTGGAAATTTCCTACTTTGTATGTGATGGTTATTTGGACTAGATTATAAGTTCGGTTTTGTTTCTAGTTCATTGGATAATATGTCCATAGTATATATTCTCCTCAAAAAATAATAATAGACCCTCATTTCTATTCGATCGCCTCTGCTGTACGGGGATGCATACTTTAGGACATATGGTGCACTATTCTAGAGAACTGGTTTAATAGATTCAAGGTAAGGGTGTTACAAAGTAGCATTAGAGTATATTTTTCTTTTGTCTTACTATATAGGCATAATAGACATGACACTAGGGGTGTCTTGGAACTTGGTAATGAGTTTATTACTAGGAGTGATCAACCCACACATGGGTTAAAACACAACTTACTTGGGATGGTATTTTTTGTTCTTGAAATTCATTATTAAAGTGGTATTTATTTTTCACCTTGGATGAGACACTTGGTTTATAATGTTATGATTTATGGGATTTTGGTTTTTGGCCCCGTATGGAAAGATAGGTTGTATGTGTTCATGCATTATGCTATACACATTAGATTTTTATATCATTTGAAGGCTTCTTATGATTGATATTTCAATTTATTGAGATTTATATTAGCCTATGTTCCTATTTATATACTTTATATCTTACTATGGGTTATAAAACATTATTGGTAAAAATGGGGTTTGGTTATTTAAAGTGTAAGTAGTGTATTATATGGTTTTTCTATACAATACTATGGCATAATCTTATTTAATCAATTCCTAGGATGATCCCTTGATATATAAGAAAATATAAATGGATGGATGATGGTCTTGATTAAATAAGGTTCCAGTAAGAATCCTATAGGTCATTTTTTATATATTTTGAAAAAAACATTATTTATTCAAGCCTTGAGGATTGGTGGAAAAGTTTTATGAACCTTGAAAATAATGAATGTAAATTTTGGAATTAAAGGAATTTGAAATTTGTTAAATATGGGAACCTTATAGCTTGAAGAGTAAGTAAATCCATTAGAAATTTTAATTATATGGGAAATTATGGGTTAGTTAAATAAAACTATAGAAAGAAACTTATTAGGAATTTTATCTCATAACCTTTTAATGAAATTCTATCTAACCAAACTTGGGATGTGAAATTTGTGAAATGATATGTGATTAAAAATGTGAATTATAGGTGATTAACATTAAATATAAGAGGTTACTTAATGTCTTTGTGTGCTTGGATTTTCCTGGTGTGTGAGTAGTGGGTGATGCAGTAGGTTCCTAAGTTATGATACACATATGCTATATGTTGATATAGAGTCCATGGGGGTGGTGTAACCTAATATATGAGTAAATGACCCAAGTGAGGGTAGTGGGGATAGATGGAGATTCTAATATTATGGGACCTCAATGATGGTTAGTGGTAGATTGGGAACCTTATTACTTATGTCAAACCCAAGAGTGTGTAGGGAAGAATGGGTTCACATAATTGTATAATACATTTAGTTGGTTATTTGGAATGCTAGATATTGTGTTCCCTTATGATGGGAGCATGTCTCCCCATGAACTGTGGATTTAGTGAGGCCTTGACTGATGGATTGGGTGTGAGTACATAATGATTTTTTACATGACTAATGTATTTTAGAGAATCTTTTTCTAATTATATCTAAGGGTAAACCATATTAGGGTTATCCCATTGTTGTGAAGAAATTTAGAAGTGTAAAGATTGGGTTGATGCTTTGGCGTATGCATTTAGAGAAAATTTGTTTTGGGACCTATATGGTTGAAGGTGTTTCAAAAATAATGGAACTTTTTAAGAAAGTTTTTTAAGGAAAGTATTTTCTTTTTTTCAAATATAAAATCACCTCCCTTCACAATGCTTTAAATCCTGGTAAAATGAATGGGTAAGATAAAAGGAATAAGACTGGATGGAGTTTTTCAAACAAAATCTAGTGGACGGATTATTCCAGACTGAGATTTTTAGATACACTTTTTATGTTGGATGTTTATATTTTTTTAAGTTTATTCGAAATAGTTTTTATGAAGTAGTCTGGTGATTATTTAATATTATAAATGTTTCCAGCATCATGATTTATGAAATAACTCACGATATAAAAAATTATAAGAAAAGGGGATAATTTAATTTGTATTTATAAATTCATACTATCAAGTTTTTTTGGATGTTAATAAGATATAAGATGCTAGATAGAGGTTTGGATGAGAAGAAGTTTGTGTTTGGAGTTTAATAACTTTTCTATAATATTGAATATTTATGAAATAAAAGGGAACATACCAAGGAATTCATTGGATAAAGTCTAAATCTGATGAAGTCCAAATCAGAAGAAGTAAAATCAGATGAAGTAAAATTTTATAGAGTCCATCAGAAACTCCAAATATTAGATGGAAGTATTCAAATCATCATACTAAAGGTTTCAGTTGAATAAATCAGAAAAAAAAATTATAATGATCATCATAAAAAGGTTGTAATATGAAGCCAATGAATAGAGAGTTCTAATTCAATTCATCATATAGAGGAAATGTCTGAAGGATGTTCTAAAAAATGGTATTACAAATATATGAAAGATTAATGTACATAGACTCATAAAATATAATATTTTCTACAAAGTTTTACTAGATGAATATTTGGTATAGAGTGGTACAAATTTTATGTTATTTATAAAACTTTTATAAATATATTAAATGTAATGATGATGTGTGGATAATTCAATGTTCCTCATATCATGGAAGGAAGATTCATGTTTCCCGCCAAGTTTGAAGGATGTTTTGTTGAAGGTAGTTTAGGTTCTAATTTTAGAGAAGCTTCAAGAATAATCTATAAGAAATTATAAGTATCCAAATGATTTTTTTGATTGGTAGACATGAAATTAATTATTTTTAAGTGGAATAAAAATTATATTTCCCATATATTCTAATTAAAATGCTATTATTTAAAGGGGGTATTCATACAAATCAAATGTTTACTCTTTACATGTGAAAAAAGCTAAAGTTTTGAAGACATAGTTTTGGACTGAGATACCAGATAAAATCTAAAAGACAAATTTTGAGTAGGGTAGTTTCCAACAAAGTAATATCTTGGTTGGAGAAGAATTTGTAATTATAAAGAGGATTTTTGATCATAGAAAATAGACAAAAGTCTTTAAAAAAGTTTGATATTAGGTTTAATTTGATAGACTGTGTGAAAATGTGAAGGGATAGAATTTTGTGTGAAAATGTGAATGAGAAAATTGAGAATAAAGATGTCGTATCCTTTTTTAGAAGGCACCATAAAAATATTAGAAGGTAGAGTTCACCTAAAAGTTAAATGAATAGATAAAATAGAAGAATAATGAATGAAATTATGTTTTATATGAAAGTCAATGGAAGAAGTTTTTTTCCTACTATTGGGAAAGAAAGTGAAGAATTTTTTGCAAGAAGTGAAAAGTTTGAAGACATTACAAGCAACACAATGATGAATAACTAAACCTACTGGTGAAGGTTTCTTACTATTGTTGTAAAATATTTCTTACATATTTTATTTGTGTAGAGATCACATGAATTATTGTCTGATTATAGTGTAAGACAATAATAATGGTATTTCTATACTTTTTGTAACCATTGAGGTAATAAAGTCAAATATGAATTTTTCTTTAGTGAAATCCCTAGATCATGAATTAAAACCTTTATATCCATATTTAAAGTATGTGTTTCTGTTGGAGGGAAAAATGTTTCTAGTAATAATTTCTAAAAAAATGTATTCTAATCAAGAAAAATGTTGATGGTTTTTTATGATAAAATGTTAGAGATTTAGGCTATAATTTAGGAAACATACATGGAATTAGTCTAAAAATCTGTATGCATAGAATTTTATTGGAAAATAATGCTAATCTTATTAGAAAACCTCAGTGGAGACAAAACCAAAAAAAATTATTGAAGTAGTAAAGAATGAAATTGAGAACTTTTTGGAAGCTGAAATAATTTACATAATTTCTGATTCCTAGTGGGTCGGCCTAATTCACATAGTACCAAAGAAAATTGTACTAACCATTATGAAAAATAAACAAAATGAATTAATTCCTATGACTATTCAAAAAAATTATAGAGTCCGCATTGATTATAGAAAATCATATCAGGTCACTATAAAAGATAATTTTATAATTCCATTTTTTAACCAAATATTAGAGATATTGTTATGAAAAATTAATTATTGGTTTCTCAATTTATTTCCATGTTCCCATTACACTGGATGTCTAGAAAAAATAAATCTCACTTGTTCCTATAGAAATTTTTATTAAATAATAATTATGTTTATACTATGTAATGAACAATATATATTTAAGAGTTGTGTGGAAAGAATTTTATCTAACCTTACTAAGGGCTTAATAGATTTTTGTGTACGATTTCACTATTTTTGGAAATTATTAAATAATTTTTTGGAAATTTTGAATAAAGTATTAAAAACTTGTATTGAAAAAAATCCAATTCTAAATTTTGAAAAGTTACATTTAATGATAGAAAGAAGCATTTTTCATTGGAATATAATTTCACGATATGGGAGAGACGTTGATAAGTATAAAATTGAATCCATTAATGAATTAACTAATTCAACCTATGTCAATCGTGTTAGATATTTTATAGTACTTACATTATTTTATAGAGGATTCATCAAATATTTTATTAGGATTTCTATGCCACTATTCAAATTGTTTTTGAAAGATCCTAACTTCATTTTTAATGATCACAATAGGAAATATTTTGATGAGGTGAAAGGTAAACTAATCACACAACTAATTATGAAGACACATAATTGCGAGAACCCATTTGATTCATTATGTGACGCATCAAAAAATATAGTTGGAGTATTGTTTTCATAAAAATCTGAAGGAAAACATAATGTCTTCCTGAATGGACTGAAGGCCTTCGATATTTATTTATTTTTGATAATTTCCCTTTTAAGGGTTGATGGGTAACCCTTACATGACCTGTAGGATTAATGACACATTACATGACACAAGTTCTGAGAGAAATTCATCCCAAACTAGATAATTTGGAATTTCCCCTACCAACCTATATCATGATGTCATCTCTCCACCTTCACATGGCTGGTCAGCTAGTTGTCCTGCACATATATGCACAAACCTGGTACTGATGAAAATTTCATACCCTCTCACTCTTCCAAGTCAGATTATCTTTGATCTGGTGAAAACACATGATCTAAATATTTATATGGATCCTTTTTCCCTATAATTCTATCTGGTAGCATCTTCATTTCATGTGTCCTGAAGGCCTTGAGGTGGACTAAATACCTGAGGTGGCTCAAAGTCTTGAGGTGGCCTGAAAGCCTTACTGGCTTGAAGTCCTTGGGTGGCCTGAAGTCCTTGAAGGGCTTAAGGACCACACCGGTGGGCTGAATTCCAAAATAGATGAATAGTTATGGCTTCTACAGTACTAAATAATAACTTATATAGTACTTCTTATAGTTTATGCTACAGTACCTACTAAGGTTACTATTTTATCTAACCATGTAGCCCTTAGGTACTTGATGAAGAAGGCTGAAGAAAAACAAAGAGTGGTAAGATGGATTATTCTCTTTAAAGAATTTTATTTGGAGATTAATGATAATGGGAATTTTAAAATCAAGTGTAAGATCACTTGATCAAGCCACCCAACACAGACAAGGTAGAACTTCTATATAAATTTCAGTTTAATGGCTTCATTCAAGGAGAAAAACTCTATTTAATTTAAGGAGAAGTACCATGGTATGTTTAAATGGAAACTTTTCTTGTAAATTTTCAATTTCAATCCCATATAAACCATAAAAATATTTTATACTTAAATATGAATAAAACATTTATGTTTTGGATGATCCATATCTTTAGAAAATTTATATTGATCAAATTATTAAGAGATTCCTTCCTGAAATTAAAGTACAATAAGTACAATGTTTTTATCATACATTAGGCTATAGAGGAAACTTTAGTAATTTCTTTATTTCTATGAAAGTTTTAGAATCAGTAATTTATTAGTAAATATTATTCAATGATGCCCGTAAATTTTTAAACATCGTGAGTATTGTGAATTCACTGGAAATATTTCAAATAAATAAGAAATTATTCAAAGACAAATGAAATTTTGTGAAGCATTTACTGTTTGGGGATTAAATTTTAGGCAAACCTTTCCCTTTTCATTTGTAAATTCATATATATTGTTATACTTGGATTATGTTTTGAAATGGGTGGAATCCAAATCCACCAAAACTAATGATTCTAATGTTTTTTTTACTTTTTTCATAACAAATATATTTTTCATATTTAGAGTCCTAAGGAAAATCATCAATGACCAAGGAAACCACCTTTAAAATAGTATAATAGAAGATTTGATGAGAAATTATGTAGTGAAATACAAAACATCAACACAATATCATTCCCAAAATAATAGGAAAGCTAAATTTTCAAATTGATAAATTAAAGGAATTATTAAGAAAACTGTTAAGCCAAATAGAAAAGATTATATCCAAAGGTTGGAAGAAACCTTGTGGGATTATCGAATATCCTATAAAACCTCCATTGTAATGATCCCATATAGATTTATTTATTATAAAACTTATCATTTACCTATAGATCTAGAAGATAAGGCTTATTGGGAAGTTAATGAAATGAATTTGGATTTGGATAAAGCTAGAAAAGAGAAAAAACTTCAAATTCAAGAGCTGGAATACATTAAAAGATAATCATTTTTAAATTCAAATAATTATAAGAAAATAAAAAGAGTGTTACATGAAAAGATAATTCAATAAATAAACTTTCACTAAAGAGAGAAAGTTCATAATTACGACTTAATACTAAAGATGATTCTAGTTAAAATTCATTACACATAGTAAGGACCATTAAATTTCACTAATTTCTATTCATTTTGTTCTATAAGGATTATAAAATGTGGAGATCAAAACCCATTCACTAGTAATACAAATATTCTAAAAATTATTTTATAATTATGGCATAAGCACTAGTGGAGGGGATCACACACCTACAATCATTTTACCATTAAAATACCTTGGGTGTACCATTCAATTACCATGTTTTATACTATTATAATTTTAAATCTTCTCAATAATATTTTTCTATTATAATTAATTGAGTAAATTTTATCATTCATGTTTAGGTGAGGTGAAACCTTTAGTTTTTTGGTATTTCAAAAAAAAGTTTTTTTCAATTTTGTTTTTTTTTTTTGTGGTTTTGAAACATATTACGATTAATTTAATACCTTTCTAAGTTTGGAACTCTTATCAATTATTAGGAAATTATATTACACATGAATTCAACTTATATGAATTCTATAATAAACTTATTTCTTGATTGAATATTTGGAAAACTCCTAAAAAGAACACTTATTTTTGAATCCCATGAAATGAATTATTATCCAATGATAAAATTACTTACATGTGAGGCTTCTAAACTAATTTTGAATTTTTTTACAATACCCTAATTTTTTGAGAGCACTAATCCATTCTTACATAAATATAATTTTATTTTATTTATAGTCAACACCATGAAGTATTGATGGATTTGGTGATGAAAATGGCTGAGGATTTCTTTTGGTTAAAATCATTTTTTATTATAAAATCTAATTATCAGAACCCATCCCAGTGGGGCTCGGGCCGCAACTCCCCAAGCCCACCTCCAATAGGCCTGGGGCAAGTGACTATCACCGAGTAGGCATGCTACTAACATGGGAGGCATTGCCTATAAACCTGTACACACACACACACATATCCAAGCCCACAAAGCTGGAAAGTACTGAAAAATTAAAATGCATGCATACACTAAAAAAACAAACCAATAGTGTACAACAGGAAAGTAAAGTACAGTAACGTAAAACCCTAGTCCAAAAGTACAATCCCACCAAAAGAGAGTTCGTAATAAAGTCCAACCTGTAAAAAAAAGGTGTCGGGACTGCAATCTGTAGCCGTAGGAACACACCTCGGTCTGTCTGACCTCACTGACCACCATCTGGTCCTGGTCCACCTAGAATCCTGTCAAAGGCTCGCTCGTCTGCATAATACATGACACGTGCGGGCAAAGCCCGTGTAGGGGTGATTATAACATTACCCAGTAGGACACCCCGAAACCACAAAGAAAATACAACAAGGGAAAATGCCAAAAAAGAAAAGGTACATATAGCTCTACACAGTATATGTTTACAGAACATATAACAAGAATATCCAGATATACTCATACATAAACGACCATTGAGAAAAAACCATTAAGATCCAGCTCGAAGATTCCGCTAAGCATGCAACTGGGAGAACACACTCCTAGGTCTGAAGAGAGAGATACGAAGTACTCGTTCTGGGAGAACACACTCTACAATTACTTTGAGAACATGATTCTCAGATGTGGATCACCACCAATTCATGGGGTGATACCGACAACTCAGTCTGAGCTAGTCCGCTAAGCAGAGGATCGGCGCCCGGGTAAAGTTGGTCACATCGATACCAAGAACTCTACCTAGGGTTCCAAGAATTAATAGAGGATCTTCCTCTAAGGTTCACAGAGGGGATTCCAACAACTCTATTCTAGAAGTTCTGCTGAAGGTATCATACTCCTGTATGTGGGGAATGATACCAAAACCTTCAGGGGAAAGACCAAGGGTATGAACCCTAAGGAAACTAGCCCAAGTCACAGAAGACAAATGTCTCAAGCCATGTAAGACAGGTTACACGGTGTGTAGTATGGTTACACGCAGTTTTCATTGACCCTGGGTACTTCCCGTGTAAACGGCCCATGTTATATGTCCAAGCTGTGTAAAACTAGACTACACGGCGTGTATAAGGATCGCACGACGTGTTCCTTGACTTCGGGTACTGCTAGTGTAAACGGCCCGTGTCATTCGGCTTATCGGATAGACATCAACTACATGGCGTGTGTAAGGATTACATGTTGTGTCCGAGCACCTGGGGCTCGCTCCGTGTATGATGTCCATGTGCCCATACATGGCCTTTGTCCATGTCGTCTGCCCATGTACCAGTATACGGGGTGTCCTGTGTATCTGGCCGGGTCTGGCCGGGGAGGGGTACACACGCTGTGTCTTTGGCCGTGTACCCAACCCATGTTCGTGTACTCCTATAGTACATGTCAGTTGGTTTGATGATGAACACACGTCGTGTAGCCCATACTACATGGCATGTAGTCAGGAAATTTCCAGAAACGCCATCTTCCTCCTTGCGCCATGGCTGATCCTCCAGATCCATGATTTCTCCTTTTTTTGTCCCGATACTCCTGGAGTTGGTTCGCTTCATCATATGAACACCAGAACGATTGTTTTAGGTCCTTAAATCGGATCATAAACCTCGAACGATCCATCTGAAGAAAAACGCCCAAAAACTCATATCTCTCGATCCGCTCTGAATTGTATGTTGAAACCATCATCGCACCTCTGTGACATCACTCCGGGGTTGGATCTACAATCTCGGATCATTGCGCCAACAAACGAATGCGCAACGATCAATTTCCTATAAGAATGCGTAGAACGCAATGAAGAACGTGAGGGAGAAAATACAAAGAATCAAACAAGAGGGATGAACCTCGATCGTTGTTCATGACGATCTGGGTTCATTGTTGTTAGTCCAAAACCACAACAATCAATAGATTACAAAAATCTCAAGTATCTCATCTCCCAATAAAACCCCAAATCACACCCGCCCGCAAAACGATCGATCTGTGGGATAATCAGTTCACAGATTAGTCCGCATTCGTCATGGAAAACAAGGACGGGGAAAGGAATCAAAATCAAACATCCTACCTAGATCCACGGCATTCTTTGGCAAAGATCTAGTCGCCGCATCATTGTCACCGGCGAAAATCGTCAAGAACGTCGTCACCGCATTGGGAGGTTTTCTCCAGAGCCTCCAGAGCCGCCAAGGGTTTCAAGGTTATGAGGTTTGTAACCCTGGACCCCTGCGCAAGCCATTATTTAAAAAGGATAAAAGATATCCGTTGCAATAGATATAAAAATATTTCACTGCAGAATAAAATATTTTTATTAAATATTTTATTATTGTTACGTCCAAAAACTAGATTTCACCACCAACCTGCGTCAGCCGATGTTAGGCCTCGCCTAAGGTAAAATTTTTGTTCAGAACGCAAGGTTGCCACAGATTTCTGATCTGAGCACCCATTCAGAAGTTATTCCACTTTTTTAGGAAAACCGCACGTGCGTGTAATTTAATTATTTAATTAAATTCAAACATTTGTTTCCGAGCTCATAGGGCCTCGGAACTGCACGCCGTCTCGGAGCCTAGTTTCAAATCGATTCCCATATAATATATTATAATAATACATGGAAAAATCTGGGGCATTACATCACACCCACCTTAGGTATTTACATCCCTGAAAAGACAAAACAAAGGATACTCAAAAAGATGTGGGTACTGCACACGAATCTGATCCTCCCGCTCCCACATGCTCTCCTGGAGATTCCAGTGCTGCCACCGGACACGCACTTAGGGAATAGATTGCCCATGAAGGATCTTCTCATGCCTATCCTCGATCTCCACTGGGTACTCAGTAAAGTTCGCCCCTTCATCGATGTCCAGCTCGCCCCAGTCGATGACGTGTGATGGATCATGCACGCACCTCTATAGCTATGACTCATGGAAGACGTTGTGTACCTGGTCCATCTGAGGAGGTAGAGCCAAGCGATACGCCACCTCTCTAAATCTACTCAGAATCTGGAAAGGTCCAATGAACCTCGAAGATATCTTTCCACCTCGACCAAATCTCCGCAATCCCCGTCGAGGTGAGACCCGAAGGAACACATGGTCTCCTTCCTCAAACTCCAAGGGCCTTTGACTCCTATCAACATAAGACTTTTTTCGACTCTGTGCAGTCTTCATCCACTCCTGGATGACCTGCACCTTCTCTGTAGTAGCTCTCACCATCTTTGGGCCCATGAGTGCTGACTCTCCTGGGTCAGTCTAGCAAAGTGGTGACATGCAAGGTCGCCCGTACAGAGCCTCGAATGGTGCCATACCAATAGTGGAATGATAACTATTTTTATAAGAAAATTCCACCAGTTGTAGGTGATCCTCCTAGCTATGATCGAAGTCAAGTATGCAAGCTCAAAGCATGTCCTCTAGAACCCGGATGGTCCACTCTATCTGACCATCAGTCTGGGGATGAAACGATGTGCTCAAGCGTAAATGAGTCCCAAAAGATTCCTACAATCCCTTCCACAACCGGGATGTGAAACGAGCATCACGATCTGAGAAGATCGTGGATGTAACTCCATGAAGTCAAAATATCTCCTGCACGTAGAGAATTCCCAATCTCTCTACTGAACTCCACTCCAATATGGCTAGGAAGTTGGCTGACTTGGTGATCTGGTCAATGATCACCCAGATGATGTTGTGTCCCCTGGACGTACGTGGTAAACCCGTCACGAATTCCATGGATATCCCATCCCACATCCACTCTGGCACCTCAAGGGGCAGAGTCAAACCTGCTAGAACCTGGTGCTCAGCCTTTACTTGCTAACAAGTAAGGCACCGAGAAACAAACTCTGCCACACTCTTCTTCATCCCTGGCCACCAGAACTGATGTCGGAGGTCCTGGTACATCTTTTCCACTCCTGGATGCACCGCCTAAGGAGATGTATGAAACTCCCTCAGAACCTTCTCCTAGAACGTCACTGGTACCATTGTACGCCCTCTGAAAAGAACAATGTGCTCCCCACCTTCTAAATATCCATCAGCAGCATCACCTGTGGATATCTGAGCATGTAGAGTCTCACGGCTACCATCCTCAAGTTGTGCTTCCTTGACTCACTGTAAGATCAGAGGGGTAACAACCATTGACTGATGGTAAGATTCCTTATGTCTATCCATGAAGGATAACAGTAAAGATGCCAATTGCCTTGTCACCTCATCCAGCAACTGTGAACTGGATTTCCTGCTAAGAGCATCTGCCACAACGTTCCCCTTCCCAGGAGTATAAACGATCTCAAAGTCATAATCCTGGAGGAATGCAAGCCACTGCCTCTATCTCAAATTCAGATCCTTCTGAGAAAATATATATCTGAGACTCTTGTGATCAGAGTAGATGATAAACCGCTCGCCCATTAGATATTGATGCCACATCTTCAATGCGAAGACTACCGCTGCCAACTCAAGATCAAGGGTCATGTAGTTCAGCTCATGGGGCCTCAAATGGAATGAGCCATAGGAAATCACTACTTTCCTATACATCAGGAAACAACCAAGCCCGGTTCCTTATGCGTCACAGAACACTACGTACTCAACACCCTCCTCTGGTAATCTCAAGATCGGGGCACTTGTCAGACTCTGTCTCAACTGCTGGAAATCCTGTTGGCATCTCTCGGTCCACACGAAAGGCTACCCCTTTCGGGTCAAAGCTATCATGGGTGCTGAAATCCTAGAGAAATCAAGAATGAATCTCTGATAGTAGCCTTCCAACCTAAGGAAACTTCACACCTCCATCACGCTCCGGGGTGGATCCCATACTAACACTACCTCTACCTTGGCTGGGTCCACTGCTACACCATCTGCTAAGATAACGTGTCCTAGAAATTAGACCTCCCATATCCAGAACTGACACATCGAGAGTTTCCTGTACAACTGGTGCTCTCGGAGTGTGTACAGAACCATCCTTAGGTGCCCCATGTACTCCTCCTCGGATGCAGAGTAGGCAAGGATATCGTCGATGAATACCACTACGAACCGATCTAGATAGGGCTGAAAGATTTGGTTCATGAGTCCCATGAACACTGTCGGGGCGTTCGTCACGCCAAAGGGCATCACCAAGTACTCATAGTGATCGTAGCGACATCTGAAAGTTGTCTTCAGTATATCCTCATCCCATACTTGCAACTGATGATATCTTGATCGTAGATCAAACTTCGAGAACCAGCGTTCTCCTTTTAACTGGTCGAAGATGTCATATATCCTCAGTAGTAGGTACCAGTTCTTTATGGTCACCTGATTCAGGCTCCGGTAATCCACACACAGTCTCAAGCTCCTGTCTGCCTTTTTGGAAAACAACACTGGGGCCGCCCAGGGTGAAACATTGGGTCTCGCGAAGCCCTTCCTCTGCAAGTCTTCCAGCTACACCCTCAGCTCAAGAAGCTCTGAAGGAGCCATCTGATATGCTGATGCCGATATCGGGGTCGTCCCGGGTTGCAACTCAATGCAGAAATCTATCTCCCATCGGGGAGGTAGTCCAGGGACATCCTCCGGAAAGACATCCTCGTACTCAGCCACTACTGCTGGAAACTGGAAACTTGTAACGTCTACTGCTCCTAGGGCTAGGCTAGCCAAATGATGTGAAATCGGTTGCGCCTTCCTACGCACAAGTCCCTCCTGTGCAGCATGGGTCTCTCTTTCACCGACAAAATAGAACCTCATTCCATGATTGCGGACACACCGCACCCTTCGCCTAAAACAATCAATCTGGGCATGAACTGTGGATAGCCAATCCATTCCAAGAATGAAATCGTAAGGCCTCGATGCTATCACCAAGAGGTTCCAACCGAAACTCTCACCTCCAAGGGTCAAGTCACACTGTCTACAAAGGTGTGTGATCTCTGAATCTTCTCCAGTCAGTGTTTATAAGCATATGGGTCGAGTCAATGGCTCAAATGGAATCTCAAGGTCTCGAACAAGACAAGAAGCCAGAAAATAATGACTAGAACATGTGTCTATTAGTACAGCATCCAAGGTAGAAAAGACACAGATTGTACCTCTAATCATTCCGGGAGTACATGGGTCATAAGCCTCTGCCGCCTGCAGCTGTCCCTGCCTCTGTCCACCAGCTCACTGAGCCTGGGGTGGACCTCCTGGGGGTGCTGGTGGTAAAGGGTCAAAACGCTGACCACCTCCAGCTGCACTCCTAGCTCCTCTACCGCGTTTTCTTCCCCACGGATCTATCTGCTCCACACGTTTACTCTACCATGGTGGTCCATCCACTGCTCCCATGTCAGTAGTACGGTGGGTCAGACAATCTTGAGCGAGATTCCCCCTACCGTCACATGAGTAGCATCGCCTCTCTTGAGGCTGGCTGGATACGCCCTGTGAACCCTGTACGGAAGATCCCCTATCCTGGGATCTCCTCTGGAAACGTCTCCCACGCCTGGGTCCCTGACATCAGCTCCCTACTGCCGAGGTCTCTGCTCTAGCTCACCCACCACTGATAACTATCGGTTGTCTCTGCTCTGCCAAGAATCTCTCGACCACCAAAGCCCGTTCGAGCACCTCAGCATAAGTAGGAATTCTCAAAGGGATGATGCTAGCTTGGATATCTCTGCGCAATCCCCGCTCAAAATTCTGAGCTCTGAAGTACTGATCTCTGACCATATCTTTTGAGTACCACGAGAGGTTGGTGAACCTCGATGAATAGTCAGCCACTGTCGTGGTCCCCTACTAGAGCTGAAGAAGATTCTGTATATGTACTGCTCTCAGGTTAACCGATGAAAACTTCTCTATGAAGAGATGCTCAAACTCCGACCATGCAAGAGTCACCTCATCATGAGTTTGGATAACCAAACTCCACCATTGCCCTGTCGAGCTCTGCAGAAGGCTCGCTGTCAGGATCACCATCTAGTATGCTGGTGTCCTGACCAAATGGAAGACTCTGGCCACTACCTCAAGTCAATCCTCTGCTACCTGAGGGTCAGGCTCTCCTCGAAACCTGAGGGGTCTCTGTCTCTGAAACCTATGGAGTGCGCTTAGCCTGCGCTCCTCCTCCACTGGTACAGCAGGTACTAAACACTGCTCCACAGGTGGTGGAATAACTGGCACACCACTCGGAGGTAAAACTGGGGGATATGGTCCCTGTATCAAATCTTCATCACTGAGGGGTTCATCCTCGTGATCGAGCTGTTGGATCCTAGCGGGTGCGCGTCGTGGAGGTATCTTGTTAAAGAAACAAGATGTATCACAGACAGTGAGTATATCTAGAGAGATGACTCAAGAAGGACATGGAAACAACAACTCATTCCTATATGATGCATGTACCATTATTTTCCCCCTGCAACTAGTGTTTTAATGTTCCGAGTAAAAAAGAAAGTTATCAGAGTCCTGGTGTATGGATATGTCGGTCGCCAGCACCAACACTGGGGTCTCTGGCCTGAAAGCCAAACTCGAAACACTTAACATTGGTGCCCCAAACCAACTCACAGACTCTTAGTCCTAAGGTAGAACTGACCACCTCTAATACCACTCTATCACGACCCATCCCAGTGGGGCCCGATCCGTAACTCCCCAAGCCTACCTCCAATAGGTCAGGGGCTGGTGATTAGCACTGAGTAGGCATGCTACTAACATGGGAGGCATTTCTTATAAACCTGTATACACGCACACACATCTCTAAGTCCACAAAGTTGGTAAGTATTGAAAAAGGAAAATGCATACATACACTAAAAAAACCAACCAACAGAGTATGACAGGAAAGTAAAGTACAGTAACGTAAAACCCTGGGCCAAAAGTTCAAGCCCACCAAAAGAGAGTCTGAAACAAAGTCCAACCTGTAAAGAAAGGTGTTGGGACTGCAATCTGTAGTTGTAGGAACACACCTCGGTCTGTCTGACCTCACTGAGTACTATCCGGTCCTAGTCCTCCTAGAATCTTGTCAAAGGATCGCTCATCTGCACAAGACATGACACGTTCGGGAAAAGCCTGTGCATGGGTGAGTATAACAATACCCAGTAGGACACCCCGACACCACAAAGGAAATACAACAAGGGAAAATTCCACAAAAGAAAAGGCACAGTTAGTTCTACATAGTATATTTTTATGGAACATATAACAATAATATCCAGATATACTCATACATAAATGACCATTGCGAAAACACCACTAAGATCCAGCTCGAAGATTCCACTAAGAATGCAATCGGGAGAATACACTCCTAGCTCTGAAGAGAGAGATACGAAGTACTCATTCCGGGAGAACACACTCCACATGTACTTTGAGAACATGATGCTCAGATGAGGATCACCACCAAGTCATGGGGTGATACCAACAACTCAGTCTGAGCTATTCTGCTAAGCAGAGGATCGGTTCCCAGGTAAATTTGTTCACATAGATACAAGGAACTCTACCTAGGGTTCCAAGAATGAATAGAGGATCCAGCTCTATGTATCACAGAGGGGATTCCAACAACTTTATTCAGGAATTTTTTCTGAAGGGATCATACTCCTGTATATGGGGAATGATACCAGAACCTTCAGGGGAAAGACCAAGGGTACGAACCCTAAGATAACTAGCCCATGTCATAGAAGACAAATGGATCAATCTATGTAAGACAGGTTACATGACGTGTAGTATGGTTACACACCATGTTCCTCGACCCCAGGTACTTCCCCTATAAACGGCCCGTGTCATACGTCCAATCTGTATAAAACTTGACTACATGGCATGTAAAAGGATCACACGCTGTGTTCCTTGACTCTGGGTACTTCCCGTGTAAACGGCCCATGTCATTCAGCTTGTCGGATATAAAGTAACTACATAGAGTGTAGAAGGATTACACGCCATGTCCAAGCACCTGGGTCTCGCTCCATGTACGTTGGTCATGTGCCCGTATACGGCCTCTGTCTGTGTCACCTGCCCGTGTACCAGTACACGGGGTGTCCCGTGTATCTGGCCGGGTCTGGCCAGGGAGGGGTACACACGCCGTGTCTTTGGTCATGTACCCAACCCATGTCCGTGTACTCCAGGAGTACACGCCAGGTGGTTCACCGATGAACACATGTCGTGTATCCCATACTACACGGCGTGTAGTTGGAAAATTTCCAGAAACTCCTTCTTCCTCCTCGCGTCGTGGTTGATCCTCCAGATCCATGATTTCTCCTCCTTTCATCCCGATACTCCTGGAGTTGGTTCGCTTTATCATATGAACACCAAAACGGGTGTTTTCAGTCCTTAAATCGGATCATAAACCTCGAACAATACATCCCAAGAAAAACGCCCAAAAACTTATATCTCTCAATCCACTCCGAATAATCTGCCGAAACCGTCGTCGCACCTCTGTGAAAACTCTCTGGGATTGGATCTACAATCTCAGATCATTGATCCAACAAATCAATGTGCAACGAACGATTTCCTCCAAGAACACATAGAACGCAACGAAGAATGTGAGGGAGAAAATACAAATAATCGAACAAGAGGGACGAACCTCGATCATTGTTCATGACGATATGGGTTCGTCACCTTTAGAACAAAACCACAACAATCAAAAGATTACAAAAATCTCAAGTATCTGATCTCCCGATAAAACTCCAAATCCCACCCGCCTTCAAAACGATCAATTTGCGGGCTAATCAGTTAACATATTAGTCCTCGTTCGTCGTGGGAAACAAGGATGGGGAAATTAATCAAAATCAAACATCCTACTTGGATCCACGGCATTCGTTGGCGAAGATCTGGTCGCCACGTCATTGTCACTGGTGGAAATCGTCAATAACGTCGTCGCCGCGTTGGGAGGTTTTCTCTAGAGCCTCCAGAGCCGCCAAGGGTTTCAGGGTTATGAGGTTTGTAACCCTGGACCCCTACTCAAGCCTTTATTTAAAAAGGATAAAAGATATCCGCTGAAATAGATTTAAAAATATTTCACTGTAGAATAAAATATTTTTATTAAATATTTTATTATTGTTACGTCCAAAAACTATATTTCACCACCGACCTGGACCGACCGATGTTAGGCCTCGCCTAAGGTAAAATCGTTGTTCTGAACGCAATAGTACCCTTGGATTTCTGATCTGAGCACCCGTTCGGGAGTTATTCCACTTTTTCATGAAAACTGCATGCAGGTGTAATTTAATTATTTAATTAAATTGAAACATTTTTTTCTGGGCTCGCTGGGCCTCGAAACTCCATGCCGTCTCGGAGCCTGGTTTCGAATCAATTCACATATAATATTATAATAATACATGGAAAAATCTGGGACATTACACTAATTATCAAATAATATTTATATCCAACCCTTTTAAGATCTGAGAATCCATAAATTTCCTTTTTATAAAGCCACAATAAATACATCGAATCCCCTTTTAACGTGATTTAAAACTAATTGAATGGTCTTAGTGAACTCTAGTGTGGGTTAGGGTGCTATTTTTGTGACTGATGTATCAAATGATGATATTTTGGAGAAAAGTATCAAAGTATTAGAAATATAGAAGGAAGATTATCCATTAAAATTTTCTATTGGATGTTTAAATCATTGTTTAAAGCTCAAATAAAACTCTTTACCTTTAAAAATACAATTTTTTGTTGAATCTGAAAATAAAAACAAAAGAAAAAATATGTCGAAGTTATTTGAGTGAAACAAATATATATTTTCAGGTGATGAACATTTTAACTTTCCGTGAAAATAAAAAGGTTCTTAAAGGTGTGAATTTTCAAACTGGAGTGAGAATGATACCATTATTGAGTGTAAAACTAAAATCATTAATTTTTCTTTAAATAGATCCAATATTTCTTTTTCCAGATCAAATATTTTAATATATAAAACCTTAAAACTCTCAACCATATAACATGTTGTAATGGTGCATCCCAATCCTTTGATAAATTTGGGCCAACTACTAGTGACCTGTACTATACACTGACAATGACACTAT